>OY294067.1:46950756-48342438 GCA_958510875.1 Endomychus coccineus
TTTCGATGAATAAGCTATCATAATATCGATGAAAGGGTTTATAATCCTATAAACGCGAATTCATCGATTTAATGAAAAACTTCACTGGGACAATGAAAAAAGATCAATAACCATCGTTCATCAATACTATGACTAATACTTTTTTCAGTGTATTATCATCCATCTTCATTCATTGAAAATTTTCATTGCCTCTAATATATTTAGTTTTGAAATTTTATCTTGACTATGTAAAATTTGGACATTATTCAAATTAGGAAATGTATGGCCTGTTTCTAAAATATTATTTGCAAATGAAGAATCGGTTTTATTATTTTTAAAGGAATGAAAATGTTCTTTATATCTAACTGCTATGTTACGGCAAGATCTACCTATATAAAAACTATCACACTCTGTACAAGGTAGTTTATAAACTCCGGGTCTTTTAAATTTGTCAGTTTTATCTTTCACCCGGAGTTTACAAAGTAACTTGTTCAGAGTGTGATAGTTTTTTTAATTTGTCAGTGTTATCTTTCACCCGGAGTTTAAAAACTAACTTGTTCAGAGTGTGATAGTTTTCACATAGGTAGATATTGCCGTAACATAGCAGTTAGATATAAAGTGCATTTTCATTCCTTCAAAAATAATAAAACTGATTCTTCATTTGCAAATCATATTTTGGAAACAGGCCAAACCTTTTTTAATTTGAATAATATCCAAATTTTACATAGTCAAGATAAAATTTCAAAACTAAATATATTAGAGTCAATGGAAATTTTCAAAGGAATGAAGATGTATGATCCTAAACGATCAACTAGATTTATACTACAGTAATCTCTTCAATGTATTAATAACCTGATTTTCATATTTTAAAGGCCGTAGTGAATATACCCGCACCACTAAGGTCCTAACGGAATTATCTAATCACCTCACTCCCTCTGGTTCTTCCTATAACTATTTTCTATAGTCATAAAACTTGTTTGTATTTCCTTCTTTAACCTATATATAGTAGATATAATATTTGTTAAATTCATACCTTCGTTTTCGTCTGAAGATGACATGTTTAGTGTTGAAACTATAATAACGACTATATTAAATATCAGTGATAGTATAACAAAATAGTTTCATTTATTATTTCGTTAAAATGAAAAACTATCACAAAGTGATGGCTTCCACAATTGAATTTAAATTAAAAAAAAACAATTATCAATATAGCTTAAAAATATGATTTGACCTAACCAGAAGACAGAAAACGTCAAAGTATTATAATAATATTTATTAAAATCATTTTTTTTATACACAATCCATCATACCATTTGGATATAATAAGTATAGAATGGGTTAGAAACATACAAAATCAAAATAAAATTAGCTTGACCAAAGTGAGGCAATTAAAAAAAATAAGTACCACATCTAATAAATCATAGTAGTTCATTTTTGATGTTGTCGATGAGAGAAGTAAGTGAATTTCAAGACATATCGTATGTGAAATCGTAGCTCTTCTACGGATCATATTTGAGTAAAGTTATTATATGTGAAATTGAAATGAAATCTTATGTATGTTTGTCCTCTGGATATTAAGATTAAACAGTAAGTGATTCCCTGAATTATTGTCGTTGTTGCTGGATGCAATAATAACTTATATATCGGTAATTGCTTATACATTTCGTTTTACAAACCATACTGAAAGAAAAAACAATGGCTGTCTACAATACATACAGATAAAGCTTTAATCTTACAAGATCCTCTAGTTTGCATCACATATTGTGCAGATTTCCACATTATCAATGAAATAATAATAAATATAAATAATTCGAAAGCTCTACTGATTTCGACAGTTTTAAAAATGACTTGAAAAATAAAACTAAATTTTGTAGGGAAGTATGAAATACGGCTCAACATCTCTTAATGATGATAATGGGGTTCGTAAAAACATAAAGATAAGCTCATTACTCATTGGCCCCAAACACCGAAGCAGGTATGCAATTTTTGTATTATTTTTCCCTCAATAAAATAACTACATTTAATGTTATTGCATCCAAAAATAAAAGTATAAATAACCTACTAATCTAAAATTGACATTTATTTCTACTCAATCGAAAAAGAAAGATATCAAAAGAGAATTGTTTGGCAGCTTAATATTGTGTTTAAATTCCATTTAAATTTAAAAACAGTACATTGAAAAAAAAACATATATTTAAAAAAACAAATTTTGAAGTTGCAGTACAAGTTTATGTGTATTTTCACTTGTATATTTTTCATAATGTACTTACCTATAATAGTATATAAATATATGTATTTCCCCACAAAAATACTCACCTACAGTTAACACAGCTACTGTTAAATGACCTTGAGTCTTATCGATAGCTTATATATACAAATGATCTCCGGGGTAACTCATATAATTGATCAACTTTCTTAATGTCTGATTTCTTGTTCATTAATTAGTATTTCGCCATTGTTTTGTATTTGAATAATTAATTGATTATATAGTGTTAATTTTAAATCCTAAAGGTATATTTTGAATTTTATTACTTATATTTTTATATGTAAATATCACTATATATTCTCACATCGTTTATCATTTGGAATGTCCATTCTGTAGATATAATAATGAGTAAATGAACGTTATTGCATCCAAAAATAGACTCACCAATAATCTACTAGCCTGTAACTGCCGCTTGGAGGTAATATAACAAAATTGTAGCCAAAAAAAAGACATTAAAGAAGAATCAGTTGGGCCCAATTTCGTATACGCAATGGTGGAAAAATGTTGGTTCTGGGAGCAATTTATTATACTTTTAATGATGCCACCTGACGTTGTGCCCAATTTCGAATCACCCATATTGAATATAAAAATGTAATTTGAATACAAACTTTACAGTCTTGGTATTCTTAGTAACTTGTAAGAAGGTATCTCATAGGTGAACTACAAAGAGAATCATTAAATGGGAGATTGTGATACTATTCTATTCAAATTGTATTTGGTGAAGGAGTTGCGTTGAGTAGAAAACTCAAGTCGGAAATTTTTCATTTGGAACCATGGAACGAACCTACTATATTAAACAGTAATATCTAGTCTAGTAGTTTGAAAGTTAGTTAGAAGCAATTTGTCAATATGTTAAATGTGAAATACCCTATTAGTAGAAGTTAATATTGAGATGAAGTGTTTTGTTGAGTCAGTTCTAACATACCGCTTCTTGTTTGCTTCACTAACAATACCCATTAGTGATGGCTTTTCTAGCTTTATTTACCTGACATTGAAATATAATAGTGCCGTCTTTCACAATAATCTCTGCTTTTTAAGATGCCAGGCGGTATGGGATTAAGATTTTACTATACAACTGACTGCTACTGTTCCCAGAAAACTGAAAACTTGTTTTGGTCAATATGATAGATTTAAAATATAGATTTTTTCAGAAGTTGATGCGGAAAGACGATTTGCAAGCTTGATTTATGAAGGTTATATGGTTCAAATTAAATTTGGAGAACGTTCACCATGCAGAAAAAAATCTCTGTGGAGAAGAACTAAAAACATAGGTAATAGCATATGACCACTCCAATATTGAAGGAGGATCAGTTATAAGCTGTAATTGATTCGGACTAAGCTTATATGAAAAAGAATACACTTCATTGTGAGGTACATTTTGTCTAGCATATTGCGAAAATATCTATAATTAGGAAAATTCTATCGTCAAACAATCAAAAAAAAAATTCTGGCTCCTTCTTCAAAATGAACTTCAAAAAAGCCACATACCTAACTAAGACGGAGTGAGCGTAGCGAACGAAGTCGTCTCTTGAATCGGATTATATGGAACAAAGTATGTATTCGTATGTGTAGCAGTCAAATGGTAAATGCAATTGACTTGAAACTATAAGAGCAATGTCGTTTCTTAAGCCGACAGTGCGGTCCGTCGAAGTACTGGTCGCTATTCGCTTTGTTTCACACACTGTTCGGTGCACTAACAATCTGGTCGATTATAGAGAGAAATAGACTGGAGGGTACACTGTAAACTAACTGAAAAGTGACGTAGGCATTTCTTTTATGCAAAACAAGCGGCCGCCTATACACATCAAAGGAGGCTTCCTGCCTACTGAATTTGATATGTTAATTCATGTGAGTTTTGAGATCATACGGCACGTTGGCAGTGCTGAATAATCGAAGTATTTCCTACTTCCGACTCACTCACGTGGATTAAACTTTATTCAAAAACTTTATGAAAGTTGATGCTAATTTTTGGCAATTAATTGAACTTAAGCACACAGCTTTATTATGAGCGCACCGCCGTTTCGAAAAGGAAGACTTTAATATCAGCTTCTGTTTATTCGAGTCGAATCCTATAATAGTGGAGTAAATCTGGTAAATGGTTGGCGAAAATCTTACGATGCTTAGCGACCCGGTGGAAAATGTTTGTTGTGGTACCAATAACAACCCCCTGAAATTTCTATTTCCCAAAGTGGATGCAACCCCTTTTTTTGCCAAAAAGAGGTTTTTTGACATTTTTAAAGGTAGTTTAGCAAAAAAAAATTAATATCTCTGGTTGTATCAGAAATTAAGAAACCAAAGTAGAACCCTTTCATTGTCAATGTCCAAGGAACTTCCAGTTCAAATTTCAAGTTGATCCGACCACCCCCTCCCCGTAATAGATATATGTCAACTCATATGCAAGGAATCTTGCGTAACGGCTAACTCGATCATTTTTCAACCGATTTGGCTGAAATTTGGACTGAAGATATGCGTTATGTCTCAAAACTACTGTTCAAATGTCAAGTGAAAACATTTAATAGTTTTCCAGAAATTCAACTTCAAGTCAATTTTTTAGTTATTTTTCAGTTATTTTTCAAATTAAGATATCTCATGTCATTCACATCCGATCGAGATATGCTTTGCAAAAAAATGTAGGTATTCGCATATGGTTTCATGTCATGGAACTCATTTTTCAAATTTTTTTCTCCGTTCTGTATTGGCCATTTTGGTTAATTTGAGATAAATCGAATGACGTTCACGTGAGGAGCGCGTAGCTGGCTAGTTAGCAAAGTGGAAACTGGTTGTACCTAATACGGCTTCACGACAACTTTTCGCGTGCCGTTTTCGCTCCATGTAGTTAGATTAGGCATCGGACGGTGCCCGACGGCCCTTATTTTTTTGATAAATGTTTATTAAATAGGATACTTTAATTAAAATAGAAAGAGGTACTCTCAGGTCTCAGCTACTCGCGTCTAACGTGCGATGTACCAAAGGAAATTTTCCAGCTACTAGAATATACCCGAAGCGGGTGAAAGCTAGAGGCCCACAGGCGAAATACTTTATTACAACTGGTGCCGCCCGCAGGGGGCACGAAACGGCCCCAACATAACAAGAACGAGGTAAAATGTATAAACTCTAACTGTCGCATAGCGAGCTTCTCGAGGGGAACGTCAAAATGATTACGTTCGTAGCTCGTCACATAGGACGTCTGGCGTTCATTCAATTGTGTTTTTATACAATTTGAACCTTCTAATTTCGATAGGCCACGTGAAAATCCCGGAGCCCAAAGCGCTATCAACTTTTGAGCCTCATAATATTCTCATAAAATTGCGAAATTTCGCACTTTTAGAAACTTCAAATTAATTAATTTGACACAAGTTTTGGGGATATTAATACCGAAAATGGCCAATATAGACCGGAAAAAAAATTAAAAACTGAGTTCCATGACATAAGACTATATGCGAATACCTACATTTTCCCGTAAAGCAGATCCAGATCGGATGTAAATGACATGAGATATCTTAATTTGAAAGATAACTAAAAAATTGACTTAAAGTTGAATTTCTGGAAAACTATTCAATATTTTCACTTGAATTTGAAGGGTAGTTTTGAGAGCATAACACCTATCTTTAGTCCAAATTTCAACCAAATCAGTTGAAAAATGACCGAGTTAGCCCTTACGCAAGATTCCTTGCATATATGAGTATATATACCTATTACGGGGACGGGGGTGGTCGGATCAACTTGAAATTTGGACTGAAATTTCCTTGGATATTGACAATAAAAGGGTTCTACTTTGGTTTCTTAATTTTCAATACAACCAGGGATATTTTTTTTTTTGCTAAACTACCCTTAAAAATGTAAAAAAAAACTTTTTGTCCAAAAATAAAGGGGTTGCACCCACTTAGGGAAATAGAAATTTCAGGGGGTTGTTATTGGTACCCTAACAAGCTCATTCCACTGAGTCGCTAGGCATCGTAAAATTTTCGCCAACCTTACCTTTTTTCTCGCCAGATTAACTCCACTATAACTACATTATTACTCTTGAAAAATATTGTTTATCATAAATGTAAATTTTATTTTTCGATTTTTCATAATAATATTTAGTTTATACGAAGGCAAGGTAAGAAATCCGTGAAAAATAAAACAGATGCCGCCATAATCGAAAATCCCATGTGACATTTGTGATGTACCATCTTTAACTATAACGCATGATATTCAGACTGATATGCCATTCAGTCAGTTTCACATTTTACCAATCATTTTGAATAAATTTAGGTACACATAGTACTTGTATGTTCTATGAAAAATCACGGTGAATTGAATACTTCGTGAGGGTGCACATCAATAATTTTCGAATCACGTAGTAATTTACTCATTTCCTCATAAGATTTACTCTAATTTCAACACTCATAGTACATCCTGTATATGAGAAATATATACTCCTTTACCGTTTTTAAAACGATACATGAAAACTTGTGAAGATGATAATATAGATCTCACGGGAATAACCTGACATTCTCAGGATGTTATGCGGGTTCCTGTTCACGTTTCCGCAAATTTCAAGTAGTGGTTGATTTGTTAAGTGCGCCAGAAGTAACACTCCAAACTGTGTGTGGTGAACATCACAAACAACCAATGTATTTCCTTCAGCGGGGTGCTATTCAAGTACATTTTTATTAACCTCTTCACAATTACCTATACGCACTATAAAGACGATTCAATAGTTTGGTAAATTTAAAATACGTTCAGTGCAGCATCCTTAGTATCCTGTGCTTTGTAAGAAGTACCTTCGCTTTCCGGGATTGTTTGACATGAGAAAAGCCCAACACTTGATCATTAGTTATTCGAGATACGTAGTAGATCAGTTGCTAACATTCCATATTTGGATAGGTGAACATATATATAAAAGAAACAAGAGCAATAATCAGTAATATAATTTTCCATTTGTCGTGATTTTCGGAGATAATAAGACTTCTTAGCAAAATTTGAATGCATTAAGATGACATTTTCCTGCAAAATTGTGCTTTTCGAAAATGATAATCAAACAGATACATTCGCTTCTTCATTTGTTTTAAGTCTCTGACGTATTAATTTGGTCCCTGGTGAAAACACACTGCTCTTGAAGCCGTTTCGGCAGATTCTCATCTGCCATCTTTAGGACTGGCTTGATACTCGAAGGGAACAGTTCAATTAAACACGTTTTGATATTCTAGTTTAACAACATGAATGAAAAAATTATAATATACAAGGTGTTACAGAATATTGTGAGGAAAATTTAAGAGCCGATTCTACATCTGAAAATATGAAAAAAGTTCATATAATGTGGATCCGGAAATACTCAGTTTTCATGATACGTGTTCAAGGTTTTCCTTCTTTAATAGTATATTTTGCATTTATCGAAAACCCGTTGAGATCTTGGGATGACTTTAGGTACACGCAAATGTATTATTATAGGTCATATTCACATGTACAACATTGTTTTCTAAAGCACTTACATCAGTGGCGTTCATGCCGGCAAGTCTTTATGTTTAGCGAAAAACAGTACGCCACTGGTTATTGCCAAAATTAGTGTCGCTGTCTTAAATCCAGATTAATTCTAGTAATCCAGTTGGCATTTTTTGTAAGCGCTATTAATTTCTTGTCAAACTAAAACGAAAAAGAATGACACAAAGTGTCTAGCGAATTGAATTTGTGATGTTTCAGTTAATTTTCAATAAGTTCTCTACAAAATAAGTACTTACTATGATGAATTATTCGTTTGAGGAATTGCCAAACATTCATTTCATTTATGGAAAAGCGAATAGAAATTCGTACGAAGCAGGGCGTCTACTTGAAAATTCATTTCCTGACCATCATGTACCTTGTGCAAACACAATTGAAAGCGTTCATAGACGTTTGAGAGAAACAGGAAAACAAACAGGTGATTTTTTTGATTGTGGGGCGCCAAATTTAACCGTTCTTAAAACATTTTCCTAAGTTCCCCGAAAGAAGTACAAGGCGTCTAACTAACGAATTGAGGAATACCGATCACGATAATGTATGGCAAATACTCAGGGCAGTAGCTCTATCCTTACCATTTACGGAGACTACAAGCCCTTTCTGGAGCAGTCTTTCCAGCCAGTTTGCATTATTGCCAGTGGTTAAGATAAAGAAATGAAAAAGATCGGCAATTCATTTCGTTTATTTTGTTCACGGAGAAAGCTCCATTTACCAGAAAAAAAATTTTTGATTAACACAATGAACATTACTGGGCGGATGAAAATTCACATATTATTCATCAATCGCAACACCAGCAGCAGTTCTCAATCAATGTGTGTGCAGGAGTAGTTCAAAATTATTTGGTTGGAACCTTTATTCTATCCAGAAAATTAGACGGACAAACATTTTTCACAGGAGAATTTACATAGCCTACTAGAAGATGTCCCTCTTAATATTAGGCAACATTATTTAAACGGAAATTTGATTGGTCAGGGCGGGCCTATTTCTTGGCCACCCCGATTCAAATTCCTGCAATATCTACCTCTGGGGGCATTTAAAACAACTGTAATCAACTCCCATAGCGAATGAAGCCACATCAGTGGAACGCGTTACCAATATCAAAGACCTCAAATATTCCGAAGTGTCAGAAGAAATATGCGAAGGCGATTTCGAGAATGTATTGAAGCAAAGGAAGCCATGTCCAGCATTTAATTTAAAATTAAAATTTGATACAATGTTTCCTGAAAAATTAATACAAATGAAATAAATCATTACGAGGATGGTTTATCATTGTAATGATTAATAAAATAATTTTTATTTCGAAAACGGTGAGTCTGAACAAAAAATCCGAGAGTCACTTTTTTAGCATCATCATACTTTTAGATGTAGAATCTGCTCACAAATTTTCCTCACAACATTCTTTAACACCCTGTATATACGTATATATGTATGTATACAAGTGACCAATTTTCGATGTTTGTATAGGGTAACTCGGTAACTATAGGAGATTTTCGATCCCTTTTTTTGAGACAAATTCACTGGCAGAAACAATTATATTGACACGTACCTCATCTGCTACGATTATCATACTTATCATTTCCTCGAAACTATCAATTTGCACTAAAGCCCGAGTTTCCTTACCTGCCTTGACTGTATTGTTTTCCTTCCCAAATCCTGTAAGTAATAGCTCATTCTCCAATTTGCTTGTAAGACATTCGCTATGAGATACTATCGACTGCTTAGTCGTGCATACAGGAACTCCACTGTCCTCTATATATACTTCTTCAATCAGACTGTTTATCGTAATCAGATTAGTGCATTTTTCAATTGGGTCGTCTCTTGATTGAGAAGCTGTTATACTATTATGTTCCTCTCTGTTTTTTTATTATCAGTGTTGCTGTTTCTTGCTATATGCTTCGTGCTATTGCAATTGTTCCACCCTGAAAGATTCCAGCTGGGCGAGTAGTCAAAGTATGTTAAAAAAAGTAGGAAAAACTAACTTTTATTTATGAAAACAAAAGACGATAGCAAATTTTTGTTTCCGCTAGTGAATTTGCCTCATAAACGAGAATGTGTCTTATCCCTATTATAGTTACCCTATACAAACATTGAAATTTACCCATCCTGTACATTAAATTTTAAAAATATCAAGATTATTCAATAAGATGGATAAACGTAATAACTGAACCTTAGGTTGGATTCGAACCCACATCCCTTATTGTGTAGTCCAATATAATGACCAATGAAACTAATTCTGTCCCTTCAAAGTCTTATATTGTTATAAATATAAACATCTGAAAGGATAGTAGATCGTTGATAAACATATGCGATTCGATACACAGCCATATATTAATTATTCACTTACATTCATCTTAAGTTCAATCTTCTTGAATGCGGTTTCTGTGGTTGTCAATAATCTATAATGCATTCAGTGATAGCACATAAGATTTATTTCATCCCACAATAAAAATTCTAATAATATGTTGGTAGATTTTTTTATTTACGTTTCTGTTTCATTCCTGCGTATGGTACCTCACCCCGCAACGGAACACGAATTTTTCTTTGGTGTTTGTTACATTGAATTCGATTGTATTATGTTGTGTACCTGTATATAGTCACTTTTTCGTATATGAATTAATTCCTAATGAACGGTATAACTTTCTTAGATTTTCGAAAAATTCAAATATAAAAAATCAGAATATTCCGTTTCTTTTATTAAAATCGCTAATACTCCGATGTTGGATAATATTTTGTACGATAAAAATCTCAATTTCAATTAATTTCAGTTATTCGTGTAATAACATCCGTATGCTACATAATGAAAATTTAGGACATACACTCTGTCGGTCTTTGTCTAAAACTTATATCCCACAACATTTCTTGCATCATCTCAGCCAAAATAGAAATTTCTGTATATATTCCAAATTAACACATTCCTGGATTCTGAGAACACCATCTAGGCCACAAGGCCCCAACTTTAATACCTCTTGACATTAATCGACTTCTATGAGCATCTAAACGGTTATAAACATTCTTAGTAAAGTGAATGGGATCGCTCCACATGCGTTCTGCAAATGCTGCTGCTCTGGGCCATATTCTGGTTTCAAGAGATTCCTCTCCTACTTGTTCTGACCATAAACAGACCTCTCCACCTAACGTTGAGCTCAACGTATTATAGACAAACCATGGCCGATATTTATAAAACTCCGTCCAAGGAGTGTAAGGATCGCAAACACCTTTATCCATACTTGGTCTCCATGGGCCAAATCCACAATCTAGGTACCAATGTCCAACTGTTGAATAGATAACTTTGAAGCCTTCAGTTACGATATAATGGGGATTACCAAACCAAAATTGAATCGTGATATTTACTTTGAAATCTAGAAGGTTCAAAGTTAGGAACGAATCTGTCAGTGGACTGGACCACATAATCACGTTCTTCGGAAAATTATTATTATTTGCTGATTTTAGCCGAAGCATCATACGATTTGTATAATTCGCCCAGAATTCCAGCATATTCGATTGATCTTTTCCCGATTCCGTATTTTTCCAACAAGTTAAGTTCACTTCATCACCACCAATGTGGAAAACATCGTCATCTTCGCTCAGATCTAACAGATCCCGGTAAATGCTTTCCAGATAATCCAAACTCAAGTTATTGTCCGGATTCAAATGACCATTAAGTATGTCATCTTCGTTACATATGACAACTTTCTCTGAAGAGTTATAGGCATTCCATGCTGGATTTATGTGACTAGGAGCATCGACTTCCAAAATTATCCTTACCCCCCTTAGATTTGCGTATTCTATTAGCCTCTTCATTTCCATGGCAGTGTATATCATGCTAGCGTCATATGAACCTAATCTTGATATTTCAGGAAGACTTGGTAGTTCAATTGGGAAACTGACCGAGTCTGTTAAATGTAAATGTAAGACGTTCAACTTAGAAATCGACATACCTTCGATAACCTTTTCTAATTGTTGAATAGGGAAATAATTTCGGGCAGTATCAATCATAATACCTCTATATGGGAAAGATGGCGTATCTGTTATTGCTACTTCATGTAAGATTTTGAACGAATTCTCATAAAGGTCGTACCAGATGAGCTGTGAAAGGGTTTCGAAAGCATGTTTTGCACCAAAATAAGACTTTGCGATTATCACAGCTTCTATTGTTAAATTTTTTTCAACTCTCAATTGATAGCTTTCATCAGTTTCAAGACGAAGCTTAATACCATCATTTATGTTTTTAATTTGCACACTGATTTTCAAATGTTCTCCTGGCAAAGTAGGTCTGTTCCTATCAATATTGCCAATGTTTGTTTGGAAAACTTCGAAATACTGTAATAATTGTACTTTAGTTTTATTCAAACTATCAACTTCAAGAGTTATGTTAGGTTTGATAATGGAATAACAATTTTTCTTTGTGTAAAGAAGTTTCTTAGGTTTCGGCCAAATAGGATCTTCCATACACATAATCGTGCAAGTCTCCAAACAAACTAATTCGAGGCTCTCGTTAGCTCTGGTTTTACTGCATTTACGATTTAAGCATATCCAGGTCCAATTGTAATCTGTGTTTCTGAAAATGAAATTAATAAATTAGTCTCAAGAAATAGTAGTTACCATAGCAATAACAATAAGTGGCTGTGTGATCCAAAAGTCATTTCGTCTGGTACACCTGGAGACTGTGTCTCAAATACGAGGTTAACATAAGCAACACAAAGAACGGCAACCAGATTCTCAATTTCCACCTAGAATACTGCTTTAATGGCATAAATTTGCTTATAGTGTTTGGAGGTAATTAAAGCCCAATGTATGCAACAACCTGTTGACGCTTGTGATGACATTTTTCATTAAAACCACATATAAATAAATATTACATAATAATAATTGATTTTATTTCATCCTTGGAATTCGTTTCATTTTACTAAGACGGAGTGAGCGGTAACGAACGAAATCTTTCCTAGTTTCAATTCATACGCCACGTTGTTGGTTTCTACATAACGGTCGAACGGTGAGTCGGTGACTCTCTGAATTTACTAGTTTGTGAATTCGTACTTTCATCCGTTCTCGAGTTAGTGAGCAGAGCAGTCTGTCGAAATACACGACGCTATTCGTTTTATTTCGTGCACTGTGTGCTACGCTTACCATCTGGTCGATTGTGAAGACTATAACTCGGCGACTAGTACTCGTACCGGAGCGCCCTCTATAGTTTACGGGCGGCTGTTGAGAGAACTAGGTTTGTCAGATGTTTTGATTTTGTCGGCTTTGTGTGCCAATGCCGCTTCTTTTTTTTTGATGCCGACTGATTCATTTCCACGGATTATATATAATAGTCTATCCACTCCCAAGATAGAGCGCACATACACAAAAGCATGTGGCGTTCACGCGAACAGAATACTCACATCGCTTTTTGAAATGCTGACCAGTTTAGAACCAACATGCAATTTGTTTGTAACATTAACAAATTTAATGAAAATGAAATATCCTCAAATCGATTCATACGGACACATTGTTGGTTTCTACATAGCGGTCCAACAACGGTGACTCCGATTCATTCAAAATTTTCACAGAATATAGATACGATGCGTTCAGTTTACATGAGTGCAGAGTGAACTCACTGTTCACTATGTAGTACGTATAATTAAAAATGAATAAATTTACTGTCAAATGCGAAATACTCACTCCCTCGTAACCTTTCGGGCATGCGCAGTGTACTATTCGACCTCGTAGCTAATATATTTTTTAGGGAAGCAATTGTTCTCTATATCAATAAATCATTCATCAATGAGAATCTCATCTCACTACACATTTAATAAAGAAATATATTTTGCGAATGTTTAGACAGCCTGAAGATTGAATTTAATATTTTTTTTATCATTTTGCTACACGACAGGGAAACCTGTACTGTTCGAGGAACATCGTGTAAGCCAGCAAAGGAATATTGGGAGAGGAGATAGGCATTTGTATATTTCTTGAAGCTTTGGAGGTTATAGGCATAGAGAGAGACCTTACTAGATAAAGTGTTCCACAACTTCGCTGAAAAAATTAAGTCGGTAGGAAGAAGTTCGGCACGTCTCGAATTTGACAGTGAAGTGGTGACTAGTTTGAGCTCGTCTAGTCCGCCTATCTGGAATCTCTCGTGGAACACCAAACAATATTTCTGCTGAACACCGATCATGGAAATATCTATAGAAAAGGGAGAGGTCCACCATCTTTCTAAGATGTTCTAGAGAGATCAATGAATTGTGACATCATCAATCAAACGAATAGCTCTCTTCTGGATAGAATCCAAGAGCTACAGTGTATGCTCGGGAGCCAAACTCCAAACATATGAACAGTACTACAGGACAGGTCGAATCTGTGCTTTTTAGATTATGAGGAGCTGCTGGGATGTACGTTAGCTCTTGGGTGGAATAGAAAATCAAGTTTTTGAAAATCGGTTCTCGCAATGGACCTCACATGATCGTCCCATGAGAAATTAGCGCATATTTTAAGAGAAATCCAATCCAATATTCATATTTTTATTTGCAAAAACGACAATATTATAAGACATCGTTTTTTTTGGTTTTATGTTCATTACCCGGAATTATCATAATTAAATGTATATACTTATTACAACATTATCTGAGTATAACTATGAATTATTTCGAAACTTGTATTTACATTACTTAAAATTACCATTTTCAATACATTTTTCGCTGTTCAATGACTCATTAAGTATCTGTTATATTTAGCAAGTAGCATTTTTATATTAATTCTATTAATTCTTTGTTTAAATAAGAACATACAAATGTACCTGATACATTTATGTGTTTATATTCTATATTTGCTAATTGGTATGTATATTGTTTTGAATTGTAATACCTATACCTACTTGCAAATTTATATTATCATTATATCATCACACATTTGATAAACGATTATATTTTGCAAATGTTCAAACAAACTGAAGACTGAATTTGATATTTACATAATTCATTGTTTTCAAGAAATAAGCCGGAAGAAAGAAAAAATTCCAATATTAATATTTTCATTTACAAAAAGACGATATTACAAAACTTTTGGAGGAAAATGGTCATCATTTCAATTATTGAAGATTATTTCTAATTAAGGAGATCGTGGAAGTGCTCAGCACATCCATTGCTTTTTATTTAATAATTGGTGATACTATGAATATTGCTATGAGTTATATATTCTATGTTGCTTCACAAAAAATAATAAGTAATATTAACATTAAGCATCACACCGGGTGTAATTATGTTGATATCCCTGTCCTCGACTTAGGGTTGCAAATATTGCAAACAGAAGGATATGAAAATCATAGTTTCATAATATTCCATTAGAATCAACATAATATTTTCGCCATACCTTGAATTTATACTCCTTTTTTCATATTTTCCCACTTCTGCAGGTGTCACCGTCCTCATGAAGGCCAATTGCTTGAGAACTATCCATAAGAAACACAACACAAAAATGGAGCAAGTAATTTCAATAAAGTTTGACCGAATACGCTTCATTACTCTAAATATTGTTTTTGTGACTCCCATTAATAGATGAAATGAACAAGCAGGCCTTCAATAATACTGTTATCATTCCTTCAATATACCTTCATACAATAGATAATCTTACTATCGCAACTGAACTAAACAAAATTTGTTTACTTACATATTCTTATCAATAAGGCACGTTGACTTTCATTTGGGTAGTCTTGGAAGTGATTTTCTAATCATTTATCTTTATGTGGCATAAATAATGATAACTCTCTACCATATCACAAACATGTAGCGATGATTTACATATTTTAGGAACTCGGTATTCTGTTCATTTATAATTAGGCCGATATACCTATTAGGTTCTTGGAGTAATGTTGCTACCGGTGGCATTATAATTTATAATTATAAGTATTTATAATATCATCATTTACCACCTCCAGAGGAGTTAAAATATTTTGAGATATATATATGTATACATATCAGAGTGAACTAAATTACAAATTAAACTTGGCGTTTTTAAATACGAATTTGAGTTAGTAGGGTATATAAGGGGGTTCCCTCAGCTGGAGATAATTGTGAATTCATTAAATAGATTTTTCGCTTTTACATTTCCGTCCCGGAAACTTTATCAAAGGTGTTGCCTTAACTATTTTTAGCTTGCTTTTACATCCCTTTCAGGTTGTATTGCTAATTTAGAAAAAATGATGGAATTTATCAATGATAATAGGTGAACATTTTGAATTTTATTGAACTATTAGGAGGTAGTGACTCTAATTTGGCTAATTGGTTCTGTTCGATTTTCTTTTTTGATTAAGAAATTAAGATTTGTCTTTACCATTGTCCAACGCTGTTTGCTGAAATTTCTCACCTCCCTTGTTACAATTTCGATGGCTCAAAGATACGTATCTATGAACAATAATATCAAATGGAGCTATATTATAGATAATTGGTGTGACTAAATCCTCAGGAATATACCCATTTGCTTGAGACGGTTTTCTGGGTTTTCAACATATTGTGATTTGTGTTCAAAATGCTATCTGGGTCAAATGAAATGGAACATTCTAACTCGGTATATAGGACATTTTGTCCAAATAATGGAAAATAATGATGACAAATCAGCGTTATCCAAACATTTTTTAAATACAGAACACACCACTTCTCAAGAAAGTGTATCACTCTTGAAGTAAAATAATGACAAATATCTAGCTAAATTAGAAGCTGAAGAAAATCCCTTTTACTTGATTATTTCTTATTTATAGTGAATAACAATATATTGAGAATTGCTATCAAAGCCTTATTTTGTGTTTCAACCACATTCCGTATTCAGTCTGTAATAAATTGTACGATAGATTTATAAACATTTGACTGCCCGTGAGACAAGCTGAACTCTTCCACAAATATCCTGATGAAATATTAAGTGAACCAATTGATGATATATGAAAGAGAAAACAAATTTGTAGTGGCGATTGATCTTCACTTACTTAAAATTAACACCTTACAAATAACCCCCTCACCCAGTCAATAAACTTGAAAATATTCGACCGAAAATATAGTATTCCTGATGTTATTATAATATTTCTCATTAAATAATAATAATCGCATATATTTCTATATCTGTTCAAATAACAGTTCAATGTCTAGAAAGAGATAATGGCCTTTCCCACCACAACCCTGCCCGAATACAATATGTCATAAACTCCTTGGTCCATAGAGCTGTCACCTTAACCCAACCCCAATCATTAAAATCACAATTAAAACATCTCTCATCTGTCTTATTATCAAATAATTTCTCCCATTATAACATTCAAAAAGCCATAAAGAAATACACTTCCTAAAATTGCCTAACATTTCAAATCAACTTGAGCCACAACCCCCCTGCTTGCTTTATCCACTGCTATCTTCCATATATTGACAGATTGAATTTCCAAAATTGTTAAGAAGCATAATATTTCTGCTCGGTTTTCCATACTTCCAGAACTATATTAGTTTTTCAAACCTATCAAAAATCCCCTTCCTCCTCTTCATTGAGAATATGTTTATAGCATTCCCTGTTATTGCGGTAAAGTGTACATTGGTGTAACAGGTCGTGCAGTAGCACAGCTACTCGTGTGAAAGAATATGAGCGCTATACAAGACTTCGTGACACCAGTGGATCTGCACTTGCGGAACACAACCGTGACTCAGAATATTACCTTCTCAACATTTGGGAACCCATCCACGTGAATTCCACTTAGCACATGATGACACAACGGCAGGGTCAGGTGCCAGAACGGAGTTAACCACCGGAATAATGGTAGTGAACTGTGTAGCGTGAAGGTTTTTTCCTACAATAAATCCCGCTACAGAAGGCAAGAGAATCAGTTTCAGTTCAAGCCTGAAGCTTACCCTGAAGATGCCACATGTAATGGATGGCGAAACGTCGGCATCAAGTCGTGCTATTGTGAAGCGCAATCCATCCGGAAGTCTACTATTCAAGTTATCATCACAAATGCTAGTTTTAGATACAGATGTAATCCTAATACTTGATTTGAATCTTATTAGGTATACAAAATGCACCCATAATGTAGAAATGTGAATACGCATTTAGGCCACCAAATTCTATCTTCAGTAGATACTTTTGAGTTCTAGTGATCTATTGAAAATGACAATACAGCTGCCAAGATTCAATTCCTACAATAAATAAATGTTTTCTCATATCAAGATGATCAACTTTCCGAAAGTAACACCCTCGTCTATCAACTATCGTCATATCATAACTCATGAAATAAGTAGTGTAAACTAACTAAATAACGTAGAAAATATTTTTTCTCCTAAATCGAGTGTTAATAATAACAAAACACAATCTGAATTCATTGAAAAAATGTAATCTTCAATATCGTGAAAAAAAATCTGCACGTTTCCAAGATTAAGCAAAATTTTATTTTGTTACAATAAAAATTCATATTATGGATTAATATAGTTTTACAACTGCGTTCCAGAATAACTATCTAGTGATCAGGTGTATACGAATTTTGCATCCTTATGTTCGGTTCTTTTGATGTGTATAAAGTTACAAAACAAATTATTTATTTCAATTTCTTACAACCTCACCGCAAAGAATTACAAAGGAAGAAGTTCACATTTATCCAGTGCCTTTATAAATGGAATTGGCGAACCACAAAAAATGTTTCCTTCTTATGTATTCTGTTTGTTCAAATCAGGTAATGTTGCCGCCTTTAATGTTTCCCACATTAAGTACACTGAATTGCACAGCAAGGTGAATTTTATTTTATGGCTGTTTCTGTAACAATATTTTCTTGATAATAAGTTCTATCGACGAAACTCTGATGAAGCTAAATAACATTAATTAGGCCCATTAGAAGTAAAACCAATACTTGTAATGCAAACTGGGAATTCACCCCATAACTTCGATGTAAGTAATATGATTTTATCTGTCTCTCCTCCCTCGTGAAATATCACTCAGGCCCCGGATGATGGCACTATTTATTGATGTGAAGTTGGAATCAATTAGAAACTTCTTTATCAATGAGTTTAATCTGCTGATTCATTTCAGATTTCTTCGAAATCAATGATAAGTTGAAGCTTTCAAATACATCTCACAATCTCACATGAATAGCAGAACATGTAACTAAATTAATAATGATTCTTGACCCAAGTATGAATTATATATAAATTCTCGGGAAAGGAAAAAGGTCACACTAACACATATGCTTATTATTTTCGTCTTTACGTACGTTTCGGTCTCACGACCATCACCAAAAGACGTATTATGTCTAAAACGGGATTTCTTAAAACTAAGTGTATCAGCGCAAAACGTTCTTATCGCACCAATTCTAAAAATGCCCACGTGATCGAAACTAACAGAAACACAAATAATCGAAACGGTAACACATTAATGTCAAATATATGTATATGTATCAAGAATCCACTCCTTTGCAATTTTCTTATAATATACGAACTCATGTCAAACAAAGTCTATATACGACTGAAACTAAAAAATATAACGCTCAAGTATCCACTTTCGAACCACATGTTAATGATTTATGAGGTAATAGAAAAAGGTTGTCAGACCTTATTAGAAATATTACTATTTGAGCATTCTACCTAAAATATACTTTTAACATTATAAAGACGCATGTAGGAATATGCAAGGGTTTTAATTGATTAAATTGGTATAAATCTGACTTAATGACTGAATATCTGTTCTATGATTTACAGACTTGGAATCAGGTCGATTATTCGTGTTTCTGTTCGTTTCGGCAACGTTCGAATTTTTAATTGGAATTGGTGAGATAAAGACGCTTTGTGCTGATACAATTAGTTTTAAGAAATCCCGTTTCAGACATAATACGTCTTCTGATGATGGTCGTGAAACCGAAGCGTACGTAAAGACGGAAATAATATACATATGTATTAGTTTGACCTATTTCACGAGAATTTATATATAATACAGTGAAACCTGGTTTAATTGGGATCTAAAGGGACCAAGACATATGTACCAATTATTGAGGGTTTCCAATAATCCAGTTTTCCAATTAAGCAGGTTTAAAATCATAGTTGTCTAATTTACAGAGGCCCCCGCTTACAGAGGTCGAAATGTGCCGTTATTCCATTTTTAGAGGTGGAAATGTTAATAAAAATACGTATTTCAATCATAATCTGATGGAAGTTTTAATTTCTCAGATACTGATAACGTTTCATATTTACGTTTGGACATTTTGTACTTTTTTATTCCCTTGTGTTTAGGTCAAAACCTGAGATAGTACTGACAAACAAAGCATACGCGAAAGACGACGCGAAATGTATGTAAACAAACATGTCAAAACCTGTTAAAACCTGATTAATGTGTCTCACTTATACAGGTAATTGAGCTACAGAGTCTCAATTATAGAGCTAAACATCGAAAAAATCTTAGAATTCAAATCTCATTTAACAAGGTTCAAAAAGTCCCATTAACAGAGGTAATTTAATGAAAAAGAACCGGGACCTCATTGCAACTCTCAATAATAGAGGTTTCTCACTTATCCAGGTCCCACTTAACCAGGTTTCACTGTAACATGTTACTACATTCATTTCGATATTATACTAAGATGTAAATGGAACCTGACACTCATTTTCAAATTTAACTCAAATGTAAGATGTTGTTTGTAGCGCCTATCATTGGTGAGGAATTAGAAACAAAATTTTGTTGCGAAGTTAGAAGAAAATCAAATCAGAATTTCAGAAGCTGTCAATGTTTTTGAAGAAACAAATTAATTTCAAAATTGTATACAAACACAAATTTTCAAAAAATGTCCCTCTCTCAAAGGTACCGAAAACATATTGCAAATGATTAGAAACCAATAAAGACGTGGGAAGACATCAAATTATACTCTATCTCAGGAGTCTGCTAAATACGGCCCGCGGGCCAAATCCGGCCCGCCAGTGTCATCAATCCGGCCCGCGACAGCTAATGGCTTATTGTTGTTATTTTTGTTGTGATAAGTTGGATAAGAAGACACAGAATGATAATAACTCGGTTTTATTTACTTGCTAGGTAATGACAAGTATAATACGCAGAAAATTTAACTTAAACATAATAACTAACAAATAATTGAAATGAATCCCACTAACATTATGAATATTATAACATATAAACACAGAAACATATAACATATGAACATTATAAAATATAAAATACTAATGAGATTCATTAATAAAGATTCTTGACCCAGTATGAATTATATATAAAAATTCTCGGGAAATAGGTCACTTTAACACTCTGTTTTAAATTTTCGTACGTTTCGGTCTCACGATCATCATCAGAAGACTTATTATGTCTAAAACTTCATTACTTAAAAATAATTGTATTACACGAAGCGTCCAAATCGCACCAATTTCAAATAAAATGCCCACGTCGCCGAAACCAACAGTGCTAAACACTGCTTTGATTATAACCATCAATTCGATTACAATAATGTTAATATTCTAACTAAGGAAACCAATTATTATAAAAGATCTATTTTGGAGATGATTCACATAAAACGTGACTCCAAATCTGTAAATCATAGGACAGATACGCAAAATCTAAGTCATATCTATACAAATTTGATCAAATAATATCTCCTGCAAATTCCTACATGCCTCGTTATAATGTTAATAGTATATATTTAGGTAGATTGTCAAAGATACCTCCTGTCACGACAAAACCTTTTTCTATTAGCTCGTAAATCTAACATCCGGTTTGAAAGTGTATACTAAAAATTACTACTTAGTGTGTTGACATGAATACGCTTTTATTAAAAAATCTTCTTAGCAGTGGATTTTTGATAATTTTACTATAGCATTGAGGTTTACAATTTCGTTTAATCGTGTTTCTGTTCGTTTCGGCGACGTGGGCATTTAATTGAAATTGGTGCGATTTGGACGCTTTGTGTTATACCATTATTTTTAAGTAATCCAGTTTTAGACATAGTAAGTCTTCTGATGATGGTCGTGAGACCGAAACGTACGTAAATACGAAAATTTGAAACAGAGTGTTAAAGTGACCTATTTCCCCTAGAATTTTTATATATAATGACAATAGTTTGTAGTACCAATTATTAAAAGAGATTTAAGATGCTAGGGGTTAACTTAGATCTGTAAACATTCTTTGTGTACTTCATTTTGGAGAAAGTTTTCTGACACAAGTAAGTAATACCAAAAGCAGAAAACAGCCCCCGAGCAAATTTATGCAAATTATCAAATTGTGCCAGTGGAAGACCTTATAAAATTCCAACAAAAATGAGTTTTGATATTTGTTCTGTAAATCAATAATTTCTACATAAAGTTCCGGAGCTATGGTTTCAATGTCAGTATCAGAAGGATTTTGAAAAATCTTAATTTCGTTCGCAATGACTGATGAACAATCAAAAGTTTATGAAGCGGGTTTTACTGCGGTCGCGGTTTCATATGTTCCTCGGTTTTCTAAAAGAATTTAGAGCAACTGACTTTTGAGAAAATAGAAGAACCTGATATATATAACAATTTAACAAACTAACCTGCGATAACATTCCCGCTAGGAGTTTGGTTCCTACCATATTGGAAGCAAAAGTTCATGATAGTCCATCAACAAACCAGAAAAAAAAAGAAATGTAGGTCAGAATCGAAAGACTTTTGCGGGATTCGATTCGTGGGGTTATCAGGATCATTCATAACACATAAAACCTCGCGGTCACAACCCCCCCCCCCAGCCCACTGTCTGACTCCAAGGGGTTTGGTGGTAATTTCGAATTTACTAAGGATTTTTTTGGGTCACTGATCATGATTTTGACGTCAGATTTACTTCAAATCAATTCTGGTTATGGAAATCGATCAAATTGGTCAATTTTAAATTCGAAATTACACTTTTCGGGGTCATATCTAGCCCCCAAGGGGGTGGGGGGTGGAGGGTGACTGATGAGGTTTTATGTTTTATGAATGATCCTGATAACTTCACGAATCGAATTCTACAAGAATAGGTTTGATTCTGACCTACATGTCTTTTTTTTATTATAGCTGAAATCCCGGCTCATTGCCAGGACTATGAAGTGAGTTTTACTGCCTGGGCAAGAATCGCTGATGCGGAATCAACACATTGTATTTGTTCAAGAATCGCTGATGCGAAATCTACACATTGTATTTGGTTATTTGGTATAACAACGGTGCCAAAGCGCGGAAGCGCATTCCGAAGCCTGGCGCATTTCTTGCGAGAAAGATTTTGACCATAGACTGTACATTAAAACGTTAATAGTACGTATCCAATGAAATATACGATTCTATGGTTTGCGAATTTGGGTGTCAAGAGAATCTAGTTACGACGTAACGTCACTTCATAAAATGCAATTTAATGGTTACTGTTTACAATTTTATTTCGCGAATTATACGGTTTCTAAATACTGTTGAACCTCTAATTAGCATTTATTTACGAAAACAATACCGGAGGTTGCTGAAAAACAGTTTCGTGCAAATTGTGATCATATATATAGAAGAAAAACGTGACAGAATATGTCTAGATTTGGGACAAATAATGATTTTTTTCGAGAAGGCACTTTAGCGGAGAGTTTTTTTTTCGATTCTACATAAGGAACATGTAAGTAGTCCATAAAAAAAATTTCGTCAAAATCGGAGCTGGTTCCCATATACGTCATAATTACCACTACCAAGAAGTTCTTCATACACTTCATACACTCCATACCTTCTATCTACTCCTCGAATAAAAATGACACCTGAGCAGTGTCTGACACATCCGTTGACACATCCAAAGCCAGAGAAAATCACTCAAGATGTCCATTTTTGTCAGAAAGTTGAGATGATATATTTTCTGTGATGTCTTCTACCCCACAGTGTTTGCGGACAAACTGACAGATTTAAATAAATTTACCTTTTCGGGGCACATTTCTTCGGCTACTGCAATTACACATTCATTGATCAAACACCGACAATGATTGACATATGTACTTAGAATGTCCATACATCGTGTTGAATCCTTATTGCTACCTAATATTTTGCGTTCATGTAAGCTGTCAAAATATTGACATAAAGGACTATGATGAACTGTTAACTCTACTTTCATGATACCACAGAGTAATCAATTCCATGTATCCTTATTATGAAGTAACTATCTATACGGAGAACACAAAAATTTAACTAATTTTATGACGCTAGTTTTTAAATTTTAACATATAATTTCGGACACTTCTGCAGGTTTAATATATGATTATGATATATATGTATAACTACAATAACACTGTTGTCACTTACAAGGAGGCAACCGACACCCGAAACTATACAGTATCAATTTCCACTAATTTGAAGCGATTTGCAAGATCGACCAATACGAAAGGCGCACGCACGTATAGAGACATCATCTCATATATTACATCGATTCAGAAACGCTCAAAGTTTTTCAGAATGATTACAATACTTCCCTTGTACTACGAATGTTTTAATTTTGAGTTAAATCAGTACTGACATTTCAAATTTCATTGAGCAAGATTGATGAAAATAAAGCCTATCGATTAAAAGAAAGTCCTAGAGCTGAGGTTGAAGCAAGAAAAACTAATTTCAGTTAAGTTTGATTAGGTTCCATATGTTCTTCCATGTGACCTTAAATACAGGAATACGTTATGAATCGTTTGTTTTTAAACTGTTATGTATATTACACAATATTAACATTAACCCGCTATCATAACAGTATGAGTATAATCAAAACACAATGTTTTCCTGCAGTGAACCATATTGGTTTGAAACAGCAGAAAGTAAACCACAGCTTACTAGCTTGTTTATTGAAAAAAGTTGCACCGCCCGAGGCGTGATCTGTAAGTTAGAACCCCTTGGTTTAGAAAATGGATAAATTCACAAACTATTCAGCAGTCACTCATTCAATAGATAATCCTGACCTAAACGCTACTCTTATACCTACCCCATGCCTTTTCATTAAGTATGCCCTTAGGGCGGATTTTAACTGAGGGTAGTTGCTAAATTCTAATTCACACAGAGTGTACTGATTTTTATGTCAATATCCAACGGCTGCAGTCTCAAGTGGGATATAAATTACATAAAAAACACTGAGAATGTAGTTTCCAATTGAATTTTGATTTTCAATTGGAAGTTCATTGTCATTTCAGCAAAGTATATGACATATTTGCTTAGTAGTTCTCATACACCTACCTACTTCAACATCAATTTTTAGTTGCAACCTTACCTTATTCACTTTTTAAGAACATAGTTTATTTAACACTTTATGTAGACGAAATAATGACAAAATTGTGATGGTTGATCGGTTTCTGTTTCTCTATACAATATGTGTCACTAAGTTGGAACCGAAAACTTTTTTATTATTAATCTTAGGAAAAAAGTTATTCTTCATAAAAAGTTCTGCATGTTCTAAAATCTAAAATACAGTCATAAGATTTCACATTTTTTCAATCGTATACGCGGTTTGTCAGAAAATATGAATTTTACTCAAGAGTAAAGTAAGTAAATTTGACAATATCGAAAATTGTTATGGAAAAAAGTTGATCAGAACTAAAATCTGCGTTCAAATATGCTTTTACATCTATTTACATTGAAAAATTAGGGTTTGTTATTTTTTACTAATCTTTTTATTTTGAATGAACATTTATCTCTTGTGATTATGAAATACATGAGATAACTAATACTAGAAATAAATAGAAATTTATTTTCCACTCATTCAACTAATGCCTCGACATATCCACCCTCTCGTTCAATACATGAATCATTTCCATGTGAGTGCATCCTAGATTACATGTAACTATAGTTAACATTGATATTGTAGACAAAAAAGAAAAAAAAATGTCCAATATAAATGGATGTAATTGTATATTTGAACGCAGTTTTCTGTTCTGATCAACTTTTCTTCATAACTGTTTTCGATATTGTCAAATATAAAGGTACTTTACTCTTGAGTAAAATTCATATTTTTTTGACAAACCGCATATACAACTGAAAAAAATTAATATCTGATGATTGTATTTAAGATTCTAGAACTGCAGATCTTCAATAAAAGATTTTTTTTCCTAAAATTGATAATAAAAAAGTTTTCCTTATGGTTCCAACTTAGTGACACATACCGTATATCTGATAAAATTGAAAACGGTAGGTTTCCAGCTTCATCACGCCCCATTCAAAATTTATTATACAGGGTGTTTCAGGTTTTAGTAGCAGAACTTGAACAGTTGATGCACAGACGCTTATGTAGGCATTTTCTACTCATAGTAAGCTATGTTTTGTGCGATAAATTTTTTTTTTCAGTCATAATTGGTGAAGATTTTTAAGGGGTAGTGGGTGTTTTTCTCCCCAACTTCTACGCCACTGGAAAAAGTACGGTTTTGAGACAACCATTTGAACCGCCAATGTTTTCTACACATAAAAAGTATTCCTGGTCATAAGCTCTAAAGTTGACCGTTTTCGAAAAAATCAACTTTTATGTTGAAAAACGTGGTCAATTCTTTGAATTAAAATTTATTTTTTACTAATTAAACAAAATTTACTCAAACATTAGAACAAGTAACAAAACCAAAAAATTGACCATGTTTTTCAACATAAAACTTAATTTTTCTCGAAAACGGTCAACTTTAGAGCTTATCACCAAGGTACCTTTTTTATGTAAAAAACATTGGCGGTTCAAATGGGCATCTCAAAACCGTACTTTTTTCAGTGGAGTAGAAGTTGGGGAGAAAAACACTCACTACCCTTTCAAAATCTTCACCAATTATGACTAAAAAAAATGTTCTTATCGCACAAAACATAGCTTACTATGAGTAGAAGATGCCTACATAAGGTTTTTTCTGTACAATGAACGGTTTCGGAAATATTCACAAAAAACGAAATTTTTTTTCCAATTTCAACCCCTGTATCTCAAAAACAGACGTCTGTACATATATGTTAATAGGAACTTTTTTCTCAAAATCAAATTTTCTATCGACTGTTGAAGTTCTGCTACTAAAACCTGGGACACCCTGTATAATATATATATGTTTCTTTTTAGGTTCTCGCGGACGTAATGTGTAGAACTGAATTCTCGGGTATTGATCCGCGTTGTGTGGTTTCGGTCCTCAAAAGGACCAATGTCACGACGTTTCGGCAAAGTCGCATTTGCCATCTTCAGGTGATTCGATCGTAGAGTCTGGAAAATCTAGGCGAACTGACGCTTACTTGGAGGGACAGGTATTTATATCCCCCGTTATCCTTGACCTTTGGACTTTCGAACTATTTCACGCTTGGTTGATTTCTACGTGTTTGGCTCCGAGTGACACGTTTGGATGACGTCATTGCGACGCTGGAATCAGCCGGAAAGTTTCCGTGACCTGTTGCACGTGCACTGGATACCACGTTCTCTCCTGTTTTTGGTTGTATCTTCCGACTTTCTAAAGCGGGTTTCCATGTTGCTGGTAATCTTAGTCCGTCATCTCGTTTGTGGACTATGTGGACGTTTCTCGATCTCTATTGCCTCCCTGGTTATTCTGGTGTAGAAGTGTTCAATGTTGGCTAGAGTCTTTGTGCCGCTAAAGTTGATCATATGGCCAGTACTTCTTACATGTTCAGCTAGTGAAGACGTGGTTTCGTTTTTCGACACAGCGTTTGCATGTTCAGTATTTCGCACATCAATGCGTCTGTTGGTCTGTCCGATGTATGTCTTTTCACAATTACCACATGGCACCTCGTACACTCCTTGGCATTCTAGAGGAATTCTGTCTTTTGGATTCCGAAGAACATTTTTGATTTTCCTATCTGTTGTGAAGGTTGTTTTGATATCATGACGGCTCAGTATTTTGCAGATTTTGTCAGTTGTGCCTTTTATGTAAGGTAGAAAAGCGTTTCCCACTGGTTGATCTTCATCGTTGACATCCTTCTCATTTTTGCGTTGAGAGTTATGAATCTGTTTTCTTGAATAGAAATGGAAACCATCCGAGCAGCCCTTAGGATGAATGGCCACGGGCTGTGCAACGGTACGCGATTAATCATTAATGGGAAACGTTATCGAAGCCACCATTTTAAATGGCAAGTTTCGAGGTGAAAATATATTAATACCACGAATACGTATTATACCCACAGATGTGCCAAATTAATTTAAGTGTATTCAATTTCCGATTAGATTGGCATTTGCAATGACTATTAATGAATCCCAAGGCCAAACAGTGTCTGTTTGTGGCTTAGATTTGAGCACACCATGTTTTTCACACGGACAATTATACGTTGCATGCTCTCGAGTGGGTAAACCATCAAGTTTGTTTGACGGGCTAACAAAAAATATTGTTCACGCTGCAGCATTAAGAGATTAATATTATGTAATGAATTAATGATATAAATAATTATTACTTAAAATAAATTATAATAGATTGAAAAAATTAATGTTTGGTGTTTTGTTATTTTTATATTCCCTCATCGTTCACAGCGCTCCATGCCTTTTTCACTCATATACCACATCCTTACACACTTCCAATAAGTTATTTATCTTTTTTTAACTAGAAATTCTCTAGAAATTATTTACATGGCAATACAACGTTTGCCGGGTCAGCTAGTTACTTTCTATAATTCTACGTTCAATATTAATACAAAATGAATGATAAACATAATAATCCATTATTATCATTCTATTCATTATATAATCGTAACGAATACCACTCAAGTAAAAGAAAATATTCAATTATACCAACCTCCTCACTCGACGCATATCCTTAAAGCACCACTCCAGCTAACGCTGTTGTGGTGTTTCGTAGAATACGTCTCATGACTTGAAAGTGTTATCTATTATTTTCTATCCTCTTATGATATTAAAACTGAGTAAATTTGTCTGTATTCCTATTTTATTATCCTCCATTATAAGGTATAGTCCTGATTAAAGGGCGGAATATATGCACGTCAATTCAGTTAAAATATGCGCATATATATGCATAGTTTTTCTTTGAAATATGCAACAATATGCATTTATTCGTCAAAGTATGCAATTATATTATCTTACAAAAATTATTTATTTTAAGTAAAATTAAAAGAAAAATATAATAGGTAAAATTTTTAACCTGAAATAGTATAAAATGCATTTATAACGATATATTTTTCAAAATTTTCCAATAAAAGTGTTTGCCTTCTGTCTGTAAAAATATGTTTGTACAAAGAAAAAGATCTTTCAACATATTACTTCGTTGGATGGTTTAGTATCAAAAATATTTTTGACTTCCATTAAATACTTGAAGCTTTCATTCTTTTCCACAATAACTTCGAGTTTACTTCTTACTTGATTTCCTACATCACCAGGAACTTTTTTGCATTTGTCGGAAAAAGTTTCAACAATATTAATTGATTCTCTTAAACTCGTATTCCTACTTTCTAACAAAGTTATTATATCTGGCATAAAACTAAAATTAACCTTAATAAAAACAAGTTCCTTAGCTAAATTTACATTTTTGAATACTGCTTGACTTTGCACTACACACTGTGAATTGTCTTCTAAATCTAAAACTATGTCATTAATATTAGCTTCAAAATGGTCTGCGTAGAATATCGCGGCCTTAAGCCATGTTCCCCACCGAGTAATTACGGGCTCTGGAGGTAAACTAACTCCTGGCAAATAAAAACTTCTCTACTGGAACTGGATTTGGTAAAAAAAAATTGATAGAGACTGCTGAATAAATCGAGTTACGGTCACATTATTTGTTTTGTCTAACTGTTTAGAAGATATTAAATATGGCTTCCCTGGCTCATTTTCTTGAAGCCCTCCAATAATAAGATGTGCGATATATCGACCACATGAGTCTGTGCTTTCATCAACAATAATATAAAAATGTTCATCGCCCAGTTAAACTTCAATTTCTTCCACTACGGTTTCGTATACTGTTTGCACATACTTCTATCTAAGTGTGGATTCGTCAGGGATGTTTTGATTACAATATTTTTGCAAAAAATCTCTGAATTGTGTATTTTGCAGTTTCTTCAAAGGTATATTTGCTGCGACTAAAGCTTTGCATAAGTCTTGATGAAACACCTCCTTTTCACTCTTTGGTTTGACATTTTGAAATGCGGTTTGCACACACTGCTGAACAGGCACAGATTTATTTTTCTGCAACTTAGCTTTATGCATAGCTGTTTTCAAGTGTTGATCAATTTGGAACTTCTTTTCACAAACAATGATTTTGGCACAAGCTTTGCAAAACTTTATCCCCACTAAACTCCAACTCAGGAAAATTTTTAATCCACGAAGCGGCTTTCGGCATTTTAGGCGTTTGAAATAAATATTTTCGAAATCACTCTTTTCACACTGGAATCTATCGACAAACTAAACTATACAACATAAATACAAAAGAAGAGACCACATTTGCTCTCCAATTAGGCACCGAAAAGAAACAAGACAAGAAGGTTCACTTGGCGTCGGTACTTTGAAGTTCGAACTATAAAAGCAAGCCGCCGCATTCCAACTAGACCCCCGCGCACCGAACAGAAGTATCTGTTCGGTGACAATACTTACTACCACCGAACACGACTTGGCACCACCAGGGATTATTCAAGTGTGCCAGCGAAATAGACAACATTAGGGGTGGAGCTTCAAGTGAACCTTCTTGTCTTGTTTCTGTTCGGTGAATTAGGCAAGCTGATTACTTGGAAATTCCTAAACATCCAATAATTCCCTGCAATAAACCATATAATAATAAAATGGGTCCATAAACCATATAATAATAAAACCTACCCACCTTTTAAATTATTTCAATTATCTGCAAGGGTCGCACTTAATCTTTTGATAAAGCGAAAAACATAAAAATATGCACACAAATTTTATTTTTGCCAAAATATGCTATTTTTTATGAAATTTGTAAAAATATGCACTTTGCATATATTCCGCCCTTTAGTCCTGATACTCTTCAATAATTTGAAACACTACATACGTGAACAATTCATCAGATTAATGATGATAACGATGTTTCGGCATTGTAAACGTCTGCCTTACTATACAGCTACTAATTTCATCAAAATTTATTTTTAAAAGTATATTCCATCAAAGAAAGATCTCATCAAATAAAGTACTCACATCATTGTGCTTATAGAAATTATGGATCAATGAATTTTATCATTATAGGTACATACATATATAGATTTTATATTGATATCGCTTTTTCTGATAAACATCCCTGGAAGCGGAGGGCAAAACGATTTCATTATATATTGTATCCTTATAATAAAAACTTTTTGAAACATTTACAGAATGAATATGTAACTAATTTTAAAAGAGCCTAAAACAAAGGGTGAAGTTCATTCAAAACATGCAACACTGAAGAACCTAGCCAACTACAAGTACTATTCTATGGGGTTGACGCGCATTGTGTTGATTCTAAAGTCTTAGATTGTTCGAAGGTAACAAAGCAGTAAATTTATTCAGTATACGCTCTGTTATCGAGGTCTTTATAGTCAATTGTTTACCAATACACTAATGGTACTTAGAGTATGCTTTCTCATGACAGCTGATATTTATTTTTGAGTACTATTATGGTCAATATGAATGTGTGGTGAAGACGTTAATTATTCCGTTCATACATGATAATTATGGCAAACCATAATATAACATATAAGTAGTACTGGCTATAAAATGTAATCTGGTCAATTATTTATTGCCATCATTGATTCATTAATAAATATATTTTTAGAAGAACGAGGGTAAAAGATGCAATGAAGAAACTTCCGAATGATTCATAGTCAACATCTTTTTCTTTTGTAAATTAATTAACTTGTTGATCATTCTGTCCTTTTGTTGAACCATAAGTGACCAGGTTTTTTTTAGTTACACAAAAGTAATTGGAATGAAACAATGTTCATTACACTCAAAAATTTGATCGGTTATTGGAAGTTATAATTTACTTTAATAATGACGGCCCTTCATTACAGTTTCTATAAAAATTAGATTATAAATTACCATTCAAAACAGGATAATGGAATGAAAAATATTGAAAGAATCTCAACCTTGTTGTTGAACAATCTGCAAAATATATACTTTTTATACTACACGAGAGACAAACCTATAATGTTCGAAAAACATCATATGAAGCGGTTTTCGCAATGGACCTCATATGATCGGCCCATGAGGGGGTGCTGTTGGTGGCCCGAGGATGGTTAGAAGACTTCATAGGGATAGTTGCACCTGACATCATCATATTAGGGATTGTGGGATTTGCCTTCCTGAAGAGGACGCAAGCTTGAGTTTTGGTTGCACTAAACTCTACTAGATTATCAGATACACATTTTAACATTTTTACCAGATCTCCATTAATTGCGTTAACCTGTCTTTGGCTCGCTCCTCAGGCTTCATTGAATGCTAGAAGGGTTCTAGATGAGAAAGCGGTATGAAGTGTACTATGATCTGCTAAGCTGTCAAAGGAACAGGCGGTCATTCCCAGCAGATCGTTTATATGGAGCAGAAACAAAGTTGGTAGCTAGACAGGTCCCTGTGGAGCACCAACGTTGATAGCAATTGTATCGGAGGAAACTCCGTCAAGTACCACATGGAGTGATCTATCTGAGAGAAAACTCGATAATGAGCTACAAAGTTGAGGCGGCCAACCATATGACGGAAGTTTCCCAAGAAGGCTTTGGTGCCAGACTTGGTCAAATGCTTTGAAGATATCCGTTGATACATCTAGAGATTTCTCATGTTATACATGTTACGTAGGCAAGCAGATCTCCTGTTGATCTCTTATGACGAAAGCTATCACTTTAGAGATCACAGATAATAGTGCAAAGGGTCTATAACTATTCGGAAGGGTATTCTTCTCTTTTTTTGGAAATGGTTGTCTTCCAGCTGAAATAATCACCAAGTTTGCATCAAAGGGTAAACAACCTGCTAAAAACTGGTAATAATTCAGGCGCACATTTTTTCAGAACGACATGTGAAATTCCGTCAAGATCTGAATTATTATTTGTACAATATCTACCTATACTTGTAAATTTCTGAAAATCAGGATGACGGAAGATCAGGATAATAATAAAATACCTTCATAATTAGGTATTTCCCGGCTCTTCATTATCTAACAGAATCAAACTGGTTAGCGGCAGAATACCCGAAGAAATGCCCACAAGTAGTAATGCACAAATTAAATGCTCAAACCCCATAATATGTTGAAACAGCTACTGCATTACAAAAGACTCAAAACTAATCTTGTGCATCTACAGATAATCAAAAATAGTTGTATACATCGCAAGTTGATCACAACTAGTTCAAAACATACAAGATTTTGCAAAAGCTATAAAACCTTGACTATTTTATATAGATTCACTGGTTTGAGCAGATAACGCGCTTATAAAAATTTCGGGATTATCTTGGACAGCACTTATTAACTCGAATGAATATTCCGAATTCTTACATTCATCATTTTCATTTGCATATAATCCATTTGAGGCCATTTTTGTTCCTGACCTTCATCTGTAACTTTCATTATTACTACCTTCATATTTTCCGGCGCAGTTTATCCGAAACCCTCTATACACAAGGCCTAGGTGCTGACTACAAACGTAAGTATGGCGTCATCAACAAAAGTCCTGTGGTACAGACGTAGCTATCGAAATGTTCAGTATTAAGTGTGACAGGTGATATAAGAATTTAACAAAGTTTTACCTGTTTCTTGTGAAAAATTAAACATTGGACGTAATCCTTAGGTGTCCTTGTGTGATCGAAAAATGTTTTTACCTGGAAACAAGTGTGTTACGACTGTAACGTTGCACCATGGCTCCCTAAGTGAATGTTTGTGTTGGCTTGTAAGGAAATGTATGATTTTATGCCCACTCTTACATACAATTAGTGCATACCCATATAAGGTTTTTAGAAGTTCAAATGTATTAATTTAGCCGCATTCAATAACATAAAGACAGTTTGTAATTCATACTCAAGCGATCGGGTAGTTGAAGAAAGTCAAATGCTCCTTACTTACTACCAAAATCAAATAAAAATGAAAATAACATGATACTTTTATTCGATTAGATCCATATCAAGTCTTTTTTGATAGATAGATAACAAATACAATCTCATGTGCCAAAATTTGCACTTTATTTAATCTTTGATTCCGCCAACTTTCTTAGGAGATAGATTAATTTTATCGATTATAATGGGATACCTATGTTTCCACTGTGAATGGAATAGAATTACTGAATTATTCACGGAAACGAAGCACTGAAGTTCGAAAAATTTGAACAGTAAGACGGATTTGATTGCGGTTTTTTGCATTCGATTCGTTAGAGCTTCAGGAAACATTGTGACCTAAATTGATTCATAATGAATTTAAAATATACAATTTCCATAAATAATATGCATTTTAAATTGACTGTAAATACTTAATTCACAATTCGGTTAATAGTGATGAAAATGATTCCAAACTCGTTACTCGAGGGTTTTTGGGATCGCTGAATACTAATATTGCGACAGAATTGGTCTCCGAGGTACCTAGTGCCCAGGGTGAACGGTATCCTCGTTGTCCCCATAAATTAATGTTATTATAACATGATGATTTTTAGTACATGCTCGTAGATTATGCACTCAAATGTTGTACAAAAGGCTTAAATTCTGGTGACCAGTCTTACAAAATGTATCCACTGAACCCTTTTTTTTTTTTAATTTGGCGCTCTTAATACAGATGGTAGCAGTGATGCGATACATGAGGATAAGGTTCTGTGGTGTCTTGCGAGGGGAAGACACAATGTAAACTCTCCGTTAGGGGCTGCAGGTTACAAGTTCTTCGTCTTCTTCTACAGTGTGCGTACACTTTTTGACGTGACAACGTCTTATAATTCGATGGAGCCGGCTGCACGCACGAGAAAACATGACTCATGCGGCGTTACCTCGCTCTGAGGCGTTCCATTTAAGCATGCAGCGTTACCTCACTCTGAGACGTTCCATTTAAGGCTTGAAGTGCAAGCGAGAGCGTCTCCTACTTGAGTGAGCGATGCGTCCGCGTGGACAGTTGCTATACAATATTTCGTCAAGTATGAAGTGCAGTGAAAAGTGAATGTGGTGTCAATTGTTTATAGCAACGATAATTGCGGCGATAAAGGTAATGATTCTTTCGATATTAAATATATGTTCAGTGATATATTGTCGAATATTCGTGCTTTCATCATCAAAATAAATAGCATCGGTCCGCTAGTGCAGCGATTGTAGGTTATGCTATAATTGACAAAACGATAACAATAAGTTAACAGAACTATTTCACGATGAGTAAAAATCAATTGCTTTACTATTCGATCGAAATAATTATCGAGCGTAGCTATGATTTCAAAAAATTAAAACATAAATGTTAAATCTTCCACGTATCATAACAACGTGTCTGAAATGACAGGTTGGACCAGCCAGCCGTCAGAGGGAAGAATTTTATGAAAAAATTTTCTAAATTGTTATGATGTTGTCACGTTCAACTATCGTCAGTAAACCGACTTTACAGACAACCGATTTTTTTACATTTTGTCGCGATATTCGTGTCAGCGACCCCAAAAACCCCCGAATAACGAGTTTGGACTGATTATGTAACGAAATTCCCGAAAACTCCAGGAGACGACGATGCACCGTTCACCCTGGGCACCAGGTATCTCGGATACCAATTCTGTTGCGATATTCGTGTTCAGCGACCCCAAAAACCCCCGAGTAACGAGTTTGGACTGATTAAATAACGAATTTCCCGAAAACTCCAGGAGACGACGGGGACACCGTTCACCCTGGGCACCAGATACCTCGAAGACCAATCCTGTTGCGATATTCGTGTTCAGCGACCCCAAAAACCCCCGAATAACGAGTTTGGACTGATTATGTAACGAAATTCCCGAAAACTCCAGGAGACGACGATGCACCGTTCACCCTGGGCACCAGGTATCTCGGATACCAATTCTGTTGCGATATTCGTGTTCAGCGACCCCAAAAACCCCCGAGTAACGAGTTTGGACTGATTATATAACGAATTTCCCAAAAACTCCAGGAGACGACGAAGCACCGTTCACCCTGGGCACCAGGTACCTCGGATACCAATCCTGTTGCGATATTCGTGTTCAGCGACCCCAAAAACCCCCGAGTAACGAGTTTGGACTGATTATATAACGAATTTTTCGAAAACTCCAGGAGCCGACGGGGACACCGTTCACCCTGGGCACCAGATACCTCGAAGACCAATTCTGTTGCGATATTCGTGTTCAGCGACCCCAAAAACCCCCGAATAACGAGTTTGGAATCATTTTCATCACTATTAACCGAATTGTGTATTTAGTATTTACCTTAGACTATTTAACACAGAACAAATAGTCTAAGGTATTTACGGTCAATTTAAAATGCAATTATAAAATGCATATCATTTATGCAAATTGCATATTTTTAATTTCTTATAAATCAATTTAGGTCAAAAAGTTTCCCGAAGCTCTAACGAATCGAATGCACAAAACCGCTTTCAAATCTGTTTTACTGTTTAAATTTTTTCGAACTTTGGCCGTTTTTAATGCTTCGTTTCCGCGACTAACTGAAAAACACAAGAATCAACACAACATTTTGAGAAAGCGAATAATAAAGGTAAATACGGCATACACAATGAAATTTTTTTTAAATACTCCCAAAAATTGTTTTAACAGTATTTTTTTTTAAAACGTCAACAGCTCTGGTGTGATACCAGTGTATGAAGAGATTTATGATGCTTATTCTTAGTGTTGCAATTCCATCATCCATTATTAATGGCTGGATTGGGCCAGCACTATGAAAATTAATGTAATTAACATTGTCAATACGAATTATCTTTCAAAGTGTCAGATGCTAATTCGAACAATTCAAAACTGTGGTCAAGACAGTTACAAATGGCGACATAACCCCATTTGAATCTTCCTACATTAGAATGTTCAATGTTCTAAACGTTATCAACCCTAGATTCGTTGAATGAACAGTCTAATATGGGGTTTTAGTGACATCGGGGATAATGTATGGCTTAATAATGCAGTGTTGAAAAGGCAGGTCACTATACCAGAGTTTATTATTTGATCCTGTCATTCCCGGTCGATTCACAATACAGTTTCAGTAATACTTACATTCAACTTTATTATCGTTAGGTCTTCTGTAGAGAAACTTAGTAATGTTAAAAGGGCGATCTGGCACAGATGCGATCCTAAGTCTGCTATTGAAATCTGGCGGTGTGTGCATATGTCAGTTTGTGGATGGCGTATGCGATGGACTCATTGTTCAGCGATTTGTTGCGAATTCTTTGCTATTTATTTTGTAAATAATTGTTAAAATGTGTATTTAGTTTAAATGTTGATGTCACGGGCTTTGTTAAATTTTCTTAGTATATTTTGAGAAATCTCATTCCTTATTTACCTTATTTACTTCTCCATTCAACGTTTTTCTTTTGATAAACTTACAAAACGTATTGCAAACATTCGCATACACTCTCAGCACCGCATCAAATTGTCCTTCCAAATATTATAACAAATTTTATCCCTATTAATTTCAGCCTGTCTCTCCCTAAAAACATCAGAATGTTGTTAAGAGGACAATTCAGAAATTTTCCCATTTCCAGTAAGAAATAATATCTTAGTGGCCGTTCATACTGAGAATATACTTTTACAGGCTTTATCCCTATTTGAATTTTAATAACACATTGAAATTTATAAAAAGGACTTCTTATGCATACTTGCAGATTTAGTTCAGTCGCTAGAGGAACCAAATCCAGCGCATATCGCTTGAAAAATGAAGGTGGAAATTTTGAATGTTTCTAAATGTACTTTGATGCGCTGAAAACGGCAAAAATAATCAAAAAATTCCTACGAGTTAGCTTCAAAAGTTACGGCCATTTTTTAGCGCGAAAAAAGACGATTTTCATGTTTTTTGCATTTAAAAAGAAAACGGTGGCCCAAATTGAAAAACATGCCGAGAGACAAATTGTACAAAAAATGGAAACGCATCGTTTGAGCCAGAATATAAGTCATTTTGAGGTTATGATCTTGAGATATTAGCATAATAGTGTTTTTTTGGGGGAAAACAAATGTTTTTTTTCTCATTCGAATATTGACCAAAAAAATATTCTATTCAAATTGAGAGATGGTATTTTTTATATAATTTCTACAATGTTTTGTTTTTTTTTATCTTTCATTTTGGCTTCACAATCGGCCATTTTCAAAAATCCCTAAAACTGAGATTGCCAGCCGAAAAATGGATTTATCGACAAGAAAAAAAATCTGCACGTAGATTTCAACAAATGTGTAACAAAACATCCTTCAATACTGGTTTTGGGGCTTAAAAAAAATGTAGGACAACTTTGAAAATTTCGGACCTCGGAAAATGTGCAAATTTCCTAAGTTAGAAATTTTTTATGATGATCAAATTTCAGGTTCTATTAAAGTATTTCACGACGAGTATACTACGCTAAAAAACTTTTCTAGGTTAAGTAGAAGTTGAGATATTGATATAAATGTGTTTGGGCCTCCCCAGAACCCAATTTTGGGCCTATCGAAAAAATTCGGAAATCGTTGGAAAGTAATGCAGCGGCTTAAATTTCTATACCGCTTCCTAGTCCCGGCAGTTAAGGATGGAAATAGACGATTTTTGTCCGAATTTCCGCGAGGTCTAAATAGCTTCAATTTGGATTAACCTTGTGCTCGACAAACTATTGCCATTTTTCGATTTTTTGCGTTTTGAGACATAACTACGAGTTTTATGGAAAAATGTTTCGAACAAAAGTTGTTGGAAAAAATAATACGCAACTTTTGGATTTAGTCTCAAGTCGATTCGAGGTTGTAGGCCTAAGATAGGGCCCATTTAATATGTTTTTGGCACATTGAAGAATTGAGTATATGTCAAAGAGTTTTCAGTTTTTCGTATTTTGTTTTGATGAAAATATAATATTTTCATTCTTCTTTTATTTGATTTTCAGTATTTTGACCTATCTCATTTTTTGGAGTAACACTCGGTCATTTTGAAAAATCCGTATTCTACGAATTTCATACGAAATACTGATGTTATCAATCTAAAGTCAAAATTATTCGAAAGACTTCATCATTTTGCATATAATATCCAAAATTCAAGCATTTTGCTCTGGACACATAGCTTTAGCACCATTTTGAAAATTTTGGACCAACGAAAAATCCAAACTTTTTGAGGTTAGAAATATTTTACGGAACCCAAATTCTAGGTTCTATTAGAGGTTTTGATAGCGAGTATTTTAAGTCCAAGCAGATTGATTTGGGTAGAATAGAAATGAAGCTATCCTGATAAATGTGTCAAAAAACATATTAAATGGGCCCTATCTTAGGCCCACAATCTCGAATCGACTTGAGACTGAATCCAAAAGTTGCGTATTAGTTTTTCCAATAACTCTTGTTCGAAACATTTTTCCATAAAACCCATAGTTTTGTCTCAAAACGCAAAAAATCGAAAAACGGCCATTTTCAGGTCCAAAAAATGGCCATAGTTTTTCGAACACAAGGTTAATCCAAATTTAATCTACACCATCGTGTTCAGCGTGTCAAAATACATAAGAATAGACCAAATTTAGACCTCGTGGAACTTCGGACAAAAATCGTTGATTTTCATCCTTAAATGCCTTGACTAATAAGCGGTATAGAAATTCAAGCCGCTGCATTATTTTACACGTGATTTCTTTTATGTCAACGCGCTCTAAATTCGAGATGAAGACAGCTACGAGGTCTTATTTTTGGATTTAGATCAGAAAATTGGTCCGAAATTTTTTTTTAAGCCCCAAAAACAGTATTGAAGGATGTTTTGTATCACATTTGTTGAAATCTACGGGCAGATTTTTTTTTTGTCGATAAGTCCATTTTTCGGCTGGCAATCTCAGTTTTAGGGATTTTTGAAAATGGCCAATTGTGAAGCCAAAATGAAAGATAAAAAAAAAAAAAACATTGTAGAAAGTATATAAAGAATACCATCTCTCAATTTGAATAGAATATTTTTTCGGTCAATATTAGAATGAGAAAAAAAACATTTGATTTCCCCCAAAAAAACACTATTATGCTCATATCTCAAGATCATAACCTCAAAATGACTTATATTTCAGCTCAAACGATGCGTTTTTACTTTTTGTACAATTTGTCCTCGAAATGTTTTTCCATTTGGGTCACCGTTTCCTTTTTAAACGCAAAAAACATGAAAATCGTCTTTTATCGCGCCAAAAAATGGCCGTAACTTTAAAAGTTAACTCGTAGGAATTTTTTGATTATTTTTCCCGTTTTCAGCACACCGAAATACATATAATAACACTGCAAATTCACACCTTCAGTTTTTTTTTCTCAATTTTTCCTCTGGCGACTGGCCTAATTATATACAAAATTCTCGGGAAATAGGTCACATTAACACATATGCTTATTTTTTTTTCTTTACGTTCGTTTCGGTCTTACGACCATCATCAGAAGACGTATTATGTCTAAAATGGGATTTCTTAAAACTAATTGTATCAGCAGAAACGTCCTTATCGCACCAATTTCAATTAAAAATACCCACGTCGCCGAAACGAACCGAAACACGAATAATCGAAAGTAAAACACATCAGTGTTTTAAGTATATGTATATGTATCTAGAATCCACTGCTTAGCAATTTTCTGTATATGACTGAAACCAAAACATATAACGCTAAAGTATCTACTTTCAAACCAGATGTTAAAGATGTATGAGGTAATAGAAAATGGTTGTCGGACCTTATTAGAAATACTGCTATTTGAGCATTCTACCTCAAATATACTTTTAACATTATAAACACGCATGTAGGAATTTACCAGGGCTTTAGTTAATTATTAATTAAATTCGTATGAATCTGACTTAATGACTGAATATCTGTTCTATGATTTACAGTCTTGGAGTACCGTTTTATGTGTATCTTCTCCAGAATAGATCTTTTATAATAATTGCAGAAGAAGTAATGAGCTCCGAGTAGAAATCACAAAATAATTAATACTTTCAAGTATGATTAAATGAAAGTTTTAAGTATATAATTCAAATCAAAAATGCTGGAAATATTAAATTACTCTAAATCTTCAAATTCAGTTTCATCCAATTCTATTTTATCAAGATTGTATTCATACTTCTGTATGAATAACTATTTTTCAAATGATCGAAATTTCATTCGTTTCAATAATGTCAATTTTTATTCAGTGCCTAACAATAATTATCATTGAATCAATTTGCAAGCAGCATTTTTGTTATTCTTCGATATTTTCAAATCACTCCAAACCTCACCAATCCCATTAGAAAATGAATAATTTTACCATAAATATTGTACACAAGATTTCATTTCCATTCAAGTCATATTGCTATCTTCCTCAGTTATAACAATGTGAATATGGCAATAAATATTCTGTTTTGGACATTGGGGCAAGGTTTGTTATCAATTTTGTCCCAGCAATATAGCTATCAAGAACTGCCAGAGTCAGTGAATTCACAGCTGACAACACTGTATTTGAAGACATTTGTGGAAGAAAAAGACTTATTAAACATTTGTTATACGTTTTTCGTTATTCTTAATCTCAATACCTAACTTCATTTATAGCTCTACTAATAACAGGTTGACTCATTCCGAGATTCAGGTGTTCACCAACAATAGTTTGGTAGCTACCATGACCAAAAAATTGAAGACTAGCATAAAACTAAACGACTTAATATAAAATTTATAATTTTCAGTCAGTCTTTTTATGCACACCTAATTTTATTTCTCAACATAATCTGCTTGTAGCCCAATACACTTCGTCCAAAGTTTTTCTGAGTTTTCCCTTCCAAATGATACGATTTCGGCAATCCTTCAAAATAGGCATTTGTTTCAGCGATGACCTCATCGTTGGAGCCAAATCTCTTGCCGCCGAGCCATTTCTTCGAGTTCGGAAATAGATAAAAATCGCAGGTGGCCAAATCTGGAGAATATGATGGATGACGAACCAATTAGTAGCGCGATTGATGCAATTTTGCCATTGCGACTGCAGACCTGTGCGCCGGTGCATTGTCCAGGTGGAAGAGCACTTTTTTATTTGCCAAATCCGGCCGCTTTCACTTCAAATTAGTGTCGAATCTATCCAACAGCTAATCTATATGGACGATACCTTGTGCGTCCCAAAAAAACTGTTGCCATGACTTTGTTGACCGTCAGGGCAAGTTCACTGTTCCGACTGTTCTTTGGTCTCTAGTGTGTTGTGATAGATTCATGTTCCATCCATGGTTACGGCGTGAAAAGCTCTTCTTATCGCGCTGGAACATCGCCAAACACTCTTTAGAACTTGTCACACGGTCGCGCTTGTTGGCAACAGAGAGCAAACGGGGCAGCCTTTGGCAGAGTGCTTTCCCATATTCAAAAATGTATGCCGAATGTTCCGTAACATGTTCGTTTGAGATGCCCATAGCCTCAGCAATCTCATGCAGTTTAACTCGCCGATCGTTCAATATCATACCGTGGATTTTATCGACGATTTCTGACATTGTAATCTCAATTGGACGACCAGAACGTTCGGTGTCTTACTTCCACAACGAAAATCAGTGAATCACTTGTGAATCGTTCCAATCGATGGTGAAGAGTCCCCATAATGTTCAACAAGCGATGCTTAGGTTTGCGTAATATTTTTTCCACGCAATTTTTAATCAAGACGCGAAATTTACTTTTTTCCATGTTTACAAAAATCTTCTGCTTGCATTGATGGGTGTCAAAACAGAACTAAATGACGTAACAGTCTAAAAATGTCAATGGGTTCTAGTTAAAGATGGTACATCACAAATGTCACATGGGATTTTTGATTAACTTTTCACCTTGCCCTCGTATATCTGAAGTTTCCTAAAGTGATAAATTATAGGAACAAAAGGAGGGCAAGGAAAGTTAAAAATACATGGATCTTTTTAAGACGACAAATGCTGACTAGTGAATTAACTAACAAAAAACGTATCCGGCTTCTGTTCATGAATAGTTAATGAGAATAATGGGTAATTATTAAGAAAAATTTTGACTAATATCAATTACCCAAAACCATAAACAATTTTTGTCATATATAGTTTTGACATTCAAATTTGTTCCATATTCACAACAAAAACAAACAGTTTATTCTGTTTCATTTATATCAACTACAACAAACAACAATTTATGAAAATGTTGACTTATAGATATAGATGTAGGTACAGTTTATGAATGAAAAATATTCTTGTAAATTCATTTCTTGATTGGCATATTGTTCGACTGATTAAAATGTTTGGTTAATACCAAATATCAAGTAGCTGGAGAAGTTTGGTTATTATGATACAAAAGTTCATTTTTCCTTTCAGACTCTCCTTCTGTCGTAATTATCATAATTGTTATTGTCATCAAAGTTATCTCTGTAATTGTCTCTGTTATTACTTCCATAATTATAATCCTCATTGACGTTGTTCCTGAGTGGCGGTGGTTTGGTTCTTCTTTGTTGATAAACATCAGCTGGTTGCCTGTATATAGGTTGGGGTGCTGGTACTGGTTCTACAGGTTCATAATACTTTGGTTCCTCATATTTTCTAGGAGGACTATAATATTTTGATTGGGGAGGTGACGGACTATCATAATATTTGCGTGGTGGTGGGCTGTTATCATATTGTTGACTAGGCTCTGGAGCATCCTTGTAATTATATCCTGGAGCGACTCTTGATCCTGCGTTGTAATTATAATTGACTTTCAATCCTGTAGGATCGGTGTAAGAAAATCGTCCGTGTATCACGCCATTTGAGTCCCCTTTAGCTGCACTAGTTATTCCATCTTCTGTTCGATAAAGGAAACCGAAAGTGCCATCTACTTTCGGTTCTACTCGGGTATCTTGTAAGATAGTGGGGTTGAATTGCTGCGAAACTACAACTTGAAAGTTAAGCCAGAAGCAGGAGACGACCTAGAATTGATAATAATCATTATAAATTGATATATCATGCAAGTTCGTTTTTATAAACATAAATATTTGTTGCTCACGTTCTTGTTCTATTTTATTACCAAAGGAATTCGTTAAGGTCATATACAATTTTTAAAACAACAAGCTACGCTTGAAAATATATTCCAATCCATTATCGGCGTAAAAAACTTCCTGCTACTCGATCTGCTGTTAATGTAGCTATAACGTATCATTCCTTATCTATAATGAACAGTTATTTATTGAGTACTCACTCTAATTACAATATCGACATAGAGCTATTGCAGTAATTGGAAATTAACGACTATAGATTGGAAAATCGCATTTCTTGTTGATAAATAGTTATAATAATATAGTACATCAATCATATTAACTGAATTAATTTGAAGATCAGTAGTAGCATAGCCTGCTTTTTTTATACTTTGATTACACTAGAGTGAAACCTATAATGTTCGAAGAACATCGTTTGAGCCAGCGGCGCAATGTTGGGAGAGGAGCTGTGCATTCAAATTTTTCTTGAAGGTATGGAGGTTATATATGGTTATAGTTGGTTAGTTAGTTAGTTTATTTTCTTGCTCAGATACAATATACATACAGGTCAAGTTAAAATTTTATAGAAATATGAATTATCATGTGTTATCATCGTTAATAAAAATAGCATTGGGTAAACAAATTAAAATGTGTACAGGTCCAGTACATTAAACTGGAAACGATATATACAGATATAACCAAAGTGACTTAGAATACTTAGAAATAGGAATAGCTCAAATATCTTGGTCCATAAAAAATTCATTCAGTGAGTAGTAGGCTCGTTTTATGAGTAGAGATTTTAAATTGTTCTTGAGATGATTTAGTCGTAATGTTTTCAACGATTGGGGAATTTTATTATAAATTTTAATTATGCTATATTGTACATTTTTCTGGAGATATGTATAATTAAGTTTATTGCAGATGTAGTTATTTTTTGTTCTTGTATTATGATCATGATTGTTGGCCTGTTCCTGGAATATTTATTTACTTGTTCATACCAATCTAATCGTGAATCAATAATTATATATAAAAAATATATAGACTTGTGGAAAGCCCCCACTAGGTAAAGAGATCCACAACTTTGCTGTTCGATAAAAAAATTAAGTCTGATAGGAAGAAATTCGGCAGGGCTTGGCAATGAAAGTTTGAGCTCGTCTGGTCCGCCTATCTGAAATCTCTTGTGGTGGAACAGGAGATTCCTGATGAACACCGACCATGGAAATATCTATAGAAAAGAGGGAAATCTCCCACATTTCCACTTTGTTCTAAAAAGGTCAATGATATCGTAAGTGCGACATCATCAATCCTCTCTTCTGGATATAATGCAAGAGCATCAGCATATGTTTGGGAGCAAAACTCCAAACATGACAACATTATTCCAGAACAGGTCGCCATTTCAAAATCTTTGCCAGATCTCCATATATTGCATCAACCTGTCTCTATCTCGCTCCTCTGGCTTCATTGGATGGTATAGGGGCTCCAGATGAGAAAGCGATATGAAGTGTATTATCATCTGCAAATCTGTGGACGGGACAGGTGGTCACTTCTGACAAATCGTTTATATGGAGCAGAAACGAAGCTGCTGCCAAGACAGATCCCTGTGGAACACGAGCATTGATAGCCATTTTATCAAAGGATACTCCGCCAACCACCACATGGAGTGATGTATCTGAGAGGAAACTCGATAGTAAGCGACAAAGTTGAGGCGGCAAATGATGTGACAAAAGTTTCCCAAGAAGGCTTGGTGCCAGACTCGCTCAAATGCTTTGGAGATATCCAATGCTATAGCTAGAGATTCCCCATGTTTTCAATAGATGTCTGCCATACATGTGTTACGTAGACCAGCAGGTCTCCTGTTGATCTCTGCTGACGAAAGCCATATTGCCGGTGATTAACGATTGTGGAGCTCTCTAGGTATTGGATGAGCTCGATGTTGTTTGCTTTCTTCATCACTTTAGAGATCACAAATAGAAGTATAATGAGTCTATAATTATTAGGAAGGGTCTTCTTTCCTTTTTTTGGTATTAGTTGGATTCTAGCTATCTTCCAGCTGGAAGGAAACACACCAAGTTTGTATAAAAGTACATGAATCTTTTGGTTACCCATAGATCTCCGTTTCGAACTAGACATTCAGGATGCAAAAACAAATGTATATTCAAAGACAAGAGAGTGCAGTTAAGCAAGAGAATTTATATGGAGAACTTAAAAACATCTCAGTTAAAGATGTAGTGATTACAGAAGGATTTGATAAAATTTCCTTCTCGAAAAGACCTTTTATCGCAGATAAATACTTTTCATGTGATATTTTAGCTGAATGTCAAATTGTTTGATAATATCCACTACGAATGTAAAAAAGCAGAATGTTAATGAAACTCATAAACTCCTTTCAATTTCAAAAGACGTGACGTTATCGTTATTCGTATGGGCTTGAATCTTAAAAATGAAACTGCAAAAGAATAAGGAAATATAACAATGCCAAACATTTTGAAAAACAACCAACTCTCAAATAATTGTATAACAACAATTTGAGTATTAATGGAAAAAAACGACATAAGCCATTATAGCCAATACATTTTATCGAAGTAACAATATTGTTTTTAGAAGATAATTGATAAATTAGAATTCAAAATATTGTTCTTACAATTGAATTTGTTCAAATTTTCAAGAATATTAAATTTTGGAGAACAAATTAATTTAATTGAATTCTCAGCTCATTATTTTCTTCGCTTCAGAATATGTTATCTTTATAATAATCATATTTCCTCTTAGTGTACCTGTGGCAGCAGAATTCTATGCTATGCCACGACCACGGTCATATATACCGGTCTGGAATCTCTTGACACGAGCCTCTTACATGTCGCCAAACTCGTAGTCCCTCGCTCAGCCACCAGCTAGCGCATGGATCGAAGTATGTTGTCAGGATGTCAGGATTAGGCGCCATATCGTTCAAACACGGTCGTATACGTGCCAGTGTCACCCGTGACGTCTTTTGGTACTACGCGACAGTTGACGCTTAGCGGACTCACTTCTCACATAGAAAACAGCCTCGAGATTCCAGACCTGTATACACGACCGTGGCCACGACCAATATTGAATAGAGGAAAATAATTTGAAAGCAATTGGAGTGCTTATGATGATGGAGATCCCATTTTGTAGAAAATATGGAAAATAGGATGCGAATTACTGCATGCAGGAATTCTGAAAAAACTAAAATTGATTCGCCAATGATTGTTTCTGAAAAATGAAGATTAATATACCAAACTTGAAGGTATCAAATATACAAATTATTAATTCAGTCTTTTATAAAACTTTTTCCAATACTTTACATGATGCAAATCCCATCTAAACTTATATAAAACACCTATCAAACATTTGATTTTCACTAATTCAATAAATTAAATTAAATTAGTGAGAATTAAACTTTTAATAGCTATTAAGTTTAAATAATGCATCATTCAAATTCAAAAGAATATTTTTCTATCAAACGTTTGATTCTTATTAATTTAATTTTATTTATTAAATAATGAAAAACAAATTTTCAATAGTCATTTTATTTAAATGTAAAAGGAATTTTCATCACTTAATGGCTAATTCTATCCAACTACATTATTTAACTTTACTGAATTTGAAGAAAATAAATGTTGATTAGCTTAACAAAATATTTCATTGCAAAGCAACTTTGTCAGGAGTGTTATAAATACTTGTGACGATATTACTGTGCAACGAAACGTGTTAAGTTAAATATATCAAAGGTTATTGAGTGTAATCTCGTTTTTAATTTTCTTAAAAACCTTTCCTAAGTGATAATTCACTTACATAAAGTCGGAGCCGACCTCATCAAATGTTTGCGTTTCATTTCACTGTTCTGTATATTTTTGAAATGAATATAAACGCCGGGTCCGTAGAGATATCAATTTCGGGGGGTCAATGAATTAATAGGAGGAAATCGACGGTTCATAATCACAATCTAGGATGTCAGGGATTATCGATGAGTCATGATTCAAAACAAAATTGTAGATATAAAGATGTCTTGCATCTTTCTATTTTGGCAAACGGCAATGTTTCCTCCATCTTCGGTATAGCAGAGGCTTCTGCTGTAGTTATAACTACAATATACATAGTGTAATGCGTATCTATACCATTTTTTCAATCGTAAGCTCTGGAATATTATGAAATCAATTATGATAAACTATCTTGTAAAAATACATAAACTGTATGCTTCAATATGTTAATGATCCTTTTTGTATTATTCATATTCAATTACATCTAATGTGTAATGCATAACATAATGAATGTTATCATGTCTGTCACAACTTTTAACTTATTCAAATCATTGAAAAGTGAATTATGAATGAATCTTAGGTAACTTTGTAGAATCGCATTTCCAGCCCACCTTTATTAGTAAAATAATTGCAGAGTGGAAGTTAGACATAAAAGATCAGGTTAAATCAGTAGGGCACCAAGTTACAAATATATTGTCTATTTTAGGTTCAGATTCCACAGATTTCAAACTTGGGATACGTGATAGTTTTGGAAATCATGTGCCGATAAGTATCTATTATTATTCTCTGGAATGTTGAATTTACCTATTCATTCTACATTACAGGGAAGTATAAATGCAATCCTTGATTTACAAGTAAGATATCAACTTTAACAAGAACACACATTCGAATGTTTCATATTGACAAATAATAATACTAGATGTTCAGATTATAAGTTGAATAGGTAGTAATTCTATATTTTCGCAATGAAAATGAAATATAAGGTTTAATGCACTCAATAATTTAACAAATTAGTTGTGTTCTATCTTTGAATAAATTGCGTATGAATTAACTTATTGACTCTTCGTTTTTTGGTTTTAAAAGATATTATACTCAAATAGAATTATAAAAGGCTTATAATCATATGTTTACTTTATGTTGAGTAATTATATACTGAAATCTATGATAATATTCTATAAAACAAAGGCAAATCGCTGTCTCGACAGAACGAGCCTCCAGGAGGAGATTACCAGAAATTCGAATATGAGCACTGAATTGCATGATAACATGATTCCTACCCCATGAAATTCAGCTTCGAGTGTTAATGAGAGCTAGGTCTATCTCCTCTTGCTGGCTCTTCATTTCTGGAGTCTTAACACATTTACGGAGCCACTTGCACCCAATATCCTACCGACTGCGCCAATTAGTTTATTAACTCTTCGTTTTTTGGTTTTAAAATATATTTTATTCAAATAGAATTACAAGAGGCTTATAATAATACATTTACTTTACATTGAATAATTATCTACTGAATTCTATGATAATATTCTATAAAACAAAAGCATCTCGCTGCCGCGACAGAACGAACCTCCAGGAGCGGATTATCAGGAATTCGGATATGATCTCTGAAGTGCGTGATGACATAATTTATGGTTAACAGAAGTTAAACTTGAATCGAATTGAATTCGGGTGGAAAAAGACGGCGAAAGATAATAATAAAATAAATAATTTCGACATTGTTGTAGTTGTTAATGAGGTCAATGATTCATTAATAATAATACAATACTGTGAACTTTGGAAACAAAACATGTTAGGTTAAAGTAATTTGGAAGTTTGAAGAGATGTACTTTTTAAGTCATAAATCATAGAGCTTATAGTGCTGCATTTGCAGTTCGCGAGCATAATTTTCCAATAAATCAAATAGAACTAGCTAGATTAGAAGTTTGACAAAATAGTGGAATAAGAGTGAAAAATATACAACTCTTAGCCGCATGGCTTAAATTCTTTAATCTGATCTAAGTGTTACTGAATGATAGTCCAGTGTTTTCTTCCATTCATGAATATTGTTTGTAACCAATATTAGTCGAAGTATTAGCCAAAGACTTATTCCATTGCGGATTATTCACAGAATTAAATAAGTAGAATCCAAATGAATAGAGACATGTGTTTATATATTATAGATGTGAATTCTACATAGTAAAATTAAACATAAGATTGGTAGAAAAATTTTTTTTCAACCAGCCAGCACAATTTTACTGAATTTTATCTCATCATTTTTTCTTAAAAAATAATTACTATGATAAGACAAATAACGATTTTAGTTCTTGTATGTTCCACGAATATACTATTACTAGTAAAATAATTCATTTAAATTTATTATGGGTATACTGAGGATTGATAATAGTAAGTACAGTAAATTTTAATTTTCGGTATTAAATTAAATGATTGAAAATAATTCAATATTGCATGTTGAATATTTTTTTATTTTCTTGAGATATCAGTAAATTAATGATATATTTTATTTCTAGAGGTATCTTATTTTAGTGCTAAATAATCAATGAATTTAAGATGGAAGATACAGGGCCTGTAGAGGAGAATGATATGAAGCGTAATATCATCCACAAAGCTAACGAAGTAGGTACAAAGACAGTTCGCTGCGGGACACCTACATTAATAGCACCACATGGAATGATCTATGAAAAAAAATCGATAGAAAAAGACACACACGCGCTCACCTTGAATTTTTTTCTGATGATTTACTTTTATTATTTTCATAATTGCATACACTATCATGTTCAAGCAAGCTCCCTCACCCATTAATATTGTTAATTGCTTGTATACATTTTTACATTGTTTTTTATTCAATGTATATATCAATAATATATTATAACACTATATTTAATGAGTACATAATCACATATTATATTCCTCCGTTCTGTAATCCTGAAGTAAATTCAAATTTCCACAATCAAGTCAATCAAGCTTTGCTGAAACCTTTTGTTGTGTTCAAATCATCAGTCGTAGGTATCCTACAGAGCTGCTAAACATTTTTTTCTTATGAATGAGAAGGTTGATATGCTTATGAAAGTTTACATTTTTCACTGGTTGTTTTCGAGGCAGAAAAATTATAGTCATGCAAATTTTATGTAAGGAAACTATAAAAATTCAATATTTCAATTTATGTATCGCATGACCCTCATTTAATACTTTTTCAAGAGCGATATCTTAAAAATTGTTCGAAAACCTATATTGATATTTACACTAAAATTATTATGAAACCTTACTGGTTACTGTGTACAAATCATTGATTCGATAACATTTAAATGTTCGTTATTCTTCTCATGAATTCGAGCTATCCAATTATTATTGAACTTTCACTCAATGAAACATACTTATAAGACATTTGAATTCTGATCAGGACATCTTAAGACAACATAAAATGTGAATATTAGATTAGAATTCCATTTTGACAACCAAATCAAAATCTACTTGGAATGATCGATATGAACTACCTTTAATATTATCGTTTAATATCTGCTATTTTCATTTCATTTATTCAAATTTCAATTTTATTTTAAGTTATCTAGTATTTGCTCAAAAAATCAAGGCTTAAACGTTTCTGTTCTGTTTTTAACGTCTGGTAATGCCAAGTTTACAGTGAAGTTGGCATTACCACTAGGAAAATGTATAGCTCTCTAATTTTTTCAATAGATATATAGATAGGTTGATAGATATGATTTATTCGTTCGATAGTTGTACACTATTATGTAGGTGTAGATCACGTCAATACACTAATAAATGTTACAATATAAGAAATATCTGATTAAAAATATAATAATTCCCACTACAAAATATACCTATTTTTAAAAACAATTGAAAATAACAAGTGTGTTCCAAATACTAAGTTTTACATATAACATTACATAAGTGGCAGTCGACTAATAAATGCTAAAAAACAGTCTCAGCCTAATATTTAACTGTGCTCTGCAGGTTTTTCATTTTTGTTGGTAATTTGTTAAATATCTTAGAGATCATGAGATTGTTTTTTTATAAATATGAATAATCAAGTTTTTCTGTAATTATGTAATCTTTATTCCTAGTCGGATAAGTATGAATCTTCTTATTCTTGGTAAATAACAAAACAGCTGATGATGTCAAGTTGGCATTGATTGCCAACTAGAGAAATTAATAGTCAATTTGGCATTGCTACTCAAAAAGAAGTATTCCTGATGATTTTGGAAGAGCTATAAAGCTATTCTATTAAATTAATACAGAACATTCTGTATCTCCACTAAACTACTTTTTTTATATGACAAAACCTCAGTTGAAAAATGTTTCAAAAATTAATAGAGAATTCGGAATTTGGTATCCTCAATAGCGTTCCTCATAACCAATTATGAATTTCAAGCTAGACACGTTTGAAAATAAAAGAATTTCCGATTTGAAAGACATTAGTTATTTAAGTGGTAATGTCAAATTCACAATCAATTTGGCATTACCAGCAATTTTTTACGGAAAAAGCTGAAAAGTTGATTAATCTCATAAAGAATGTTCACCAAAGATGCGTATTATAATATTTCACTTGCAATAATACATTTTTTTTTCAGCTTTAATCACACTTTTTTCAAATTAAAGTGCTAGAAATTTGTTTATTACACAACTAATTTGCAAAAAAAATTACTATTAATAGAAAATTTAATTTGCAAAAATCAATCTTTTCTCTGTTGTAATATTAATTTTACTGAAGCCATTTTTAAATTTATTGAAGTGCTAGAAATTTTTTTATTACACAAGTAATTCTTCGACAATTAACACAATATTTATTTTTTTCCTCTGGTAATGGTAACACTTTGAACTTTGTAGTAATATTTTTCTCAATTTAGGAGCAACTAATGTTTTGATTGCACACCCAATTTTCAAGCAAAAAGCGACAATCAAAACAATATTCAATTTCCAAAATCATTCTTTTTAGTTGTAATGCTAACTTTGAACTTGGCGTTATCAATGTGTTTTCAAATCGAAATTCTAGAAATTTGTAGAGCATATATAATAATATAATCCATATAATATTCAATTTTCAAAGTACAATTTTTCGCCGGTGGTAGTGCCAACTCCTCTGTGAACTTGCAACAAAAAAACGATAATTGATGCAATAGATGAAACTTTGAAAATCTCAAATTCTAGCTAGTGCTAACTTCACAGGCGTGAAGGTTATCAAAAATCGTACCAGAAATCTATTCTATAGTTGATAAAACGTAATCTCATTCGATTTAATCCACATTTTACCATTCAATATTCTGTTACCTAGTGTTGTAATGTATACCATTTTGTTCTACAGCTCGATACAAATGCAAGTCATTGAATATGACGTCACGGGAGATATATTGTTTATTGATTATGGATGAATTAAAAATATCCATTTGATCATGCAAAACTACATTATTTATGTTTAATATGTTCCAAAGTTTCTAATGATTGTAATAAATTATTCATGGCCTTTTTGTTGTACCTACATGCAATATAGGTGGGCAATTGTTGATATTATAGTTTCACTATTCGATATTTATTTGAACTGATACAATCTAAATAATTTTAATAGATAACTGATTCTAACTAAATATTTCACAAAGAAGAAAAGCAAATATTACATATTTTTTGTCCAATGATTGCACATTTTTTTCTTAATTTCTCTTTTTTTTTCATTATTTTTATGTAACTATTTCTGGTATGGCTCAACACGGAAGTCAGAGAAGCCCTGAAATTCCGCTTAATCTCGACTATTTTCAAGTACAGGGAGGGTTTCATGATGAGATATTTACTGAATGTATCGAAAATATCTTAGACGCGACCCAGATATGAAACCGGATCGATAGAGGGAGAGGTTACCATGCTGACCACTACACTACCGGAGACGGTGATACTTTTAAATGCATACGGCAAATCAGAAGAACATTCTTCAATTACTTCTAAAACAACTTCAATGCACAAATGTTCTATATTTTTTCGTATATAATTTAAACCACTCCTGCACATCTTTTTTCAATTACTCTTTCTAAATATTGTCGCTTATTCAAATATATGCATAATATCAACCAATATAGGTGATGCCATCAGAAAAGCGTTTGTAGGCCTTGTATAAAATAAGGATAACTTACTTAAGATTTTTCAACAGAAACAACAAAGCTATATACATACCGGACCAATAAAATTAACGATCAATTTGTAGCATAGAACAAATCACATCACACCTTGTTCTATAAGCTCGAATAATTTAAATTTCTTAAAGCTTTCCTGCAATCGATTAAAATTATCTCAACGATAGATCATTATTATCACAATGATTATCAATGCATGTCACTTGTATTTTCCATCGCAACATTAATTACAACTAGGAGCACGTTACCAACACAAAAAACAGTTAACACTTACAACAAGTAGCGTAATTCTGAAGCCCATCGTAAAAATTACAGACACACAATCATCGACATGAAAAGCTTTCTTCGATTATTTCTTTCACAGGGCAAGCTGTTGACAGTTTCAGTAAACCATGAAATGCGGCAACAGTATCCTTATATACCGGTAAATGGCACACCTACTTCAATGCTGACTACTTCATAAGAAAAACATTCCTTCATGTAGTAAAATTCGCATACTATATTATCGTTAGCATTCACGCCAAGTAGTTAATTAAAACATTTATAACATATTTTATGGGTTCACAAAGCGCATATAAAAATAAATTACATTCAAAACATTATTCTAATGCGGAATTATATTTAATAACAATTCCAATTTATTTTATTATCTTGAAAGAATCTCTACGTTACATAATCTTGACCAATGTAAAAGAATTAGGAATAAATGAATATATGAATATACTCATTTATCTCATGATGGCTTTTCCCAGATAATAATGATAAGATCTTTCTGGTCCAGATCGATGAGTAACTTCACAAACTTATAGTTCCAGACAGCTATTTTGTTCTTCTCATATAGCTCATCAGTGCGAGCAAGTTTACGACGTTGCTGAACGATCTTCGCTAAAGGCAGTTACCGGCCAAGAACAAGGTAAAACAACCAAAAGTATCTCACACCATCTATAAATAGATGTCCCACTAATAAATCAAACAATGTAATGCGTCCTTTTTTTCTCAAGAACCAATCTACAATTCAGAAAAGGATCCCCGAATTGTTCAACCAATAAGATTCCTCTCTTGAGGTCTCTAGTTCAGAATGATTTTGGTGGGGATTTCTAAGCATATCTGTCCTTTTCTAAACATTACTAACTGATTTGAATGTACATATTATTTCAACTATTTGTGATACATTTTTATTAATTATGTAACTTATGAAACATCTCCAGATATTTATCATATAGCTTGCATTCGATGTCAGTCCTATATTGGTTATTCATCTTGACAGTTTTATGATTTCCTTTAGAATCATGAACTTTTGTGAACTCTTTGAAGCGGGTGTGAACTAATTTGTGCTCGTTTTAGAAATTCATCTACTATTTCTCAAGCTAACATTTGTTATTGATACTAAACAGAACACATCTAACAAACCCTATATGTTCTCGTTACTTTTCTTTGAGATAATTTAATTTTACGTGAAATTTTAATTTTCTAAAACTGATTTTTTTTAATATTGGAAATAACCAATAACCTGTGCTAAACCCTCATTACAATGGAGAAAAAGGGTGTTGGGATTCTTTAAAGTGGTTTGATAAATTTGAATTACTTTTATTAATTGAAATGTCTTTCATTTATCTAACTTGAAACGATCCCTCACAAGTTAAGTTATAAGCTCATGACTTCCGAAATTCATTAGATTTAATTTTTGTATAAAAAAATATGTTTGAAAGTTTTTGGCTTGTTCTGAAAACTACGTTTAACTTTTGTTTGCTAAAGATATTCGAGATTTCATCAGATATTGGCCCAAAAGTACGTCAAGGTAACATATTTTTCCTCAGTTTTTTGTTGAAGGTTGGGATGAATTTTATTAATAGTTAGTTTAAATATATTTTTTTGAATAAATTATTTATTAACGATTCAGAATAGCCGTTGTGTATCGCTGTGTTTCTTATAGTGTCAAAAGCGCTGGTTTTTTTACTGGTAAGGCTCTATGTATCATAGATTGGAACGTTGCTATTTTATGCGTAAATGGGTGTGTTGAATCTGCAAGTATTGTTACATCTGTATAAGTAGGTTTTCTATAGATGTCAAAACAAATTATTGAAATATATACATTAAATTTTCTAAATTATTTCATATAATTACTATCTATCTATTTAACGTAGGATTATTGAGATGAATAAACGTGACTATTTCACTCACTTGCGAAATGAACCGATCAGAAGTTCTAGTCAAGTTCGGATTACCAATAATACCAAACTTGACTCTTGACTCTGATTGGTCTATCAAGTTCGGTGTTTTCAGATTTGTTTACAGTGCATGTGACAGTTAAACGTCAAATATAAGTGATTAACTGATTACGCTGTGCACGCATTCAAAAATGAGTAGATTTGGGATGAATTCTATCGAATCAATCAACGAAAAAATCGATGAAAATGTACCGAAAAATACGAGGAAATCGAAGGAGTACATTTGGAAGCATTTTACTAGATTTTGCGATGAACGAAAATACCTATTAGATGAAGCAACGCCTGTCGAGAGACTAGCTATTATTTTGAAGGACTGGGGCTTCCATAGTCAAAGTATACAGGTCTGCCGGAGCCTCCCTTCTACTCTTTTTAAAATTCGAGTGCAAGCTGATTGGTCGTTTATTTCGTTCATTTAATGTTATTGACGACGATATAATATGATGTTCTTACGTGCCGGCGATGTGATTGGAGGAGCTAGGTGACGTCACCTAGCGCGAGAAACGATGGAAGGGAGGCTCCGACAGACCTGTATACTTTGACTATGGGGGCTTCAACATGAGAAAAATCGATGGTTCTGATTACAAGGAATGTGTTGTGAAGACGATCTGGAATGCGAGTGCTAGATTATTGCAAGAAAAATTATATAATGAATATGGACGAAATTTCGACCCATTCAAAGATATTATTTTTCAATCGGCCAGAAATGCGCGAGATACAAAACGCAAGTTGCTTCAAGATAACGTACAGAAACGAAAGATCAGTTCGGCATCGTTGACCCATGAAGAACATCAAGCAATATGTACACAATGGGATGAAGATACACCCACAGGACTCCAAAAGAAATTTTTCCATATCGCAGCGGTAGAACTTGCTTGGAGAGGAGGTGAAGCTGCATATTGTTTGTTAGATTATTTTAAAGAAGAATTAGGGGGCGCCTACCGGCAGAATCGAATATAACACAGTTTTTTCAAAAACTTGCCAAGGAGGCGGTCAGCGTGCAAAATGCAACGATTGGCCCGTGAGAATTTATAAAAAGATGATTTCAAAACGAGGTAATAATGTAAAATCTAATAGGTTGTTTCTTACTGTGAATGGACATTGGAAGCCTGGTAATCATTGCACTCCTTGGTACAAAAATATGCCTCTAGGGATCAATACGATCAGTAAATGGACCCAACCATCAGCTCGGAATATAGGGCTTGATGTGAAAAAGCAAAAAATTACCAACCATTCAAATCGAGCAACTGCAGTCAGTGAACTTTTATGTAGAGGAGTAGGAGAACAGGAAATCATAAAAATTACTGGACATTCGAGCTCTAATTTGCTGAAACCCTACATCCAACTTAGTAAACAACATCACGAAAAACATATTGCAAATGTCAGAAATAATAGCAATCAAGATGTAACAACTATTGCAAGTACAAGCGGGTGTTCAAATAATCAAGCTCAAAACATTGTATATAATAACTGACCATTTATAATTATAATTAAAAAATATTTCAGTATGTTATGTTATTGTTGGTTAAATTGAATAAGTATTTCTTTCGATGTCAATATTTTCTGTTCATTAAAATTTATTAATTTCTCAAGTCAACTTTTTGCCAATTTCCTCTAATCCTGCCGAATTTCAGATTTTTTATCACTTTGTTTGTGAAATAGTCTAATAAAATTCCACTCGTGATTGAATTTATCTCATAAGTCTGTCATTCATTTGTGATCTCAACTCAATTGATTCGAGAAAACACCACTCGTCCTGCGGACTCGTGGTGTTTTCACGAAAAAATTCAGTCTCGTTCAGAAATGAATGGACAGACTTATCGCGAAAATTCAATCACTTGTGGTATTACTACTGAAAATTGAACGAAAGGTGGGATTCGATCGACTCATAGGTTTCTCGAACTTTACAAAAGTTACGGGGAATGTGAAAGTACTTGAGGGAGCCAGATGGCGACACCAAGCCAAACCAATGTAAGAGAATTAGAAATAAATGAACATATGGATATCTCATTTATCTCATGTTGATAATAATAAGGGCTTTCTGTTCCAGATCAATCAGTACAAACTCATAGTTCCAAACACCACTCCTCATATAGCTCATCACTGGAACTTATAAACGGCCAACAACATGATAAAAAGACCAAAAGTATCTCACGCCATCTATGAATGGATATTCCACTAAGAAATCAAACAATATACCACATTGCCTAATAGATTTCTCAAACTTTACAAATGTTAGGGAAATGTGAAAGTACTTGAGCGCCCCAAACATGTTTTCAATCATTTTCTTCACAAACTTTTCATGCGACACTTGAAGATCATTGAATTATATAACCTACAATTGGCCAAATGACGTCCGTCGCACATTCAAATAAATGGTCTGAAACTATCATTGACTAAGATTGGATATGAACGAATGAAGGAAATAATCAATGAATCAATTCTAATTTTAAACTGTTCTATGAATACCTTCTACTCTCTATATAAACTATAATTGTACGTCAAAGTGATATACGATCGATATCATAGAATATTTTCAAAGTGACCAACCAAAGGTGTCCATACACCTGACTTAAAAGTGACCACACATTATCAGACTGAACCCTTACAAAAGCGTTGCACATAAAACAGACTGATTGTTAGCTCTCCGTCGGGCATAGCCCGTAAGTAAGGCTACTCAACACTAATGAGCGGCTTATTACATTGGTATTCTAGTCATTAAAAAGGGTACTAGGAGCAGGTAATTTTCCACCTTATCGACATTCATTTATATCGATAAAACTGCCGGAGACGAGCTAAGCTAGTCTCTAAAGGGGTCGATAATTATACCTTGAACCTTTCAAAAGGGTCCGATAGCCACAAACCAGGTCAAAAAACTAAACACGGTTTCAAATTTGTTAATTTTTAACAAATCAAGTGACGTTCACGTGAGGAGCGCGTAGCTCGCGAGTCAGAATGGTACAAGCTCATGGAAGCTAATACGGCTCTATGACAACTTTTCGGGTGACGTTTTCGCTCCTTTCCGTTAGAAATATCTTTTTTATAAATATCGATTAAGTTCGAAAACCTAATTCGAAGAGGTACGAAAAAGATACTCTGGGTTTTCAGCTACGAGCGTTTCACGTGCGACGTATCAAAGGGAATTTTCTCACAGCTCAAACATAACAACAGCGGGTAAAAGCAACCGGCTCATAGCCAAAAACATTGTTACAACTGGCATGACTTTGCTGTTGTGTATTATTGTCACTTTAATACATAATATTTTGTATGCCATTTATACTAACTTAAAAATAATTTACAAAATTTACAGTGCGATACCACTATGATAATCTTGTTGTTATTGTTGTTACGATGAAATGTTTCACAGAGACAGCCATTATTATTGTTTAGATATTTCATTATACTTCGGAAAATTAAACATTTCAACTTTTGGACCATTGTCGTAATTTTCCTTACAGGAACGTAGAAAACTAACAAACGTAAGTAAACTATACGTACGAAACAAAACGCAGGAAGAACTAACGTAAACATCAACTTAGGAAGCTATTTTGCAAAGCATTTTATTCGGTGATAACACTTTTATAGACGCTTATTCACAGGTAAAACACTTTCCAATCAACCGAGGACACCTTAAGAATAGGTATATATTATTTTCCACAAGGAATAAATATAATTTTGTTAAATTGTAATATTTATAACCTGTCACAGGCTACACGTCATAAAAAATACACGTACTACACGATATTGCCGCTAGCTTCGTGAGCCTCTTGTTGATTACGTCACTATGTGTTATATCTCAGATTGCTTTGAATATAGAAATACAGTTGTCAATCAAAAACTAGTTAATTATCAACATAAGATTGAATTGTCATTTTATCTAATTAGATTCAATTTTATAATAAAAACCTATTTTTTTTTTTTTTCTGTTCAGAGGAAATGCTTGATGCACACCGTCAGCTTTTATCTATCGCTTCAGGTAGTGCAGGACTCACTCAAGTTCGTTAGAGCATACCTGCTAAAACCTCTCATATCTTCATCCATATCCCGGGACCGTTTATCAGATTGCTTCAGGATATGGACTGCGTCTTTCTCTTAGTATGTCGATTTTATATCGAACTGAGTTTCTTTCTTGGTGTTTATTAGTGATATTTACGTCGATTGAACGTAAATATCAACCTTCGTTGTTTACGTAGATGTTCACGTTTTGTATATACCGTAATATGGTTGATGCCCAATTTCACGGTATTTTGTTTTAGTGTTTTATCCTCTTTGGATAAATTTCTATATGTTTTGTATTTCACCGATGTTGCGGTTTCTGGGTTCCAGTACTCGAACACGTTATGGAACTTTCCTGTATGTATCTGCACCGAAATATTGCTTTTTCCACAATATTAAGGTACCCTCAGTCTCAGTACTCTATCGGTTCGTTGATATTTCCTGACTGTTTCGTTTTGACCATGTTGTTCTGGTTTCTGGGTTTCCAGTACTCCATCACGCTATGGATGTTTCCTGTGGTGTCTCGTTTTGTACCATAATATTGTTTTTCCCAATATTATGGTACCTGTGTTTCAGTACTCAATCTGTTCGTCGATCTTTCCTGTGTGTTTCAGTAAGTTATCTATGATGGGATAACTTACTCTTCCGGAACATATGGTTCTCCGTATCAGCCGCAATCTATCCGTCACCCTCTTGTCAGGAACATGTGACTGGGAGTCCCACATTCTATCCGGGGTCTGGGTGCCTGTTGGTCCGCGGGAGCATGTCTACTCCTACCCTTGACCCTGCTGGCAACAGGGCCATGAGCATTCCCCTATCCGCCACCTGGGGACGCGCCTGGTTGCGGTTTTCAGGCTCCGCGCAAAAGAAGAGGCTCCTGCATTCCAGGAATAAAAACCTATTTAAGTTATGATTTACTACTATAACGCTATGTATTTTGTACTTAGAGTGCAGGCCTTGTAGTATATAGGGTATTGTTATAACTTCATTAGAAGAAGTTGTGAGTAATCGCGGAACAAAATTTTTTTTGATGGCGTGTCGAAAACACTATTTTACAGAACATTAAATCAGAAATGTACGGCAAATGGGACTCTTTACCTATCAACCCTCAATAAAGTGTGGAACTTTCCACCTCCCATCTTATCTTCTTCGAATTCATTTGCGTGAGGGATTAATTTTATTGCGTAATATAAGTTTAATCTATTTCTGAAGTTGCACATGGAAATTCGGTATGTCCTGTGAAGGGTTTGACTAGCAAAATGCCATTATACAAGTGGGCAGGGAATTTAACGCATAAATATAGCTCAGATTCTCCAAAATGGATCATTATTTTAGTTATAGAATTTCAAGTTTATCTCATCTCACTCCTGTAATCGCCTTTAAGCATTAATATTTGCTAAGATTCAGTGAATATGGATTCCGAAATCATTGAAACAACAAAGGGTGGACCCTTTAGGAACATTTGTTTGGCTTTGCAAGAAACGTGGATCACATGAACTCGAAACCGGCTGTAATATCAGCTATGAATAAAATCTTCCCTAATGCTCACATTCATAGGGGGTACTTCCGTTTCGCCAAAGCTGTTTGGTGAAAACTACAAGAGTTTGGTCTGGTTACGTATTATCATCAGGATAATAAACTTTGTCAAATCATAAGGATGTGTATCGCGTTGGCATTCCTAATAGTTTAGGATGTCGAAGATGGTTATTTACATATCATGGACGATGCTCCAGGAATAGCTGACGATGAAGAAGATGAGCAGAATCAACGTCGGTCATTGCTCCCGGAGGAAAACAGCAACTGACAAAGTATCTGAATTACTTCGTGAAGCAATTGTTAGATAATAGCAACGTTCCAATTTAAATGTGGAATTGTTATAATAATTCATTCATAAGAGTTGCCGATACAGTTTACTACTTTATGGGTCCCATATTTAATCGTTTTTGAACAATAAATGATTTCATTTTTGAAAAAGAGCACACAGTTAAGTTAAACACATAATTAATTAATTAGGTATAAAGAAAATTGATTGGATATATGCTATAAGTGAAAATTTCATATTTATATTGAATAATGTGTAACTGATTTCACCAGTAAATAGAATTCGAAGGGACAATCTTACGCAAAACATCTGTCTGATAACGACTATTGCTTTAGTTTTTACCTACTACCAAAATATTCTGTTTTAATTATGCCAGATACTTCCTTGCAAATATTAGACGAAATTAAACTTATTAGAAAAGAATTTAAGGAATTTAAGATCTCATCTCGAATCAAACCTAAGTAATAAAATAGAAAATATAACTAGTAATTTGAAAAACAGCAATTAACGTTAGATAAAAGCATTGAATATTTGGAGAAAAAAAAAATAATGTAATCGTATTTGGGGTAGAAACTAATAACTACTTACAAGTTTATGTTTATGCAGTTGGAAAGGAGCATGAAAAGCCTATAGTAATAGAATTGACGTCATATTATTATGAGAGAAACAAAAAGTTTTCACAGTCGGAACTGTAAGGTCCCATAGAAAAGGATTACCTGAAATGTTCGAAGAAAAGAAACAACTCAAAGGTGGAGATTTCATATATAGAACTAAGAAGCACCTAGCTGTTGTGAAATGGATGGACAATAAACCTTTCCACTTCATATCAAACTTTGTTTCTTCAAAAGAGACTACACACGAAACACTGCAAGCAAAAAGATGATCAAATGAGAAAGTCTCCTGTCCGAGAGTTATCAAGATATACAACGATATAATGGGAGGAGTCGATACATTTGATCAGTTGTACCTACGACTCTCTATTAGTAAAATGGTGGCATAGAATCTTCTATTATTCAGTGGATATGACATTAGTAAACTCTTTCATACTCATGAAAACCGATAAAAGAAAAGATAACAAATTGATCGCTTATCATTCCTAATGAATGTGTCCAGGCAACTGATTTCTGGATATACACGGAGATCTGTACCCATTTCCTACTTGGCATGCTCCCCTGATGACATTGACTATTAAACTAATTTATTGACGAGGTACATTTGTAAAAGTTTCGCTTCAGTATTCCAACACCATGTTCGAATATACAAAGGTTCTTTGTCAGTTGGATGTGGAAATTTTTTGTATCATAGTAAAAATGCCCCTATTTCATTCAAATTATTCATGAGAAGAGGATTCGTAAATACTCCACAAACTCTAAATCATTCTAACTAGTTTCGATATCTCATAGAAAGTAAATATCTCCATCGTCACCTCATTTTACAAAATTTTCGTAAATAACCAAAATAAACACTCAAAATAATCCCCAAATGACAATTCGATACTCCCATGATCCAAAGAATAATGCTGTATTTACTATTTGCGTATGATGAACAAGACTTAAAGCGCAGGTCTGTACCAACAGTTTCTACTCTGTTGCATACACCGGAATGATCGCACAGAACACGTTATTTATTTATTTTATTTATTCATTTTACGTCGACCTTTTACTGCTACTGTGGCTAATCACTGACGCCAGGAGGCAAGCTCACTCCAATTCGGAAATTCAGCCGAATCCTGTCCATTTCCAAGTGGATGTAGGGATCTTTAACGTGCAGTTACATCACACAATACACGGAACCTATTGTTTTACTTTCCATCCGATGAAGGCACTGTTAGATATTATCTTGCCCAATGAATATCACCGCCTCTTTCCTGAGATATCAACGATCTGTATCGAAAATACATCAGCCGTGCCCTGGGTACAAGACCAAGTCACCGGAGTAAGTGAAAACCGTGCTAACCACTAGTTTGATTGGAACAGCATAAGAATCGTCCGATGAACTGTCCACGTCTCGGTTGGAACGCATTGCTATACAGGTGGTCCAGTTTCGAAAACGGAAACAGATAACTACAAAATAATATCAGTTCGTACTATAAACTATATTCGAAAAATGCTTCGTTACAAAGATACAGGATGTCAATATTTTTATAAAAAAATCCAGATTTAATAATATTTTCAAAACTACTTCAGATATTTTAATGAAATTTGGCACGTTTAAATAGACAATTCAAATACATCTTTTTACGTACAAAATATCATTTTACTTCCATCTTCTGACTGAAATCAGATTGGAGTACGTAGGGAATCATCTACCGGATAAACAAAATACATATAGAAGATGCAGATTGTGTAGCAAAAAGAATGCTGAAAAACGGACAAAATATCTCTATGTACGCAGTGTAATGTACTACTGTATATTCATCCATGCTTCCTGAATTTTCATGGTCAATAAACTGAAAATTTAATTACTCCTTGTATTTTTGTCATATCCCTTGATACGAGTTTTTGGGCGGTGGGAAGCATAGGTCCCACCCTCCCTAACTCTGAGGGGTATAAAGTTAAAATAACAGAGAAGCAAATAATAGTTGTAAACATATCAATAAAACCTAAGGTATAGGTGAAAATACTGATTTTTGTGGAAATGCATCAAGAAGATGCAGCTAAGGCTGATGCAAAACCAATGCTTTCAGATTGCATTTAGAACTGTTGAAAAGAGAAAATATATACGGTTTTAGATGAACGCATAGAAAAGATTACTGAAATGGATGAAAATAATAGAAATTTGAAAAATTTTGAAGAAATTTCTTATGTAGTTAAATTGGATTAGAGCAAAATAAGTAAGTAATGTAAAAAAATAGACAAAAAGATAGCTGTATAAAAAATATATTCAAAAAATTAAATACATGAAAATATATTTTCCAAATCTGTAATGTAATAAAAAAATGAATGTTTAAAAACATTTTATTTTTTAAACAAAAATAACAGATATTGAATGTATATAAAAATTATATTTTTCAAATCGATAATGTAATTTTTTTCTCAACACAAATCAAGGTATAAAACGGTCAGGTAACAAACATTTCTGATCGTCTTTAATTCAAGTGATAAAAAGAGTACGCATAGTGATTATTTTTCGCAGGTGTACGGATTCTGGGTATATGTAAATAGGGAGGCACGCCGATCCTGCTTTCCCTTATGCGTTCCTGATTAGCTATAACCAATTTAATAATTGGCAACATATACTTTCAAAACCGTACAATATTCTTCCTTTTCTTCTTACTTTCCTAATAAGTAATTATTGTAGTATAGTATTAAAACATAAATATTTGAAAGACAATTAATTCAACAAACCCGGTAAAACAGCGAGAATTGAATAATAGATAATAAAGAATTTAACCTATTGAGATTATCAGTTAGGTAGTCTTTATTAGAAACTATAGTTTTACCTGGCTAAGATTCGAAGCGATTTGATATTTGTTTCATTGGAACGTTTTTAAATATTTTTTCTCAAAACAACGGATTACAAAAGTGAAAGTAAGCACGATATTGTTATTTACTACGTACTTGAGTATGCCGCCTTTTCATTTGTCCGATTGAGCACTGGTTAATAGAGGTAAAACGCTAATTCCAGAATACTTTACATGGAATTATTAAGAATTTTCGAAATAATATCAAAAAATGATTCAACTTTCCTATAGATAATTGCCAATGAACAAACAGGTCATTCTACTATTATGGATAGTTTGCAATAAACGATATCAACGTATCTCATTATATTTCAGAATTTTCCAATAGCACCTATTCAGTTAATTATAAAAGAAGGTATTTCATCACGATGATGAAATTAGTTCCAAGGATAAATCGTACTGATTATTATTCTTGTAACAATAATTAACATAATAGAACTGGAAACAGGAAACAGAACAATTTGCTAAGCACGTACGTTCATCCACAACATTTCTGAAATAGTTGCAAATAGCTAGTTTGAAGTTTGCAATTACTAGGTTTGAATTTCACCTGGACAAAATATATTGCCTTCAATAACGATACCATAGTGCCCTCGTTAATGTCATGATGTGAAATTTTGACTTGCCTATTTGTGAAGATCATCTGCGAAAAACAGGGGTACTCAGTCGGAGATATTTGCTTATACAAAGGTTGTAAGGATTCGAAGCGGAAATGAGTGCCTTGTTGCGATAATATCAAATATAAAACTGTGACACTTCTATTCTGTATAAAGGTATATATGTTCATAATTCGAAACTGAATAGTCGAAACATTTGCATACGAAAAAAATACAGTAAAATTTAACGTACCCCCAACCTGTTTTATAAATTAGTGAATCAAATATTGGCTTCATTTTTATTATTGGGAGTAGAAACTTTAGTTCTTGTACCAAATTTCATGATTTTATCACATGGCGTTTCGCAAATATTCAGAAGATACCATCTTCAGGAGCCCACTTTAAGGAGGCCGTAGTTCCATTTTGAGTCATTTATCGACCCATGTTCATCGAACTTCTTTTCCTATTTTTAGTCGTAGAAGCCGCTGGTGAAGTTTGGAAGGTTAATTATGGGACATGCTTTATACCGGGATATCAAAAATTATCTTGGTCAAGGGTGGTTGTGGAATCTAAAACGTGTGTCTTACTTTACGTTTGAAATAATTATGTCACTGTCACACTGACATCATCAAATTGCATAGCTATTTATTTCAGTTGTAAAACAATAATGAACTACAAATTATGAAATAGATGGAAAGGGGGACATTTCCATCATTTGTTCGATGCACATTAACTAGCGCACCCGTTCGAAAATAGGCTCCAATCATGAAAATTTTGTGCTGTGTGGTAAGAGGCATGATTCAAAAACTGGATTAGAAAATTTCAGCACAATGACTTAACAGATTCTGACAAAACAAAACATATCCAAAAATTTACATTCCACAACCACCCTTGACCAAGATAATTTTTAATTGGTAGTTCATTATTGTTTTACAACTGAAATAAATAGGTATGAAATTTGTAGGTTTTTGAAGATGGCAGTGTGACAGTGACATAATTATTTCAAACGTAAAGTAAGACACACGTTTTAGATTCCACAACCACCCTTGACCAAGATAATTTTTGATATCCCGGTATATATGTATCGCCATTGTGTTCTGAGTGCAAGGATATCTGGCTCTCACACAGTAAACCCGGGTTCGAATCCCAGAAGAGAAAATTTTTATTTCATACATTCTCTTAATAAAGTTATTAATTTTAATATTATTTAGTGGCTTAGAGGTAAAGAAATAAAGAATTTATTTCATCATCTTTATACGAATGCGGAGAGTTTCTTACAGAATGCGAAAATCAGTAACCAAATCGAATAATTTTGGACGTGTAGCTCTGTCACGCCCACTATTTATCCAGTTTCTATTTTTTATCATAAAAGATGATCTATGGGACTTGGGAAGAATGGGGTGTCTTTCACCCATTCTCCATGTAACTTCCCTCTGTTTTCTTTGGAGCAGTGTTAATTTCTGCGTCATTTTTGCTTAAGTATATACACTGATTACGCTGCTACCGGGCTTAAGAATATTTCTCCACAGAATATCTGGAAACTCAGATGCTTCGAGAGAAGTCCCCTTGGTTATTAAAATTCGAAAAGTACTGAAATAAATGAGCAATCATTATTTTCCCAGGAATTTCATTTAATTAGAATAATTGATCTTCAATAATGGATTTCTGATACGTTTGTGAATTTTCTAACTATTATTTCTTAACGTGCTAAGAAAACCCTTATAAATCCAGATTGAATACGTACACGTACAGAATGTTCCGCCATATTTTAGGCGACCCTTATCTCGCTTATTTTTGGAGATAGAAAAAAAAGTTTTAATTATCAATGTATCGGACCGTGCCCAACAGCCCTTCTTTTTTGGATAAATGTCCATTAAATAGGAAAATTTTATTAAAACAGTTTGAGCTATTCTCAGATCTCAGCTACGCGCGTCTAACGTGCGACGTACCGAAGGGAATTTTCTCGCGACTAAAATATACACGAAGCGGGTTAAAGCTAGCGGCCCATAGCCAAAAACACTTTATTACAACTGGTGCCGGTCGCACGGGGCAAGAAACGGCCAAAAAGTAACAAGACCGAGGTAAAATATATAAACTCTAACTTACGCGCAGCGAGCTCCTCGAGGCATATGTCAAAATGATTTCGTTCGTAGCTAATTACATAGGACGTCTGGCGTTCATGCAATTATGTTTTTAGATAATTCGAACCTTCTAATTTCGATAGGCCACGTGAAAATCTCGGTGTCCAAAGCGCTAAAGACTTCTGAGTGTTACAATATTCGTATACAATTGCGAAATTTCGCACTTTTAGGAATTTCAAATTAATTATGACATAATTATTTCAAACGTAAAGTAAGACAAACGTTTTAGATTCCACAACCACCCTTGACCAAGATAATTTTTGATATCCCGGTATCTGTACTATTTGATACTACCTAAAACTATCAAATGTTTTAGAAAAGTATCTGGTAAATGGAATAGTCTATGGATTTTTTGATTATTCAGATACGGACGGTTAAATGTTAAATGAAATATTTTGATTGGATTGGTAAGACTCATAGACTCTTCGAAATGTAATATGTAAAACGGTAGTTGCTTTTGGATGACTAACATGCATTAAATGATAAATGCTAGTATCGCAAGACTCATTATGAATCAGTCATTGTCTATAATTCATTATTATTGAACGATTTATGATTTACAAACAATCTGAACTCACGGAATTCATATACACTTTATGACCATATAAGATATCAGATATCATATTCACTTCCAGGTCTGAAATAAATGTATATAATATATCTACTTTCAACAACAAAAGATAAGTTTACATGACCTTGCCCTTAATCTAAAAAATAAGCAATACATTAGCAAATATTTTACATAATCATCTATCCATTTCTGTACTATTCATTAAATTATACTTCATTCTAACTAAAGATTGGTTTGATTCATAAACTAATTAATTGCAGATAATTATGTTCCGTTATTGGTTACACTGTGTTAATTAATTATGAAATATAGCTCTCTAGAATACATAACACTTTATCTCTCAATGTAATGTAGACCTGTAGCAAATAGTCTGAATAATAAATGTTCAAGAAACTACACTTAATTAGTTCTGGTTCAACTTTTTTCTGAATCCCAACATACATAATTTTAGATACATAGGTACCTACGTATGATACATAAATCACATAATTCATTTCCTGATAATCTAAATATATTGGTCCAACACATATACATAATATGTAATAGTGGGTGGCCACGAAATTGTTTAAGACTTTATTTTCATAAAAATAATTCGGTCAATAGATACGGTTGTTTCTTCTTAACATGAATATTAATTGGAAGAAATGGCTCTAACAGCGCATCATGGAGGTACGATTGTCGACCACTGCTTCCGGCATTGGCCGTCCGAAATAGCCAATTTTAGGCACAATGTTAATAAATATTCACAGATAATAATGAAGAGAAAAATGATGGTGAATTGGGCCATAAGTTCCTTCTTACTCATAATCTTACATTTGTTTTTGCGAATTCGAGCCATACTCGTCTACTGCTACATTTTCACTAAAAGCTCTTTGCTTATTATTTTGGTTTGTTTCTTCTTCCATTTTGGACGTTAATTGCAAAGGTCGTTCTTGGCTTCTTGTAGTTTGGCTCCAACAGCGGGTCACAAACATGCCGCTGCGCCTCTGATTGTGGGGTTTCTATGCGTTTCCAACTGTTGGTACGTGTTTGTCGCCTGTTTCCGAATTATTTCCTCAATTTCAGGTGTTTCTGTATCCCTATCAAGCAGGTCCTTTGTTACATCAAAATTATTTATTTTGCCCGAAATACCTACTAGAGTATAAATGATCGAAATTATGAAAAATAGTTGACTCATGTTTTATGCATGTCTATCGGGCTGTTCGTCACGGAATTTCGGTATACTGCTTTTTATTCAGACTTATACAGATGTCTCGATACGAATAGAAATTGGATCGAGATCATGCAAATGACATGACTTGCCTCCTAATGGACGACAACCAAAACGAGCAACTTCGACATAAAAACTGTCGTACTGTTCTGTCTGTCAGTGTACATTCCTCTGTTGAACACGGTCAAGGAAGATTTGAAAACTTGTTTTTCACGAGGAATTTGAAATATTTTCTAGTCAAGTTTGCTGTTTCCAGAAAAACTCCAAATATTATTTTTAAGAAGGACAATACGTATCTGTGATATTTTAATAATGAAAAAAATTCGTGGCATGCAGACAATGTATTCTCGGTAGCTCAGTTGGTAGAGCACCGACCGGCAATCTAGAAGTCGCAGGTTCGAATTCTGCTCGAGGATAAACTTTTTCCGCAATTTGAATTAATTAACAACTTGTCTGCACGTCTCGAATTTTCTTCATTAGAAAAACTCTCCAGAAAACCGGACAAATTGAAAAACATGAATTTTAAAAAGAAGTCAATAATGTAAACTTTGTAGTAATTTATTATATCGATAGAATAAAACCCTTTTTACTTTGTTATTCATCACTTATATTATAGAAACACTAACGTAACTATAGTTTCGATACTAAATACTAATGTAGGTATGCATGTGTTCATTAATTTTTTGATTAGATGATTTGGGAAGCTTCTTGATTGTGACAAAATTGTGCATCGGTTAAGATTCAACAGTGAATTGAGATAACCATTGAAGCAGCAAAATAATCAGGAGTCTGTGAATTATCAACCACTGCATCAGATAGTCTGAAGCAGTTGGCTGGTGACTGTAAAATATGGTGAGCCAAACTTTTTACCTAACCTCTATCAATACTGAACTCAAAGCCTAATTATTTTACAGATTTTCCCAGCTTTGCTTCACTTGAACTGGGATCAAAGCTCACATCCTCGTGCGGCATATAGCTGATCTGCCTCAAGTGGAATATAGGGAGCTAAATTTCATGACTGACTAGTTTAGTTGGTTGCGTTGGAGAATCTATGCGTCTGAGTGATATTGATAATTTACCTCATCTATGAGTAGATAGATCTATACCAATATTTGATTTGTACGGTAACTCACTGCCTCCCCTGTCTACCCGTTGAAGCCGCCACTGCTTAACTTAACCATTCATTATCATTTTCGAATATTCTGCAAACTTCCGGTAACTAAAGTTAGCACTGTACGCCCACTGTACTTTATGTCACATCAAGATATAGCTCAGAACAACAACGCTTAACGAGAGTTTTATTGGCTGGACATACATCAAAACATAAGTATTTACTGAAAAGGTCATAGAATGATTCACATACTTAGCACACACCGTTTTGTTTTATAAGGTGAACTTTTTGATAGTACATTTATATTTCTTTCTGCCACTATTATAACAGTAAAAATTTGTTCTCACGTCACCTAAAATAACTCACTATTTCTGATATTAAAGTTATTTTTTTATCTTCAGATGTGAGTTCTATTACACTTTATTTGCATTGGACGATGTCGAATAGGCTTTTCTCATCACAATGGGATTGAACCCAAAAATCGTTTTTGCACCCGCCACTGTGTTCCAGGTAAATTATTATGAAGCAAACGCATTCCACAATATTGTCGTGGTTTATTCACGAAACATGTCGTTTAGTCAGTGCATCTGATGCTACTGATGACTACAACATGTCGAAATATTAAGAACCACAAAATGAGTGGCCGCTTGCATGATTCGATAAGCAGATCTGCACTTTTCCTCAACCTAAGGTTAATCTTCCGTTAAGATAACAACCACAAAGTTGCGTTTCATTTTGAAGTTTTCTCCTAGATCCTTAAAATGCAAACATGAGGAAATTAGTAAAGCTTATACATTAATATCAGATCTTAAAAACAAACTGTACAAAATGAGTACACAAATCATTTGTGAATAAAAAAATATTTTTCTATATGTATGTTATTCATCACGGAATGTATATTTTATTATATCATTACAATTATTATAACATAATAACGAAATAAACTTCCATATGTACCTACATATGTATTTTTTATGAATGGATTTGAAGCATATGTCAACCATATTCAGTGACAGTATATCATGAAATAAAAAAGTTGTGATCAACTGATCACGTGACTTCCCTCGCCCGTTAATGTTGGTTGAGTTGAATTTTGTTAGATACTTTTAATTACTCAACCAATTTCATATTGAAGTTTTGTCTTTTAAGCGTTCTTAGCTTATACTTTGTGTTTCATTATCTAAGAATATGTTATTTATATAAGCACTTCCGATTCTGAAGATTATAAATGATGTTCATGTGAAACGGAGTAAAACAAATAAATTAAAGAAGAATATGAAAATATATGTCGTTGTTTTCTTTTAAAGATAGCTGGCTATCAAATTATCAACAGACAGGTGGGTAATCACATTCTTGAGTACATAAGATGTATTAAGTATCTGATTGATTTCAAAGGAGGTTGCAATTTTACATTCCACCTTTACATCATTACATCGTTTAACTATAGGTAGGTCATGCCAGGTAGTTAAAACATGCAAACATGATTTTATTGAAATCTTAAGATTTTCCGCTTGCAGAAAAATCAGAAGGGTATCATATGTTATGGCACCTTTGAGACATTGCTATATAATAAACTTTTACAAACAAAATTGAGTTCTTTACTTATTATTATGTCAAATAAAACAAATTATTTATAATCTGGAATGTGATTTACAAACCACTGTAGTGTTTAACAAATGTTCGAAGAAAAAAGTAACTTTATGTAATTATACGAAATAAGGAAAAAGAACATTGAATATCCAGCTTCCTCGAGGGATACTCTCCGAAGCTGGAACTGAAGGGCAGTATTATGTGAAGTCATTCAAATTGTAACATCTAGAAGATTCATTTATAATTCTAAAAACAAGTAGCTCCTGATTCTCATTGTGTTTTTCAGTAAAGTAGTATTCAGTTTCTTACATATCTTGGAAGGATATAAATGATACAATGATCATTTGAAGCTGAAATATAATCATTACATAAACGTGAAGTACATGAAAGATCAGCTTGATTGTAGAATTATGACACCATTAGGTTTTAGTTTTAGCTATGTTTCCGGACCACGATATAAATAATTCTTATTCATTATTTATGTAGTTATAACTACAAAAACGGTCAGCATTAGTTGGAATAAAGTCTTAACATCGCACAATTCTCATCTATTTTTTCCTTGATGCAGCATTTCTCAAAGGAACCCTAAAAATCGATACTTTATTATTGTTATTGTATTGACACTATTTCAACCTTTATTTATTCTGAATGGACACAGAAAGTAGACTGCAAGTTCACACTTCGATGACGTCACTTGAATCTGAAAATGAGAATTTTGGACACTGCAGGTTAAATATATAAATATGCGTTTCCGACCGTCAGGTCCATACAACCAAATAGGCCTGACGTTGTCCTAATCGATAAACTAAGCAAGACTATGTATGTCATCGAATTCTCTGCTCCGGTAGAGAAGATAGGATTATAAGGATGAATAAACGTAAAACATTGAACCATAGGCGGAATTCGAACCCACTTTACTGGATGTCTAGTCCCGGGTGTTTAACAATAACACCACTTTGGTCCCGTCAGATTTTCATATTTTTGTAAATATAAGGCTCTGAAAGGATAGTAGGTCATTGATGCTGTATCTAGAAATATAAATGATATAATGAATCAATTTGTGAAGACGATACGTTCATAACTAACTATTCTCAAAGACAGAACTTTTCAATGTATGCTCGATACTGGATGACAGAGAACATTTGCAATCGGAGAACAATCCAAACAACCTTAAAATTGTAAAATCCCTTGTAGTGTATATTCTTCATCGATTAACTGTTATAAACTCTAGAAGTTGCTCAATTTCTATGTTATGTACTGATCAGAAATATAAATTTTATAAGATCGTCTAATAAGGTACAGTAGGTAAACTATTGATAAAAACAGAAGGATTTCGGAATCCTTTATTAATATCGTTCAGTCTTATAAATTATGTTAGATGAAATCACTAAATGATCACTATTTCTTCATGATATTCATGGATTGAGATTATAAAATGTCTAGATTCTATAGTCAAACCATGTTAAAAATTGCAATATGTATATTGAACAGAAGATAATTTTGAAGATACTTTGAGTGTTTTCGAACAATCGTCAGTTACCCGAACCACAGGTAGTATTTAACCTTTATCTTAACAATTATAACGTGCCCTGGCGGCTTTTCTGTGAATTGCTTACTGCGTAAGCTTCGAATCCTCGGGCGCCAGATTTTTACCAAAGGTTAACTCCTTTTTGAAGACTTCTGCTAGGGTCCACTCCACAAGGCTCGTCACTATGCTATCTAAAGATAGCCTTCTCCCTAGGGTAGCTACAGTGAAGTATAACCAGAGTCCAATGGGCAGAAAACAGTATCGAAATTGTAGGCTTTAATTACAATTGATACCTGGTTATAACTTAGCTCGTTAAAGATGGAGCAGAAATAATTTAATAAAACAGGGAATTCCAAATATTAAAATATATAATGATTTTAACAATTACACTTTCAGAATAATCAATTTAAATGCAATTGAACGGTATTATTTCACAAAATTACACCCAGACGGAAAATGTAATGAAGCTCAAACGGTAAATGAAAACTCTTTCAAGAAGTCAACTCTACAATAAGTCCGGTCACTAAATTTAATTCAGCGGTACGGGATCGGTTGCTGAATGATTCAGAATGATCAATTTGCGGAAAAGTACGAATCAAACAGGTCTCAGCGTAATGAGCGGTATGCGGTAAATCTTAGATAGCAGCACTAATAAATGGAATGTTCAAATCACACTACGATATATTCGGTTATTAATTCGGTTTGTTCGGAAAATATTGTTTGCACTAGTTTTCCGATTGTACGACATCAGATTTTACTATTTTCGGTTAATTACTCTAATTGAGTTTATTCTGTCATCACACCCACCCTTGTACTAACTTTCACGGAGTACCCGGTAATTGTGTGACAGTGTTAGATTTTATACACTTTACAGATTCGGAACCTAGACAATTAGGGTTTATACTTCCGGGGTGACACAGTGTGCACAAACCCTAACTATCACATCTGCAATAACCCCTATATCCACGGCCGAGGACTTCTCATAGTATTAAGGGAATTATTACGATTCTCAATCACACAATCACACAACCACCCTCAGCTTATACTTCTGGAGTGACACAGTGTGCACAAGCCGTTGGTGGTTTGGTCGTCTCAGGATATACTTATACTTCTGGAGTGACACAGTGTGCACAAATATACCAAAGACGCCCCTGTCGTTCAAACATACACACTCTGTACACACCACACAATTACTTGAATATTTCAATTCACGCGCGAATTCAAATCGTACGCGATTCGACCTAGGACTAGGATAAACTCAAATTCACCAATTCAAATTACTGAATACTACGGAACTCAGGTATCGTACAAACGTTCACCAATTACAATAACAATCATAAATTACGGAAATCAGTATATCGTAATGCTCAAAAAATATAAACTATTTGCTATCATTTACCTTTTTGTAAAATTCACAAACACAAACGGAACACTATTGTTATTTCACAGCTTTTAAATCTCTGACTCACAATTCAAAAGAAAACACTAGAGAGCTACTTTACTGATTGAAAACCAAAAACACAAGAGCTACTGTACGGCTCGAAATTCAAAAACACAAGAGAGCTACTTTACTGATTGAAAATCAAAACACAAGAGAGTAACTGCACTGATCAAAATTCAAAAACACAAGAGAGCGATCTGTTGTCTGTCACGGCTTTTATATGTTTTTCGAGGTTCTGGACAGGTCTGCTCCACCAAATCCTTATTTTGTGCCCAGGGTTTTTTACTTATGCCCCGAACAATGTATAAAAGTGACGCTATTTTTTAGATCTAAAATTCGCGCACATGACGCTCCGGTAGTTTCTCTCGGCGGACTAAACAAGTGTTATCGGAGTTTTTTAGGTTGTTCGCGTTTTTTATACATAAGGCTGCACAAAGTTTGGTGTCTTAACTGGCCAGCCCCTGTTTTTGCAACATGTTTTTATCGGAATGAAATGCAATTTTGAACGGGCGTGAATTAGATTCATCTATTTGAATAATTATACTTATTTGAAATTACGGAGATTTAGAAAAGTGGCAATCACGGAATACACATTCGGAATTCATTCATATCTATTGAAATAATGAACTGTTCAAACTGAAATTACATGTAACATCCGTATTTATTGCCTGATCTGAATTAAATAATCTTTCGAAATTTAAGCTTCGTTACACAATACTTATTATATCATACAGCCAGAATCTATAAGTTTGTTTCATGCTCATAAAGAACATATTGATCGAAAATTTCCAGATAGGATACCTTTGATATCAAAACATTTTTTTTTACTTAGATTCTGAAAAAATATTTATTCAAAAGCTTTTTCCTCAAGATGTTCATCTGCAATTACTGCATAAGAGTGTTAATTACTTTACCTTATAGAATTAATTTAACATTAACGCAATGTTTGCTGCATCTTGAAAGCAGCTAAACCGCGAATGAGGAAAATAAGTACCAACTGCAAGTATAAATTCGAAAGGTAATGCAAAAATTAATTAGAAACAACTCAATCATGAATTTCAAATGTTTGTTGGTCTTTGCTTTGGTGTTTACCTTAGTTTTCTATAGTTTTCTTTTTCCTTGGAAAATCTTCAAAAAATTTAAACAGACTGCTCAGAAATTGGGGTCTAATTTTGATTAAATGTTGGCTTTCAACAAAAAATGATAATTTTTGAGTTATTTTGTTCAAAATTTATATTCACATATTTTAATTATTTATTTTACATAACAAAAGCAAGAAATATTGTGTATTTATGATGTCACATTGCTTTGAAACACTACATAATAACAAGTTCATTCAAATTAGTTATTTGAATTTTCCCGCGTGTTTTGTATGTGGCGCCGTATTACAACAATTTTCTAGCTATTGTCGCTGCGCCTTTTCCGCCATCAATCGTTAAACTTTCTGAGTAAGATGTTGAGTAGATGATGGATCGAAAAGAAAATCGACATAGATTAAAGCGGAAATTTTGAGTGGGTCCGAAAAGCGGAAAAAAGCCAAAGAAACGAAAGAAAAATTGGCAAACGCGTTGTCCGACGAGAAAAATGCCTTCGTATTGAAGTTAATATATGTACAAATAATTAACACATATCTCACAGAAAAGTTTTATTTGAATGACATTACAATTGCATTATAATTTTGAATTGTAAAAATATGTTGTGGCATTTAATATTATCATCTACCATAGGAGCCCCCACAAACTTGTGCCCACGGGCCCCACCACTCTGAAACCGACCCTGTTCCTCTCCATTAGTAGATTATAAGCTGATAAGTAAGGGAACTTAGTGATTACATTTCCACATCATCTGAAATGAACGGTTTTGTAATAACTTGAAAAAACGAAATTTCCGTGATTACTAGAGAATTTTAAATTATATTAGGCATCGGTTCGAAAGAATAAACAACTTATGAATTTAAACATGTAGTATCAACAAACAAACATTGCTAAGAGTTTGCGTAGTGAAAATATTAATCATATCCCACTAAAACGTAAGGGCAATTTGTTGGGAAGCATGAAAGACTTAAACCTGTCGTAGGAAATAAAAAGAATAAAGTTAGTCTTCGGATAATTTAGAAAATTCCTTAACATATGTGGAAAAAGATTTGGGGATACCTGAGATAAGTATAAATAGGACTCTGAAAAGCATAAGTTCCATCCGTATTCATGCTCATCATCACAAAATTTAAGGGGAGATGACGATCGAATAATGATTGATTTTTGGAAAATTTTATTATATAAAACTTAGGAAAATTTGCCCGGATGAGGCAAAATATCAAAAGGAAGAAGTGTTCAACAGGCATAACTCTCATCAGAAAAAATAATGATGAGTTAGTAGTACCTTTTTTTAATGAAAGTTTGAATGGTAAGCATATTGAAGATTGGACGGTAAATTTTGTTCCAAAGCTAGAATCATTAGCTGTGGTAATAGCCTGACGGAGCCACAACCTTTAGTAGTGTGCTTGTAAATAACTTTTTAGTCGAGGAAATAAAGCATTCCACATTCCAAACCCAGCGCAGTTGGATGGATTGAGATGCTGTATTTTGCATTCGGTTCAGAAAGTGATTTAGAAAATAGGCCAAAGAATGCATTTTTCTGAGTGCACTTTTTGAGGTGAATAAAACAAACGGACTCGAATTGGTTTCTTAAGGCAACAAAATTCCCAGAGGTTCCCTTGAACCTCCCCCGAGGTATCCGGGCGTCTTGACGCCCTAGATATCGATGAAATTAATTTAAAAAATCATTTTATGTTTGTTAACTATTCAAGAAATGATATAAAGGTTGCTAACGATGATTGCGACGTGAAAAATGTCTTCTGCAATACCTGGTGTACCCTGAGTCTGGGTAACCACGTCATCTTCTAGGAATTTGTTAGTTTTTCTTAATCAAATGTAACAAATTCTAGCTCTCGGGGGTCTTCAAAGTAGCCGATCACGACTATGACACTCGCAATGTTCTGCAAATTACCTTTCTCCGTAAGAACTTGGCAGTGCCGAACATGGCATGTTTTTAAGAAGAATTCTTTAATTTGGAAGTTGGGAATATTTACTATAGTTTGTATAATTTCCAATAAATTTTTTTTGCTATTCTTCCTATATATTGTTGTACTGTCCTCAACTTTTTTCTCTACTGTTTGTGATTTTTTATCAATTACGAAAATTACAAAATGTGAATGTAGGTCGCGTTTGGTGAGAATTTTTGAATGCAGACCCCACTCGTTGGCTGTAGCGTTGACAATTGCAAACTCGATTAACGCATTCGTTTTTCTTTAAGCCAAATCCAACCGATAATTCCAATGTTATCTTACTTTTTAATGTAAAATCCAATGATGAAGAGAAAATAGGGCATAATAGCCATTTGAAATAATTCAATTACCAAATTTTCGAAATAGCCTAATTCGACTCCAATATATAAATGTTTTGGTGAGTTTCCGGAAAGCTATAAGCTATATGTTCTCAAATATTCAACTCCCGGTCACAATTAATCAGAATCCCAAGGCTTTATATCTCACCAATACATTTTAGGTGCAGTATACAGGTCGTCGCTAAAATTCTTTATTCCGCTCGGTTAGATAAAGCACGAAAAGTTCTTTTTTTCAAGTTGGGTTTTATTACCGGTATAACCGGAAACTTCAGACAACTAAAAATCATTTAGATGAAACGAGCTCTTGGTATAACCCCGTATACAAATTTTCAGCTTACTGGTCCAAGTGGTTTCCCATATCCCTGTCGACTCAATTCGTCGTAAAGCACCCCTACACAGACCACAATTGCATTACAATTTTTGGTTATCTTCCGGATTCCCTCGAAGACAAATTATAAAAATTGTTAGTCCCACATTAAGCCATGTCAATGTGGTAAGAGGAACAGCAGGTTGACTTATGACTTCCTCATAAATTTGGTACACTTAGAATCGCAGACACTACACGTATGTATACTACCAGGAATACTACCAGATGTATAGACGATTGCCGAAGCAAAATAACCAAAGAAGTACCTACAATATTAAGCATTTATTTTGAATATAAAAAAGAAATTCCGAATAGGATACCACACATGCAATTATGACAACTAATTATGAAATATGGATTGTAAGGTGAATAAGCATTATCGTCTATGAGCCTTATCACGTAAGAAAAGTGTCTACGTAAATAAAAATCAAAGTGAATACTAGACAAAGATCAAAAGTGAAGAGTTTAATGCTAATGAATTAATTTCTTTGTATGGATAGGATTTAAAAAATCCCGGAAAACCAATAGCATACCCTAGAAAATACCTGTATATAACTAATAATGCAGCAAACACACGCGGTGCAAACGTGAGGAAGAGTTTATATTGATTATATCAATTTAATATAAGATAAAAATAAAGACCATAAACGATGAATTACGACGATTTACATGCCGGAAGAAAGGAAAACAGAAATACCTGAAGAAGAACTATATCGGAAAGTAAGAAAATATAATGAAAGAAGATAAGACAAAATAAGTTAACAAATTTGATATTTTTACAAACTTGATCAAGGAAGTCATAATGGATATGAATGAGATAAAAAGAATCCAAGACCCCTTGAAGAACTGAGATTAATGAAACAGGAAAACAAGAAAATGGAAGAACAAATGTTGGAACTGAAAAAAATGATTCAGATTTAAAAAACAATGGATTGAAAGTGAAATATTTATCATCAACCTACAACTAATGTATATACCACTGTTTTAATACAATGGATTTGAACAATGTATACAAATAATCAAGTTTATTTTGAATAAAACTTTCTTTTTTTTTCATAACAAATTCAATTACTTACAAATCTACTATTTCAAAGTTTATTTCATTCCAGTCTGCAACAAGCAACAACAATTATAATAATTTTCATAGAATCAAAAATACAATAAAAATAAACTCCTTCAAAAACAAAGGATTCTAAAACGAATTCAATGGTATAAAAATATGAAACATCAAAATTTAAAGGAAATAGAATGTAATAAATTTATATATTTAAAATCTATCAAAATTATATGGTTTCTTTGTTTTGCTTGTAAAATAGTTTCAAGATGTTATCTGGATAGAAAGTAGAGCAGATTATTCTCAAACAGAACATTTTTAAGAACAATTTATCGTATATATATATATATATATATATATATATATATATATATATATATATATATATTCTTTTATTGATATTCTTGAACCATTTGTAATATTTGTATGCTTTCTTGGTATATTGGTTCGTATATATACTGAAAATAAAATGAAATAAAAATTCTTCTTGACGTTTCGACAATGTTTATTGCCTTTATCAAAATGTGAATTAGTGTTTCCATGTAATTTAGAAAAGAATAGATGATTTCGATTAATGAAATGCGTCTGCAGCCGACTTGTGTTTTAAGATCCAATTAAAACTGCAGAAAACATTGGATCGGTTGTGTGTGAAAGAGTTATGTATGGCTAATTACAATTTGAAATGGATTGAATTTGATTAAATACAAGACATTCTAAGATTGTACAATTATAAATATCTATGGTTATTGTATGAATTAGTTATTCTATGATAAACACTCTATCCACATTTATTATAATCAACTATACAAGTTTAAGATAATTCTATGGAATTTTAACCTCAAAATTGTTACTCATAGTGTCATAGTTAACAATACGTTATCTTTTTTAGGTTGAATTTTGAATAGACATTTACAAATGTCAGATATTAAGAGGTTTCAATACTTTCAATTGAAGATAAGCATTATCTAAGTACTCACTATTGAGAATGATGTGATTATCATTGATTTTTGAAAATGTTGGTATTATTCTTAAACTTTATAGTCGTAATAAGTATATTTTCCTATTTTCTCTTCTGAATGGCGGAAGTATTCATCATCTTTGAGAACGTTTTCAATAAATGGACGGTGTAGAATCCATAATTTTCTTCAATTTTCTTATAAAAAGCCATGATTCTTATGATGTATGTATATTGATATTGAGAGTAGTGTATTCTTGAAAAATAAAAAACCTATTTCACCAGGCGAAATTATTCTTTTATTGATATTCTTGAACCATTTGTAATATTTGTATGCTTTCTTGGTATATTGGTTCGTATATATACTGAAAATAAAATGAAATAAAAATTCTTCTTGACGTTTCGACAATGTTTATTGCCTTTATCAAAATGTGAATTAGTGTTTCCATGTAATTTAGAAAAGAATAGATGATTTCGATTAATGAAATGCGTCTGCAGCCGACTTGTGTTTTAAGATCCAATTAAAACTGCAGAAAACATTGGATCGGTTGTGTGTGAAAGAGTTATGTATGGCTAATTACAATTTGAAATGGATTGAATTTGATTAAATACAAGACATTCTAAGATTGTACAATTATAAATATCTATGGTTATTGTATGAATTAGTTATTCTATGATAAACACTCTATCCACATTTATTATAATCAACTATACAAGTTTAAGATAATTCTATGGAATTTTAACCTCAAAATTGTTACTCATAGTGTCATAGTTAACAATAATGATAATCACATCATTCTCAATAGTGAGTACTTAGATAATGCTTATCTTCAATTGAAAGTATTGAAACCTCTTAATATCTGACATTTGTAAATGTCTATTCAAAATTCAACCTAAAAAAGATAACGTATTGTTAACTATGACACTATGAGTAACAATTTTGAGGTTAAAATTCCATAGAATTATCTTAAACTTGTATAGTTGATTATAATAAATGTGGATAGAGTGTTTATCATAGAATAACTAATTCATACAATAACCATAGATATTTATAATTGTACAATCTTAGAATGTCTTGTATTTAATCAAATTCAATCCATTTCAAATTGTAATTAGCCATACATAACTCTTTCACACACAACCGATCCAATGTTTTCTGCAGTTTTAATTGGATCTTAAAACACAAGTCGGCTGCAGACGCATTTCATTAATCGAAATCATCTATTCTTTTCTAAATTACATGGAAACACTAATTCACATTTTGATAAAGGCAATAAACATTGTCGAAACGTCAAGAAGAATTTTTATTTCATTTTATTTTCAGTATATATACGAACCAATATACCAAGAAAGCATACAAATATTACAAATGGTTCAAGAATATCAATAAAAGAATAATTTCGCCTGGTGAAATAGGTTTTTTATTTTTCAAGAATACACTACTCTCAATATCAATATACATACATCATAAGAATCATGGCTTTTTATAAGAAAATTGAAGAAAATTATGGATTCTACACCGTCCATTTATTGAAAACGTTCTCAAAGATGATGAATACTTCCGCCATTCAGAAGAGAAAATAGGAAAATATACTTATTACGACTATAAAGTTTAAGAATAATACCAACATTTTCAAAAATCAATGATAATCACATCATTCTCAATAGTGAGTACTTAGATAATGCTTATCTTCAATTGAAAGTATTGAAACCTCTTAATATCTGACATTTGTAAATGTCTATTCAAAATTCAACCTAAAAAAGATAACGTATTGTTAACTATGACACTATGAGTAACAATTTTGAGGTTAAAATTCCATAGAATTATCTTAAACTTGTATAGTTGATTATAATAAATGTGGATAGAGTGTTTATCATAGAATAACTAATTCATACAATAACCATAGATATTTATAATTGTACAATCTTAGAATGTCTTGTATTTAATCAAATTCAATCCATTTCAAATTGTAATTAGCCATACATAACTCTTTCACACACAACCGATCCAATGTTTTCTGCAGTTTTAATTGGATCTTAAAACACAAGTCGGCTGCAGACGCATTTCATTAATCGAAATCATCTATTCTTTTCTAAATTACATGGAAACACTAATTCACATTTTGATAAAGGCAATAAACATTGTCGAAACGTCAAGAAGAATTTTTATTTCATTTTATTTTCAGTATATATACGAACCAATATACCAAGAAAGCATACAAATATATATATATATATATATATATATATATATATGAATAACCAAATATTTGTATCAATTATCAACAGTCAATTCATCCCTATCTCTAGGTAATGATAAACAGATATATTCATGAGATCTTTCCAAAATTAGATTCCAGAATTGCGTACTATTATGAATATTATACATTTCAAAAGATTATACCCAACGATTGAATTTTGATAAAAAACCGATTTGATTATTTTAAGTTATCTTATTTATTGATTTGTTTTCATACATTAACGGACAAGAAGAATCCCATTTCCAGGGCAAGATCTCAAAAATTTTAATAACAGGAACATAAAATTTAAAACTTATACATATTTATAAGTAACAAAAATCAATTCAAACAGATTAAACGACTTAACAAACTAAATGACATCTAATTTCATCAGCAATCGGACACATCATGAAAATTGGCAGGAACTTTAGCACATTAATACGAGTTGTTGAGTTGTAAAAGCTGTCGGTTATTTCTCGATGGATTGTAGAAATCAAGTTATGCTAACAAACAATTAGGACAATTTATCATATCATTTATAAAGTTAGAAAGAAATACTATAGAAAATTATTTTCCGCGAATCATGTAAGAAGATCATTGAGTACTCTTAAATCGTTCGAGTGAAGCTATCTGCGATATGCAAATATTTCCAGAAGAGTTTTAATTACTTTCCTTATAAAATTAATTTAACATTAACGCAATGTTTGCGGTTATCATCTTAAATGCAGCTAAACCGCGAATGAGGAAAATAAGTACCTAACTGCAAGTATAAATTCGGAAGGTAATGTATCAACAATTCAGAAACAACTCAATCATGAACTTCAAATGTTTGTTGGTCTTTGCTTTGGTGTTTGCCTTAGTTTATGTAAGTGAGGCTAATCCGGAGGCAAATCCGGATCCGGAACCAAGGAGATTCCACGGGAGATATGTAAGTCACATTTCAATTATTTCTATCGTTTGCCTCAAAATTCTCGAATAAAACATTTTCATTATAGATTGTTTCACTAATCACCAAACAAGAATATTTTAACTTAATCCAACTATTCGAACATTCTCTATGTGATTAATTCTGATATTCAAGCATTTCTCACAACACTCAACTAACACATGTGCCCAAAATATAACAATATACTCATATTAATAATTATTTCAAATAGGAATCCAATTTGTATTTTGATATTACACTTAGGTAGATCTCTGGTAATTATAATGACATGTTCTTATTGAAAGTTGTGAAATTTAATTTATTGGAATAATAAGAACCACGAAAATGTTCAGTTTAATTAATCCTGATATTCAAGAGCTTGTGATAAATTGACCTACTAATATGAAGGACTGATTTGCAAAATATTCTACATAAAATGGATTCCAAAATTTCATGATTATTATTATTATTTCAATACATTAGTTCAACTATGAATGGCAATACAGATTCAATTATATCTACATTAATCACATATTTATCATATTTTTCTCTATTACGTATTGCCTCCGAGATTAACCTTCAATAAATAATAATCAATCTCAATTAATCTTATTTTTTTTTGCATTAAATCTACTAATTCGAATTGATAAGTGGACACAATTTGAATTGAAAATGTAAAAGATTCAAGAAATATAGTTAGATACATCAACAAAAAACCATAAAAAATCACTAATTTTTGAATAATGAGATTTCTTGATTGAATAGAAGGATATCTTATATATTGTATTGAAAATCTGAAAACATTCATTTTTTTTTCAGGTTGACCGAGGAATCAATGGAGCTAACGCTCTAGCAAATCTGGGTGGTGTGATCGTAGATGCTATTCGGGGTTGATAGTTCATCATATTTGGACATAAATATGTAATAACTCGAATAAATGTGTTGATATGAACTATTGTTGATCTTTGTTTTTCCTTTCCTAATATACCTATCTACTGTTAAGAAGATGTTACAAGAATACTGAAACATCCAATTGTCGCCTTTGAATCTAGTGGCACAAATTATTATAAGTGTTTAGCTCATCATCAAACAACTGGAAATCTTCTACACGTCAAAAATAATATTGGTTAAGAACTTATGCCATAGTCTTTAATTTATATTTTGATTTATGAAGCACAAATCAAAATTCAGTTATTCCACCTTATAGCCAAGACAAGTTGCACGAACAATTACGATTAAATATCTATAAATCAGTAGAAATCACATACAAATTTACTTGCACATCCAACTTATAATTACATACTTACCTGTATCATAATATTATTTAAGTATTGTCTGAGTCATAACTGATTCTCAAGATGCCATTGTGTGGTGACATAGTTATCAATATGAAGTTATTCATCTGTATATTTTTGTTTCATCCATAACGTATTATTCACTTCGCAATGAATTAATATTGACTGAATATCCTGGTATCAAATTCAATGCAAACTATAAACAGAAAAAAGATCTATAGTTTTCTTTATCCTTGGAAACTCTTCAAAAGATTTAAGCAAACTGCTCAGAAATTGGGGCCGAATTTCGATATCTCGAATATTCTGCAAGTCAATTTTTTAAATGACAATTCCCTGTTTCCTCTCCATTAGTGGATTCTACGCTGAAAGTGAGGGAACTTAGTGATTACATTTTCACATCATCTGAAATGAATGGTGCTGTAATAGCTTGAAAAAACCGAAATTTCCGTGAATTTTAAATTGTATTAGGATTTCGTTCGAAAGAATAAACAAGTTTCAAATTTAATGCTGTAATATCAAGAAACAAAAACTGAAGAGTTTGCTTAGTAAAAATATTAATCATATCCCACTTAGTATTTAGTAATGGAGATTACTTCAATTTATTAACAATGTAATGGAGAATTTAACAAGGTAATTGGAAGAGTCTACAAAACCTTCAATTCGCGATATCCGGATAAACCAAAACACACCGATGACACGAGGCTTGTTCATAATCATAATTATTGAAGAATGTAAGGGGAGGCTGTTGGGATGCAAGAAAGACTCAAACCTGTCGTAGAAAATAAAGAGAATAAAGTTACAGTTTTAGGATAATTAAAAAAATTCCTTAACATATGTGGGAAGAGATTTGGGAATACATGAGTATTGATATAGGATTCTGAAAAACGTAAGTTCCATCCGTATTCATTCTCATTATTACAAAATTTAAAGCAAGTGACGATCGTATAAGTAATGATTTTTGGGAATTTTAATCAATTAAAATTCCCAAAAATCAAAAATGTTTAAGAGAATTAATTTAGCCGGATGAGGCAAAATTTCAGAAGGAAGAAATGTTTAACAGATTACTGGAGTTTTAGATGTAATAAAAATAATGGTGTGTTAGTGGTGACTTTTTTTAATGAAAATTGTAATAGTAAGCATATTGAAGATTGGAGGTTAAATTTTGTTCCGAAGCTGGAATCATCAGTTGTGGTATAATAACCCTATCAAGCCCCACATTTTAGAAGAGTGCATGTGAATTACTTTTTACAAAATCGATTTGAGGATAGTTTGATAGCAAACAACGGACCCAATGAATGACCTCCCCTTTCGCCCGATATCACTCCGTTAGACTTTTTCTTGGGGTTGTATAAAACCTTACATTGTGCATGCTGTGCCACTCATAACAAATGAAGATTACAATGAGTGTATTTAGATCTCTTTCTCCGTAAGAAATTGGCAGTGCCTCTCAAGGCGGGTTTTTAAGAAGAATTCGCAATTGTTTCGAAGTTGGGAATATTTACTATAGTTTGCATACTTCTTTATAACATTGTTCTTGTTATTCTTCCTATATATTGTTCCATTATCCTCAACTTTTTCCTACTGTTGTAATGCCGCATCAATTACGAAAATTACAAAATGTGTATGGAGGTCAGGTTTGGCGACAATTTTCGAACGCAGACCCCACTTGTGTGCTGTAGCGTTGACAATAGCGGACTGGATTAACGCATTGGTTTTTCTTTGTACCAAATCCAACCGATAATTCCAAGGTTACATTACTTTTCAGTACAAAATCATATGATGAAGGGAAAATGGGGCATAATCGCCATTTGAAATAATTAAACTACAGAATTTTCGAAATAATGAAATTCGCCTCCAATTACTGAGCATCCTATATAAATATTTTGAAGAGTTTCCAAACATTCGAAAAGCTATATGTTTTATTTGGTCAATTCCTGAAAATATTTAGCCTAAATCATTTTTTTCTGCAGGGCAGCACCTACATAAATTTCGTGAGAACTGCAAGAGCTCAAAAATATAGCATTTTAGACGTGGTATCTTGCATAAAATTATATTGAAATTGAAATTGGTCATAGATTCCATATAGGCAATAATATAAGGGTCATTTACGGTGGCAGTGGCGTAACTACCGCCGGTTCAGTCGGTGCAATTGCCTGGGGCCCCCGGGAAACGGGGGTCCTCAACCAAGGTTTTTTTTGTTATGATATTATTTAACACTTTATGATACGTTGTGATTTTGTGACAAAAATATTAATTAATCATTTTAATAAAAATTGGGTTTAAATATTTTACAATGAGAGCCTCTTTGTCAATGAGAGATCTTTGTCCGAATATTTGACATTTTGGCCCCAATATTTTACAATTTTACCAAATTTGAGGCCCCCAAATTGTGAAATGATATTCTGGTTTCGGAAAACTGTAGTTGTTTTCTTGCTTTCATGTCATGAAACGGGACACTGTTGCGAAGGAATGCAAAAAATTTCTCAAAAAATATCATGATGACGTAACTGATCAACTGTTCAATCAGATGTTGTCCCTGCGTAGTTGTCTGAAAGATCAAATTTCTAAGATACATTCAATCAGGAAATTGGCTTACTTAATATTGTTCGAGTATTTTACTCTCTCGGCTCTACTGTTTTTGACCATTCCAGTGACCGTTGCAACAGCAGAGAGTTCCTTTTCAAAATTGAAAATGATAAAAAAATATCTGCGAAATCCGATGGGGCAACAGAGACTGGCGAACCTAAGTGTATTGTCGATAGAGAGTAAGGTGACGAACTCGTTAAGAGGAAACCTGGATGCAATAATCGAAAAGTTTGTCAAGGCGAAAGTTCGCAGTGCGAGATTTTAAAGATTGTTAACAAGATATAAGCGTATAGATTATAGGTTGTGAGACTATGGATTGTAATATTGATTGTAAATGAATAGCGAGATTAAAATTAAACATGCATAACATAGAAAACACAGAAAAAGTTTTCATATGTGACCTTTTTTTCCGCTATTAAATTGTTGAAGGGGCCCACTACTATGTTGTTGCACTGGGGCCTCGGCAGACTTAGTTACACCACTGGACGGTGGATGGTTATTAGTCGTTTACGCAGAACATAGTATTTTGGAACTTTTAGTTGAATTATTTTCGGACGTAAAGTGTTGTCGTTTCTATTGGAAAGTATCAGAAACTTTTAATTTTAAATAGGACATTCTGTATCTAATGTTATGTGTTATATTTGTTTAATAAAAATGAAGTTAGTGAAAATTTATTACAAGTGTATTTTTTATAAAAACTATACATATGAATTTTCAACAAGAAATCACCAAAAATATCCGAAGTTATGTTTGAATTCTCTGTGTGTTTCTGAATAACTTGAAGCCATAAATTTCCATGCCTATGTTGCACGGTTTTTGAGATATTAATTATTTCTTTTATTGACAAAACACAACTTCTAAAAAATCTTCATATTTCATAATTATTCTCAAATATTCAACTCCGGGTCACAATTAATCGGAGTCCCAAGGCGTTATAACTCACCAAAAAATGTTAGGTGCAGTATACAGGTCGTCGAAGAAAATCTTATTTCGGTTGATAAGATAGAACACAAAAAGTTCTTTTTTTTCGAATTGGGGTTTATAACCGGTACAACAGAAAATTGTAGACAATTAGAAATCTTTTAAATGAAACGAGCTCTTGGAATAATTCCAGTATACAAATTTTCAGAAAACAGGCCCAAGTAGTTTCCCATATCCATATCAAGTCAATTCGACGTGAATCACCTCGTACACAGACCACAATTTCATTACAATTTTTGCTTATCTTCCAGATTCCCTCGAAGACAGATTATGAAAATTGTTAGTCCCACATTAAGCTGACACTACACTTATGTATACTACCAGGAATACTACCAAATGTATAAATGATTGTCGAAGCAAAATAACCATGAAAGGAATTTAATAGTATGCATTTATCTCACGACTTTGAATATTAAAAAATAGGATACCACATACGCAATTATGACAATTAATTATGAAATATGAATTGCAAGGTGAATAAGATAAATAAAAATCAATGAGAATACTAGACAACGATCAAAAGTGAAGAAGTTAATAATAATAGAAAGGGATGAGTTCATTCTAATGAATTAATTTCTTTGTAGGAATAGGATTTAAAAAAAATCCCAGAAAACCAATAGCATACCGTAGAAAAATACCTGTATATAACCAATGATGAAGCAAACACACGGGGATAAAACGGTAGGAAGCTTTATATTGATTATATGAATTTAAAATAAGATATAAATAGAGACCATAAACGATGGATAACGATGATTTACACGCCGGAAAGAAGAAAAACGAAAATACCGAAACAAGAACTTGAGGAAATATATCGGAAAAGTAAGAAAATATAAAGAACACCAATAAAGGATAAGACAAAATAAGTTGACAAATTTGAATGAGATAAAAAGAATCCAAGTCCCCGTGAAGAACTGAGATTAATAAAACATTTAGAAAGAGAAAACAAACAAATGGAAGTACCTACAAATGTTGGAACTGAAACAACGATTCAGATTTTTAAAAAAAGAAGGATTGAAACTAACATATTCATATCAGCCTATAACTAATCCATGGACCACTCATTCATTCCAGTCTGCGACAAGCAACAACAATAATAATAATTTTCATAGAATCAAAAATACAATAAAAATAAAAACCTTCAGTAACAAAGGATTCTAAAACGAATTCAATGAAGTATGAAAACATGAAACATTAAAATTTAAAGGACAATAGAATGAAAGTAAAGCAGATTATTTTCAAACAGAACTTTTTTAAGAAAAATTTTCGTATATATATGAATAACCAAATATTTGTATCAATTAATAACAGTCAACTCATTCCTTTCTCTTAATGATAAACAGGTATTCAAGAGATCTTTCCAAAATTGGATTCGAGAATTACGCAATTATTATGGATTTTATTCATTTCAATAGATTATACTCAAAGATTGAATTATGATAAGAATCCGATTCGATTATTCCAAGTTATCTTATTCATTTACTTGTTTTCATACATTACCCGACAGGAAGAATCTCATTTTCAGGGCAAGAGCTCAAAAATTTCAATAACAAGAACATGAAATTTTAAAACTTATACACACTTATAAATAACAAAATTAATTGAAACAGCGTAAATGACATCTAATTTTATTTTTATCAGTATTTAAGTAGATATGATCTTTCAATTCATCAGCAATCCGATACTTCACGAAAAGTGGCCAGAACTTTAGCACATTAATAAGAGTTGTTGAGTGGTAAGAGCTACTCATTTATCGGTTGTTTCTCGATGAATTGTAGAAATCAATTTGTGCTAATAAATATCATTTATAAAGTTAGGAAGAAATACCATAGAAAACTATTTTCAGCGAATCATATAACATGATCATTGAGTAGTCTTAAATAGTTCGACTAATTCTATCTGCGATTTGCAAATACTTCAGAAAAGTTTTAATCACTTTCCTAATACAATTAATTCAACATTAATGCAATGTTTGCGGTTATCATCTTGAATGCAGCCAAACCGCGAATGAGGAAAATAAGTACCAACTGCAACTATAAATTCGGAAGGTAATGCATCAACATATCAGAAACAACTCAATCATGAACTTCAAATGTTTGTTAGTCTTTGCTTTGGTGTTTGCCTTAGTTTATGTAAGTGAGGCTAATCCGGAGGCTAATCCCGATCCGGAACCAAGGAGATTCCACGGGAGATATGTAAGTCACATTCCAATTATTTCTATCGCTTGCCTCAAAATTCTCGAATAAAACATTTTCATTATAGATTGTTTCATTGATTACAAAACAAGAATATTTTCAACTTAATCCAAGTATTCAAACCTTTTGTATGTGATTAATTCTGATATTCAAGCATTTCTCATAACGCTCAACTAACACATGTTCCCAAAATATAACAATACACTCATATTAATAATTATTTCAAATCGGAATCTAATTTGTAACTATACTTAGGTATATCTTTGGTAATTAAAATGACATGTTGTGAAACCTAATTTATAATAATATGAATTAAGAAAATGTTTAATTTAATCAATACTTATATTCAAGAATTTGGATCAATAACAATTGACCTACTCATATGATGGACTGATTTTCAAAAGAAGCTACCTAAAAGAATTTCAAAATTACGTAATTATTATTATTATTTCAATACATTATTCCAACTATGAATGACAATACTGATTCTCAATTATTTCTACATTAATTCCATATTTATTATATTTTTCTCTATTATATATTTCCTCCGAAATTAACTTTCAATAAATAATAATCAATTTCAATAAATGTTATTTTTTGCTTTGAATCTAATGATTCGAATTGATGGATGGATACCATTTGAGTTGAAAAAATTTAAGAGATATGAAGGGAACGACAGTCATGCAACCAGGATCTTGATTGCATGAATATCGTTCCTTTTTGATTCAAGAAATAATTGGATACGTCAACAAAAAAACGATAAAAAATCATTAAAATTTGAATAATAGATTTCTTGATTGAATAGAGGTTATCTTGTATATTGTATTGAAAATCTGAAAGCTATTGTTTTTTTTTCGCAGGTTGACCGAGGAATCAAGGGAGCTAACGCTCTAGCAGGCCTGGGTGGTGTGATCGTAGATGCTATTCGGGGTGGATAATTCACCATATTTGAACTTAATTATGTAATAACTCCAATAAATGTGTTGGATATGTACTACTGTCGATCTTTATTTTTCCTATTATAATATACCTACCTACTGTTGAAAAGATGTTACAAGAATACTGAAATATCCAATTATCGCCTTTGAACTAGTTAGCACAAATTATTATGAGTGTTTAGTTCATCATGGAACAACTGGGAACCTTCTGCACGTCAAGAATAATATTGGATAGGTTTTATCGTACTGGAAAATAAGTTTGTTACATGCCATTGTTTTTAATTCATATTATGATTCATGAAAGACAAATGAAAATTCAATTATTCCACCCTTAGCCAAGACAAGTTGCACGAACAAATACAATTAAATATCTAAAAATCAGTAGAAATCACATACAAATTTACATTCGCACCCAACAGATACTTACATATTTACCTATAACATAATATTATTTAAGTATTGTCTGGTTCATAACTGATTCTGGAGATACTATTTTGTGCTGACATAGTTGTCAATATGATGTTATTCATTTGTATATTTTTGTTTCATCCATAATGTACCTATTATTTTCTTCGCAATAACTTAACATTTGTAGCGATGAAAGAAACGTACTCTGAAGCCTTTCAAGTTACAGCTACCAAATTCAACTCATAGTGTCAACAGCAAATAAGATCTATAGTTTTCTTTATCCTTGGAAACTCTTCAAAAGATGTAAACAGAGTGCTCAGAAATTGGGACCGAATTTCGATGTCTCGAATATTCTGCAATTCAATTTTTAAAATGTCAATTTCCTGTTTCCTCTCCACTGGTGGATTCTACGCTAAAAAGTGAGGAAACTTAGTGATTACATTTTCACATCATCTAAAGTGAAAGGTTTTGCAAAAACCTTAATTTCATGGTTACTAGAGAATTTAAAATTATGTTTGGCTTTGGTTTGAAAGAATAAACAAGTTACAAATTTAAACATGTAGTATCAGCAGACAAAAATTTGCAAAAAGTTTGCGTAGTAAAAATATTAATCATATCCCTGCTAGTATTTGGTAATGGTGATTACTTCAATTTATTAACAATGTATGCAGGATTTAAAAGGGTGTGCAAAAGCTTCCATTCGCGACATCCGGATGAATCAAAGCCCACCGATGACACACGGCTCGTTCATAATTATTTTAAAACGTAAGGACAGTTTGTTGGGAAACAAAAAAGAATTAAACCTATCGTAGAAAATAAAGAGAATAAAGTTACAGTCTTAGGATAATTTATAAAATTTCTTGACATATGTGGGAAGAGATTTGAAAATACATAAGTATTAATAGAATTATGAAAAACATAAGTTCCATCCGTATTCAATCTCATTATTACAAAATTTAAGGGCAGGTGACGATATGAGAAGAATCGATTTTTGTCAATTTTTATTAATTAAAATCCAGGAAAACGAAAATTTTGTACAAAAATTAATTTGGCCGGATAAGACAAAATTTGATAAGGAATAAATTCTTAACAGGCGTTGCCCCCCATTATTAGATATTGGATATATGAGACAGTTTAAAGATTCCTGGAGTTTTAAAGTTTTTGCTGCAATAAAAAATAATGGTCTGTAATTGGTATTGGTACCTTTTTTTAATGAAAATTTGAGTGGAAAACAGATTGAAGATTGAAGGATACATTTTGTTCCAAAGGTGGAATCATCAGCTGTGGTAATAACCTAACTGAGCCCCACCTCTTACTAGTGTGCTTGTAAATGACTTTTTACAAAATGGATTTCAGGATAGTTGGATAGCATACAATGGACGACATGATTTTCCTTCCTGTTCGCCTGATATCACTTCATTAGAGTTTTGTTTGGGGTTGTAAAAAATCTAATATTGAGTATGCTGTGCCGCCAGCGTCGTGCGGCGCTATGATGCAAAGAGGCGACCGCATCAGGCGGCACTTTCAGATGGGGGGCAAAAGGCAAAATCACTGGACTACATTTAACAAAAAATTGAAATGCAGCGATTTTATTCCTACGTATATTACCATCTGCGCTTATTTTCGGTACCATTTGCAATGACGAGCGTTCGGCGCCGTTAAATTTTTTATCTGAGGGTGCAAAGTGTTTGCGATATACCGCGCGCGACAGCGCGGCCGCTTTTAATAAGAGCTTGGCTGAAAACGGCATGTATCACAAAAGACAATTGCATGTGTTACGTTTTCTACTTATTCTTTGAGATGGCGATATTTGATTTTCATGTTAGCTTATCTCCAACAGCAGACTCTTCAACAAGCCTCAGTACGTGTTGTGGTGCGTTGTTGAATGCCTATGTTTTGAAAAGTCTAAAAAGGTGAGAGAATTGAATTATAGATTTTTAAGTGCGTAATTCCTATCGATTTTTACATCAAGTTTAAATTTGATTTACGATACATATTATAAGGTGCATATTAGGTAATTGATATTCTTATAACAGCATGGATCAGAAAAGGAAAAGACTGTCTGGATGCCAATATAAAAAGCAACGCTTAAAGAAAGATGAAGAAGGAAGAAAAATAGCCATGTCATGAAAGAATTCTTGGTCCCTAGCCTCAGTCAGAAGCGTCTACATCCACCTGAACAGCAACCTCTTCGGATGTGGTGGACTCATCAGCGCTATCTGAATCACCTCCTAAAGAAGTTGTTGAAGAAAGCCAAAAAATCACACCCTCAGGAGATTATCAAGAGCAGGTTAGCAATAGCAGAGCTCCAGCAAATAGACAAGATCTCTAACGATCCTGCACTATGGAATATTTTCTGCAGGTCATCCAAAACTCGTCAGATACTGGTTGAGAGAGGTCCACATCAAGTTAAAGAACTGGAATTTCCTATCAACATAGGAAGGCGCAAATTTTCACCCTCTCATCATTGCAAAGTATTATGCAATGGTGAAATTGTTGAGAGAAATTGGTTGATATACTGTGTTACAACTGATGCCGTTTTTTGCTTTTGTTGCATATTGATAATTCGTCTTCTCATGATTGGTCCAAAAAAGTTTATTCTGACTGGGGAAATCTTGTACGTGCGCTCACAATGCACGAAAAGTGTAAATCACAGAAACTCTTTCAGACAATGGGAAGAATTTGACGCTCGTTTAAAAAAGAACCAAACTATTGATGCCGAATATCGAAAAATTATGAATTTGGAAATTCAGCACTGGAAAGGAGTTCTAAAAAGGATCATTGCAATAATTAAACTATTGGCTTCACAACGCTTAGCCTTTCGAGGAACAAGTGAACATTTGTTTCAACCTAATAACGGAAATTTTCTAAAGCTGGTTGAATTGCTTGCCGACTTTGATCCAGTTATGGAAAAACATGTTAGAAGAGTTCAACGAGAGTCTGATAAATGGTCTGTGACTTATCTAAGCAATACTAAACAAGGCATTTCAAAGACTTGCATCATACTAACAAAATACAGCGCACGGCACTGTGTGCCGCTCATAACTAATGAAGATTACCATGAATGTATTTTGATCTCTTTCTCCCCAAGAAATTGACAGTGCCGCACATGGCGACATTTTAATAAGCTTAATATGTTTTGGAGTTGGGAATATTCCCTGTGTTTGTTTAATTTTAAATAAAATTGTTCTTGTTATTCTTCCTATACATTGTTGCATTCTCCTCAACTTTTTTCTACTGTTGTCATTTTTTATGAATTTCATAATTACAAAATTTGCATGGTGGTCGGGTTTGGCGACAATTTTTGAATGCAGACATCACTCGTGGGGTGTAGCGTTGACAATAGCAAACTCGATTGACGCATTTGTTTTTCTTTGAACCAGATCCAACCAATAATTAGAAACTTACCTTACTTCTCAGTGTAGAATCCAATGAGAACATAATACTGGGGGATAATGGCCATTTGAAATAATTCAATTACAGAATTTTCGAAATTAGCCTTTCGAGGAACAAGTGAACATTTGTTTCAACCTAATAACGGAAATTTTCTAAAGCTGGTTGAATTGCTTGCCGACTTTGATCCAGTTATGGAAAAACATGTTAGAAGAGTTCAACGAGAGTCTGATAAATGGTCTGTGACTTATCTAAGCAATACTAAACAAGGCATTTCAAAGACTTGCATCATACTAACAAAATACAGCGCACGGCACTGTGTGCCGCTCATAACTAATGAAGATTACCATGAATGTATTTTGATCTCTTTCTCCCCAAGAAATTGACAGTGCCGCACATGGCGACATTTTAATAAGCTTAATATGTTTTGGAGTTGGGAATATTCCCTGTGTTTGTTTAATTTTAAATAAAATTGTTCTTGTTATTCTTCCTATACATTGTTGCATTCTCCTCAACTTTTTTCTACTGTTGTCATTTTTTATGAATTTCATAATTACAAAATTTGCATGGTGGTCGGGTTTGGCGACAATTTTTGAATGCAGACATCACTCGTGGGGTGTAGCGTTGACAATAGCAAACTCGATTGACGCATTTGTTTTTCTTTGAACCAGATCCAACCAATAATTAGAAACTTACCTTACTTCTCAGTGTAGAATCCAATGAGAACATAATACTGGGGGATAATGGCCATTTGAAATAATTCAATTACAGAATTTTCGAAATAGCGTAATTCGATTCCCATTACTGAGCATCCTATATAAATGGTTTGAAGAGTCTCCAAAGATTCAGACCATATGTTTTATTTGAGCAAATGCTGAAAACATTTCGACTGGCTCGCATGGATTTCGAAAAATTATTTTTTTCTGCAGGGCTGTTAGAATTTTAGAACATCAAATAGAACATCCTGTATCTAACGTTATATTTTGTTTAATAAAAACGAAGTTTTTGAAAATTTATCATAAGTATTTTTTATCAAAACAATAGATGAATTTCCAACAAGGAAGCACCAAAACCGTCCAAAGTTGTATTTCTCTATGTGTTTCTGAATAAATTTGTATGCCTATGCTGCACGGTTTTTGAGATAATAATTATTTTATACTTTTTATTGAGTGGAAAAGATGCTAATTGATCGGTTATTTTTCGATGGAGTGTACAAATCAAATTGTGCTAACAAATTGGTATAATCTATCATACCGTTTATAAAGTTAGGAAGATTTACAATGGAAAACTATTTTCGGCGAATCATATAAGAAGATCATTGAGTACTCTTAAATCGTTCGAGTAAATCTATGTCCGATTTGCTAATATTTTCAGAAGGGTTTTAATTACTTTTCCTTAAAGGATTAATTTAACATTAACGCAATGTTTGCGGTTATCATCTTGAATCACCGCGAATGAGGAAAATAAGTACTATAACTATAACTATAAATTCGGAAGGTAATTCGACAACAAATTAGAAACAACTCAATCATGAACTTCAAATGTTTGTTAGTCTTTGCTTTGGTGTTCACCTTAGTTTATGTAAGTGAGGCTAATCCCGAGGCTAATCCTGATCCAGAACCAAGGAGGTTCCACGGGAGATATGTAAGTCACATTCCAATTATTTCTTTCGGTTGTCTCAAAATTCTCGATTGAAACATTTTCATTATAGATTGTTTCACTGATTACAAAACATAAGAATATTTTCAATTTAATCCAAGTATTTAAACCTTCTCTATGTGATTAATTCTGATATTGAAGCATCTCTCACAACACTCAACTAACACATGTGCCAAAATAATTGATCAATAATTTAATTTCTAAGTAGGAAAGGAAATTGAAACGTAGCCAACTAACCAAATTAGAGCCATTACCTTCGAACACTTCAATAAAATTCAAAAGTTTCACTTATCATTCTTCAGTAGTTAATAATTTCCATAGTTTGTTTTCTAAATTTTCAATACTATATCGTTTAGGCAATACCTTTAACAAAGTTTCCGATTTCGACAAATTCGGGATTTACAAAATCAATTGTCGTGTTCAAAATGCTATGTGGGTCAAACTATAAGAAACATTTTAACTCGTTATAAGGAACATTTTGCACATATAAAGAAAAATAATGGTGAAAAATCAGCGGTAGCCGAAGATATTTTGAATACAGGTCACACCATTTCTCAAGAAAGTTCATCACCTTTAAAACACAGTACAAACAAATTTCTAGGTAATTCAGAAGGGATGGAAATGTATAAACGAAAAAACAATTTACTAAATTAAGATTTATGTCCAGCTGAGGGTAACTCTTTGTTTACATTATTATCCCCAACTAGTATTTAAACAGGCACATTTTGATTTATAATTTAGTTTACTTTGATGATGGGTACTTGGTAGCCGAAAAGTACTTTAGTAGTATTTTAGTGGATAAGGGTGATTATTTCTTATCAATAGTGTTATAATATATTCACAGTGTGAACTCTATTATAGTTTAATTAGTGTACTGATATTAATAATTATTTCAAATCGAAATCTAATTTGTATTGTGATGTTACACTTAGGTAGATCTCTGGTAATTAGAATTAATTAAAATGACTTGTTATTATTAAAAGTTGTGAAACTTAATTTATTGAAATAATATTCAAGAGCTTGTGATAAATAGTGATTGACCTACTCATATGATGGCTGATTTTACCCAAAATGGATTTCAAAATGCTATGACTATTATTATTATTATTTCAATACATTAGTTCAACTATGAATGACAGAACTGATTCAATTATTCCTAAATTAATTCCAAATTTATCATATTTTTCCCTATTATGTAGTTCTTCCGAAAATAACCTTCAATAAATAATAGTCAGTCTCAATAAATGTTATTTTTAACATTGATTCTACTAATTCGAATTGATGAATGGACACAATTTGAATTGAAACAATGTAAGATATATAACGGGAACGATATTCATGCAATCAAGATCCTATCAAATTAAACTTTTCAGAATATTTTTAATAAATTTCGATTCAAGAAATAATAAGATACATTAATCATTAATTTCTGAATATTCTGATTGATTAGACGATATCTTATATATTATATTGAAAATCTGAAAGCTACTGTTTTTTTTCGCAGGTTAACCGAGGAATCAATGGAGCTAACGCTCTAGCAAATCTGGGCGGTGTGATCGTAGATGCTATTCGGGGTTGATAATTCACCATATTTGGAATTAAATATGTAATAACTCGAATACATGTGTTGATATGAACTATTGTTGATCTTTATTTTTCCCATCATAATATATCTACCTACTGTAAAGAAGAATACTGAAATATCCAATTGTAGCTTTTGAACTTGTTGGCACAAATTATTATGGGTGTATAGTGCATCAACGAACAACTGGGAATCTTCTGCAAGTAAGGAATAATATTGGATAGGTTTAATCATCTGATGAATACAACACAAATCAAAATTCAATCATTCCACCCACAGACAAGACAAGTTGCACGAACGATTACAATTAAATATCTAAAAATCAGTAGAAATCACATACAAATTTACATGCACATCCAACTTATAATTACGTACTTACCTAAATCATAATATTATTTCAGTATTGTCTGGATCATAACTGATTCTCAAGATGCCATTGTGTGGTGACATATTTGTCAATATGATGTTATTCACCTGTACATTTTTGTTCCGTCCATAACGTATTATTCACGACACAATAAATTAATAATTATATTCCACCCTGAATAACCTAGTACCAAATTCAATACAAAGTATAAACAACAAATAAGACCTTTAGCCTTCTTTATCCACGTAAACTTTGAAAAAAGTGTATGCAGACTGCTCAGAAATCGGTGCCGAATTTCGATTTCTCGAATTTTTTAAATGGCATAATTCTCTTCTCCTCTCCCTTGTGGATCATGCGCTGAAAAGTACATCTTCACATCATCTAAAATGAAAGGTTTTGTAAAAACTTGAAAAAACAGAAATTTCCATGGTTACTAGAGAATTTCAAATTATTTTAGGCTCTGGTTCGGAAGAATCAACAAGTTACAAATTTAATGCTATATCAACAAACAAAAAATGCAAAGAGTTTAAGGTTGGCAAAAGTATTAATCATGTGCAGTTTAGGATTTAGCATTTAGATTACTTCAATTTGTTAACTATCTATGGAGAATTTAACGAGGTACTTTATTAAAGAGCCTGCAAAACCTTACGTTCGGAATATCCGGATAGACCAAAGTCCACCGAAAACACGCGGCTCGTTCATAATTATTGTGAAACCGCAAGAGCAGTTTTTTGGGAAGCAAGAAAGACTTAAACCTGTCGTAGAGAATAAAGTCACAGTCTTGTGATAATTCAGGAACTTCATATGAAATTTTGGAATACCTATTAATAGGATTCAGAAAAAAGATAGTTCCATCTGTATTCATTCTCATTATTACAAAATAATAATGAATAAGTATTGATTTTTGGGAATTTTTATTAATTATAATTTAGGGAAACGAAAAATTCTTATGAGCATTAATTTGGACGGATGGAACAAAATTTCAGAAGGAAGAAAGGCATAACCCCCATTGTTGGCATAATACTATCCTCACATATTTTGCGAGGCTGTTCCCAGATTATTCATGTTTTAATGTTTTTGATCCAATAAAAATAATGGTGTTCTAGTGGCATATTTTTCTAATGAGAATTTGAATGGTAAGATTATTGGTGTTTTCGAGGGTTAAGTTTGTTTTAAAGCTGGAATTATCAGCTGTAATATACCGATGAACCCCCAACTCTTAGTAGTGTGCTTGTAAATAACTTTTTACAGAATCGATTTGAAGATAGTTGGATAGCAACAATGAACCCCTCGAATTTTCTCCCCGTTCGCCAGATATCACTTCATTAGACTTTGTTTGGGGTCGTATAGAACCTAATATTGTGTATGCTGTGCCGCTCATAACGAATAAACATTACCATGAATGTATTTCGATATCTTTGGGAACATTTACTGTAGTTTGTTCAATTTTCAATAATATTGTTCTTGTTATTCTTCCTATACATTGCTGCATTGTCCTCAACTTCTCTCCAACTGTTGTAATTTTTTATCAATCACGAACATTACAAAATATGCGTGGAGGTCGGGTTTGGCGACAATTTTTGAATGCAGACCACACTCGTGGGCTGTAGCGTTGAGAATAACAAACTCGGATTGTTTTGTATCCATATGTCTTATTTGGGGCAAATCCTGAATATATTCCCTTGGGTAGAACTCAAAAATGGAGCATTTTAGACATGATATCTTGCATAAAGTTATATTGAAATTCATCATAGATTCCAAAAATGCAATAATTTACAGTCATACACGGTGGATGAACTATTAGTCGTTTACGCGAACTACTGAACATAGAATTTTGAAACTTTCATATAAGAAGTTATGATGTACCTTTACAGAAGGTTTCCGACGTGCAGTGCCGCCTCTTCTATTGGAAAGTAGAAGTCCTTTATCTAATTTTATATTTTGAATTATAAATCTGTTTCTGAATAACTTCACGCCATAAATTTCTATGCTTATGTTGCACAGTTTTTGAGATATCAATTATATTATATTTTTTATTGACAAAACGCTACTTTGAAAAAAGCATATCTTTATATTTTCTAATTTTCAAACCCTCAACTTCCGGTCACCATTAAATCTTAGGTGCAGTTTACAGCATGGTCGAAAAGAAAATTATTTCGGAGGCTTAGACAAACCATGAAAAGTTCTTTTTTTCAAGTTGGGTCTTGATCTTGATCTTGGGATAACTCCTGATAAACATTTTTAGAAAACTGGTCCAAGTAGTTTCCCATATCCATGTCAACTCTATTCGTCGTGAAGCACCCCTACGCAGACCAAAATTCCCTTAAAGACATAATACGAAAATTCTTAGTCCTACACAAACATGTCAATGTGGTAACAGGAACAGCAGGTAGACACTTCCTCATAAATCTGGTACACTCAGAATCGCAGACACTACACGTATGTATACTACCAGGAATACTACCAGATGTATAGATGATTGCCGAAGTAAAAAACACGAATGGGAGTTCAATATTATGCATTTACCTCACGAGTTTGAATGTAAAGAAGAAAATCCGGAAGGATATCAAACATTCAATTATGCCAATTAATTATTAAATATGGATCGCCAATAAGTCTTCTTATCAATGAGCGTTATCACAAATAACACCGGCCAGAATTGCGGGTTCTAAAAAGTGTCGAAGCAAATAAAAATCAATGCGAATACTAGACAAAGATCAAAAGTGAAGAAGTTAATAATAGTAGAAAAGGGTGAGACCATTTTAATAAATGAATTTCTTTGTAGGGATAAGATAATCTCAGAAAACAAATACCATACTCGTACAACCAATCAACCATTAACAAAGCAAACACACGCGGAGAAAACGGTGCGAAAAGTTTATATTGATTATATCAATTTGAAATAACATATAAATAAACACCATAAACGATCGATAACGACGACAGCAATAAAGGATAAGACAACATAAGTTGACAAATCTAATATGCTTACAGACTTGGTCGAGGAAGTCCTAAAATACGTGAAAGAGATAAGAAAAAACTCTCTCCATGAAGAAATGAGAGTGATCAAACAGGAAAACAAATATTTAGAAATAGGAAAGGAGGAAATGAAAGAACAAATGTTGGAACTGACAGAAAAGGAATGATATTGAAAAAAAGATTGGAAAATAATTATTGGAATTGTATACAATACGAAGTCTTCTGCTCAAACATCAACAATTACATAATCTAAGGAGAATGAAGAAGACATGGCAAATCTTGCATTACTCAGAAAGGTAGCTAGGTATAAACATATGTATATGAAGGAAAAAAGAAGTGAAATCTAACCGATGTTACAGGAATGTATAATAGAAGCTCAACCTATATAATTATAATCTTTAATGTAAGTACTTGATTGTTTTTTCATTTTAGAAGTCAGTTCGTTTTGTTGAAATTTCATTTCTTATCTACCAACTTCTTTGTATATAATGTATGAGATTTTTTTCCATGAATAAAAATACTTTTCTACATATTGTGAATTGTTATTTTAATTCTCACTTACTTCTTTGTATATATCTATGAAAGCTATCAAGCTAGTTTATAAATAAATAAAAATGGTTTTCTACATTTTGTTTCATTCATATGCGATAACTTACTGAGGTAATTCATATAGCACTGTATATTATTGAACACACAGAGCTTGAAGAAAATATGTAAAAAATATTCACCTTATGTTTATCCAACTTTTTCTAGAGATTTGATAGAAGTTCAATGATATCTAGACATTCACAAGTTTTAATAGAAGTTTCTAATTACTACATTGATTTCATTTACTACTTTTTCATGTTTAAACTATACTATAGGTAAAACGTTCCAGGACATAAAAGATATACTATAGCCTTTTTTCAAATGTTGCTGCCTAATGGCGGAGGGGCAGAGCTTATCGCCAATTGTCACCACTGTTTTGTATATATAGTAAGGTGGGGAAATAGGCCAAATAATGATTTACATAAACGTAAATCAACACGACACTCGACAAATTCCATTCAAAGGAAAGGAGAATTCATGATAATATTTCTCCCAGTTTTCCGGAAAATGCTATTTCTGAACAGTTTAGATATCAAATTCGTAACCAGCGACCAAAAAAAACCCTATAGTGACCTATCACACGATAATTTCAACAGATTTCGGCAAATTTTCCTGGTTTTTTTCTACTTCGCATCGAAATACGCTACTGTCAACCTCTATAATGTATAAAACGATAATCACGTGAGAAATAAGAAAATTCTCGTGAAAATTATTAAATTTCCCCGATTTTCCGTCCATTGAATGAATTTTCCGGGATTTTTTTCGGATTCGGGTTTAACGACCCAAAAAACCTCCTAGAACAAATTTTGGAGGCTTAATTTTCATTTTTTGAAAAATTTAAAATTATCTCAAAAAGGGGGTTGAGAATAGGGTTAATTTAGCATATATAGGACAATGGGAGGAGTGTGTCGCTCAGTAATTACGAATGACCTTCATGGTCTATAGAACATCATGCAAAAAGAATTTTTCCGATTCGACTTTCTGCAAAATAGCTAGTACATAATTCCCCCAGCTTATTGACTGGGCTAATACTCACTATAGTGATATAATAATTTATGAAAGCAACTTCTTGACACTTAACCTAAATGGTTAGGTTAAATGCTAAGAAGGAGTTTATTTAATAATCAAACATGAATCGAGTCTACGCTTATGGTAACTGGTAAATTCGTCGGAGTACATAATGCTTTCTATGGTCTTTCTGTTGGTAATTCGAATTCTTGCTAGCATAATTGGGCATGTCAAATTTCATTTCAAAAGAGAATCAAATGCCTGAAAAAAACATTAAATGACTACTTAGCTGCCATTCTTAGTTTATTGTCAGATAAACAACAAAATCGAAATATAAAAGCGACCTTTTTTGAGGTATTTTTAGCCTACAGCCGCGTCTCCTGCAATACCCCCACCCCCAATCCTAGACGTGGCAAATATATATATTAATAACTTTGATTGAAGACAGAGGCATAGTTAGGGAATCGTATATTCAATTCATAATTTTATCTTGAACCGTTTCGAAGATATTTTCAAATATCGATCTTCAGGGTTTACCCTTAAACCCTTAGCAGAGGTTTATAGCTCCCTTAGGAAACATTTTTCTCAAGATCATCCGAGGAATAAAATCCTGGAGTGTATTAACATTATATTAAATTACCAGTTCTGTGTGATTAACTAAAGATCTTTAAGAAAAGATCTGCGTATGTACCTTGGATGTACAATACTCATTATATAATAATCTTCAAAACCAGGTAGTGATAATTGTTTCACCATTTTTGTTTACCCGTATATGTCATAAATAGGTGTATGATATCGACTATGTGTAAGTGCTTATTATGGCGTTGAAAAAAGAGCAAGTTCCTGTTCAATTTCTCAACAAACGTACAGGCGTGTGTTGTTCTAGAATCCGGGCACTGGATTACCTTCCTTTCCTGTGACCCTCACATAGGTCGACGGACTACTACATCACAGACATTAAAACAGTTTTCAGTTTATCAGTGCGTATAGTAAAGTCTGGTTTAACGTGATAAAAATACATTCAATTTTTTTATTGGCGATATGCTTTTACCTAATACAGTCTAAAAATTTAAAATATACGACATGTTCAAAGAACAAAAAGTAACTTTTCTATCTTATGTCTAATTAGGAAGTAATTACCGAAACTTTCACGGTCAATGAGATAATAAAATAGAAGTTTTTATAGCTACATAGATTGAGCATGAGTCATTCTATATTTTCTTGTGTATACAGTGGGACCCATTAAAGATGGAAACACCCTCGTAACATTTGTATTTCACTTTATTTTTATGGACAAGGGATCAAAAGATGGAGAATAAATATCTGAAGAAATTGTTTCCCACATCACTCAATCGAGACCTACCATGTCATCAGTGTACGGAGTTGTTGGACGGGTAAGGGGGCCGAATGAAAAGGGATGGTACATCATGTAGGTTTTTAATAATTTAAGTTTGTTTCTGATTTGTAAATATTTCGATGTGCTTTACTGGTTGTATTCATCGTGTTACATGTGAATTAAGCTTTATACGGGTGGATTTCTAATAAGTTCTCACCGCTGCCATCTACGCTCCCACCGTGAAACCCATTTTGACTTATCAATACAGTGAAAAGCACCAGATTATAACCTAGAAAAGCTTCGTTTAAGATAACAATCTGCAAAATACGTTAAAGGATGCTTATTTATAAAATCACTTATTAAGATAACCTAAGAGGTAATACCCAAATATCCGGAAATGTCCGACAATTGCAAGGAAATGATTTATGTCGAATACAGATTGACAAATATGAAATTAAGTAAAAATAATGGCATTTTCAGACGAGGAACAAGGACCGAAACAAAAAGTTTCAAGAACTAAATAAACAGCATAAAGAGATATATCCTGACATGCAACCTGTAAAATTGCAAGAAGTGACTACTGACTTTAAAGCGTCAAAGCTAAAATTTTCGGTTTAGGAGAAGATAGCGCTCGTTCGGCGACAAGAATAGTAGTGTACTGTTATTAAAGCAAAAAACTTTTTGATGGGACTATTACAGTTTCAAAGAATTTAAGAAAGAAATGTGATCAATCGATCACTGATAGTGATGTAAAATCAATATTGTGAAAACTGCTTCACTGAAACTTGGTTTTCTATGGCGTGTCAAGAGCTATTTTACACTCCAGCAACTTCACATGATCGACAAAGCATACGATCTGTCCTGGAGTACTGTTCACACGTTTTGAGTTAAGCTCCCAAACATACGCTAAAACTATTCAGGCAGTCATTCCAATGTGGTCTACGTCGACTCCAAAAAATCGACTCCGCCGTACAAGGGGTGCATGTCAGTGAAAAAACAAATTTGGAGTGCATGAGAATTAAAAATGGAAATCCACGAGAGTGGATCCCATTTAGGCAGGCCGTTCCCAAAAATTAGGCTTCCTAAAATGTTATAACACCCCTAAGCAAGATACTAGCAGTGTAGGTACTTACGTAATACTTTCTAATAAAAGACATATGAATTTCCTATTTATATGTGTACTAGCTGACCCCACAGACGTTGTCCTGTCTTAACTATGAATATTGAATTCGAATTGGTATAATTAATAAAAAAATATTTCAGAAGAAAGTATTATTCTAATGTTTTATGATATACAACATTCTTAGTTTTTTTTCTTGCGCGTATATGAATAGTTTTGTTGGTATTCCGACACGAGAACAGGCGACATATAACTAACCATGTGAAAAACACGGATTTTCAAGATTGATGCCACAAACACTTCAATCAAAGGAATTCGTGAAATCAAATCGTCTTCGCCTTTGTACTTCCCTTTCATAATTGTGGCTTCGATGACGTTGTTCATTATTTCTTCACAGCAAGTGGGGTGCCATTACAAAGACGTGGCTCGTTTATATTCCGCAACATAATGATTACCGATCCGATTTTTAATTGCAGATTATGAGGTGGTAATCCAGGCAATTCCAGCTAATTTAAAAACTCCGTTGGATAGTTGACAACATCATCTTGGTTAGTAACGGAATCAATCGATTTGTATGTCATTAATACGCCAGCTATCTTATTTTGAATCTGAAAATTAATTTCGTTGACATCAACGTTTTTTGCAGCCAATATAACTCTTTCGCTCAACCATACATGATCTTCGTAATTTTGAGCAATGTTTGGGAAAACCTTCTCGATGAGTTCGGTCTTAGTTTCAGTAAAGTGACAAAAATTGGTAGGAAATATGATGTATCCAGACGATGACTCAACAGGTATTTTGCCATTACCAATATCGAGCAATTGTTTGGAAAAAACTTCTCCAGATTGGTCGTTCTGCAATTCGACTCGCATATTTAATTTGAGCGTTTTAACGTCTTTCCATAAAATGGATGACTTTAAACATGCGTTAAGTTCGTCGGCTGGCGTTGATCGTGGTATTACTGGTATTGTTTTGCGAAAATCACCTGCCAATAAAATCATTGCACCACCAAACCGGTTTTGGTTCTTTCGTAAATCTTGCAACGTGCGGTCTAATGCTTCCAAAGATTTTTTGTGTGCCATCGTGCACTCATCCCAAACTATTAATTTTCTCTGCTGCAACACTTTGGCAATCGCAGAATTTCTCGAAAGGTTGCAAGTTGGTGTTTCATTTATTTGCATGTTCAACGGCAACTGGAGTGCGGAATGAGCTGTTCAACCGCCTTCCAACAACGTAGCTGCATAGACGAAGCAAGTGCAACTGCGATACCATTTTGCGATCGAATCGTTGCCAAAATCAATGATATTAAAAACGTTTTCCCAGTCCCACCGGGAGCATCTAAGAGAAAAAAATTCGCCAGTTCCATCGTTCACTACTTTCATTAGTGTATCGTAGGCATATTTTTGTTGCTCATTTAAAAGTGGAACGTTTCTTCGAACAGTTTCTTTTAATGCTTCGGAATCATATTGAGTTTCGCGTCTCAACTCTTGATTAAATGCGTCGTGCATTGGGCGATTGGGCGTTGTCATTCCTAATGGTATTAATCCTTTGTTGGTAAGCATCAAACACATGTCTTCAATTAAATTAATGCTTCATTGTACATTTCTTCGTTAATTTGCAAAATTTGCATTTGATGTTCTAAGACGCTTCTGATGTAATATATCTTCGGCCATGTGATCTTTATATTTGTTCCATAAATCAATTGGTGTTGATGGAAAGCATGTAGACAAAATTATGGACAAGAATGTTCGTATTTGTTTAGCATTTGACGAAATCACAGCATCTTCGAGAATGTGGTCCCAATGAGTGTCATTCTCTAGCAATCCCAAACGTTGACATGCTTCTCTGTATGTGCCGCACAATACACCATCAACAGTTCGCAGATGTTGGAATTATGTTGGGCCACGAACATTGACTAATAGTAAACGCAAATAAAAACACTCGTCTTGGCTGGGATGGACTGTGTAAAGACCTCCTAGTGACTATTCCGTTGTCATCAATAAAATAACCCCGACCGAAGCATCTGTTTTAAACGATATTCAGTTTTTTTACATCCTCTTTGACGTTATTTGCAGCACGCATTCTGTCAATTCTATGTCAAACGTCATAAGGTTACATTAAAAAAGTTTATATTGACCAAAGCGCTAAGGTTAGATTCGAAATAATTTTATATGGTGGTTAAGTATTCTTAAATTTCCTAATTTTCCGCGAAATTTTCTTAACTTTTTCTTTCATAAGAACCTTCTCCTGACAATAACAAACACAACAAAAAATAATTAGTGAAATCGGTCCAGCCGTTCACGCGTGATGACGTGACCAAGGGAAATAGGGATTTATTTTTATATATATATAGATAGATTCATAAAATTCTGCAAATGGGCAATTCGCTTTGTGGTCGCAGTAACGTAACGTGTAACTTGAAAAAAATTACATATTTGTCCAAACTTTACATTGCGCCGTGTGGTCCTGGAAGAACAGGTGAAGGAATGTCAGAATGTCACATGCGATCCACAATAGGTACATACCATATATACATTTTATACAACGTCATTACAATTAATGTACTGAACAACAATATAGCCGTTTTATCGCGGCATTACAAAGACAATGTGAAACATTACATATTTTTTATTTTGAAATTTTTCATGTGCCACTTTCAAAAATACATTGAAGTTGATGGATTTGTAAAATATCAATATTAGGGAAGTAGGGGGTCTATCCAAAACAGAAAAAATCGGTACGTGATCAACGATAGAAAAATGTTTGGGAACCTCTGATTCGTCTAGTTGGTAATGTAACACTTACGAATTCATTGAACTATCTAGGACATCGTAGAAAGGTGGGCAATCTCTCCCTTTTCCAGGGATATTTCCATGGTAGGTGTTCATCAGAAATCTCGTCTGTTATTCCTTCTAGAGCGATTCCAAGTAAGCTGACTAGACAAGCTCAGGCTGGTCACACTTTCGTTGTCATACTCTAGACCTGACGCACATCTTTCTACCACAGACTTTTTTTTCTCCCAGTTATGGAATTCATTGTATATTGAGATCTTTCCTGATGCTCATAACGTCTAAGCTTACAAGAAAAATTCCAACGCCACCCTCCTCAAACAACACATCGCACTGTCTGACACAATGTTCTAGGCACATTATAGGTTTTCCTCGCGTGTGATCAAAATATCAAAAAAAAAGCTGTGATCAATTAATCTCGTGACTTCCCTCCCTTTTATAAGCTAAATAGGCTTAGGTCAATTCAGCGGGTCAAATGTATGATTGTAAGAACAGAAAATATATTAGAAATGATCTAGAAACCGCTAAAGAAACTCATTAAATTATACTGTACGTTACACTGAAGTTTTATTGAAATAGTCTACATAATGATTTTACTACTCTTTGTTTTATACTGACACCTGCTGCCAGGTGGACTTTCAAATTATTCACACTGTAAAATAACCTTGTTTTATACAGACACCCAGGGCCGGATTAACACTATGAGGGGCCCTAAGCACAACAGATTTTGGGGGCACCTCCCCCACCCCTTTTTTTTAATTACTCTTTATTCATAGAATAAAATAATTTGTAGAGTAATATAATGCTCTAAATGGTGGAGAAGGTTATTGCTAGGAAAATAAGTACATAAATGAATATTTACACTATTAGTACTTCTTAATTTGTCATAATATACAATGCGTAACTACATTAATCACTTTTACAATTGCACTTTTGGAAACTTATCCGCTGAATGATTCGCTTATATCTAACTGACTTAGAACAATCCTTTCCTGCACTTTCTAGCCGCAAAATCTTTTATCAGGTCATCAAAGCTGATTCGACGCAATACATCAGCTTCCATGCACAGTAGTGCAAGCGAGTCTAACCTATCCTGTCGCATATTTGTCCTCAAAGGGTTTTGAATGCGTTTTAACTTGCCACTGCACTGCACTTCCAAGATGAAGAGTAGTTATAAGCGCGAATTATTCGCCTTTAATACAAAATCAACTAATTCTTGACTACTTTTAGACATTACCAGTCGTTAGGCATACGCAAACTTTTATATTCCAGTAATTTCTTTACTTCGTTATTTTTCCCAGAAAAATTGTCATTATTAGTTTTTCAATTTTTAATTTTTACAATTTCCACGGGGCCCCCATAATGTCGGGGCCCTAAGCTATAGCTTAGTCAAGCTTATGCTATAATCCAGCACTGCTGACACCTGTTGTCACATGAACTATCAAAATTTGCCACAGAGTAAACGCATAAAATAAAATGTGACTGTGACTGCAGATTTTTTTTTTTGGGCCGATTGCAATTCTACCCTCACACTATATACTACGTATTGTGAGAGGGATGAAAACATAGAAATTTAAGTCGTTGCATTTTTACTTCCCTCACTATACGTAATATATATTGTAAGGTTAGTATTGTAATTGGGCCAAAAATAATTTTCCTGTTTTTTGCTGATATATCCATTTTGAACATTTCTCAATTCATGTAGACTATTTTTGACGAGTGTTTTCCTGTTGGTCGTATAAATTTGCAATTTTGCAGATCACTTTAAAGTGATGAAAATAGGAACTGTATTGTGTTTCGACTCCAATAAACTGTAAATTCATAATTAGGTACGTATTAAAATTAAAGAAAAATTATAAGCAAAAACCGCGTGTTACAACAAATGCTAAACAGATTCTCACATTTTATTAGCAGTAATCGTAAGTAAAAAATATTCTCGAAGGATATTACACATAGACTTGGTACATAATGCTAAAATAAATAGTACACAACGTGTTAGATAGAACAGTTTGACTTAGCACAAAACAGATAAGGCATTCGGACTTAACAATTGCGTAAAATTTAATAGATATTATAAATTCTCTGTTATGTTACGTATTTATGTCAGATATTATTTCGTACTTGTATTCGATTTTCGGAATTGGCACAATAATTGGAAATTTGCAATTATCTCGAAATCCAATTTTTTGTCAGTTATGACCTTTTGTCCTAGCACGACAGTATATGTTGCACATATTTTCATTTGCAATCTTGTATGGTAAAAATTGACTAGTCAAAAATTATGTTATTAGAAATAAAAGTCGTATTCATGAGTAACATAACGTTTGTCAAACAGAAAATCAATAATGTAACCACAGTTTTCTAATTTGTGAAATTCAGTATCATCTTCTATCAAGAATGCCTACTCGATTCTCGATTCTTCAAAGGGAGTGCTCCAGCGTCTCAAAGAACCAAGGTTGGTTCGAGGTATAAAACGTACGGGAGGAAGTAGGCAGGGCAGTAGTTACTCGTTTACCTCTTCGGTAGACCGTCAACAAAACACGCTTCCACCATGTTCCGAATAGTGAGTATCCGAAAATTAAAACATCGCAGTGTCCTAAGTGAACAACAAAAACTATTGAAAATTCGTATTTTAAAATTTTAAAGGATGTTGGTTAAAGATTAGATGCGAAGGTTTAAGTCATATTAAAATATCTGAAGTGAATGTGCATTGTTGTAATGTTGGTATTCACGTTTTGCTGCAAACATTGTGTAATATTACTCGTTCGAAAAAATATGTGACATTTGCTTATATCTTATATCTCCTTCACTTGCATAAGTTCAATTATGTAAGTGTGGTTGTTATATCAATATTACTTATTCGGTAAAGCAAAACGATTAAAACAAAAATTTTGATACTGGAAATTGCCAAAAATAATAATTTTCAAGAATTGTTCATCCATTATTAGAACGTTATTATAATTTTTCCTATTCTTCAAGTTGCTTTCAAATTATAGTATCTATAATTTACAATTTTATTCTATTGTTTCAAAAAATTTAATTATGCTTTGTATAAAAGGTATGCTCAAATGATTCAATACCTCAAAAACTATCTACCATACTAATATACTAAAAGAGTTCACAACTATGGATACGATACACTATAACACTAATAAGTACGAAATAATACTTATATAAACAGTTTAATCTGATGATGGCTGATAGCTGAAAACTCCTTGGTAATTTAATAGTATTTTAGTGGATGAGGGTGATTATTTCGTACTTACTAGTACCAACTACCACTATCTACCACATGTATTTTCTCTATTTCATATCAAATATAAATAAATATGGCATTTCCTAAGTTCCGTTTTACCATTCTTAGGCTTCCCTTGAATACATCATCGTCGATGTAGTTTCCTATGTAGATTTGAAAACCCATTCTGAATTTCTTGATTAGTAGACTCCCACGAATAAGTAATCTTGAGAATAATTGGCTTCCGGAAGGAAGCCAAGAATTCTCATTTTGAATATTGCATGAAATTTTCTCAATATCATATTCAATGTGATATCAATTGATAAATTTTGAAATTAGTTGTAGAAGGAAAGAATAGAAGGTTCTCTTTTGACAATCTTTAGTATTATTAATATCTGAGCTGTTATTCTCAAACATACTTCAGACGCGCAAGTAGCAGTTAATGTAATGCCTTACTCAAAAAATGGCTCCGTTCTATTTCAGAAATTAAACTCAACTATATCAAAGAATCTTAGGAACGTTTATTGAGTTATTTTCATAGGATTCGACTACAAAAATAGCTGCAAACAAAAATCAATTGCTGCGTCATCGAAAGTGGATTAATGAATTCTATCATTCATATGTAGAATGTAAAAATTAATACATTGACATAGCACTACTTTAGAATGATTTCTGCCAACTTAACGATTTTCGGAAACTTATCAAAGAGAAATTATCTTGAAGAGAAGAAAGTTGTTTATTTATTTTACGTAAACCAACTTTCGATGATAATTAATTCAGTTTACACACCCACATTACACTTGAATTTGATATTATGATTTTTGTATCCCGTAATTAACCTAGATTGGGATGTTATACTTCAAAAAGTGCAAATCAATATAATAAAGAAATAACTATTCTAAATTCAATATATCGTTCAGGATTTAAAAAACCATTGAAAACAACACTGATATTTTAATTTTTTTAGATAGAGTAAAAGATCATTTAATTAACTTTAAAACGATTAGAAAATGTTAGAATAGATGACACTAGCAGAGGATGTATTGGATTTTGTTGAAGACAAAAATTAAGTTCCTTTGTTCAGGTGGTTCAGTCAAGATCATTTGGAGCTTTTGTTCTGCAATATTCGGCAACAGGTTGGATTCAACAATAATCCAACACGTGCAGCTAAAACAATCCTTTACGGGAAATTGCATTCCTTTTCCGTTTTATTCTCTTTTATCACACGTATAGTGTGTTTCCATAGGAATATTGATATCTTAGGTAATAGAATATAATAATAATCGAGATTAGAGATCGAATAAAAATTATTGAAAAAAAAACTGAATCCTGAAAATATTTCAAATATTTCTATATTATCATGAATTTCAAAATATTCTTCATTTCTCGATAACGTAAATAGTGGAAATCCCGATTTTGACATATTATAAAACGAGCTGTGATTCAATGATACTCTTAATATTATATGTTTTTCTATATTTATTTGACACATAGTCTCTCATATCTTTGTCTCCCAAATAAGTTAAGCATTTCTCAATTATACGCATTCATATATTCCTTAAATATGACGTTTCAAATTGATATATCGCTGACAAATGAGATTTACAATTGATCTTGATATTGGTATTTACCATATTGTGTAACATAACTCTTTATCATTATTTTCTCTTTCCAATTCCTCCTCTAAGAAATTGTACAATCATCTTCAAATTTATTTATTTCTTGTTGTTGTCAAGAATAAATGAGATTAATTGAAACGTTATCCCTATTGTCCCCTAAGGGCACCACCACTGGAAGTCTTTCAGTACCCAAAGTCGCAGTAATTAGATCCTGAGTCCACTTGGATCCCCGTCTCCTTTCAAAACTCAGTTCCACTCCACGATGCTAGTAATTTGACAAAAACCCAGCACACCTTGAGAGCATAGGAGCCCTTCATGGAATCCAGGTTCAAGGCTACTGTCCCAAAACAGCTCCACCAGAGGTTTGTTAAGACCTCGCAGTAGGATATGTGCATGGGTTTGCTCCCCCTCCTCAATAAATCTTCATTTTTGGTAAACATTGTGACTCATTTTTGCTTCGTGGAATCCCAGGTCCCCTTGCCCGGTATAAATTCCGGTGAGTAGCCCAACCTTCTGACTACTGAGTTTTAGTACTTCCGTGGCTCTTGCTTTGCTGAGCTCTTGTTCTAGCAGAGCTTTTGCCTGCTCCACAACTTCGATCATCTAGTGGCCGTATTCGCTCGGGTCCATTTATGGATACATTCTCTAGCATACGAGTGAGGTATATATGTTACCAGTATGTTATTGGTATGTTCCGCGACCACCAGGTTTGCCACTTTGTTGTCCCTAATGCCGAATAGGCCTTGGATCACTTTTAGATTAATGATATAATGAAACACTTGTTTTGTTTTTGTCACAAATGGCTTCCACATGACTTTTATATTGCATATATAACAATAATTAAGCTGAACAATACGGTACATGAGCAAAATATATGAGGGGGAGACCATGACAAGCCGGATTTAGAAAGGCCCCCACCAAGTATAATATATTGGAAAAAAGTTTGCCTTTCGACAAAAATGATAAGATGATATTGTTAATATCCTAATAAATTCATAATTTTTGCGTAATTTCATGCAGAATTTGTATTCACATATTTTAATTATTTATTTTATATTACAAAAGCAGGAAATATTGTAATGGCAAGTAGAAATTAAAATAAGTTATTTCTGATTACGCATTGCTTTGAAACACAACATAATAACAAGTTCATTGAAATTACTTATTCGAATTTTCCCGCGTGTCTAGTATGTGGCGCCGTATTACAGATAAGTTTCTAGTTTTTAGTCAATTTGCAGAATTTTACAAACAGTTCCAGCAGAAAAAAAGATACTTCAGCCGTGAAAATTTCATGTACGCGTTGATAATCAAAAAACAGGTGCAGGAAGCTTTTCCTAATGTTCCGATAATTCAAACAAATTATCTTGTTCACATGATCACTAACTGTAAGGCTGAAAGATCCTTTTCCAAGTTAAAATTACTAAAAAAATAGATTGCGAACGGCAATGAGTCAAAAACATCTCAATAATCTTTTGCTTTTGAGTAGCATTAATTAATTAATTAAAATTTGACGACTTGATCGACGAAAAAAGTGCGAAAAGTGGCTTTGTAACGATAATTAATATAAGTACGAATAAATAATATATATATCTCCAAGAAAAGTTTTGTTTAAACGACATTACAATTGCATTATAAATTTGTATTGTGAAAATATTTTATGGCATTTAATATTACCGTCTACCATAGGGGCCCCCACCAAACTCGTGCCCACAGGCCCCCACCACTCTAAATCCGGCCCTGGACCATGAGTTGGTTGGAGAATATGACAACCTTTGATTATCGCCATTTGTCTTTTGTATTTGATCGTTTTTTTAATGTAATTATGATTTGTATAATCAATAAGATGCATATGTACGATAAAAAACACATAGACGTGTTTGGAATTGATTCAAGCTCCAAAATGATCCTTTCATATAATTAACTAAAAATCGTTCATTTTAAACTCGGAAAATCGGTATTCTTTAATTAGACTAATTAGCTGATAATAATAGATTGATAATTCATTAAACGCTACTACTGAAAAATAAGTAGGTATGAGAAGACAAATCATTCAAATTATTCATCAAACAACTTAGATATCCAACAATGATTAAAGTACTTTTGCCCATTGTTAAAATTAATTGGAATATCCAAATTATTTAGTGAATATCCAACTAACAGAAATGAAGACTTATTTTTTCATGTTCATGATATAAGAGGCACATTTGAGTCAAAATCAATAATTCAAAATATTTTCAATATCTATACCATGATTTTGTGTAAATCGAAACAGGTGTAATATTAAATCACCCTCACACTTATCCGGCAATAACCTCTAACTTATTCCTCAACAATTTATGGAAATCACTAGCAGATAGTAGATATTTTAATTATTTCGGTTATGTTAAAACATAAAACTCTCCACTCTAGATCTGTCTTTCTCCTATCGTCCGCTAGAGGACTAGCTATGGAATAATACACAGACAAAAAAACACATAATGATAGATCAGTATTATTATAAACACGCCTGTTGATTGTGTCTATGACAGATAAAAGATTTTACTAACTTTTACCGGCGGTATACCATAGCTTTATTTGTGTATGAATCACCTTAGAATATAATTATACAGTTTATTGGCAAGCAATTAAAAGAATTACAATTTGTAAGGCAACTAGTAAAGGTGGTGTTATTGAAACTTTTACTGATTTGATAGGAAAGGATTGTAAATTTATTATAAATATCAGTTGATCTCGACCTTGACTATATGTCTTACCAAAAGATTTTATATGTAGATTGCATGAATTAAATTTTCAACCTGTGACCATGAGATAATTTTTGAAACGGTATTATTTAACATTTATCATTCTTTCAATCAACACCATTCAGATCAATATATGAAGATTGATCGGATATAATAAGCTAGAAAGAATTAATAAGTTACATAGTTATTGCTATGTTCTCTAGGAATTCAATATACTAGAATGAGGATATGAATGGTGGAAAAATGGTTAATACTTTGTTTTCAGTGTAATATTGTATTTTAACCAGTTCGACTGTACTTGCAGTCTGAGATTCAAGCACCCAACATTGCACTTACATAATCTCTTTAAATAGGAGAATAATATGAAACTTGTTTGTGATAACAGTCTAGAGTTCTAGACCCTATATATTTCTGTTGGGTCTTAGACTACTAAGAGTGAATGATTTGGTCGTTGTACTTCAATCTGTTGTGTTTTCAGTGCGCTATTGCAACTTTAATATCTATGGTATGTGGTCAAGGATATCGAGGAGATCCTCAAACAGCCGCAATTTTGAACGAACAGCGATATCTGAGTGGAGATGGTAAATTTGGTGCCCAATATTCACAAGAAGATGGGGTTCAATTCAAGGAAGAAAGTGAAGCTGACGGAACAAGAAGGGGTAGTTATTCATACCTTGATCCTAATGGGCAAAGGCACACTGTACAGTACACAGCTGGGAAAAATGGTTTCCAAGCTACAGGGGACGGAATTCCTCAACCATTACCTACAGTTCTGCCAGTAGCTCCCCAACCGCAATATCAACCTTTGCCACAATACAATCCACCTCAAGAACAGTACCAACAACCTCAATATCAAAGACAACCCCAATACCAACCACCACAGCAACAGCAACAGCCTCAATACCAGCCTCAACCACAATACCAACCACAACCTCAATATCAACAACCACAACCGCAACCACAATATCAACCACAGCCACAACAATATAGACCACAACCACAATACGAAACTACCCCAGCACCTCACAGGTTTTATCCACCAGGAAAATTATCTTTGAACAGATCGCCTGATGGTTTCAGTTATAGTTTCCAAAAATCGTAAAAACATTCTAGTTTGTTCTTCGTTATATTTAATTGGATATTTGATTCGAAAAAGCAAATTAAAAGTTATCTAGAATTAGTTCTACTCAATTGTGATCGGGCAGAGGCATAATAAATCCAGTTAACATTTGTACATAAAATGAAAGAAGCCGATTTACCTATGTTCAAATTAAACTATTTCCTTGTAATTTTATCTTGCTTTCTACATCATATAATGTTCGTATAAATTCATAGAAATTTTATGGCAGCAATATGTAGGCATGTAATTTGAGCATGTGAATAAATACATTCCAATAGGTAATTTTATTTTTATACAATATTAAAGTCCCAGTTCTATTTTGCTTTCCTATCAAAAATGAAATAGAATTAAATTTATTGGTGGTAATCTCTGATGTTGAACACACAGAAGGAACAGATACACATTTTTTTGAACTTCTAGTTTTGAAAGTTTTTCTTCTTAAGTAAGAATCTTCAAATTATTTGGTTTATGGTAATGTAGTAATCACACATTCTACTTATCATTATAATTGAAAATCTTTGCAATATGTTTATTTGGTTCACCTGAAACAAATGTAAGTAGTGTTATACAAACTAGATTATTATTACCTACTAATAATTATTAACTATATCTGAGAATTGTCTGGTAAGTGAAGTTAGTAAATGCGAAACCATACTAAACAACTCAGAATTGCAGAACAGAAATACCCTCCACTGCGTCACAGGAATTGAGGAATATGTGGATATGAATAGGCTGACGCCCTTGCACGCAAAGTACCTGAAAGGCCTTTGCCTTTGACACCCTTCTGCGGGATAGGAAATATTCAGATCAGAAGACAAAGAATTCAGTGTAGTAAGCAACTGAGTTCTCTTCCGGGACATCAATCCAAGATCCTCCTGAATAAATTTAGAAAAAACACGTCTTGCACAGCATAAGGAACCGAAGAATCATAACAGAATTCATGATGGGACTCTTCAAACTCTATATCAGAATTTCAATGCCTATCTCTTCTTCCAACATTCCACCACTAGCTCATACGAGGTTCTACGAACATTATAGGGTTTCCCCTTGTTAATTCAAGATATTAAAAAAATCCAAATCACCATCACTTTAATGTGTTGCAATCAATTATTATTTTGTAATGGTAACAATCTTCCATGACGAACATATTATATTGCTAATTTAGTACCTATTGGTTTATTTTCACATATATTTTTCAATAAATTCTAAAGTGTTTATATATGAAAATTCCGAAGAAAAAAGAAAGCTCGCTTCCAATCCATTATTATTCCGTAAATTTCAATTCTTGAAAGTTTCATAGTTCTGCATCCAAGTAAGAGATGCAGATTGTACTTTACATAATCAAATATAGATTTCTTCAATTTACTCAAAACATGAAACTATGTAGGGATAATAAATCCAGTTTAATAAAGTGTGAGAAAAATTTTACATAAAATAAGGAAAAAGATATATATCAATCGGTTAAAAATGTCCATCGAATTTTCACCAAGTCAACATGTGTTCCTGAGATACCAAGTGAAAAATACACGTTGTTATATATATATCTAAGACACAATTATTGTAAACGTGAACAAAAGCAATTCTCATATAAATCATTTGTATCGCATGATTTTCCCGTTTCAACATGCCGCTACAAAAGATCAAGAAGTGATCAATAAAATAATGTAATTATTATTCAAATGTTTAATGTCAATTCCCAGCAAATATACGATGAAAGGAAAGTGCATAATACAACCTTGGTATTACTTTACTCGCCTCTATTAAACGATCTTGCATCACGTGTTTACGTGGTTAATCTCTTATACATTCGTTCAAACTGGATTCGTTCCGTATTTTCATTTAAACTAGGTGGGTGGGGTCTTTCAGGAAATCCGCTTGTATGGAACAGCAACGTAGACCTTGCATTTGATTTCAAGTTTTGTTGCGGCAACCAAAAAAATCAAATGTGAACGAGGACAACTTCTGCGTGTACGACACTTATATGTCCAAATTAAACACTTTTGATAACTTTAGATACCCATTTTATTTTTTTGCATAACGTGTTTCAACTTCCAGTTTTCCACTAGGAATAATAAATTTTCTTCTGATAAATCTTGAGATTTCTTACCGTAGATTTCAGACCAATTAAAATCCCTAATGAGTTATTTATAAAACATACCAGGAAATATAAGCTAATATTTTATTGACATCGATTACCATATTCTTCTACACTTCAGCATCCTCAGAATCTGAAATCTAGAGTTATTTCCCGTTGTACGTATGCATAATGATCTAGATTAAGGGTGCACAATTGGTAACTTTTTGTAGTGACGACGTCGGTCAAATTAGCAGACTAGTAGGATTTTTCTCCCTGATCACAATGGTGAAATGGAAAAACAAATGACATTGCGTTGGAAGTTTTTCAACAAAATAACAATTACCTTTTTATGAAAGATATTGGAATTTAGAATAAGATTGGTTATTATAAAATTGTAACTACAATGAGAAATATGGGAATTAGAACGTCCCAAACTAATTCGAAATTAGTTTCCATATGCCCTCCTAAAAGTTTGTTTCGAACTATAACTCCATTATTTTCCATTCTAGCCAAAATTTTATAATAATCAAGCTTATGCTAAATCCCAATAAAAATGTACTGTACTATTCCCACGTGTTAAATTATCATTTTGTAAAAAAAAAATTTCACCTTTGTAATCCTACTAGTTTGCTAAATTTGACCGTCATAGCTACAAAAATAAATAAATTATTAATGGTGCACACTTAACCTGGGTCAAAATTGGCTATCTACATAGTATGCTATGGTAGGCTTTTTGTTATCCAACCTATAGCTTATTCCCACCCATTCTATCTCCCAACTTATTGCAAGGTCAATTCATTAAATGTCAAAATCTGAATTCCTTATTTGTGAAAATTAGAATTTCAAGGATATATACAATAGTTCCAAGATAATTTATTCATATCAGTGGTAGATTTTATAAACTTGTAGGCCACTCCCGTGATGATGTTGTATTTATTGATTCATGATGAGTAATGTATTGATTCAAATACTATTCAATCAACGGTTGGTGTAACATGATTCTTTCCAAGATTTAGTAAGAATATCATAAAATATTTTATAAATTTATAAACCGATATTTGCAGATCACATTACCAATATTAATGTATATCCAGATTATTACTAATATTGAAGTAAGAAAAAAATTCTTCTGACAAAAACATGACGTACGAGTACTAAATATATAATATCCATATGTAAAAACAAGAATAACTGAATAACCAGAATAACATTAATTTTTATTTCTTTATACTCTTCACATATCAATATATTCTGACGCCATCTGTTGATCAAGGATTCAAGCTGTCATCAACATTATCAGAAAATTGAAGGTCGTCACATTGTAATTTGTTTCAATTTTCTGAAGCTTTCGATGTAAAACTATAGATGGCGACGTATAACTGTATCGCTTGAATTTCGATAACTACAATCTTTACATCCAAAATTCGAAATCTTATACTAAGATAAGTAATGCTAGTCGAAATAAAGCTAGTGCCTTAATCGAATCAAATGTCTTCAAAAATAACAGTGATTATGGACACTGATCTCTATATCAATCATACCAAACCAAACTATGAACAAAGGCAATGGTGTGAAGAATGACTTGGCAAATATTCGCAATAGTGAGTTGATGTGTATTGCAGTTGTAAATGTATTATTGTTGGTAGCATTGAGTAGATAACTCAATGATTAGTAGGGGCCGCGGTCGTACATACAGATCTGGGAACTCTATTGTCTCTTACATGTCGCCAAACTCGTAGTCCCTCGCTCAGCCACCAGCTAGCGCTTGGATCGAAGTATGGCAACAATCGCATTATTAAGTAAAATAATTTTTCTCGTAACGCAATATTTACTATTCTGATTTGAGAGAGAAATAGAACTGTTACTCTTGTCAAAATGTAGTACTCACCTTAAAAATAACTTCCCTTTTTTCGTTATACATGCTCGCCCACATAAAAGACCTCGTTAAAACGATTTCTATCCGGAATCGCAAGTATCCACTTTTTTCGCATTTCCGTATCTTTCGGCACTTTAAAAACAGAAGTTTCTTGCTTTACAGTTTTGTACCCTGTTTTGCATTTCGGCACAATGCACGGTTTAGTAATTTTTTTCTAAAAACGCCGGTATTCCTTGTGTTTACAAGTCAACAATGACAGTTGCCAGAGAACACAGTCGTATACGTGCCAGAGATCATTCCTCGACTCATGCGCCACCTTTTGGTACTATGCAACAGATGACGCTTAGCGCACTCACTACATACATAGGAAACAGCCTCGGGTTCCCAGACCTGTATATACGACCCTGGTAAAGACCAATGAATATAAATGCATCATAGGTATGAACCATGGACTTATTAAACTAGTAAAGATGTATGTATAAGCTACTTGTATTAATTAGCCGCTATTCCCAAGAAAATTAAACCAAATAATACACATATGTGTGGATGGTCGATGAGCTGCATATACTCGACAAAGACACCCGGAAAATGATGCATATCCATCACAGTTTGCATCCTAGGTCGTCCGTTTCCGGCATTCATCTCTCACGTCACCGGGGAGGTATGGGACTCCTTAGTCTGGAGGGTCTGCATCGAAGTGTGGTTGAGTATAGGTTGTACATTTCTTAGGAGTTCGGACACCCTTGTGTGCTATGTTAAAAGTAAGAAATTGGTCGGAGTGAGGTATTTATCGTTAAGGCAGCACTAAGCTGCGGAAGAACTTGGTCTCGAATTTCAGATCAGTCGAGGAGGACGACTAGAGGGCAACCCCGAGAGTTACAACCTTCTCGCCTGTAAGCCCAAGTAAATGCCGTGGAACAAAATTGTATGCTCTGGCGGCATGTTGACAAGCGTTAAACGGTGTTTTCTATCGAAACGCTCGACTTGTCAACCAGGCTGACCTTCGGCTACCTAAGGTCAGCCGGGCTTACATGCGAATCCGAGGAATTTACCGCAGCTAGCCAAGATGGCGTAATCAACACTTTGGTTTAACGCCGCAACATGAAGGGTGTACAGGTTCCTGATGTCAGCTACAAGGCCTGTCGAAAAAGCCCTGAGACTCTTTTCCACCTGCTGTCGGCATGTCCGACAAAAGCGGTCTCGGCGTACACCCATCGCCATATTGCGGCTCTACGGGTGCTGTATTACCATCTATAGCACTCGTACGGAATAGACCTAGAGCCGGTGCTGCATTACATGCCAGGAGATATTGAATTACAACCAAATAGGTCTGACGTTGTCCTCGATAAACTAAGCAAGACTATGTATGTCATCGAATTCTCTGCTCCGGTAGAGGAGGAAAAATGGACAAATCTCTTGTTCGAGCTCCCCACGCTATACCCAGGCCACAAGTGGTTCTGATCATCGGTGTTTCGGGCGGAATTCGGTCCATAAGAACTCGGCACAGAACTTGATAGACCGGGTGCAAAAGGCAGTCATTCTGGATTCAATAAGAATACCTACTTAGGGCATACGATTTAGGAACTTGAACCGACTTTTGGTTTATCTGGCGCGTTTGCTGCGATGTCGTCGGAGCTCGCAGCCCCGACCAGGCTTAACATCTGATTTATGAGAAAAAGGTTGGAAGATATTTTATCCTAACCCGGAATTATAGGCAAGCAACGAAAAATAATGAAATGAAGATATTTTACTAGACAGAATGGACATTATATTTATGTATCATGAAAATTCCGGCCGACGATTCGCCAACCATTAGGTGACATCTTTAAGGCTGGCTTGAGGTATCCAGTCGTGCTACTGTAGCGCGGAATTCAACAGGAAACCAATAATTTTCAAGATTAGCAGTCCGCGGGTCTACCATTCAAGATTTTAAATGTATATATGATATTTCTAAAATCACTTCTATTATAGAACACTATTATTGTTCCTATGGCTCCGAGAAATAGCGTGTCATACTGTTGAGTCGTTCTGAAGATGACACTCCAGCTGTCGAAACTATAGTCGCAATAATAGCTTCTGTAATAGATGAAATAGTGTTTTACTCTGTCGATAATTCCATGTATGTAAATGAATTTTCACATTTCTTATCGTTAACTAGCTTTGTCTCACTTTCCTGCAGATAATGGTATTAGTGAAATTGAGATTCACAACTCATATAATTTGAAAACTTCCGCTTATAAGTTCTATATTTCTAGAAGAAATGTCAACAGAAATACTGATTCATATCGAAAGAAGATTGAATCCGGCATCATCAATTATTCAAAATGAGGTGTAACAAATTCTACCAATTATTTGTAGTAAATATATATCCAGAAATAATTTATCATGATATGAAAGCCAATATAATTTTGTTTGAGAAGAAAGCGTTGCCCTGACCTGCTTCTAAGGTATGTTATAGATAACGTTCGTTAATGTGTTATCCTCGATAGATCAGCACATGAACGGGTAACACGTTTCATTGTTAACACTTTCACTTTGACCGAAAATCAGTTCAGATAACGCAATAGAACCAATTGTAGCAAGGTGTAAAATATTTAATTTAGGACACACTTGCAGCATACATAGCAAGTGAATTACAAATAATTTAGAACATGATGTATTTTTCACATAATGCTCTTAGAGACGAGTCATAATTTTCTATTCAACCTAATGCGCAAGTAGGTATGTAGAACATAAATTTGGCAATAATTATTATTAAAGTAAGTACACCTACATGAAAGTACATATTCAGATATTCAGAAAAGTTCTTATCCCTCCAAATTATTTCTTCAAGTAAACGGTACTATTTTAAATTCCTATTTATCAGCTGATCTGTTGACACTATTTTTTATAATATTCATAAATGACCTCGTCAGTATTATAGACATTGAAAAAGAAGTTTTTGCAGATGATTTAAAAATTTTTCGTTCTTTAAATTCCATAACAGATTGCGACTTAGTACAGGAGAATCTAACAAGAATAAACAACTGGTGTGTATTAAATAAACTACCATTAAATATCTCCAAATGTAAGATTATGTCGATTACCCGAAAGTCGACATCTACTATTTGCAATTATAATATAAAAAACATAGCACTAAAGAGAGTGTATTCAATGAAAGACTTAGGAGTAACATTGGATTCAAAATGGTCATTTTATAACCATATTGAAGATGTTGTCTCCCAATCAATGCGATCTGTAGATATTTTAATTCAGTGCAATCAAACTTAGATTTCTCTTTCTCTATATACAAATTTAAAAAAATGTTAATTAGTTCTCTTTAACTATAGTTATGACTTATTATTATTATTATTATTAATTAGTATTACTTGAATTGTAACATGATCATATCTGTGTATACTGCCCTTCAATCGGATCATTTCCTGTTGGGTTTGTAATTAAATAAATAAATAAATATATCACGTTCTCTTCTCACAGTTTTAAACATTTCGTCTACTATGTTCCTGAGCTCAATAGTTTACCCAGATGACAGAAGCCTTCCAAAGTTTGGATTGTTAAGTCTATATATCAAACATTCTGAAATTTCATTGCGATGAATGACCCTGATTGACAACAATTTGATCACCTGACAGACAGCATTTCATGTAGGTACAAGGTCATGTAACAACATGGATTACTCATTAATAATGTCCGCTTGCTTATTTCTTCGATAATGGGCACTTTAATGAGCCTAATAAAATCCCTGTGTGTTTCAGTCTAAACCTCTGATAGAAAGGCAATAATTTTGGTTTGAATAAATCTCAATGTTCAATATTTGTTGGTAGCCGTTCGATCAGGAAGAATTACATAAAATAAAGGAGGTTGGTGCAGTGCAACTTTATATAAAGGCAAAATAGACGTTCATTAAACAGATTGAGTCAGATCGAGAGGTTTTTAGGATTAATGTGAGAGTATGAGAGAGTCAGACGCATCGTATTGTTAAGATAAAGAGAAGAAGAACTTGTGTTATGCGATAGGAAAAGGGGAGTGTGCACTGCACAGGTCGAATTGTTAGCAAGAATTAGAGGTGGGCTACTATTCAGAGATTCAGAGATGGGCGCTTCAATCTCTCCAACTCTAAGATGTTATAACTGTTGTGAAATTGTGTATGATCACAGCATGCATTGGTATGAGCAAATACAAACTGTGTGCGCCTCGCGATTTCAGGGTGTCTGTGTTTAATGTAACGTTGGACGTTGTATCACAACTTGAAAATCGATTCAAAGGCTGAACAGCGTAGTTCAAAGATTTAAAGTACTTTTTCCTTAGGTTCTGAGAGAACGCTCTGATGCTGATTTGATACTGCTATCTGAGAAATTGATCAAGTTTTATTCCGATGATTTATCGTATTCGCTTTTTTAAGAAATTTTGTCATCAGATCACGATTATAACTGTGGGGGATTGCCCCTCCTGCCCACCCGCCGTTAGACTTTAGACATGCTACGCAGGGCCCTCTCCTATTTCAACAGCACGCCAACTGCCCGCCAGAGACCAACACCTTTATTGGAGAGGAGACGGTCTTTGGAACCATCTGGGCCCCTCTCCCCCTGCCTACTCGTGTTCGTGTCATTTTACCAACTACTTCGTTTGGCCGCCGGTCTCTTATCATCGGCCTACAACATGTCATTGCCCTAACCGCGAATCAATTACCCAGAGACCTGGGACAAGAAGCACCGCCACCGGACTTTAGGAGTAAAGCCATGTGGTGCAACATTTAACCACAGTGTTTTTTCGCCCCCGGCGGGACTACTTTAGACGGACCCACTACGGGCACTGCTTGCTAGACTATATTATTGCCCCTTCTGGGCTATAGTCAACTCCACCTCCTCGTATATACCTGTTTTACCAGGAGCGTTACGAGTAAACGTTCGGCTTCGTTCAAGTAGCCTACCGCATATGTCACCACGGCCATGAATCCATTTCGACCAGTCGTCTAGGATAGGAAGGCACTGCGCCGTGGGTTTTATTGGTAAACGATATGTGGTGCACCGTTTACCTGACGTTTCGCAGAGGTACCTTTTTTCACCCCGCTCGACGCGCAAAGGCTACTTTAAGCGAGAACCTACATACATATGGCGCAGTAGGCACCGTACTTGCTGACTATTCCCCTAACAACTGAGGAATAGCCCCTCTCGCCTGCTCGTGTTAGCCTAAGCTACGTTTACGAACAATCGCCGGCCTCGTTCAAGTTTGGCCTTCCGCATGTGTCTACCACGTCCGTGAATTCGTTCCGACCAGCATCCCTTGGGTAAGAAGGCACGGGGTTGTGGTTTTAGAGGTGAAATGTATGTGGTGCCCAGTTCACCAGATCTTTTGCAGTAGCTAGTTTCGCCCCAAGGGGTTACTTATCTCGAGACCCGCGGAGAGGACGTTGCTTGCTGAACCTACTTGTAAGGGTTACAATTTACTCTTACTAAAGGATAAACTAAAAGCTCTGTTTCATCACTTGGTTGCCGACAGCTACAGTGAAGATGGTCGTAGGTTATATTTTAGATGTTAAAAATTCGGGCGCCAGAGTATTTTAACCAACCAATGAATTATGTATATAACTAGGGGATGCAAATACCAGAGTCCCCAGGTTAAATTACCCTGAAAGAAAAGAAAATAAAAGACCTGTACCCAGAATGATTGAAATTTACTTTGAAATATTAATATTGATATAACTTATGATAGAACTTATATTAATGAGATATGAAGCGAATGATTAGAAAATATGGATGAAGTTAATTACTTAAATCATTAAAACAGTGAACAGTTGACTTACACAATATACAATACTCAATGATTATTAAAATTGTTACATAAACCAAAATCGATAATCTGATTTAAATTGTAACATAAAACCACAATCGATAATCTGACCTGGTGAGAGCTGGATGTTGTACTTTCTTGGTTATGAATTATTACTTTTACTTCATTTAGGGGTCCCCGCCACAATTCTAATACCGTTTCCACGATTGTGCATCACAAGTAAATCAGCGACTCCTAAGTAATCTTTTCCACAGCAGGCTCAAACCACCTCAATACACTTCTTGTTGAATTTTCCCCAACACAAAAAAAAGAGGAGGAAGAAGAAGAACCCTGAAATCACGATATGTTCAAATCTCTATTGTTCTATTGTCGTCAGAAGACAGACATGAACAAAATACATAACAATTGTTGAACAATTTAGGACTAGCCTATGTTCTGTTAGATACCACCTAATTCCTGAAGTCAGTGAGTAAATCAAATGGAATAACAAAGATAGTTACCTCTATCACGATAGGGTTTTTCCTTCCAATGAGACAAACTTTACTATCGTTCACAACCAGCCAGGTCGAAACTAGATTTAGATCCCCTAAGGTACATTAATTACTCAATTAATCTCAATTATTCCAATCCAAATTCGTAATTGATGTTTTTGTTTTCAACGGAAGAATATTCCCAGAATTTGGTTCCAAATACAAGCTTGGTATCACCTCCCTGTTGAAAAATAACCTAGCGACGCACTTCTCACTTGAACGATGGACCAGAAGTAATCGATAGTTTCTCACCTTTCCGGCGCTTCAATGTCTGTCTCACAGAACAACCTCGAAATAGAAGCGGTAACTCGGATCTGACACCGAACAACCATGACCCTTAGAATATACGGTCCATGACTCTTAGAATATACGGTCTAGCATCGCTGACGTCACAGGAGTTAACCGATTGTACTACAGCGACCATTTCCAAGCCGTTAAGTGGAATTTACACGTTACATACTGCCAGTTTCTCTCCGGCCTGGTAGTTCTCTCTTGAGAGGCGATCAAATCAATGACAATTTAGACAATTCGTTTAATGACTTGGCGAAATTTGCTATTTGAGCTCAAATGACCTCGAGCTCATTCAAAGAAATCCCCGTTGCTGTAGCAACTTAGGAGAAATCATTTTCAATCTTAAAATGAATTAAAAATTATTTGCGGTGTAAAATGTAGCAAAACAAACTTTCTAGCTTTGCAATTTTGTCACACAAAATGAGAGCCAGGGCTTTAGATCTCAATAATATAATTTCATTGTTTGCTAATTAAAAGGCAAGAAAATTTGAATTTTTTCAGCATAAATGGATTAGCATTAGTATTATATGTGCGTAAACAAATATCAAGTTTATTACCACCTACGATTGGAATCACCATGAATAAAATAATTCTTACTTAAATTTTTTGTGAAATGATGAAGGGGCCCTCAATAGTCTGCACCAAAGCTCTGGTTTGACCAGTGCTGGATTATAGCATAAGCTTGACTAAGCTATAGCTTAGGGCCCGACATTTTGGAGGCCCCGTGGAAATTGTAAAAATTAAAAATTAAAAAACTAATAATGATAATTTTTCCGGGAAAAAATAACGAAGTAAAGAAATTACTGGAATATAAAAGTTTGCGTATGCCTAACGACTGGTAATATCTAAAAGTAGTCAAGAATTAGTTGATTTTGTATTAAAGGCGAATAATTCGCGCTTATAACTACTCTTCATCTTGGAAGTGCAGTGCAGTGGCAAGTTAAAACGCATTCAAAACCCTTTGAGGACAAATATGCGACAGGATAGGTTAGACTCGCTTGCACTACTGTGCATGGAAGCTGATGTATTGCGTCGAATCAGCTTTGATGACCTGATAAAAGATTTTGCGGCTAGAAAGTGCAGGAAAGGATTGTTCTGAGTCAGTTAGATATAAGCGAATCATTCAGCGGATACGTTTCCAAAAGTGCAATTGTAAAAGTGATTAATGTAGTTACGCATTGTATATTATGTCAAATTAAGAAGACGTACTAATAGTGTAAATATTCATTTATGTACTTATTTTCCTGGCAATAACCTTCCCCACGATTTAGAGCATTATATCACTCTACAAATTATTTCATTCTATGAATAAACAGTAATTTAAAAAAAAGGGGGGGAGGGGCCCCCAAAATCTGTTGTACTTAGGGCCCCTCATAGTGTTAATCCGGCCCTGGGTTTGACTTGCTACGTCCCTGGTTAGACCCTGACTGTTATAAAGTGATCTCAAAATAGACCTAATCTTGAACGTAACATATATGCCTGAAGGAATTCCTAAGCAATAATTCGACGGTTATTATTGATCTAGATCTAACTATTTCAATGGGCAATTATTCTATTTCTCACCTTACATCATTTTACCCACGACCACTTTCTCTATATTATTAAATATCTTATGAGATTCCTTCACACTCATTACTTAATATCTGTGTATTTTCATAACATGCAAATATTGAAAAATCAACTTTTCATCTACGAAAAACTATTGTATTGAATTAAATATTTAGGTATTTCATTTATTAATATTTCAAATAAGCACCATTGTGTGAACAGCGCTTTTTTCTTACACAATTCGACTAGGTTCTTTTAGCAGAATTGCAGTAAAATTATAAAATGAAATGCTTTGTTAGAAAAGTACAAAATAGTTCCGTTCAATTTCTTAAAATATAACTACAATAACTAACGTATTAATATTTCCATTAGAGCTTGACTGTAGTACGTTATTTTGTGACCAGCATATATCATAGGTGCTTTATTTTCATAACTAATGCAAACATTATCCTCAGTATTCAAGTACCGTGCTCCCGATAAATCATTAAAGTTTATAACACGAAATTTACCGAATTAATTTATACTGGAGTTAACAAGATAAGAGTTTTGGGAGTCCAAAAACCCCATCTCCCGTCGTTAGACTGTAGGCATCGACAACCCCCCCCCCCTTCTACGCAGCTGCACCGTACTGCCCGATAGAAGCCAACACTTTTCAGAAAGGATGTCGAGGGCTAAGTTCCCCAAAGGGAGACGAAGGCACTCGCGGGACGATCAGGATGTTGATGTGTTCTCGTTAATCAAAAATTAATACATCGCAGTGCGAACATTTTGAACACATGTAAGATTTGTTTCTTTTTTGATTATTTTATTATTTTATACAAATTCATCATAACAATAAATCAAATAAATGCACAATTACACAGAATAACTATAATTGTATTGTTCATCGCCTAATCCCCTAACGTGAACGTTTACAGAACTTTTAGGGGCTTCTGTATCACTTGTCATTTCATATTGTATTGTGGTTTCCGTATTTTCCATCTCTGTAGCCTCATCTGTTAATGCCTTATTGTAATTGTCAACTTGTCCTTTAGTAGCCGCTGGTTCGCTGTCTCTGCTAGGAGTAAATAAATTGTTAGGCATAATTGGTCTGAAAGGTTGAAATATAGGGGATAGAATTCTTGGTGGAGGTAGAGGACGGAAGAAATTATTAGGAAGTTCCAGAGGATTCCTCATGCGGAATCCTGCATTTACTTCGAAGGGATTATTGCTATAACTTATAGAACCTTGAATTTGCCCCGAAGAGTACGCGAGTTCATGTTGGAACAAATTTCTGATGCTTGGAAATATTGGGAAGAATGTTTGCGTCGATGCTGGAACACTGATCGCTGATCCACATATTGCCACGAAGAGGATACACGAAAGCTTCAACTAAAAGAGAAATGTCGGATTAATAAAATCAATAATACTATGAATGTAAATTTAAAACAAGATATGGAGTTTTAAATTGTTGGAAAGATGTGGAGATGTCTTGAGGTCATGCTGCATCTACGAAAAGCAATGATTGATCCTAATAGAGATTGAATCTTGAATTGATCTGTTCGTTACTATATAATATTTTTTTTTAAACAAAACTGTCAATAATTATAATTATATATGAATCCTCGGGAAATATGTCATACTAACACATATGCTTATTATTTTCGTCTTCATGTACCTTTCGGTCTCACGACCATCATCAGATAACGTATCAATGTCTAAAACGGGATTTCTTAAGACTAATTGTGTCATCACAAAGCGTAGTTATCGCACCAATTTCATTCAAAAATGCCCACGTCGCCAAAAACATTTTTCAACCCCATCATTGGAGAAAGAATAAACAAAATCTATAATGGAACGTCATACACAAATAACATAAACGGTAATACAGATAATTTTATAACATTACCATACATTCCGGCGACTTCAGAGAAATTCAAGAAATGTTTAAAAAAAGTATGATTTAAATGTTGCGCATAGACCTACTAACTGTGTTGGGAAATATTTTTCAAATCTAAAACCTTCAATACCTAAAGATGAACAAACCCACACAGTATACAAATTAAATTGTTTAGATTGCGATGGGACTTATACAGGAATCTCAAAAAATTTGTACAAAAAAGAATGTATGTCCACCGCCCTTGCTAAAAATTGTTTTGATTATAACCATCAATTTGATTACAAAAATGCTAATATTTTAATTAAAGAAACCAATTATTATAAAAGATCTATTCTGGAGATGATTCACATAAAACGTGACTCCAAGTCTGTAAATCATAGAGCAGACGTTCAATCAGATTTATACTAATTTAATTAATTAAAGTCCTTGCAAATTCCTACATGCTTCTTTATAATCATAAAAGTATATTTTAGGTAGGTGCTCAAATAGCTATATTCCTAATAAGGTCTGACAACCTTTTTCTAGTAACTTATAGATCTTCAACATCTGGTTCGAAAGTGGACACTTAATTACTATATTTTTAGTTTCGGTTGTATTCAGACATTGCTTGAAATGACTTCGAATATTATAAGAAAATTGCTAAGCAGTGCATTCTTGATACATATGCATATACTTAAAACATTAATATGTTACAATTTCGATTACTCGTGTTTCTGTTCGTTTCGGAGACGTGGGCATTTAAAATTGAGATTTGTATGATAAGGACGTTTTGTGATGATACAATTAGTTTCAAGAAATCCCATTTAAGACATTGATACGTCTTCTGATGATGGTCTTGAGACCGAAACGTACGTAAAGACGAAAATAATAAGCATATGTGTTAGTGTGACGTATTTCTCGAGAATGCATATATTCATATATGCTGGGTCAAGAATCATTATTACAAAATTGTAATTTCTAATCCTATTTTTCTTCAAAACAAATCTTAAAAATTGAACTATGAAAATAGAAATTGGAGTAAGCATTTAATTGAACGAGTAATATTTAAGGAAGTAATAAATTTCTTTTGTTCCATAAAATTTTGAAGGGACAAATTTATACAGTGTGTTTTCAAAATTGAGGCATTTATTTTAACCGGTTGTAGAACTTTTAAAAATGAATCATTTCAACAAAAATAGCCTACATAAAACTTGTTAACTAACGAAGATATACGGAAAAAATTATAAAAATTATTCAACGACGACCAAAACGAAAATAAACTGCGGTTTTATTGTTTCGAGTATTTAGTTGTTTACTGTTATATACTGGCGAATCCACGAGAACGAAAACACACCATTCAGGAAACAGAAGCATCTCGGAAATCTCGCTTAGGTATACGCGGAAAGGTTTATTTACATTTTCTTCAACACAATTGGCAAGAGTTATTAGAAGATGTTCCTTTAGCTTTAGATGTTAAGACAAATTATGTGATTTCTCCACCATGGAGCTCCGCCACATTTTTGACGAAATGTTCGAGACCCAATAGATGGATAGGGTGTAATGGACCGTTCCTTGGCCTGCACACTCTTTTCACCTAACTCCTTGTTATCTAAAGCCCTTAATTTATCCAGTACAATCAAAAGTGTGAAAAACATCAAAAATATTATAGACTGCACGAAAATGTAAGATTCTTTTTCCATCGTGTTCAGGATTGCTTACACATCGTTAGTAAGAAAAAAAGGGGGCTCGTGATTATTACTATTAATAAACAATGAAAACCCATTTTCAATTAACAAATGGAATGTCTTTTATAACAAATGGAATATCTCGGGTTCTTTTAATCCAAAGTTTCTAAAATTTGGATGGTAACCATAAAATAATACTCAGCGAGCACAGAAACCTATAATTTGATACGTTGAGCGAGGACCGAGACAGGAATATGAAGGAAAAACGAAGCAATTTTTCAACAATTTTTCAGAATTTTCCTTCTTTTAGTGAAAATTGTACCGAGACACATCACGGCCTCTTATTATTTCAATACCACAAGTCCGAGAAAAAAATTTTGTTTGTTGCTAAGATTAGGTAAAATTTTCCGGGTTTTCCAGCAAACGGGTCCAATTTTTCGACTTCAGATTCGGGTTCAGTAGACCAAAAAACCCCCTGATACCGAATTTCAGAAACTTTGGATCAAAAGTGCCCGATATATTCCATTTGTTATAAAAGACATATTCCATTTGTTAATTGAAAATGATTATTTATTGCCTATTAATAGTAATAATCACGAGCCTGCTTTTTTTTTCTGACTTATGAAATTTGTACCATTCTAAATACGATGCAAAAGGAATTTTGCATTTTCGTGGGGTCTGTAAAATTTAAGTAATGACCCCTATTTTTCACATTTTTGACTGAACTATTCGTACTGAGGGAGAGAATAATATGGAAGAATTAAGGGAGCACATAGCAAACAGATTCACGGATACGTCGGGTAACAACTTTGAACAATTTTTATAAATTTTTCATAATATTTGTAATTTTGCAACTTATACATTTTGGTGAAATCATTCATTTTTAAGAGTTCTACTACCTGATTTTAAAATACTGTCATTATCCGTAAGAATACCTTATTTCAGATGTAGATAGGGAAATGACCACATAATTCACGAAGAGTAAAAAGAATTGTTTGCAATGTTTTACCTAATAGTACAGTCATTTTACGGGATTTTTTTTTGCAAAAAACCGTTAGTACCTCAGCAATTATGCTATTTTATGAAAAATTCAAAAGGACCAAAGTTGTTCCTTGGAAAATTCCTTTAACATGACATTATTTGAAATTGATAATTAAGATAAGGTAAAAAATGAGAGTAGAAAGTTAGTATTTGTAAAATTTCAAAAAATTTCCCAAAAAAAATTATATGAAGCACCTCTGCACTATGTTAATGCGCAAGTGTTAATAATACACACTACATCATATGATGTCCAAAATAATGCCACATGTACGCTTAATCGTAGTATACGCATATACGTCACAAAATAGTTACAGCTGATTTGTGATTTGTGAAATTTTAGTTTTAGTTGTTTCAGTGGTATTTGTTGAGTCAAAAAACTATTTTTTTTTAATTATTAATGAATTTCATCCTATAAACGTCGTTCTTAGTTGGAATCGATTAATTTAAATATTTTGTGGTGAAAAAATTGTAAATAAGTGTCTTTCTTTTGTTATTTATAAAACTTCGTTTATTTTCACTGTTTCGTGTCATCTATAATCTTCTTGATTTGATCAGACAACTGAAAAGCGAAAATTAAAAATTTAATATAATTTTTCTTTTATATTTGCTGTAGATTGAAAAGATTTTTTTTTTATTTATGATTGATCAGGTTGCTGATGAGGAATATGGAAATACATGGACTCACTCATGGAACAGCTTATGGAATTCAATGTAATGTCATATTATAGCAAATTTTCCGAGGAACGACTTTGGTGCTGCTCCATTTTCCATAAAAAGCATGCTGTCGTACATATTCCCGTTTGAAAAAAATATATATATACATATATACGCTTGAACTCTATTTTCCGGAAAAAATAAAGAGAATTATGAATTTAAAATAATGTCATAGGAAATTTTCCATGGAACTACTTTGGTCCTCTTGAATTTTTCATAAAAAAAGTATGATTTCGTAGTCCAGTTTTTTTGAAAAAAAAAATATATGTATATATATATATATGTATATACGCTTAGCCTCAATTTTCCTGAAAAACTAATGAGAATTATCAATTTTAAATAATTTCATCTTATAGGAAATTTTCCAAGGAACTTTGTTCCTCTTGAACTTTTCATAAAAAAGCATAGTTGCTGAGATATGAATGATTTTTTACCAAAAAACGTGAAAATATATATAAATATATAGCTTCCGACATTGGAGGAATTCTTAAACTATTTTCCCCTGAAAGTATATAGTATTTCCCACCTTTTTATACACTTATCTCAATCTCAAAAACAGTCCCACTTTCCCGTAAAATGACGGCACTACTAATATCTAATATCTGAAGCATTTATTTAGCGCAAAAAGTAATTTGAGATGCTTGCACATTAGAGTCACATCACACAGCACAGACGCAAATAACTAGTAAAAGTTAATCAACTAACCATGATGATATACTGTACTAACAAGAATAGTTAATAAATAATTCTGAATGGTCTATATTATTTTCCACCTCTTCAATTGACCCCTACATATAGACAAAATTCCGGTAACCTTATTGTTAATTTTTCTGTAATAGCTCCTCCTTAATTTTATAATTGATATTGAAAGTAAATCACGATCAGTAATTAAGGTTGGATTCTAAAGCAACTAACTACTGTTCGTTAAAGCTTTGTTACAATTTCATATTTACTTAGACAATAAATAATACGACCTTGCCCTTCAATTATTACCATTGCGTGCTATTATGTTTCTTTCCATTTTATTTCAAGTAAGAAATAAGTATTAAAATGACCTACAACAAAATCCTAGCCATTTTCAGAAACCCAATGCAGATAGATATGACTATTCTGAGACACACATGGGATTGTGGTATAAATAAGAATATACAACAGCTTGGACTGCCCGAATAATGCTATTATTCGTGGGGAGATATTTAATGTTTTCGAAATAACACCTTGGATGTGTGACGTATTCTTTGCATGGGAATAATTGTTCAATTTTTTTTAACAATTCACTCATCGCAAATGTTGGTAATTCCATGCAGAATGTTTCGGTAGTGCTGGTATGGGGTATTTCAGTTTAAACCAAATTATAATTGAATGTGTCTTTCTGATTTGAACTAATTACCCGTGAGTAAATCTACCAACGCTGTATCACATTGTTGAAATGTTTGTTTATTTTCAGGAACATCAACGTCTAGTCCAGATGATTCATATTAGTACGAGAGCAAGATGAAAAGAGCCTAAAAAATAAAACAGATGGCGCCACAATCGAAAATCCCATGTAACATCTTAACAAGAACGCATTAAAATTTTCAGACTGATATGTGATTCAGTTCTGTTTTTATACAGATTCGGCACCTGCGATCTATTTCCAAACTTGAAGAAGTGGCTTGGCGAAAAGAGATTTGGCTTCCAATTGGTTTTTGTTTCATTTTTAGAGACTTTTCACCTTGTCCTCGTTCTTCTTACAAGTACAATTTATTAATCAAATTAGTATGAATAATGATAAAAAACTGAGCTACAAATATAATGCGATCATAATGAATTGAATAAATTCAGTAAGACGATGGTCAACATTTTTTTTATCTACTGTTTGAAGCGCCATTTTTTAGACTACATTCCATGTCGAAAGTGGTGAAACCGGAAACTTTTAGGGTATGTCTGAGGTACTGAATGAGTAGATGGCAAGCCACGTAATATTTTCTCTGTTAAAGGCATACTTACTGCGTATGCCTTATTGAATTGACTCTGATAGCGTTGCCATCACACTCCCACCATTATCCGTCATAAGAATTTCAGCAAATATGGAAGCTCTAAATAAGGGGGGTCAGAATAAGCTTGTTCTATACTTACAAATTTCCGATCCACAGTTGGTAAACTTAGAACATCTGGGAATGTAATGAGATAAGTTTGCTTTCATCATTTTTTGAAATTAAATATAAATTATTAAGTAAAATTTAACAATGTGTATGTCAAAATAAGAACAAACTATCCAACTCTAACATTACAGTATGTAATCAAAGTTCTTAAATAAATATCTACTTGTAGTTACGTACGAATCAAAATACCTATATTTCAAGGTATTTATGTAAATTTATTTAAAATAGGAATTTGAATTTGCACAGTGGGTCACACTAACGATGTCAGTGGAGATGTGCGGTAGTCTTTTAGAGTATCAGACCGTCAAATTTCAAAATCATAAGGTATGAAAATTAATTTTCAACTACTTGGATGTTCTGCTTCTTAGATTAATTTTAAAAACTCAAATTAAATTTTATTATCTAAATATGGGTAAGATGACATTATTAGTACAACAGTCTGAAATAGCATAGAATCAGTTCTCACATACTCATACCTATACTTATTTGTGTTTTTTTAGATATGAACGAAAATCGTGTGAGCTATTCTGGGATGAGAATCAAATGAAGCAGGCCATAGTAGCTGTTCCAAAACAAAGAATGGGATGACATTTGGCAACGAATCCATTTACCATGATTAGAGGGCATGCTTCTAAGGAATATGTGTAGATGAAAATTTAGCTGGACACTTAGTCAAGATTCGGAACGTGAAATTGTTGAAAACCTTCAAAATCTCAGAAAACCGATTTTCTGGCATGACAACAACAGCTGTCGGGAAATTGGTTTACTTAATAGCCGAAGCAAAAAGGGTATGTCATGGATTTTCGCATGAAACCAAAATGGCAGGCTTAGATAGGTTGTGGGGATGTAGTGAAAGAAATACGTCAATTTCTCAAAATATCTCAACATCAGCAGCGCTTGCGAGATCTTTCGATAAAGAACAATTTCGAATTTTGTCTAAATTTTGTAATCAAATAATAATAGTTATTTGTATGAACAGTGTTGAAAGTGCAATTTTGTTGACCGAAAACAACTGTTAGACACGTGTATACAAACTATTTTTTCTACTCCTGCAATAAAAAGTCTTCTACTCCTGTTCAAACACAGAAATACAGACGAATTTTCATAATTCCATCGCATATATCACCACAGTTGTGAATCGTTACTATAGAGACAAAGTAAACAATTTTTAGTTCTCCAAAAATGAAAACATAAATTTCATATCTGGCGCAAACAAAAGAACATTTTCTTCCGTCAGGAGAAGATTTTACTTGCATGCTTTATTAAAAAGTCTAATGTACTAAAGTCCTCGACGTTTTTTTAAAAATTAGAAAGTGTCGTATTGCTAAATATTTTGCGGCACACTTGCTGCAAACAATTGCTTTCAACATCAATATTAATGTTTGGAAGTTGGCTTTTAGAAAACAGTAATAGAAAAAAGCTTGTACGAACAGAAAACAAATACCGTTCAAATCTTAAAGGTACCGCCTTTGATAGTGTAGTGGTCATCCCGGCCATCACTAACTCCGGCGACCCAGTCTCGTACCCGAGTCACGGCTGATTGTTTCCGATACCTATCATAAATATCTCAGGTATAAGGCAAGATATTCTTTGGACAAGATAATATCTAGCCATACCTTGGTATAACAGTAGGTCCCGTGTGCTGTATGGTTAGGATGAGCTTACCTCCTGGCGTCGATGATTAGCCGCAGTAGCAAAAATAGGCAGACGTTAAATAAATAAATAGAATAGAAAAATCTTAATAGTCTTATTATATTTTTTTTCCAATCTAACTAATTCTTATCTCACTCCTGTTATGGGAATTCAATTCGTTTAGAAACAAAAAATCCAAATCAAATATAGTCCTGGAAAATAACACTGAATAAAAAAAATTGTTTGCAATTCGTTGGAAAAGAGACTTGAATTATCCTCAAGAAGTAAGTATCCGTAATTAGTATCGTTACATTCTGGGTGCAATTCAACAAGTTGAACTTTTCAATCTACCCTACGGTAAATTTAAAGATTCAAAAAGTAGTGAGACGAACAGTAGTTGTTTATTAATAACTAGAAATTTATTTGCATAGTGATATGAACATGCATAAAATTGATGCCTTTTCCCATGAAATAAGATTATTCATACATACATGTTCCACATTCCCTGATCGAATGAAACAAAAATCTTGACTACATATTTTTCATGAAATCAATAATTTACTGATTGAACAATCAAATTTCGTTATAACTCTGAAAATTTGTCTTACATAATTTTATTGGAGTGTGACTTTTTAGCTGTGCCTAATGATTATTTTCCCTTATTAAAAAATATTTATAAGTACATATAATAGATGGATTTTTCTCCGGAATAATAAAGTGAGATTCTAATAACACGAAAGAAATCTGTACAATTCTTAACTGTATTACATCATGCTGGCCAAACGTATATTCAAATAATGGAATGCAGATAAAATTTAAAATTTTTATATCAAATCAGGTTTTAAAATTTAATGATGTGGAACATCGACAAGCATTTTGTAGTAAACAATTGAAGTTTTTATGGTTGAAATAAACGAGCATCCAGATTAAAAAAAACTTACCATTAGAAATATCATAATGATAAACTGGAAACTCAAAGTATATTGCCTCTAATTGAAATCAACTAGAGCTCGCTCTAGCATGAATTCAACTAAAACCTCGAACTTGAAACTCGCAGAAGATTAAAATGAATTATTTGCGTATTACATTATTTATTGCATGAGTATAGAAGTGATTGTTGTTTTTATAAATAAGTAGGTATAATTTTATGTAAATAGGATTAAACATGATGAGACATATTCCTTTGCAATTGGATCAATTACGTGACTATTCTCTAATCAAGAAATATCTCTATCGTGCCATTTTACTAGATTAAATCTATAATAAATGATTCTATATTTTTGCGTTTACTAAATTCATTGAAAATTTCGGGATAAAATGTGATGAATGCGATGGTAGAAATAATAATTACCAAATTCAAAAAAAATTTGATATGTCACAGTCTCAGGGGATAAGCATTTGAACAAAGGAGATAATTATAATAATGCAGGAAGGTTCGTCTCAGGTTGCATGTCATTACACTGAAAGTTTATTCAAATTGACAACATAAATGCTTTACCAAAGTCGATACTACGAGGTTTATTGTATTATTATACTTGAGTCTAGTTTCCTTGGAGAAGCGTATGTTTTGAATCTGATGACCCAACGCAATGTGCCACGAGATCTCTGCTATTATCAGGCTAGGAATGGAAACATACATACACTATACCATCATCTGTTGAAAGATGGTTCAATTAGGACCATCTCAAAAATTTCAAGAGAAGCATATTTCATTAATTTATGACAACGCTAAATTTAAATATCAACATCGCGGAAGTATCAGCATGTTATTGGGTAAGTTGGAGATCATCATGTGGAGAAGAAATTATTTGAAAACAATCAAGCAATATGGACTTGAAGAGGCATCCAAAGAGTATTCTAATATAAACCATGCCTGCTCAATTTTGAATTTAAGGAAAGGGGAAGAGGCTTACTATTTGTCTCATCGTTAGTATAATAGCTGTTCCTGGTACACTACGAGGATTCTAGTCTAACAAAAGTGGGGATTACCACGAAAAAATAGTTGCCCAATCCTACGGAAATTAGTAGTCGAAAGTTTTACCAAAATTGGATGTAACAATCGTATTTGTTTTGGATATTGCTCTTTGCCACTGCAAGAGATCAGAAAAGAATCTCAAGAATGCAACTAATAAGGCAAACATCTAAAGTTGGTTTCATCTAAAAGCCTTCCGCTTCAAGATGAGACATTTAGAGTTCAATTGCTCGATATATTTTACATACATATTTACGCTATTTAGAGGTATAATTCAGGAAAGCGAGAGAACACAAGATAGCAATCACTACGAATATACATGGAACTTATCAAGCTGGAAGAATCAATGATGTATTTGACAATAAATCATAATATTGCATGAAATGCAATAAAATTTCATAAGAAATAATAAGTTATACATAATTGTTATTTTTTATGTTTCGGGAACTGCCTCAAAAATTTTTGAGAGGATGTTGAAATACCCAACAACTTTGTCCTTTTACTCTCCACGAGCATACAATTCCACAGATGTTGGACGCCACAACCCCACTTCACTGTCTTAGATTCAAGTTCGTATTTTAAAGCTTCATCAAATTGGTATTTATGTACAACTACTTTACTATAATTCTTATCTGAATAAACTATTAATATTATTATTATTATTATTCCTGTGTTCATAAGGAACTCAATAATTTTGCTGTTCCACACGTAATACTTAGGAAAATTAAAACAAACTTTTATTTCTCAATTATTCTAAATTCATAATATAACATAACTATCGAATGTATAAATTTACACTGTTTCTATACGTAAACTGATGAGAATGAATAAAAAATTGAATAATTTCCTATTAAAACTAAATTGCCCTAAATATAAGAAAATCATTCTATTATCATTTTTACAACATTTGTAGAAATAAAATCTTTGGGCGCTCATAAAATATTTCTTTAACCATTTTGATTTACATTTTTACCTTTATAATCATCACAGTGCTCGTATGAAATTGAATTGTTCAAGTCATAGCATAACATTGTGATAAAACATATAAATATTATGTTGCAGTTGCAACACTGTAAGTAAGAAACAATGACCCTTATCCACTAAAAATACTGTTAAAGTACTGAGGACCTTTCACGAAAAAGCAATTTATTAAATTCCGATTTATCTCCAGCTCATGGTAACCCCTTTTGTGCATTATTAACCCCAAATAATATTTAAGCTGGCAAATTTTGATTTCTATATTAGCTTTAATCTGATGATGACTAGCTGAAAAGTCCTCATAACTTTAACAATATTTTTAATGGATAGTGGTGATTATTTCTTATTTATAGTGTTATAGCGTATCCACAGTATGAACTCTTCTATAGTATTTTGTAACAGAACAACAGTTATATTCTTTCTATTTGCAAATCTTTAAAATTTATATGAACAGCTTATAACCACTGGAATTTTTTTGTATTTCTTAGTGAAATATGGTTTCAAAAGAAAATAATGATATTATTTATTTTATTTTTCAGTTTTTGATCTTAATATTCTAATTTCCGACAATTAAAGAAATAATAGCCCTAAATCTTGAATTAGTAATAATCACCTCTCAATTTCTTTTTTAATAAATCCCATTCACATGAATTGATGAACTAAGCTTTCTTTCATTTGATACCTGTGTGTGAAGAAAAAAGTTAGCCACCATATTGGATTTAGATATACTTTATTGTATTGTTATCAGAACCAAAGCTGTTTGCACAATTTCAGTTCGATTGGATAACGGAAAGTGGATCAAATTTCAATCAATAGATTTGACATATGATGCTATCATATAAGAAAGCTATTGACTTTACACTTATATATGATATATATATTATAATAATCATTGACGGAAACCATTGAAAAAAAACATAGTCTAGCAATATTTGAACAATAAGATTCCTAATATCAACAAATTGGAATGTACATGAATATTATTAGGTAGGTATATGTCCAAGTTTCCAACTAAGATTCATCTTCTTAATGGAGTCAATCTTTACTTAATGAAAAATTTTCATAATTAATATATTGAATACAATTAATCGAAATGATAATATCCACAAAAATATATTAACTGCTTGGTTCAATACGTCGAATTCAGGTATTCAGAATGCAAAATTGTAGTAACTAATCAGTATATTTTTGTGGAAATTATCATTTCGTTTAATTGCGTTCTAAATGTTCGTATAGTTTATCTGCTGAACTTCCCAACCGCACGCCACTGTGTCTGGTTGGAAACGGTGTTCTCACCTTTCCCTCTCAGACAACCACAAAAGAGAGCTTGGGGCTTGGCCAGACAAGATTCTTATATATTTTTTGATTTTCCATGCCCTTAAACACACATATATTATTAAAGTGCATGTAATTGGTTTATGTACCTTCTTTGTATACACATTTGATTTGTATTGCCCTTAAAAACATGTATTATTGTATTATAAAAGTACATGTACACTCGAGTGGAGGGAATGGTGCCTGGCCTAGGTCACCATGTCTAACTCAATGCCAACAATCATGTTGGCTAGTTGGCTGCAATAAACCATAGAAGCGTATAGACTGGATTAATATTCATAGTCATTATATTATAATTCATATAATATAGTATTTATGCGGGTTAAACCATAGAAGAATTATAATACTCATATATAGTAGGATTGTCTATTAAGTAAGAGTCGTACTTCCCACCCATATAGTTAATATATGCTCCTAGGGACAAAGAGTTCTATATATAGAGTAGACAAGTAGTGTGTTAAGAATAGGAAAGCGCTGGTACGTTGATGGACATTCTACTAACTTTTCTTATTAAGTTGAATATCACTCATAGTAGTAACATCAGTAAGTAACATGAGAGCGCAGTAAATGTGCGAGAAGGACAGAATGCCCATCAACTTACCAGTGAAAGGCTTAGTAGTCTATTCTATATATAGAACTCTTTGCCTAGCGGTGAGAGAATTAATTGTTGATATACCAAATTCAATCTTCTGCCTGCATAGGCTATTCTGGCTTACGTGGTTGAGATTTCGTTTCCCGATTCCGAAACTCCAAGCAGCAATCTCAGTTTTTTAAATTTTTATATATTGTTGGTAATACTAGGTTAGTAGGTTATTTAAAATCTGATTGATTGATTGATGTTCCTTCTGTGCACACAATTAATTTTCCTTGTCCTTGAACATATTATGTATTATTAAAGTGCATATATACTCGAATGGGAGGTACGACTTTTGCTTAATAGTCGGTCGTCAAAGAGAAGGTCCCCTTAGCCATCTACCTTAGATTTGCACCGTTCACCACATAAAATAGGATGACGCTAGGGGAAATATGCAAGAGGAGAAAGTGTTAAACCTACATTTTTATGCCGTAATCAAGAACATTTTACCGTTCTCAGGTCATAACTCGTAACCACATAATATCTAATTGATATATTCCTAACCAAAATAGTTTCCTTTATGCTGTCTCGTAACCAACGTATAAGCCCCCTCCCACACTGTACGATAAGGGTGCGGCAACAAATCCGAACGACGACATTCTTCTACTCGAGTGAAGAATGCACAAATTGAGCAAAGTATCAATTCATCAGATCATAATGATGCTCCTATTAAGATGTCCATACGATACGACTTTATTCGTAGTTATAGTTTAGGAAAGTTGGTAAGCTTTCGACCTTTGATAAAATGAAGAATAACATGTTATTATCTGTTTAAAATATATATGAGATTTACTATCGGTGGTCCAAATTCATAGATTATAAATGACAGCTCTCATCACGATGAGATTTTAATGTCAACGACGGCGATGACAATAATGTATTATGGATCAAGAAGACTAGAGCCGTCTTGGTATGGAACAGAATTACGGCATTTTTATATTGGAGTGTACCGTCTATCGGTATGATATTTCTGCAAAATACGTTATAAGGATAATATCTTAAAATTACTGCTGAACTATAATTAAAATTATGTGAAAATATGAAATAAGTCATTAGATGACTTTATGTGTATGTTGTAGCAAATCGAGTTGATTACTTTACTGAAGGTAAATCTATGACAGACATCTTCAAATTCAAGTCAGGTCAAACCCCCGAATGTTGGCGGAAGTGGGCCAGTAGCCTGAGTGCGTTTTAATTATACATGTGTACGAGGGTAAAGAAAATCAATCAATCTCAAAAAGAAACATTCAAATAATCTACCAGCTTAGTATTCTTAAAAAAATATGAAATTTGAAAAACTAACCCATGAACAAACAAACTAACCGGTGGTGACCTTGTCGCTTGTAGTTTAGAGCCTACGCTATCGGAAGCAATAAAATATGCAGACAAGGTCTAACTGGCTGAGCCAGCATCGCCGTTGCAGCGACAATATTGGATTCGGTATATGAACTGCTGTTTATTCGATTAAGATGTCCAAATCACTGAACAACAATACTATAGATACCAATAAACCATAAAAGAATTAACACTGAGGATACCTTCAAAACTATACATGAAAAATCACCCTTATCCACCAAAGACTATGAGTATCATTGTTATATACTAAAAATATATTAAATTACTGAGGAACTTTGAGCCCAAGTAGTCATTTTCAGAGTAAACTGCAGTTCACTCTGATGATGTCTAGTTGGTTTTTAGTACTTTAATAGTATATTTAGAGGATAAGGGTGATTGTTTCTTATTAATAGAACTAAGTATTATGGATACCATATAAAGTCAAGTCGCATAGTTGCAGTGTGAAAATTATTATTTATTGATTAAAATTTCTTCTGTGTTATTAATATACCATAGATTAATTTTATACTCTTGTGAATCTTCTGTACCCGCCATCTACCGCAGTTGTTCCTAGATGGTATAGAAGGCAACCATAATCCAATTTATAGTTCAAGTTCATTTTCTACATTTACCGACATGGATAAAATCGCCACGGAAGTGTTCAGTCATCTTTTATGGAACATTAGAAATTAAATGTGGTGTTAATATCAAACGGCGTGAACTCATACATAAACACATCTCAATATTTACTCGAAGTAAGCTGCGTAATTTTTGTGCAAGATATTGTTTGATAATATTTGTTAAGTTTTCTTTTGATTTACGTCGTGTCTGAAGTTTTGAAGGAGGCCATCTTTGCAATCTACTATCAGAGGTCCTTGGCTCGCGGTTTCATTGTCTGGTGAAAAGCCAGTATTTATTTAACATATAGTACATCAAATGGCTTTAAAAAGAATTAATAAGGTATGTAATCATCTAAACTGTCAGTATTATTCTTTAAAATTTGCCATTTTCATGCAAGCTTTTATTATAAGTCTGTTAAACGCCCTTAACGATTTTGTTTCAAACCATTGCAATGATTAGGTATATTTATCATTTTCATTTTGTTTTATTCTAAGCTATACTAATTTGGGGCGAAAATGTATTTTGCAAGGTTCAGTAATTTAGATTAATTAGTTATGTTGATGCTGTCATTTTGTGATTCATTCTTACTCACTTTTGCATACTTGTACCTTGGTGGTGGCAAGGCACATCAAAGTTAAAATGCCGGATCTATTGCACGGTAGTAACCTCGAATGATGCCTGCTGTCGACGAAATCCATTTTCATGGTGTTTGATATAAGCATTGAGGGAATAATGAAGCTTTGGCTGAACCATGATGTTCATAGAACTAACCTCACCATATTAGGCACTTGAATTTCAAATGGCTATTATTAACATATAGGTAATGCAGATACACACATTCTTTAACATTATTCTTTCAGGAGTTACAAGACCTCGGTAGAGATCCACCCGCACAATGTTCAGCTGGACCTGTTGGAGATGACTGTAAGCATAACTTTTATTACTTACCAATTAAGTTCATAATTACATTCATTTTAAGAATGATAGGTTAATTGTAATCATCATGTTAACATTATTTTATAAAAACCACACATTCGAACAGATTTATTTGAATTTCTGTGTCCTGATGGTTTTAATGGAGATTTTTTTAATCACAGCATATTCAAGGGCAGAATAAAGGAAGCAATAGTGTCTTGTCAATATTATCACATTCATTAAGCATTTGCAGTTTGAGAATACAGTAATAATGATTACGGTTTCTCATTCATTTTTATTCTTATATCTTGTGTTACCTTTGAAAATTAATGAGTTATATAGAATCGTGTTCAATACAACCACTAGAATTACTTCTGTTACACTAGTGATAAACTTGTATTAATTCTTTTTTCCATTTATTTTTAGTATTTCATTGGCAAGCCACAATTATGGGACCAGTAAGTATTTTTTACCACATATAATTTGTAGGTACCCACCTACCTGAAACATTGATCATACTGTTTATTCTTTGCATTGAATTTTTGTCAAGTGTTTTACAATATTATTACTATGATGCATTCCTTTTCTTTGAATAGGTTAGTGATGTAGATGTTTCATGAATTATTTTTAATCTAAGAATATCGTAACTGCCTTTTTAGGTTATAATTATGTCAATCAAAAGCATTGCTTCTTCACTTTTGTAGTTCCTAAACATATTTTTCAGACATCTATGAAGCAATATAGGATGAAATTTGGAAATTCAATATTTTTCGAAACTTCTACCTGAATACTTTTACTTGTAAAGATTAGCAGAAGTGAAACTTATTTGTTTTTTAATAGTTATTTTTTGACACCTAGTAACTATGTTACTATCAAAAACATTTAATATAGTAATCATTTCTACGCCATATTTATATTTAATAGGAATTTTGAGTATCTCACTATATTACTGTTCTTATCAATGCTGCTTGCATTATCCATGCATCTGAACAATATTCTTGAAAATTTATCTTAAGTTTTTGTTTCAAAGGTTTTTATGACTAAGTTCTTAGGTACAGTGTATTCATCACTCTTACCGTTTTCATTATCAGATTTTTAGGTATCTCATACCTCCTGGAATAGAATATTCAGTGAATGAATATTTTTCATTAGTATGTTATCTGCAGCTATGTTTTCTATCTTTCACATTCTATTTCCTCAATGGATTTTGTTGAAGATAGTGTTAATTAAGGCTATTGTTGCATGAAGTACGAATAGCCACATCTGGAAAGAGTGGAACCCCTCTCTCACCCTTTCGAGAGCCCACTGCCTTAGCGACACTCAGTATACAATTAGATTAGCTACAGTAAATGCCACCTGCATCATTATATTTCATTCCAACATAACCTGCCTGAAGAAAATTTTTTTGTAACGTTTTTTCTTGAAAGATGTCTTCTTTTATTTGTACAGATCTTTTTTGTGTGCTTAGTTTATTAGACATATTTGAAACAGTCCGCTCTTAATTAATCTCAAGCACCGATATCCTACAACTCTAAACATATTGAATCATCATCAGTACATCCGAACAGATCGACTGCCAGCTTGTTTTATCATGTTTTGAAGAAAGTTAATATTCCTGAAATTTGCTTTGTTGTGGGCAAACTTTTGTGATATTAGCTACTTTTTTTTTTTTTTTTTTTTTTTTTTGCGGAGCTGAAGAAAACCCTTTATGGGGAGGTTATGAGCCTTTGAGACTCGAGATCTTCTTTTGTTACATGGGGCTTTGATGTATTTCTTCCCATGTTCGTTTCCTGAGATTTTTTTCCAGTATTCTTTGTGGTTTTCCATGATCCAGTCATCTACAGACCTTCGTGCTGTACGTTTTGGTACCCCCGTGGTCTGTTCTGGATCTGAAGCGTACTCTGACCCTCTTTTTGCAAGTCCGTCGGCTTTTTCGTTGCCTGTCGTCCCTGATGTCGCGGCACCGACATCAGCTTAACGCGGTATCGGTCTGCCAGTATTTCAAGTTCTTTTTTGCATGTCCATACCAGACGAGATGTCACTTCCTGACTTCTCATTGCCTTAAGTGCAGCCTGACTGTCTGTCAATATGTGGATCTGCTCATCGTCGATGGCTCTCCGATTGTTTTCCTTCACACATTGGAGAATTGCACATAACTCTGCTTGGAAGACAGAGGTGTGTTTACCCAATGAATAGCTCAAGCCAGTCTTTGGGTTTCTTGAATATACTCCTGCACCTGCACCTTTTTCAGTCTTAGACCCGTCTGTATACCAGATCTTTCCCTGAAGAATGTCGCCCAGGTTTGTATGTTCCCATTCAGTCCTTTCTGGTATTGATACCCTAACTGATGAAAAATGAATGAAAAGAGTATCGCTTTGGAATGTGATCTGTTCTCATATCTAACACGTCCCTGGTCACCATTTTTACGATACTCATGTGTCTTGGCCCAATGTGAACATTCTCCAATGTATTTTGTATTCTGAAAGCACCAAACCTGGCCTCTCCTTGGATTACCAATTGGAGGGGAGGCAATCCCAGTAGTGTTTCCATTGCTGCAGTGGGCGTAGATTTCATAGCCTCTGTGATCCCAACTCATGCAACTCTCTGAACCTTGGTCAGTCTTCTCATGGTCCCTCTTTGTTGTGTTTTAGGCCAACATACCAAAGAGGCGTATGTTATTGCGGGTTTAACCACAATGTTGTACAACCAGTAGAGCATGTTCGGTCGTAGCCCCCATTTTTTCCCGAAGGAGCGTCTGGCCACATATAATGAGGTCTCCGCTTTTTTAATTACTTTTCCCAGATGTTGGTTCCGAGTCTAGTATCACCCCGAGATATTTGACTTCCCCTTTTATCTGTACAGTTTCTCCTCGAATCTTCAGAGGTCCTAAGCCCTCTAATTTGCGTTTACAAGTGAATGCTACTATGGTGGCTTTGTGGGGACTGATATTCAGTCCCTTTGAATCCGTCCATATTGTTACCAGGTTCAGGCCCTTTTGCATCTGATCTCTGACTGTGGAGTTGTATTTTCCTTGTACCATGGCCACTATGTCGTCGGCATATCTTACAACTCTAAACATATTGCATAATCATCATCATCAGTACATCCAAACAGATCCACTGCCATCTTGTTTTATCATGTTTTGAAGAAAGTTAATATTCCTGAAATTTGCTTTGTTGCAGGCAAACTTTTGTGATATTAGCTACTTAGGTGTACCACTAAAGTGGTATGTACATTAGAACAAGACTACATCTGTTTAACTTATTGATATTAATTTTAAAGGTGCTAGTTGATAAGAAAATTAATAGCAGCCAAAGCTCATTATGGTTACTTCTTCAGATATTATTAAAGATAACAGACAGTGAAGATTTAATTTGCATCCAGTCTTTACATAAACTGAGTCATACTACTTTGTTAGTTAGGTTGATGAGTTTAAAAGGGTTACCTGAAGGTTATGTGTTGCTGTCAAAACTAAACTGGTAGGTGTGTACAGCTATTATTATTCTGGATGTTCCATGTTTTCATCAGTTCCTTGATCTGTCATAGTGTAGCAAATTTGTCTCTGTGACCCATTTTTATAATAAAGATTGTGATAACCAGTTGGTAATATGATAGCCCTTAGTTGCACTTTTTCTAATGTTAATTTCTTCTTGGAAGTTCACATTTGTGATGAAAATTCTGTTTTGTTAACAAGATGAATTCACATGTTCAGTAATAGTACTTACAATGTACATTTTCACTTGAAGGTTTCAAGTTGAGGTGGTTATTGTAATTCGGGATATCTTTGCCAAAGTATAATACATTAATCTGTTTCAGATTTGGTAATAATAAATGTTATGTAGGATTTGTTGAATTCTATTGTTACAATATCTACATAATGCTAATGTGCCTCAGTCTTCTAGTTTAGTTTGGATTTGTTTATTGCTCAATTCATTCAGTCATTTGACTTGATTGTGTAGTTGGTGATAACTGATATATCTATAAAACTGTTTTTGATTAGGTAGTGAGGTATCTTTTAAAAATAGTAATGCTTGTGACAACGATTCTTGCCATATATTTGCATTAGCTTTCGCTTATAGGACTTGCATAAGCAATCTTCTGTTCTAAGTGCAGAGTACTTGTCTCCAATGATTGTTGTTAATGAGTGTATGCTACTGCAGATGTTCAATTCTAATCTACTTGATCTGGTCACAGTTTTAGTAGACATTTCTGACCTTGTCTTCTAAACTAAATCTTCATTACTGAATGTTTTTTGTACTAGGAGGATATTGCCGATTAATTTTTTTGTCAAGCAATCTTGGGAAAATATGTTTGCATTATGAGTAGGGATCTGTCACCAATCCAGTGGAAGTGATGTAAGACATTGGGACTCTTGATTTTGAACAGGCTTGTTTTATAGAATGTTTCATCACTGCTGTTGGTAATTATCCCGAGCTGGTTGATGAAGATATTTGTTAGTAATTTTCATGATTTTGATATAAAAATATGACAATCAACAGATATTAATTAGTAAATCATTTTCTTACTACTAATTCTGTTATTTCAAATCAAAATATATGGAGTGCAAAACTGGGAAAACGAAAGTGGCAAAATTGAGTGACCCTTGGTATAATTGAATAGTGACAACTTTTCAAAAATGATCAAATTCTCAAAATGTATACTGGTTCTCCAGAAACCATTGTACATATTGCAGTTAAAGTATTTGGATATATATTATTTGTTGTATTTTTTATAAACAAACCAACGTTAATCTTTCATCAATAGTGTGAGTTTTAATTTTATTTAATTTTACATTAATTTCAAGGTGAAGCGCAACTTTTTTGAATCTATTTTGTTTTTATTGTGAAATAACTCTTGTGTCCAATGACTAAAATATACCTTTAATTGTTCAATATTATTCTACATATCAAAATTAAGTATTACACACTATATTATTAGATCAATACATTTCATCATAAATTATGATCTATGTATGTAAGAACCACACTATTTCTTATACTCTTCAATACTTTTGCAATATTAATAAATGCTCAATTTTGATTTTTATTTTAGTTTAGTTCAATTTTCTTCTTACAGCCAGACAGTCCATACCAAGGAGGAGTATTTTTCTTAACAATTCATTTTCCAACAGACTATCCTTTCAAACCTCCGAAAGTGGCTTTCACCACTAGAATTTATCATCCAAACATAAACAGTAATGGTAGCATTTGTCTTGATATCTTACGGTCTCAATGGTCTCCAGCACTTACTATTTCAAAAGGTATGTATTGAAATTTTCAAGTTATTTTTAAGTATCTTTTACATTTTTGAGGAAACTCAACTGACTGCTCATAATATCTTGACTCCATAAAAAATTCTTCGAAACTTACCATATGAAAATTTTGTTATTTCAATATAAAATACATTTTATCTGCAATTTAATTAATAATATAATGCTCAAATTGTAACTCCTAAGGTTTAAAATTATTCTAATTTATATCAATTCAAGTTTTATTCACAATTTATCATTCAATCAATCTATACAGGATGTTACAAATTCGATGCATTACCATTGCTACCTCAGTAGCTATAAGAGATAGTAAGTTAGTTAAAAGGGAGCAAAGTTCCGCATTTTAATGATGAATAATTTGTTTGAAAGAAATTAAAAGTTACTTTCGGAGATATCCGGAAAAATATATTTAGTTTTTATTTTTCTAAATCTTTATTACTGATTATTTCGAAAAATGAAGTGCACTATTTTGTGCTCTTCAAGAAAATAGGTTTTTTCGAAACCACTTTTTGTTTTTTACCCACATCAACTTTATTTTTTTTAAATGCAGACCTGGCTAGTACCTTTTGACCTCACAATACTAATGAGGTGACACTAGTCACTAAATCGTTTACTATAGAAGTTTTTTTTAATTGAAGTGTGGGCATTGACTTTGAAACAAAAGAAAATGTACCTTGACAATAAAGATTCTTCCATAAGGCTTTTCAGTTATCTTCATATAAAAAAATAAATCTCACCCTGGTATCTCTTATGACAAATTTTGAAAGTAAGAACAACATACCCATTTTATCGTTTTAATTTGGGGATATAAAGGTAATTTTTTTATTCGTTGGGGTTCGTGCTTTTAATAAAAAATTTAAAATACCTCATTCAAAACCAATTATCTGTCTTGTCCACTGATTTTACTTTGCCTTTTTGGAATATAACATCTTTTCTTAACCGCCCTACCTAATAATATTGCTGGGTAAGGTTGCCGACGTTCGGGATATTGCAAAAATTACATTTCCGCTGCATTGGCGATTTTCTTCGTTTGAAAATTACTTTTTTGTGTTACACTGTTCGGGTGTCTCTCTTTTGGTTCAAATACCTACCCTTCGATTCTGGTGTCTTTCTTTTGGTTCAAAGACCTACCCTTCGATTTAAAAAATAATCAAATACTCCTACAGCAAACAATTTAGTGACAAGTGTGATTCATCATTAGTTTTGGGAGGTGAAAAGCTACACAAAAATTTAATAAAAAATCCAGGTTCGTATTAAAAAAAATTGAAGTTGATGTGGGTGTCGAAAAAACGGAACGTCGCACCTGGAAAATAAAATTATTTTCTTAAACTGCTCTTTGTTTTCCAAAATAGTAATCGGTAATGAAGCCGTACAAAAATTGAAACGAAATTTTTTTTTTTATGATATACAGGAGTAATCGGAATTTTTCTAATTTCTCTTTTACAAATTATTCAGCATTAAAAAGCGCAACTTTCCCTCCATTTAAGCAAGTCTATCTCTTATAGTTATTCTGTATGTGACATATAATGCAATACATTTAATTTCATACAAATAGCTCATTACAGCATACTAGTTTCAATCTTTCTTGTACAATTTGAACTTTTCCCAATGTGTCACGTGGTCGAATAAAAATTGAATCCCGCTGTTGTATGATTTTTCTAGTTTCGTTTCGACTGAGTTTCTAGTAAAATGCTGGAAACACAAATTAACAATTGATAATCCGTAATTAATTGTATTGCCATCGGAAATGTCATTGTGGTGATGTGAAAATAAACGCCTGTCATTTGTTTATTGAATATTAACAGCGCTTAACCATCACAGAGTTTATATGGAAATCTCGGATGTCTTCATTCTCTGCAAGCATAATTGACATATGCTTAACTGACGAGCATAATATTTTCGGTGTAAGCAAATTTGGAAACTCTTGTTACGTTATGACTTTATGACAAAATAAAATACACATAGATCCGACTCGGATTTTGCTTTAAAATAATTATCTGATGTCTTGTAGTGCACAAAACAATCATGAATGGATTAGAACATAAGCTGATAATTATTTACATTATGCTTCATGCGCGTTATTTACGATATTATTGCATTCATTTGCATTAGCATCCGATTTACTTATTCAATGCCAACAGTGGCGCGTGTGTATGTTTTTGATGATCCAAGATACAAAATTCGAAATGCTTGTAGACTCGCGTATAGTGTACATACAGCATCTGTGTCAACGTTATATCGTCCTGAGTATAGCGTCCCGACGAAGCCGAATGAAGAACTACAGCCACGGCATGGGCTTTTTTTTAAAAAGCTGTCTTCGTAAAACAAGGATTTAAGATCGATGATTTATCGTATTGGTATGTCGTAAGATTTGACGATCTGAAAGAACTGACTCGTGACCAATCATTTCTTACAGGTTGAAATCTGCATTAAAGATTTTCTTTTTTCGCCGAATGACAGAAAAGGCACGCGCTGATCAATTGCTGGTTTTTTAAGTTGAGCAGTTGTAGTATCATCTGCCAGAATAGCGTGAAATTCAAATCATTTTTATAAATAATTGCAACCGGTTTTTTTATATTGATTCATTTATTATTTAAGCAAATATTGATATCTAGAAGTTATTGGGTGAGAATGGAAAAGTTTTTTTTGTACATATGTGATCCATAATATTATTCTCAATAAAGTGTCTACGATTAATCAGAGCTGGCAAACTTTGTTATTTTCATCAATGTGTATTTTTGTCCACACAGTATTTATTCTCTAAGAAGAAACATATCTATATATCAGAGGTGAACTGCTTCGGTATGAAAAATGTTTTTTTAATACTAAGCGAGCGAAATTTGATTTTTCAAAAATACAAGAGCGACTTTGTTATATTGACGAAATCTGAAACGGTATGGTGCGCTCTCATCACTACGAATTGAATATAGATGATTTACATGATTTACATGTTCCTCAATCAAACTTTCAGATGAGCTAGATTGATATGGTCTATGAATGGAATAACCTTAATCGTTGTCTTCAAGTCTCGACCTTGCCAAGGTCAAAAGGAGGCGTTGTTACGGAATGTTTAGATGAAATGGATATTGGAGTATCTCATTCAGTACAGCCTAGATTATTCTGTCAATAATATAAATTATAAATATAATTATTATGACTGGAACTAATCATATTGGAAAATGTTTATTGTTAAACATGTAATAGTATATTATAGAACTAGTTTAATTACGCTCGATTTTAGCGCATCAGCAAAGCGAGAGTTTCCCAAAGAACGGGTGCATTAAAATGACTAATCAAAGAGTTTTTGTAACTACTATTATTTCTATTACCCATTTTCAATAAATTTAAAATTAACTTGTGAATCTTTACTTCGGTTTTTTTTTATTTCATTGAAAACAGATGCATAACATTTGAAACTTTTATTAATTTGACATGTCAAATTTCATCGGTCTTTTATAAGTTATTCAAATTTGTTCACATTTTTGAATAAAATGAACGAATCTGTACTCCTGCCAAATTGAGGGAAATATCTTGAATAGTAGACTTCCGCGGATAGCTAATCTTGAAAAATCTTTGCTTCCGGATGGATTCCGCGTCACAATAGCACGACTTGATGCCGACGTTTCGCCAACCATTGCAGGTGGCATCTTCAGGACAGGCTTGAGGCTTAAACTGAACTGTTTCAGTTCAAACTAGTTGTAACTTTTGTCGGTAACTTGTTACCATCAAAATCCCGTACCCAGTACTTCATGTATAAGTTAGAGAAGTCATAATCGTCGCGGAATAGAAAAATAGTATTATGCATCAACTTCGTAAGTATTCCCCATTTTAACGCGATAAAATGGGGAATAATTTATCTGCACTAGTACAGAAAATTGATGTTTAGTCTCTATTTCATTTAGGAATCCTAAGAGAGTGAACTGGTTCAAATGGTTTCTTTTTCATTGTGTGTAAAATCGCTTTCAAAATTGGATTAAAAAGTTCGTAAACAGCAATGTAAGATTGCTTTTGGGGTTATCGAATTCGGTGTCTGAAAATGGCGGTTAAAAAAATTAATTAATTGAGATTAAAATTATTACCATTGTAGTAAGTTTAATTAAGTTATAGGTTTACTATTTTTTTTGTAGTCAATTAAAAATTATTGTATGTACTTTTTAGAAACATTCTGCGAAAGTAGTAATAATTACTCTAATCTGTTTAGGTAACTTTCAGTTTTTAAATATATACTTCTACAATAATATAAATTAAATATTTTTTCCATGTATTAGTAAATAATGAAGGAAGATTCACATAAGTACCGTTAATTTTCGATTCGAAAAGTTGTTTAGTTTAATTTATTCTGTTCGTGAATATCTCTCAGCCAAAATATATTTTCAAATGAAATAAGTCTGAATTTGAAGAAAAAAACATACCTTTCGTATTTATATGGTTTAATTTATAGCCGGATCTACGATTTGAGGAAAAAATCCTGAATATATATTTTTTAAATACAAATAGTTACAATGGAGGGTCCGAAAAACTCATCTCATAATTTATTATTCGCCGCATTTCCCAATCACTCGCTCTCTTTATGAATAAAATTGCGAATTAGCATAGGAACTTCCATCGAAAAATTCAAGTACTGCCGATTCAATTCTCCCTGCGCCAGCTTTGATATCTTTCTAATTCGTTACTGGTTTCGCTTCTCCACCTAGCTTAATTTCGAGAATATTTTGTTTTGAGATCTAGGTATAATATAAATATTAGTGAATATTCATGGTTTCGGAGCTTAAGCGTATTTCATTAATAAGTACTAATATCAAAATTTATTCTTTTTTAATATTTTTTAAACCGCAGTTTAGGGCTCCATCCTTCTTTTCCAATTTTCAGACCGTACTCGTAATCAGCGATCCTAAAAATTCAAATTGTTTATCAATGATAGCGAGAAGTCGACACTTTTTGAACAGTTCAATTCTGAACACTATGCAAAAAACCTTTCGAATTGGATTCCTCAAGTTAGGTCTATTTTATGCTACATTGAATTGACGGACTAGTTGGCCAATCAATATATTAGAAATTATTGTTGAATTAAGAGTCCTGGTTATTTGAGAATCATGGAAACAGTAATTTAAACTCAATGAAATGAGCTGTTTAAACAAAACATAGAGAATGAATTCAAAACATCGTAAATTATTTTAAACTGTCAACCAAACTTATTTTGCCACTGATTATTGTAGAAAATTCTGACCATACAGATTCAGCAAATGGATCGATAACCGTTTTGCAAAAACTGCAGACGAATATACACGTGAAATATTGAGTTGAAATATACCCTCATGACGAAATTACGGAGAAAGATTTGATATTCCAGTTGAATGTTTGTTGATGACTAAAAAAATATTTCATTATTTGTGTAAACTCCAGAAAATCGCATTGTTCAATATCCAAACATAATCTTCAAAAGTTTTATATTTTTCACAAAAATGCACATAGATTATGTTCCAAATTAAAATACGAAAGATTTATAAATTGTGTGTATTCCGGCTTCAACTGGTTCTATGACATTTCAAATAATTGGGGCTTGAACCAATAAAATCTCAAATCCTTACAAGGTAGAAAATATCTGTTGTCCTACATAAAAGATATTTCACTATGGTGGTTGTTAATATTTAATTTTATTTCAGTTCTCTTATCAATCTGCTCACTTCTGTGCGATCCAAATCCAGATGATCCATTAGTACCAGAAATTGCTAGGATATACAAAACGGACCGGGAAAAGTACAACGAGTTAGCGCGCGAGTGGACTCGCAAATATGCTATGTGATGCCCAGGCCCCCAATCCCACTTCACGTTTTAGATGAGACAAGTTATTTAATTCAACACTCGGAGGGGATAAGCCAGCTAATTGGTTTTGTCAACTGTACTTTTGGTTTGGACTGTGTTCCCTCCTTTTACTTACCTTCTACCACAATATACTAGGTGGTTTTATAAACGTTTCAACATTTGTATCAAACTGTAATTTAGCTCTTTAAATTTACTTATTTTAATATATTGTGGTTGTAAGGAGTAGTGTTGGGTTGCGTTCTTTTCCCAGTTGTGCCCGACATCCTTGCAGGAGCACCGAAGATATTGTCGTTTGTTTATTTTGCGAGTAAACCTTCCACAAAAGTTTTCTTTGCTCCGTCCAACGTCGGGTCCCGGATTTTCAGCGCAACGTGTGTCAAATCACACTCATATACTAATGTAATTGTTAGATAAATTAATATGTAGGTTTTGTGGTTCAACTAGGTGTATTATAATAATAATAAATCATTTCAATTCTGCATTCGTGACGGGTGTTTACCATTTCCACAAATTTGGAAATTATTTTTTCATCTTTCTTGAAATGATCTCATGGTGTCTTAATTGTCAGCAAATCGCGCTAATTATTGCATTAAGTATGTGCTACACTCATTCCCACCAATTTATGGTTTATTAGATGAATTTGAGTTGAATTAAATAGGTATTCTTCCTAGAAGAAGTTGGTTGGCATCCATAATAATACTGTAAGTAATTTTATATCAATATAACTCTGCAAATCATTAGGTAGATGTTTTGTATCATCTTCATTAATTTTTGTTTAACATAATCACAACCATTGGAATTTTGTTATAAAAGTAGATCAATCATACTTTTTATGTTCTTTAAATTTAATATATCCTATAATTAAGTTCCTTTATAGCAAGAAAGACTTGAAACTTTAGCATGTTCTAATAATAATGATTGGTTTGTTTTGGCAATTGATATAATAATATTAATATAATGTCCTAAATTAACTTTATACACTTGGTATATGGCGTATGTAGTATTTCGATGCCCATAATTGTTACTTAAGAAAATTGAAGAAATTGGGTTCATACCACTTTAATTAAACTCATTGACCAGGAAGACAATATAAAAAAATTGAGTCCATTACTTTGATTATTTTGCCCTTCATGTAGAATAAAGATATTAATTTAGAATTGCATAATGGGACTAGGCTAGAGTACATGTCACCAAATATTTTTCGTTTCACTTACGGCTTTTAATATTATGAAACTCAAACTTGATGGATTCAATTTGTCAATTACGAGCTAGTCACGAAATTTTAAAGTCAAAAGATGGGTTCGCCCCGACGAGAATGGTGATCTTTTAATTTAATTAAGCATGTATTTATTACTTTTTCTTGAAGACTCACAAAATGTTTTCTGCTCCCGCATGATAATACTACTTCCCAGTATGTTTGATCTGCTTGGATTTGTTTCCTGATTCATTCAAGAGCATCACAGTTCATTGCCATTTTGATTGTTGCGACCCCGCAAATGCCGTAGATATGTGGAGGATACTTCACGGGTTATAATATAATATTTATTAAATTATATGAATACAATAAGTTGAATATTACTGAAAATAGGATGAAAAAACTGCCTGAAAAATCATTCAATACATTATAGAATCTTCTCCCAACTATATTGACATCTGACTCAATTGTTCAATTTTACATGATGCAATAATAATATCAAAAACTGAATCTGCTCAAAAATAATGAAGTGATAAATGACATGCCTGGTAAACAAGTACCTATATTAAGTATTCCTGTCATTCATGTTGGATTTATCAAACTATAAAATATTCCGCTATTTCCAAGTATGTGCAAAATAAAATCAAAGAGCTTTTTGACCATGTTGAGAAACTTCACTCTGTTAGATGTGCATGTTGGGGTTTACACCGCAACTTTTTTGATAATTTTCTATAGTAACTGGAACTCGCATGTTGGGCATTGAACCACTACTTGCCCTATATTCTTCACTTTCAAAAGCCTCTTAAACATCTTATTGCAAAACGTGAGTGTCGTGTGCTTAGGATAATAATTAGTTTTGTAATTTCAAAATAACAATCGTATTGTTTTCATGATCAAATCGTACTCAATCAGCATAGGTATCAATAATTATTTACACTACAGTTGACGGGTAAACACTTCCTGTAAGTTTTAGCTGATTGTAGATGTACTGTAGCACCGAAATTGTGTGGTGTATTTTTCACTAACACGTCGCAATGTTTAGCACCGGAACAATTTTATGATCGTACTACTTTCACAATATTTTTTCAAGAATTAAATCAACATCAGTTAGCCTCTAGAATATGTCAGTTTTATTTCAAAAATGTAAACACTGTTAGTTTTGTTTTGCAGATATGACTGTACTATCTAAAACTTGTATAACTTTTTATACATAAATATAATGTGTAAAAATACTGAATCTAGTAACTGAGCGATTGCCTCCTATCCTTTTGTTCTAATTTCCGGGACCTTCCAGCAGGGTTGTCTCCTCCTATCAAAAACGTACCATATACAGTTACTCTCATTGCATTAAATTATTCAGTGTATATTACAATTTATTATTACGTCATAAGTAAACTAGAATATTTGTTATATATTTTCTCGTCATTATCAGGACATTAAATAATAAAATAAAACCCATTATGTTGTTTTCTTTTTTATTAACAAACTAGGCGTCCTGAATTGATTGAAAAATATTGTGTTTATCAACACCTTGTCGCTCAGAAAACAAGAAAATTGAAGCTGATTCTGTAGGAATTCATTGGTAGACATTTAACTTTTATTTTAAAAAATTCTACCAATACGCTAATTTGATCAGGCCGTACATGACGAGTGCGCTTACTTCACGATCTCGATTGTATGATGATTTGGCAGCAATCAAAACTTTGTTTTTGCCACTTGGTCAATGAAATCAATGTGAATAAATATTCTGATGAAACAATATAAACAGCATTTATGCTGTTCCTTCTTGACACTGACGTCCTCACTCAAACGTAACTTCAAATCACATACGCATAATTCTATTCAATATTTTTTTCGAAACTATTCAGCTCTAGTCTAGCATCATCTAGAGAATTTCAAAAAGTATAAATTAGATTTGTTTGAGTTTGGGTTTGTGCTTCTGTTCATCCAAAATGTGTCATATTTTCCCTCTTCAAGATCGTTCCGTTTAATTCCAACGGAACGGTAAAAAACTGAAACTCCATTTGCGGATAATGAAAAAGTCCAACCTGGAACGTATAGATTGTGTTGGGGATATATAGATCTATTGTGTCACCTTCTGCTGCTGCGCCGTTCATGATGTCTCGGCGGCTAGAGAATGAATAGGAAATATCTAGTAATATATTCAGTCATTTCTTGTGATTAAAAGGCAACGCAACTTTTGTACCCACTTATGTGAACTACATGATGAAGACATCCAAACCGCTTTAGTCCTATCTACCTTAAATTACATGAGAATCTGGTATTCGTAGAACATGTGTTTGTGTGTGAGGTGAATAAATAGTGAATAGCCAATGATAAACTGCTCTCGTATGTCTATTAGAAGACAACCATAGACTGTTGCTGTAGGGCGACTTGTGAGTGCTACAGGCTATACGGTCAGTGCCTGTGATACCGCTGGTATCGTGGAGATTAGATGAGTCCCACGTTTGGAAGTCAAATATGATACCGCTGGTATCTTGAGACTGGGTGGTCCACGTTGAGGCATCAATCTGATATCGCTAGGTGTCTTGAAAACGGGCACGCCACTATGATATCGAAGGTGGGTGATGTGGGGCCCGTCAAGGGGGCGTTTGAGATTGTTAAATCCGGCAGCTAGCTCTGGAACAAATATAAACACAGACAGGAGCACCGGGCCCTGTTTATTATTGCAGGTTATACAGGCAATAAATACGGAGGGCGATGCTACCATGTATACGCAACGCGTAGGGTGAGACAAAAATCTAATGTTCAATACACAAAATATTCACTGTTCACTAGGATGTTGCACTGGTCCATATACCGGGGGTATATGTAAAGTCTCGAGCAAATCAAATGTAAGTTATATCAGTGCAGCTTTATGTATAGTTGGACATGCAATAGAGTGTCATGATAACAACTGAGCACTAGGAATTCACAGGGTAAAATAATACAAACAACTTAGGTGAATGCAAACACAGGTAGAGCGAGCAAGCAGCGTTGAGGGATAGCGGGGCGATGAGCAGTCGTACTGTGCCGGACGACGAGACGCTAGGGCCTGCGAGTCGGGGCGACGAGTAGATGTCAACGGCGGAACACTATTGGTGCACAGAGTTTTGTCCTTTGGGGAGCATAGCCTCCGGCTGATGAGTTAATGATGATGATGACAATAAGGTGGTTTTGCCTTGGTAGGGGCAACTGCAGAAAGCTTGATACAAAGACTAGGGCGAAGCTAGTAATGCATACCGATGAGGGAATGCAGTTACCTTTTATTCAAAAAGTCTGGAGAGAAAGTCGCGATATTGCCTGTGATTGGTCGAGCCTTATGGAGTGAAGGAGGAGCTTAGCATGTAGCGTGAGAATCCTGGAAAAACCTGCGAGTGCTGGGGAGACCGAACTCTGATTCTCAGAAATGCCGCGAACTCCGTGCATGAGTTCACTTTTCGGTCGTCGACGGCAAATACCAACAACTTTCAAGGGGTGCAATGAAGTCAGTCGAGTTATCGATGGATAAACGTGTATCATCGATAACTGACTTTTTAGGAGGCTTGCATCACCTGCATGACTAACTACTCCAGATGTACATATACATGTACTATGTACTATAGACGCTCTATGGAGACGACAGTAAAAAGCACAGGTCAACATGGCGATAATTGGTCGTTTTAGATTGTGGTCGTGTACATTGTTCATGTAATGTTATTGACTTACAAAAGTAAACCTAGCAATTATGTATGAGGTTTTTTTTGTATACATTTGGGCTTTCAGTCTGGACACTCCCTAGTGAATTCATCCCTCTAAGTTGACACGTTGACTGTCCCCATAAGGATTCCCCTTTTTTTTCAATATTCTAATTTAAACATGAAATAGGTATCATCTTTTATTGTGTAAAAAAGAATCTATACCATTTTGTTGCTCTTTCATCATGTTTACCTATGACTCGTATACATATCAGTATTTTTTTTGTCATACTTCCATGAATCATATAACATTTCAGTTTGTGTGGCTAGGTTATATTATTAATTTCAATATAGCATAATTTACAAATAGTGATTCTGTGATTTTCGTAAGCTGGTAAGTTGATATTTTCGACCAAATCAGCAGCTACAAGTTGTCTAAGAAAGTCACTTATTTGGTACAAAAAAGTTGTTGTTGAGTTGATTGCTGGATCAGTTATTGGATAATATTCATTGAGCTACACCCTGACATTCAAAAACTTGAATTTGTGGAACAGTTACTGAACCATTTTTTAAATTTATTATAAGAACGCGGATCCTGAACCTGGGACAAGTAGTAACGCCCTCATTTTGCAATAAAAACCACGGAAACCAGATGGTACAATTAGACATAAACAATGCCATGTATGTTACATCAATAAAAGAGATACATGGATTTTGCTACAAAGCGTACCAAACAAGATTCCACCGAATATTTTATTTGTCAGAAAGCCTGCTGCCTAAAATGCTTTAAACAAAAGCATTAATGTTCATGTTTCTAATCATAAAAAGTTGTTTTTGGAGTTATTTTGTAACATCAAAACTTTTTCTGAATCTTATTGTCTTTTATGAATTTTATTTTGGTCCCAAGTCCGCCCCCCCCCTCCTGTGCAATAAGTCAAATATGATTCTGCCATAGATAAAAAGAATACTCTATGCTTCAGTCAGCCCACTATGTATACTTGGAGATGGTTCCATAATTCCGAATGATCAATCTATCAAATAACGAATTCCAGTTAGAGATGCAAGGGCACATGTACCGATAGGGCAATGTTGCTCAAATCGACCTTGTAGGAGTGCTTGGACCAGAGGAAAGTTCCTCATTATACCGTTTCAAATTGGCCGACATCTGAACCAAAAAACTGCCTAAAGAAATCTTGATCATAACTAGCGAACAACCCGCTAAGGGTCCTGTTAGCACATACGTTCTGCTTGTGTTTCCCAGTAAAAGAATTTTATTCCTCCCGATTTGATGTAATCTTAGGCTTATGATAACTGGGAAGTGACGACCATTGAATAAAAAATCTAGCTGATTCGATAACAAAAGATAAACCTTAAATTTGATGTCAAATATTGGAAATTTTATATTCACGAAGGGTATTCTATACTATTAATATCAATTTGTATTCTTAACAGTATACATATCATTATCTATCAGTTTTAGTATTTATAGAATTCATAATGGAAAGTAAACATGTGGAAGGAATGTGCAGATACTATCAATCATCGTTCTCCATTAATACTTGTTTTCATAGGCGCCACTTTTTTCAATTGAGATAATTCCATGAAAATAACAGTTAGAAAATATTCATTACATGAATTCATCATCACATTCATTGTGCTTCGTCGCTATGAATTCAAAACGCGTGTCAAAAAAAATGAGTTCCGCACCATCGATAAGTGATATAGGTTTCTTAGAGAATATCCAAACATACGCAAAATTTTTAATAATTTTGCCCAACTATGACTTTAAAAAAGGAGATTTCAGTGTAGATTCCATTTATGAAAGCGTTATAACATACCTGATTCCAGTTACTTTTGGCATTTTGTACGTGTTTTCATTAATTTGCAGAGTTCTTTATTTGTATAACCAGCTTCTGTTCAGTCAACAAATGTTAGATTATTTGTGCGATTTAATTGGAATCCTCATATATATTCTAACCATTTGTAGTTCTCTTAAACGGAATAGACAAAAATGGAAAAAATTGTTTCAGACATTTGTATATATAGACTGTGAACTGAAACAAAAAAAAATAATGAAGAAGTTTTACTTTGAAAGCTATTTTTCTTTGTTTGTAGTAAGTCATATTGTTGCATTTGGGTCTATGATAGGGATATTAGTTATCCTAATACAGAATTTTGAAGTTAATAAATATATTGTTATACTTTTAGTGGCCGTTGTTTTCGATTTCAGCTTGATGATAATCATTGCGATCATATGTTTATCAATTCGTTGTCGTTCTCAAGATGCAAATGAGTTGTTGAGCTTATGTATTGATTCTGAGAGAAGAGTCAAAATTGTAGATTCTTCGTTTTGCCAACATCTTGACATAATACTGAAAGTTGGAAATATTTATAGGGCCATAACTGAAATTCTAACATTACTTAACGATATATTCGGTTGGAGGATTTTACTACTGATTACTAGATCTGTTATAACATCTTTAACAGCTCTCAATATTCTTTTTCCTTTCGTTAGAAATATGAAAGATATATCATTTGGTAAAGAACGGATTTCTTCCTTTTATTCTGCTATTTTGTTGATGGTAAGTATAAAAAAACAGATTGTTCATACTTTGCATGCTTCCTCGAATTTTACTATGATAGTTAGAATAATTGATAAATAAATATTTAAGATATAGTAAACATGCTTGCTTTACAGCTGCTGTTAATGTTAATGCTTAGACCATTGAAAAAAATGTCCATTGCAATATCCAATATTTCAATATCAAACCAATTCACTGCAGCCTGATAGACTCAACTATTTTACTATTGTCTTACGATACTAGTTATCGTGGATTAATTGTTTATCCTCCTAGAGTCCTAGATTGAATAATAATTATTACCATTTATTTTAGTGCGGCACCATATTCCTAAACATGGCATCTCATACAACATCTGTGGAAGTAGAACGATTAACTGGTTTATGCTATTCACTGTATATAAGATATCCTGAATCATCGGCAGAGAGACAAGAGTTACTCATTCTAGCAAAATATGTGAGATATCATACACCCACTCTTTCCGCTGGAGGATTCTTCAATATCAATCGTGAAACGCTGTTCTCTGTCGTAGGTACAGTGACAACATGTTTCATAATAATTATAGAGGTAAATGGAATGTATCAGGCTACATAGAATAAATCATTTGTTGGAATGTTCTTCTATTTTGTTGAATCTATTATCGTTTATTAGATTTGTTAACCCTTAATTAAGTCTTAACGCAATGGAGAGCAATGAAATTTTGAACAAGAGGGGAATACAGGAGTCTCCTTGAAAGACACCCCTCTTGAATGTTACCAATTCTGTCAACACTCGTCGTGTGTCTGATGTGATGGCAAAACGAGTCTTCCAGAGTGGTAACAGATATTCTATACTTCTCACTAGTGGTGTTGGTACCGCAAGGCATTGGAGCAAGTATATTAATAGCTCATGTGATGTTGAATCAAATGCTTTACGATAGTCAATACAGGCCATGGAAAGGTTGCGCTTGTAGAGTATGGAGTCCTGAGTGATAGATCTATCACCAAGATCTCCCTGCAACCCTCCATGCTCTTGTTTGCCCCAAGTTGCTCGCTGATGTTATTAATTACCAGACCGATCGGTCTCAACAGAATTCGGTCTTCGCATCTTCGCTGCGTTCGAACTTGAAGAACATTCCGGCCTGAAAGAACTCGGCGCAGATCTTGATAGACCGGATGCAGAAGGCAGTCATTCTGGGTTCAATGAGACTACTTAGGGCACACGATCTAGGAACTTGAAGCTACTTACCGACCGATGAGGAGTAGCTTCGGAGAACTGACATGGTTATATCTGGCTCGCGATTGCTGCGATGTCGTCAGAGCCCGCAGCGGCCCCGATCAGGTGTAGATGAAAAAAAAATACGTATCATACTCTTCATCTTAAACTTATTTACGAAAAGTACTTACATCTTCTTCCATTTTGTTCGAAAATCTGATAATCGGGATATTTTCTGTTATGAATTTTTGTTGAAGCTTAACATATTCATATTTTTGTACATTTTGATAATAATTAGGACAAGTCATTTAAAGTATCAGTTTCTGGATATTAGCTATTATAGTCTCTGTGAATGTATTTACGTCACGTCTGGAATTCAGTCGTAAATGGGATTCTTATGTCAATTTGTCATCATCCGACGAAGTGTTATCGTGAGTTAGCAGGGTTCTGTTTATTATAGGTACTTCTAAGAATTGTTTGTGTTGCCTGGGATTTCTGGTCAACAGATACGTAGCCAATGATAGCAGCTACTACCCTCCTTTACAAACCCTACTTAGTCTTAATTTGCCTGAAGTAAACGACTTTTAGTAAAGGAAAAATCACATCAAAATCATTCAATGAGCAACATTATTACATTACAATAACATTAACCAAATCATGAATCTCATAATCAAAACGTTAACCTAGAGAATTACAACTTGAGGTAAACTAGCCTTCATAAAATAAGGCGACTCAGTTGTTTTAGTGTAGTTTCTACATAAATGTATATTGGTGTGAATAAATAACTTAAAATCATCAAGTGCTATTTCTTCAACCAACTACCATCTTACTGAGTTATACAAGAAGTGTAAACAACAGCAGTATACATGGTCCTTCGAGTCAGATCCTTAGGTCATGGGTAAATGAGTTGCTATTAGTGAATTCTAGGTGTAACAATTTTCTTTACAATTAAGACTAAGCTTTATTTTTGTGTAGTAGCAAGTTTCAAAAATGGTGCCTAAGGGACCGGAAGTGGACCTTGTATTTTCCCCAGAACCCGTATTTTCTCCTTACAGCCCTGAAAGTATGCTTTGAAAGATCTGGCTAAGATGAAAAAGCCTCCATTACACGCATTTATGACGATTAAGATACTCATTCAACTTAGACGTTGCCTCATCTCCAAAAATGAACCGAAGTATTCTTCCACAAGGAAATGTTCAGCAAATTCAAAATGGCGAACATAATCATGTTCAGGCTTAAAGAAGTTAAGGTCAACTTAAAAACGGGAGTTATTTTTGAAGCGATACTTTTTTAAATTCGTTAATTTACTAAATTAAATCGGTTTCGATAGTACCGAAAGTTTTCCTTACTGTCGAGGGTTAATCAGCCGTGATTAGTGCTTCTGTGTTGGACATTCTGTATGATCCAGGATACAGGTATTCTAATTCTAAATATATTACAAGAAAACTGCAAATCATCCAAATTGCTCTATGGATTCAAGAATTTATTATTAAGATATTAATGTCATGGAACTATGCCAATTCGCAAATAGCTAACTGCTAATTATACTTATGAAAAATCATCTGAAGTTGAATTTTCACCGTTTACAAATAAAATATAAATCTTTCAGAAAATAGGTCCATTTTCCTTAATCAACACTGAAAAAATCGCCCTATTGTTTACATCTTTCCCTGAAAAAATTCTTAGAACTGAATTGTTCCTTGTTTTACTGATAATTACTAATAATGGTACTGATTATTAACTGTGATCAATAGATCACCGACTTCCCTCACTTTTGCAAGCAAAATAGATTTTGGAGACTTCTGCGGGTCAAATGTATGAGTAGGAACAGAAAATCTATTGGAAATTATTTAGAAACCGGTAAGAAAGACGTTAAGATATACTCTATGTTAGTATGTTACATTGAAATTTTATTCAAATAGTCTACATAATAATGTATTTTACTACTCTATGTTTTATACTGATACCTGCTGAGGACCCAGCATTTTCTAAATACCTGCCCACACGTAAAGACTGAATCGCACCAGCTGTCGAATTTCTCGAAATTGCCTGGGGTTGTGGTTGCTCCAAACTTATTCAATGTTTCGATTGAATATTCCACAATTCGTAAAAGTGCTTTCGTCTGTCCAAATTACATTTTCCAGGAACGATAGAAAATCGGGTCTCCTTTGTAGCCAATCACAAAATTGGAATCGCCTTTTGAAAATACCATTAACATGTGACATATTGCACAAATCAAAGCCAACTATGGTATAGAAACATTTTCAATATTTTGGATTTTAGGACTACAAGTGTAACTTGTGATACATCATTAAAACGGTAATTGAACGGATTATTCAAAACTGCAAAAATCCAATATGGCGCCCATGAGAATAAATAAAGTAATAATAATAATAATTTTATTTCTCCAAGTAACTACATATATATTAATATATTAATTAAGTTAATGATGATTTGAGAAAAACGAAACGGCATAGAGGATTTTCTTTCCACTTCGCTAAAATATGAAGCTCAAAAAGTTCTAATGAGAATGTACTTGTAGATTTTTTCTAACCTTTGAAAAAATCTCGTAAAAAATAAAAACGAAAACCTCAACTTTCAGTTTTACCGCCATATCAAAAGCGGAAGTACCAAAGATAACTTCTTTGTATCTCTTCTGCTTTCCGAGATCCCAAGGACGAGAGTCGAACTTGGAACAACCGGTATATTACGCATAGTGAGGGAAGAAAAAATATGGGAGTCATCACAAATAATCGCTAGTTTATATAAAAATTGTTTCCGCCCGGGATCGAACCGGGGACCTTCCGCGTGTTAGGCGGATGTGATAACCACTACACCACGGAAACGTTGGAAACACTTCAATTAAGTTGCTAAGTATCTGAAAATTGTTCTACAATGTTTAGACTATTTAATAATAAATTTGTGAGTTTACAAAATACGCTTACTTAATATTAAAATCCTTTAACGACCTTACTACTATCTTCGGGTATCATAGTAGTAAACTGATAATAAAATTCAAAAACATAAATCTGGTTGCCTCCAGCTGCAATAAACAAATTTCCTATAGATATAATACTATTATGAGCATTCGCATTAGGAGCCATGACATATGTATTAGGTAGGTATTATTCGATATAATGCGAAGTGAATTCCACAATTACCATTTTCTTGCATTGAAGGAACTTTTTCCACAAGGGAAATTTGGGTAAGATGTCATTGTCGATGTATGAATCTTATACTTTTCGCAAGCAAAGTCCGAAGAGCTATACATAAAAAAGTCCTAGAACTAAAATTCCGTCACCATATATATGGTATTTTTCATCGAATTTTAAGCAACTTTTAGAAATCTTGTAATAAATTTGGGAATCCCAAAGTACACATTGGATCGCTTCAGAACCTCAATTTATGTTACTTCAAAACTGCTTTCACCCAGATTTCAACAAAATCTTTCAACAACAACAAAAACAATTATTGAAGTAAACACTCACATTTACCCCTTAGGTACTTTAACTGCTTATTATAACAAACGGCGATTAACCAAAGGTATAGTCTAAGTGCTAGGATACTCGGCTCCCATTCAGTAGGCTCGGGTTCGATTCCCAAAAAAGGACAATTTGTAAATAAATAATTTATTTCGTTACATAAAAATCAGTAACCAAATCAAATGACATTTGCGAAGAGTAACTTTGCCACGCACACTAGTTTCCATTCTATTTGATTGTAAGCTGTTTGAATATTGACAAAAAAATAATCACCCCATTCTCTCGAATCTGAATGTTCTGACGTAAAAAACGTCTTGACCAAGGGACACCGGATACGGAGGAAAATATCACTCCTACTTGGAACAGTGTAAGATCCAAGGGGAGAACGACAGGGCGACCGCCACACCTACACCCCAGGAATGTCACTTCTCGTATAAAAAAAAATTATTAATGGTTAAATAAAATTCAGTATAGCTATACATCTGTTAGTTATTTGATGAAATTTATTAAATTTTCTCCATTTACGTAGCTTAAAGTTAGTTGCGCTGGACTATCCTGCAGTTCTGCAAAAAAATCAGGTGGATCAGAACAAACTAAGAATCCGAGTGCATTTGCTGCAGGATAAGTAGTTGTATCCCCTAAAGTTTTTACTCGATTTGCATCGCCGAAGAGCAATCGCTTAAATTTGATAATGTCAAGTAACTATAAGTATAATCACGAATAAAGAAACCTGCTGGTGTCGCTACTGCATCACATGCATTTATTTCAGTAATAATTTTTTCTTTATTTCAATAATTTCATGTGATGTTTATTTAATTTACCCTAGTAGGGATAATTTTTTATTCATCCTAGCAGATACAAACTGATTTGCCCGTGGATTTACATAATTAGGAAGTATTTCAGAATGTTGTATCGACGTTTTTACCACTGACTATAATATTTATAATACCTAAGTCATTGGTTTTTACGCATATCTTTGTGGGTGCATCCTACAGTTGATAGATCTTGTTTTGCGTACTTGCTGATCTATTTTGATTTTACTCTCCAAAACTTGAATGAATGGTGAACACCGCAAGTAGATATCTCTTTCCATTCAGAAGTTTAGAAATTGTTTGGTTGACGATTAAATAGTCATGCGTTCGAAAAATCGTAACTTTTGTTTCGTAGTTCATACCGATCTCAACTTTAGAATCATTCGATTCGCAAGATTTTATTTAGTTGGATAAAAGTGACCTACCTCTATCCGAAATTTCAGTTCCTTATTGCTCTCCAAAAATGACCTAGCAAGAACGTTGAAAAACGTATTGATTTTTCCATAAAAATTATATGGTTCCATACTAATTTTATCATTCGTAAACGAATGATAAAATAACCGTAAATGGATATCTATTGCCGTTTAAAAGTTCTGATGGTTGTTTCATATGGAAAGTTATATAATAGCTAATTTAAGGTACTTCGTTTTGCAGTGTAGGTTTTAGGTTATAGAAACGAAAAATACAAGAATAATAATCACATTATTCAATTATGCACACACTGTGTGAATGTTACGAATGTAAAATAAACGTTGATTCACGATGTAAATATAATATATCTTCATTTAGATACCCTAGTGTAATATTTACTAAATCAAGTGATGCGGGGCAATCTTGATTGATTTTCTGGAACAAACAAAACAAATTAGATGTTTATCTTCTTCATCTCCATTATGTATAAATTGATTACTCTACAAATTTCTATCCAGAATGACCTACAGATTATCTAGAAAAGATATAAAATTCCAGTTCAAAGATTTGGAAAGTTTCTAGGAATTTTTCCCAATTATAATTTTGATAAAGAAGATATTATGAAAGATACAGCTTTTAACATAATCATCATTGTGTTGTATGGTGTATTTGTAGTGTATTACATATACAGCCTTATATTGCAAATTGTTAATTTCGGGCCAGTAAGGACATTCATCGACTTTTCGTTAATCATGACTAACAACATAATAGGAATTTGCACTTTCATCATTACTGTTTTAGAAACGATGTTACTGAAGCAAGAATTATGGAAAAAAATGTTCCGGACGTTTTCATTCATCGACTTTCAATTGAAGACAAAAAAATTGAAAGAAAAACGTTTAAAGGATTGTTTCTTATTCCAGTACATTTTAATCAATTGTCTCTTCATGCTTCTCTTCTTACAGCAACTGTACTTTTGGTTATTCATCGATTTCAAAACTTACTACGTTCATATACCACAATTAATATTAATGTATCAGGATTTTCAATTTTTTCTAATAATATTTCATATAATTATGGCAATTAGAGATCGATTTCGAAGCATTAATAACATGATCAGCGACGAAGTATCCCTCAATAGAATCGAAGTTTTGATTCCTGGATGTTATAGAAAAAGTTGGAGTATTATATGAATCTGTAAGAAATATTATAGTTATTTTCAACGAATTGTTTGGATGGCAAATTCTTTTAATCACAATCAAATCAGCTACAGCACTACTGTCTCTAGTGAGTTTCGTGGTGCAAGCACTCTCACAACAAGATATTCAAAATAGGGATACTGCTAACTTAATCATGGTTTTAATTTTCGCACTCTCGTTATGGTAAGTAAAGAATAAATTGTTCTATAATGAAATAGGTTTAAATTTTGAACAGATAATGAGCGACCTGGTGTAAAGTAAAACAATTTTTAATTATTTACTTGATAGAATAAATGTAGAATGTCATTTTGATCACAATTAATTGAAAATCAGAAGCGTTACTCGAGTGTCAGCGTATGAAACCATAAGCATCCAATATTACATATTTTTTATCACATAATGAAGAGTGAAACGATAATTTTTATTTGAACGAATCAGTTTCGGATAGTGTTTGTTTAGCAATATGCCTGAAAGTTTCGTAAAAGGACTACTTCAATATAATCAAAAAATGATTAAAGTTTCTATAAAAAACTCCAATATTATCTCAGTTTTTGTTATGTTTTCTTATGTAAACAAGAGGAATGGTTTCAAGCCCTAATCGTAAAAATGAACATATTTCACAGTTCTATTTTCATATTTCTGTCGTAAACATTATCCACAATGCCTAGAGTTCGACAACGTCAAAGCTATCGCCAGTTAAGTGAGTTTGAACGTATTGGTATGAGGGATAGTGGATTTTCATTTCGCGAAATTGCAACCATGTGGGTCGTAACGTTACAACAGTGTTAAGATGGTCAAGATGGTCTGAAAGCCTTAGACTTATCCAAAGCCTTTGACTTTATAGATCACACAATTTTAATCATAAAACTGAAAAATTACGGTATACGAGGGAAACAGTTGTCAATTATAGTCAGCTACTTAAAAGATAGAAACCAAGTTGTAGAAATGAACTCAGACCAGAACCAATACATTTAAAAAATATATATATATTGAAATGGGAGTGCCACAGGGCTCTATATTAGGGCCTCTTCTCTTTCTAATATTTATCAATGATTTGCCTATAAATAATATCGGAAAGTGGTCATACCTCGATAAACTATGCGGACGACGAGAATGTTGCCATTAAAAGTAACAATATTGAGAATTTGAATCAGGAGTTGATCCTAGTGCTGACAGAGATTGAAAATTGGTGTCAAGTCAATAAACTTGTAATTAACAAGTCAAAAACAAAGTGTGTGATTTTTCAAACTAATAAGTCAAATATTGAAATTCCAAAACTCTTACTTTGAATAACCAAATTATTGACGTAAATAATAGTACTAAATTTTTGGGAATTATTATAGACAAAAATTTGAATTGGTATGAACAAATAACATCTCTTTCAAACAGACTTGAATCTAAACTATACGTATTAAGAACTTTAAAAAAATCGGTGGACAAGGAAACTCTAATGGTTGTCTATTACGCCTTTTTTCAGTCTCTGATAACTTATGGGATTACTTTCTGGGGCAACAGCTCTCAATCTAAACAGATTTTGATTCTACAAAAAATGGCAATACGCATAATTTATGGCCTGAGGCATCGAAACTCCTGTAAAGGTACTTTTCGCAAATTCAATATTTTAACTGTTCCGGCACTTTATATCTCGGAAAGTCTTATGTTCAACTTCAGAAACAAACACTATTCGGCAGAGTATGAAAACGGACAAATATATGAAACTCGTAAGATTTTATATCTTTACCCAGAGGTTGACTTAACATTATATCAAAAAAATATGGAATACATGAGCCTTAAGCTTTTTAACACACTTCCAAATGAGATTAAAGAGATTAAGGAATTAAAAAAATTCAAAGCAGCTGTTACTAAATTGCTAATAACTTTAGAACCTTATACAGTTGCAGATTTTTTAGAACAATATTATTATTATGAGCGTCGCCGCGGATCCGAGCGTCCTAAGGAGGACTACAGATCGTGAAGAACGCACCTAAGAAAATTGGCCCTAAGAGACAGATTTTCCACTACACCAGCAATAGGAAATGACTGGATGGAAGCTCTAGGACAAAGAGTCTCCATGGCGTCCGTCTATCGACGGATAAGGTCTTTTAGGCTACGTTTTTACAGACCATTTGTATGCCTTCCCCCTACCCCCACGTCATTATGGCAGTAGGTCACCGCTAGTTTTTATCCAGGCCAATTTAAATGCAGCCAATTACATAACCAACGTGTTGGAATCTGTTGCAGTACCATATCTTCCGGGGATAATTAATCCGAATTTGCAACTGCATAATGCCCGCCCTCATAAGGCAAGGGTTACAACGCAGTATTTAGAAGATGCTGATTTGGTGGTGCTTCCATGGCCTGCACGGTTACCGGATCTCTCGCCGATTAAACATGTCTGGGATATAATCGGTAGATGGAAAAATGTTCATAATCAATCAATATTGAAAATAATCGGCGAGTTTTTGGAAGGATATTGGGTGTTTCTTCTGTGAAGGGCGTCCCGGGGGTAGTAAGATGGTTCGTTGGGCGTTGTAGGTTTTAGGTTATAAAAACGAAAAATACAAGAATAATATTATTCGATTATTCACATTATTGTCTTTACATTGTCAATCAATACTCAATGATATAACATAAAACTCTTTCCTAGTTTAATGAGAATGTGTTTATTATTTAGAAAACAAATATTTGTATGCCTTAGGTGTTCGGTACAAAATGCTGGTTTCATATAACATTATCGTCTGATTCAAATCAAATGCTGTAAACTTGCTACACTTATTAGAACCAACATAAGCCGAATATTCGTAAAATAAAGAAAGATTCACGTTGTAGACGTAGACGTAGAAAAAGTAATGCTACAAGTACATCGTTGTCTTTTATTTATTGGTTTCACTATTTTAGTAATTTTTTACTTTTATTGAATATGCTACATTTATTGAATTAATTAAAAACAAATTCAATTGACAACAATCAGTAACTAGATACTATTAAAAGTTATAGTACAATTGCTTAAATTACTAATGCTGAGTCCTCCTAAAGAAGTAGTGGCGCTATTGGTCGAGATAGGTCCCTGTTGGTTTCTAAAGTAATCCCTTGCGAATTAGATGATAGAAGCAAAATAACAAACAAACGTTTTTTTGGCACTTAAAGTAGTATTTATATTATGACATCATGACATCTTTACATAAGAAAATAATAATGGGTTGATGTAAAAAGGAAAAATCATATGTATTACTCTGGAGCAAAGTCCTATTTCCTCCCTTGCGTTTTGATCAAACTATCCGCTGTAGGAAATGATGCACTTTGCTTCATTGTTATACAAATAGCTATTGTACAACTGTCAGAAAAAGTTGACAATTTTACCTCTCTATCGATACTTGAACCTATAGTTTTTTTCACCGTGAAAAAAGTTTTCTTTTCAAGACTTTCTTTCACTGCAACAAACAATTTCTAAAGTAGCGACAGAGCTGTGAATTGTATAGAGAGTATTTATTTATTTATACCAGTTTTGTCGAGTAATTTATGGTTACCGTTACAGTTGTACAAAAAATGTTATTTATATTTCGTTTATCTAATTCGTGTTGCAATGACACATTCCAGTGAATTAACGTTCTCACGCACTTAATACAAAAATAACTAATATCTATGTTGTTTAGATACCTTACTGTAATATTCACAAATCAAGTGATGCGTGACAATCTTGATTAATTTTCTGGAACAAACGAATTAGATCTTTATCTTCTTCATTTGCATTCTGAATGAACCGATTTCACATTTCTATCAAATACCCATCTCAGAATGAGCCACAGATTATCTAGAAAAGATATAAAATTCCTCAGTCCAATTCAAAGATTTGGGAAGTTTCTAGGAATTTTTCCTAATTATGATTTTGATAAAGAAGATATTATGAAAGATACAGCTTTTAACATAACCATTATTGTGTTATATGCTGTATTTGTAGTGTATTATATATTCTGCCTCATCTTGCAAATTGTCAATTTTGGGCCAGTAAGGACATTTATCGACTTTTCGTTACTCGTGGCTAACAACCTAATAGGAATATACACGTTCATCATTACTGTGTTAGAAACAATGTTACTGAAACAAGACTTATGGAAAAAAATGTTCCGGACGTTTTCATTCATCGACTTTCAATTGAAGACTAAAAATTTGAAAGAAAAACGTCTAAAGGATTGTTTCTTATTCCAGTTCATTTTTGGCAATTGCCTTTTCATAGCTCTCTTTTTACAACAACTGTACTTTTGGTTATTCATCGATTTCCAAACTAACCACGTTCATATACCACAAATGATATTACTCTATCAAGATTTTCAATTTTTTCTCATAATATTTTACATAACTCTGGCAATTAGAGATCGATTTCGCAGCATTAATACCATGATCAGTAACGAATTTTGCCTCGATAAAGTAGAAGTTTTGATTCCTGGATGTTATAGAAGGATTGACGTTATAAAAAAAGTTGGAATATTACATGAATCTACAAGAAATATTATAATTATTTTCAACGAATTGTTTGGATGGCAAATTCTTTTAGTCACCATCAAATCAGTTACAGCACTACTGGTTCTAGTGAGTTTCGTGGTGAAAGCACTCTCTCAACAAGATATACAAAATAGGGATACTGCTAGCTTAATTATGGTTTTAATTTTTGCACTCTCGTTTATGGTAAGTAAAGAATAAATTGTTCCAGAATGAAATAAGTGGAGGTGACTGAATTATTTTTAAACAATTTTTAATAAGATCGTAACAACAGGTTGAAAACAAAATTTACAAGGTATCCTGTTGATCTCTGCTGATAAAAACCGATCGTTCATGATTTGGAGCTCTCTAGGTATTGGATAAGTTCGGTGTTTATGGCATTCTCCGTCACTTTGAAGATCACAGGTAGTAGTGCACTGGCTCTATAATTATTAGGTAGCGTCTTCTTTCGTTTTTTGAATCGGTTGGACTCTAGGTGTCTTCTAGCTGGAAGGAAACACACTAAGTTTGTGTAAAAGGGTAAACAGTCTGCAACCTTTTTATTTAGAGGGGCAGATTTCTTGAAAACCATAGGCAGGATTCCTTTTAGCTGCATAGCCTTTTTGATAATGTGATCAAGCAGAATACCTAATGCCTAATTGTGCGCTGACAAAAAAAAATTCAGGCATATGGTTATAGATGGTAGTAACATTAGGAGGGTTCTACTCTTGTGGGATTCTTAGGATTTCTCTGTAGTACATCTAACACATCTTTTAGATTTGTGGGAGAGAGAGAGAGAGAGAGAGAGAGAGAGAGAGAGAGAGAGAGAGAGAGAGAGACACAGATAGACAGACAGACACACATAGACAGACACAGACAAACACAGACAGACAGACAGAGAGGAGAGAGTTGTCAAAAACAAAACTAACATACTTGATCTTTATATTTTCTATTATACAGTGTCACCATTAAAGTCCTCACCATATGGGATTTTTTTTTAAATAGCTTTGGTTAAAATTCGATGGTCAACAAGTATGTATAAGCGAAAAAGATACTTTGAAAAACAAACTTCAAGTTCTTCGTTTTCTTCTTCCATGACTAGTTCTACTCCTTCTTCTTGGTGGTGATGTTGTTGCCGGCTAATTTCAACTGAGCGCTTAATAGTGGCGTAAAAATGAAGATCAGGGTGATTGGACCAATCGTCTCCAAAATGTGAAGATTTGTCCATTTTCAGGCTGGGTTCCGCAATCTCGATTACTTTGGGATGTAGACTCAAAAGTATTTTTCCTTTCTTGTGTAATGATTTGGAGAAACCCACATCAGATTTGTGATTAATATATCCTCTTATTAAAATATTGCGATTTTGAAATAAGAAAAACTGGCCAAAATGAGCCATGCAAATAACTACTGACCTTTACACAATCCAGACAAGAAATAAATAAATCTCTACGTGCACTTAATCTCGCGACTGTAAAACGCAACGCCATTGGCTGGTTTTTGGTTCAAATTAGAGCAAAAATGATATTAACAGTTATGGCCACGGTCGTACATACAGGTCTGGAAACTCGGGGCTGTTTCCTATGTGAGAAGTGAGTCCGCTAAGCGTCGACTGTCGCCTAGTACCAAAAGTTGTCACGTAGGAATATTTTCTGAGAACTGTCAGTTGACTTGTAAACACAAGGAATACCTGCGTTTTTAGAAACAAACTACGAAACCGTGCATTATGCCGAAATGCAAAACGGGGTACAAAAGTGTAAAGCAACAAACTTCTGTTTTTAAAGTGCCGAAAGATGCGGAAATGCGTTAAAAGTGGATGCTTGCGATTCCGGATAGAAATCGTTTTAACGAGGTCTTTTGTGTGCGTCATGTATAACGAAAAAGGGGAAGTTATTTTTAAGGTGAGTAATACATTTTGACAAGAGTAATAGTTCTATTCCTCTCTCAAATCAGAATACTTAATAATACTGCTTGCGATTCCGGAAAGAAATCGTTTTACCGATCCAAGCGCTAGCTAGTGGCTGAGCGAGGGACTACGAGTTTGGCGTCGCGTAAGAGACTCATGTCAAACATACGAGTCGCCAGACCTGTATGTACGACCGTGGTTATGGCCAACCGTGGCGGAAAATGGCATTTCTAAATCGAATTTGAAAAAAAATTATTTGAAAAATATGTTTCTACTGCAATTTTATGTTCAAGGATGAAGTTGCGATTTATAATATGTTTATCAAATAAAATATGTTTTACGAATCCAAAGCTTACTTAACTGATAAAAATTAATTTATTCGTGTAATACTTACCGTCACATATCAGTTCCATGATAAATATTTTATTTACTTTCCATATTTTCAAAAACTAAAATTGCAACCATAAAAAATGTTGGCTCGTGAGCCGTACAAAGTTCCAATAATTGTATCGTTCTTTTGAAAAGACACGAGTATTTAATCTTATAACATATTAAATGCATGTAAGATATAGGGAAACTGTCAAAAGAAGGCATTGTTTTAATTAGACTTTAGTTTTCGCACCTTTTCCAAATTCGATTTAGAAATGCCATTTTCTGCCACTTTCTGCAACAAATGACTAATTTCACAGCTAACGAAGATCGCTTGGTCATAACTGTTTATGTCATTTTTGCTCTAATTTGAACCAAAAACTGTTCCCGACATCAAATTTTAACCAAAGATATTTTTAAAAAACATTGCCATATGGTGCGGTCTTTAACGGTGACACTGTATCTTGTCCTCCTTGGGTTTTTACTCTATAACAAAATCCTGTAAGATGTATTCTCTAATTGTGAAATATTTACATGTAACTACCTTGGGACTATATCTTACCAACTAAGCTAGCTATATCGATAGTAATGTTTCTTCATACTATTAGTCCAGGAAATAAAGTACAAAATCGACCCAAATTAGAAAAATTTGAGTTAAAAGGCCGATTTTGATGTGTGAGGGCTCATTCGATTCGTTTTGACCTCTAGAGCAGAATCTGCCACAGCTACATAGGGGGAAATTTGTCCTATTGTTAATAAACAATAAATAATGGCCAATAAATGGCATGTTTTTGACATAATAAAAAACAATTGAAAACGCTATTTTCCATCAATTTTTAACGGGTAAAGTAGAAAATTGCAGTTATTTGATCAATAAACAATGTGAATTTAAGGTTTATAACAATTTGTCACTTATCTATTTGTTAATAAACAACAAAATGGAAATTTCCTAAACAATCAAGATTAGATTCATTTTCAGGTAATTTGAGGTCGCTGAATACAAATTCGTTATTTTTCTGATTGGCTGTTAATCTAATAGTTAATTAACAATTTGTTAATAAACAAATTAACCAAAAAAATGGAAATTTAAAAAATAATCAAGATTAGATTCATTTTCAGGTAATTTGAGGTCGCTGAATACAAATTCGATGTTATTTTTCTGATTGGCTGTTAATCTAATTAATTAATTAACAATTTGTTAATAAACAAATTAGCCCAAAAAATGGAAATTTAAAAAATAATCAAGACTAGAGTCATTTTCAGGCAATTTGAGGTCGCTGAGTAGTTCGATGTTATTTTTCTGATTGAATGTTAATATAATTATTTAATTAATAATTACTTAGTTACCGAATTAACAAAAAAATTCAAAGTCTCAAAATAATCAATTTCGTATAATTTAAGGTCGCTGAATACGAATTTGATGTTATTTTTTGGATAAATTGCTGGGAAACTATTTTTTATCAATAACATGGGAAACCACTCTTCCCCTTTACGTCTACGGCCCTAAGGTTGAATTACTGGTTCTGAATTCAGCTCATACGTCCCTGCATTTCTCTCAGTTACCATGGCAACGCTATCAATTAACTAATAATATGAACAATTTATTGAAAAATCACATTAGATTCAAATTTAACTACTTCAAATTATCCGAAATTGACTGTAATCTTGATTATTTTAAAACTTTGAATATTTTTTGTTGCCAAGTGAATTAACTAATTAATTGAATTATCATTCGATTCAAAAAATAACATTAAATTCATGTTTAGTGACCCGCATGTCGTACTCCAAAACCAAGGATAATACAAATCCTTGAACCAAAAGATGACATATAGGTACTATTTAAGGTTATGAACGATACATTTTTCGTTTTGTTACAGTATGGTATGATAATGATGTCTATGATATGTCATTCAACTACAAATGAAGGATTGAAATTGATGTCAATATGCTACTCTTTCCAAAGACAGGTCCCCAGAAATTCAAAGGAGAGATCGGAATTGTTGTTGGTATGCAATATCGTGTACTCAGCAAAACCGATATTTTGCGCGGGAGGATTTTTTGACATCAATCGAGCGGCTCTGCTTCAAGTATTTAGCGCTACCACGACGTATTTAATGATAGTATTTCAATTTAACAGTATGTGATAATCTCCACTATTTTGTCTTATGACCTGTAAGGTGATTCTGACATTGATCTTTTTGCAGGGAGTTGATATATCTTAACAGTCATAAATTTTCTGTTATCATTACGCAAAAAAGGAATGTATCAAATAAAAAGCTTACAACTCGACACTGTATTACCATTTTTATTTTTAAGCGACAATTTCTTACACAAAAAGATAACTCGGCACGTAGACGAGGTCGTTATAATTATCATAATCATCCTGGAAGAGGTAATTATCATCAACATACAAATATGAGGTCAAACTTCCAAAAAACTCATAGTAACAGAACTATATATAAATTCTCTAGAAATAGGTCACACATATGCTTATTATTTTCGTCTTTACGTACGTTTCGGTCTCACGACTATCATCAGAAGACGTATCAATGTCTAAAACGAGATTTCTTAAGACTAATTCAATGATTTACCACAAAATATTATTACTTCGAAGTACTTCAGAAGTTTTAGAATTAATTTATTCAATTACATTGTCCCGATTCGCTATACATTCAAAAATTGACCTGAAAAATTGTTATCAAGTATCAAAATAAACAAAAAAGGTTTAATTCCGTTGCAATATCAACATATTGATTATATTTAGCTCAATATATTCAGGAAGGTGTGTATTTTTTGTATTTTTAGGAATACCTGCAGTCTATTAGGTGAATGCACAAATAATTTAAAACACTACTATTAATTCAATATGTATATTTTCACGAATCACGGTTTTGGTTTTCAAGCATGACTGTTTACATTGAGTTGTCATAAATTGTTGTTCTAATAAATATTATTGATCTATAAATGCTACTATAATCGATATACATTTTGTGATGAATTTTCATATAGTTCTATTTTATAATCTCCACATACACAAATTATCTTTTATGATTATCTTAATTTATTTAAAATAAACGTATTTATGTAATTAAGCATTATTTATTACAAATAAATCTCATTATTACTATTATTATTATTATTATTCATCGTATCAACACAAAGCGTCCTTATCCCACCAATTTCGATTAAAATGTCCACGTGCCGAGTGAAATGTCAAGAATCCGGAGCTTAGCAACATTCTTATAGTATACGAACACGTATCAAAAAGTCTGTATACGACTGAAACCTTAAAATATAACGCTCAAGTATCTACTTTTGAACTAGATGTTGAAGATTTATGAGGTAATAGAAAAAGGCTATCAGACCTTATTAAAAATATTACTATTTGAGTACTCTAACTAAAATATACTTTTATCATTATAAAAAAAAGCATGTAGAAATTTGCAAGGGTCTTAATTAATTGAATTAGCATAAATCTGACTTAGTGATTGAATATCTGTCTTATGATTTACAGATTTGAAGTCACGTTCTATGTAGGTATCCATGTATATTTCCATTCCTCCCTAGCTGATAGCATGATGGTCATAATGACCAGATTGTCTTATATTTTTAATGACAAATAGATGTTTTAAAAATGTTATTTTGTAAACTTAAAAAAACTATGTTTTATACATCCTATATATTTGTTTCTATAAATTGACGCCATTTATTTTAGGTTAATTTTACACCTTTTTTACTCATTTTTTAGTGTTATACTAGCATACTATCATTTTTGACTCAAATTTTCAATCTATTAAACGTTATATATTAGACGTTAGTTCTTGCGATTTCTTAACTATTTTTTTATCTAAGTAACATTATTTTTAGACCAAAAATATATACTTAAACATAAATAAGATAAGTATTAAAAGTTCAATTTCCACTAATTTAATTAATAAATGTAACCATAGTTTCGCTAACACAGTAGCTTCCTCCAACCAATTTTACAAAGTACATTTATTATTAAATTAGTAAAAATCGAACTCTCAAAGAGTATTTTATTTAAATTTAGAATGGATTTTCATCATATAATGAATCAATTTTTGAAAGAAGCTGATAACGTGATAACAGTCTTATATCCCTTTGGTATTTCAAAAATATATGTCTTACAAACTCAATAGACATCATTAATAACAATTGCTTTGAGCTTATTCTCTTATATTTTTTGTATGATAAATATTAACATGAAATATCATTTTCAATTTCTTTTTCATGTGCAGCTTTTAATATTCCATCGATCGTTTCTTAAGAATAAAATTATACATACTTTTGGGATAACTTTTTATATGTTTTTTGTTTAATGTAATATCTTTTCAACTTCTATAAAAGATGTTTTTCATTCAAGTTAGAGTTTTAGTTGTTTATTGGGTACCTATAGCTAGTGATATATGACAGATATACATTTTGAGCTGACAATATGTCTTTTTGACACATTAAATAAATATCAAATAACAAAGATTTTTAGAGTAAATTTATATTTAGTGTATATTAAAATTAGTAAATAAATCCATTAAGAAAATACACCCTTAAAAAGACGTGATAACAGTGGCCCAATTTTTGTGGCTATTAGAGAGAATAAATAAATACTATATATTAGGTACATGAAACTTTTATTATTTATTTTTAAATAAACTGCACATAAAGTAAACAAAAACTATCATACTTTAAAATTAAGTCTTTTATTTATATATATATAAGCTTGAATAAAATAAATATTAAAAGTTCGATTTTTACTAATTTAATAAATAATTGTAACCATAGTTTCGCTAACACAATAGCTTCTTCCAACAAATATTACAAAGTACATTCATTTATCAAATTAGTGAAAATCTCTTAAAACTCTTAAAAGTTATTTTATATAAGCTTGTATTTTCATCACTATAATGGCCGATTCTATTCTGTTTTTGAGAGAAGCTGATTACATTTTTTAGCCCTTTGGCATTTCAAAAATATTTGTCTTACAAACACAGTAGACATCAATAATAATAATTACTGTAAGGTTATTCTTACATTTTTTGTATGACAAATATTAATACGAAACATTATTTTCAATTTCTTTTTCATGTGTAGCGGTTAATATCCCATAGATCTTTTCTTGAGAATAAAATTATACATACTTTTGGGATAACTTTTTTATATGTTTTTATCTAATATAATATAAATATTTGAAATATAAATTTAAACTAGAAATATTTATCTGCTCAACTTCCATAAAAAATGTTTTTCATTCAAATTAGAGTTTTAGGTAATTATTGGGTACCTATAGTTGGTGATATCCGACAGATATAATTTTTAAACTGACAATATATCTTATTGACACATTGAATAAATATCAGATAACAGTGAGTAAATTTATATGTATGCCTATATTAAAATGTGTAAATAAATCTATTGCGAAAATATACCCTTAAAAATACTAATTCAGTCATGATAACACTGACCCAATTTTTTGTGGCTATTAGACAGAATAATCAAATACTATATAGTAGGTACATGAAACTTTTATTATTTATTTTTAAATAAACGGCACATAAAGTAAACAAAAAACTAAGTATTTTATTTTACGTGTGATGTGAATACACCATATTTTCGTGCAAAGAAGCTATCCCTAAAGTATATTGCTCATTATACGGAGAACATCCTGTATACAGATGAGCATTCTAACAAATAAAATTTAATTGAGAATTAAATATTCCATATTAATGTTTTCCACTCTTATATCCATCCAACATTAGGTGTAGCAGAATGATGACGGTATATTACATATTAACATTTCCATGAGTTCCATGACACATTATCGTTTACGCAAGTATAGTAAACTGAGACTGAGAAGTATTTTATGCAACATTATTATGTCATATTATTTATGACAATCCTACGAATGATGAAGTATAGTTGCAAAATAAATATGAACTTGAAAGCATTAGTAATTTTAATTCATTAACTTCATTAATTAATAACCCTACGATATCAACATTGTTTATTGAATAGCGTATCCGTATAATCATGTAGTCACGAAATGGAAAATAACGTTAGTAAATAGTATTTGTCTTTACATTAAATTTCCCATTTTCTGTTAATCGTTATAATTGCGCCTTATCTTTCTGATCTGAATTTCAAAACACTTTCATATGTTTCATTCGAAGGGCAGGTAATGAACTAATAACATAATATATTATAATAAACTAAAATGGTGCCGTTACATAAAGATGTGAAGGTTTTAGAAATCGTACAATGTTTGGGAATTGGCTTAGGCCTCACTCCTATCAAAGAAATGGATAGGTCATGTTCGATTAAATCAAATATTTTCAAAATGTACGTCCTACTTTTATTATGTTTCACAATCGAAGAATGTGTGAGAGATCACCTACATAAACGTGCTGCTTACGAGGAAGATCAGAATTTCATAAGTTACATATTAGATTCTTTCAATGATATTCTACATTCGTTGGGTTGCTTTTTGGCCATAACATATGCCATATTTATAAAACATACCCAATGGAAGAAATTTTTCGTACATTTGAAACTACTGGATACGATAATGTGTGATCAGAAGGGAATAAAATATGGAATATTTGGAAACATTTATTGCGATATCTTCGTTATGTTAACAGTGTTTATAACATGCATTGTGATGAATGCGTACTCTGAAGCAATATACACTAAAGAGTATATATATTTGCTACTGTTATTAATTTACCACCTCTTCATTCAGTTGTATATGTACACGATGATAGTTGTTGTTAAAAATAGATGTTCGATGATGAACACATTTCTTAATTATCAATCGATGAAATACCAAAACAAGATCGATTTCTCTACCATAATGGTGAACGTTCCTTCAATATGTTATGAAGACATCATCAAATGCTACAGATCTGTTTCGGATATTATAAATGTGTTCAATGATTTGTTTGGTTATCAAATGGTTCTCTTGAATATGCAATGCACAGTTGAAATATTATCCTCAATTAACTACATCATGCTCTGCATGGAGAACAAGAAGTTGACGTATTTCGTAATTGCTGAAGCGGTGGTTTCAGCTTTGTTCTTCTTGGTACGTATGTCTATACGTTAATTAAGATAAGGTAATTAAGGTTCGGCCTCTTAAAAGATTTGGGAGTGATGTGTGCTTATTCCAAATAGAGATGTAAATGAAAATTCAATAACTGCAACGTAACGATAAGACCTGACAGTAGATTACTTCTGTAAAATCCTCAAAGCCAGAAACTTTCTCCCTTAGTCCTCTTTAATGGAAACACAGTTTCACCACCAAATGTCGTCAAACTCTTAAGAAGAGGCAAGTGAGATATTATTTTGAAAATAATCGTATATTTTAATTAGTTCTCAGTGTGATTGTTTAAGTCTTTGTTTGCTTCCCTTCCTTACTTATGTGTTTGCCAATAGGAGACAAAGTCATCAGATTCAAATAAAGGTATAACTTCGTTTCCAAGGAAATCTGTTCTTCATCGTTTCAATAATTCATGGTGTTGTTTAATGAAATTATTCGGAGAGTTTTTCTGTTCTCCTTGCCACCTCCCGTTATTTGTGTGTACTTTCCCATCACATTTCAAGTTAATCTTTCTCATAAAACATTTTATGCTCATCGAAGATTCGATTATTTCTTAAAAAATTCCTAAGATGGAAGCTAGAATGAACTTGTTATCAGTCAATAAACCTTACTTAACCTCGAGAAGTTCATTATCGGGGTAAGTTCTTCCTAAATTTTTTCCTTGATGTAAGTTTAGGTTTAGGTTTCTTGTGAATGGGCCGAGCATCGATTCCTCTATTACGACCATGTGGTCTACTAGGGCAAGGTGGAAAGTTCCTGAAAAATAAAAGAGATGACGCCACAATCGAAAACCTCATGTGACATTTGTGATGTACCATCTTTAACTACAATGCATTAAAATTTTCAGACTGATATGTCATTCAGTTCTGTTTTGACACCCATCGAAAGCAAGGAACCTTGAAGATTTTTGTAAACATGGAAAAAAGTGAATTTCGCGTCTTGATTGAACATTATTCCTTGCGTGGAAAAGAAATTACGCTGTGATAGTATGATCACAAAGGACGCCGAACGTTCTGGTCGTCCAATTGGAGTTACAATGACAGAAATCGCCTATAAAATCCATGTTATGGTATTGGACAATCGGCGAGTTAAAGTGCACGAGATGACAGAGCTTATGTGCATCTCAACCAAACGGGTACGAAACATAGGAGCTCTTGTTGTCGCTTTAGAGTGGGCTAAACCCAGTAAGGTTTGACAGTACTGAAATATTCTACTTGCAGTCCAGGATCATATACCTATCCTTGCAAATATGCTGAGCACTGGTTCTAGTCTGATAAATTTGAGGCTGCACCCTCCTTGGTCAGAGGGTCTGCTGTCTCCCTCAATGCCCGAATGGCCGGGTTTTGACATTTGAGTCACTTTGTGCTTGTTGCCTAGGCATCCAAGAGCTTTTTGACAGATCGATGCCGTTCTCGAGCAAGGAGGGTGGCGTTAGATTGTCCAGTCTCTTTTTCCTAGTGAATTTAATTCATGTCTTGTTTGGTTGAGCATTCTTCTCAAGAATAAAAGAATTTAGACCCCAGAGTGTTACAGTTCTCAAAGCAAAGGTTCAACGGGGCCATCGCCTCGTTGAACTGTGTAATCAATCGATGTTGTTAATGTTATAATGATAATGCTTATAATAATTCTTTTACAGTTGGGAATCATCTTCATTATTCTACCGAGCGATTGTATTCAGAGAGAATACAAGAAATTCCTGCATATAACGCATCAATTCAACGAAGATGTCAAATATTCCAAATCGAAAACATTTTTGACCAAATTGGTTGAGGATGTTCCTTGGCAAATCTCGGCCGCTCGATTTTTCACTATGAGTAAATATACCATCTTGGGGATAATAGGCAATTGTACAACTTACTTAATTGTGTTGATACAATTTCATCAAGACAAACAAGTCGACATATAATATATGTTAAACCTATTTATTTAGTAAGTACTCCACAAACGAAATCATTGGTGTAATCAACAATAAGAGTCAAAACTGATCCATTCAAAAGAAATTATGAAACGTATCATATTCTGAAGGAGGTATGGAACGAGTTGGATTATTAAGGCTATAATTTTCGTGATTCTATCATCCAAATTACCGAAGCAAAATACGTTTCAAGCTATATTAAATCATCATGCGTTTTTTCATTAACTTCCTTACTAGAGACTTGTTGAATGAACTTGAAGTGAATGTAATAACTGTAAGTGATATTATGATTTTAACACCAATGAATAAATGTAGATAATAATTGCAAATGAAACACAAATGACAACATTCAGGAAAAAACATTCAAGATGGAAGGAAGTCTTGAAGTAATAAAAGAGTTAAAAGGACATGCAGACATTTTAAATAAGAACACAATTGATAGATTCCTCAATACTAATTCTAAAACAAGCAAGATCAATCTCAAAGGAATTGTTTAAGGAACAACAATTCCACAAAATATTCAATTAATTACTTTAAAAACAAGTTGTTTTAGAAGTTCTATTCTCTTAACACGGCCATTCACGTGGCAGGATGCTGCCAGACCCTATCTTTCGGCGGAAACAAAACGCTGAAACACTTTGTAACTGAATACATATGAATCAATTTGATGTGTCTTCTAACGGATTTGACCTAAGACGAGGAATTTGTTTACACAATAATGTATCCTGACCACAAATTTCAAATTGTGCCCGGAAATTCAATCTTACCAATTTGAAGAATTACACAACGTATTTACGATATGCTTTAGCATAGTACAATTTTATTTTACTTGCCGATCAAGAGATAAAAGATAAATAAGAAAATGTCTAATAAAAAACATTCATGAATATCAAGAAGTTCCTCGGAATTGATCAAACATAAGTTCTCCGGCAATCTGGTTTTTCTACAAGCAAATACAATAGAAAAAATCATCGAAACGAAATTCTATGGACCAAAGAGGTTCATTACTAAACTTAAAAAATAAATGTATCACGTTTCTTTGGGTTCATTATTCAACTCACAATGTATTTCCTATTTCTAAATTCCCATAGAGTGACAAGTACAATAATGTTGTAAAAAGAATGTATGACAGTAAACTTAAACTATCGATTATTGAACAGAAAACATCAGACCAAAAAGATGTAGGGTATTGATGAGTTCAGGTTAAGTACCTATGTCTCCCTCTTCTATTTGATACTCTCGCAGGTGCCCTTGGATAATACCGGGTAGTTCATTATGAGAGAATGTGGATAGAAGTTTCGTTCTCCTCTTCGCAGAATGTGCACCCTTATTCCTCTACTAATCCGAACTATTTAACCGGGAGTGCCCTGTTAGAATTCCCTTTAGCATTCTGAGTTTATTTTTTTTGTTGGTTGGTGCAAGCATTAGATCTCTTCTGGTTATACTTTGTTGATCTTCTATCCATTAATGGAATATGTTTTCGTCTACTTCTTTCTTGAGTTCTTCTTTCCGCAGAAGGGTTCAGGCTTCAGAAATGGTGTTTCGCTTTTTTTTGAAAGTTCATCTGCTTTTTCATCCCCCCTCCACTCCGGTGTGACCCGGAACCCATAGGAAGCTAACCGTTGTAGTCTTTCTTAGTTCGTTGTTCCTTTAAGCATTTCCAGTTCATTTTGAAGGTGATTACATGAAACCTCAGCGCATTGGCGACTGCTTGACAGCCTTATATGATAATTATTTCTTTTCTACGAAAGCATCTGTCATCTGTCTATTATATTGAACTGAATACATATTCCTATAGCGTGGATCTCCGTTAGGAGGATGTTCGGGGATTTGCATAGGATTTCAAAGTATTCAGTTCCAGGCCCATATACTATTCCAGTTCCTTCTGTTATTTCAGAGCCAACTGTGTACCATTTAATGGATTTTCTGTTCAATTTTAGGGTGATGCTTTTATTCAGTTCTTGTGTTTGGTGATTCCCTCTCCGGTCGTTCTATATGTTGTCCCCATCGCCATACGCTCCACCACTATATGGAGGGATGTACGTTTTAGTATTACTTCTATTGGGCTGCATACACATGCTAGTCTTTGGAGTTTTAATAGATTCATCCTTGTACTAGCCACACTAGTTCTGCTAGATCTGCTGTCCCAGACCACTGCTCCAATGTGATAGTCCTTACTATCACACTGCAGGGTGCATGGGTCCCAGTTTTTTCCTGCAAGTTTCTGCAAACCATTACGACTTGTTCTAAAGGAGTTTATTATCTAGTGGTGGGGTTTACATTAAGTCCCATCGATGGGCACCATTCTAAGATATATATTTAGATGCTTTATAGTTTAGAGAAAGTCCAAAAGATATATTTATATATAGTATAAAAATAAAATTTCATTCTGACGATCCCATTTTTATTAGAATCTTTACTACATGTTTCGTTTATACTCCATTATCAAGTATATTGTAAGGGCTGAAAATAAGTAAAAATGTATTAGATTATTTATTGTACCGGGATATCAAAAATTATCTTGGTCAAGGGTGGTTGTGGAATCTAAAACGTGTGTCTAACTTTACCTTTGAAATAATTATGTCATAATTAATTTGAAGTTTCTAAAAGTGCGAAATTTCGCAATTTTATACGAATATTGTAACACTCAGAAGTCTTTAGCACTTTGGACTCCGGGATTTTCACGTGGCCTATCGAAATTAAAAGGTTCGAATCATCTAAAAACATAATTGCATGAACGCCAGACGTCCTATGTAATTAGCTACGAACGAAATCATCTTGACGTATGCCTCGAGGAGCTCGCTGCGCGTAAGTTAGAGTTTATACATTTTACCTCGTTCTTGTTAATTTGGGGCCGTTTCTTGCGCCGTGCGACCGGCGCCAGTTGTAATAAAGTATTTTTGGCTATGGGCAGCTAGCTTTTACCCGCTTCGTGTATATTTTAGTCGCGAGAAAATTCCCTTTGGTACGTCGCACGTTAGACGCGCGTAGCTGAGATCTGAGAATAGCTCAAACCGTTTTAATTAAATTTTCCTATTTAATGGACATTTATCGAAAAAAGAAGGGCCGACGGGCACGGTCCGATACTAAATCTTACTACATGGAACGAAAACGGCACGCGAAAAGTCTCCGTAAAGCCGTATTAGGTACAGCCAGTTTGCCCTTTTCTAACTCGCGTGCTACGGGCTTCACACGTGAACGTCATTCGACTTACGGAAAATTAACTATTTCAAAACAGTTTTTGACCCGGATTGTGGCTATCACGACCTCTGAAAAGGTTCAAAGTTTACATAATTATTTCATAATTTGTAGTTCATTATTGTTTTGCAACTGAAATAAATAGGTATGAAATTTGTAGGTTATTGATGATGACAGTGACATAATTATTTTAAACGTAAAGTAAGACACACGTTTTAGATTCCACAACCATCCTTGACCAAGATAATTTTTGATATCCCGGTATCATAGTTTTAAAAATTGTTTTGTTGAAAGTTAAGTTTTATAGTGTAATGTTATTGTCGTTATAATAATATAAATGTAAATATTTATTTATTTTATTTATTTAATTGCACTAGCTCCACAGGATTAATCTCTTGGAGAGCTTAGGACTACATATAATATAATTACAGAGTAGGAATTGAAATTAACTAATATACACAGCTTTTAAAATGTCATTAGGGTTAAACAAAATATTTCAACAGTCGAACCGATCATCTCGTAGAATCTACACATTTGGAAATTTGTAGAAAATAATAACGTAATTGTTCTACAGAGTGGTAGATAAAATGTTTGTGTGGAACGGGTGCGAGCAGATTAAAACATATAAATTCAGCCTTGATAAAATCACAGGACAGTCAACCAGGTTATGAATGACCTTATACAGGAATAAAATACTATGAATTTCCCTACGTTTATATAACTCTAGGCAAGAGAATCTATAAAATAGAGCCTGGTTGGAAAATCAAATAGATGGATAGTTACCAGCTTTGAAGGCTAAATATCTTATATAAATTTTATAATGGGGGTTCCACACAATTGAAGCATATCCCAGCTTACAATGAACAAATGAATTGAATAATATCATTATTGAATTACTATTGTTAAATCGGTGTCAATTCCGAATGATAAAGATAAAGCCCAGTATTCTGTAGGCACTAGAAACAATTGATTCAATGTGAGACGCAAATGACAATTTCACGTCAAACAAAACTCCCAAGTCTCTGAAACTATAGAAACGAGCAAGGGCTGTGTCAACAAGTCTGTAATTGTAAATAATAGACGTAATTTTCTTGGTGAAAATCATTACAGTGCACTTACTAATACTAAGCTCCAGATGATTGATTACACACCAAGTACTGAGTGCATCTAAGTCATGCTGCAGTGAGATACAACATAATGAATGCTTTACTGCTGAGTAAAGTTTTAAGTCGTCTGCGTAAAGAAGAAAATAGACAAATAAATAATGAATGTCGTTGTTAAATAAACTGAATAGGAGTGGTCCAAGTACTGATCCTTCAGGTACACCTGAGGTGGCATGGACTGAATACGATTTCAAACCTCTATACTCTACATATTGATAGCTATCACTTAGGTAAGAATTCCAAAATTCAAACAAATGATTTGTCAATCCAAAGCTAGACATTTTATCCAGTAAAATACTGTGATCCATTTTATCAAATGTCTTAGCAAAATCGAGGTAGATACAATATAGTTATGTTATGTCATGAGTTGTTATATCAAGAGCTTTTTCATAACTTCTTTATTTAGTTCTTTAATTTCTTATCATTTTACAATCAATGTTCCAAAGACAAACTTTATAATAAACCTGCTTTGGAGCGGATGGTTCAATACTAAATGAATTTCCAAATTAAATTTCAATATAATTGTAAAAAACTACCACTTAACTTATAACAATGAATGTAAGTATTTTTATTAGAATTAAGACCTACCAAATTCTACTTTATATATTTTAACAGTTTTATTATTATTTTTAAACATTTACTACAACAATATTTATATTTATATTATTGTAATGACAATGCAATTACACTATAAAATTTAACTTTCAACAACAAAAATTTTAAACTATGATACGCTAATCAATCTAAGCCATATTTACTTATTTTCAGCCCTTATAATATAGTTGATAATGGAGTGTACACGTTATACTCCAAAACATAGTGAACTGTGAAGATTCTAATGAGAAATGGGATTGTCAGAATTAAACTATTTTTATATTATTAAAATGAACTCACACGTGTGTGAAGTTTACAGCTGAATACAATTCTCGTAAATAACTTCTATTTTCTTCTATAATAACGGAGATATCGATACACTAATGTCGCTCTCTGATGTATATATAATTTAGATATGAACTATTTATTCTAGCCAGTAGATTGAACGTAATGATATGTGTAGGTATATCTGTTTCCTACCATATAAAGCGAATAGACACTCAGATAGGTATCTCACTCCTCAATAAGAATTGATTGATTGATGTCTAGATAGTTGAAGATATTGGATGATTGAAAGTATTCTGCTTCAAAGCTATGATGAAACTCAACATTTCGAGGTCTACTAAAGTATTTTGAATGATCAGTTTCATTAAAAAAAGTCAACTTGCCTGCTGAAATATTCAAGTTTCTCAAAATTATGGTGGTTTCAGGTTTCAGAGTAGATATATTTTATTTCTATTCCATAATTGATGAATGTTAGATTTCAGAAAACATGACCAAAGTGTTCTAAGTGTACTAACTAACTGGATGAATTAGAGGATGTGAAATAGAAGAGAAGATTCACGCAAAAACAAATAATACGCAACATAGTTTTCAGTGATAATTTATTTCATGTCAATGTTTACAGGTTGTATCTTGACATTACACTTATTATCCGCCAAAAGCATCTACGAACACACCAGCGAGGTTAGCTAGAGCATTTGCTCCATTAATGCCTCTGTCGACCTGGAAAAAATTTTAACAATAAGTAAAAGCACAGATTATGATGTTGTTCACAAAAGTGAAGAATTCGGTGTTCATTATTCATTCATTAAAATACCATTTACTTTTTTGTTTGCATCATCCTTTTACAAAAATTATAGCGATAACTCGCCGATAACAAGAACTTACGGGAGCAAATTTACATAGCCTTTTAGCGATTTGTTCTTATTTAAAGATATATAAAAATGCAATTGTGGCTTTTATTGAACTGAAAAATGAACAAATGGAAAATTGATTTGTCCGCTTCGTAATCATTTGCAAATTTTAAACAAATACAATTGGGCTGAGCAAAATAATTTTCAACCCTGCTAATACGTTAATAAATAAATGAAATCAAAGTTTAGATACTTTTCACATTGTTAGAAAACACTCTAGATTTGAATAAATGTTAGAGAAATATGAATATTTACTTACATGTCTACCACGTACTCGAAATCTTGGCTCTGGTTCTGGCTCAGGCTCAGGCATAGCTTCAGCAATGTAAACTAAAGCGAAGAGGAGAGCAATAGCTAACATAATACATTTGAAATTCATGATTGAAGTATTTTTAATGTGCGAACGCAAAGCATCTTGTATTTATAGGTATTTGAGTCCAATATTTTCCTTATTCAGTGGTAACATCTAAACCAAATTTACAATAACGGATGATGACAATTTCCTCTAACTACACCGTTCAATTATTAAAAACTTCTCAATGATGATGAATGCTTTCGCCAATCAAAAAAATAGAAAAATATACTTATTAGGACTAAAAATAAGAATAATTCCAAAATTAAAAAAAATGAAAGATAATCACATCATTTTATATATTGAGTACTCAGATAATACTTATCTTCAATTCCAAGAAACTTTTTTATTGAAGGTATTAAGCCTCTTAATATCTATCATCTGACTAAATGTAGAACAAACTGAAAATAACTTAACCAAAATCAAATCTACAATGAAAAATATCCTACCTACACAAATCTACAATACATATTTAGAATTAGAAACTAAAAAATTTGAAAGAAACTTTAACAAAATTAAGAATAGAAATATTGAGAAAATAGATAAATTAAATAGCAATAACAAAAGAAATCTCATAGTTCACAATAATTGGCCAATGAATTTATAAATTGACAAAACAATTTTTGATAAAAATAATCAAATATTGTCGAAACGTTAAAAAAAAAAGTTTTTATTTTATTTTCACTCGCATAAAGAACCAGAATACCAAGAAAACGTAACAAAAAGGCAAATCATTTTAGAACATGAATTCCTGTTTTAGATCATTGATAATGTATATTAATCAATGCTTAGATTAATTATCATTAATTTTCGGAAATGTATTGTGACACACAACACACTGAAATATGTGTATATAGATTCAATGTGAATAATTTTCTTGGTGTGAAATAACACAAAAATGTATAAGAAATGACATATTTATTATATGATTACACTTCTGTAAGTTCTTGGGTTATAGGTCACATCAACACATATGTCTAATATATTTTAGTCTTCACGTACGTTTTCGGTCAGAAGACGTTCAAAAACGAATTCACTCAAACTCGGAATTTCTTTAAATAATTTTAATAATCAATACGCGTCTGTATAACATTAATTTCAATTAACAATGTCTACGTCGCAACAACAAACAAAATACGACTAATTGAACCACTCTACTATATAATAACGGATTAGATATACAATAAAGAGAAGTAGTATTACATAATTTACAATTCACTTGATTTTAATTAGTGCATTATATACCCACTGTTTTAGTAAAATGAAAGTAGTAGTTAATTTGATCCTATTTCTACAATTAATAAATTACAAAAGTTGAATTTAGTATAAATCTTATGATGAGAATAAAAATGTATTATATATCAAAACTATTAGATTTTTGTATTTTCACTACCGTTGATTCAATTTTGACATTCCCGTTGATTCGATTTTTAAATTCCCGTATATTTAATAACAATTGAAAATACAGAATAAATAAAATGCATATTATATGAATACGTGATTCAATTACACCAAATTATTATCTGTGAATAATTATTACCATACAGTGTGTTCAAGATTAGAATCTCAATCATGAGAATATCGGAAACCATAATAGATACAGTTTCAGCTAAATTATGAATAAATTCTCGGGAAATAGGTCACACTAAAACATATGCTCATTATTTTCGTTTTTTATCTAAAACGGGATTTCGTAAAACTAATTGTATCAGCACAAAGCGTCCTTATGCCACCAATTTCAATTAAAAATTCCTACGTCGCCGAAACGAACAGAAACACGAATAATCGAAACTGTAACACATTAATGTTTTATGTATATGTATATGTATCGAAAATCCAATGCTTAGCAATTTTCTTATTATATACGAACTCATGTCCAACAAAGTCTGTATTCGACTGAAACCAAAAAATATAAGGCTCAAGTATCTACTTTCTACAGTTGTTAAAAATGTATGAGGTAATAAAAAAGGTTGTCAGAACTTATTAGAAATATTGCTATTTGAGCATTCTACCTAAAATATACTTTTAACATTATAAAGACGAATGTAGGAATTTGCAAGGGTTTCAATTAATTAAATAAGTATAAATCTGACTTAATGAGTGAATATCTGTTCTATGATTTACAAACTTGGAGTCACGTTTTATGTGAATCATCTCCAGAATAGATCTTTTATAATAATTGGTTGCCTTGGTTGATATATTAACATTTTTGTAATCGAATTGATGGTTATAATCAAATCAGTGTTTAACAAGGGCGGTGGAATTTTATAAGATTCTGTTTCTTGTACTGTAGTTATGGCCATACATTCTTTTTTGTAAATATTATTTCGAGATTCCTGTATAAGTTCCATCGCAATCTAAACAATTTAATTTGTATACTGTGAGGGTTTGTTTATTTCTAGGTATTAAAGGTTTTAGATTTGAAAATTTTTTCCCAAAACAGTTAATAGGTTTATGCGCAACATTTATACCAAATTTTTATAAGCATTTCTTAATTTTGATTATATAAAAGAATAACTCCTTTGTTTTTATACCACTTCTATTAATAATAACGTGAAAACGTACAGTTTCAACACCGAAGTGCCATTATCAAACAAATAGAAAATTATGAAAAAATCAATGAAACAGTTCAAGTATAAATAGGATAGAGTAAAGTAGGGTTGAGATTAAGGGATCAACGGAAATTCCAAAACAGGTAGATCCTAGGAAAGTACAATATTACATAGTAAACATAGTAACAATTTGTGAATTAGTGTGATTATAATTTAATATTCGAAGAATTATTTTAAGAGCGGTTTGAAAGACACATGAAAAGATCACTTTGATATAGGTCTTGATATTTCAAAGTGATCTTTTCATGTGTTTTTCAAACCGCTTTGATTTTCAAGTTATTTTGGAATAATCGATTTTATTCATTTCCTATTTTAATTTTTAAGCTATTGCATATAGCTTTTATCGCGGGCTTTGAGCGCGGCGACCGAATCAAGAAAAAAAAAACAAAAGACAAATACCTTAACGAAAATCTAAAAAAACAAAAAACAAATACCGTAACGAAATATCCTGACACCCACCACTCCGCCTACCATGTAGCTCGGCCGAGCTTAAAATTGTCGAAATGTTAACTTTGAACCTTTTAAAAGGTTGTGATAGCCCCAAACTGGGTCGAAAACTGTTTTGAATTGGTTAATTTTCGATAAATCGAATGACGTTCACGTGAGAAGCGCGTAGCTCGCGAGTTAGAAAAGTGCAAATTTACGGTACATAGAACGTCTTAACGAGGACTTTTCGCATGCGGTTTTCGCTCCATGTCGTTGGTTTATGAACGGGGCCAACTAAATAGCATAGTCTCGGGCCCCAAAATGTCGATTAAATGAGAAAATTTAATTAAAACAATTTGAGGTATTCTCAGCTGTCACCTACTAGCATCTGACATGCGACGTACGAAAGGGAATTTTCTAGCTACTTAAATGTACCGAAAGCGGGTAAAAGCTAGCGGCCCATAGCCCAAAATACTTTATAACAGCTGGCGCCGGCCGCACGGGGTTCGAAACGGCCCCAAATTAACAAAATAGAAAATAGAGGTAAAATGTATAAACTCTAACTTACGCGCATCGAGCTCCTCGAGGATATGTCAAAATGATTACGTTCGTAGCTAATTACATGAGTCGTCTGGCGTTCATGCAATTGTGTTTTTATACAATTCGAACCTTCTAATTTAGATAGGCCACGTGAAAATCCCGGAGCCGGAAGCGCTATCGAGATCTGAACGTTAAAACTTTCGTATAAAATTGTGTTTACAAGTCAACTGACACTTGTCACCATAGATAACTCTACTACCGGTAGTAGAGTTATCTATGCACTTGTCACAGAATACTCTTCATAGAGATCAAGATGATACTCTTTTTTACTCATAATTCGTGAAGATTTTGAAGGGGTAGTGGATGTTTTTCTGCCCAACTTTTTCCAGTGGCGTAGTGCTATGCAATAGCTTTACCGCGGCAGTCCCCGAGTGCCACACGTTTCATTTTTTCTTCTGTTACCGCCAGAGATGAAGGAAAATAAAAAAAACCTCTTCGAAGCAACTTTTCATAAGCTTTCTTGGGTTTATATCAGTCTAGTATCGAATGAATGATAAAATTACTGCTGTTTACATGTTTTAATTTTATTGAATACAAAAATGAGTATACCTATATGGAAGATACGCAGACATGGCATTGTTTAAATGTTGTTGTTCTGGCAAGTTTATTAACACGTTTCTCTATATTTTAGTTCCAACTTATATCGAGTTGCCCTTGTTTTGTTAAATAATGACCAGTGTACTAGAGATGCACCAACAAATTAAATCATATATTTTAGACTCATAATTCGAGTAGTGAAACATACTAACTGTATCTAGGCTTGCAATTTCTGATAAACATGTTGATGCAAAACATAAACAACAAAATAAAGAATGATCCAATTGCACCTAAAATTTCAAAATCTGTAACTTGGCCAATACATCGTCTACGATTGTGCCTTGAGAGCTTGAGACTACAATCCCAGAAGACAAGCTTCTAATAGGACTAGGCTTCGCTGACGACCTAGCTGCATGGGGGCTCGAGCAGGAGATTATACAACTGATTCGACATACGGGGAATATTTTGATATGTAAGGCTTTTCCGAAAATACGAACAAAACGAATGCGAAAAAGCATAACAATAACACAATCAGTAAAAAGTCTTATATCGACCAAAATAATGAAGCCAAATAAAACGCAATATAAGCTGTATTATATATTTCAAAATTTATTTGCATAAATCATCTCATCCATCTTTTTAGGATTTCAACCCGGAATCTCTAGCTGAATAATTAATTAATACAGAAGATAAGTAGATTAACATTATAGAGTTAGAGGAAATTGTCATCATCCGCTATTGTAAATTTGGTTTAGATGTTACCACTGAATAAGGAAAATTTTGAACTCGAGTACCTATAAATACAAGATTCTTTGCGTTCGCAGATTAAAAATACTTTAATCATGAATTTCAAATGTATTATGTTAGCTATTGCTCTCTTCTTCGCTTTTGTTTACATTACTGAAGCTATGCCTGAGCCAGAACCAGAGCCAAGATTTCGAGTACGTGGTAGACATGTGAGTGAATATTCATATTTATCTAACATTTATCCAAATCTAGAGTGTTTTCTAACAATGTGAAAAGTATCTAAACTTTGATTTCATTTATTTATTAACGTATTAGCAGGGTTGAAAATTATTTTGCTCAGCCCAATTGTATTTGTTTAAAATTTGCAAATGTCTACGAAGCGGACAAATCAATGTTCCATTTGTTTATTCTTCAGTTCAATAAAAGCCACAATTGTATTTTTAAATATCTTTAAATAAGAACAAATCGCTAAAAGGCTACGTAAATTTGGTCCTGTAGAAATTATATCAATAATCACACGTAAGTTCTTGTTATCGACGAGTTATCACTATAATTTTTGTAGAAACAAAAAAATAAATGATAATTTGTGATGAACACCGAATTCTTCTCTTTTGTGAATAACAGCATACTCTGTGCCTTTACTTATTCTTAATTTTTTTCCAGGTTGACAGAGGTATTAATGGAGCAAATGCTCTAGCCAACCTTGCTGGTGTGTTCGTAGATGCTTTTGGCGGATAATAAGTGTAATGTCAAGATACAACTGTAAACATCGACGTGAAATAAATTATCACCGAAAACTATGTTGCGTATCATTCGTTTTTGCGTGAATCTTCTTTACTATTTCACATCCTCTAATTCATCCAGTTTACACTTAGAACACTTTGGTCATGTTTTCTGAAATCTAACATTCATCAATTATGGAATAGAAATAAAATATAGCTACTCTGAAACCACCATAATTTTGAGAATCTTGAATAATTATTTCAGCAAGCAAGCTGCTTTTTTCAGTGAAACTGATCATTCAAAATTCTTTGGGAGGCCCGAAGGAAATGTTGAGTTTCTTCATATCTTTGAAGCAGTAAAATTTCAATCATCCAATATCTTCAAATATCTACACATCAACCTATAGCTCAATTATTATTGACGAGTGAAATACTTATATGAGTCTCTATTCGCTGTATTTGGTAGGAAACAGATATACCTACACATATCATTACATTCAATCAACGACTGGCCTGAATAAATGGTTCATATCTAAATTATGAATGCCTCTGAGAGCGACATTAGTGTGTCGATATCTCCGTTATCATAGAAGGAAATAGAAGTAACTTACGAAAACTGTAAACTTCACATCTTACAATAATAATTTTTATATGTACAGGGGGGTTCAATAATATTAGGGTGAACCAAACATAAACGTTTTTAAATGGGATATCCTATATACTAGTTCACATTTAAACTATGCTTATCTTCTCCATATTTAGGGTTTCATATAATTATATGGAGAATTCCAGAAATTATGTCCATTTTTGATAGTTTTATACTCGACAAAATTCCAATGTTACAGTATAATTCAACTTATTTCTAACTGTTTCTAAATCATTTACATTCGATCATAGTTCATTATAATATTGCAACAACTGAATAGAGGGTAAGCCAAAAGTTGAACACCTGATTCTTCCAATTTTCTTAATGAATCACCGTGTATTTTATTCCAAAAAGTGGAGACATTTCCTGTGCGTCCATTTTTATCAAGCACTCCCTATACGTAAAATTACTGATTTTAATAACAAAAATAGATTTCTACAAATTAGTCAATTAAAACTAGTTATTAGTATAATTATTAATGTGGTCCCTTAATGTCTAGGCTGAAGCCCTTTGAACCCCGTGTCACGTATCACCTAGTGGAGCTGCCACCACTAAGTGTTCACTCTACTACCAAAGTGGCGGTTCCCACTCGGAAGTGTTCATGATGCTCCGGCAGGTGTTTAATTCCTGAAAGGGGTTGGTTAACACCAACTTCATTATCATTTGACGTCGTCCTAGAGTCGCTTTTCCAACTCAAGAGTATACACCGAGCTCCAGAGCTAGACGGGGTCGGTTCCCACTCAATAGAGCTAGTTAGTCGTGGAAAATACCCCAATAATTGTGTTCTGTTTCATCACTTTTATATACAAATCTGTCTTATTATCATTTTTCCTCGTTTAATAATAAAATAAATTCTAAATATCTCATTTTTTCATTGAATTGGGAGTAGGTATCACAGAAATCAAAGGTTTTAGGTATTATAGTGAGTGCCTTATAAAAATCAAAACACTTAAGATGTCTCTTCACTTTTAACAAAAATACAGGTTGATTCATTGAAAAAAAAAGAGACAAACTGGTGTTCGACTTTTGGCCCCTGCTCTATTCAGTTTTGAAATATTTAAAAGAATGGCAGTTTTTTATAAGACTAGGCCAATGAATACAATACCATTGAACTCGCTATAGTTTTCATGTACAATTGGTCAGAAAAAAAATCTTGCCTTCCGGATGGATTCTGCGTCACAATAGCACGACTTGATGCCGACGTTTCGCCAAAACAAATTCGTTTTGCCATATAAAGAAGAATAATGGTGAAAAATCAGTGGTAGTCGAACATATTTTGAATATAGGTCATACCGTTTCTCAAGAAAGTTTATCACTTTTAAAACACAGTACAGACAAATATCTAGATAATTCAAAAGGGATGGAAATGTATAAATGAAAAAGCAATTTATTAAATTCCGATTTATCTTCAGCCGGGGGTAACCCATTGTTTACATTATTATCCCCAAATAGTATTTAAACAGGCACGTTTTGATTTATAATTTAGTTTACTCTGATGATGGCTACTTGGTAGCCGAAAGCTCCTCAGTACTTTAATAGTATTTTTAGTGGATAAGGGTGATTTCTAACAATAGTATTTGACAATATACTGATACTCAATACAATTTAGCATTTTTGGGTAAATAGCGAATGAATATCAGAGTATAAATGTTGGATATTTATCCAAATTCAATTAACTTGGTAATATTGCTCATCACTGCCTGCCTGAATTTGAAGAATTACAAACAATCCTTATCAAAGTGTTTCTACGGATATTACTTAGAGGCAACAAATCAACAATAGAATTGCTGCTGCGGTTACTGTATCAAAGGCAATCCTTACACCACGAAACGAGGAAAATCTTTCCTAATTTCTCATATAAAACTTGAAGCGGAGAATTCGTAATGCAGATACAACGCAACTATGCATTATAGATCTGTGCTAACTATATCTTTCTTGTGCGTTTTAGTTCTCGTAACTGAAACTTTCTCACATCCTAATCCTGATCCAAGAAGAATAAATGGAAGGCAGGTAAGTTCAAATTCTACAGATAATGCTTGTTCTAGTCCGTTGCAGCTACTTTGATCTAATTTGAAACATTCGTCAACATTGTCTAGTCTTTTCCGATCCTATTTTCTAGTCACTGAAGATTTTCCAAAAATTGCCGGTATTTTGGATTCCTCGTTCAGTTTAGAAAAAAAAAACTATGTTGCAAAATTTTGATTAGAGGTACCGTTTAGACGTTTGAGTTTCTATGTAAAGTCATCTAAACTCGAATTGGTACCTGCAGTTTCCGGACCGACGAACATCTTCTCAGTTTCGAAGAGAGGGAATTTACTTCTTTCAAATGTGAAAGAAAACATGATGTACACAATAATTGTTATCTTTCAATAAACTCAATTCCACTCAACAAACAACTGCAAACTTCATACCGCTTTCTCATCTAGAACCCTTTAACATCCATTAAAGCCAGAGAAGCGAGACAGGGGCAGGTTGACGCAATTAATGGAGATCTGCCAAAGATTTTGAAATGGGTATCTGATAATCTATTCATGTGACTAAAACTCACGCTTGCATTTTCTCCAGGAAGGCAGATCCCACAATCCCTTATTTATGATATATGTTAGGTACAATTCTTCCTATGAAGTCTTCAATATCCATGATGACCATCAACAGCACCCTCTCATAGGGCAATCATGTGAGGTCCATTGCTGGAACCGCTTCACAAAAACTTGGTTTTCTTTTCCGTGCCAAGAGCTACTTTACATCCTAGCAGCTCCTCATAATCTACAAAGCTCATATTTGACCTGACCTGGAGTACTGTTCACATGTTTGGAGTTTGGCTCCCAAACATACGCTGAAGCTCTTGGATTCTATCCAGAAGAGTTTGGTGATGTCCCACTTACGAGTTCATTGATCTCTCTACAACATCGTAGAAAGGTGGGAGATCTCTCCCTTTTCTATAGATACTTCCATGGTTGGTGTTCATCAGAAATCTCGTCTGTTGTTCCACCACGAGAGATTCCAGTAAGGCAGACTAGACGAGCTCAAACTGCCGAACTTCTTCCTATCCGACTTCATTTTATTATCGAACAGCGAAGTTGTATAGCTATTCACTTAGTGAGGTCTCTCCCTATGCCTATAACCTCCAAACCTTCAAGAAAAATACGAATGCCTATCTCCTTTCCCTACATTCCACTGCTGACTCGAACATTGTAGGTTTGTCTCTCGTGTAGTCAAAGTATAAAAAAAAACCAAACATAAAATACACAAGTAAATGTTTTAATGTAAGAACTGTTCAGAAGAATAGGTAAAGATTGGCAGCTATTTTGGATTTTCTCTAAACCTTCAACTCCAATTATTTCGAAAAGTGCTGCTGTGATGAAAATTTTGCAAGAATAACTTCTTTTATTAAATTGAACGAGGGCTCCAAAAATGAAATACTGTGCAAGTATGATCTTAGCTTAAGCATGACAATAAATAATAACTAGAAAATAATTAGTTTGCATTCTTTTTCAGGTCGATAGGACTATTGATAGAGTCGGAGATGCCAACGATTTTGCGAAAGCTTTCATAAATCGAATCAAAGAAATTGCGAATATGAAAAAAAATAAAATTGTTAATCCTATTTAAATCGATCAGTTGCTTCCTCCAAACATAATCCATATGAGCAAAAGATAATATTGTCCATGCAATGCCATTTTGATAATCAATCAAGATATGTTATTATAACCTGTATTACAATAAATGTTTAATTCCTAGCTTTGTCACAATTATTTAACCTATACCGAATTCGTTCTACAATGTATTGAATTCTTTTGAATTGGGGGAACCCAAAGAAAAATTGAAGGATCCTCGATTATTCATTATAACGACAGATGCAAGTGGAGAGGAAATTGGTTATATTTATCACATGGGATTAAAAAATAAAAGTAGAAGAGGAAGTAACTACAGTATTAGCAGATCATAGAGTGGATCCATCAATAATAAAGCCGGCTATCAGAATATTATGACAATTGCCGAACAATTACACTCATGTAACAAAATTCAACTTTTTGTTCTGCCTAACCTTTTCGATGTTTGCGTTCGATTCTACATCTATTAAGAATAATTAAAAGCCGCCTTAGAAGTTAAAAAGTTTGCTTTTGCGCTCAAGGCGAATTTTTTTCCAAAAGTAAAACTTCGCTGTGAATATCCTGGAATAACTATTTATAAACTTGACTCAGCACCAGTCTATGATACATAAAATTATTCGCAATTATGTGGAGAAGTGAGATAAGCAGTTAAAAGTTGCATATGTAAGACTGTTTCACTGCTATTTGCAGAAAAGTAAAAAAAAACGCTAAATTTTCATCAAATTTTACGTAAAAATCGCCAAATAAAAAATCGTAGCGCAGAATTCAGAGCCAAATACTGTTTTTTCTGTATCTGTACAGTGACTCATTACGAAGAGCTTGATACCATTCCGAAGTACATATGGACTTTAATTAAGAAGTTATAGCGCGTTAACCGATTAAGTTTTGTGAAAATTCTCACATATTTAACTCATCAAGGTCCAGGCAAAATGTAGCCTAATTATAGCCAAACTAACTACTCAGTTCATAGCATAAGTGGAAAAAAATTACCCGTTTTTTTTTGTTTGGCCAAATTGATTGCTTAAACAATCAATTGATTGTTTAAACAATCAATTTGGGTAAACAAAAGGACACATTAATTCTATGATCTGCATAGTCAAGTTTATAAAAAGTTATTCCAGGATATTCACAGCGAAGTTTTACTTTTGGAAAAAAATTCACCCTGAGCGCAAAAGCAAACTTTTTAACTTCTAAGGTGGCTCTTAATTATTCGAAATAGATGTAGAATCGAACGCAAACATCAAGAAGGTTAGGCAGAAAAGTGTGTTACATATATACATGTGTTATATTTGATAATGAACTGTAAAGTTCGGAATTGCAATCAACGGTCTTTTAAATAAAATAATATTTAACAAAGTAAAATTTATTATTTTTATCTGTAAAAAAAGAATATCATATAGTAACGTGCAGCTCCATGCAAATTCAATTATATGACAGATAAGCAGACTTTTTTTTAAGCTAGTCCACTAAGATGAAGTCTCGAGGTCAGTTAAATTGCTGATCGCATTTTATTTAAATTTTACCGTCATAGACGTAGTATATAAATACAGATAAAAAGCTTCATAAATTTCAATGCTAAATAGTTATTTACTTTAATTTAATTTATTAATGGGAAACCCACAATCAACTCTTCTATCATGATTTCAACTGTTTCTGCATAATGCTTTTTAACTTCTATTTATATAATAGATAGATAGTTTATTGATGTTAGTAACACAGGTCAGACATAAGATTAAATATTGAAATTACATTATTCTGATAAATTCATAGATTTGTGATTTGAAATGACTTTATTAACTAATACTCATAGCCACTTCATTAAACTCTGTTATTGCATAGAGAGGATTTTAATATATTTTTAATCTTGCTTATATAACAAGATTAACCTTCTGGGTTATAGCACAAGTCATTGCGCACGCTTTGAACAATTTTTTAATGCAAGGTTTCTTATGATCGGAGTGGCCGTTTCTTAGAACGAAAATCATATCGTTAGGCCCATGTTGGTATGTATGGTAACTTTCTGGGATTATGAAATTATGATCTGGCATCATAAAATGTATAGGAATGTACATAAGACAGAAATGTACATATGGAAGAACCCATTTTTTGACCCATAATACATAGGGACAATTTGTCCTGAATGGTAACCCATTGAAAATAGTGTCAATCGATAGCCTATACAATGCTTATCATAAAACTATTGCGCTGATTAGTTTCATTTAAATTGATCAAATGTTATCAAATTTAACTGAAATTTTTAATTTTTTTAATAAGACTAAACTTTCCCAATGTATTGTTTGAGGTGTCCAAAACATGTTTTTTGAGTCGCCAGAAAGAATCAGAGGGTTGTATCGATGTAGTACTAAACATAGTCGTTGTATGTGTTGAAATTACCATTTGGCATTCAAAAACACCGTTTTCTACCGAAATAACGTAATTTTTAGACATTTAAAATCATTTTTTTCCCGAAAAAATTCAACATATTTTGGGTGAGGTGGAAGGGGTAGAAGTGTTTCAAACTTTCTGGCGACTCAAAAACATGTTTTTCTTTTTTTGTCAAAACGATTTACAGAAAAATAAAAAATGTCAGTTAAATTTGATGACATTTGATCAATTTAAATGAAACTGGCCGGCGCAGCCTTTCTGGCTTTAATTGTTCCATGATAAGCATTGTATAGGGATAGGCTATCGAATGTCAGTATTTTCAAGGGGTTATCATTCAGGTCAAATTTTCTCTGTGCATTATGGGTCAAAAAAAGGGTTCTTCCATATGTACTGTTATGATTTCATTTCCTAAACAATAAAATGATAAAATTATAACTTACCGAACATTGAAAATCAGAAAAGATTAATAAAAAGATATTATATGGAATTAAAATACAATGTTAAAAGTTAAATAATAGTTAGTATAATATAATGAACAATGTAAAACATAATAAACAACAATGTAATTAGAATAAAAGTGTAAAACAAGAACTTCAGTGAAAGTGAATAAACGTACAGTGTTACGAAGGCAGAAATCATAATTAAAATGATTACAAAAACTATCATGAGATAGCACAAACTATTGAAAAATGTTGTAGATATAAGTTAGGATTAGTAAATTTGAATTATATAATGTTAAAGAAATGTTATTGATATGTTATATTATGTATTAGTTTTTAATATCACAACTGTCAAATTTATAATAATTATAGGAATAATCATATTAATAATAACCTAATCATAGGTTATCTTATACCAAAGTGTGTGGAAAAATGTAGGCAATATGAATTTAAAAAGAAGGAATCATCATCATTTAAAATAAGATGAAAATCTCCAATAATTAAAAATTTAAAGAATACTAAGTTCTGATTGGTCGAGGCGATTTTATTGACGTCAGACTAGTAACAATGTAATAGTTCTGTCAGTTTGCAACAATCAACAAAGCATTCTTGATAGGTAAACTAAGCACATTATTGGTTAATTTTGAAAATACTTAGCGTCGGTTTTGAAGGCCTATAAAAGGCATCTGAAGACAAGCCAAATCAGTTAGCCATCAACATCTGAAGAGTCAAGGTACTCAAGCTAATCATAAAATTTTCATAACCTTAGATTATTGGATAAACATCGGTGAACCCAAGTGTTCCAGTAGCTTCGTAAGGTTGAAAGTAACCGAAGCAAATAAGTAATTTATACAAGTCATGTAGTGTTCCCAGTCTTCGAACAAAGTTTTTAAAAGTTATTATAACCATAATTCACAAGTAGCATCGTATAATAGTTAGTCTTCGACAACGTTCCAATACATCATTTAAGGTTTTATATCTTTTGAAAAAGAATAAGACAAGTTAACAATTATCAACAGTTCCTGATTTCTAAAGAAGTAACCACATTGTTTACCTGTGATTTGTGTATAGCAAAGAAAGTGTGTACCTACGGGTAAAGTGAATTTTCAAATTAATAAGAAGATCAAGCGAAGTGAACATTGCCTAAATTTTTAAAACATATTCTTGGATATAAACTAAACGGAAGTTTATTTATTATTTCTCCATTGTATTATTATCTGTCTGTAAATCTGAAACAAAGATTGTAGATAATAACTTTGTGAACAAATATTAATAGTAAATAATTTTGAGGTTAGATCATAGATCTATTTGAACATAAAATTGTTAAAATTGATAGCCAAGATAAAAATAGAGTAATAGAAATTTAAATATAAAAGTTTTCAACATTCAAAGAACATTGTGTTTAATTCCATAGATATAAAATAAAAAGGTAAAAGTTCATTATTCAAATCAAAACAAACATAAGATTTAAAATACAAATAAAAGCTAGCCGGTAGAATTCAAAACATTGAAATATTCAAATCAATATTCAAATTAATTCAAATCATAATTAAAGAATAAAACTCAGTAAAGAGTTTTTATATCAGTACATTTCTAGCTTATGTACATTCCTATACATGTTATGATGTCAGATCGTAATTTCACAATCCCAGAAAGCTACCATACATACCAACATGGGCCTAACGATATAATCTTCGTTCTAAGAAACGGCCACTCCGACCATAAAAAACTTTGCATTAAAAAATTCTTCAGAGCTTGCGCTATAACCCAGAAGGTTACCATTCACGGATTTTTTAAACATATCAGCTCTTGTACTATAATAATTGTATTTCTATATTATTACTTCTATGATACCAGGATATAGCTTTCCGTTACAAACAAAAACGGATAAAATTTCGATATACCTACAATAAATTTAAAGACTCAGGACAATAATAAGAGAAAGTAGCCACTTGTAGAGACGGAAATCAAACAATTACGAAAATTTACTATATTTAAAATAGCGGGAAATACTACAATAATAATGAAAATATTTCTGATAAATTTTGTTAATCTAGGTTTATACACCTATACCTAATCTTTGAATCAAACTGTGGACTGTAATCAATTGCAATTTGTAATAAAACTGAATTGTTTTAATTAAAGTTATGCAATCTTATATATAAATTGAGCTGTTTGAGTCGATTAAGGCAAAGAAAACCTATTTTTCATAAGGAATTTGTTACATCAGCTTCTGGTAGTAGAATGAAATACATAATTATTATATTATACGAGGGCAAGGAGAAAAATGAAACAAGAAATGATTTATTTAGTCAATACTTATTTTATTTCTTCGTAACCCGATAAACTTGGTCCAACGCTTTTCTAATTTTTCGATCCCTTCCAAATAATACGATTTCGGCAAAACGTCAAGTTTGGAAATAGATAAAAAATCGTAGGGGGTCAAACCTGGAGCATATGGTGGATGGAACCAATTCGTAGCGCAATTCATGTACTTTTGCCATTGCGACTGCGGACTTGTGCGCCGGTGGATGGTACTGGTTGAAGAGCACTTTTTTCTTTGCCGCTTTCGCTTTAAATCGGCGTCGAAACGATCCAACAGGTCTGTATAATATATCCGGTGATCGTTTTGCCCTTTTCAACATAATCTATATGGACGATACCGTGTGCATCCCAAAAAACTGTCGCCATGACTTTGTTGGCCGATAAATCCTTTTTCATCTTCGATTCGCGAGGACAAGTCCAGTGTTTCGACTGAAATTCGGTATCTGCTATGTTGTGAAGGATTCATGTTTCGTCCACGGTTACAAAACGGCTCAAAAAGTCTTTCTTATCGCGCTTGAACATCGCCAAACGCTCCTTTGAAATTGCCACAGGGTCACGCTTGTAGTCAACAGAGAGCCAATGCGGCACCCATCTGGCAGATATATTCAAAAATGTATGCAAAATGTTCCGTATCCGTTCGGTTGAGATGCCCATACCCTCAGCAATCTCGTGCACTTCAACTAGCCTATCGTCCAATATCATACATGGATTTTATCGATGAAAATCAGTGAACCACTTGTGAATCGTTCCAATCGATGGTGAAGAATCCGCATAATGTTCAACAAGTGATGCTTTGGTTTGCGCAATGTTTTTTTTCCACGCAAGAAATAAAGTTTAATCAAGACGCGAAATTCACCCATGTTCACAATAATCTTCAAGGTTGTTTGCTTTCGATGGGTGTCAAAACAGAATGGAATGACATATCAGTCTGAAAATTTTAATGCGTTCTAGTTAAAGATGGTACATCACAGATGTCACATGGGATTTTCCATTGTGGCGCCATCTGTTTTATTTTTCAGGAACTTCTTAGCTTGCCCTCGTATTCATAAGGTCAACTTAAAAATAAATGTCAAAATACATTTTAAATTCGAATTAATTAAAATATCTCACGTGTTAGAGTCTTCCATTTGGGACGTAGCTCACTAGTTCCAACATCCACATATAGGTATGTGCAATTATATGTAAATCTTTTGATCTATATGATTTTTTCAACACTCTTAATAACCAATTTGATTTACTTTAATTCACTGTAGATTTAGAAAGCAATAACCAGCTTCCTTTTATTGAGAATAATATTACCAAAGATGGATCATTACTTTCAAATAATTCAATGAAATTCAGAAGTTTCATTTATCACCCTTCAGTAATTCATAAAGCTCACAATTTGTTTTCTGAATTTGCAATAAAACCCGTCTATAGATGCAAAAACAACAAAAAACAACTTTGATAAAGTTCTCGATAACGACAAATCTGGAATTTACAAAATTGATTATAGTGTTCAAAATGCTATGTCGGTCAAACTAGAAGAAACATTTAGCTCGTTATAAAGAACATTTTACCCACAATAAAGAAGAATAATAGTGAAAAATCAGAATTAGCAAAACATATCTTAAATACAGTTCACACCATTTCTCACTTTAGTCCCCGTCACATATTAGCAGCATGCAACTAAATGATAGAGCTTTTTTTCACTTCCTCTTTCTCTTGAAAACCTGAATGAAGAATTGAATATAATCAAGGTTGTAGCAGTTAACGGTTTTCAACCTCAACTTATATCCAAATTAATTGACAGAAAAAAGAAGAAATTAACTTACTCAAGAATCTATCCTTTTACAAAAAATTCTGATTCTTCATGAAAATACGTTTCCCTCACATATTTTGGTACCGTAAGTGAAAGAATTGCAGATATTTTATCGAAACATCATCTAAAAGTTAGCTTCAAACCTCAAAATATATTGTCCTATTTTTTGTTCAATGCTAAAGATAAAACAAATAAGTTGTATAAACTTGAGAGTATATAAATTAACCTGTTCAGAGTGTGATAACTTTTACATCGGTTGATCTAGTCATAATATAGAAATTCGATATAAGGAACACTTTCGGTATTTTAGATAAAGTTAAAATTTTACATAACGAAAGTAGAGGCTTTAAATTAAGCACACTAGAATCAATAGAAATTTTCAAAGGTATTAAAAATAATGACAGTAAAATTTTAAATCCTCTTTGAAGATTGTGCCTTCCTAGTATACCTCCGCATTGAAATTTTCTTGTCACAATATTAACTGTACCTCATTATCCAATTTCAATTATACTATTCTTAGTCCAGGCTATGAACCGGAAATTAAAATAAAAAAACATGTAAGTTCGAATCAAACATTTTGTTTTGCATTAGCTTCAGGAGGTTTTCAGGATCATTCATACACCTTAAAACCTCTTGGGAACCCCAACCCCACCCATTGGGGGCGAAAATGCCCCGAAATCTCCAAGTCTTGAATTGTGTTTTCTACAAAAAAAGGTATTTTGGCATTTCGAGTGCACCTAGGAGGTTTTTTGGGTCGCTGAACACGAATCCGTAGCCAGATTTACTTGCAATCCATCGTAGGGGTGGTCAAATCGACAAAATGGTCCAATTTCGCACCCCTGATATGTTATTTTGCAATTTACGTGTTTTTGGCATTTAGAATGCACCGAGGGGATTTTTTGGGTCGCTGAACTCGAATCCGCATCCACATTTACTTGCAATCCATCGTAGTGGTGGTGAAATCGACGAAATTGCCCAATTTTGCACCCCTATATGTTATTTTGCAATTTACGTGTTTTTGGCATTTCGAATGCACCGTTTTTTGAGTCGCTGAATACGATTCCGAAACCAGATTTACTCCGAAGTAATTTTAAAATGCAAAAATAATAAAAATTTAGAAGCGTGTCAAATTAGCCATTTTTGTACATTTCCCACCCCTACGATAATATTCGAGTAAATCTGGCTTCGGAATCGTATTCAGCGACCCAAAAAACCTACTTGGTGCATTCGAAATGCCTAAAACACGTAAATTGCAAAATAACATATAGGGGTGCGAAATTGGTTAATTTTGTCGATTTGACCACCCCTGCGATGGATTGCAAGTAAATCTGGCTACAGATTCATGTTCAGCGACCCAAAAAACCTTCTAGGTGCACTCAAAATGCCAAAATATCTTTTTTTGTAGAATATACAATTCAAGACCCCAATGGGTAGGGTTGGGGTTCCCAAGAGGTTGTAAGGTGTATGAATGATCCTGAGAACCTCCTGAAGTTAATGCAAAAAAAAATGTTTGGTTCGAACTTACATGTTTTTTTTTTATCATAGCTAAAATCCCGGGTCACAGCCTGGACTATCTAACAATGTATTTCCCCAACCGGAACCCCACTTGTTACCTGTGTCTTATATTGTACCATAAATAGCCAAGTATCGTTTGAAGATGGCACGCTAGTGTCGAAACTATAGTCACGATTTGTTTCTATAATATATAAGACAAAAAACAAAGTAATAATGTTTTATTTTATTATATCAATATGATAACTTATCACAAAGTAACGGCTTTCACCATTAAATATCTAGGTAATTTAGAAAGGATATAAATGTATAAGCTAAAAAGCAATTTATTAAATTCAGATTTATCTCCAACTGAGGGTAACCGCTTGTTTGTATTATTAACCCCAAATAGTACATTTTGTTTTCTAATTTAGTTTACGCTGAAGAGTGTGATGATGGCAACTTGGTAGCTGAAAGTTCCTTATACTTTAATAGTATTTGTAGTAAATAAGGGTGATTATTTCTTACTTATTAATATTTATATTCTTCAGTTGGTGAAAATTTTTATGTTAAACTTCACGAAAATTTCTTATAGGACACGTCACAATAATACGAAGCTGTTGAAACAGCTACTGCGGTTGTTATATTGTCTGGTAGTGAAACATCTATTAAGGAAAATTCAGATCAGCTTCCCGTGTGACGAAACTGAAACGCTATTATTCTGATATGTTGTAAACATCCATGATTGATTACATTGCATTTACTTTGAAGTTGAGCAGCAGGAGTTTTGTAAAGGAAACTTTGTTTTGTAAAGGAAACACAAAATCCGTCAACACTCATACATGTCTAATGTCTTTCATATCAATGTTATGAAATATGTTCTATTATTATATTCTTCGCAGAAAATAAGAGTCCAAGGAGTATAATGCATTTACTCAACCTAATTATAAAATCGTTAAAAAAGTCCTAGAACAAAAATTCCTTCACCATAGTATTTTTCATAAAATTTTAAGCAACTTTGAAGAAATTGTCTGTCCCTCGTCTAGATATCCGTCACGAATTGCTTGTCTACGCTCAAAAACGAAAGGTACTATCACCTGTCATATTCAACTTTTGACAAAAAATCGTTTGTAATAAACGCAGCCTTTGTTGAAGGCTTGTAAATTTTTAAAATTGTAACTAATATACATTAAATCGACTCAAAACTTTTACAGTAATTTTAAATTATATTAAAACTGCTTTCACCCAAATTTTAACAAAATCGTTCAACAACAACAGCAACAATAACACAAACAATTATTGAAGTAAACTTAAATTTATACCATACTTAAACAATTTATAACAAACGGCGATGAATCAAAGGTATGGTCTAGAGTCTAGAGGCTAGGATAAGAAGCTCGAAAAAAGGAAAATTTGTATCTGTAATAACATTTTCTTACAAACACTATTAATTCGAATATTATTTTCTAGTTGTATAAAGAGTTTCTTTATCTTTATACAAATGCGAAGAGTATCTCATAGAATGTGAAACAAATGCGAAGAGTACTAACTTTGCCAAGCACACTATTTATCTATTCCCCAAGCGGCAACACTAGTTTGGTTTCTGTGATCAATTGGCAATATGTGGTTCATTTATCAAGTACAGATCACAGACACCTATGTTTTGTATGATCTGAAACAAATAAAGACTGAGTTTTTCAGAAAAAATGTTCGGATAAGCTTTGAGGTGGGAGGCATAAGAGTTCGTAGCGACACACCTGTCAAAGAATAACGCAGATGTCCCAAAGCCAGTTCAGCGAGGACATAAACCTCGAAGGCAAAAGCTAACTTGATCTCGATGAGATAGAGTCCGTTGCCGGAAACGAGAAATGCCAGATCTACTGGAATTACCCGTTTCCGACCGCCAGGTTCATACAAGCAAATAGGCCTGACGTTGTACTCCTCGATAAACAAAACAAGACTATGTAGAGGAGGAAAATGGACAAAGTATTAAGATCTCCTGTTCGAGCTCCGCACGCTATACCCAGGCCACAAGGTCGTATTGGTTGTTCTGATCATCGGTGTTTTGGGAGGAATTCGGTCTTCGCTGCGTTCGAACTTGAAGATCATTCCGGCCTGTAAGAACTCGGTGCAGATTTTTATAGACCGGATGCAGAAGGCAGTCATTCTGGGTTAAATAAGACTACTTAGGGCACACGATTTGGGAACCTGAAGGTACTTACCGACCGATGGGGAGGAGTAGCTTCGCTTAACCGACTTTTGGGTTTTCTGGCGCGACTGCAGCGATGTCGTCGGAGCTCGCGGCAGCCCCGACCAGATTTTAATGTAAAAAATAAAATAAAAATAAGTATATATGTATATAAATCATTTGTAAATGTATTCTACGTTTTCTTGGTATTTTGGTTCTTTAATACTACTAAAAATAAAATATTTTTTTTTCTTTTTGACGTTTCGATATTTTATTTATATCTTTATCAAAAATTGTTATTTTAATAATCATTTCGATGTAATTTAGAAAAGATTAGATAACATTGATTAATGAAATGCGTCTGCAGCCGACTTGTGTATTTTAAAATCCAATTAAAACTGCAGAAAACATTGGATCTGTTATATGTGAAAGAGATAATTAGCCATACATTACTCTTTCACACACATCCCAGTTCTTATATATTTCAATAGAACTGACTAAGAAATGTTCCGGGATGCTGTCATTGAATGAGTACTGTCAGAGTAATTGCCAATCATAGTAATACTCCTAACCTACACTCCTCAATTCAAAACAATTGAAATGAATGTGTGTGAATAGTTGATCTATGGCGGAGCATTGAATAGCATTGTGTTTATCAATGATCTACTATCCTTTCAGAGCTTTATATTTACAAAAATATGAGACTCTGACGGGACCAAAGTGGTGTAATTGGTAAACACGCTGGACTAGACATCCAGGAATGTGAGTTAAAATTCCGCCTATGGTTTAATGTTTTACGTATATATATATATATATATATATATATATATATATATATATATATATATATATATATATATATATATATATATATATATATATATATATATATATATATATATATATATATATATATATATATATGCAGGGGTTGAGCAGATCTCGGTTTGCTCACTGGTGAGTAGCGCCACCACATATCCGAGCGTAGAGGGGACAACCTCGATAAAAAGTCGGGGTTAAATCGGCTCGGTAACCTCACCCAATACCGATGCCGTCCCGATGCTGGGCTAACAACCCAGCAGAGGGTACATCTTTTGTTACTGGCAGCAGAATATTGGCATCCCACATCAGCTCCTCGTCGGATGAGGAGCAGGGACAGGTGGGTGGGGCCCAAGAGGACGGTCCCGACGTTGACGACCACCGCAATGTACATGGACGCTCTGAGTGGACTAATGAACTTCGGGATGACTTGCTGGAATGCTTCGAGCGCAGCGAGCCGGCCCGTAGGGGATACATGTCACGGCTGCATGCACTTTGGTGCATCATGCATCCTCTATGCCGTGACTTTTCCGCACAAACCTTGCGGAATCAAGTATTCTACCTGCGAAGAACCGGCTATATAAGAACGAATCTCCGGCAGGCTGCAGCACCAGAACCGGATCTAGCCGCACCAGCACCACCTGTGGTGCGCCGCAACAGATCTGGTAGAGCAAGCCTGCTCCAGAACACCGAAGTTAATCTGAGAACTAGGAGAACCCGAATCAACATCAGGGTCTCCGTACGACCACACGAGCTGGTAGAATTGGACACGTTGATTAACGACGAGCTTCCGGAATTCGCCGACCTCTGGGAAATCAACGAGGCCGTGTATGGTGCCGCAAAGCGACTCTTTCCGGAAGTGCGGAGTGAGAGACCGCACGACCAGATCGAGAAAACCGAACGGCGCCTACACAAAGTCGAGGCCAAAATTCAGTCGGCGAGGCAGCAAGCGTCTCGGATCCAGTGTGTGATGGATTTTATTTCTAGCGGCAGGGCTTTCACGCAAAAAATTAGGCGTATAGCCGCTCAACTGCGCCGCCACCATCACACACTAAAACGTACAGTGTTGCAGACCATCAAGCAACATTGTGCGGATAGGATTCGAGTCCTGGGCGTGGTAAGGAGAAATCTGGCCAGACGGGTTAGACGCATCAGGGAGAATTCCTTGTTTCGCGATAGCCCGTCTAGGCTTTTTGAATCTCCACCGCCCACAATTGTTGCTCCACCGACTGTGGAGGAGGTTGGGCAGTTCTGGAAAGGAGTGTATGAGTCACCGCGTCCAATTCACCTAGACACTCCAGCCCTAGCCCACTTCCAAATGTTTTGCGCTGAACGTCAACTTCCGCAAACAGAAGTGTGCGAGGCAGTAAGCGAGGATGAGGTCCGACAAGCTCTTGTCCGTACCAAAAACTATGCTGCTCCCGGCCCTGACGGCATTAACATATGGTGGTGGAAGAAATTTCCTTCCACTCACCGCCGTCTGGCCAGAGTCTTTGACTCATGGGTCAAAGAGGAGCGGCATATTCCAAGCTGGGCTGTCGAGGGGTACACTGTGCTACTTCCAAAGAGTGGAGACTTGTCTGATCCCAAGAACTACCGACCGATCACTTGTTTCAACACCTGCTACAAGTTATTTACACGTATCTTGTATGCTAGGTTGTTGAAATCGATCGGTCCGGTAGTTAATAACATCAGCGAGCAGCGTGGGGCAAAGAAAGGCATGGAGGGTTGCCGGGAGAACCTGGTGATAGATAGATCTATCACTCAGGACTCCATACTCTACAAGCGCAACCTTTCCATGGCCTGGATTGACTACCGCAAGGCATTTGATTCAACATCACATGAGCTATTATTATACTTGCTCCAATGCCTTGCGGTACCTACCCCACTAGTGAGATGCATAGAACATCTGTTGCCACTCTGGAAGACCCGTTTTGCCATCACATCAGGCACACGACGAGTCTTGACAGAGTTGGTAACATTCAAGAGGGGAGTTTTCCAAGGAGACTCCTTGAGTCCCCTCTTGTTCAATATCTCACTGCTGCCGCTCTCCATTGCTTTAAGACGGACTCGTGGATATTACTCTGGACCACCGAACGACCGGAGGCATCAGATCACCCATTTATTTTACGTGGATGATTTGAAACTGTATGCCTCTGGGGAGAAGAACCTCCATCAATCTCTCAATGTAGTTCAGGAATATACACGAGCCGTAGGCATGGAGTTGGGATTGGACAAATGCGCAGTGTTTCATTTGAGGAGAGGACGATCTCCGGAAGTGTACGAGAATATGCAGCTTGCCGACGGAAGCATCTTTAAACACCTCGATGCTGGAGAGACCTATCGATACCTGGGAATTGAACAGCGTCCTAATTATGACGCTTCCCAGGTAAAGGTGGCTCTCCGCGGCAAATACAGAAACCTTGTTCGAAAGATTTGGTCTTCCGAACTTTCGAGTGGGAACAAGGTGTCTGCAACAAATATGCTTGCCGTTCCAGTCTTGCTCCACTCTTTTGGAGTGGTGAAATGGACGGTCGATGAGCTGCATAGACTCGATAAAGACACCCGGAAAATGATGCATATCCATCACAGTTTGCATCCTAGATCGTCCGTTTCCCGCATTTATCTCCCACGTCATCGGGGAGGTAGGGGACTCCTCAGTCTGGAGGGTCTGCATCGAAGTGTGGTTCTGAGTATAGCTTGTAAAGTTCTTAGGAGCTCGGACCCCCTCCTGTGCCTTGTTAAAAGTCACGAATTGGCCGGAGTGGGGGCATTTATCGTTAAGGCAGCACAAAAAGCTGCGGAAGAACTTGGTCTCGAATTTCAGATCAGTCGAGAAGGCCGACTAGAGGGCAACCTCGAGCTCCTACCTTCTCGCCTGAAAGCCCAGATAAATGCCGCGGAGCAAGATCTTACGCTCAGGCGGCATGTTGACAAGCCGATACACGGTGTTTTCTATCGAAACATCGAAACGCTCGGCTTGTCAACTAGGCTGACCTTCGGCTACCTAAGGTCAGCCGGGCTTACATTCGAGACTGAGGGATTTACCGCAGCTTGCCAAGATGGCGTAATTAACACCTTGGTCTATCGCCGCAATGTGATGGGTGTGCAGGTCCCTGATGTCAGCTGCAGGGCCTGTCGAAAGGCGCCTGAGACGCTTTTCCACCTTCTGTCGGCATGTCCGGCAAAAGCGGCGTCGGCGTACACCCATCGCCATAATGCGGCCCTACGGGTGCTGTATTACCATCAAAGGCACTCGTACGGAATAGACCAAGAGCCGGTGCTGCCTTACATGCCAGGAGATATTGAGTCCGTTGTCGGAAACGAAAAATGCCAGATCTTCTGGAATTATCCGTTTCCGACCGTCAGGTCCATACAAGCAAATAGGCCTGACGTTGTCCTCCTCGATAAACTAATCAAGACTATGTATGTCATCGAATTCTCCGCTCCGGCAGAGAAGAACATAGCCTTGAAAGAGGAGGAAAAATGGACAAAATATCAAGATCTCCTGTTCGAGCTCCGCACGCTATACCCAGGCCACAAGGTCGTATTAGTGGTTCTGATCATCGGTGTTTTGGGCGGAATTCGGTCTTCGCTGCGCTCAAACTTGAAGATCATTCCGGCCTGTAGGAACTCGGCGCAGATCTTGATAGACCGGATGCAAAAGGCAGTCATTCTGGGTTCAATTAGAATACTTAGGGCACACGATTTAGGAACCTGAAGCTACTTACCGACCGGTGGGGAGGAGTAGCTTCGGTTAAACGCCTTTTAGGTTTTTTCTGGCGCGACTGCTGCGATGTTGTCGGAGCTCGCAGCAGCCCCGACCAGGTTTGAATGTAAAAAAAAAAAAAAGTATATATATATATATATATATATATATATATATATATATATATATATATATATATATATATATATATATATATATATATATATATATATATATATATATATATATATATATATATATATATATATATATATATATATATATATATATATATATATATATATATATATAAGTTATTTCATAATTCAGAAAATTTAATTCTATATCTCTTATATATATATATACAAACGACAACAAACGTTTGATATTAGAATCTATTCAAATTAAAAAGAACAATTGTGTAAATGACAAAATAGATTCCAATCTTTCGAAACTGTACAATAATCTAATTCAAACTTAACAAAATTTTATTAATTTGAAGTGCCACTTTCCATTGTCTATTTAAAATTCAACCTAAAAAAGATGAAGTATTATTTAACTATGACACTATAGAATAACAATTTTGAGGTTAAATTCCATAGAATTATCTTAAACTTGAATAGTTATGATAGAAATACTCATCATAGAGTAACTAATTCATACAATAATTCATAGATATTTATAATTGTACAATATTGGAATGTCTTGTATTTAATCAAATTCAATCTATTTCAAATTGTAGTTAGCCATACATTACTCTTTCACACACAACCGATCCAATGTTTTCTGCAGTTTTAATTGGATCTTAAAACACAAGTCGGCTGCAGACGCATTTCATTAATCGAAATCATCTATTCTTTTCTAAATTACATGGAAACACTAATTTCAATCAACAATTTTGATAAAGGCAATAAACGTTGTCGAAACGTCAAAACAGAATTTTTATTTCATTATCAGTATATATACGAACCAATATACCAAGAAAACATACAAATATTACAAATGGTTCAAGAATATCAACAAAAGAATATATATATAAATATATATAATCAGTTAACCGAAGCATACTCAATTCGAATAATGAAATAGCTGTTGCGTGTGATGGTTGTTAACGATAACAAAATTAATGTAATTGTAAAGTACAAATTATAACGTGCAAGCTTCATCAAACATGACCGAAAATGTACAATAAAATAGTAATAAAAATTGAGTACATGAAATAGTCTTTCAAATATGCCTGATATACGACAATGTGTTATTCAAAGAGATGTTTGTATATTACGAGTTAGTCAAACGTTTTCAGCCATATTGGGTATAGGGTCATGGTACCTAGTCAGAAACTGCAGTACTACTATAAAACGATTTTACAAGTGTTATTCTTTAAGTACATGGCTTTTTACTGGATCAACATCATTTATGGAATTATATAAGCTTTCTACAGTTACCACGAACACAAATACTTTCATAGTATTGGAAATTCTAAACGAGACTTCTGTTTTATTCATACTTGTTACTGTATTGACAGAAATTATCGATACGGGTACTTGGGAGAAGTTTTTGGAATTAATAACCAAGATCGATAAAAAAATCAGTTGTATATCGACAGGGAGCTCAAGACCAATCATCTTGAGACAGATGATTTTAGGAAATCTAATTTGCCTTTTCTGTGGGGTTTGGTACGGCTATTTCGGATATATGAAACAAAGTAGAGGACGAGATATTCGTTTTAGAAGTTTCATTGTTTTTCTTGGAAGAATAAGCAAATATATGTTTTTTCTCAAAGCATACAATGCTTTATCGATAATTCACAACAGATACAAATTTCTGACTACGAAAGTGACTAGTCACCAGGATTATAAAAACAAAAATCCCGAACTGTTAAAGGTTACAGCTCGGACAAATCATTTTCAGGAATTGATAATCGGTCACAGAATGGTATTCGACGCCGTTAAATATTTCAACAATCTATTCGGTTGGGCAATTCTCGGATTAACTTTTACTTCGATTAGTGAAGCTTTGAAATTTTCAAATGATGTATTGTTGAGCAAAAGCATTTTTGGAGCAATGGAGCCTCTGCCACTGATCGTAATCAACTTGGTGAGTAAGTATTGTCAGTTAGTTATGTTCAACTGTTTAATTATTCTTTTAATAGTCCAAACGTAAAATTAACAGATTAAAACAACGTTTAAATTTTTCAAATCCAGGTTCAGTGCAAACCAATCATTTTTTTAATAGTTCAATCAGAAACAGGAACTTTGCTCTTAGTCGAGGAAATAAAGCACTAAAATAGGCCAAATCTGGGAAAGTTGGCGCAGTTGGATGGATTGAGATGCGGTTTTCTGCATTCGATTCAGAAAGTGATTTAGAAACTTTGTCCGGTATTTTTGCTTGGCGGAAAAAATTTGTTGCATTTCTACAGCCAAACATGCATTTTTCAAAGATGCACTTTTTGAGGTAAATAAAAAAATTGGCTCGAATTGGTTTCTTGGGGGTTTTTATGGTCGCTGAACACGAATATGATATTAAAAAAATTCCCTGAGGTCCCCTTGGACCTCCCGGGGAGTGTATACTAGCGTCCTGACGTCCTGGATATCGACGAAATTAATGAAAAAATTATTATTAATGTTTGTCAACTGTTCGAAAGGTGATATGAAGGGTGCTGGTGATGATAACGACATGAAAAAACTCTTCTGCAATACCTGGTGTACCCTGCGTCCGGGTAACGACGTCATCTTCTAGGAATTTGCTAATTTTTCTTCATAAAAGGTAACAAATTCTAGCTCTCGGGGGTTTTCAAAGTCGCTGATCACGACTGTGACACTCACAATGTTCTGCAAATTACCTGGGGGGATTTCCGGGACACTCAAGCCCTGTGTATCCACGTCATCTTCTACGAATTTCTTGTTTTTTCTGAATTAAATGTAATAAATTCTAGCTCTCGGGGGTTTTCAAAGTCGCTGATCACGACTGTGACACTCACAATGTTCTGCAAATTACCTAGGGGTATTTCCGGGACACTCGAGCCCTGTGTATCCACGTCATCTTCTAGGAATTTGCACAACATTGTGAGTATCATAATCGTGATCGGCGACAATAAAAACCCCCGAGAGCCAGAACATGTTACATTCTATGAAGAAAAATTAACACGCCTTTAGTTTTCAGAAATGTGCCCCAGAATTAACACCAGCTTTTTGCAGGTTGTTCACCCCTTCATACGAACTTGATGAGTTTCCTTCCAATCAATTCCAAAATAGAGCAGAAGACCCTTCCTAATAATTATAGACTCATTGCACTTATATGTGATCTCTAAAGTATTGGAAATACCAATCAACATTGAGCTCATCCATATCTAAAGAGCTCGAAAATCGTGAACGACCGACAATATGGCTTTCGTCACCAGAGAGGAACAGGAGACCTGTTTACCTACGTAACACATATATGGCAGACATCCATTGAAAAATATACAGAATCTCTAGCTTCAGCATTGGATATCTCCGAAGCATTTGGCCGACTCTGGCACCAAGACCTTCATGGCAAACTTCCGCCATATGAGTTGCCACCCCAACTTTGTAGTTTACTTTCGAGTTTTATCTCAAATTGATTACTATTTCATGTGGTGGTTGACAGTGTCTTCTCCGATACAATGAACCTGGGGAGTACAGGGATTTACCATTGCACCAAATTTGTTTCTGCTGCATTTCAGAAATCTGTTGGAAGATCCACAGCTTTGCAGATGATGGTACACTTCATAAAGCGTTCTCCTCTAAAGTACCAATATCATTGAATGAAGCTTGAAGTACAAGACAGGCAAGAATTCCGAAATTGGGATCTGATAATCTACTAGAGTTCAATGCAGCCAAAGGTCAAACTTGTATTTTCTTCGGGGCGGCGGATCACACAATACATATGATGATCTCAAGTACCACTAATACCATCAAGTCATCAATTTCCATGCTCGGTCTCACCACCAACAACACACGATCATGTGAGCTCGATTGCGAAAACTGCTACACAGAAAGCAGCTCCTCATAATCTACAAAGCACAAATTCGACCTCTCCTGTTCACATGCTTGAGAGTTCAGCTCCAACGCTGAAGTTTGGAAGAAAGGTGGACGATCTTCCCATTTCACACGAGGTAGGCAGCTAGACGAGCTCAGACTGGCCACCAGTTCATTGTCAAGCTTGAGACCTGCCGAACTTCTTTCTATCAGACTTCATTTTTCTATTGAACGCCGAATTTATAGAACTTTTAGCCCAGTGAGGTATTACCTGATGCTAACGTCCAAACATTTAAGAAAAATTCAAATGCATGTCTCGTCTCCCAACATTCCATCACTGGCCCATACGATGTTCTATGAACATTATAGATGCTCCACAGGTGTAGTCAAAATTTTAAAAATTCCTCAGACAGGCCTTCAACTCAAAATATTTGTTTAGCTTATGCTAAATGCTTTTCAATCTTTTTGACCTGTGAACTGTTGATGTAATGAGCCTTATAACGAATCTAGTCACCTATTGAATAAACAATTTTATATAAGACCAAGAACTTTTCCAAATTCATCCATCTGCTTGTTATTTTCTTGCAAGATACATTGGTATGGGGAAAATTAACATAGGTAGACATTTCTGATATTGAACTCATCATCTCTTCAAACTAAAAGTTAAGAGAACTATTCTTCCTGGAATCATTATTGACTAATTATAATCTGCTGATCATAATTGCAATTGACAGATAACCAATATTTTTTCGCGTATTTGTTTCTATTTAACTAATCAAATTTGTGTTCCATCAGTTATACTTTTTTAATACATTCAGCAATTTAGGACCAGCTGCTTCTAATCAGATTAATATTTTTTTACAGTTTGAGTTATACATTATCATCTTGAAATGCGACTCTATTTTGGAAGAGGATGGACTGCTACTAAAATCTTCCATGAAGAGAAGAAATGAACTTATCCAACGTAATCAAAATTGCGATAGCCTAAAACAATTAATTACTGAAATAAGGGTCTTTAAGCCGTCATTTTCAGGTGCTGGTATAATTTACTTGAACAGAACTACTATATTAAGCTTGATTGGAACTTTCACTACATACTTCATCATAGTTGTACAGTTTAATTGAAGTCTGACCGAAGCCGTCTACTACTCAGAGCACCTTGGCTTCGTGACACGCGGGCACATGCATAGAGATCAAGAATAGAGTACCTGTTATACGTAAGCCCTATGTATTTTTGTACGTTGCCCTGTAAGAAAAAAACGTAGGGATAAGCCCCGCCCATTTTAAAGCGCGCGGTATTCAAGTGCATGATACACTATATTGTATCATGTTCAAGTGAAATAAATAAGAATAACTCATGAAATTTGCACTTAGCGTCGTTGCGTATGTCGCCACCGCGCATTATACGTCACAAGTAGGCGGAACTAAATTTCCCTACGTCTTTTCTACAGAGAGTCCCTCAATTCTTTAAACAGGTACTCTATGGTCACATGACCAACTCGAGCCTATAGAACTGCATGGCGCGTACGAACCGTAATTCAGTCTGAATAGAATTTCTATTGTTAGTTAGTCGGCGAATATTTTCGTGCTAATTACAGTAAAAATAAAGACCAGATTGAATTCATTTGCACTGCATGCAACTAATAAAAGTATAGCTTGATAGATTGTAAGTGAAGTTCGACACTATTACAGTTTAACGAACTGTTAACAGCTCGCCACCTATTGCAAATTTCTGTAGCACTCATCTATTATATCAGTAACTGGATTGATTGAGTTTTAAAATTCTTTCTGAACGAGTTCACGGTGATGGCATGTATATGTGTATGTGAGTGTATGTATTAAATAAATCTATATTCATATTCTGCAAAATCTTTGTTTATATATCTTTTTAACTCCACTCAAATAACTTTTACCGCAGAATAAAGAAAAGAATAATATGCTTAACTGCTTTTACCTTTGTATATGACCACAGTTAAAAAAAAAGGTACTGTTAAAACATCATATCCCCTCTCGTAAATTCTCGCCAAGGAACAGACCGTATGTTCAAAGAGGCACATTGCTCTTCAGGTCCCAAAGTCTCGGGTTTTCGATCCCCATATCTTGAGGAAATGTACTTAAAATCAGCTAGATATTCAATTTCGTTTTTGTTCTAATCCGGTAGTAATCAGTTGAAATATATGAATACAAAATATAGAATAAAATATTTGATAAATTTTTGTAGAATATTCTTTTATATAATTTATTATTTCACTCACTCTTGAGCATTTGTTTTTCTTCAGCTACGTGAATTTTTTTTATGTTTTGACTACACTAGAGGAAAACCTATAATGTTCTAAGAACATCGGGTGAGTCAGCAGTGAAATGTTGGGAGAGGAGGCATTGGAATTTTTCTTGAATGTTTGGAGGTTATAGGAAAGACCTCCCTAGTAAAGAGTACCACAGCTTCGCCGTTCGATAAAAAAATGAAATCTGGTAGGAAAATGTTCTGCTGATCTCAAGATTGACAATGAAGGGTTTACTAGCTCATCTAGAAATATTAAATTGCATTAATATTTTGAGTGTATATCTATATAATAATAAGAGAAAAGAATTAATTAACATTTTCAATTTATCGATTCTGATATTAAATTGGATATTACCCCGCAATGAATGTATTGTGCGCAGGTATCCCAAGAGTTTCAATATCTCAAAGGCGAAAGTCCATGTGTAGCGTTGAATTTGCTTTACTCTGTGACGTTCCCTTTTATCTGCATTTACCGCCTTGGCCGTTTGTAAATTTTTTACCGCTACGGATATTTCTAGGCCAGAGCAGATTTCAATGGTCTAGACTCTAGAGCTAGACTAAGAAATCGTGTCTCTTCCAAAGTGGCAAACCATCTCTCTACGAACTGTATCGTTATTTTAGAAGTATATATAAGGAGGTCGAATTCATCTACCATTGGAAAGCAAAACCTAAAATATATTGCAGGGAGGTTCGTTTTCCTGGAATATTCTAATTAATATTTACAGTTGAATCCCCTGTAATGTAGGCAACACATTATACAATTCTGCTTAATAGTGTTTCGAATCGTAATACAAGCAGTACCAAGCTTATGTATATTAATCAATGATATCCCTAACGGAAATACGCAACAGTACTCCAATCGGAAGTATGTGCTATGAACCACGAGGCTAAAGAAGTTCTGAACCGCTAAATCAGCGGTGAAGGAATTAAAATCCTTACGAACAGCAAAGCCGCAATATTAGCCATAAATAGAAACACGATCACCTCCAAACTAGTATTAGCAAGCCACAACACCCTAAGCGAAGTAGAGATGGGTAGTACTCGTATGATTCGTATCATTGATACGAATCCTTCCAGTGATTCGAATGGTGCGAATCCAACAAAGAATAAAGATTCGTATCTCGTATCATATATTTCGCATAAAGGGGTTAAGTCTCTGTGTAGGTGATACCGCGGTACCGGTATGAAGTCACAGATAATAAATCTGTGGTGAAATGATATATTAGGGCGATACTAACATGCCATGCTTCGACTTTGTTAGTAAATTAAACGCTCTGCTTTTGACGTTAATAGTGGTACCATATTTTATACGAATACCGAACTTCGGAATCTATACTAAAGGTACGAATCTCTTGAAATGATTCTTGGTCGACTGCGGTCGGACCGATACGATTGATACGAATATGGAACTTTGGTAGTGCAATGTGATGGTGATGCGAGAGATAACCGAGATAAACTAAAATATTTTTCAACCAAATTAGAAACATTTATTAGATTTTATTACAAAATAAATATTTAAATATAAAACAAAACAAGTGGAATATGACCAATAATTGTACCCTAGGTAACATAAAATAAAATAAAGTAAATCTCTGATTCTTTGGTGTTGCATTAATAATTAGGTACTTTCACTCATTAACAAAAAGCAAAATGGAATAACAAAGAGTAGAATACAAAAAAATAATCAAATATTCAAAATTATTTAAAATTTATAAACAATAGTTGTGACACTTTATTTGATCAATCTTGAACGTTTTTCTTCAATTATTGTTAGACCCCCTTTAGAGAAAATTCGCTCCGCTGGCACCGAAGTGGGTACAATGCACAACCTTCTTTTCATTACATGAAATAAACCTTTTATAGAGAAATAAGTTGAACAAAAATTATATTTTGCTTTAATAGGCAAAATTTTCTCAAAATGGTTCCAAATAAAACTTCTAGTTTTATTCATATTTAGTCCGTTTCTGTAATATTTTATATTTTAATTCCATTTAATAAATTATTGAACATTTAAATGTTACCTCTAAGTCGTCTGGAAGCCTAAAGTCTAAACAATAACAACCAAAATAGCAACCAATTCATAAATTAAAACAACTAAACTGATAATGATACGAATCTGCTGAAAATAATACTACTCCACTAAATGAATAATGAATTGTACGGCGGCCGACATCGATACGAGATGTACTGATGTAGTAGAGGACCGACGCCGCCATCCGACAAACGGCAGAGTGATCGGTCCCGGTCGATGGTGGCGAATCGCCACTGGCGATACGACATGTACGGTGGTACGAATCTTTTCATGATACGGATTCGTTTGATACGAATCACTGAAAAGAGTCGGATCGCCCACCTCTAAAGCGAAGCAGTAAATGCTAACAATATTAAACTGCGTTGGATAAAGGGGCGTGACATAGCAGAAAGCAATCATCAAGGCAAACGAGCTGGAAGTAAGAAGTCGAGACTTCTTGAAGTTAGAAATCGAACTAATGTTCAATTTTATAATATCGATATCGATGACAATTTCACACATATTTTAAAATTCAACACTGCTTTGTTGATATCAGTAAGCAAAGGATTGTATTTATACTCGAATAAAATATGTATCTTCAATTGTATTTGAATACCGTCTAAAGATACGTAAAACGCCTAAACTCGCTTAAAGGAATGTAAAAATTAAAGTTATAGTAAGAAATGTTTATGTTATTTTCAACTAATTGCCTTTTCAATCTAATCCTTAAGTTCTAAATCAACCTGTATAGTTTTCGAATATTATCGATGCTTGTCCTATAGTCTCTATGCACAGAGAATCTACATTTTTTGCCCTTCGTGGTCTGTCCGTGGCTTTCACGACAGAAAATATAACAGAAAGTCGAGGCTCTACAGAAAGACCGCAACGCCGGCAGGAAAGGAAGAGACGCCAAGTAGCGCCATATTGAGAGAAATCTTCTGACTGACAATAACCAGTTATTGTGATTTGACTAATTTTTGGGTCTTCAATTTTTAATCCTCCTGGTAAGTAGATCAGCTGAAATAATTTGAATTAAGTCAGTACCATTAGTTTTCAAGGAAAATCCATATTGAGGATTATCTACAATTTTTTACCTTTCCACCAATTAAGCTAGTGTGTATTAGTAGTTAATATACCAATTTCACCACTTTGTAGATTATGTCGCGCTATCGTGAATGGGACCTATCTTGCAAAGTATATGTTGGAAATTTGGGATCGTCGGCAAGCAAGCATGAAATTGAGAGTGCATTTAGTAAATATGGACCTTTACGAAATGTTTGGGTTGCTCGTAACCCACCTGGTTTTGCCTTTGTAGAATTTGAAGATCCCAGAGATGCTGAGGATGCCGTGCGAGGACTTGATGGGACGTAAGTATTGCTCTATTGAAGCTAATAAATATGGAACAGCATGTGTTAGTGGATGATAGATGATTTTATATGAATGAAAGTTGACAATTATTACAAATACATGGTTACAGGAAATTAACTGTTCTATAATATGCAATTAGTTGAACCAGTTTGCACTTATTCTCTTAACTACTAACCTTAGAGAGGATTTACCAAAAGCCAGTTAAAGATAAGATTAGTGCCACACTTTTTGGTACTAACTTTATAGGTATTATATTTTTCTATGTAATGGTAGAGGAAGCACCTCCACTCTTGAAATTCAAACTGATTGTGTATGATGCATCCAAACAAAGATATTATAGGTACATCGGTGCTTTCAGATATTGATTTTACAAAACCGTTAGACCATTCATTCAAAAATCATCATAATTATGTAGTGTCTTTCAACTCCTAACAATGGGACAGGTTTTAGCGTTAACTTTTTCTATCGATATGAAGCATTAACTTCAGAATATTATTACTCTTCAGGTAAATTGATGAACACTAATAAAGGAGATTGAGACAAATTCAATAAAATGCTAGGTTAGACTCGTAAGTTTGTATGTTACAAATATATCTTCTTGAGATAATCAACTTCCAAGTTTTAGGGTATTTGATAATATGGTTCAAAGAGAAATTGATGTTGTGAAATTTTTAATTTATTTATGAGCATACCAAAATTCAAAAAAGATTGATAAAACATAGAACTTTGTTTTGTCAAAAAATGTATTTGAATTTATAAACAGAACTTTTTAACTGTAGGAACAAAAATAAAATTCAGCTCATATTAGCCTAAGCCAAAAAAAAATGTCTAAAGAATTTTAGATATGCAATGTAATTTGTTTCTTTGGGCCATTTTGCAATAAATGAGCCTTGTTATCACAGCCTTGTAATAATCGTGATCTAGTTTGGGTGTATGGTAGCATAATCTTAATTTAATAGCTTCTTTCTTTGAACTGCTTGTTTTTGGCTGAGGAAATATGACTTCTTCCTTGATGTGTTCTGAAACTGTTCTTGATATTAACAGTTTTGAAATATTTTCGTGGGGAACTTTATAACAAATGCTCAAAATTTCTCATCTTATTGCAAGAGCACAGACTGTTGTATAAGGAACTTCATTATAGTTGTGTCCTCCAGCTGAAGACTGATTATGTAAAAAATATAAGACTCATTTGAATTAACTTGTAAGATTTTTTGGAGTTTACTTTTAATGGTTATTATTATTATTTACTCTACTCTTTAATAACGCTATGATGTAAGTATTTCTTGGATGCAAGGGGTTGATATTTCAACGGTAATTTTCTAAATGATTTTGATTCATAAAAAAATGAGCAATCACATGTGACATAACTGAATTGCGATTCTGAGGGACACAACTATCGATCCACAAAGTTAACTCCTGGTATGTTCTAAAACAACTTCCTTCAGAATGTTTCCTATCACTACTTCCGGCCAAACACAACAATACACTTGTCCATTTACTGATGAGTGTGAGGACCAAACAGCCTTGTCACTTTCCCTGTCCCTTTTTCTTTCAGTTTTTTCACTTTCCTTTTCCTGGATAAGCTTTTAGTACTCTTCACTTTCGTAACGATTAATTTCTTGTGGTTCAGCTGTTTGGAGTCTCTTCAATTCACAAACATTACAAAGATCTTTTTCAGTTTTTGGAAGTGAGTATTAAAGTAGTGACAAAAATTTTATCTATGTTGGGCAAGCTGTAACACTAGTAGATCTCATTCGAACCTTTGCAGATAATATGATGTACACATTTTTTTAATCATATTGTCTTCAAAATATTTTCTATTGCTATCAGCACAACAGTAGTGGGAGTCAAATAGAGGAAAAGAATCAATATGCTGTTGAATTGCTTCCATATATTCATCTGCTGTTTGTTTTTTAGTGTGAAGCCCATGCCTGCTTTTTTCTAGGCATATTTGTATTGACATTTATTTCCTAATGCATTAAATATGGTTTTTAGAGAGAAAATAACTTTTGCATACCTGGGCTCGTCTATCTTTAGTTTTGAATGAATATTGGATTGTTCAGGGTCTTCTTGAATTATTATTATTACGCATTCTTCTAGCAGGAACAGTCACTTAATAATTTTGTTGTTTAAGTTTGGTTACAACATAATAATTTTTGAATATTAATTTTTGTTCATCAATTGAATTGCATTTTAGCAATCAATTCCTTGTACAGTCTTTTGAAATACTTATGAGTTTTGTAGGCCCAATCTAGTACCGTGAAGAAACATATTTCAATTTCAATTTCAATTTATTCCAAAATAAAAAACATTACAATAATGTATGTGGAATACACCATGAATATTGCATCTATGAATACATACAACAAACATATATATATAGTATTAGAAGAGATACCCAAGTATATAAAACAAGAACTTAAGCTATTAGACTAGGCTAGTTTCCGATAAGTAATCGTTTACAGAGTAGTAAGCTTTTTCTAACAAGAGCTTTTTTATACATGATTTAAATTTAGGTAGTGAAAATGATTTATACTTATTAGGAAGTCTATTGTATAAAGATGAACTCGTGTAATAGAAACTTTTTTGAAAGGTAGTTGTATTATGCTTTGGAAAAATGATAAGATTGTTTAGTTGACGAGTATTTGAAGTGGAAAAATTATATAACTGTCTGTTTCTGTGAACAAATTTCAATGATTCTTGGATAAATAGAGAGGGAAATGTCAAAATTTTCTTTTCCTTAAAAAATGGTTTGCAGGAATTACCAAACTTAAGATTGTTTAATATTCGCATTGCATATTTTTGCAAAATAAAAGTAGTAGTAGTAGTAGTATTCTTCTCATTCTCTCTTTCCTTATACATGATTTCCATGTTTATGGGTGCCTCACGTTTTCTACTATTTCTAGTTTATTTTATTGTCAAATCACCTTTGAAAAATACTTTCTGGCTCAATATCCTGATGATTTTCGCCATCATTGAAAATTTCAAAGTTCATCTTGACTTTCACTTTGAGATTGAGTTCTTATTATTTATGTGTTTTGAAATAGCTTCAATTTGAAGCTCTTAGGTCAGACAATGTTGCAGTTATGCATATAATTAGTGGACTTGATTCGAGGTATATCCCTGATTTATTTATGAAAAACAGACATGGTTATTTTCTTTGACATGTTGTAGGGTGTGAAGGCTTTTACAAAAGTAATTGACAGAAATTTCAACATATCCAATAACACTAAAAGCTGAGAATGTGCATTTAAATCTTGCCGATAGTTCAACGGTTGCATCCTACTATTCCTATGTAAATATCGTAAATTATCTCAAGATTTAGATTATATAATTGAAACAAATGCTGCCAATTATGGCTCCAATAAATAAATGAATATTTAGAATAGTAGTTCTAGAATTGCAATTTTTTATTATATGACTTGCAGTCGTTGTTGTGGAACAAGAGTACGAGTGGAAATGTCTAATGGAAGATCACGCAGAGGAGGAGGAGGAGGAGGTGGTGGTGGTGGCGGAGGAGGAGGTGGAGGTCGTAGAGGACCCTCGAGGTATTCCAGGTACATGTGTTTTCTATTAAGAACAATCAAATATGTATACATACAATTTAATTACCATTTTTTTCAGTATTCTCTACAAGTTAATTATATTATGTGTTGACCTCAGGTTTGAAAGTTGAATTTGTAAGAAAATTATATTTATATCATTTAAATTATTAAACAATATGAACAGCAAGTAAGAAAATTATTGTATGAGCTTAGAAAATACTTCATTATTTTCAAAGAAAATCAAAATTTAATGATGATTTTTCAGTATTGTATATTATAATATGACATGACTCATTCAATACTGTAGTTTCTGCTCGTAACTACATGTGAATTCATTCTGATTGGATAATTATATAAAGAAGCTAGAAATTGATTAAGCTCTAGTTCAAAATTTTAAATGAACCCATTTTTTGTTTCCTCAGCTCTGGAATACTAGAAAGCTTATAGCGTTGATATATCCAGGAATATTCAAATCAGTATCTTTGAGTACAAAATGTAAACCAGTTAAAACTGGTAATTTAATAACCACTGAACATCCATGTATGTTTTTCTTTTGTTGCTTTTGCTAAGAAACAATATCTTGCAACTGTTGGATACAAATAGTTGCAAGACTAACATAAACAATGTAGAATTCATCAGCTAGTTCAAACCTGAGGCTTAAACATACGGGAAAATGAAATGTACCGCTAAAAGTGGTTTCGCGCACGTTGCAGGGCAACGCCAGTACTGTTGTTAGCTCCCCCCGACTGAGACCTACCCCTTCCTCGGCCACACATCTCATCTTACATCGATACACCCAACTACAGCTACATCCACCATCAGTGGTGACAGCCCCTCAGCTTTCTATCGAGACGCAACAACTTCTCACCAGCTGCATTTAACAACTCTTTTAAACATCAATGGGTCTGAAATTTCAACTCTTTCCAAACAACATGCAACTCAACCTTACGAAATTAGCAGCAAAACATCTATTTCCTCATATAACAACTATCATATCTGGTGGGAATTTTAAGACAATCAATCGATTTTACATCAAATATTCAACTCCACATGTATGTAGACTTACCATTTTTATAGAGATGGACTGATGTTTTTATTACATTTGTTTAGAATGTCAATCAAAAAGTAAAAGTATTTTTTTAGTTAGAAGTTAGCTATTGTGCATTTAGAAATTAGTATCTGTCAACATTAAAATGTTTTGGGCAGACAATTCAATTAATTTATTATCACATTTATTAAAAGATAAATAACAGAAACTTCAAAAGGAGTTACAGAAATGTTGATCACATTGTTTTTATTTAAATATGTGAACAATAATTTTTATTTAAGACTAAATTCACTGTTTGCTTTCTTCTAATTATCTAGGCCGTAAAATATATACAGTACGATTCATATGAAAGGTGAAAATTGATTGTCTCGAAAATCGTTGACTTATGAGAAAATTCCTGAAATTAGTTGTTTTTTTATTTTTAAATGTGTGTTCTGTCAGATTTTCTTTTCATTCATGACTTTATCTGAGAACATCATCAAAACTTTTTCGAATAGAAATGTGGGTCATGCTATACCTCCTATGAAAGGTATTTAATTGTGCCACCTACTAATTATGTTTTTACACTGTCAAAAAAATTCAATCATAATGTACGACATCATTTCTTATGTTTTTTTGGTCACTAATAACGAATTTTGACTTAGCTTTGTTCTGAAAAGTCATGGAAAACATAAATTTTACAAATTATGAAAAAAAATGTTTTCCAATAATAATGTAATCATTTCATTTGTTTTTTGGGTCAGTTATAACTAATTTTTACTTAGTTTTGTTCTGATAAGACATGGAAATCGTTTATTGGGGAAATTTAGGAAAATTAAGGTAACAAAAGAGAGACAAGAATAATTTTTAAATTTGATTGTATTAGATTTTTATTGATAAAAAAAAAGTTTATTCGTAATTCATCATTTGATAATCATGATTTCCGTGTATATCTGGGCACTTAGATTGGTGATGGACCGCTTTCTTCACTGTTTGCTTCTTCTTCAGAAGAACAATCGTACTCTGCGATGTCGGTATCGTCCTCGGTCTCATTTCTGGCATACTCGCTACTAGAGCTAATATCCAAATCTTCTATTTCTGCCATTTCTCTTGAATCATCCTCCTCGTCATGCACTTCAATATTTTACATAAGAAATTTTCTATGAAATCAAGTCAAGTGATTATTGATAATATAATTTCAAAACATTTCTTTTTATTTATCAACTTGAAACTTACTGAAATGGAATGAATTGAAATTCTAATAATGATGGGATGTGGAGACAAGTCAGTTTCGTCGATTGTGGATGTAGCACTCTTGATAATGTAACTACCGGGATATCAAAAATTATCTTGGTCAGGGTGGTTGTGGAATCTAAAACGTGTGTCTTACTTTACGTTTGAAATAATTATGTCACTGTCACACTGACATCATCAATAACGTACAAATTTCATACCTATTTATTTCAGTTGTAAAACAAATTATGAAATAATTATGTGAACTTTGAACCTTTTCAGAGGTGGTGATAGCCACAATCCGGGTCAAAAACTGTTTTGAAATAGTTAATTTTCCGTAAATCGAATGACGTTCACGTGAGAAGCCCGTAGCACGCGAGTTAGAAAAGTGCAAACTGGTTGTACCTAATACGGCTTTACGACGACTTTTCGCGTGCCGTTTTCGCTCCATGTACTTAGATTTAGTATCGGACCATACCCGACGGCCCTTCTTTTTTCGATAAATGTCCATTAAATAGGAAAATTTAATTAAAACAGTTTGAGCTATTCTTTGATCTCAGCTACGCACGTCTAACGTGCGACGTACTAAAGGGAATTTTCTCGCGACTAAAATATACACGAAGCGGGTAAAAGCGGCATATAGCCAAAAACACTTTATTACAAGTGGCGCGGGTTGCACGGGGCAAGAAACGGCCCCAAATCAACAAGACCGAGGTAAAATGTATAAACTATAACTTACGCGCAGCGTGCTCCTCGAGGCATATGTCAAAATGATTTCGTTCGTAGCTAATTACATAGGCCGTCTGGCGTTCATGCAATTATGTTTTTAGATAATTCGAACCTTTTAATATCGATAGGCCACGTGAAAATCCCGGAGTCCAAAGCGCTAAAGACTTCTGAGTGTTACAATATTCGTATAAAATAGCGAAATTTCGCACTTTTAGAAACTTCAAATTAATTATGACATAATTATTTCAAACGTAAAGTAAGACACACGTTTTAAATTCCACAACCACCCTTGACCAAGATAATTTGTGATATCCCGGTACATTAAAAAATCAAGTAAGAAACTAACATTTTATTCATATTGACGGGAAAGTATGCTTTTCAAATTTTATAAATAATTTTTTTGAGAGTATCCAAAACATTATTAGTTTACCTTATTACTATGGTTATATGGACAAGACGTTTCAAAGGAGGTATCGCATGACCCACTTTTGAATTTAAAAAAATTATAGATGAAGTCATCTTGCTCACACAAATGATGCTAATAAGAAGAAAATCTGACGGAACGCACATTTAAAAATTAAAATCTGCGGGTTTTGGGATTTTTCTCAGAAGTGAAAGGTTTACAAGATAAAGAATTTATTCCTTTCATTTGAACCATACCATACATAATCTTATTAGAAATGTTGCGTTGATATTCACTCTGAAGTGATAAGCAGGTAGGGGTACAGTTGCTAATATTAGTTGGTGAGGTCAGGTCCTTCTATTATACTTTTTAAATACTACTGAAATTATCATTGATTCCCATTGCAAAAATTATGAAATATAGTGTAGATTGACCGTAAGAATATTTTTTAGTTTATTTCAATCTGATGTTTTTCCTCAATTTTTTTTATACATCCATTGATTTATTCAGTCAGTTTTTTTGTATCGGTTAAACGTTAAATTTCCGCAACCAATCAGGTTTCATATGTATGTATTTTCAATTTTGTTTATTTTATTTATTCACTGATGCTTTTACAAATACATACTGGCAATTGTTCATTTCATGTTTTGAAAACTGTAAGCTTAAATTCTGGTAGTGTTTTCTTAAGCATTTCATTTCTTTATCAATATGGGGAAGTTCGTGTGAGTTAGATCATAATCACTACATAGTGATAATTAACAAAGTATTTGTATGGGTTTAATTGAATCCAATTGTTCAATAGTTGGTATATAGTCATTTTATATTAACTGAAGATTTAAGCTCACTCCTAGCTACCTTATACTAATAAGTGATGAACATGAAAGGGGAGTCTACAATCATGTTTTCTCTAGAATTTCATAATATTCAAAATAGAATGTACAGTTTGGTTTTCTGAAACAATCTAGTTGAGATTTCATGTTTATTAACATTATTTCAAATGTTTATAGGTCCAGGTCACCAAGAAGATCGCGTACTCCAAGATCGCGATCACGCAGTAGGGATCGCCGCAGTAGATCTGATTCAAGAGATCGTCGTTAGAATGACAATTATTATTCATCTTAATTGATAAGTCTACAAAATATATCATGATTTATATTTAATATTTTACTTTTTAGTACGTTCTACAATATTTCATTCATTTTTATTTGTGATCATTGAAATTTAGTAATTATAAGACAAAACATGTGTAAGTACTGATTTTTTATTTTATTTGTATTCTAATTCCACATTTTATTATGTAACTTCAATACAGTTTAGTAACTAACGTTTTATAATTTTTTCATTACCAAAATAGTCCCATTAACTAGTTTAAGCAAATATCTATGTATATGTGTCCAAAATAGGGCCTAGCTGCCTTCACCATTAAATACATTAATACAAAAAATGTGTCCAAAACATTGAGAGCAGTTCTGCACTTGTATTTAGGTTTGAGAGGGATAATCTACTCTTTGCTACTGGTTGACTGTGTCAGCATTCAGTAATGCTGAGATTGTTATTACCCAGCTATTGACTTGCTATACCACAAAAAGGATCTAGATCTGAATAACGTGATGCTGTTGATAATGTTGGTATTATACCAGAGAACAGAGAAGAGCCTACATACTACATATTAGTGATCCAATTAAAAATTTTTAAATATCTGCAAAACTCAAACTTCTCCAGGAAGTAGGATCCCACAATCGCTAATATGATGTCCGCTTCAACTAATCCTATGAAGTCTTCCATAACATTGTTCGGGATCACCACCAAAAGCACCCTTTCATGGGACGATCATGTGGGGTCCATTGCGAAAACCGCTTCACAAAAACTTGGTTTTCTGTTCGGTGGTAAGAGCTACTTTACATCCCAGCAGCTCCTTATAATCAACAAAGCGCAGATTCAACCTGTCCTGGAGTACTGTTCACATGGTAGGAGTTCGGCTCCCAAACATACGCTGAAGCTTTTGAATTTTAACCAGAAGAGAGCTATTCGTTTGATGATGTCACACTTGCGAGTTCATTGACCTCTCCTGGAACATAGTAGAAAGGTGGGAGATCTATCCCTTTTCTATAGATATTTCCATGGTCGGTGTTGCATCAAAAATCTCGTCTTCACTGTCAAACTCAAGACCTACCAGATTTCATTTTTTTATCGAACAGAGTTGTGGAACTATCTAGTGAGGTCTTTCCTTAGGCCTGTAACCTTCAAGAAAAATAGGAATGTATATATCTCCCTACATTCTACTGCAGACTCACACAATGTTCATCGAACATTATAGTTTTCCCTCGTGTAGTCAAAATATTTAAAAAAAAAACGATATAATCGTTGGTGATTTTTGTTATTTGTCCTTTGCGATTAGTACTTGGATTTATATTATTCTCTCGGTCGCACACTATATCCATAGAGATCTTAATGACTATTTTATATTAGTCTGAGCAGGGTATCACACAAGTGGTGGGAATAATCGAGTCGATTGCGAGATATACAGGATGTTTCAGAAAGACCTCCCGTAAATGCAGGGGACGGTAGATTTTACAAAAATAATCAGATTTTTCATATAAACTATGGTCCTATCTCCTTTCGTTTCGGAGATATAGGGTTGAATTTATTTTAACGAAATTTTGCTGGAGCTCCTGTGCAGATATTTCGTTGAAATCTGGTAGTCGGGGGGTTTTAGAGGACGCCGAATAAGATGGTTCAGTTAGTTTCAGATTATGCGGTAGAGAGCGCTGGGTGCGCGACTTTTCGGCGTTTCTTTTAGCCTTAACTTTTTTGAGAATGATTTTTTTGTTTTCTTTGCACATTTTTCTGGTTTACAATTTTATTGCAAACAATAAAGTACTCTGGTTGAGGTTCTCAAAATCTCACCGTTTTCGAGAAAAACGCTTTTTAATGAACATACGCGATTTCTGTAGTAAGTAAATTTTGTTAATGAGTTTTTGTTATGTTCATTTAAATGCGTTTTTCTCGAAAACGGTGAAATTTTGAGACCCTCGACAAGAGTACTTTATTTGTTTGAAATAAAATTGTAAACCCGAAAAATGTGCAAAGAAACAAAAATGTTAAGGCTAAAACAATAGCTGCCCTCTACCGCATAATCTAAAACTAGCTAAGTCTTCTTATTCGGCGTCTTCTGAAACCCCCGATTACCAGATTTCAATGAAATATCTGCAACTGCACAGGACCAGCAAAATTTAAATTCAACGCGTATCTCCGAAACGAAAAAAGATAGTTTATATGAAAACTGATTATTTTTGTAAGATCTACCGTGCCCTGCATTTACGAGAGGTCTTTCTGAAACATCCTGTATGTAGATAATGAAACTGAACCATAAATTGCGGAACTAAATAGAAATTTAAAGGCAACATCGGATATTTTATTTCATGATTCCAATTTGCAGACTTGGCTGTAGGAATGAATCATTTTGCTGTATAAAACATACATCAACATTTCAACAAAAAAATCATGTCATGTATGTCAAATTAGTAAAGATAAACCTTTGACGGTAGGTTGGTGACAGTGAATATTGAAATAACATTACTGCAAAAAGAAAAATGTAGACTTGCCTGCAATATAATTTATATACTCATTACTTTCCTTGTGCGTGGCACATGTCGAGCCAATGAATACGTCTGTTGAAGAATTTATGGTAGTAAATTAGAAATATTTTATCTATTAGGTACTACTAAAAAAAAATATTTAAAGTAATTATTCAAATTCCAAACCTAAGTAGCAAAGATACTACTAATTAATAGTATATTACTATATTATCGAAATGTCAATTACTAATAGTCGAATGCTGAAATATTCTGCGTCGGTTATTATCATCACGGATAAATCTTAAACACATATGGGACGGAGTGAGCGTTAGCGAACAAAGTCGTTTCTTGATTCAGTAGGATTATTTGGCAAATGTATGTTGTCATGTAGAGGACAAATAGTAAATGCAATCCACTTTTGACACAAACTAGATATAATTCTCGAAATTTACCTACCTTAAGCCGAGTTATTGAGCAGAGCGGTACAATTTTGTATGTGATATTACCTTCAAGAGGCAATCTAGGTTATCTGGTTATTTACAGGTTCATTTTTGGATGCAACAACATTATACATCGTAGCAGGCTAATATTTACAAACTCCTAATAAGCTCGGAATTACGAATACGACGAATATAACCGTTGTTGTGATGTTGAATCCGGCCTGACGGCAACTTGTCTTGTTCATAGATCGTTAAAGTCCCTTTGAGTTAGATTGAGAAACCCGTTTATAGATACAAGATCAAGCTAAAAAACCGCTGTACCTGTACCGCGGGCTATATCGGGTATATCGGCTAGTAATACAATAAAGGTCCTAGTATCAACCCTCATAAAAAAATGTGTTGTCAATTCCAATAAACTTTCAATGCAATATTATTATCGGTTCCTACTAGTTATACTACCAGGACGAAGAATAGGAAATGTAAATCAGGGAACATCAAATAAAATATAAATAAACGCTAACCCAGTACTGTTGACTTAAATTTGAAGGTTATAATTGAATACGTTGTTATGCGCTGAGAGCTTTACTCAACTGTTCGAAGTATCGTCCATTGTTCAAAGGGTTTAGTGCACAAGTTAATTTCTGGTATAGTGAGTCCACTGTTGTGTGTTGTCAGCATCTCATCTATGACGTTGGCTAAACGCGCCCTTCTGATCTTTGAAAGATCAAGTTTAAAGCAAAATTGTCATATAAACCCCTATTGAGCCGGAGATTTTGTACACTGAATCAATGAAACATTACTGAAAATTGGTTTGAGGTAATATTTTAATTTAAATTTTCTCAGAATTAGGCACAATGAATACTTCCACATGCAACGCGGTTACGTCTCATCTTTTTATTGCAACCGTACTCAGAAGCGTTTTTACGCTCATTCATTCCGATATAAAGTATTCAGTTTCACAAAGCTTTTGAATTTATTGTAAATTGCAAGTTCAAGTGATATTGATCAATTTGAAACGTCTCCAGATTACTTTTGCTTTCTTTAACTAAAAGTTATTGAGTGAAATATCTATCACCGATTATCACATTTTGCAAAATACATAGTTTCACCATAGGTCTATTCTACTGAAGATGTCTGCACATATTCTTACTATAGGTATCATTTTCAGACTATATTAAAAGACGTGATATTAGCTCCGCTAATAGTGGCGAAGCTCCAGATTTGAACAGTTCATTCAACTTAATGTTTTTGAACATAATAACGATGAAAACAGTTTGATATATGCATCATAAAGAAACTTATAAATATCCTATATTAACATACAATCGTCATTTGAAGGTGTCCCAAAATAAACTTACAAATAACCTAGAATTGCTGTTTGGAGATAATTTATTTCTCTTGTGTTCAGTTGATGTTCTTGCATCCAAAACTAAACTTACAAATAACCAACTAACCTAAAATTCACGCTTCTCTTCTGTGTTCAGTTAACCTTCCAGCAGTCGCGCGATAATTACTGACTTAATTTGTCATGCCGCTCTGTGAGACCGGCATTAATTTTGAAAATTTCATGGTAGTGTGTGTGATTGAGGGAAACTGGGAGACAAGTTTTACCGATATTGCGTTTAAAAAAAAATGTGTTGACTAATATTGTACTGTAAAGTAAACATAGCAAATCTGGTAATTTTCAGTTTATAGCCAAAAATACTAATAAACAAAAAACAGAATATAAGTTCGTTGGCCATTAACTCACCTACGAACTATGTAAAAACTGTTTCAACCATGCTGGAAAGCATTTTCCTGATATGTCTTGCATATGTTATGTTCCAAGCACAAATGCGTGTCGTGTCGCATTTGGAGCAGCAAAAACTTTTTCAATTTTTTTTGTGGTTCCTGGTATAGGGTTTCGTTGAAGGAGATTGGGAACAAATACACAACAGTCTTGAAGTCTTAATTACAAATTTCGCGAAAGATTAGTCATACCACAGTGTAGTTGCAAATGTGGTTTCATCAATCCAGTAGAAAGTTCTATTCAGAAATTCCTCAACATATGGATGTTGGGATTATTTTTGTTTATTTGATTTATGTAAATCAACCATGCAATATTCAATATATTGTAGAATATCACCATTAGCCACCTTAGTGTGTTCACTCCAGTAGTCACGCCGGTTTCCCAGTCCGTAAAGTACCCAAAAATCCAACACATAAGGCACAATACTAAAATCTCAACAGTGTGCAAATGTGACGAAAAATAACTTGAAGTGACAAATTCTTATTCTTACCACAATAAACTTCCCGATTAACTACATCTACAGGTTTCATAGACGCGACGACTACGGGAAGTTTAATGTTATTGCATTCAAAAATAAACTTACAAATAGCCTGCTAAGCCAGAACTGCAGCTTGGAGATAATTATATATTCTCAGTTAATGTTATTACATGAAAAAAAACTTACAAATAAATTGTCTTTTAATGTATAGGTACAATAACAATCTCGTCTTCTTAGACAAGATCTCGAGACGACATATTACTGTAATGTGAAGTAGAAGGTGGTAATAGGCGTAATAAAATGCATCAGTTACAAACGTAAGGTCTCATGATGCTATCGATTTCAATTTGATGGGACGATTTGTGGTAACTAGTACCGTGAGAAAATTATGATAGCAGATGGCGATAGATGAGTTATAGTTGAACAATTCCGGTATTTCCCGCCGAATGAATTCACAGCAAACTGCTTTTATACCATCATTCACACTCCCTTGCAAAGTTAATAAAACAAATTAGCATGGAAATGAAATAAGTTTTATTTGCTTTATTTTTAACAATGAATGTAACAAAGCCGAATATTTCTTACCTCATTGTTAGAGAATAAAGTTATAAAAAAATACATATCGTAAAAATATTGAGTCAATGTTTTGTCTCAGTGTAAGTCTAGATCATTAAGTAAACTACTGTAGTCAAAGTACATTGAAAATTATTTTAAAGTAAATTATTAATTTATAAACGTTGAATCACAAATATCTTATAATCTTCTTCTCCCAGAGCCTCCATATTGTGAACCACCACCATTACCACCACCGGCTGAATTTAAGAATAACTCTATATAGCGGTGTTGCATATTGCCCTTATCTCTGCTCATTGCTCTGAGGGCATCCTCATGAGAACCAAATTCCACGTCAGCTTCACCAGATGCTCTTCCGGAATGATCTTGTAATAATCGAATACTGACTGGAGTAACTGGTTTGAAGAACTGTAATAAATAAAAGTATTAAGTCACAAATTTCTACAATTGCTAACATCTGTAATGAAAAGGACACAAACTTCAGTAAAACGATATAAGTTGTACCAGAAACCGAAAGAATCACTCGTGACACTATATAGGAACATTACAAATTAAATTAATAACAATCTGCAAACAAAAATATTCAAAACATTCTTGAAGATCCGGCGCCATCGCAAATAAGCTAACCAAAAGACAGCAAAGGTTGATGAGTACATTTAACTTCTATAATAAAAAACAAAAACTCTTGCAAATTCCTACATGCTTCTTTATAATATTAAAAGTATATTTTAGGAAGAATGCTCAAAAGTAAAGTTCCAATAAGGTCCGACACCTTTTTCTATTACCTCATAAATTTTAACATCTAGTTCGAAAGTAGATACTTAACATAATATTTTTAGTCTTTAATCGTAAAGACACTATACAAACATGCGTTTGTATATTATGAGAATATTACTGAAATAGTGAATTTTTGATATATTGTATACTTGAAACATAGATGTGGTAAAGTTCGATTATTCGTGGTTCTGTTCTTTTCGGCGACGTGGGCATTTTTAATTGAAATTGGTGCGATAAGGACGCTTTGTGCTAATACAATTAGTTTTGAGAAATCCCGTTTTGGATAATAAGTCTTCCGATGATGGCCGTTAGATCGAAACGTACGTAGACGAAAATATAAAACATGAGTGTCAAACTCATGATGCTAGAGTTAGCATACAAAATGATCTAACGTTTAATGTAGTATTTTATCCGATATGCTAGTATTTACGAAGTATGAATTGAAATTTTTGACATTTGTACTAATTAAATTAATTTATTTACAGTCCAACAATTATTACATCAAAACAAAGTTAGTAGGTTTGGAGAGAACTGTTAATTTGAAACAATTTACTTTTTCATTTCGCCCTACACGGTAACCATCGACATATACATATGGTCTGCGCGTGGCAATGATAAGCGCGGCTAGTGCAGGCGAGAGAGAGGGAAAACGAAGAGGCCGGCTCTATCGCGTTTCTATTGGCCGCTGCGTACTGTTGCTAGTATGTTTACGTCCCGAGCCGGCCTTTTCGTTTTCCCTCTCTCTCTCGCCTGCACTAGCCGCGCTTATCATTGCCACGCGCAGTCCATAAGTAGATGTCGATGACGGTAACGTGTAACCACATTTGAAATTTGTGTACAAACGAAGCGTCATTAAAGATATGACGTCATTTTATAGCGTCCACCGATTAATAGTGAAATGGTTATTGCTAGGTAAACGCTAAATTTATTCTCATAAGGTGCAAATTTTGAGTTAGGTTTAACACAAATATCTGACAAATTCTGTTATTGTTCTATCAAAGAATATTCATTTATATGATTGTTCTTAGGTTCTATGTGGTTAGTAGCAATTGAAGAGTGCGGTCAAACATTTTTGTTTTGCTCAGTTTAACATGATATGCAAAAGGAAACAGACAAAAATTTGTGAAAAAGGGTAGCAGAACGATTAACGCAGATCAAAAGAGTTTGAAGCATACATTAAAGACCTTAAATATTATGAGGCTAAGTTTATTAGTGTTGATTATAATATGGTAAGAACTTGGAAAGAGCATACACATTGTTAGTAGAATGAAATGTATCAACTTTACATCAATAATACTGCCCTGTAAGTAGGGTTTTGTCATTAGAAGATTTCTAAAATATAGTTTGTTGGCAGAAGTTAATGTTCATGTTCAAAGGAATTTTGTTTAAAATATCAAAGGGTACATACAACAAATTTTGCCACAACAGGTTTCTTTATGCTAGCTCATGATGTATCCAGAAAAGATTTTTTTTTATCAATTTCAACACACTCCTGTATCTCAAAAACTAAGCGTCTGTGCATATATGTTATTAAGAATTTTTTTCTCAAAATCAAATTTTCTATCGTACATTAAATTTTCCTGACTAAAATCTGAGACACCCTGTATATTGATTAATTAATTGTTTATTAAAAATGGAATTCATTCAAATTCTTATAACTAACATCACTTTTGAAATACTTATTTTAATTGTCAGGAATAATTCAAGTAATTGTGTGATCAGAAATTCAAGATATATGTATACAATGGCCAACAGTGTTCATCAGTATAGGATCCTGACTCACTGAAACCAATATTAAATATGTTTGAGTTACCTGCAATAAATTTTGTTTAATGGATGAAAGCAAATGCTATAGCAATTGAGGATATTTTCATATACAGATTGTGTTAGAGTGAGGCAGATGCATTGTATTGTTTCAAGAGAGAAACCAGTAAAAGTAAACCAAATGACTTTCACTTCTCTTACGGCCGCAGCTCGCGAAAGAAGTAGTTATAATTGATTTTGGGAATTTTTAATATCTTTTAAATCTGTTCTAGCATCATCTTTAGACGTCTACAACGCCCATTTAACATCATCTTTGTCGAATCTCGCTCGCAGTTATTAAATTACTATCCTCTGATAGTAATTAATTAATAGCTGATTTAAACTCAATCTGTATAATAGTTCGGTGTTGTCTTCATTTGGTGTTTCCTCGACATGATGGCAACTGCTTGTTTGACCCATGTTTTATACATAATTAATAACAGAAGATTTTGAAATATATTTACTCACATCAGCAATATCCATTTGTGATGCTTTGAATGGTAAACCTCGCATATGGACACAATGCATAGCTCCCCCGCTACTTCCTGAACCACCCCAAGAATCCATATCATATGGACTTCTGTTGCCATTGTGGCTGCTATTCAGCCATGGGTCCGGGCGATCGTAACTATTAAAATCTAAAAAAGAACATTAAAACTTCACTAATAAACTATAATAGATTTCACACTGGATATACTATAACACTATGAAGAAGAAGTAGATGAAAGGTCCTCGATACTTCAACAGTATTTTTAGTGGATAAGGGTGACGGTTTATTATGTATAGTATTTAAAGATCAACAGGAAGAGACTATAAATGATGTGCAAGGTACGTGGTGATCCGCCACTTTACGAGTACACCAATTTTTTCAAAGTTGTGGTATTGAAAACGCATGTTTTTGTTTTCCTTGCACACTTCCGCTGTGCGACTAAAGAGGCATGATTAACGTAAGCGATAAAACTAACATTTAAGGTAGTACGGTTATGAAAGCAATATTTTCAGAATTCCTCGAAACTTGGAATATAAGCTATTAAATACATAATACACACACTGTTAAAATTAGAAGACGATAGACCTCATCGGACATGAGATATTTGCAATTAAAAATGACATTTACTGTACATGTAGCATGGCAGAAGCGTGGGAAAATGATCAAATAATTTATTTTTATTATAGTACGACTTTTAAGATTCCGATAAAAACTAATATTTGTTAGAATGATATATTTAGAATATATGACAAAAAAAGTTAAAATTATTTAAACGATGCGGCAACGTTGTAAAGAGTAAAATGTAGGAGCGGAAAGGAAGAGCGCGTGTTTATGTTTACTGCGCGTTAAAACTATAAGACTGGACTGTATAAGATGAAAAAGAAAAGTAAATACGCGACGTTGCCACATTTCCATACTGAATAATATTTCATAGTATGTGTGTATATTACAGGGAATGTAGTAATGTATGAAGTAGGTACAGTAAAGTTAAAAAATATGTTGTACAGTCCGTAGTACCTCTGATATGAATAAGGTGAGTGATGAGCCGAAACTTTTTGTCTGGACTGTCGCGGAGGAACTACCTTAACACAAACAGTATTTTTAAACATGAATAAAGGACATTTTTAAACAATGTTCTTTGTTCAAAAAGACGGTAATGGTTCTTGAAAATAACTGGATTAAAAACAGCTTTTATAATCCCACTATTTTTTGTTGGTTTTCATGTCTAATATAAACAAGGGAGCATTAACTTCCTTAGATCTTCAGTTCAAAAAATAAAAATAAATTGCATCTGATATTGTAAATTTACAACATATTTCTAGGAAGCAAATTCAACTGTTTTTTTACACATCAAGGTTCAAATTTAACATTTCCATAGTTATTAGCTATTTTTGAGAAAATCCTGAACAGGCCGATTTTTGTTTCAAACTACACATATTTTCTTACATTCGTTGTGAATCTGACTTCACGACCCAGTACATTTTTCGATTTTTGGAATCGGTATGAAGTATTGATTTCAGAAACCTACCTCTCTTAGGGTCCAAACACTCGAATGCTTGAATTCCTAATACCAGCTATTTTGTTTATCAAAGAAAACAAACAATTTGGAAACAGTGTTGCGGTTATGGCAATATCAAAGATGACACAAGCTTTATGCGTACTGACACATTTGTTTAATATTAAATTATTAAATAGCAACTAGATTATCAAATAACACCGTTTCGAACGTCTATAATTTGGGTTGTTCCCAAAAATGGCTAATAACACAAAAAAAGGAATTTATCTGTTACATTTGGAACATACACAACATCAAGCCCTCATCCAAATACATGTCATTACGAACTCACCATTGGAGAAATTTGATCCTTTGAAACTTCTTGAACCTCTGGATTGAAATCTACTACCCCCTCCATACCTATCACCTCTATCGTATGGGCTAGGACGGGAATTAAACATACCAGGGCCAGAACTCATTCTTCGATTGGGATACCCCAAAGCACTACCTACTTCAGAGAGGCTACTACGGAATATTTCAATGTACCTGCACAAATATTAGTTCAACATTAAGCTGTTTCATCACGGATACAGCTTTGAATTATCATAACATGGCTGTCAAGTCATGGAACCCCATATCTCAAATTCTCCTTTACCATTTAATGAAACAAAGAACAAGATCATGTGATGTTAGCCAGAACAAATCACAGTAGAACAAATATGGCCAAATCCTCCAAACCAATTAGGACCTAGGTTCCCAACAGCACAACTTACATGCTATATTAATTCCCATCAGTAACAGATTAGTACATTGTACCTAGGCATGTTCAAATCACAAAGTGCCAACAATACAGCGATGCTACCATTTTCCTTGATATCATATCAAACCTGGGTTTTATTTTTAGTTGAAACAATGGTATAATCTCTTTAGTTGTTAAAAGTGTAGTGCCCATTTGTAATCTAATGGATTTTCAACAAGTAAAGGTCTCAATTATAGATTTTATGCACTTATGCCAGTTTACAAAAGCAGAAAGTAAACAAAGGAATAGTATATTCCTGATTGGTGGTTCACATCATAATACTGAATATCGAAATAGTGGACATTGAGAAGATTGCTGTTATTGTAGATAAATTTATATTAAACAAAACCGATCAAATTAACTTGAACAATGTTACAACCCATTCAAACTATACCTTCTCTTTTCAATTCATAACATTTGTATTGTTCCCTTTGCTTTCCATCCAACTAGAGTTAAAATGAAACCTGCTTACACACTTCAAGCATAAAAGATAGTTCAAATATAATCTGTGATATAACGATCTCAAAATATAAAGAAAACTAAGATACTTAAATTTGTTGTGGAAAGAAACAGTTTCGTGAAAATTCTGTAATCTAAATGTAATCAAATTTTTGAACATCTACCATTTTGTCATTTTTATAAACTGAAAAATGGAAATGTTTTTCAAACTACACAATATTAGAGGAGAAAAATGGTAAAGGAGAATATGAATAATCGGGAATAAGCCACATTATAAAATCAGAATAATTTTTTTCAACTATTACCCTTCAACCAAAATTAACTTATTGCTGAAATATACAAACATAATGTATCAATTATGTCCCAATTTTGAATTAAAAATATAATGACAATTCCAGTTTAACAACTACCATTTCTACCATGAATCAAAAATCTCCTGAAATAGTAATTAGAAACTATAGAAAATAATTTTTGTATTCAGTAAGTTTTATTAACTAAATAAATTTTTTAATAATATTAATTTTATCCTCTATACATGAATAATGTATCAATTTTTTTTAATGACGTATGCAAATACACTGTATATTAACATCAATGAATTTTATTTTGTCTTATCATACTATTGATAAGAAATAAGAAAAAATGAGTACTGAAGACCTTTAATTTGGTTAGTTGGCTACGTTCCAATTTCCTTTTCTGCTTAGAAATTATATTATTGATCAAAGATTTGTGGTAACCATTGTCGAACGCAATTTGGTGAAGTTTCACAACTTCGTTGTTATAATTTTGATGGCTCAAAGGGACGTTCTACAATCTATGAACTAAACTATTAAACGGAGCTATTTTATATTTAAATGATATAGCTACGTTTAATAATCTAGTTCGTCCCTTTGAGCCATCAAAATTATAACAAAGAATTTGAGAAAATTCAGCAAATTGCTTTGGACAATAGTTATCAGAAATCTTTGATCAATAATTTAATTTCTAAACAGAAAAGGAAATTGGAACGTAGCCAACTAGAGCCATCAACTTCAAATACTTCAATAAAATTCAAAAGTTTCACTTATCATTATTCAGTAATTAATAAATTCCATACTTTGTTCTCTAAATTTGCAATACAACCAGCTTATAGATGTAAGAACAAGCTAAAACACCATTTAGGCAACACCTTTGATAAAGTTTCTGATTTTGACAAATCCGGGATTTACAAAATCAACTCTGAGTCGTGTTCAAAATGTTATGTGGGTTAAACTAGGAATATTTTAACTCATTATAAGGAACATTTTGCCTGTATAAAGAAAAATAATGGTGAAAAATCAGCGGTAGCAGAGTATATTTTGAATACGGGTCACACCATTTCTCAAGAAAGTTTATCACTTTTAAAACACATGACAGACAAATTTCTAGGTAATTTAGAAGGGATAGAAATGTATAAACGAAAAAGCAATTTATTAAATTTTGATTTATCTCCAGCTGAGAGTAACCTATTGTTTACATTATTATCCCCAACTAGTATTTAAACAGGCACATTTTGATTTATAATTTAATTTACTCTGATGATGGATACTTGATAGCCGAAAAAATGTCCTCAGTACTTTAGTAGTAGTAGGGTGATTATTTCTTACAAATAGTGTTATATTAAAATTTAAAATTTTTTTTCATGATGAAATAGCTAGCCTAGCTGAGGTTAAAATTTCTAATCTTCCATAAAATTAAAGAGTGTGTATGAACAATGACAAACAATTGAATAAAGTTGTACAATAGTTGTTGTATGCATATTTGCTGATGTACATTGGGTGTATGGTATTGCATGGTATTAATAAAGAACATTGGTTTAATTATGTTGAATAATGGCATGAACAATAATTACAAGAAAATAGTTTAGTGAAATTGTATTTCATTCTAAATTTATAATTGTTGAATTCAAGGATTCCATTGGATATGCTCATTAAAATCATACATCAATACTTTTTTTTATTGTTCATATAATTAAAGTATGTAGCAAAATTACAATACTGAATACAAACAAAATCTTCCAAGAATTCCAGTTTCTATTTCAATAATTGTGAAAAAATCTTATAATAGTTTATGAAATATTCAATAATTTTGTAAAATTTCAACTATGAAACATTTCATAATGCTTAGTAAATCTCTGAATAATTTAACAGTATTTCTTTAACCACGATATGATTTCATACAAACAAATTTAATTTAATCGATCAAACACAAACACGCTCGCGCACACACACACGCAACACACAGACATACACACACGCACGCATCACACACACACACACATACGCGCGCGCGTTAGATAGTACTAAAAAATAAGAAGGCCAACTCACTCATCCTATAAACTTATTTTTGAGTGGATAAGGCTGTTTTGCATGATTTCAATATCGACTGGTTTTCAAAGGATGACATTTTGACAAACGGTCATAATCAAAACAATAATTCTCAAGACATATATTATTATAATATATGACAACTTATTCCATTGATAACTTTATTATTGAAACAAAACAACCTTCGGTTATATATTTCAACACAGTAATCTCATTACTAATTAAGTAGTGGCCTATCTTCTAATATGCATGTATTTGAAAGTTCAAATATAGTATATATTCGTAACCTGTTAATATAGATTGAAGAGATTATCAATGGACAATTTAAATGTCTTGTGCAGAGCAAAATGTGAACCAAATTTATGACGACTCAACACAAAACATGATACAATATTATACCGTACAATAATTTCATGTCTTGATTAACTCAATTCTAGAGACAGGGAATAATTTAAATTTATTTTATTCATTTTGAAATTCCTTGATCATTTTCTTTTGAACTATCTTTGAATTAAAAATTAATTGAAATAGTGAAATGTTAATTTGTTTGATTAATCCAGAATACACCATAATCAATTTTAAAAACTTACCTATTTTACCATTCCACATTTAATTACAAATGTAAATCTTTCATTAATTAAATTTTCTTAAGCAAAAGTTTTCATCTACATTGAAATTAAATGTGCAATAGTGAAACAACATATTATAATATATAATATAAAAGGGAAAGTAGAAAAGGAGGATGACCCATCCCCTCCCATACCCCACCTGTGTGCTATCTTTTCCCGGTGTTTCAGCAGAGCTTTCTCTGCCACTTCTTTGTTAACAAACTGTACATAAGCCTCCCCAGAACTCCGCCCCGAGTAGTCTGTCAGAAGAGTAATTCCGTTCGGCACTATCTCCAACCCTACCCAAACAACCCAATCAGCCCTTGAACTCAAAATTTTAAATACATCTCAACATGTCAATTTTTTAGTGAATAAAGTCCATGAACCATTGCATATGGAGAACAGACATTGACTTGGACATCCATTTCAACAAACAATTTCAACAATAGGTAATATTTTAATAAGGCATTTTTCTAATTTATATTATTGCAACGATGATGAACTCAAATTTTTTTATTTAGTTTTCTTGAAGCTAGAAATAGAAGTTGAAGATAGTAAGTTAAAGTTTTTTTTTGATTCCAGGTGTTCTAGGATGTGGTTGATAGTGATACTTTATTTACGAGAATTTATTATTATACTGCTTGCTCAATCATTAGCAATAATAAGAAAAAAACAAACTAGCCATAACTTTAGGTTATCAACAATGACATACAATGTCTGCTCATCATATGTAAGTGTCCTTTTGTATTCATTAGAATTCAGTACCTCAACCAATTCATTTTGACTTTGTTCCATTCAAACAAGAATGCTAATGAATACAATGGATAGCATATTAATTGTGAATCCACGAGTTAATGATATCACGTGGATTATACCTGTGAAAAACTGTGCAATTTCCTCTTTAGAACATCCAAATGGTAAACCTCGTAATCTAACACAACCATCATCGCTCCCCCCATATGTAGGACCTGATCTTTTGATAACCCACTCCATTTCTGCTCGATTAACCTTAAACACTTTACGCAAAATAAAAAAACAATTGAAAATAAACTATGTATTTACCTTCAATATATCTACTTCCAATATGATCACGGTCTCTTTGTAATGCTTTATCCATATCTTCTCCATCTTCAAATTCGACAAAAGCTTCCCCACTTGGTCTTCCCTCCCTGGAAGATGTCATATGAACTCCAGACTTGCCTCCAAGTACATTGCAATTATTGAAAAAGCTAAGGACTTCTTCCGCGGTTGCCGACCATGGTAATCCTCGTAACTTCACAATATAACCATCATCTTGATCACCACCCCCAGACATTTTTGGCCCGTTACAATTTAACTAAAAAACATTACTTACAAAGGTTACGCGGAATCTTGAGGCACCAACTTAGAATAAAGAAAAAGTACCTTGGATTAACGATGAATTATTTTCTCAATAGTAGAAATTAGGGGTAGAAATACAACAAGGTAATTAAACAAAATCCGTAATTGCCACTAACAACTTACAACTCGCGTTTATAACAAATTAAAGCCAAAATGGCAGATTCCAGATTGAATACAAACATAGAAGCTTGTTAGAATCATGTCATTTGTCATTCAAGTCAAACAGATTGTGTCCATTGAATAAGACATTATCACGGTCGTATCATCGACATATACATATGGACTGCGCGTGGCAATGATAAGTGCGGCTAGTTCAGGCGAGAGAGAGGGAAAACGAAGAGGCCGGCTCTATCGCGTTTCTATTGGCCGCTGCGTACTGTAGCTAGTATGTTTACGTCCCGAGCCGGCCTTTTTTTTTCCCTCTCTTTCGCCTGCACTAGCCGCACTTATCATTGCCACGCGGAGTCCATATGTATATGTCTATGGGTCGTATACACAGGTCTAGAAAGTCTATGGTTGACTTGAGTCTCTTACGGGTCGCCTAACTCGTGGTCCCTCGCTCAGCCACCAGCTAGCGCTTGGATCACGAAGTGGTAAAACGATTTCTTTCCGGAATCGCAAGCATCCACTTTTTTCGCATTTCCGCCTCTTTCGGCACTTTAAAAACAGAAGTTTCTTGCTTTACACTTTTGTACCCCGTTTCGCATTTCGGCACAATGCACGATTTCGTAATTTGTTTCTAAAAACGCAGGTATTCCTTGTGTTGACAAGTCAACTGACAGTTGTCACAAAATACTCCTAAGTGACGACTTTTGGTACTACGGGCCAGTCGACGCTTAGCGGACTCACTGCTCACATAGGAAACAACCTCGAGTTTCCAGACCTGTGTATACGACCGTGGACACTATCAATGATTTTGCTCATGTACCTAAGGCAAAGTATAAAGAAAAGATCGTTATCTTCATACCTTGCCTAAAATGTAAAAGGTAGATGCTAGATGGCTATTGGTTTTGCCATCAGCAAACCAACAAAAATCTTGTAGAAACATGTAATCAAGAAAATTATTATAGTTGTTCTATGAGAAGTACAGTCATGGAGATAATATCTTAGCTCGTGTAATATGCATATATCCCATACATAACAGTGTATATGATAATAATGCTGATAAGAACCAAGGCCTTCTCTATTATAGGCAACTCTAATAATTAACAGTACAGTAGGCAAGGAGAAACAGTATACTTTGTCTCTAATTCTCTATGTTCATGAAATACCCCAACACAGAAGTGACAACACTGAATTCAGATCAACCAACCTGGAACTACAATCTTCCTCTTCCATGTCATGTCTGATTTATGTCAACCCCAAATGTCATTTGAGGCGTCACTTGTTTCTTGGTTGATAGTTCAAGCACCTTAAGCAATTCACAGAGAACATAGCGTGCAAACAAATTAGCATTCTGATTGTTTGGTAATTGTTTTCGTACATATAAGTAAAATGGGATCATCTAGGCATCGAGATAGAAGTAGAGACCGAGACAGGGACAGGGATAGGGATCGACGGGATAGAAGACGTAGTAGCAGAGACCGCAGTGATAGGCATCGTGATAGGGATAGGGACCGCGATCGTGATCGAGATCGGGAAAGACGGGATAGGGATCGAGACCGCAGCAGAGAAAGAAGAAGAAGCAGAGAAAGAACTCCTGAACCAGATGGTAAAAAGTTGATTGCTGATACTTTGGCAACGATAGCAGCAACTAGAAATTTTGCATCTTTGGTGAGCCAAAGGGATGATGGTAATTCTAACATGTCATCAGGTATAATTTGTGTTTCCATTGAATCCAATCTAACGAACATTATTTAATGTAGGAAGCTATGATGATGATGAAAGAAAGAAGAAGAAACGTTCAAGATGGGGTGGAAGCGAACATGAAAAAATCTTTATTCCCGGCATGCCTACAATTTTACCTTCCAACTTAGACAAGAGTCAGGAGCAGGCATATTTACGTAAGTGTACTTTATTGTAACATTTTGACCATTATATTTGTTATTGGATGATGTGTATCTTTATGCTGTTTTAAATATTTGTCACAATTTTCAATATTTGGGTAAGTAATAATTTTATAACATGTTTCTCTATTATTTGAAATGCAGGTTTGAAACAGATTTTCCTTATGCCTTGAACAATTAGTAAGTACTCTTGTAAAATATGTCTAAAGTAAAATACATCTTCACATTTATTTACAGACAGTAGAAGAAGTGTTAATTATGAGAACATAGCGGCAGAAACTATTCTAATAGTCTTTTTATGTTATTTAGACAGTCTTCAGCTTAGTGTGTTGTTGAAATACAAAAAAGAACTTTATACTTCATCCAGTTTTAGTTTTTAGGTATAAAGCCCAGCTGATTTTCGCGATGTCCAGCCAAGCATAGACTAATCAAACCAATTTTAAATTACAATTAAAAATTTCATTCCTAAAGTTTGCTATACTGTCCATATTTTTGCTCCTAGAGTGCCTATCCTACTTACCATATTTGGTTTGTAATTGGAAGTCTAAGCTGCATAGGCAAGTAAAATTTTAATTTTGCCAAAAATTCAGAATAATATGGAGCTAATAATAATTTTGAATAGTTTGATTATTTAGGATTCATGCAATAGATTGTTAAAATATGCAGAGAATTACTTTATTTTAATGATGTTCATCAGTAGCATGTAAATTAACTCCAAAAGAATGTTTAAAAGGGTAGGAAAGTCTATTGAATTGCCAAATGATGAATCAGTTTATTAGAGGAGTTTTAATGTTATTGACTATTCTAAATTCTTTTTTTAGAAATCAGATCTTCCATGTACATGGAACATTATCAAGCAAACATGTGCAGGAGATATTTTAGCTCAGGTGATGTTGTACAACACAACATGTAACTTTAATAAAAGTTCAAGAATATGCAGATAATTGTTCTATAAATAAATCATAGATTCACATAAAGGTGTAAGGATCATTAAATTATACTTATACAATACCTTACTTATACTGGAACTAATGCTCGACATTCATGCCCAATCTGAGAAAGAGAGAGAGAGAGAGAGTACCCCAGGGCACAACATAAAGCTGGCCATCAAAAAAAAAACATTTCTTATGGCAGAAAAGGTGACTTAGTGAGAACGATAAATATATCAGTCTTCATCGATTTTGAACACAACCCACAATCAGTTTTGTATATTCCAGACTTGTCCAAATTGGCAACATTTTGAAAGGCATCGCATAAACGATTTTCTAATTTGTGCTTGCATGTATAAATGTGCTTTATTGTAATTTAGAAAAAAACTACGGAATGTAGTGATTACTGGAAGATGATGAGTGAAATTTTTGAATTTCATTGAATTATTTGAAAGTAGTTGCTCTAATTTGCGTTCCGTTTTTGGGTAGAAATTAACTTATTTATCAAAGATTTGTCGTAACCATTGTCCGTCGCTATGTGATGATGTTTCTCAACTTATAGGCCACACCATTTCTCAAGAAAGGTTGATCACTTTTAAAACAGAGTATGGACAAATATCTAGATAATTTAGAAGGGATGGAAATGTATAAGCGAAAAAGCAATTTATTAAATTCAGATTTGTCTACAGCTGAGGACAATCCCTTGTTTGCATTATTAACCCCAAATAGTATATAATAATAGTATGTAAACTCTGATAGTGACTCTGTAGTACTTTAACAGTTATTTTCATATCAAGGCCGCGAAACGACTAGCAATCGAGAGAAAAATTATCGCTGAGGTCGCTTCCGGCCGAGGCAAGATAATCTCGAGGATTGCTAAAGAATTTCGCAGCCATGATATATATATAAACACTATTTTTAGTACAATCATGAAGAATATAAATATGAAGTTAAATATTGCTAGAAAAATTCATCAAAAATTCAAAATGTTCTGATTTACTTAGCGGTTCTATGGAATTTCGTACTGACATTTACAAGAAATACTTTTTCAATTTGTGATAATGTCTGATAGTGGTAGTTCAATGTCATGTAAACGATTCTGCTATTGGGATTTTAGTACCTGAAAAGTTTAAAAGACAAAATGAAAAATGTTACAATGATTTCAAAAACTGGTGTGACAATCAACGAGTCTCTGAAATGTATTGTTGGCAGATTTGATGCAAAAATCGAAAGATATCAAAAGTTCAACCTTATGGAGTGGAGTCTTTATTTCATGTTGAAATGCATGCTTAACTAACTTACGAGATGGAGTCGATATGACAAAATAACTTGTCAGTACCGTTTTTGAAAAAGAAGTCGGGTTATTGGGCAAAGAAAATTTTCTAAATATAATAACGTTTGTATATAAATAAAATTGTGATTTCGAAATGCCGTGTGAAAATTTTGAAACGTCAAATTGACTTTTAATTTCGCGGCCTTTCTAAGGGCAGCGGCCGCGAAATTGCATTTTGTGGAAGTATTCACTTCGCGTACGGTTGTACAAAAAAGTATTTTTAGTGAATATGGATGATTATTTCGTACTTATTAGTCTTATAGTGTATTAAACAATCATAGTATCATCATAAACCTTATGCAAATTAATAAATTATATATAAAAATTCTCGGGAAATAGGTCACATTAACATTTTAAATTTTTGTCTTTACGTACGTTTCGGTTTCACGACCATCATCAGAAGACTTATTATGTCTAAAACTTGATTACTTAAAACTAATTGTATTACACAAAGCGTCTAAATCGCACCAATTTCAATTAAAATGCCCACGTCGCCGAAACGAACAGAAACACGATTAAACGAAATTGTAAACCTCAATGCTATAGTAAAATTATCAAAAATCCACTGCTAAGAAGATTTCTTAATAAAAGCGTATTCATGTCAACACTAAGTGATCGACTGAGACGAGACAAATAAAATTTAATTTTTAAGTATATTCTTTCAAACCAGATGTTAGATTTACGAGCTAATGGAAAAAGGTTTTGTCGTGACAGGAGGTATACTTGACATTCTACCTAAATATATACTATTAACATTATGACGAGGCATGCAGGAATTTGCAAGAGAAATTATTTGATCAAATTTGTATAGATATGACTTAGATTTTGCGTATCTGTCCTATGATTTAGAGATTTGGAGTCACGTTTTATGTGAATCATCTCCAAAATAGATCTTTTATAATAATTGGTTTCCTTAGTTAGAATATTAACATTATTGTAATCGAATTGATGGTTATAATCAAAGCAGTGTTTAGCAAGGGCGGTGGAATTTTCTAAGTTTTTGTTTTTTGTGCTATACCTATGGCCGTACATTCTTTTTTGTAAATATTGTTTAGAGATTTCAGTCCCATCGCAATCTAAACAATTTAATTTGTGTACTGTGTGGGTTTGTTTATCTTTTGTATTATTATGTATTATTATTACAAATTAATAAAAGTATGGGATACGGTTTGTTAGTGGTAACAAGTTACCGACAGAAGTTACAACTATGTTCCTCAATTTGGAAGTACTCATTGAAACAGCTTTGTTCATTTTATTCAAAAATTTCATCAAAATTAAAATAACTTCTAAAGAAACGCTACGAAATTTGGCATCTGTCAAATTAATGAATATTTCAAATCTAATGTATTTGTTTTCAATAGTCGAAAAAACCCACTAAGCTAATAAAATTTATTAAAACTGAATTTTGAAAACGTTTCATTAGTCATTTAGAGGCATGCCTAATGAAACTTGTTCTTTAATATACTATTACAACTATGTTTTATACTGACACTTGCTGTCAGGTTAACTTTCGAAATTATTGACACTATAATATAGCCTTGTTTTATGCGACAGCCGCTGTCACATGAAAAAGCATGTACTAGCGGCGAATGAATTAACTGTTAATATACCGAATTCAATGTTGAGCTTGCATCTGCGGTGTTGGCCTAGGCTGCTACACTCCGGTACGTATTTTTGCGTAAGTTTGAAAATCCAAGCGGCAAGGTTATCGGAGGTTTGTTTTTTAAATATTGACAGGTTTGTTTTTTAATTATACACCGTTGTCATATGTTTATTTAACATGACATTTGTCTCTCAGTAGGTGCTCCTAAATAATTGAATCGTGCTTCCATGGTACCATAGAGCATACAACTGTACTGTATGAGTTAGTTCAATGCCACAGACTAAACACAAACTAAACTGTGACGTCATATGAATCTCAACCTTAGAATTTCAGGTATTTCTGCAGATTAACTATATACGTGTGATATACATATTTATAACCGGAAAAACACTGACCATAGTTTTCAATGAAATACTATAATTCATCTAAAACACTGAAGGTTGATGTCAAATTACTCCTTGGAATGAGTCTCCACAGTCTCAAACATAGTCTAGATCGATTCAGAAAGACTGGAAACGGATATTTCCACGAAAATCAGGAAAACCAAATGTTGGTCCTATTACAATACTTCCCTCATACTATATATAGTGTGGGAAGTAAACACTGCTGCCTTAAGTTGAGTTAGTAGAAAAATTAGGGTAAATCATTAAAGGTGTAGTTCTTTTTGACAGTAGATCTCTATACATTCGTGAATAATTGAACCAATCTTATTCATTTTCAACTAAATAAGAAGACATTATGTGAACTTTCTTGTGTTGTTAATAACCAGTGTTTGGTTTTTTTGGTACTTTTAGATCTTTTGGAATATTGAATTGTATTAACAAGAAATGTAGGACATTTTAACAGGCACTTCATTGTTTCACACTTGAAAATGTGAGGAAGCCTAGGCCTATATGTGTGTAGACTCAGACCTGTACATACCACCGACAACGGCACAGGCCGACTGATCGTTTGTAGCTACCTTAATAACTCGCTTTCATTCACGAAAATGAATACTTGTGCGCCATCTCTCACAGATCACTTCTTTTCCATAGCATAGATGACAAAGCACGTTCCAGTATAGAATAGTTCAATCGAAAGGATAGTATCTTTAAAGAATCTGAACCCTTGGAAGTGGAATTGTTATAAAAAATGTAGAATATGTTTAATTGACTTTCTGATTCAAAGTTGTTTTGGCAACCTGTAATTTTCACATCCTAGCTCGAGATTTCAAAACTCATTACACTGGTAATATGAATATTATAATATATTTTTTATCATTTTTATGTGGATACTTTTATATCAAAATCTAACTGCTGGGCTTTTGCCCTTTTCTAACCCATTATATTACAGTTCAACTCCAGATTGAGGAAGTCAGTCGAAAACTACGTTCTGGAGACCTCGGAATTCCTGCCAATCCGGAAGAAAGGTGCAGTTTTATCAACTTTATTTGTCGGCCAGACACCAGATCTTCAACAGTGGTTTGGCTTCGATAAACAGTCAATATAATGTTTATTTTTATCTAATTCTCTTGAGAGTGAAGCAATTTTTATATTGAATGATTGATTCCTTCAGTATTTATGATTCAGTCTCCAACAGCAAAGTAATTGTTAATGGAATTAAACTTTTCTAATATATATATTGCTTCCCTCCATTATCACAAATTTTATTCTAGAGAATGATTATGCACCAACAATTTTGTCATCACTCTTGAATATTAGGTATCAAATACCTGTTCAATATTACAATGAATTAATATACTAAGATGGTGGTATTAAATATCTTTGGATTGCTCAAAAATTACTTACTATCAAAGCAAAGGCAAATTGAAATAGAATCTTTTGGTGTCATACAAATAACAACATGTCTTTATTTGATTATATTAGTAACTTGCCTTACCAACCATTGTTTCTATTTCATAATACTACCACAATCATAGCAAACATAATTTTAGATTTTAACCTAGAAATATTTACAGGTGTATGCCTCTAGAATAAAATGTGTGTCATTAGATTAGTTGCCAAAAATTAATGAGGTTTATGTTCTAGAATCTTGAACAACACAGACAATAAAAATAATCACATTTGGTTTCAGCCATAACATTGTGGGCATTAATTAATTTTTATTACAGCCATTAATCAATTTTCTCTTTAGGAAAGGAAGTTAAAGATTTGATATTATTATTGTCTTTAAAATTTTTCTTTAGAAATTGATACCTTGATAGTTCTGTTCTATAAAAATATAAGTAAATTTTGAAACACCTTCAAATTGAAACCATTGTAGTTATAAGTTCATCTACAACCTCAATGACTTTTGCAGCTTCATTTATTTTTTGGTCGCTTCGATATTTATTTGCAACTACTAGAACTCCAATAATAAGAGTAATTCAAGGATACTAATTACAAATAGGATAGAGAAGAATAAATATTAAATAAACATTCTATTTTGGAAAATAATTGTAGTAGCTTAAATATGAAAATTTATAAACAATCAGTTGTTCTCCAACATTGTCAGGAAATATTTTATTTTTCTCAGCTATAAATATTATGTTTTTAGTTCTAGCAAAACAAGTTTAATTTGCATTTATCAAAAAATGACGAGAACAATGTTTTCATTAATTGTTTATTTATATGCTATTCATATTCTCTCAATTATTCTATTGATATGAATTATAAAATGTGAGGTACTTTCTTCGCATGTTACATAGTCATTCTTCTTGTTCCGATTCATTGTGCAGTATCTACAATGACAAATGGTTAAAAGAATTACGTAATAAACGCCAAAAAATTTAAATATTGTTGCAAAAGTCATTAATCGTATGTTGAAACTATTTCATTTTTATATGCAGATCTCCATCCCCCGAGCCAATTTACAGCAGTGATGGTAAACGGTTGAATACAAGAGATTTCAGGACTCGCCGTCGATTAGAAGAAGAACGACATGCTCTAGTTCTCAAAATGCAGAGTATAAATCCCGAATTCAAGCCACCTATGGATTACAAGTATGTATTAATTATTACCAATACAACAATAAAAAAAAAGAATCTGCAGCTATTTAGATGAATTTGATATAATTTCAAATAAACAATTTGGGTTCAGAAAAAAAAAATCCACTACTAATGCAATAGCTTACTTAACTTCCCTAATATATCAGTCACTTGATAACAGTAAACAACGTATGTGTATATTACCAAAAAATTATATAACGTGGGTTTTAGATTTAGAGGTACTACCTTTAACTTCATATCTTCATATTTACAGAATCGACAACAAAGAGTTAGAATATAAGATAAATTGAGCTCACATCATGAGTGTGGAGTACCCCAAGGTACTGTTTTGGGGCCTCTCCTGTTTAATTTGTACATTAATGATCTAATGCTTCTTCCTTTACAGTCTGAAAAAACTGTTTTGCAGACGACACTGCTGTTTTCATAACTCACTCTGATTGGTATAAGTTAAAGTTACTAGCTGAAAATGAAGTGATGAAAATTGAAAATTTGCTTGATAGTAATTTACTAACTGAATTCAAATAAAACAAAGTACCTTCCCTTCACATCTTATAGTAACAATCTACCACGATTTAATTCTCTGACAATTCAAACCCAAGCATACCACTTCGAAATAACTACAGCCACATCTGTAAACTATCTTGGAGTAAAATTTGATTCACATATGAGATGGGTACATAATAAGGAAACTTAGACCCCTATTAGCAAAATTTTGATACCTCAAACAAATGTTGGATATAAAACATCTAAAAATCCTATATTACTTACTCATTCAGTCTCAAATCAGTTATGGCATAATAGGATGGGGAGGTTTGTCTGATAATGCCTCAAAAAAATAAGAAACTACAAAAATGGTTCTTGAAAATCATTCCTGGCAAAAAAAAATTACTTATCATTCAGTAGTACTATTTGCTGAAGCTAAAATTCTAGATCTTCAAAAACTGTACTTTCTAGAGTGTACATCATATCTATACAAAAATAGAAATGGAATGACTTATATAGATCACTTTTACAGTACAAGACAAGACAAATACCACAGAAAAGCATCTCGTAAAAAAATCAATACGGCAGAGATGTTGACTTTACCAAGCTAAGACATACTATGATAAATTACCTCCACAAGTCCATGAGACCCATAAACTATTTAAAAGCAATATAACTAGATGGTTAATTTTTAATTAAAACAATCAATAGACTGAAAATATCGCTGTTTTGAGTTAAAAAATCTGAAAGTATTTATAGGGTCAAATGGTTTCTGGTCAATTGCCCAAAATAAATATAGAAATAAAATGAAACAAACCAATAAAAATTATTAGTTTAATTGCAAATAAACATTTGGTCATGGAGAAATTGAAAATATATTTCTATTTAGAGTAAAACTGAAACAAAATTACATTGAGTTAACTGTAGTCTGGAATCTGTAATGGTAAATTTTTCTCAGAATCATCTTCGATAAATAATAATAATATAAGCCGATATTGCACGACCGTTTACAGTTCTGGGATTCACCGGTAATTTATCCCGTTAAAGATGAATATAAGTAAAGTGAACTGATCACAAATGCTTTAATAATTTAAAATGGTCAAATAACTAGTGGTCAATTGAATATCCCCAACTCTGTGTACTGACTAGGAAAAAGAAACAAAACCCCTTTATTTCGGCCTTTGCCTAATTTTTGCTTAATTATATTAATGTTCTTTCAGACCACCAGTAATCCGAGTAAGTGATAAAGTTATGATTCCACAAGAGGAACATCCTGAAATCAACTTTGTAGGACTTCTCATTGGCCCTAGAGGAAACACGTTGAAAAGTAAGTCTAGTAATGTAAATTTTCATTATGTTAAATTAACTAATTTACTGCAGCGATGGAAAAGGAAACTGGAGCAAAAATTATAATTCGCGGTAAAGGAAGTGTTAAAGAGGGAAAAGTAGGCCGGAAAGATGGCCAACCCCTGCCAGGTGAAGATGAACCTTTACATGCTTATATCACCGCTACCAATCCCGAGTGTGTAAAGAAAGCTGTTGAAAGAGTATGTATTTTAAAATTGTGTTAGGAACGTAGTAGTAGCTGATGCCCGTTTTCTAGATCAAAGAAGTTATTCGCCAGGGTGTAGAAGTACCTGAAAATCAAAACGATTTGAGACGAATGCAATTGAGGGAACTAGCTCAATTGAATGGAACACTTCGAGAAAATGACGGTATGCGGTGTAATAATTGTGGTGCTACAGATCATAAATCGTGGCTGGTGAGTTGAAATACTTTTCATACATTTAAGCGACGCGGTAATTTTACAGTGTGAAATATGAATAATGTCGTGCAATATTTCTAATCGAATTGTAGATTTTATTTTAATGACCTCTAGTCTGACGTAAATACTAAAAAAAAACTAAAGATGGTCCTGGTCCCTATTATTAACAGCGATCATAACATGACAATTTAGCTGAGAGATTAAATGGTAAGATAACAAGAGTTGTTACTTCATGTTGAGTCAGTCAGCCGGCCGCCTGGTGAAACGTCAATTGATTGATTTTCGTTTCAAATTTTAATCATATCTTCAGATTAACAAATATATAAGTATGGGATTATGACCTGGGTAGCAGCCTTCGAGATTCACTTCTGACATGTTAAAAATGTGTTTTATTTATTATCGTACATACCGGGATATCAAAAATTATCTTGGTCAAGGGTGGTTGTGGAATCTAAAACGTGAGTCTTGCTTTACGTTTGAAATAATTATGTCACTCACGCTGACATCATCAGTAACCTACAAATTTCATACCTATTTATTTCAGCTGTAAAACAATAATGAACTACAAATTATGAAATAATTATGTGAACCTTTTCAGAGGTCGTGATAGCCACAATCCGGGTCAAAAACTGTTTTGAAATAGTTAATTTTCCGTAAATGGAATGACGTTCACGTGAGAAGCCCGTAGCACGCGAGTTAGAAAAGTGCAAACTGATTGTACCTGATACGGCTTTACGACGACTTTTCGCGTGCCGTTTTCGCTCCAAGTAGTTAGATTAGGTATCGGACCGTACGCGACGGCCCTTTTTTTTTCGATAAATGTCCATTAAATAGGAAAATTTAATTAAAACAGTTTGAGCTATTCTCAGATCTCAGCTACGCGCGTCTAACGTGCGACGTACCAAAGGGAATTTTCTCGCGACTAAAATATACACGAAGCGGGTAAAAGCTAGGGGGCCATAGTCAAAAATACTTTATTACAACTGGCGCCGGTCGCACGGGGCAAGAAACGGCCCCAAATTATTAAGACCGAGGTAAAATGTATAAACTCTAACTTACGCGCAGCGAGCTCCTCGAGGCATATGTCAAAATGATTTCGTTCGTGGCTAATTACATAGGACGTCTGGCGTTCATGCAATTATGTTTTTAGATAATTCAAACCTTCTAATTTCGATAGGCCACGTGAAAATCCCGGAGTCCAAAGCGCTAAAGACTTCTGAGTGTTACAATATTCGTATAAAATTGCGAAATTTCGCACTTTTAGAAACTTCAAATTAATTATAACATAAATATTTCAAACGTAAAGTAAGACACAAGTTTTAGATTCCACAACCACCCTTGACCAAGATAATTTTCGATATCCCGGTATTTTTTAATGCCATGACTATGATGAATAAATCGAAAAGTCACTAAAACAAACTTACAAAGTATATTAAAGATTCTTGACCCAGGTATGAATTATATTTATAAATTCTCGTGAAATAGGTCACATTACACTTATGCTTTATATTTTCGTTTTTACGTATGTTTCAGTCTCACGACCATCGTCAGAAGACTTACTACGTTCAAAACGGGATATTTTTTGCGGACAATTTATTCATACAATTTTGTATCGTTGATATGTGGGATATCATTTGTTTTATTTGTTCCAGTGTCCTGATAAACCCAATGTGACCAACAACATAGTTTGTTCAAGTTGTGGTGCAGCAGGTCACATAGCTCGCGATTGTCGCCAGAAGCGACCAGGTCAAGGAGGTCCACCGCTTCCGGGGGATAAAGCTAAAATAGATGAGGAATATATGTCACTCATGGCAGAGCTAGGTGAAGGTCCCCCACCAGAGGCAGTAAAAAATATTTCAAATCAAAGTATGAAAAGCAATGGCTTCAATATGTTTCATACTCAGGTTGCTCCTCGACCTTTGATGGCCCCACCTCCAATAACCACCAATCCTATGACTTGTTTAAATGGTATGCCTCCGCCACCTTGGGGCGCTGCGCCTCCTAATATGACCTGGCAACCTGGACCACCAGGTATACTTCCACCGCCTCCTCCACCAGGTGCCACTAGCCCAACCCAGATGATGCCATGGATGAATCCGGGTTCACAACCACCCCCACCTGGCTCGATGAATACTAGCAACACTAGTATTCCACCACCTACTGGTATGCCTTGGGCACCAATGCCTCCATTTGGTTGGCCCCCAAGCAACTGTCCACCTCCACCCCCACCAGGAATTGATGTTAGCACTCTTCTTACAACTCCACCACCACCTCCTCCTTCTTAAGTGAAATTTAGCTCGCTTTAATTTTTAATAATATACCGGAATATTTACTGAAACTTACTGTTTGTATTCTTATTATGTCATGAGTTAATCATTAATTATATTGATATGTGTAGTGAATAATTGTTTCTTCAATTCCCAGTCATGTGAGAATTCAGTGAACCCTGGTTTTAGGTTTTCAGCAACTGTCAAATACCTCATATTTCACTAAAACTTAGAAATCGAAGTGCAAAAAACCAGGATCTGGTTGAATATTTCTGAGAATATGAACAATGGAATTAGTGAAGGAACAAACTTAAACAATATATTAGCAACTTTCCAAATATCTACATTTCTGATATAAAATAAACGTACTCATTGATGTTTAAAAATCTAAATTATATGTATTTTTACAACTACATTACACTAGTACAATATAATACGATTTCCTAGCTAAACGCGTTATCCAATTTAACGTATTTTATTTTCAGGTTGAAGTCTTTTGGTTGATGCAATGTTTTTTTAAGGGTCTATTCGTCAGGTAACTGGACGAATAAGTTTTAAATTATTCGTCCGATAACACTATGTAACACACTTATCTGCCTAACTTTATCGATGTTTGCGTTCGATTCTACATCTATTCCGAATAATTAAAAGGCACCTTAGAAGTTAAAAAGTTTGCTTTTGCGCTAAGGGCGAATTTTTTTCCAAAAGTAAAACTGCGCTGTGAATATCTTGGAATAACTTTTTATAAACTTGACTCGGCACCAGTCAAATTATTCGCAATTGTGTGGAGAAGTGAGATAAACAGTTTAAAATTGCATATGTAAGACTGTTTGGCTGCTATTTGCAGAAAAGTAAAAAAAAAACGCTAAATTTTCATCAAATTTGACGTAAAAATCGCCAAATAAAAAAATCGTAGAGCCGAATTCAGATCCAAATACCGTTTTTTCGCCATTTGTATCTGTAGAGTGACTCATTACGAAAAGATTGATACCATTCCGAAGTGCATATGGACTTTTATTAAAAAGTTAAAGCGCGTTAACCGATTAAGTTTCGTGAAACTTAACCCATCAAGGCCTAGGCAAAACGCAGTCTAATTACAGCCAAACTAACTATGCAGTTCGTAGCATAAGTGGAAAAAAAATTACCCTTTTTTTTTGGCCAAATTGATTGTTTAAATAATCAATTTGGCTGAGCAAAAAGACACTGGTAGTTTCTTTTCTTTGATTCTATGACCTGCGTAGTTACTTTCATTTTTTTGCACTTTCCTGAGCATGGATCAAACGGACTTTTCAACAGTTGAATTGTTTATTAGCATTTTAACAATAAACAATTGTGCAAAATGCGAGGATAAGTTCATATCTCATAGTAATTTGGTCTTCTAAGTCGATCGGCACCCTCAAATCGAAAGAATCCGATGTTTTTTTACAATTATTTCGGTATAAAAAAAACACAGGTGATTTTTTTTCCACTTATGCTGAGCTGCGTAGTTAATTAGGCTGCGTTTTGCCTGGTCCTTGATGGGTTGTGAGAATTTTCACGAAACTTATCGGTTAATCTGCTATAACTATAGTCCATATGTACTTCGGAATGGTATCAATCTCTTCGTAATGAGTCGCTCTACATATTAAAATTGCGAAAAAACGGTATTTGGATCTGAATTTGGCTCTACGATTTTTTTACATCAAATTTGATGGAAATTTAGAAACTTCTAAGGTGGCTAAGGAAATGGATTTAGAATCGAACGCAAACATCGAAAAGGTTACGCAGAACAAAAAGTTGAATTTTGTTACATAGTGTAATTCGTGCGTTGGAGCTGATCCCACATTTCTCGCGTATGTCTCCCATTAGTGTCACTATCTGTGCTGATTAACTTTTTTACACTATTAATAAGACAATTGCTCTTAACCACTTCAAATATTGTTAATGTTAGAACCTTTCAGCTACCAAGTGGCCATCATCAGCTGAAAGAGTGATTATTTCTTATTTATAGTATGGTACAGCCACAGTGTGAACTCTTTTAATATTTCTTCTCTTTTTTTTATAAAACGAAACTCAACGTAAGATTAATCTGCATGTCTATAAGAGCAAAGAAAATCAATCTATTACAAAACCAAATTTTCAAATAACCTAATTTTGTGTATTCCCAAAAATATATACAAATTGCGGAAGCAATAAAATTTTCATACGAGGTCTAATCTGCTGAGCTAAAATCTCCGTTACTGCAACAACATATCAGGTAATTTAGAAGAATCACGTTTATAGTAATCTGTAAATCCTATCGAACTGTTAATATTGCTTGTGTTCGTGATTCAATGACTATTAATAGGAAACTGTCTATTGCATTACATTCTGTGGGTAATGGTGTTACTTGTGACTTGGCTTCTCCGTGACAAAAACTAGATCTTAGAGTGAAGTGAAATAATACACAACTTTAGGGTTACATTAATTGCAAAGTTTACTTGGTGACTATTGTTTCGTTAAAACGAGTTAGTTAACTGATAACTCATTCTAAATATTTTGACATGAAGTTACACCAAGTAAACGGCGGAACCATAGAGATAAATTTTAATTTAATTATCTGCAATAAGTATATTCGTATTCATGGATTTGACGTGATTTATTCTGTTTTAACATTGATGTTATTTTGTCACCATGCCCTCCATAAAGAGCCAGGTGGAAACATCCTTCAAAAAATAATGATACTCTTGCTACTTTCCTTTATTCCAGTAAGAGATTGAAAAACATTGGCAACACTACAAATGGGTCGTATTGTAGGCCGCTTGCATAGGCTGCTAAAACTAAAATCAAAAGCAAATTTATCCAAATTAAGAACTCATCATTTTTCATACCTCAAGGCAAGCCAGTAGGTACTGTAGTATCACAAGAATCTGATTGTGAAAATAGGTGTCGCAGCGATGACTTTATGTTCGCAGGAGGTTCAACATGTGCTGTCAAGATCATTGAATTCTAACTTTGCGACTTTTTTGACACCACGAGGTTCCGCCAACTCTATGGCGGTTATATAGCAGCATAGAGTTTCGTACTCTGTTTATATATTAGATGTGTTGCCAATTGTTTAACAATTGCTTTCGAAAGTGTTGCCCACGGTCGTGTGTACAGGTCTGGGAACTCTAGGCTGTTTCCTATGTGAGAAGTGAGTCCACTAAGCGTCATCTGTTGCATAGTACCAAAAGGGTGGCGCATCAGTCGAGGAATGATCTCTGGCACGTATACAACCGTGTTCTCTGGCAACTGTCATTGTTGACTTGTAAACACAAGGAATACCGGCTTTTTTAAAAAAATTACGAGACCGTGCATTGTGCCGAAATGTAAAACGGGGTACAAAAGTGTAAAGCAAGAAACTTCTGTTTTTAAACTGCCGAAAGATGCGGAAATGCGTTTTAACGAGGTCTTTTAGGTGTGCGGAAAAGGAATTTTTAAGGTGAGTAATACGTTTTGAAAAGAGTAACAGTTCTATTCCTCTCAAATCAGAATAGTAAATATTGCGTTACGAGAAAAATTATTTTACTTAATAATGTGATTGTTGCCATACTTCGATCCAAGCGCTAGCTGGTGGCTGAGCGAGAGACTACGAGTTTGGCGACATGTAAGACTCATGTCAAACATAGAGTTCCCAGACCTGTATGTACGACCGTGATGTTGCCTAATCACTTCAAAATTGTCTCCTCGAAACAGTGTAATTTGAGATTACACCCTAATTCAAAACATGAATGGTAAACTTGGAAGATATTTTCTAGTTTCGATAACACTCAAGAGCTTCTTCCCAAACAAATATGAATCTAGGATGATGAAATAGAATACTGAATTTACTTTTCCATAATTGTTATTACTAAATAAACATTTTTATTTGTCGTACTATCATGAGTGAATCAAATGGTTAATTTTGCTAAATAGTTGTTTAAATGTAACTGGATAAAATAAAATGACAACATTCCTCTAGATTTTTCTATTGTTATATTTATGAATTATACAGTGCTTACAAATGTAACACTGTGAAACTGTGTTACAGATTATTACAACAGACTGAATTCCATAATCATTCTATGTTAAAAAAAATAATGTGCTATGGTCAGAGAATGTCTATAGGAAAATATGAATATCAAATTTGTAAAAATATTTTTCATCTTTATATATTTCAAGTGTATGTATTTAGACATATGTAAGCATATTGTAAATCTATCTAAAACATGAAAGCGCTACATAAATATTTAGCTAAACAATACATATAACTTTGTACACAATGATTAAAGGAACCCTGTATACATGTGCAATCACTTAATAAAAAAATATCTAATCTTAGAACATTGTTACATTAGAACATACAATAAATAATTAAAATTTTCAAATATAAATAGATCAACAAATATTCACATAAAAGAATACTTAGTCATTTAGATTTTCAATGCAACTTGTTCACTTCTTTGCCAAATAAGAATAATAATGGGTTTCCTTCCAATAAGGTAGGTTTTCTATAAATAACTAAATTTATCCTGTAACAGCAGAATTCTAAAAAGTTCTTACGTTTTGTAAAAAATAGCTATACCTGAATTTGACTAGCAAAGTCAAAATTTTCATGAAGATCATAAAATATGAGATTCCAGTTTTAATGATTTGATTAAAATAACAATTAAAAGTTTGATTTTCACTAGTTTAATAAATAAATATAATTACAGTTTCGCTAACACTGTAGCTTCTTCAAACAAATATTACAAAGTAAGTAATATTTCTTTGAAGAAGTTATGGTGTTAGCGAAATTATAGTTACATTTATTTATTAAACTAGTGAAAATCTAACTTTTAATAGTTATTTTATTCAACTTTAAAATAGATTTTCATCACGTAATGGCTAATTCTATTCGATTTTTATAATAATTTGAATTAATATGTCTTCAAGACACCTACAATAAACTCGTCACATAATGAGAAAACAATACTGGAAGTACAGAGCTTATTCATAATCTTCCAAGGTCATATTTCCCAGCAATATTAGGATAAAAATACTACATAAAATATAGGCTGGACCTCTTCTAATTTGCTTCATATTTACTATAGCATATGTACTTCAATTTAGGTTGTCAACAATTTTTGTAATGTTGATATTTTTTTTCAAACCAACGAATCATACTTTTCATCGATCCTAACAATTTACTATTGAATAATATATATAAATCCTTAATGTGATTAAAATTCGACGTCACAAAAAATAAATAGGATATAATGATAACGGGCACATAATAAAAACGCTGATTTGAGACTATTCATTTTCACATAGCCAACTGTCCACTTGTATTCTAGATTGCACAGTTCAATATATTGAACAAAGTTCTCAACGCTATAAAAAAATTCACTTGGGACAGTTATCCAAGTAAAATAAAAAAGGCAAGTTTTCTTGGAAGTAAATTTCTGAAAACTCCAAATGACTAAATACTAATTCCCTAAAAGTTAACAAGTTTTAGGAAGTCACTATTTAAGCTTAACACCTCTGTACTTAAATATTAAGGCGTATAGAGGCAGAATAAATGCAAGTACGGAAGCATAATGCATGTTTATCATAATCTGCTCACCGTGCTTCTTTGGCTGTCAATTTATCAATCAATTCTTGGAGAGGTGCCAACTCGCGTCGTTCTATTAAACTAAATTCCTGAAAAGAAAAATTATGTATGTGGCAGTGATTACATTTATACATACAAGAATATTATAGGATTATTTATACCGGGATATCAAAAATTATCTTGGTCAAGGGTGGTTGTGGAATCTAAAACGTGTGTCTTACTTCACGTTTGAAATAATTATGTCATAATTAATTTAAGTTTCTAAAAGTGCGATATTTCGCAATTTTATACGAATATTGTAACACTCGGAAGTCTTTAGCGCTTTGGACTCCGGGATTTTCACGAGGCATATCGAAATTAGAAGGGACGAATTATCTAAAAACATAATTGCAAGAACGCCAGACATCCTATGTAATTAGCTACGAACTAAATCATTTTGACATATGCCTCGAGGAGCAGTTAGTTAGAGTTTATACATTTTACCTCGGTCTTGTTAATTTGGGGCCGTTTCTTGCCCAGTGCGACCGGCGCCAGTTGTAATAAAGTGTTTTTGCCTATGGGCCGCTAGCTTTTACCCGCTTCGTGTATATTTTAGTCGCGAGAAAATTCCCTTTGGTACGTCGCACGTTAGACACGCGTAGCTGAGATCTGAGAATAGCTCAAACTGTTTTAATTAAATTTTCTATTTAATGGACATTTATCGAAAAAAGAAGGGTCGTCGGGCACGGTCCGATACTAAATCTAACTACATGGAGCGAAAACGGCACGCAAAAAGTCGTCGTAAAGCAGTATTAGGTACAACCAGTTTCCACTTTTCTAACTCGCGTGCTACGGGCTTCTCACGTGAACGTCATTCGATTTACGGAAAATTAACTATTTCAAAAGTTTTTGACACGGATTGTGGCTATCACTACCTCTGAAAAGGTTCAAAGTTCACATAATTTATAGTTCATTATTGTTTTACAACTGAAATAAATAGGTATGAAATTTGTAGGTTATTGATGATGTCAGTGTGACAGTGACATAATTATTTCAAACGTAAAGTAAGACACACGTTTTAGATTCCACAACAACCCTTGACCAAGATAATTTTTGATATCCCGGTACATGGAAAGGTGCGATGCGTTGGTAGTAGATACTGCACAGCGACAGGATGCGTAAAATCCAATTATGCCTAATTTTAGTTTTTATTAAGGAAAATTGAATTGAACTGTATTGAGATAGGGTTTTTTGTAAGTTAATGGTATGCAAATTGTTTTGTTGATGTTTAACGTTTGTGAACCAAGAGTTTAATTTTACCATCTTAATTTCCATATTGCTTTTTAAAGATAACCAGTTTTAAACTTTAAAAAGGACTGTGTCTGGAAAATATATTATAAGACAATCTGAATTTAGCTCTAGCAGGTCATTTGTATGTACCAGTAGTAATACAGGTCCTAGGACGGTACCTTGTGGTACACCATAATTTATATTTTGTTCGCCGCTATACACATACATTTTGACTTTGTCTGTTTTTGAGATATGACAAATAAATCATTGCAATCAAAACTAAAAATAACTTTGAAATAATGACAGAACTAAAAATAAAATCATATACTCAAAACAAGCTGGCAAGAAAATACCCCAACAGATCATAAAAACCCTACCTACATTGTCAAATGCCTCGCCGCGAATCTCACCAAAATATTTATACGCAGGACAGGGGGATTATTGGCCTTAGATTCCTGGAATCTGTAAATTTGCCTAGCAGAAGAATGTGAGTCGAGTTCATGATATTTGGCTAGTAATAAACATTCTTCTTAAGTCCCACAGTATGCACGACTCGCTATCAATAATAGCCTATCATTGTACGCGTTCGCAGACCTTCCTCTGCCTCGCTTTGGTGCCTCGAACATCTTTTCTGAAGAGAAATCTCCACATCACTGATCGATAATTTCATTTCAATTCATTTCATTTATTTCATAGATAAACATACTTCACTTCATTTTATATGTACAATAGTTATTTGTATACATTTCAAATTCAAGAACTAATAATACCATAAAGTAATAATATCTCATGTTACACCTAAATGTTACAATAAAGTAACTTTTGTATGTGTAAGTAAATGAACAAATACTGTTATTGAAACTAAATTAAAAATAAAATTAAAATTACATTTGTATCAAGTTTCTAATAGTAATATTTCAGTAATACATTTAAAATCAAATTAAATTAAAATGATTAACAAAAACAGTTTTTCTCTTCATTCTTTCATCCTACCTTCAGTCAGTAAAAAATCAGGAGAATTTCTTTTGGTTTTGAAAAATGAATCGTTTAGAAATTTTAGAAAAGTGTTTTATATTAGAAAATGGTTTTATATCTATAGGAAGCAAGTTATAGCATTTTACCGCAAGATATAGGAAAGTTCTTTGTGTTTTAGATTTTGTGCATATAGGGATGCTGATTTGTTTATTTGTAGTGTTCCAAGTTAAATGTGTATGATAAGTGTGACTTTTATAATTCTCTTTTTGGAGGAAAAACTTGCATACAGTATGAGTGTACAAGTTTCTCACATTTAAAATTTCTTCCGAGTATAAATAATGTTCCGTGGGAAATAATTTAGCTTTATGTTTAATAACTTTTAAAATGTAGTTTTGGCTAATATTTAGAATTTCTAATGAATTATTATACAACCCGCCCCATCCGATTATACCATAACGAATTAATGACCCCCACCAAAGATTTGTAAACTGTTACAAATAGATCATTTTGTAGTATTTCCCTTAGTAAGTAAAATTTATGTATTAGTTGTTTAATCTTTTTACTCAGATAAATGACATGATGGTCCCGTTTAAGATTCTTATCAACATAGATACCTAGATATTTAATTGTATTAGTTTCATAAATATATTCAGTAGCATTAAATTGTAGGTAATTAAAATCTGGCCGAGAATGGTTGCTCATTGAGAATGCAATGTAGTTAGTCATTGTTAAATTAATTGTTAATTTAAGAGCATCCAGCACGGTCTTTATTGTTTTGAGTCCTTCACAAGCACTTTCTTTTACAAGATCCGATGATGGACCAGAGAAAATCAAAATTGTGTCATCTGCATAGGATATTATTTTACCATTTATATTGCAATTGCAGAGTGTGTTGATATAAACTAGGAAAAGTATCAGGCCTAATACTGTACCCTGTGGAACTCCTATATAATTCTTCTAACATAGATCCTTTCAAGGGTTGTCTTTCTATATATAGTTAAGATTAATACAACATTAGGTTTAAGTATGAGTACTCAATTCATAATATGTCAACAGAATGAGCAAGTGGAGATTGAACATGTAAGTTGTGGTTATTCTTGTGATAGCCAGGAGACATTTGGAAGATTCATTTCAGGCCAATATAACATCCCTTCATTAAATTCAAAATGCTCCAAATGAAACTGTACCAAAAAATTCGTCACCCATTGTCTCTTATATCGAAAATATCACAGATCGAATTATTTCAAAGTTCATAAAAAAACTAACGTTGTCATAATTTTAGATCCTCCAAAGACAACAAGTGAAGGCCATTTCCAAAATTCTTAGATAAAGTTCTGTCCTTACTTAGAATTGCCGTCTGTAATGTTTGGCAAATTGGCACGGTATAGCTATGTTCCTATAATGCTGAACTCATCCAGAAAACAGAATTATTCAAGATTCGATTCAAATTTACTGTGGGAAATTATGTTCTAAAGTGAAAGTCATCAAAAGCTGGCTTTGCAATGCATTGAATAATATAGTGATAAATAAGTTATGAACCAGTAGAATACTTACTTGAACGAAAAATATAAAATGCTTGAAAGACGTGTTGAGATGTGCTTCTTCTCCAAGCTGTACGACTTGCCTAAAATGTTGGTGATAAATATGTGCATACACTCTGAACAACCTTTTTAATATTGTTTTTGCGATTGACAAAAAGTTCTTTGGGAAAGGAACACCTAAAATCAGATTCAACACAACATTAGACATTTACTAATATAATAAGATCAAATGAAAATGATGAATGTAATATTACTTGGAATTCTCATTTCTCCTATCCTTAGAATTATCAGGGAATAAATTCCACCATGAAAATGAAAATGCATTGTAATTTTACGATCTAACTACTTATATAATCTAATATTCGTGGATGTTTGACCCTCAGAAGTTAGGCACTATCGAAATCTTATTATATGACGATTCCTTCATTTATTTTCACTCTCTGTCCTAATCGTTGAACTAATAATATTGTGCTGTATTCAAGTCCCTTCTAGAGATGGCCAAATACTCCGTCACAAAGTCACAATATTTTCATGACTGATCATGAATCAAGAATCTGATCATTTCAGAAAATGGAACATATTAACAACATTGAATCATCTCTATAAATGAAGATTCTTAATATTTCATTTCAGTGCTGGTATTTGTTTCAAATTGCATAACAACCAATACTTTGTCCCTTGTTTTTTCACCACAAAAATGGTCTTTTTTTTTAGGCGTAACAAAAAAAAATAGAATAGATACACATTAGTAATTTTACAACTAAAGAGAATTAAGTTGCAAAAACAAATTATGATGCTTTACATTCAGATTACATTGTTTGGAATTAATAAATACATGTATTTACAGTAATTATATGATATTTAAGTATTTTGTTTGGTTTTTATCTACATACTTTATATAGTTTTAAGATTGTTCATTTTTTGTTATGTTTGGTGGTAAAGAATTGATTATTTTAGGAGCTATTGACGTAATGAACCTCTGGTCAGCATCTTTCTGATAAAAGGGACTTATTAGTAAATACAGTGAGCGTATATTCAGAAATTCTTCATTGTATAGTAAGCTTGTAGAATACATTTTTTTTTTCAAAGTATTATTTTAATTATGTAATTTTGAAAAACGGTCAGGGGTTGTAAGGCATTATTATAAAGATCACCCCACACAGCAATACCGTATCTTAGGATAGATTCAATTAACGATTGGTAGAGAATGAATATTAATTTTTTATTTATGAACTATCGTAGCTCATAAAATTTATATATAAATCTTCGTAGTTTTGCTGTTAAAGTATTAATGTGGTCTGTGCATTTAAGGTGTTTGTCAATAATTATACCCAGGTATTTGGTTTTATCAGTACTGTTTATTTCAAGATTTGAGTGTTCAAACTTTAATTTAGAGAAATCAGGTCTGTTTGCTTCTGTCAGAGAAAAGGCTATATATAACATATTGCCTACATTTAAAGACAGTTTGCTGAAGTATAGCCAGGTTTTAACTATGGATATGCCATGTTGAGTCTTTTCCTTAACAGCTTGCCATGTGTTGTCTTCAAAAGCTAGAACTGTATCATCAGCATATGATATTATAGTGCCGCCTGTATGTGTGTCTAGTAAAGAGTTGAAGTAAGTAATGAAAAGCAGGGGTCCAAGAACCGTAGCTTGAGGTACTTCACTTCACATTTTTAAACATTACCATTAACTTGGAAACACAAATCCAGAAATAATTCCCAGGATCAGAAAAAGTTGAGAAATAAAAGAAAGTAGATGTTACTTAATGAATGAAAGGTTACAATTTTCAAATAAAAGTTGGACAATTCAGACGGTTTCCAGACACGGAAATTTGAAAGTGTCAATGATATCCATAATCGCTTGTTTTATTCAACTCGTTAAGAGTTGCATATTCAAAGGAGATGTAGATGTTACTTACATATTCAAAGACAGAGAATTTATTTCTTCAGTACATACCAATTTTAGAAGGGAATAAAGTTTCATCATCCAACTGGTCTTGTACCCAAGTCATCAGGTAATCTATATATTTAGGAGCAGAACATTTGATTGGTTTCTTTACTGTAAGACCATCTGCCCAATGGTATTCATATTTGGGGCCTGCAGACATTATTGGACAACTATCTTCTGAACAAAACTCTGTTATCGTGCCATATAACATATTTATTTGATTGAAAAAATCAACCGCTGAAAACATTAAAACCGATTAATAAAAATTATGAGTAATGGATGTTTACAAAATCCATATGCAAGTTAATTTACCTAGCCAATTCTAGGAATGTACATAGCATTGTATCCAATATAATATGTACAATTATTAACTAAATTTAATAAACTCCCTCGGTTTGCAAGAATCTGACAAAAATAAACATGGTTCGATGAAGAGTTTCCACCAAATTAAGAAGCTGAATAGTAAAATGAATATGAAGGGATTATGGAGATAAAACAATGTAACAAAGAGAATTGTGAGCACAATAAAATGATTAAATATGTACCTAAACAAAATTCATAAAAATTATCACTATTAATAATAATAATAATAAATTCATTTGGCACAAATAAAGATACAATTGTCATTTTCACATAGGATAGCTTACAGACCAAGGTGTAAGCTAATTTGATTCAGAATGTATACTTGTTATAAAGCACAGAAGACTTAAAAAGTCTTGTATGTGCGGTAAAAAAAATCTTTCTAGGAGCAAATGCATAGATAAGTATACTGTTTTTAAAAGCTAAGGTATTAAAATTAGACAAATGTCTGTAGCAAATTCATTCATTTCCGCAGATGAATTACAGATTGGGTTGTGCCCTAAGAAAAATCAAAGCTCGATTCCATGATTTATGAAACTCTTGACTGAACTTATCATTGAACTAGATTCAATAGTTTTGAAAGATTTAAGCCGTGTAGGTATAAAAACCCAGCAAAGGACATAACAAAGTTTGGGGAAACTTAGGAAGATGCCATACACTCAGTATAATTTTCTCATCTGTTCGGTACTTCAACACCTACATGAATCATAACACTGTTGTGGATGTAGATAAAAAAAAATTTGAAACTTACTGTTAACTGCAACCCATTCATTTAAATCCTCTCCTTCTGGAAGCATGACAGCCAAGCGCAAATTTCCTGATCCTAGAGTAGCAGCTGCATGTTTCATTAACTCATATTGATGAGTCCCCTCAGGAATATTCTTTTTCGGCTTGAATGTTTTAGAAGACCGGCTTCCACTACAATACCACGTAAAGTATGATTAATAAACTCAGACGCGATCACAAAATCACAATAGAACGTATTCTTCATGGTTGATTTATTTTGAGGAAATAAAAGTTAAAAATAGAAGTAGATGTGTAGAAAACATTTTCATACTTACAAAAGGAAGCTCATTTTGGGTACTATTATAAATAAAGACCACGATTGACACCAGGTAAATTGTGACAACACAAAAATAAGTTTAAAACAACAACGATTTTATCATAACTCTGTCACAATGAGAATGAACTATTTGTCAATGACCTTACAGAAACACAGATGTTTTAATCATTAAAAAATTCAATATAGATGATGATGCTACCAACATAAAAGATTTAATAGTTTTGAAATCCTGGCATTATCGCATTACCCAGTAGTATTTTTCAGTTTTCTGCATTGGACAAACTTTAGCTGTCAGTTACGTACCTGCTGTTCTGTTGGTCTTGGTCAGTTAGACAGTAGTTCTCTCTGGTGACTCTGACAATCTGTCAATGACAATTTGACAATCCACTACCCAATCAATTCAATCTGAATCATATAAAATTTGCAATGGGACTATAATAGGAATAGGAGAGATTTATTCAATTTTAATGATATTGCCATCTATAAGATATGGCAACTAAATCTGTTGCAACAGCTACTGTTAGAGCAATAAATAGAAAATTATTGCCCACTCGGGCAGCTATAGTTTTAGTAAGTTATCAACTTGCCACTTAGAATGATTATATAAACAGTTTTTTTTATAGACACAATCGGCAGTAATCCGTATCAAAGAAATCTTACAAGGAGAACAAGCATACGTAAGTCCTTGTCTACTTAGAAAGGAAATGTCACAAAACTTTATTTTTTTCAGCTAGGACTTAAGATAGGGGTCCGACAAAGAGGTTGTAATGGCTTGTCATACACATTATCGTATGCAGAATCAAAAGGTAAATATTTAACAATTATTTACATGTGTCTAATGTATCAAAGTATTGTTCATAACAGCAATGTTGAGATATGTAGTTATTTAATTAAAATCTATTATAATGATGCACAATATTGTAAGCACTTGATTGTGTTTGAATTTGTTAGATGATAATTCTAATTGCCAACATATCTTTATGTTAAAGTTATAGCTTTCAGAACCATTCAATTATGAGATCTTCAATAATTAAATAAATTTGCGGTTAATGCTTATTGCTGTTCAGATGTTATGAACAAATCAGTAACTTTTTCTTCAATATAAATTTACACGGCTGGTTTAACTTTGTATGGTTGTGAAATAGACTGAAAAACAAAGCACAAAATTCTCAGAATAATAAAATAATCATCTAAATTAGTGTATGAAAATTTTAGCTGTTAACAAGTCTATTCCGGTTGAAGTTTTTATTACATATACACAAATCATCCATACTTACCCTTAACAGCACACCATCCAATGATGCATATTAATAAACATTGTGCTTCAAAGTGACCAAATGGAGGTCAAACTTAATCTAAATGTAATACCCACATTTCCTTAATTATGGAAAATTTGCAGATTTCATCATACTTTTCATTAATAATTACTGTAAACAGCACCCATTCCCCAATATTTTGATAATAAAAAACTGAAGAAAACACACCTACTTTCTTAGTGAAACATTCTAAATGTCCAGAATAACATTGAATGATTTTATTTGATTATCATCACCTCAAACTCAACCTTCAAATACTTGAAGATGCTTATTTTTGATATACCTAAAATGTTCTTTGAATCCAGTATTTGTTATATTCCTTTTTTTTGACCGACTAAATATTTTGTGCACTATTTTTCCTCAATTTTGTATATTCCCTGAAGAAGGGTTGGCTATTAGTGTATTATAATTTATCATGTTGATGAAACAAAATAAAACAACACATTTTAACTATGTGTGTTACTAATTTTTGTTACAAAATGTAACTGTAGTTTCGACACTTAACCTGTCATTATCAAAGAGTAATGCAGAAATAACTTAGTTATCAAGGGTTCAGTTAAATAGGTACTCAAATAATTTATGACAGGCAAGTTAAGAAAACTTATTTGAATACCGAGAAGGGTCAACAGACTATTTCTGAAATTAGAATTCTTAATCTCACCCTGCCAGTTTAACACGATTTATTTTATGGTTGTCCCACTACCTACCTGAAAATTGGCATTAAAAGAATAAGAGTCTCAAGGTCTACTGTGAGAGTCACCATTCCAGGCATACTCACTAAAAACTTCACCCCCTTTGTAGGCTTGTCTGGCTATTGCCTCCGGTGACACTTAGGCCTGCTGGCCCATTGTATCTCGCCTATGTTTCGTTTCTTTACGGTATCCACTCGGAGTATTTTTGTACCTTGTACAAGTTTGTACAAGTCCTTCACTGGGTGGGACCTGTATAATTCTGGTTCGCCGTTGGACAAAAATTGTCTGTCTTTTACGATCCAGTGCCTCGCATTTACACAGTATGTGTGTTACTGTTTCTGTATCCTTACCGCAAAGTCTGCATGTCAGGTTGCCATTGTACAGTCCCATTTTGTTTAGGTGCCCTTTTACTGACGCATGGCCAGTCATGAGCCCTGTTACGACTTTTTTTTTTCCCTATCTAGTGCTAATAGATCTGTCGTTCTTCTGTTACACTGGGCTTTGGGGTATTTCTTCCTATGTTCGTTTCCTGGGATTTTTTCCCAGTATTCTTTGTGGTTTTCCATGATCCAGTCTTCTACAGAACTTCGTGCTGTACGTTTTGGTACCCCCGTGGTCTGTTCTGGATCTGGAACGTTCTCCGACTCTCTTTTCGCAAGTTCGCTTTTTCATTACCCGTCGTTCCCAGATGTTCCGACACCCAAATCAGCTTAACGCGGTTTCGGTCTGCCAGTATTTCAAGTTCTTTTTTGCTTGTCCATACGAGACGGGATGTCACTTCCTGACTTCTCGTTCCCTTAAGTGCAGCCTGACTGTCTGTCAATATGTGGATCTGCTCATCGTCGATGGCTCTCCGATTGTTTTCCTTCACACCTTGGAGGATTGCATATACCTCTGCTTGGAAGACAAGAGGTGTGTTTACCCAATGAATTTGGGTTTCTTGAAAATACTCCTACATCTGCACCTTTTCAGTCTTAGACCTGTCTATATACCAGATCTTTCCCTGAAGAATGTCGCCCAGGTTTGTATGTTCCCATTCAGTCCTTTCTGGTATTGAAAAGAGTATCGCTTTGGAATGTGATCTGTTCTCATGCCTAACACGTCCCTGGTAACGATTTTTGCGATACTCATGTGTCCTGGTCCAATGTGAACATTCTCCAGTGTATTTTGTATTCTGAAAGCACCAAGCCTGGCCTCTCCTTGGATTACCAATTGGAGGGAAGGCAATCCCAGTAGGGTCTCCATTGCTGCAGTGGGCGTCGATTTCTTGGCCCCTGTGATCCCAAGACATGCAAGTCTCTGGACCTTGATCATGGTCCCTCTTTGTTGTATTTTAGGCAACCATACCAAAGAATGTATGTTATTGCGGGTTTAACCACCATGTTGTACAACCAGTAGAGCATGTTCGGTCGTAGCCCCCATTTTTTCCCGAAGGAGCGTCTGGCCACATATAATGAGGTCTCCGCGTTCATGTTACTTTAATGTTTAATGTCTACCCTTTCTGGACCAACAAAACCTTATCTATCGAACAATATCTGAAATACTGTTCCCCAGGTGTGGAGAACACCACAAACCTGCTCCAAAACACTATGTTTCAACAAATTTATATTTTGAATGCTATATTCCAGATAAAATGGATGAAGAAGTAATACAAGATGGAGTGAGAATATTTATAGACAAGAAAGCTCAACTAACCCTCCTTGGAACAGAAATGGACTATGTAGAGAACAAGCTTAGTTCTGAGTTCGTGTTCAATAATCCAAATATAAAAGGAACTTGTGGGTGTGGTGAATCGTTTAGTGTATAATACAAAAAAGAATTTGTACATAGTTGTAGTAATTGTAGGTGTACTATTATTAAATCTCATGAAATAATTTAAAAAATATAATTTATTTAGATAATAAAACTTTTCAATATAAATATCTTAGAATTAGAATATAATTGATACAATATTATAACTTCAATATTACTGTCTAAAAATTATAAAATATCTTCATTTAAATGTCGTCACATCTAGAACAAAGTAAAAAAAAAATGTCAATACAAGTAAGAACATAACTATCAAATTCAAAGTTTAATTTCAATAAGTAGCACCAATATGCTTTTGATTATTGAAATATTTAGGAGGTTCTTATCAAATAAGCAGCAGTCTACTGTGAAGATAACAACATGCTGAAACATTTGTTCATCACTGTCGACATATTCAGATGGCTCTTTTGCAAAATTGATTCATTGAGCTTACTATTTGTCTAACCACAGAAATAAATTGCTAACAAATATTCAAAAAGATCACATTTTCAACAAAGAAATCATCTTCAAGTATTGTATACTAGGACAAAACTAGTTGTGTTTATTATACTTAACGAAACTAGGACATAAACTTTTGCGTTTTTGTCTTTTATTTTAATTTGCAAAAACCATTCAATCAATCTTAATCTAACCTGGATAGTATTGGTGATAATCGATGCATACTAATGATCCTAAAGATTGAATCACTAAATTTTGTATTGGCAATTAAATTTCATTACAACGCGTTGCAATTAAAATTAGAAATGATAAAAACGTTTACGATTTATACGGTGCAATAACTTATATTGGCGAAGCGCAAAATCTAATATGAAATGTTTCAGGGATAGTTCTTGCAAGAAAATTATTAATTATCAAGAAGGTGCAACTACATTCAAGGACAATGATTACTAATAATTATTTTAAACTAATGGGCATATAAGTAGTGTCATCTATCATATAATATCAAATCTCAGTCAGTTTGAAGTCTCTCCCCCCATGAATTTCTTCATGTCCATATAATTAGTAGTGTCTGTTCTTATTCTGTTCAAAGAAGACTGCCACATTTTGTATATTGCAAATTGATTAGGAAATTACCTTTCTTTACAGTTGAATTATAAATTCCTCATAAAAGTTTTGGCTGCTGTTTTAGAGCGGTTATATCCAGAATTTTCGGATTATTTAATTTACGAGCTGTACAATTTGGCGGGAAGTTCTTCTGTCTTGCCTGATTGTTCAAAACTGGTGCTTCAAATAGACAAACATAGAATAATTACACTCAAATTCAAAATACACAAAATATATTTCATTCTACTAGTTCCTAGAAATTATAGTGTATGTTTTCAAGATGCTAAGACTTCCTTCCTAATGGGAAACACAGTCAATTATACTATCATAATCGTAAAACAACTTTTTTTTTAAATGAATTCATTAGAAATACTTGAAAATGGGGTACACCTATAGACCTCGAAACATGTACTTATCTGAAACTTATGGATTCTATCAACCTAGAAACTTTAAATTTTTTTTAAAGATCTTATATTTTGGCAAAACCTATTTAATTAAAAAAATTTGTTTCAACGAAAATATTCAATTTAAACATGTACACTTAATATTAAACCCTGAAACTGAATGATAGGGAAACAATATCGTGGTATTAAGATGACCAATCAAACATAGCCGTCGATTATATTCAATCTCAAGTTCTTTATTTATAAATACAAATATGATTGAATTAGGAATATGAACAATACAATCTCAAAAGATATAAAGTGAACTTACCATTAGATTCTATTAGATTATATTTCTTCATAAATTGAACAGTAGCAAATGAAAATTCTGGGGCTCTAGAATTTAAAATTATTTTATCCTGATTCTTTGAGCTTGGCATATTCTCAGTTTGTGGAAATGAAAGTTTACTAAGATGCTCATCTGGGAGATATTTCATCAGGAGTTGTTTCACTGCAAAACTTATGTCATTTGATTCTATGCCACTTATTCTAAAATAGTGAAATCAAAAAAAGGTAAACAAGAATTAATTAACAGCATACTCATGCGATTCAGAAATATCACTGATAGGTGGTAAATTGACTCCAACTTTTTTCAAGTGCCTGAATGTTGCTTCTTTAACTTTGTGCATAGTATTATCCTTAATTCTCCCTGTACGAGTAGAATCTGCTTTTACATTTCTACATTCTTCATGTGTTTGTTCCTGTGCCTTTTGAATGATTTTATTCACTTGATCCTACAAGGTAATTAAAACGTACATCATTATAATAAATAACAGTTTACGATGAAGTCCCGGCATTTTCTAATCCTTTTGAAATAATATAATTTAGTAATAAAGTACAATAGCTATTTATATGATAAACGTGATAGAACTGCATTAGTCAAGACAAGAAAAAATTTAGTTCTAAAAACAATATTACGAGATCAAATAAGAATACTAGTTTTAAAAATGACGATTACTAATGGTCTTGGTTGACGCGAAGGCATTTATTTTGATTAAGTTTAACAATAACTTACCATCAAATTCTTGTAAAATGTAATTCCAATCTTCGAGGTAGTTGAAACAGAATCTTCATCATCACTAAAAAGATTTTAACATTTGTTGAAAGGCTTTACAGAGAATGAAGAATAGGTACATTAGATTTGTTTAATACTGACTAACCGACAGTTTTTGGAAGCAAGAACAGAATAAAACTAAAATTTTATTCCACAACATAACTGATTAACATCAGCAAATTATTTGAATATAACTATATTCATGTTGCATGTTATTACTGATATCCTTGTCATTGTACAGTTTGGAATGTATAAACCAGTAGATGGGTATTGTGAGTATGGGAATATCGTGACAGATTCCTGAAATCGGTAAATTTCTGATTTCACCAATCCCCATAACATACATCACGTGGTGTCAAATCAGGGGATCTTGTGGGCCACAGGATATCCCCGTAGCCGCTCATCACCAGATTTGGAAAATGAATGTTCAATAAATTACTGCATTACATTATGTGCAGGGCAACTAGGTACGTCTTCTAACACTGGAATAACACGCCTTTGGAGCAACTCATGATACCTTAGGCCGCTTAAGGTTCCTTCACTGAAATACAGGCCAATAATGTTATTCCCTACACACCTACCCAAACATTTAATATTTGGCGATGCGTCATAAACTCTATGAACAATTTCCCGAGCGTGTGACGACTCGTATCTAAATAAAATAATACTAATGAAATTAACATCATTATATTTGCCTCTACCATTGCGATTTGCCAAAACTGCATCCTATGTACATTGTTGCCAGGTAAAATCCATTAGTTTTGCTAACTTTTTGAGAACGGTACTTATTTCTTTTCAAAACCGTCGTATTGTTCACGTCAATACTTATCGCAATTTTACAGCTTGATTGACCGGATCTACCTCAACAGATAAAGAAATTAACGTGTCCATTTCATCACTTACCGATTCAGGAATTTTATGACTGGAGGTCAGTTGGCCGGTGGACGACCTTCAAATGCGATAATAAATAAATTGTTGATAATTACAAAACAAGAATTACCCCCATAGAACCATTGTGATATTTAAAATCTTGCTTCTGATTCTAAAGGCATTTTTGTTTGGTTATTAAAGAGTAAGTACATAAGTTTCCTCACCAAAGCCCAGCCTGACGATGCTATCGTGTGCATGCAGATGCACCAGCTTTCCTCTCTCTTGCTCTTGTGAAACAAACGGGGCTATATTCTAACATTAGCATAAATGCCTATAATTATACCGATTTATAAATTCCAATCTGTATCAATAACTGAGTTCTAACATATGTTTATAGTGCATTGGATGAATAACAAACACATTTTCGTGTTAGCTGTTAGCAGTCAATGGGCAGAGTTGAGGTTTCTCTAGGTCGAACAGTTACAACACGTATCAGTCCCAGACAGCTGTTTCCCTCTCTCATGGGCTCATCAGGGGAACGAGTGGGAAGAAGTCACTATTCAAGCATCTCCGCCAGATTTATAGAAGCCCCATTTTGAAATGTTAGAGGACCATGTGTTCCAAACGCGTTCTACCAAAAGATAGCATTACATTGCGTTCGACCTAGAGAAATCTTAACGCTGTCTATTATGTTTCCAATTTAGTCTGCTCCACCACCTTTTCATTATAATGTATATTCATTTTCTCTACTTTCGCTCGCCTAGTGCTTTTACAGGTCATTTGATATCCATTTACATATTCAGAATATTATGCTGTAAATTAAATCATTTACTGTGAATAAGAGTTTACTCTGATGATGACTACTTGGTAGCCGAAGGGTCCTCAGTAGGTACTTCAACAGTATTTTTAATGGATTAATTATTATTTATAATTCCATGTAAAACACTAGATATAAGGAATATTTCTCTTTCTACCCAGATTTTTAAACATGACATACCGTCTCGAAATTAAGAAGTTAATATTTTGCATTTTCAGAGTGAAGGTTTAAAATTAAACACCCTAAAAATAGAAATATTTAAAGGTATTAAAAATATGGACAATAACATTCTTGATGATCAATTAGATTTGTATTACAACCTCATTTTGGATGTCTTGATGACATATTTTCATAAAATAACAATTAAAAGTTTAGAATCGATTTTCATCATGAAATGGCTGATTCTATTCAATAATATTTTGTTTGTAATCCGCTTACCTGTATCAGTTTGTTATAACCCCGCATTATAATTTTCCCAATTCCAAGTATTTAATTGCGTTCTTGTATTTCCCCGTACTCTAATTTCATCCTCATTTGTTGGTTTTATCACATTTTGACTATATATAACTGAAGATCCCCTATGTTTATTCATAATTTGTATCATTCTGAAGATGACACCAGTGGCGACTCGCCAGATGAAGCAAGTGAAGCACTGATTCACCTTTAGTTTTGTTCAATTAATGAGATTAAATTTATATCTTCTTATATTATCCGCGCAAAAATAGTTGTAACTTAAAACTTCAAATTTGTTTTGTAGTAAAATTTAAATTATTGAAAAATCTTGGCTTCCGGATGAATTCGCGTCACAATAGCACGACTTGATGCCGACGTTACGCATCTTCAGGGCAGGCTTGAGGCTTGAACTGAAACAATTTCAGTTCAAGCCTCAAGCCTGTCCTGAAGATGCCACCTGTAATGGTTGGCGAAACGTCGGCTATTGTGACGCGGAAGCCAAGATTTTTCAAGAATAGCTATCTGAGGAAGTCTACTATTCAAGATATTTAAATTGCTATATATTTTTACAGTTCACAACCATTTTTATATGAGAATGTTCCTTAGGTTTTAAGCGGTGAAAGTCAAATATTAGTACTATTCAGGTGCCGCCAATTCGAGATCCTCAACAAGGGCAATTTTGTCGTCACCACTTCTACAGTCTTTCTGTTCTAGCGCCATCTTCTGTTCCATTCGAAACCGTTTTCATCAATTTTTCGGTGAAGTTTTCCCGATCTATGATGCTTTGACGAGAATACTCAATTTTCGAGATTTTTGAACATGCTCGCGGCTCCATGTTTTCTTTGATTTTTCATAGCAAGAACAACTGTTCAAAGAAGGATATACTGCTCTAAGATTTTCCTTCTTTGAGAAAATCGAAGAACAGATGAAGCCACGATAATAAAGCGTGTAAACCCAAAACTAACTCGTCAAAAGTATAACAAAGCTATCCTGCGATGCCCTTGCCGCTTGGAGTTTCGTATACGTACAGTAAATTCGCTCGTCCGACATCGGACATTCAGTGAGGCGGAGACATGCTACAGGAATACCTCTTCAGGCTACATATCATTATGTTTGTTATTGAAAAAAAAATGTTATGCAACAACTTTGTACCAGATGTTAAGAGCTACAAATAGCATTAAAGTCTAATCTGAACAATAACAAAAAATTATACTATTTAATGAATGATACTGGATTATTTAAGATTTTCAGATTTTAGCCAAACTGGACTTTGCTATAAAATCCTAAATATAAAAGGATCTTTGATTTAGCCTTATATAATAGCATCACTCTTCATTCCTTGCAATAAATAAGAAAAATAGTTGCTCAAATGCCATTATTGAGATTTATAATTAGAAATTGCAAATTACAACTCTAGAATAATTTTAATTTGATAAAATTGATTCAATACTGGTAAAAGAAAGTTAAACTCACTCAGAGTTGTCGTAATCATTCATATTTATGTTTATACTGGGTTCTGGACTTGGACAATTTTCCCTAATGTGGATAGGTTCCTGCAGATGTAATGAAGATTCAGCCATTCCCTTATCATTAGTGATGCAATCAAATTGGGTACTTTCGCTTTCAGTTATTTCCTCAATTCTAGGTTTATGATGAATAAAATCTGTCTGTTTCCTTTGAAACATATTCTGCTGTGGGCGGAAAGATACTTCAAAACTTGTCATCAAATCTATAGAAAACTTTGGCAGTGGACCTTTTCTTGGAGTGCTGCCAGCAGTTCTCATCGAAGTTGAACCTACTTGCTCTGATTGACTTACTGCATATTTATCACCAAACATATCATTTACTCTAGGAGGTTCTATTCGCTTCGGTTCTTTAAAATCCAACAAAGAAGCAACCTGTTTTTGTAAAAATAATAATTGTTCATTTTGTTGTTGAATAATTTTTAACAGATCTTTTACTGTGGGTTCATCTTTTTTAACATCAAGTTCGTCTGAATTTGCAACTTTTCTTAAAGCCAGAGGTTCAACTGTTTGTGGAATTTCCATACAGTTCCTCAAATTTTCACAACAATTATGTACTTTTTGATAATTACTATTTTGTTGAATATTTTGAGGAACTTTCACGCCATTCCTATTTTCAGTGGAAAGTATTTTCTGGAAACTATTATTTTCTGTGTTTGTGTGCAACTTATGGCAATCGTGGGTGGTACATGAATTATGATCATAAACACCTTTTGCTGAATGTGAAAGTTGTTCTTTGTTATACACATAGTTATTTTTTGTAAAGGATGAATTGGTATCAGATTTAGAATCTCTTTCAAATTTTTTATTATCATGTACCTGCTTTCCCATGGCTCTGTGAAAGGAATTATTTTTTTTATTGTGCTCAATTTTGCTTCCTTCATTAGGTAAAGTATTGTGTTTTGCCCCATAATTATAAATATCAGTCACATAATCTGCACTCATAAGAGAGTCATCACTATTACCCATATAATTTTGAGAAATTTCTCTCTTTTCTTTGATTTTATATTTTGAAGATTTTCTCTGCTCTTGCTGTTTTTTACAAAAGTCCAGGTACTCTCTGTAAGTAGTTGGTATTGTATCCACAATGTTTCTTGAATCACAGTTATTTGAATTTTCTTTGTTCTCCACAAGAACTGATCCCAAATTGTCATTATCAGTGGAACTTCTCATTATGTTTGGAATGGGCTTAACAATATCTATTAAACTTAAATCTAAATGACGATTTGGTATGTTAGCCATATAGATTTCTTGAAACGGTTTTCCTTTGAAAATATTGGGAGCAGAACTAGGCAGCTCTTCTACAGGATTTTTGTTGCTTGTTACATTTGTATCTTCTTCCATGTGTTTTTCATCATCACCAGACGATTCACATCCTAATAATTTATCCTTTTGTAGTAATTTGGGACTTTCAAACCGTACATGTTTTCTCATCGAATTTGAACTCGATTGATTACCATAATTGGAGTCTACCATCTTCTTATCATTATTTGATAAATGCTTTAAATAATTGGTGGAAGTTGCAGAATTGTGGCAGAGCGAAATATCTGGGACAGAAGGTGTAAAAAGCTGAAAAATTAAACCAATCAAAAAATATCCTCTAATTCGTTTTAAATAATCAGAATGACAAAATAATTTCAATGTTGATAGTAGTTCATGCATACCCTGTCAACTGGCCTAGGAAGAGGAGCTCTTCTTGGAGCCTCATAAAAAGAGTCCATTGAAAGTTGGTCTGTAGAAGTAGTATTCCCTATTATGATTATTTTATTTCAACGATCAAATATTCCCAAATTAATAATTAAAATTAGTTACCAGTCGACACTCTACAAAGCTGAGAATTAAGAATGTCGTTTTTTTTTTATAGTTTGAATATGAAATATGAATCGCTGTCAGATGCATAGAAATGTCTATGCTCAGACGTTAGACGAACCAGAGACTTTTTACTGTAATTATTAAAATTTCTATTCATCAATGAAGTACATCGAATAATGTGTACGGTAATGAAGTAACCACAGAATAGTTAGTCGGTTAGTGAAGCCCAAAATAATTCGAATTTAACATTTACGAAGTCGACATTTCGGCAATATTATAAGTTGGGAGATCAAGATATGAAACTATATACCTTTAGCTATTTCAATGCATATGTGTGGAACTGTGTCTAGGCGTAAGAGACTCATGTCAAACATACGAGTTCCCAGACCTGTATGTACGACCGTGGTTATGTAGGACTCGTAGGAGGCATCGCGCTGACGTCACTGACAGACTGATGATGTTTAATCTTCTTGGATTTTAATATTGTGAACACTGAAATATAAGTATAAATCAGTGAATGTGAAACATGTGTGATGGAACATGGAGCCGGTGTGATGTAATCATAGAGATCAAAAATAGAGTACTCGTGCAGCTAATTTCGTGACCGGCTGTTAGAAAATTTTCGGTGCTCTTTTCTTTTCTAACTTATCGGACCTCTCTTCTATATATTAAAAAGAGACAGAGCACCGAAATTTCTCTTACAGCCGGGCAACGCAATAGCATTACGCTTACGGGACTCCAGTACTCTATTCTTGATCTCTATGGATGTAATAGACAAGTAAGCATGAAGTCTAACATGTTAAATTACCTCTATGGTCTAACCCCTATTGTACCATCGACATATACATATGGACTGCGCGTGGCAATGATAGGGCGGCTAGTTCAGGCGAGAGAGAGGGAAAACGAAGAGGCCAGCTCTATCACGTTTCTATTGGCCGCTGCGTACTGTAGCTAGTATGTTTACGTCCCGAGCCGCCCTTTTCGTTTTCCCTCTCTCTCTCGCCTGCACTAGCCGCGCTTATCATTGCCACGCGCAGTCCATATGTATATGTCGATGTATTGTACGCGATTCGATCTCGTCTCCCATATATAATATTTAATCTATGGATCCAGTACATCAAGAAGTCTGGAACATAGAGATCAAGAATAGAGTAATCGAGTCCCGTAAGCGTAATTCTATTGCGTTGACCGGCTGTAAGAGAAATTTCGGTGCTCTGTCTCTTTTTAATATATCGAAGAGAGGTCCCATAAGTTAGAAAAGGAACAGCACCGAAAATTTTCTTACAGCCGGTCACGAAATTGGCTGCTCGAGTACTCTATTCTTGATCTAGAGCCTAGAGTTCTTGCAGTGCTTACATCCGTGATACTCGTCGAGAAATAGCTATTATCCAAAGCACATTATTGAGTCTATACTGTGCATAAAGTAATATGCAGAGACCTATTAGTTTATTTTTATGGTTAGCAAATTTATACCATAAGCTATTAGTTATTGTATAACAATTAGCTGCTTAGTTTTCAATTGTCTTATCTTTCCAGAAAGTTTTGTCTTCTATCATCTGCAGACTAATAAAAACCTTGTGTATTCTGTGGCTAAGTGCAAGATTTATCAATGCTAGATTATACATTATGGTCATATATAGTATATACGTAAATTCAAATTATTAAAGTAGGTACTGGTTAGTGTCATTATGTGTAGTTCTAATCCATATACCTATTATCCTAAGGAGACGAAACATCTCATTATGGTCATCTATGGTTGCACCGCAGTATTGTACTTACTGTATATTAAATACTTTGTAATATTTGTTTGTAGAAGCTATGGTGTTAGCGAAACCATAGTTATATTTATTTATTAAATTAGTGAAAAAAGAACTTTCAATAATTATTTTATTTAAGTTTACTATATATTAACTTTATTTATATTTAATTAAATAATAACAGAGTAGGTGAGAAAACAGTTGTTTTTCAATTTAAAATTATTCCAATACTAACTGATCTGCATCTTTTAGTTCCTCTGAATTCCCTTTCTCAATGGGAATAGTATTTGAAGCTTGATATAACTGGGAGTTCTTCACTGCTGCATACAAACAGAATAACAAATGTAACGAGTGTATTTTCTGCCTATGTATCGGTATTTGAAATAAATCGCAGACAAGTTCCGCATAATCAAGTAGCGTAGTTCCATTCTCGGGAAGTGGAAATCCATGTTCCTTCAATCTGTGTTCCATTTCTTCTGACCATTCTTGCATTAGATCATCGACTTCTGGCATAGGCCTACAAAGCAATCTATAAAATACTGCCTCTTCCAAGTAAACTTACATACTCAGAATATCGTACAACGGGAGACGATTTACTCTTATGCAAATCTGATATATCTTTAATCCACTTGTCTATGGTTTTTAAATTCTTCTCAACTTTATCGATTTTCTTAACAACCTACAAGACATAAAAAATGAGTTTTCACAAACGATTGGGTGTTTCAACATTTCATCAAAGGAGTTATGAAGAATTTAAATTACAAATTACAAGAATGTCTGTTTTCAAGTAAAAGCGGCTGCGTTATTATTTCTCAATTTTCACGTTCTATTTGTTAATTGATAGACTAGCGACTCAAAGTTTATGCCTGTGTATATTTTGTTAAAATAATAATATTACTTATTAGCTTATCCAATGAACAATACTTTTCATCTTTCGACTACACGATAGGAAATCCTATGATTCTATATTTGTAGAGCAAATGTGAGCCTGCGATTTTATGTTGAGGTTGAGAGAGGAGCTAGCCATTCGATTTTTTCTCTAGTTTGGAGTTTATATGCATCAGGAAAGCCGAGTTTGATCATACTCTCCGACCCCAAAAATTCCCATATACCAATTCTGAATATAATCGGATCATAGTCAAAAAATCGTCAAGCATATTGAATTTTGACTAAAAAAATCATGCTTTCTGACCCCTAAAAACCCCTTATACCAATTTTGAATAGAATCTGACCCCAATCGCAAAACTCGTCCATCTTGCAGCCGCCATTTTGTTTTTTCTCTTATAATATATGGACCTCACGAGCGAGATTTGGAAATGTCTAAGTTTATAAGAATCTGTCGGAAAAATATTTCACGGAAAAGAAATTCACGATAAAGATTTGGGGCGCATAGCTGTCTGAACAACATTCTTCCCGTAACTTCATGCAGCTAATCAAGAGGCATCTGTCATCACTTTCTTCGGCACTATAGAGCCTTTGTACGTGTTCTTCTCTCAGTCAACTATACGGTGGGACTTGCTGAAAAGTGCAGTGAAGAGAACAGTGAAACGGGAATCTCAAACCAGATGGAGTGCTAGGTATGACGCTGTCAGTGTCGTCTTTGAACATCTGGATTCTATTTTGGATCTGCTCGGAAAAATTAGTGAAAATCCAGAATTGACGCCGGAAACTAGAAATAAAGCGGGAAGTCTTGCACACAGATTACTGACGTTCGACTTTCTCAGCCTTCTCTACATTTGGGACCAAGTTTTGCGGAGAATTGAACGCGTTCAAAAACGACTGCAAGATCCTGCAAAGATTTTTGCAGATGCTGCCAACGACCTCGACTCTCTACAACACGACTTAGCACACATTCGAGACGATTTGTGTACTGCCGCGATTGCAGACGCGAAACGAAAATGTGACCGATAGGGAATCAACGTCGAACGGAGAAAAAGAAGACGTCGCCGAATGCCTGGAGAGTTAGCTGAAGATGCAGGCCTTTCAGCAGAGGAGGAACAACGTCGCGTTTTGGCAAACGCTATTTATAGGCTCCAGGTTGAGTTCGACAATCGTTTTCAGTGTCTTCGTGATCTGAACAAGAAGTTTGGCTTCCTCTTGAATGTTGCAGAGCTGATGAGGGGTTCAGATTTCGATTGCGTGGAAAAACGGTGTGAAAGTTTCGGAGAATGTTATTACGTTCACGGGAAAATGTTATCGATACCCCCATCGAACTACTCCGATTTCTTATACAGTACGGTGAAGATGTTTTTCCGAATTTAATAGTTGCGTTACGGATCCTGCTAACTGTCTCCGTATCTATTGCAAGTTGTGAGCGGTTCTTCAGCAAGTTAAAGTTAATAATATTAACTTATCTGCGGGCATCAATGGAGCAACAAAGATTGTCGGACTTAGCTCTGTTGAGTATAGATAAAGACAATCTCGAATCGATTGATGCATCACGCATAATAGATACGTTCACATCAATGAAAGCGCGTAAAATACATATCTAGATTTATTGTTCAATGAATATATGTAAGTTTAAATGAAAGATACTTAAAACTATTAAAAACTGTGTTCCCTTGTTTATTTCATTAAATATATTTGGCAATGTTGTATACGGAAATGAATATTGTTAAGAATCAAGAGGCTGGGACGTGGGTGGGGGGCGCAATTATGGATAGCTGCCCCTGGGCGCGCACAATCCTCGCTATGGCTTCTGTCCGTTACATTCCAAGCTTGTTATACAATTCCGGCTCAAAGCGGTTAATTACATTGTTTTCATAAAATAAATTAGTGTTGCAGCTTGGAGGATAGATAAATACTGTGCGTGGCAAAGTTACTCTTCGTAAATCATTTAATTTGGCTACTGATTTTTATGTAATTGTTTCAGATTCTATAATAAGCTTTTCACATTTGTGTAAAGATAATGAAATAAATTATTTCTTTCATTATCTTTACACAACTAAATAATATTCAAATTAACAATTTTTAAGAAAATGTTATTACAAAAACTAATTCTTCCGTTTCTGGGAATCGAACCCGAGCCTACTGAGTGGGAGCTGAGTATCCTAGCCCCAGTCCATACCTCTGGTTCATCGCTGCTAGTTATAAACACTTAAAGTACGGTGTAATTGAAATTTACATTTTTGTTGTTAACTGTAAGACTTTTGAATCGATTCAATGTAGGATCTATGATTTTCCAAATTTTCAACCCTTCAGAAAAGGGTGTGTTTATTACACGATTTCTCTGAAAAACAATAGGGTTTGACACCGAACAGCAAACGATATTTGTCAAAATTTGAAAATGATGCCACCTTTCGTTTTTGAGTTAACGTGTAGACAAACAATTCGTGACGGACATCCACACAGACAGGCAGATTTTTTCAAAGTTGTTTAGAATTCAATGAAAAATGCTATGGTGAAGGAAGTTTTCAAGTTTTTAAAACAATCTTAGAAATTTCTTGAGCAATGCAATATACTCCTTCAAACTTCGTCTGTGCAGAGTATAATAAAAGAACAAAATCCATCAGAAATACCAAGTCAGATGATTCTTGAGGAAAATTAAAACTCGCTGCTCGAAGTTGAAGATGTAACAAAGCTGGGTCACTCTGATTTGTGGCTGGCTCATCCAAAACTGCTAATCCCAATTGTTGCTCTTCAATGTCCAATATTTCTTCCAATAAACCTCTGTCGGGGGGATTTACTTTTAGAAAGGCATCGATATCCCCTACAGCTGGCAAATAGTCAGGTACAAATGGTTTAAACTTATAATCCAAATTCAATTGCTGAGGCATATATCTGAAAATATTCAAGAAATCTTTGTGATGCACTCCACATGCAATAAGTCATAAATAACTACAAGTAAATGTAACTAAAACCCATTTTCATCCTATTTCTGAATGTGAAGACATTAGTCGTCAGAAAAGATTAGAAGAATAATAAACCGTCAATATAAAAAATACCTTACTTCAGGATGAATTGAAAAAGATTATTTATTTCATCATCCACTTCTAAATTTTGAAATAATTTAGGGTTGTATTCCTTAGGAGTAATCAAATCTTTTCCTTCTTTTGCTCCTCCAGTTTCGCTTAGATCTGGTTCACTGTCGCTTGATAGATCTTTAGCATTCTTAGTCAGCTTTAAAACAGACTTCCTACCACTGATGCTTCCTCCAGATAAATTTAGTGCCAATTTTTTATCATGACTTATTGCAGACACCTAAAATGAATACACGTCAGGTTTAAATTGCAATTTCATTATGCCATGTTTTCTTGGCTGAATTGATTAGAGTTCTAATTTTTTTATTGAATTTAGCTGTTTTCTTCTAAATTACTATATTGTCATCTTGATAGGCTAACTTTCATCATCCCAAAAATTTCATATGATTATCAAAGCAAGCAATTATTTATATTTATATTATTTATGAACATGTGTTCAAGGGTATTGAAAAACTGAGTTTTATTCTCCTTCAGAATTATTAGGTTCTAACCTGCTGACCTATATTAAGAATACCCAGTCCATATGATATAACCTTTTTCTCTCCTAATACATCATCAAAAAAAAACAGTGTCAAATATATAATGGCCATTATAATATGAATATTTGAATTTAAAGAAAACGCGCCGGAAAGGTCCGAAGGATTTCTAACGTGATATGACGTCACGAATCTACTCTACCGTTTGACAATATACTCAACAGGCATAACTAAAATCTGAACGCAATTTACGTGATTTAATTGATGCAAAATTAGAAAATTGTTACAAATTTTGTTGTACCCCTATGCAAAAATACACCCACAAACCACGCACACTCACGCATACACACGCACACGCGCGCGCATACACACACAATGTCAAAAATGGTCTAGATAAGTGCGCGAAAATCAGGAAAAAAACAATTTTGCCGCGATTACAATACTTCCCTCAGTCTATATACGACGTGTAATGAGGGAATTAAAAATAGTCTAATCGATTCAGAAATGCTCAAAACAGGTATATCCACGAAAATTCGGAAATTTGTGGCATTATAACTTCCCTTATAGTAAGTATAGTGAGAGTAGTAAAAAACAGTGTCCTGACACTGACACTAACCAGATGTTGTTTTTTCAATATGAGGCATATTGGCATATTGAAACTTTCTCTATTATTTGTTTAAGCTTCTATCTTAATTCTACAGTAATACTGTACAAGATTTGGAAATTATAAGTACCTTCTTAGGGCTACTACTATTTTCTTCAGAATCATAATCATCATTACCACTATTCAATACCAATTTGTCCAAGTATTTAAACTCCTTGCCACTCTTTTTCAACAACATATTTGATTGCACCTCTTCGGAATCATCTGATTTATCAATATCAGATTCATTTTCATCCTTAAAAATTCACATTTTAACTTTATCTTCAAAAATAAATATGTATTCCTCACATTCACTATTGAAAATGATCGTTGCATTTTATCTTAAATAATTTGAAGTTCTCTCTGAATGATTTTTATTGAAAATGAAATTTATCAAGTTATGTAAGTAGTTTCTACAATTATAAATAAAAATCAAGATTATCTAGAGGTGATAGAACTCTAGACTAGAAAAACTACCTAAATGAATTGTCGAATTGTGCGCTTGTTTGTTTCCTAGCAACAAGAATCACAGAAGTACAATGTAAAGTCAAAGAATTGGTAATGTAGAGATCATATATCTAATTATTACAATGACTATGATATTCCTAGTTATTGAGTTATTAGATACTCAGACTACAGTGACTATTCTATATTTTGAGTTCCTTTAATTCAGAGTATGTAATATTTATTAGTCTAGACCTCTAGGCAAAGAATAATTTGCTGGTCTACCCATAGATAACTCTAGTAGATTTATCTATGGGTCTACCACTTTCAAGTGCTAGTTAGGTTGGCAGCAGAGATGTTTAGTATCTCTGGTTGGCACATATTTTAGAAAGGCAATCTAATATATTTCTATAGCTCTACTTTAGGATAATAAGTCTATGGGTTGGCGTTAATATGAACCTTTAATATCATTATTGCTCTAGTCCCAAAATGAACAGGACCGCAGTCAGATTAAAAAAACAAAATTTAAAGAGTTAATTAAACTTCAAAATTGATTACACATTTGAAACTCCAATAATGTGAAAAGCCAGTGAGAGGTTTATTACATCTTTCAAAAAATGAATACAGTGACCATATTTTGTTTGGTTTGTGCATAAGAACTTAGCTTTCCCTTTTTATCCTCCTTTACATTATGATTTTCTTTATTGGTAGCATCAACAATTTTGAAACCTCGAAAAAATTGATCCATTCTGAAAAAGAAAAGGAAATGTATGATGAATAAATTAATCTTTCCTTTCTTATCGTTTAAAATCCGGATTTTTATTTATCTATGCTCAGACTGAGTTTAATCCCAGACTAAAACAACAGAGGTACAGGAAAGATCAACTTATTATAGTTAAATTATTCGTTCATTGTTCAAAATAATGTAGTGTTGTAAAATTTAATATGATATAGAACTCCAAAAATCACTAGTTATGAAAATTGTCCAAAAAAATATTTAGCTTTATTTTAACTCCCTAAAAGTTAATACTAAAGTCAATACATAGACATTCTAAGATACTTACCTATACCGTTGTCGTCAACGAGCTTTGGACTTGTATTATTTTTAATTGATTTAGCGAAATACGTATTTCTCCTTCACTAGAGATCACATTTAACATATAAATGGCGCAAAAATGTCTATTTCGAATATTTTGGGACTAATGCACAATTTATATGAAGCAGACGATAATCTTTTGCAAATTAATAAAATCACAGGGTACGGGATTATTGATGGTAACAAGTTACCGACAGAAGTTTCAACTATACTTTGAAATACTTCATATAGGTCACACCATTTCCCAAGAAATTTTATCACTTTTGGAACACTATAATGACAAATATCTAGGTAATTTAGAAGTGATGGAGATGTATAAGCGGAAATGCAATTTAATGAATCCAATTGAGGGTAATTTAAATCCTAATTTAGTGTATTACCATGATGACTACTTGGTAGGTAGCTGGAAGGTTCTTAGTACTTCAACAGTATTTTTAGTGAACAAGGGTGATTGTTCTTTATTTATAGTGTGTTATAATTCATTTTAAAACATAGTTTTGAAGCACATATGTTAATGTTAATTGTAACAAAATTTCAAGAGTATAATTTAACTTCTGTCCGTGGACAACGAGATAACAATAGTAGTAGGTGATTCATTCATCTATAATAAGAGGATAATGTATACCCTTGTGAAACACATTCAATTTGAATAAACTTTCAATGTATAATGTTGAGTATAATTTGATGTCTTAATCTGTTCCTAACGATTTGAAATATCGATGGTAGGTGTTACTTTACGGTAATTTATCATTATGATTAAATGAAAGAACAATCATTTTGTATTTATACCACTCTTAATAATAACATGCGAACGTTACTAATGATTAAATGAAAGAACAATCATTTTGTATTTATACCACTCTTAAATAATAACGTGCGAACGTTACTATAGTTTCAACACTCAAGTCTCAATTGCCATTATCAAACGGATACAAAATTATGTAATTTTGTCTTGATTATGGCACTTCGGTGTTGAAACTATAGTAACGTTTCAATGTTATTATTCAAAGTGGTATGAAAACAAAGTAATTATTTTTTCATTGTCATTTGCAACATATTTTCGATTCCTACAAGTGGGGGAAATTAGTGATCTATGAATCGCAACTCACGAATACTATATGCCCATTCGTCTTTGCTCCTTTTATGGCTTATTCATATTTCACTTCTATCAATTTACGTTATCGCAGTATCTTCCGTTAACTTAAGTTATTGTTCTATGTTCGTCCATTAATCGTTAAAACTTCTATGACAGACATAACCATATGTCGATTTTCAAAACAATCGATCAAATTTAGTAATCTATGGTTCAAACACCGAACTAAAATAACTTCATTGGCAATCTAGAAAATTTAAATAATTCTGTGGAATAAAATCACTAATTAGCAATATAGTCAATTGAATAATATGCCGAGCTGATAAGAATGTTAATATTCGCTTCAAAGAAATTAGACATTAGAACACATGTATTTGTTACAATGATTCAGTGACACCACCAAACATCAAATTTATTCGCGCATATAAAAGTATAGATGGTATCTGAATAGCTGAACTGGAGGAAATCTCACTTACCTTCTTGAAATTAAACAATATAAAAATCTACATCATCACATTATCCCCAGATTAAACAAACCCCACAGCCCAAAATTTTATTTCAGATTATTAATATTCGAACACTAATTCTGAAACCTACTTCTGACGTACATTCCAAAAAAGTAAAACTGTTAAGACTACATATATAACGAGAAACTAGAACTACAGGAAATGATTGAAACACTCACAGTTGGTAAACTAATCTAAATATGGGAAAAAATATATGATAGGCACAAGTTATATACACAAATTTACACACCTACAATACTCAAACCAAGACAAATGTAAGAGCTCTCAACCAAGTTATCTGTTTCACGAAACGAGATGTAATGGAGAATAGGCGCATTAAACACAGTCCATGAAATAAACAAGATCCTTCTATATATTTCGATTTCCTCCAATGAAAAAATATCTCTTACTGAAAAAAACATGAATTTGTAATATTCCTTGAAATGATTTAATGTTCTTGAGTTTTTGGGGTTACTAAATGAAACGTGGCGTGAATATTATCATCAATCTAACAAACTGAATGTAATTCATTTAAATGTGATTAAAACTCTAGATTTCATCCTGTTTGTGCAGAGGATGTCAATTTTAAAGTGTTTTTGTGTTAATAAACGAAAAGCATAATGCGGATACACTATAAAAATATAAATAAGAATTCTCACCGTTATCCACTAAAAATACTGTTACCGAGGACCTTTCGGCTACCAAGTAGCCAATCAGAGTACCTAAATCAGATTATAAATCAAAATATGTCTGCTTAAATTTTATTTGGGGATAATAATGCGAACAAGGTACCCTCGGCTGGAGATAAATCGGAATTTGATAAATTGCTTCTTTGCTCATACATTTCCATCGCTTCTAAATTTCCTAGATATTTGCACATACTGTGTTTCAAAAGTGACAAACTTTCTCGAGAAATGGTGTGAGGTGTGAGCAGTATTCAAAATATGTTCGGCTAACGCTGATTTATCACCACTATTTTTTTATACAGGGTGTCCCAGGTTTTAGCAGCAGAACCTTAACAGTCGATAGAAAATTTGATTTTGAGAAAAAAGTTCCAATTAACATATATGCACAGACGCTTAGTTTTTGAGATACAGGGTGTTGAAATTGAAACAAAAATTTCGTTTTTTGCAAATATCTCCGGAACCGTTTATCGTACAGAAAAAATCTTTTGCGAACATTTTCTACTCATAGCAAGTTATGTTCTGTGCGATAATTTTTTTTTTTTCATAATTGGTGAAGATTTTGAAGGGGTAGTGGATGTTTTTCTCCCCAACTTCTACGCCACTTTAAAAAATACGGTTTTGAGACAACCATTTGAACCGCCAATGTTTTCTACACAAAAAAGGTACTCTTGGTTATAAGCTCTAAAATTAACCGTTTTCGAGAAAAGTCAACTTTTATGTTGAAAAACATGGTCAATTTTTTGATTTGGTAATTGTTCTAACGTTTGAATAAATTTTGTTTAATTAGTAAGAATTTACCATGTTTTTCAACATAAAAGTTAATTTTTCTCGAAAACGGTCAACTTTAGAGCCTATGAGCAAGAGTACTTTTTTTGTGTAGAAAACATTGGCGGTTCAAATAGTTGTCTAAAAAACGTACTTTTTCCAGTGGCGTAGAAGTTAGGGAGGAAAACATCCACTACCCCTTCAAAATCTTCACCAATTATGACTAAACAGGATTTGTCGAAGTCGAAAATTTTATCAAATGTGTTTTTAGCTTGTTCTAAAATCTATAATCTAGTTGTATTGCAAATTTACAAAACAAATTGTGGAATTTATTAATTACGGAAGGATAAGTGAAACTTTTGAATCTTATTGACATTATTTCTTTTACTTTAACAGTATTTTTGTGGATAATGGTGATTATTTCTTATTTATAGTGTAATTTTGTGTTTACTAACACATTCCATAGCATTATCGACGTATTCATTTCACAACTCAATAAATTGTACCTCATAATGATAATTATTATTGCGTCCTCAAAGGACTTTTGTATGCCCATCTCGGTACTGTTTTACAGAAAGCCACTGAGCTCAAGATCCAACAAGAATAGGATTTTTACCGGCTCCAATGGGCTAATTTTCTCTTTGCTGTACTATTTATTGTTTCTGCGGAGGGGTGCCTCTTGGGAAACATCCGTCATATGGTTTCCCGCCTCAATTTTGTCGCTTACTATCGAGTTTTCACTCAGATAGATCACTCCAAGTGGTGGCTATTCCGCGCTTTCAAAATCCATTTTTAAGGAAAAACTTCAAATTTTAATTTAATCATGAATCTTTAGTTTGAGTTATTTTTCTTTGATTCAAAACAAAGACATTACATTTGAAGTATCCATTTTGAAACTGCAAGATGTTCAATTTCGTTGAGCTTTCTTTATATTAATGTTGATCACATATTTGGATAAAACGAACGAAGATAGTCATGATGATACTAATACTTGTTGGTCAACAGCAACTTCTAAAAAGTAAAATGCACTAGAATTCGCATATCGTTATAGAAGTCATATGCGTGGCGGAATAAAAAAAAATATATTATTATATATCAGCGGTTTTATAAGCCGCTATTTTGCAACACGAGCAGACAATCGTGATTCACTTGTTTATTCCAACCAGAAGACGCTGGGAAATTTAAATTTTTCTATTCTAATAATACATATATCTATATTCATGTCGACTTTATCTTGCAAATTTCTGAACCTTTACAATGAAAATCTAATTAGGTTTAGAAGAATTGATGAGAATGAATGTGAGGATTACTGATATAATTAGTGTAAAACATTCACTAGATAATGGAGCATCATACTCCTCAAATTGATTGTAAACGCAAAAAAAATTATAATAAAAACCTGATATGAAACATATCATTGAAACTGAAATGGTCATGTTAACAGCATAACTGCATAGTTCACAGCTGTGAACCTTTTGATTTAAATGCTTTTACTAGTTATACAGCTAACTTCTTCTAAACAACGAATTGAAAATATGATAAGAACATATTACATTCAAGACTGAGAGAATGTGAAAATTACAGACTAACCTAATAAAATTACTTCAAACCATATTTCAACTTTTTGCATTTACAAATACAATGTATTCAATTATGCTGCAAGAAAAAATATTATTATTAAAAAGTGGGAGGAGATAATGGTGACTTTTAAACCCTGTTTAAATATAATACTCACTGATCTTGATTCATTTGAATATCCAAAAGAGAATTTTTTTATAAGCAAACTATATAGTGAACTTAAAATTGCCACTATAAAATGAATCAATCACTTTTATCCATTAAAATACGGTTAAAGTATTGAAAGGCTGAAATGAACGTTTAAGCTAGCGAAATTATAATAACGAAGATGAGCAACTTCAACAAATAGTTACGACAAATATTTGATCAACAACTTCATTTCTAACAAAAAACAGAAAATGGAACCAAATCATAGTGATTACAGATTTCGAATCATTCAAATAGCCAACTGATGTAACTGGTAAAAGTTAATTGAACAACCAACTCTAAGACTTCCCATAAATAATGTAATGTTTTCCGATCTAGGGAATAGAACTCAATAAGAAAATGAACTAAATTATGATTCACTACCTCATTACGCTGATCACTCATCAAAAGGATCAAACGTTTTTATCATTTAATGAACAGTCTGTATATTAGAAATAACATAATTGGGAGCTTGGATGGATGGATACTAGTATAAAATTACATATTTTTTATACATTATACCAGAATAGTTTATCTACTGTTTGTTCTTCAATTCGAATGAAAACTAGAAATTATTTTGTTTTGGTTATATGAAAGAATAACTACTTGGTTTTTATATCACTTTTATTAATAATAACGTGAAAACGTAACTATGGTTTCAACACCGAAGTGCCATTATCAATCAAATAGAAAATTATGAAGAAATCAATGAAACAGTTCAAGTATAAATAGGATAGATAGAGTAAAGTAGGGTTGAGATTAAGGGATCAACGGTAATTCCAAAAACAGGTAGATCCTAGGAAAGTACAGTATTACATAGTAAACATAGTAACAATTTGCGAATTAGTGTGATTATTAAAGTGAGGCATTTATGAAATTTTCATATTTGGCATATTTTTCATATTATATGAAATTTTTCCCAATTTTTCTTATTTTTAAGTATTTTTTAATTTTTAGCATATTTGTAACACTTTTACAAACAATTCCTTCCTATACAATTTAACCAAAACATTTTATTATTCTTGGGAGTAAAGTAATTTTAAAAGCTCTCAATTTGTGTTGCTTGACTGGTTTTGCATGTAGCAGGTATAATTTTAAGAAAGGGACAACTACTGGTAAATCCCAATAATATTGTTGATGTTTAAAATATCCAATTAATTCGGAAATAGGTACTAAGAATTAATTACCTGACACCGTTGGGGTACATTTATTTGTTGCCAAACTAAGGGCACGAGGAGGGGCATAATTATTAAAAGTTTTCTTTAAAGTTGTGTCGACAATTTTAGAGTTAATTCAAAATTAGATTTTGAAGTGTGCCAGTGTGTCTATTTAAAATGGCAAGTGGTATCAAAGTGTCTATGTTTCCAGAGTTGTCTATGAACATGGGAAAAGTATTCTGCTCAGTCTGCAGCAAAATTATAAGTACAAATTTATTATTTTCAAAGCTATACAGACTTTTCAATATAAAAAATGTTTCTAAAAACAAGCTATACAAGGTGTGTCATGGAGAGGGTTTATTAAATATGCACAAGGTGTATTTTACGTAACTTTTTAAGATTTCAAATATTGGGATTTTTCGGTATAAAGAGTATTCCTTGCCTCTGGCAAGAGGCAGAGTGGGGCAAATTTTGATCATCGTAGTCCCGTAACTTCTTTGAAACAAATCTAAACAATTTTTTTGAATGAAACCGGTCAATGGTGGACAAAAGCACATATTGTACGAAAAATTTTTCTTAAAATTCGGCTGGATAATTAAAAACGTATTTCAGGGTTACGTAGCGGTAATTATAACGGTTCCAAAAAAATAAAAAAAGTTGGTCACATTAAATAATTCATGAACAAGTAGGTTATATTTGCATAATTTATTATTGGGTTATTCTGTATACATGAAAATAATTATAGAATACGTGTTTTCGTCCACTATTGACCAGTTTTATTAAAAAAAAAAGAGTCATCCAAATTATCTTTGATAGAGGCGGTAAATTTAATAAAAGAATTTGAGAAAAAATGCAAAAATGTTCCATGACATATTGGAAACCAAATATATAAAAAATTCAAAGCAGTAATTGATAAGAACCATGGCTACAAGATTTTGATTTTGATGAAATATTTACATTGGAACCAGAAATTTTGTCACATTTGAAAACGTCCCTATTACGTCTGTTGACCTAGAGAGAAGCTTTTCTGCATTTAAACATATGTATACTGATACGGAGGATAGGAGGCGGAACTTTTTGTTAGAGCATTTCTAGAAATACTTAATTGTTTATTGTTTCAATAATTAAATTAATCATTTAAAAATTGTTTTGGTAGATATATTTTTAATTGACAAAATATTGAACTATGTTTTGTTTCATTTCAAATTACCTCATTAAAAAGCAATTGATTGTGAAAATTAAAATATTAATTTTTAAATAATTTCATATTTAAATTTTCTTTTTTCATATTTCAACTAATTTCTTTCATATATAAGATCATATTTCCTACTTTTTTTTCTTCATATTTGCCTCACTTTAGTGATTATAATGTAATATTCTAAGAATTATTTTAAGAGCGGTTTGAAAGACAGTACAGTATCAGTATTACATAGTGAACATAGTAACAATTTATGAATTAGTGTGATTATAATTTAATATTCTAAGAATTATTTTAAGAGCAGTTTGAAAGACACATGAAAAGACCCCTTTGATATAGGTCTAATTGGTCATTGAGATTTTTATTAGTTTTTGACACATTTATAAATCTCTATTGATTCTAATGTATTCAATTTAAAACCTCTGGTTTGGTTATGTAAAATGCCTAAGCTATTTTCAATACTGTAATACTGTACTTTTCTAGGATCTACCTGTTTTTGGAATTTCCGTTGATCCTTAATGTCAACCCTACTTTATTCTATTCTATTTATACTTGAACTGTTTCATTGATTTCTTCATAATTTTCTATTTGTTTGATAATGGCATTTCGGTGTTGAAACTATAGTTACGTCTTCACGTTATTATTAAAAGTGGTATAAAAACAAAGTAGTTATTCTTTCATATAATCAAAATGATTAATTACCATAAAGTAACGGCTTCCATCATCGATTTTTTGAAATTATTTTGTTTATTCTGACAAACAAGAATTTAGTCTCGAAAATGGAAAATAGAGAAATTACCACTGTGAAAAGAGATTTTTGTATTCCATTTTTTATTTTAAAAAAAATTCGTTCACTTACCTTGACGTTGAAGCTCTGGCGGCGTAAATCACTCCAAACACTAATTATCACTTTTCTGAAAATCAATGTACTAGGTTAGAGCTCGTTCACAACTTGTCTGTGGTCTGAGCGTTCACGCCGCAACTTATAACTACTTATTACTAATATATTTAACGATACATAACATGAAAATACGATCATGGCTTCATTGTTGCATTTCCATGTCTCCATGTTCTGCAGCTGTGGCAGATTGTCCATAGTCCATACCTGTTGAAAATAGTACTTATTAATTTATGAATCACAATGAATTGTTATATTTCAGAAAACAATAAATTGAAACAAAGTGATTTTACCAAAGGGACCCAGCATATTTTAAAAACTATGAGAAAAATAGAAAATTGCCGAGCCACACATGTATATTTTTCTATCGAGGGGAATCTTTCGACATATAATTTATATAATCACCCCTACAAACCACCCCTTGTGATACTTCAATAAAAAGCAAATTTCATCATGATGTAACGAAGCTTAAAAATTGGTATATCATTTATTTTGGATCAGGCAAAAAATACGGGTATTACACGTAAACTCCGGTTAAACAGTTCATTATTTCAACTGAAATTCGTGGAATCTGAATGTGCATTCCGTGGTATTACACAGTAATGAATGTGTAGTGTTGTATTTTCTAAATCTCCGTAATTGCGAATGAGTGCAATTAATCAATAAGTGAATCGCACATAGCGCATCCATACCCGCTTCAAAATTTGCATTTCGATTAACTTATGTTGCAGAAACGGGGATCTAGTAAATTAACGCATCAAAGTTTGAACAACCTTATGTGTAAAAATTGCGTACAACCAAAATATTTTATTTCTATTATTATATTTTAAATATAAAAAATAGCGTCACTGGCAAGCGTTGTTCGGGACATAAAGAAAAAGGCCACGGCACAAAATGATTTGTGATGGCACGGACATGACCAGAACCTCGAAAAACATAAAAGACAGTGACAGTGGGGGTATAAGCATACCCCCAGAGAAGATTGGTTAAACAAAAACCAATCAGTCCTACCAACCAATGATGAAACATGGTTCACTGATGTAACCAGAAGGTATAGAAAAGTATCTCTATATCTCTGGGTAAAAACCCCACCATTCTCCAAGCGGAGATACTGGCAATAACGCTATGTGCCCAAATAGCGCTCGAAAAAAGAATGCAAACCCACATCATAGGCCAGTACAAATAGTATTTGAACAACAACAAAATTCGTTACAGCAATCTGACAGCGGGATATTGTAGAACAAGATATTGTAAAAGAGGGAAAAATAAATCGAACCGACAGCTGCTATCCGGGATGGATTGGGGTGTGTTTTTAAGGGTTGAAAACAGTTTTTCATGATTTCTCTCTAAACCGTGCATTCTATCAAAAAAAGTTGAGTATAAAAGTCGTAGGGAATAAAAAGATCTACAACTTTTGTATCTATCGTTTTTACCCTAATCTAATAAATTTTTCGACAAAAATGCGAAAAACCATTTTTCGGTTTTCAATTTTTTTCTTTGACAAATTGAACTTTATGAAACTCTTACTTTGACAAAAGATACCCCTATTTATTGCAAGAAGGCAGTAATTTTTTTGGAAGGAAATATTCGGAGGTTGTTGTTGAAAAAAAAACCAAATTTTTAACTGCGATTCCTCTTAAAACTACGCATCCTACAGAGTTCTGTTTTGGCTCACTTACTCACTGTTATGTCTACTTTCGATAAGTGGTAAAAAAAAGGTATACTGCAATGGAAAAAATGGCGAGAAAATTGAAAAAACCGAAAAATTTCGTCGTAATTTGCATATTTATCGTTGAATAATTGTTATTAATTAATAAAATCATTTTATTTTTTTTTTGTTTATGGAAACTATAATATTATTTCTTTAATTATTATATAGATCGAGTTTTGATATGATGTCATGCATGTCTAAGACAGCAAATTATATCTGCTATATTCGTATATTCGTAATCGCAGGATACGACTATGAGAAATTTAAAGAGCTGTTTTCGAAACTAAAGACAGCATGCGAACGCAACCAGAGGCCTTCTAACTTATGTTTAAATTGTTTTAATTTAGAAAATTGCTCAAATTCTGAACTTCCACAAATTTCCATACACGAAACCGACTCGGAAGAAATGGAAACAGATCAATGTACTATAACTGAAACAGTAGGTACTCAATGAAACTTTCGAAAACACTGGAGAATCGTTCAGTTTTGTTGAATTGGACGGAGAAGAAGTACAACGCTCTGCGAGGAAAGCAAGATTAGAGAAAAATACATCTATGGGAATGCATACTTTTTTAAGCATGTTCAAAATAATATTAAATTTTTTTTACCGCATTTATGAATTTCATGTTGTTAATATTTACTACCTAAACACAGGAGGGATCTGCTTCAATTTTTTTACAATGTATCATTTTTTATAATAAAGATTCTTGACTCAGGTATGAAATATATATAAATGCTCGGGAAATAGGTCACATTAACACTTATGCTTTATATTTTCGTCTTCACGTACGTTTCGGTCTCACTACCAACATCAGAAGACTTATTATTTCAATAACCTGATTACTTAAAACTAATTGTATCAACACAAAGCGTCCTTATCGCACCAATTTCACTTAAAATGCCAACGTCCCCGAAACGTACAGAAACACGAAATGGAAATTGTAACATTGTGTTACAATTTCGATTTCATGTTTCTGTACGTTTCGGCGACGTTGGCATTTTAAATGAAATTGGTGAGATAAGGACGCTTTGTGTTAATACAATTAATTTTAAGTAATCCAATTTTAGACATAATAAGTCTTCTGATGATGGTCGTGAGACCGAAACGTACGTAAAGACGAGAAAATATAATAGCATAAGTGTTAATGTGTCCTATTTCCCGAGAATTTATATATAATTATTTTTTATAGAATTTTGTTTTATATAAATACTTGCAACATAAACTTATTCAGAGCAACATGCAAATACTGCTTATGCTTGAAAACCACTCTACAAAACCCGTATATATCATTGTAGATCTACTACATTACCTATTGTATGATTATATTTTGTTTAGTAAACTAACTGATTTCGAGTAAAAAACTAAAATTGTTCTTAAATGCATATAGAGAATGTGCATTTCTTATGTTTTGTTTGATAGTAACAATCCCATGTACGATGATCGTAGAAGTAATATATTCGTATCCTGCGATTACGAAGATACAAATATAGTAAATATAATTTGCTGTCTTAGACATGCATGACATCGTATCAAAACTCAATCTATACAATAATTAAAGAAATAATATTAGTTTCCATAAGCTTAAAAAAATTAAAATGATTTTATTAATTAATAGCAATTTTTTCAGTTTTTTCAATTTTCCCGCCATTTTTTCCATTGCAGTAACCTTTTTTTACCGTTTATCAAAAGAAGACGTAACGAAGAGTAAGTGAGCCAAAATTGAACTCTGTAGGAGACGTAGTTTTAAGAGGAATCGCAGTTAAAAATTTGGTTTATTTTTTATATTTAATCAAATTTAACAAGAACCTCCATATATTTCCCTCCAAAAACATCACTGCCTTTTTACAAAAAATAGAGGTATCTTTTGTCAAAGTTTGAGCTCCATAAAGTTTTATTTGTCAAAGAAAAAAACTAAAAACCGAAAAATTGGTTTTTCGCATTTTGTCGGAAAATTTTGAGGTTAGAGTGAAAATGGTAGGTACAAAAGTAGTAGATCTTTTTATTCCCTATAACTTTTATGTTCAACTTTTTTTGATAGAATGCACGGTTTAGAGAGAAATCATGAAAAACTGTTTTCAACCCCTAAAAACACACCCCAATCCATCCCGGATAGCAGCTGTCGGTTCGATTTATTTTTTCCCTCTTTTATAATATCTTGTTCTACAATATCCCGCTATCAGATTGCTGTAACGAATTATTTTTTTTATTTCTAATATTTGCTCCTATTAGTACTGGCCTAAGTATATAGACAGACAGCAAGGCAGCACTTGCTGCGCTGGGTAACGACAATAACATGGAAGCTGGTGTGGGAGTGAATCAACACGCTAAACAATCTTGGCGGAGACGATGGCAAGCCACCCTATTCTGGGTGGAGACCCAGAGGGTCACTCTGGAATAAGCGGAAACGAAATAGCCGATGCGCTTGCAAAACTGTGGGCTATAGATCCCCTAATAACCCCTAACCAGCGGTGGGCATCTCGAAGTGTAACATCAGAGAGACCATCCACTGCCGGGTCAGAAAACAACACTCGGAAGAGTGGAAACTAGTGAACGGCTGCAGGCCGAATATGGTTAAAACTAATGCCAAACTGCTGGCACCGATACTGACAGGATACGGACCATTTAAATACAACCTCCACAGGATGAATCTTAGCGATTTGCCCGTGTGCCGGTGGTGGAAACGAAAAAACGAAACATCAATACACATTCTGTGCAGCATTGTGAAAACTTTTATGTGGAAACTGCCCTTTGGTGGCCTGGTGAACACTCGTCGGTGCAACCATTCCACTCAGTGACCGTGACACAGGGTGCAGAGGGCTTCGGCTTAGGCATTAAGGAACCGCGATGCTCCCCCCTTAATTAATAATAATAATATGCTGGAAATTTATATGGTAATAGACCTTACTAGAAATATTGATTATTTCAGCATTCTACCTGAAATATACTTTTAACATAAAGACCTACGTAGCAATTTGGAATGATTTATTTAATTAAATTTGTGTAAATTTGACTTAATGAACGTCTGTTCTATGATTTATTTTATGGGGAAAACATACAGATGACGGACACAGTTAAGTACTTTGGGGTAAGTCTAGATGAACGACTGACCTTTGGAAGCATCTGAAGAAAACCACTAATAAAGCGATCGATCAGGGCCATGTGGCCCTGCCATCGTACAGTCGGAAGAACCTGGGGACTCATTCCACGGATGGTGCAATTGGTGCTCACCATAATGAGACCCATTGTAACGTACGCCGCAATCGTGTGGTGGCCAAAAACAAAAACGAAAGTATCCCAGCATTCCCTGAACACAGTTCAGAGGCTGGCATGCTTAGGAATAACAGTTGCAATGTCGACCACCCCAACGGCTGAGATGGAGAGGCTGTTGGGGTTGGAGCCACTGCACCTCGCCGTTCAAGCAGAAACCATAAGAGGAGCGTATCGATTCGATTTTATTGGCCAAGGGAAGGTCGAGCAAAAAGACCGAAGCATTCTCGGATTGCTTGGATCACCTGGGCCATTGGGGATGAGTTCCGACAGGAACAAGGTTCACAACACTTTCATACCATTCACGATTCAAACCTTGAATGGGCGAGAGAACGCTGGGGGCAATCCTCATATGAAACCAGGGGATTCCGTATGGTCTACGGAAGGCACCAAGACAGAAAAAAGTACAGGTGCTGGAATAGTCGAGACTACGGACAAAGGAGAAATAATTTCTTTGAACCTAGGGACACTTGCGACAGAATTCCAAGCAAAAGTAGTAGCAATTACAACATGTGCTCGAATTATGAGGGAGAGATCATATGAAAATAGACAAATCACAATCATAGTGAGCCACCTGACAGTGCTTAAGGTACTGGAGTCATACACAATCACCTCACAATGTGTACTCGATAGTGTGAAAGAACTAACGGCACTAGTAAAGAACCCCTATAGATTGACACTCGTATGGGTGTCTGAGGAAACCAGACGAGAAGGAACTGAAACTGTCGTCGCACTCACTAAAGCGGGGGCGGAACAACCACTGATTGGACCAGAGCCAACCTGTGGCATTTCTCATGCCACAGCGAAATCTGTAATCCAAAAATGGCTCCAGACAGAGCTCCGTGCACTCCAAGCGACTAAAGGGCGATCTCAAGCAGCAACGAGTGAAAAATCTGCTGAGGTTCAGCAGACAAGATATACGGAATCTTGTTGCATTCCTGACCGGACACGCCCCATGCAACAAACATCTCTGTACGATGGGTCTGGTAGATCAGCCCACATGCAGGAGTTGCGGCATGGAAGAAGAGACACCCATGCATGTGCTTAGTCAGTACAGGGCATACGCGGTTGGTCGTCGGCCGGTCGGACATACCTCGGAGACGATAAAACTACACCAGAGGAAATCAGAAGTATCCCCTATATCAGACTACTAAATTTCATAGAATACACAGAACTGATGAGGAGATAGCACTATGTGAGGGCACAATAGAACTCTAATGACCGCAGTGCAGTGAGGCTCACCCTGGGAAGGAGAACAAACCTCACAGAGTAGGGGTTTTAGTCGGTAAGAATCCGGTACACCCGGGAGCACGGGTCCCTGAGGCGTCTATGCAAGATATCCCCTCCTATACGCAGAAAAAAATCTACTAGTTACAATTACAATCAGTCTAGTTCCTTACTTGCTTCCTCATCCTAAACTCCATTCCCCACTAGTCTTAGTGTCCTCTCTCTTCCCGCACTTGCCACAACATTGAGTCACACAATACAGAACTATATACAACAGCTCCAACGATGAAGTCATCCTTGAAACAAACGCCTATTTTGAAGGATTGCCGAAATCGTATTATTTGGAAGGGATCGAAAAATTTGAAAAACATCGGACGAAGTGTATCGGGCTACAAGGAGATTATGTTGAGAAATAAAATAAGTTTTGACCAAATAAATCATTTCTTGTTTGATTTTTCAGGGACTTTTCACCTTGCCCTCGTATAATGTTAAAATCAACAGGTTTTTTCGAAGAAGGAGTCACTCAAACAGGGAAACCTAGATCAGAGTAAAACTATTAAGTTGAAAATAGTGCAAATAAACACTCAGTGCCTGACGAATAAACTCTCTCTTCCTTGGAAGGTATATGTACTAGTGATTTCAAGGGCTGTATCATTAGCATTTACAGGCCACCTAGTGGTAATTATGATATTTGTATTTAGTGACTTAGCGAAACTATTGAAACAAAATTTCGAATTCTATATTTGTCTGTGACGACTTAAATGTTAATTATCTTGACAATACATTATGAAAGCAGACGTTGATTGACCTAATAAGCAGTTACGACTTGAAATGCTCCTCATTAGAACCTAGTAGAGTTTGTGTGGTAAAGAACGGTCGTAGATCAAAGATAGACTACATTTATAATAATTTGCCTAGCAATATCAAATATGAAACTTGCACTGTACAACCCAATTTGGGTCATCATCTAGCTTTAATTCTACATATTAATATCCCCCCCCCCACTAAAAAAACACCACCAAAAAATGGTCTTATATATAATGGTAGTGTAGTATGCAGGGATGTTGTAACGTGTAAATTCCACTTAACGGCTTGGAAATGGCCGCTGTAGTACAATCGGTTAACTCCTGTGACGTTAGCTATGCTAGACCGTATATTCCAAGTCATGGACTGTATATTCTAAGGGTCATGGTTGTTCGGTGTCAGATCCGTTTCTATTTCGAGGGTATTCTGTAAGACTACGAGAAAGCCGGAAAGGCGAGAAAATGGCGACACTTCTGGTCAATTCGTTCAATTGAGAAGTGCGTCGCTAGGTTATTTTCAACAGGGAGGTGATACCAAGCTTGTTGTTTGGAACCAAATATTCTTCCATTGAAAACAAAGACATCCATTACCAATTTGGATTGGAATATTTGGAATTAATTGGGTAATTAATGTACCTTAGGGAATCTAAACCTAGTTTCGACGTGACTGGTTGTGAACGGAAATAAAGTTGTCTTATTTGAAGGAAAACCCTATCGTGATAGAGGTAAATATCTTTGTAATTCCATTTGATTTATTCACTGACTTCAGGAATTAATTTGCCTTCATAGGTGGTATCTGACAGAACATAGGCTAGTCCTAATTTGTTAACAATTTTGTTCATGTCTGACGACAATAGAACAATAGAGGTTTGAACATATCGTGATTTCAGGGTTCTTTTTCTTCCTCTTTTTTTATCTATGTTGTGGAAAACTCAACAAGAAGTGTGTTGAGGATTGCTTGAATCTGCTGTGGAAAGATTACTTAGGAGTCGCTGATCTATTTGTGCTGTACAATCGTGGAAACGGTATTCAATTGTGGCAGGGACCCCTACGTGGAGTAGAAGCAATTAAACATCACCAAGCAAGTACAACATCCGGCTCTCACAGGTCAGGCTATCGATTTGGTTTATGTAACAATTTTAATAATCATTGAGTATTGTATATTGTGTAAGTTCAACTGTTCACTGTTTTAATGATTTAAGTAATTATCTTCATCCATATTTTCCATTCATTCGCTTCATATCTCATTAATATTAAATTCTGTCATAAATTTTATCAATATTAGTATTTCAAAGTAAATTTCAATCATTTTGGGTACAGCTCTTTTATTTTCTTTTCTTTCAGGGTAAATTTAACCTGGAGACTTGAGTATTTGCATCCCCTAGTTATATACATAATTCATTGGTTGGTTAAAATACTCTGGCGCTCGAATTCTTAACATCTAAAATATAACCTACGACCATCTTCACTGTAGCTGTCGGCAACCAAGTGATAAAATAGAGCTTTTAGTTTATCCTTTAAATCTATGAATAACCTGAATATGTTGAAAGCTTTCATGCAAAATATTCGATTGTTTATACTGATTGTAATGACATAAATTCAATAGTCGCAAACTCTATCAATATTTGAAAAATCTTAGCTCAGTTCAGTTCAAGTCTCAAACCTGCCCTGAAGATGCTACCTAATGGTTGGCGAAACGTCGGCATCAGGTCGTGCTATTGTGAGGCGGAATTCATCCGGAAGCCACGATTTTCCAAGATTAGCTATCCGCGAAAGTCTACTATTCAATTAATCAAAACAATACTGTACAGGTGGATAAATAGAAATTTCATATAGAAAGACAAAGAACTCAAAAACCTGCACTGGTCATTGGAAATAGCGATAACTGTGAAAATATAACGACAGTTATATATTTCAAAGAAAAAAGAATAGAATCATCTAATTGTTGAAACAAAACTGCAACACTTTGGTAATTTGATAAATAGTAGTGATAATAAACAGAAAAAATTATGGTCCATAGTAAATAACAAACTAGGAAGGAAGGACAGGAAATCTAAAACTGTACTGAATATCAACAACATATAAATATCGAAAACCAAAGGAATTATTAATGCGTTGTTTGCCCTACACTACAGTGACTATCTTTATAGAGTCACTGTACCCTACACTTTGCTACAGCGGCCTCTGTCGCGGTGAAAAACTCACTTGGAAACAAGGCATCAAATGTATGTACCAAGGGTGATTTCAACAACCAGACCTCCTTCTTTTCACCTACTACTAGGAAGGATGTGATACATATTATTCTTACAGTTGTAAAATAAAATCTATCATCAGTTATATAAACACAACGTCAAAACTTTTGTACCCCCTATATATCAAATGATTCGATTAAGCCCGATTATTTTTCTTACCGTGGTAAAAAGTAACATGTATTTAAGGTATAAAAAAGACAAAAAAGAGATGTCAATAATGAATCCTGACTTCATTATCAATGTTTTGACAGCAGTGGCATTGAAAGCATATTCAGCCAAGTGACTAGTGTATTAATTTCTTTTGATTTTTTGAATTATCATGCCTGGTCGTGAAATTTCTGCGTTTAATCGAGCAAGAATTACTGCTTTACACGATGGAGGGCACTCTTATCATCAGATCTCGGAAATGTTGGGCATTCCTAGATCATCTGTTGTACGAATAGTTCACAGGTACCAAGAATTCGATATAGTGGAAAACAGACCACGTAGTGGACGTCCTCGAGTGTCTAACGAAAGGGAAGATCGTTATTTGGTGCAATATGCTCGCAGACACCGCACAGCTTCAGCTCTAAGAAGCCACTTTCAGCGTACGTTTCGTTGTGTTATATCGACACCCACAGTCCGAAGAAGACTCTATCATGCAAATTCACGTTACGTTATGGTACTTTTCGATTATATTATAACGAACGCGAACAGCCATCGGTATTCCGGTCGTCGTAACGGGGACGACGGTTGCAGAGATGACGACGACGATGACGACGGCGACGGCGGTGGCGACGATGAAACCGACGAAAGCGAACGATACACCGAACAAGTTAAGTTGGAGAAAATGAAAATCCTCATTAACGAGTGCATCAAGTGGAACATGATTACGGGTGTATTGAGCGATATTTATGGAACTTACGTATCCATCATGACTGACATAAATCGACAAGAGCAATTAGACGAACCGTATGGTCGTAAAAAAGATAAAAGACAGAACAGATGGAGGGTGCGCGATCGAGCGAACGATCTTCCGACTTTCCAATTTGACATCGGTTACGATGAAACGAACAGCGGATTGGCGAAATTGAAACATACCAATTACAACGTGTTTTCGTTTTGTGCGTCCTTAATGTATCATCACGAAACATCCATACATCCGACACAGTTGCAAGCCTACCTATATTACTATAATTATATACCGGAAGATACGATGAACAAATTAATGTCAGAATTTAGCGACAGCACCGCTATGATATCGTTCGTGATCCAATTCGCCTGTGTCAAATTCACGGCGAGTTCTAGAGATCCGTTGTCGCTGTGGGCACCGGCCGAATTGTTCAAAACACATTTTCCTCGTTATTTGTACGTCGACAAGGATGGTGCTACGACGACATCGAATAATTCGGCCGGCGATGCTAACGACACCTTCGGTGCTAGAAGACCATTACGGGTCCCCACTCTACTTCCAAGACATCGTGCAATCCGTCTACGATGGGCGCGAGAGTACAGGGGTTGGCTTTTTCAGCAGTGGAGGTGGGTGTTATTCACAGACGAAACCAGATTTGGACTGGTGAGTGATGACAATCGGCAAAGAGTCTGGAGAGAACCAGGTCGTTAACAGCGACTTAATTTTCCCCGGAAAGTTGCCCCCTATCAAGGGGGTACTGTAACGTTTTGGGGAGGAATAATGTTTAACCGCCGCACCCCATTAATTCACATTCCACAGAATATGACCAGCCAAATTTACGTCGAACAGGTTATTACGCCCATTATCTATCCCATACATAACGAATTAGGCGAAAATTTTGTGTTCATTAACGACAACGCCCGACCACATCGCGCAAGAAGGGTGCAGGATACACTTCAAGCAGGACATATCAATAGATTGGATTGGCCAGTCAACTCACCGGATATGAATCCGATTGAAAACATGTGGGATACATAAGTAGAGCCCTCCACAATCGAATTAATAGAGTACATAGTGGATCCGTTAGCCCACATATTAAATCGCTCGGTAGAGTTAGGCCAATTTGCTGATTTATTGAAAATAGCCTATTCACAAAAAAGATAATGCGTCTTATTCTGAAAATTACAGACCAGTATCTGACAGTTTCGATAGTGCTTTTAAAGAGTCGTCTACAACCGCTTAATGCATTTCATAAATTCCTTTGACCTATTATGTGACTCACAACTCGGATTTCGTGAAGGCAGATTACTGAAAGTGCAAGTACTGACATCATTCATTTTGTTAATAGAAAATTAGACGAAGGCAGAGTTGTGGCGTTCCTCTTCTTTGACTTATCACTAGCATTCGATACATTATACCTGAAATTCATCAGTGATAGATTTTAGATCTTAGGATTCAGAGGGGCCATTCTTGAGTGGCTAAACTCATTTGTAGCTTGAAGGAAATTGCGCGTCAGAGTAGATAATGAGTTGTCTCCTGAATACAAAACAAGTACAGTTGTCCCGCAGGGTCGTTGATTGGACCGTCAATTTTCCTACTCTATGTAAACGACTTGACCAAATTCAAATTCGAAGGAAAACTCGTTTCCTTTGCGAATGACTCGGGGATAGCGATAGACGCAGTAGACAATAAGGAGCTATCTGCTGCAGTGTCTTCAATAGCAACTAGCTTCAAAGTATGGTACAATAGCAACAACCTTATTTTAACTTAAACTTAACTGCTATTTAGTTTCGAAAAACAAACTACTACATCCAAAATGCAGTTCATGCTGGATGGCACTATTATCAAAGCGTCATCCGAAACAAAATTCTTAGGAATTATTATTGATGATAAACTAGACTGGAAACTACAAATTGACTTAGTTTGCGAAAAACTGAACAAAGCTTACTTTGCACTTACGCAATTGTCAACCACGTTCAACAGGGATAATTTGATAGGAATATATTATTATTATTCCTTTGTTCACAGCCACTTGCAAAACAACGTTATCTTATCGGAGGTACTGTTAATAGTATACTTGAGTCTTTATAGTTCAAAAAATAATTGATTGATATTCACACTTCATCCTCAGGAATGTGTCAGGCATACACATAAAAAACAAATTACTAACATTTACATCTACTTACATCTTTAAATTATCAAATTTTATTAAAAGCAATATAGACAAACATTTAACTAATGGCAATATGCATATCAATGAAACAAGAAATAAGAAAGCTTTACTTATTGACAGGCATTCCACTACTTAGTTTGAAAAATCTCCTATAAACGTTGGTAAAATCTTATTTAACTAATTACCAAGAAATCTGCAAAATTAGTTGAACTCTCATTTAGCAAAAAAATTAAACTCTTAATAGACACTAAGTGTTACTACTCACGAAATGAATTTTTCAACAACCAAACTGTATAATCACCAATAATGATAAACTTTGAGAATGGTAACGTATTATTATGCTATTTTTAATTTGTCCACTACTGTTTTTTAAATATTCAGTAATTTTATGAACATATGATAATTGTTAAAGCAGGTACTACCATATACTGCTACTTTGAATATCTGTCTCTTAGTCAATATTTAAATATGTGTTATCCCATTTTAGATTGATTGAATTTAGAAACTACCATAGTCTATCATCCAAATGTAAGTTGGCACCAGTACTAATAAATCTATCTATATATCTATCTATCTACTCCAGATGAAATTTCCTTTTTGATGAGGGATCACAAAGGGAACAATGATTGGGGTGAGGGGTCAAATATATAAATATAAGTCATACGTCAAAAAGAAGCCCCCACCCAATATAAAAATAATTCACATATCTCGGCAATTTTCTATTTCCCTTAAATAAAATAACGATTTTAAAGTTTGATTATCACTAATTTCTATTTTCCTCATAGTTTCTGAAATATCACGAGCGTATCTATTATCAAATAATAAGATTCTTGACCCAGTATGAATTATATATAAAAATTCTCGGGAAATAGGTCACAATAACACTTTGTTTTAACTATTCGTCTTTACGTACGTTTCGGTCTCACGACCATCATCAGAAGACTCACTATGTCTAAAAAGGGGGTTTATTAAAACTAATTATAGCACAAGCGTCCAAATCGCACAATTAAACTTCAATTAAAAGAGCCCACGCCGTCGAAACGAACAGAACCACGAATAATCGAATTGTATCGTCAGAATTAATGTATACAAAAAAATAATTTTTTATACATTAATTCTGACGATACAATTCGATTATTCGTGGTTCTGTTCGTTTCGACGGCGTGGGCTCTTTTAATTGAAGTTTAATTGTGCGATTTGGACGCTTGTGCTATAATTAGTTTTAATAAACCCCCTTTTTAGACATAGTGAGTCTTCTGATGATGGTCGTGAGACCGAAACGTACGTAAAGACGAATAGTTAAAACAAAGTGTTATTGTGACCTATTTCCCGAGAATTTTTATATATAATGTGTCTATTATCTAGTTGAAAAAGAATGCACTTACTGTGAATTATCAATTCCTTCGAATGTTTGGCGGTGATGTTGTAACGAATGTTGAAATAATCCTTTTTGGTCTTTGTTTCACACATCTTTACATCTGGATTGGCTCGTAAGATACAGCATCAACATGAAAAAAAAAGTGTCAAGTTGAAATGCTCGAACAAATATTTCCAATTTTAGCAGAATGGAATGACAGGTTCAAATGGACGTACATAATTCATAATTAGGGGAGACCGGGGATAGTTGGTACAGTTTTTGCTTAATTTTTTTTTAAATCGTTTATAATTTGGAAGCTTAGGATATACATATTGTACATGTGATGAAATATTATCTCATAAAAATTCAAAATAAATACAAGAACAGCAAAATTTTTTTGGTATCTTTAATTATTGTACTAATAACCTATCCAGGGGCAGGTTGCAAATGAATAATATGAAAATTAAGAGAACTAAGTTTTTATTGGACATTTTCATGCATAAGAAGCTTTCAACCTCAATTTATTATTACTATTTAATCAGCATCATAGTATTTTATGTAGAACAACTTTTTACATGGACTGAATCCACTTCTCTTTGGGCAAACTGTTTGAAAACGGCTCTAAGCAGACAATACAAAACGCTTAATCTTCATCAGGTTGGTACACTGTACCATCATGCTTTAAGAATAGTATACCAGCCTGCCCACCGCCATGTTGGATATTCACAATAACCTCATTGACAGATCATTGCAATATTGATAGATTTTAGAAGCTAAAAAAACGACTAAACCTGTGCACATTCCGAGAAACTTATGATACAATCGATATTTTCCATACTACCTTAAAAGATCTTCAAAGTACAAAAATTTGCAAACATTCGAACCGTGATGAACTTTAAGAGAAAGCCGTGATTGAGTTCAAACGCCACCTGTTACATAGTCTCTGAATTATAGTAAGAGTACAAACCTGCCCCTGTACTCAACTATCCCCGATCACCACAACAATCTTTTCCCAAGATAAATTAATATATATCATGTAAAACTACAAATCAAAGAGAAAATGTCACATACAATCAGGCATATTATTTGCAGTAATGGGAATAACTTTTTTCGAACAAATAGAATAAATAAATAAAAATAGTTGGACTAATTTTTTTGTCATATTTGCGTGACCTTCAAATATTTCGACTGATTTGAATTATCAGTTTTGTAACAGCCAACTTTGTTTTCTCAAAGGGGAACCTAAAATTTTGATTTGTTGATTCAGGTGATCCCGCAAAAGAACATGGGTTCAGATCAAGCGTCTAAACTGGCCACTTTATTTCTCCCTGATCCCCATCCATATATTTGTGAAAAAAATATTAAAAAATTCGAGGAGGAGCTCCGTTTCGCTGGAATCATAAATCCTGACAGTCACCGTATTGATTTTGTAGGGCTTGCGTGACACTATCTCTTAGTAAATTTAGATATATTTCTTATGTCAAACTCCTTTTGATAAAGAATGGTCCAGTCAATTCTTCGCTAATAATGGTCGTACAGATATTGACTTTCTGAGGGCGCTGGGTATAAACTTGTACCAATCAGTTTTAGTTAAAGTATCCAATGACATAAAACCTGCAAAATCCAAATGTTGCCGAGGATGATGAAAAAGCGTTACAGAAGGCGATGCCGCTAAAAGTTCTTATTGGTAGTAGAATTAATTATATTTATCGGACAATCGTGGTTTTACACATTTTTTTCAGAATGTTCCTACTCTCATCTGACTGAAATTTGATAACCATGTATGCAGAATAATGCGTAAATTCCAAAAAACCGCTCAATAGTATAGGTAAAAATTTTGAAAACAAAATAGTCTGTCTAAACGTCCGTTTACAAAGTGTCAAACCCTCTCTTATGATTGAGAGTTAGTTTTAGGGGGTAGTTTTCAGTACTAATTTACTTTTATGTACTATATTCTATTTTCAAATATTTCGAAAAATTTTAGAAAAGTATTGCGTTTCGATAAACGATTCACAACATTTTATGAATTTTTACACATGAAGCATGTTTTGAAATATGAGTTTGACATTTATCAAACTTTAATTTAAATCAAGCGACGTTTATCTTAAATTAGTCTAACTTATTAGACTTTGCTGCTATTTTCAGATGAAATAATAATGATAATAATTAATAATAAATGATAATTACAATTTAATTGTTAATTGTATTTGAACATGATTGATTGCACGTTTAGAATTGAAAGATGTAATTTGCATTATGACATTTATATTTATACTTTGATTACAAAACAGGTAAACCTATACTGTTAGAAGAACATCGTGTGAGTCAGCGGTCAAATATTAGGAGAGGAAGTAGGCATTCGAATTTATTTTTTAAAAGTTGGAGGTTATAGGCAGGCATAGGTAAAGAGTTTCAGAACTTCGCCGTTCCATATACAACTGAAGTCTGGTAGGAAGAAATTCGGCATGTCTCGAGCTTGACAATGAAGGGATGACTAGCTTGAGCTCGTACAGTACGCCCATCTGGAATATCTAGTGGTTCAATAACAGAGAGATTTCTCATGAAACAGACCATAGAATTATCTCTGGAAAAGGAAGAGATCGATGTTCTAGAGAGGTCAATGAATTCGTAAATGTGACAACATCAATCAGACCTCTTCTGTATAGAATCCAAGAGTTTCAGCGTATGTTTGAGAGCCAAATTACAAACATGTGAACAGTACTCCAGGACAATCGAATCTGTGCTTTGTAGATAATGAGGAGCTGCTGGGATGTAAAAAAGTAGCTCTTGGCACGGAATAGAAAACCAAGTTTTCGTGAAGCGTTTTCGAAATGAACGTCACCTGATCATCCCTTGATAGGATGCTGTTGGTGGTCATACCGAGCATGGATATGGAAGACTATATAGTATTAGTTGTACCATATTAGGGATTGTGGGATCCGCCTTCCTGAAGAAGATTCAAGCTCGAGTTTTAGTTGCATTAACCTCTACTAGATTATCAGATCCCAATTTCAGAATCGTTGCCAGATCTCCACTAATTGGGTTAACCTGTCTCTGTCTCGCTCCTCTGGCTTCATTGGGGTATATGGGGAAAAATTCCCGAATTGAAGCATTCCTGATGTCAAAAGTTTGAGTACAAATTGGGGACTTGGCGAAACAGGATGTTTCCAAATGAAAGACAGAAATGGTAGCCGCAAAAACTGTTGAGGGTAGATTTAATGAACGATTCCTGATGGTGCTATTCCGCATACAAAGACAATTTACACGAGAGTGTGGAAATACGATCGGCAGTAACAAAATAGCAATAACTTAGGTTATTGAAGACTATACATAGTTTGGAAATTTAAACTTAAATCTAATTTATTGACCTGCTTTACGAGTCTGACATGTGTCTCAAAATGTCTTCGGAAATAACGAATCAGGAAATTAACGAAGAAAATGCTTATATTTTTTTTTCTCGAAATATAACAAGATCCTATGTCTTTACTTTGCCACCAAATCCGGCATTCGTAAAGACCCCTCTTCTACCTAACAACACGAGCAGAGAAGGGGTAGGTGTAATGAATAATTCCTGATGGTATTATTCCGCATTGAAAGATAATTTACTCCTACGTCTTCATGGTAAGAAGAAACGGTTATTATTTTTTTTTTTTAAATAACCACTCTCATGTCTTTACGGTGCCATCAAATCTGGCATTCGTTTAAACCCGTGTTCTGCCTAACAAACGTGCGGACATGAGGGTAGATTCAATGAACGTTTCCTGATGGTGCTATTCCATATTCAAAGACAATTTACACGAGAGTGTGAAAATACATACCGCAGAAACAAAATAGCAACAACTTAGGTAATTAAAGACGATACACAGTATTAAAATTTGAACTTACATCTAATTTAGTGACCTGTTTTACGATGTCTGACTTGTATTTCAAAATGTCTTCGGAAATAACGAATCAGGAAATTAACGAAGAAAATGCTTATATTCTTTTTTCTCGAAATATAACAAGACCCCTAAGTCTTTACGTTGCCATCAAATCCGGCATTCGTATAGACCCCTCTTCTACCTAAAAAACGGGCAGAGATGGGGATAGAAGTAATGAATAATTCCTGATGGTGTTATTCCGCATTGAAAGACAATTTACACAAGAGTGTGAAAATACATTCCGCAATAACGAAATTACGTAAGATGTTCATGACTACCAAACAATAAAATTCAAACTTATCTTATTTAACTTATTACCTATTTCAAGATATCGTTTATTTAAACTGTAGAAATAACGGATCAGGAAATAAGTGAAGAGAATGATCATTTTCTTTTTTTTTCATGAAAATGAACAGACTCCTACGTCGTCACGGTGAGAAGGAACGGTTATTTTCTTTTTTTTTCTTAAAAATAACCACTCTTATGTCTTTATGGTGCCATCAAATCTGGCATTCGTTTAAACCCGTATTCTGCCTAACAAACGGGTGGACATGGGGGTAGATTTAATGAACGATTCCTGATGGTGTTATTCCGTATTCAAAGACAATTTACACGAGAGTGTGAAAATACAATCCGCAATAACAAAATAGCAATAACTTAAGTTATTAAAGACGATACACAGTATTAAAATTTAAACTTACATCTAATTTAGTGACCTGTTTTACGATGTCTGACTTGTATTTCAAAATGTCTTCGGAAATAACGAATCAGGAAATTAACGAAGAAAATGCTTATATTCTTTTTACTCGAAATATAATGAGACCCCTAAGTCTTTACGTTGCCATCAAATCCGGCATTCGTATAGACCCCTCTTCTACCTAAAAAACGGACAGAGATGGGGGTAGAAGTAATTAATAATTCCTGATGGTGTTATTCCGCATTCAAAGACAATTTACACGAGATGTTCATGACTACCTAACAATAAAATGCAAACTTAGATCTAACTTATTACCTATTTCAAGATTTCAGTTATTTAGACTGTAGGAATAACGGATCAGGAAATTATCGAAGAGAATGATCATTTTCTTTTTTTTTTCGTGAAAATGAACAGACTCCTACGTCTTCACGGTGAGAAGGAACGGTTATTTTCATTTTTTTTTCTTAAAAATAACCACTCTGGCATTCGTTTAAACCCCTGTTCTGCCTAACAAACGGGCGGACATGAGGATAGATTTGATGAACGTTTCCTGATGGTGTTATTCCGTATTCAAAGACAATTTACACGAGATGTTCATGACTACCTAACAATAAAATTCAAACTTAGATCTAACTTATTACCTATTTCAAAATTTGTTTATTTAGACTGTAGAAATAACGGATCAGGAAATTAGCGAAGAGAATGATCATTTTATTTTTTTTTTCGTGAAAATGAACAGTCTCCTACGTCTTCACGGTGAGAAGGAACGGTTATTTTCTTAATTTGTTTTTGAAAATAACCACTCTTATGTCTTTATGATGCCATCAAATCTGGCTTTCTTTAAAACCCCTGTTCTGCCTAACAAACGGGCGGACATGAGGGTAGATTTAATTAACGTTTCCTGATGGTGTTATTCCGTATTCAAAGACAATTTACACGAGACGTTCATGACTACCTAACAATAAAATTCAAACTTAGATCTAACTTATTACCTACTTCAAGATTTCGTTTATTTAGACTGTAGAAATAACGGATCAGGAAATTAGCGAGGAGAATGATCACTTTCTTTTTTTTTTCGTGAAAATGAACAGACTCCTACGTCTTCACGGTGAGAAGGAACGGTTATTTTCATTTTTTTTTCTTAAAAATAACCACTCTGGCATTCGTTTAAACCCCTGTTCTGCCTAACAAACGGGCGGACATGAGGGTAGATTTGATGAACGTTTCCTGATGGTGTTATTCCGTATTCAAAGACAATTTACACGAGATGTTCATGACTACCTAACAATAAAATTCAAACTTAGATCTAACTTATTACCTATTTCAAAATTTGTTTATTTAGACTGTAGAAATAACGGATCAGGAAATTAGCGAAGAGAATGATCATTTTATTTTTTTTTTCGTGAAAATGAACAGTCTCCTACGTCTTCACGGTGAGAAGGAACGGTTATTTTCTTAATTTGTTTTTGAAAATAACCACTCTTATGTCTTTATGATGCCATCAAATCTGGCTTTCTTTAAAACCCCTGTTCTGCCTAACAAACGGGCGGACATGAGGGTAGATTTAATTAACGTTTCCTGATGGTGTTATTCCGTATTCAAAGACAATTTACACGAGACGTTCATGACTACCTAACAATAAAATTCAAACTTAGATCTAACTTATTACCTACTTCAAGATTTCGTTTATTTAGACTGTAGAAATAACGGATCAGGAAATTAGCGAGGAGAATGATCACTTTCTTTTTTTTTTCGTGAAAATGAACAGTCTCCTACGTCTTCACGGGGAGAAGGAACGGTTATTTTCTTTTTTTCTTCTTAAAAATAACCACTCTCGTCTTTATGGTGCCATCAAATCTGGAATTCGTTTAAACCCCTGTTCTGCCTAACAAACGGGCGGACATGAGGGTAGATTTAATGAATGTTTCCTGATGGTGTTATTCCATATACAAAGACAATTTACACGAGAGTGTAAAATGTCTTCGGAAATAACGAATCAGGAAACTAACGAAGAAAATGCTTATATTCTTTTTTCTCGAAATATAACAAGACCCCTAAGTCTTTACGTTGCCATCAAATCCGGCATTCGTATAGACCCCTCTTCTACCTAAAAAACGGGCAGAGATGGGGATAGAAGTAATAAATAATTCCTGATGGTGTTATTCCGTATTCAAAGACAATTTACACGAGATGTTCATGACTACCTAACAATAAAATTCAAACTTAGATCTAACTTATTACCTTTTTTTTAGATTTCGTTTATTTAAATGTAGAAATAACGGATCAGGAAATTAGCGAAGAGAATGATCATTTTCTTTTTTTTTTCGTGAAAATGAACAGTCTCCTACGTCTTCACGGTGAGAAGGAACGGTTATTTTCTTTTTTTTTTCTTAAAAATAACTACTCTTGTCTGTATGGTGCCATCAAATCTGGCATTCGTTTAAGCCCCTGTTCTGCCTAACAAACGGGCGGACATGAGGGTAGATTTAATGAATGTTTCCTGATGGTGTTATTCCGTATTCAAAGACAATTTACACGAGATGTTCATGACTACCTAACAATAAAACTCAAACTAAGATCTAACTTATTACCTATTTCAATATTTCGTTTATTTAGACTGTAGAAATAACGGATCAGGAAATTAGCGTTGAGAATAATCATTTTCTTCTTTTTTTTTCGTGAAAATGAACAGTCTCCTACGTCTTCACGGTGAGAAAGAACGGTTATTTTCTTTTTTTTTTCTTAAAAATAACCACTCTTGTCTTTATGGTGCCATCAAATCTGGCATTCGTTTAAGCCCCTGTTCTGCCTAACAAACGGGCGGACATGAGGGTAGATTTAATGAATGTTTCCTGATGGTGTTATTCCGTATTCAAAGACAATTTACACGAGATGTTCATGACTACCTAACAATAAAATTCAAACTTAGATCTAACTTATTACCTATTTCAACATTTCGTTTACTTAGACTGTAGAAATAACGGATCAGGAAATTAGCGAAGAGAATGATCATTTTCTTTTTTTTTCGTGAAAATGAGCAGACTACTACGTCTTCACGGTGACAAGGAACGGTTATTTTCTTTTTTTTTGTTGAAAATAACCACTCTTATGTCGTTATGGTGCCATCAAATCTGGCATTCGTTTAAACCCCTGTTCTGCCTAACAAACGGGCGGACATGAGGGTAGATTTAATGAACGTTTCCTGATGGTGTTATTCCGTATTCAAAGACAATTTACACGAGAGTGCGAAAATACAATCCGCAATAACAAATAGCAATAGCTTAGGTTATTAAAGACGATACACAGTAACTTACATCTAATTTAGTGACCTGTTTTAGGATGTCTGACTTGTATTTCAAAATGTCTTCGGAAATAACGAATCAGGAAACTAACGAAGAAAATGCTTATATTCTTTTTTCTCGAAATATAACAAGACCCCTAAGTCTTCACGTTGCCATCAAATCCGGCATTCGTATAGACCCCTCTTCTACCTAAAAAACGGGCAGAGATGGGGGTAGAAGTAATGAATAATTCCTGATGTTGTTATTCCGTATTCAAAGACATTTTACACGAGATGTTCATGACTACCTAACAATAAAATTTAAACTTAAATCTAACTTATTACCTATTTCAAGATTTCGGTTATTTAGACTGTAGAAATAACGGATCAGGAAATTAGTGAAGAGAATGATCATTTTCTTTTTTTTTCGTGAAAATGAGCAGACTACTACGTCTTCACGGTGACAAGGAACGGTTATTTTCTTTTTTTTTCTTGAAAATAACCACTCTTATGTCTTTATGATGCCATCAAATCTGGCATTCGTTCAAACCCCTGTTCTGCCTAACAAACGGGCGAACATGAGGGTAGATTTAATGAACGTTTCCTGATGGTGTTATTCCGTATTCAAAGACAATTTACACGAGATGTTCATCACTACCTAACAATAAAATTCAAACTTAGATCTAACTTATTACCTATTTCAAGATTTCGTTTATTTGGACTGTAGAAATAACGGATCAGGAAATTAGCGAAGAGAATGATCATTTTCTTTTTTTTTTCGTGAAAATGAGCAGACTCCTACGTCTTCACGGTGACAAGGAACGGTTATTTTTTTTTTCTTGAAAATAATCATTCTTATGTCTTTATGGTGCCATCAAATCTGGAATTCGTTTAAACCCCTGTTCTGCTTAACAAACGGGCGGACATGAGGGTAGATTTAATGAACGTTTCCTGATGGTGTTATTCCGTATTCAAAGACAATTTACACGAGATGTTCATGACTACCTAACAATAAAATGCAAACTTAGATCTAACTTATTACCTATTTCAAGATTTCGTTAATTTAGACTGTAGAAATAACGGATCAGGAAATTAGCGAAGAGAATTATCATTTTCTTTTTTTTTCGTGAAAATGAACAGTCTCCTACGTCTTCACGGTGAGAAGGAACGGTTATTTTCTTAATTTTTTCTTGAAAATAACGACTCTTATGTCTTTATGATGCCATCAAATCTGGCATTCGTTTAAACCCCTGTTCTGCTCAACAAACGGGCGGACATGAGGGTAGATTTAATGAACGTTTCCTGATGGTGTTATTCCGTATTCAAAGACAATTTACACGAGATGTTCATGACTACCTAAAAATAAAATTCAAACTTAGATCTAACTTATTACCTATTTCAAGATTTCGTTTATTTAGACTGTAGAAATAACGGATCAGGAAATTAGCGAAGAGAATGATCATTTTCTTTTTTTTTCGTGAAAATGAACAGTCTCCTACGTCTTCACGGTGAGAAGGAACGGTTATTTTCTTTTTTTTTCTTAAAAATAACCACTCTTGTCTTTATGGTGCCATCAAATCTGGCATTCGTTTAAGCCCCTGTTCTGCCTAACAAACGGGTGGACATGAGGGTAGATTTAATGAATGTTTCCTGATGGTGTTATTCCGTATTCAAAGACAATTTACACGAGATGTTCATGACTACCTAACAATAAAATTCAAACTTAGATCTAACTTATTACCTATTTCAAGATTTCTGTTATTTAGACTGTAGAAATAACGGATCAGGAAATTAGCGAAGAGAATGATCATTTTCTTTTTTTTTTTCGTGAAAATGAGCAGACTTTTACGTCTTACGGTGACAAGGAACGGTTATTTTTTTTTTGGAAATAACCACTCTTATGTCTTTATGGTGCCATCAAATCTGGCATTGGTTTGAACCCCTGTTCTGCCTAACAAACGGGCGGCATGAGGGTAGATTTAATGAACGTTTCCTGATGGTGTTATTCCGTATTCAAAGACAATTTACACGAGATGTTCATGACTACCTAACAATAAAATTCAAACTTAGATCTAACTTATTACCTATTTCAACATTTCGTTTACTTAGACTGTAGAAATAACGGATCAGGAAATTAGTGAAGAGAATGATCATTTTCTTTTTTTTTTGTGAAAATGAGCAGACTACTACGTCTTCACGGTGACAAGGAACGGTTATTTTCTTTTTTTTTTCTTGAAAATAACCACTCTTATGTCTTTATGGTGCCATCAAATCTGGCATTCGTTTAAACCCCTGTTCTGCCTAACAAACGGGCGGACATGAGGGTAGATTTAATGAACGTTTCCTGATGGTGTTATTCCGTATTTAAAGACAATTTACACGAGAGTGCGAAAATACAATCCGCAATAACAAAATAGTAATAGCTTAGGTTATTAAAGACGATACACAGTAACTTACATCTAATTTAGTGACCTGTTTTAGGATGTCTGACTTGTATTTCAAAATGTCTTCGGAAATAACGAATCAGGAAACTAACGAAGAAAATGCTTATATTATTTTTTCTCGAAATATAACAAGACCCCTAAGTCTTCACGTTGCCATCAAATCCGGCATTCGTATAGACCCCTCTTCTACCTAAAAAACGGGCAGAGATGGGGGTAGAAGTAATGAATAAATCCTGATGGTGTTATTCCGTATTCAAAGACATTTTACACGAGATGTTCATGACTACCTAACAATAAAATTCAAACTTAGATCTAACTTATTACCTATTTCAACATTTCGTTTATTTGGACTGTAGAAATGACGGATCAGAAAATTAGCGAAGAGAATGATCATTTTCTTTTTTTTTTCGTGAAAATGAGCAGACTCCTACGTCTTCACGGTGACAAGGAACGGTTATTTTTTTTTTTTTTTAATCATTCTTATGTCTTTATGGTGCCATCAAATCTGGAATTCGTTTAAACCCCTGTTCTGCCTAACAAACGGGCGGACATGAGGGTAGATTTAATGAACGTTTCCTGATGGTGTTATTCCGTATTCAAAGACAATTTACACGAGATGTTCATGACTACCTAACAATAAAATTCAAACTTAGATCTAACTTATTACCTATTTCAAGATTTCGTTTATTTAGACTGTAGAAATAACGGATCAGGAAATCAGCGAAGAGAATGATCATTTTCTTTTTTTTCGTGAAAATGAACAGTCTCCTACGTTTTCACGGTGAGAAGGAACGGTTATTTTCTTAATTTTTTCTTGAAAATAACCACTCTTATGTCTTTATGATGCCATCAAATCTGGCATTCGTTTAAACCCCTGTTCTGCCTAACAAACGGGCGGACATGAGGGTAGATTTAATGAACGTTTCCTGATGGTGTTATTCCGTATTCAAAGACAATTTACACGAGATGTTCATGACTACCTAACAATAAAATTCAAACTTAGATCTAACTTATTACCTATTTCAAGATTTCGTTTATTTAGACTGTAGAAATAACGGATCAGGAAATTAGCGATGAGAATGATCACTTTCTTTTTTTTTCGTGAAAATGGACAGACTTCTACGTCTTCACGGTGAGAAGGAACGGTTATTTTCTTTTTTTTTTTCTTAAAAATAACCACTCTTATGTCTTTCTGGTGCCATCAAATCTGGTATTCGTTAAAAAACCCTGTTCTGTCTAACAAACGGGCGGACATGAGGGTAGATTTAATGAACGTTTCCTGATGGTGTTATTTCGCATTCAAATACAATTTACACGAGATTGTGAAAATACGTTTCGCAATAACGAAATTACGCTGAGAATAAAATGGATTTTTTTTCTTCAAAATAACCCACTCTTGCGATTCCCGATGATGTTATTCCAAATTCAAAGAGAATTTACATGTGTGAAAATAAATTACCCAATAACGAAATTACGTAAGATGTTTACGACTACTAACTTTAAAATGTAAACTTAGATATAACTTATTGACCTATTTTAAGATTTCGTTTTTACATACTTGAGAAGTAACGAATTAGGAAATTAGTGAAGATACTGCCCATTTTCTTTATATCCATGTGGAATGAACAGACTCATACGTCTAAGCAAATAGTTATTTTTTTTCGTTAAAATAACAACACCATGAGTGAGCGGTATGGTATTTTCCGAATATGTGTGTACTCATCTTACACCAGAATTATTAGATGCTAACAGATTCTAATGTGTTTTGAAGTTCTATGAGCTACTCTCGATTCTTCTGCAAAGTCCTAGACTAGTGCAGGAGAAGAGTTTAGGATGCACTTACCAATGGTACAATAAACGTAACGATATTTAAAGAAGTGACTGCATTTTTATAGGTTTGATTATGAGTATTTTCATTTGATTTTTGCTGTTTCATTTCATAAATGAGTAATAGATTGAAAAATTTGGGGAATAAAATACATCAAAATTACATTAACATGTTTATTTTAATCAGTATGAGTAATATTATGGTTTTAACCGTATAATCATTTCCCTCCAGAACCGATTTATTGTCAGAAATCGCTTCCATGAACTTTTGTCCAGTCGCTCTGTAATTTTTGACGGTTTTCTTTGTCACAGCCCAAAAAAGTGCCAGTAAAAAGGCGAAGAAAATGAGGGATTACTTTTGAAATCTTTTTAAGTTATATTAGTATAAATTACAGTTATTGGAATAAAATGTCTTTGTGTATGTGTAAATAATTAATTATTAATCAGTTTGAAATAGATCATAAGATATATTTTTATGAAGTTGTAAAGAAGTTTGTTTTTATGTAATAAAAAAATAATGAATGGTGAAAAAAGCTTTGAAGATTTATTTACAAAAATTAAGAAAGCGCGCTTGTGCGCGCACGCACGTGCACAGACATGAAAAAAGACACATACACACTTTCGTACCGTAACAAACATACGTATTAACTGAAAAAATATTTATATAATAAGAAAAATGAATTAATTCATAAAAAAATTCAAATTTTGCGAAATAAATTCATAAATTTCGCGCTTTCTTTCAAGGTGAAATACTGTTTCATGAGAAAATAAATGAATAAATTTTTTTTATTCAGATCGTCAAATTGTCAAAAAAATAAGTAGGAATACGCATTTTCAGAATTAAATAGTTTTATTTGTTTTCTTTTGGATAATTCAAGTTTTTTTCCAAAAACTCAAAATTTGGGCCCAGGGTGGACCTCAACAAGTCTACTTCAATATCTCAGCCGAATCTCGACCAATCGAGTTCGTGTTGGGCTCAAAAGTTGGATCATGGAAATGTCTTCTAGCTGTGAATATTTCAATTTATTTCATAGAATTTAACCTTAAAATTTATCGATTTTTTTGAGGTTAAAAAACTTTGACCTAGCGCCAAATTGCCGCATTTGAAAAAAAATGTGCAAGCTTGGAAAACGTATCAAAATCTTTCGAATGCTTTTTGTTTCGAGTCAATAAATTGAAAATTCAACTAGTTATCGCCATTTTAAGATTTTTTGTAAATGGCCGATTGTAGCCCCCTCATAAGATATTTAAAAAAATCGAAAAGTACATAAAAATAGATACAAAAATGCACAATTTCTTGCCATTTACAATTCATTAAGTTGAAAAATAAAGTCAGAGAAGTTTTTGTTAGTTTTTTTAAAAAAAGAGCTAAAATGGGTCCACAGTGTGCCCAAAATATTTTAGAAACTTCTAGTTGGGCTCATTCGACGTGTTTTAATAATACCTATAATTTTCATACAGGTGTTTTTTCATATATGTCATACTTTTCATATTAAACCAAAAATACGCAAAAAATTACTTTTTTGGCCATAAAAAATGCTCATAACTTGAAGCGCATTGATCCAATACACATTTGACCCTCAGATTCGTGATCAGCGATACAAAAAACATACGAAACTATTCTAAAATACCACTCCCAGAAAAAAACTGTTTTTGGCCATTTTTCACGACAGAGCGACTGGACTACTTATCAAAAATGTCAGATATTTCCGAATGAATAGATATATCGATTTTGATATGGCCAATTGATCTTAGTTGTTCAATCACAAAGAATTTCGTTTTACTACAATCATTAATTATTCCTCACATCCCCTCACACGCAGTATGGCCGAGTATATAAAGTGTGATGTCCAGCTTCCAAAATTTATTCACATATACTCGTATAAAGGATGTCCGGAAATACCGTTAATATACTTCACGATCATATCCCTCAAATGATTTCAAGAAAAAAATTCATTTAAACAAGGGACACGAAACATGTATTCTAAGGGTGAACCATGAAGATCGATTTTTGTAAATATCTTCGAAACGATTCAAGATAAAATTATGAAATTCAAAATGGTAAATAAATTCCAATTCCTCTACTACCTATGTCTGTAAAAAAAATATTAATTTATATCAGAAGCTTACTTTTTTGTAAGTAACTACGTGATATTTTCATAATTTTAACGCCCTATTTTCAAGTGAAATCTATTTGAAAATTATCCAAAACATTGATTTAATTTTTTTTAAACGCAATTTTTTTTGATATGAAATTCAGGGTATGGTCTGATATCAAATTGAATTTTCATCATGAACGTTCCTAACAGGGAGGATCTTGTTATTTTCATACTTATAATGACTCACATTTTCCTATAAATTGATTCCGTAATAAGAAATATATTCCTATTGATTTGCGATAGAGCTCACCCTAAGCGGTAGAAAGAGGCCAGAAATGAAAAGGTTGTATTAAGAGAGCTTCCCATTTCGCGAAAAAACATCCACGCGTTTGCATTTTATTGAATGCAACTGGAGCTTTTGAAAAGAGAATGACTGTGGGAGACTTCCTTTTACTAGTCATTATTATGAATCAAATCAGCATCTGAGTGTAAAATAAATTTGTTATAAGAAGTTATTCATTTCTTAATTTTTGGCCCTAAATTTACCTGATCGTCAACACGTTCGGTTTTTCGGCGTTGGTTACTACGTAATGATACTTTAGGAGACATGTTTTAATACCAATATACTTTTCACTAAAAGGCCGGGTCAACCGAAATGGAGTTTTCAATTTCACAATATATAACGTAAAACAATACATAACGTAAAACGTAAAATACATCTACTATCACCCATAAGGTCTTGACTTCGAAAAAGCTGGAATACTTAGTTGCAAAACTCTGCACGTTCCAATCACGTAATAACACTAACACCCGAAATAAATATGCACTTGTGATTCCTAAACATTCAACCTCCATTTTCACTCGCAGTTTCTCGTACAACGCACCCAAATTGTATAATGATCTTCCCAGTGAGTACAGACATTATACAATCTCAAACAAACAAAGTGACCGACAGTTTGGCCACTAACCTGGCGTATTCTCTTTGGCTAAATTCTCTTCTCCGAGAGGTATAGATAGAGATATTTTACTTATTTTCACTTTTTCTAGGAGTAAATTACATACATTTATATTTTACCCTTTTATTAATCTACTATGTTCCGCTATTTTTTACGATGTTTATTATAGTTTTATATTTATTTTTACATTCACATCTATACTTTATATTTACGTTATCCTTAGGGTTGAGTTGAAAAACAGCTACTGCTGACACTTCACCTTTTCTTATGAATAAAGTCGATTTATTATTATTATTATATGTATGGGGATGAGTATGCTATTATCCAAACATAAGGAACGTTTTTCTTTGAACTATGTTCAAAGAACGCTGCACTATTGCATATGAACCATGATTTTCATTATAATTTATCACAAATGTCACTCGGGGTTGTATAACTTTAGATGATTACTTTCCTTTACAGCGTTAAAAGGAGAACAAGTTAAAACCGTTATTTTTGAAATACTAGTTCAATATCTATTGGTGAATAATTTGGAAGTTAAGCCTCTTAACAAATGTTGGTTCATTGAAACTGCTAAATTTTGAAACAATGCTGAGACAAATATGCTAATAAATAGGCAAAAGCACTTTGATATATTATTATAAAGTTGCTGGTTGAATACTAGATTGGTAATAACAATAAACTAAATTGGCTGGGTGATTTTCTACTTGTATAATTTTGTATAAAACAAAAACTTACATTATGGCTTATATGCATTTCCCCTCAATATCACACCATATTCCATCATCATAGATTCATTGGAGGCCAGGTACTGAATGCAAATTGCACACTGTCAAAATTGTAGTGAGTCCTGGAAAAGATCATATCAGTAAGTTTAACTTATAGAATCGATACTGTTTTTTTACTCGTTAGTACATTGTGATTATTCATTTCATACGTCCAAGTTAGACAAAGATAGATATCTATAAATAGAATATTCATCAAGTGTGAGATTTAATATCTTATCTTTTCGAAATCGGTTATGAAAAGTAGATGATTGAAATTTACTGTATGCCTTATTCACAGTATCACATCTACACAAGATATCTTCAAAACGAAAAAGCCTTTATACACAAATGAAATGTTGATAATGGGAACGAAATAAGTTTCCGATGGTCGATGTAACTATAAAACAAAATACTGTCATAGAGCTGGTACTCATATACGCAATAATTACCCTTATACCATCTAGGTAGTTGGTTGATAATAATTTTACTAATTCTTCATTACATTAAACGTGCAACTTGTATGTGGTTTAGTCCGAAAATTTGGAATGTAGGTACTTTTTTTTTTCAGTTTCAGTTCAAGCCTCAAGCCTGCCTTGAAGATGCCACCTGTAATGGTTGGCGAAACGTCGGCATCAAGTCGAGCTATTGTGACGCGGAATCCTTCCGGAAGACAAGATTTTTCATGTAGGTACTTACATTGTATTACGCTGGATCAATCACGTTCTCACGTTATTTATAGGTTCTTATAAGTCACTATATCATATCCATGGAGCTTGTGCAAAAGATAACACTCTTCATTTTTGTTAGCACGAATGTATTTGATTGTTTAGTTATATACACTTGGCACATACACATTGTTATAAGTTTTATTGAGTTAATTGATGATTAATAATTATAACAAACATACCCAGACTAAATAATTATTGCTACAAAACTTCGATTATGTCAACACTACCGCTGGCTACGTTACGGTTACGCCGAATTCAAATAAACTTCCTAATCATAATAGCCATGACCATGCACAATACATAAATGAAGACGCATGTGCAATAATCGTTATTCGTACCACATCGATAAATTAGTGGTCACTCATTCGTTGTTTTGGCGTTTACTCTGTAAAATATAATATTAATAATTGTTTTATTCCCGATTCAAGACTTCGTTGATGAAGAATCAACAATTTATTTAAGTTCGCATATATTTTCACGAAAAGTACAGATAATTGAGTAATAGATATTATTTATTATATATAAATTCTCGGGAAATAGGTCACACTAACACAAATGCTTATTATTCTCGTCTTTACGTACGGTTCGGTCTCACGACCTTCATCAGAAAACATATTATGTCCAACATAGGATTTTGAAAACTAATTGTATCAGCACAAAGGGTTCTTTTCGCACCAATTTCGATTAAAAATGCCCACGTCGCCGAAACGACCAGAAACACGAATAATCGAAACTGTAACACATTATTGTTTTAAGTATAGTATATATATTAAGAAAGAATCCACTGGTTAGCAATCTTCTTATTATATACGAATGTATGTCCAAACAAAGTCTGTATACGACTGTAACCAAAAATATAACTCTCAAGTATTTACTTTCGAACCAGAGATGTTGAAGACTTATGAGGTAATAGAAAAAACGGTTGTCGGATCTTATTAGAAATATAGCTATATGAGCATTGCACCTAAAATAAACTTTTAACTTCATAAAGACGCATGTTAGGAATTTGCAAGGGTTTTAATTAATTAAATTAGTATAACTCTGACTTAATGATTGTTTGCTCTATGATACAGACTTAGAGTCACGTTTTATGTGAATCATCTCCAGAATAAATCTTTTATAATAATTGGTTTCTTTAGTTAAAATATTAAAATTTTTTCAATCGAATTGATGGTTATAATCATCAAAACAATGTTTAGCAAGGGCGGTGGAATTTTCTAAGTTTTTTGTTTCTAGTACTATACTACTTGTTTAGAGATTCCTGGGTCCCATCACAATCTAAACAATTTAATTTGTTTCGGAAGTTGGAGACTTATACTCAAATTTTACACAAATCTTTTAACATTTAACTAAAGCTAAATCTAAAAGTATGTCCTTAAATATTATCAGAATGTGGTACAAATTGAGGGATGGGGGTGGATAATGGTGGGAGTGTATTTACAAAATTGTTAACAACTGGTGAATTATATGTATCGATTTGATCATTTAATATTACATTATTATTGTTTTTTGAGTGTTTCAATATTTCTATGGATTCTAGTATATTAAGTTTATGTCCTTTTTCCTGAATATGTAGAATATCGGGATTAGGAGTGAAATTGTGGTTATGTTCTAACAGGTGATTCGCGTAATTAGAGTCCTCTTTTTTCAGCCTGTAACTTCTCAAATGTTCGTTGAACCTTACGCTGAAACTGCGTCCAGTTTGTCCTATGTACAGAGCACTACAATCATCACATCTCAGTCTGTAAATTCCAGATTTCTTTAATTTATCTTTTTTAGATTTCGAGTTATTAATAGGTATACGAGCATAGGTTATTTGTTGTTTTAAAGGCGACGTTTTTATTCTGTTTTTTAAGGAATTGAGATATTTTTAGTGAATGTTTACCTAAATATGTTAGACATGTGTAATTTGATTTGGTATTATTATTAATCTGCGGATAAATTACGTTTAAGGCTTTTTCATTGAGTTTATTTTGGAGTATTTTATTAATTATCTTGTCATTATAACCGTTATTTTAGGCTATGATTCTGTTTAATTCCAAATGGAAATTATCTTTACTTAATGGAATATTAATTAATCTATGTATCATACAATTATATGCTGCTAGCTTGTGTGATTGTGGATGTAAATAAGTGTTGTGTATTGTGGTATCTGTGTTGGTGGGTTTGTGACAAATAGCGAAAGAAAAATAATTATTTGTATGTGAAATGGTCAGATATAAAAGTTTAAGGACTTGTTGCTTTCCATCTCTAATGTGAATTCTATATTTGGGTGTAAGTAAGGCTACTGCCTGTAAAGCAAGCGATTACGTTGTCAACATAGCGATACCAATATATAAAAATGTGCTAAAAATTGGAATTTAAAATCTTTCTTTCCAAGTAATTCATAAATACTTCTGCTAGCAACGGAGATAATGGCGAGCCCATGGGGAGTCTGGTGTTCTGTTTGTAATATTTATCGTTAATTGTGAATTAATTTTAGTCTATGCAAAGTGAGATTAAACTTAATATTTCCTGTGTTGTAGCCGGTAAAGTATTATTGCGGATTAAAAGATCTTCAATTAGACTAATGGTCAATTAAGTGGGAATACTTCGAAAAAGGTTCTTGACATCAAATGATACAAGTTTGATATTTGTCTTTAGTTCTACATCTTTTATTTTTTCTATTAACTGAAAAGAGTCATTTAAGGACATACGTTTAGATTTAGCTTTAGTTGATAACTCCTTGCTTTGAAAATGCCACAGTGTGGTTAAACAATTTGTCAGCATTTTTAAAATTAAATGTTAAAAGTTTTGTGTAAAATTTGAGTTTCATTCTCCAACTTCCGAAGTATTATGAATTTTTACTACGTAAACGCCGAAACCATAGATAAATTTAATTTGTATACTGTGTGGGTTTGTTTATCTTTAGGTATTTAAGGTTTCAGATTTGAAATGAAATGGTAAGATTTCCATACAAAATTAATAATATACCAATCGAGGAAGAAGCAAGTATTAAGGATTTGGAAGTTGAGTTGACTCCAAGATGTCATTTAATGGACATAATTACAATACAAATTGGTTTCTTCAGTTAAAATATTAACATTTTTGTAATTGAATTGATGATTATAATCAAAACAATGTTTACCAAGGGTGGTGAAATTTTCTAAGTTTTTGTTAATAGTATTATACTTTTGTCCATACATTCTTTTTTGTAAATATTGTTTAGAGATTCCTGTAAAAGCCCCATCGCAATCTAAACAATTTAATTTGTATACTGTGTGGGTTTGTTCATCAAAATTCTCATTAAAATGCCATGAGTACTTCACATAAAATTCATTTTTTCTTATTGTATTATTGTTGATAGAATTTGATAAATTGTAGGTAGGCGCTCCAATATTACTTACAATGAGTCTTAAAGGTATATCACTTTTATTCCACAGGGCTCAGCTTTGGGACCTTTGCTATTCCTGCTCCATATAAATGACCTACCCGAAGTGATTGAAAATATAGTCTGTTTTGTTGATGACTCTAATGCTACAATCACTGCAGAAACAGATGAAGCCTTACAAATTAAAATAGAACAGTCATTGCAAATTTTGAAGGATTGGTTTGACACGAAATATATTAGACTTAAATGTAGAAAAAAGTCAAATGGTGCAATTTCATTCCTCACATGCGCGTCCGATGCAAATGAAACTTGAATGTAACAAAATTGCATTAAAATCGATGTATGGAATAAAATTCTTGGGGCTCTACATCGATTCTAGACTAACGTGGAAGAGACATATTGATCAAATGGCATCAAAATTATCATGCTTGTGCTACCAGTTGAGGGCCTTGGAAAATAATGTAAGTAATGAGGTTGCTCTGTTAGCATATAATTCATACGTAAATTCTGTAATCAAATATGCTATAATTTTTGGGGTGACTCAACAGACATTTATAGAATCAAAGTACTGCAAAAAAGATGTATAAGAAATATCTTCAAACTAAAATATCGAGAATCATGTAGACCATTTTATAAGACACAGAATACTAACCATATCTTCAATTTATATCCTAGAATGTTGCCTGCTTCATTAAGAAACACTATGAAGAGTTTTTTCAGGAACATAGTTTGTTGCACAGTTATGCAACTCGTCATAAACACATTCTCTTACAAGACCAAACTGCACTAACTCAGATCTATAGAACCATGAAAAACGAATCGATCAAAATTTATAACCATGTTCCGCAAAATTTAAGGAATCTCGATTACAGGTGTTTTAAAAACACTCTAAAATCACGTCTCATAGAAAAATGTTATTACTCCAAATCGGAATATTTTAATACTCAGCTATAACTATTCAAATATATATGTAGCATTATCTCAAATTTGTAGCTATCTGTCCTGACGCATTCTATACCATATTTCTTTTGGTCTCATGAATGAAGAATACTTATTATTATTATATTATGTAGTTTCGGAAGCCCATAGATATCGGAGGGTGTTGAGAACAAACATATGATAATGACATATTTTGTACTATTAAACCGCACTATGCCAAATGACATTTAGTTTATTGGGCATGACACTATCATTTTTCAAATTCTGCTTCCGTCGCTGCCTATATAAAGTTTTCCGGTGTGTTATCAGGTCCTGTCAACATCGATAACTGTATTCTAACTATTTTAGCAATTCCGCGGTTTATATTAGATACATTCCAACTGAAGAAGTTATAGCGGGAAGTCTTTATGTATCTGCAACACGACCGATTCGCATAAATGATGAACCAGTAGATGAGGACTGCTCTCCCTTCCATCAAGCGCAGCCTTTAGCGATAGTCGTCTTGACAAGTCCTAATCCTCGTCTCGTGAACCTGTCACTAATCGCGAATTGGGAGAAATAGGATCCTTTAAATGTTTTCAACACTAAAACTATCGTGGACAATGGAGAAAAGTACGTGGAAGAGGTCTGTAAAGTTAGCCCCAAAAGTTATGTTTTATTTCTAAATCTTTTACCGGTTAATGCTTCGTCAGTGCTCTTTAGTGCTTCTAAACTTTTCTTTAGTGCTTCTTTAGTTTACGAGATATTTAATACTTACTTATTTCAAGTTCCCAGCCCCAACATTTTTAGAATTCCACCGAATTTGGTGTCATTCTTTAGTGCTTCGTATGGGCTTTTTAGTGCTTCAAGAAATTTTGTTGCCATTCTTAAAGTTTTTGAAATATTCTCTTGTCACAAACATCTCTCTCGCGAATTATAATTTAAATAGTATAATAGTATATTTTGTCCACGATTCTCCAATATTTATGAATAGTTCTTTTTAGTATGGTTTTAATTTAAAAATATGGACCATTTTTTAAAGTTAAAAATTTTAACAAATAGGTATGCGGTAATTTGAACATAATAAAAAATATACCTTTACATTTAAAAATATTTATATAGTACAAAGCAAAATTTGTAAAGGAAATGTTGACACTTTATTTGCATTTTTAACATTTTCAAACAGGTCATCGTAAAGTTCATAACAATTATTGTTCCTTGTACAAACAGCTACGTAATGGCCAATGGTGTCAAAGACAGAGCGTTTATAAAATACTATTCCAGCTCTAAACGTAAGTTGTTTTCTATTCACGTTGATTAAAATTGGAATATCTTTTAGACAAAAAGTTGAATAAATAATCGATGGTAAAAGCCGTTACTTTATGGTAGTTTGTCATAATGATTATATGAAAGAACAATTACTTCTTTTTTATACCACTTTTAATAATACGAGGGCAAGGTGAAAAGTCCCTGAAAAATAAAACAGATGGCACCACAATCGAAAATCCCAAGTTATATTTGTGATACACCATCTTTAACTGAAACGAATTAAAATTTTCAGACGGATATGTCATTAAGTTCTGTTTTGACACCCATCGAAAGCAAGAAACCTTAGAGATTTTTGTAAGCATGGAAAAAAGTGAATTTCGCGTCTTGATCAAACATTATTTCTTGGGTGGAAAAAACATTACGCAAACCAAAGCATCGCTTATTAAACATTATCGGGACTCCTCACCATCGATTGGATCGATTCACAAATGGTTTACTGATTTTCGTGGTAGTATGACAACAAAGGACGCCGAATGTTCTGGTCGTCCAATTGAGGTTACAACGCCAGAAATCCTTGATAAAATCCATGTTAAAGTTAAAGTGTACGAGATTGCTGAGGCTATGGGCATCTCAACCAAACAGGTACGGAACATTTTGCATAAATTTTTGAATATGAGAAAGCTATCTGCCAGATGGGTGCCGCATTTGCTCTCTGTTCACAACAAGAGCGACCGTGTGACAACTTCAAAGGAGTGTTCGGCGACATTCAAGCGCGATAAGGACTTTTTGCGCAGTTTCGTAACCATGGATCCATCACAACACACCAGAGTCCAAAGAATAGTCGTAACAGTGGACTTATTGTCCTGGCGAATCGAAAAAGGTCAGAGTGGGTTTTTCGGCCAACAAAGTCATGGCCACAGTTTTTCGGGAAGCACACGATATCGTCCATATCGAATACCTTGAAAAGGGCGAAACGATCACCGGCGTATATTATGCAGAGCTGTTGGATGGATTCGCATTTTTTCGTCATACACCATAGTCTCCAGATTTGGCCCTCTGCGATTTATATCCATTTCCAAACTTGAAGAAGAAACAGTTTTTTTAAAGAAGAAGACGCTAATGCAGTTCAAAAACGGAAATTTCCAAATACAAAAGGATTTGCTATTGACGAAATAGTTTATGATTGGTTTGCAAAGCTAGAAATGCAAATATCCATGATTCAGGACCCTTGATAAAGGATAAAGTCCAAAAGTATCCGAAAATTTGGAAATTAACGGATTTAAGGCTTCAAATGGCTGGCTGAATAGGTTCTGAAAGAGACACGATATCAATTTCGAAACTTTTTGGTGGCGAGTCCGCTGACTATGGAACTAAAGATATTTTTAATGCTGACGAAACCGAACTTTGCTGTTTTGCAATGCCAAACAAAACTTGTCCATTCAAGATAGATAAATCTGCTGGAAAAAAATCAGCTGAACAGCGAGTGGCACTTCCTTCTTCATATAACATGAATGGTGAGAAGGAAAATCCACTGGTTATAGGAAATATAGAAATATAGAAATCCTCCATGTTTCATGGCTCGGCGGAAAGAGTTTTGGCTCCAACGATGAGGTGATCCTTGAAACAAACGCCTATTCTGAAGGATTACCGAAATCGTATTATTTATTTGGAAGGCATAGAAAAATTAGAAAAACGTTGGAAGAAGTCTATTGGGCTACAAGAAGATTATGAAAATGAGAAATAAAATAAGGTTTGACCAAATAAATCATTTCTTGTTTCATTTTTCAGGGACTGTTCACCTGCTTTCGTAACACAGTTTCAACACGGAAGTTTCATTATCAAACAGATACAGTTACAAAAGTAATACCAAAATGGAATGAAACGATCTCAGCTATATAGATAAGCTATGAAATATCAATCGGTTCGGTATCTCACCTAACTTTTTCAATTCGGTCTTAAAAATAGTAGTTTACAGCTGAATGATTCTGGTACCTCTTGATTCTAAGCGCTCAGTATGGACCACGGTCGTGTACAGACCACGGTCGTACATACAGATCTGGGAACTCGAGGCTGTTTCCTATGTGAGAAGTGGGTCCACTAAGCGTCAACTGTCGCGTAGTACCAAAAAGGGTGGCGCAGTAATCGAAGAGTGTTCTCTCACAACTATCACGCTTGACTTGTAAACACAAGGAATACTTGCGTTTTTAGAAACAAATTACGAAACCGTGTATTGTGCCGAAATACAAAACGGGGTAAAAAACTGTAAAACAAGAAACTTATGTTTTTAAAGCGCCAAAAGATGCGGAAATGCGAAAAAAGTGGATGCTTGCGATTCCGGAAAGAAATAGTTTTACCACTTCGATCCAAGCGCTAGCTAGTGGCTGAGCGAGGGACTACGAGTTTGGCGACGCGTAAGAGACCTATGTCAAACATACGAGTTCCCAGACCTGTATGTACGACCGTGGTACGGACGGACTAGCGGCTGAACACAGAATAACTGAACTGCCGACCGCGATCTGAATACTATTGTTTCGCGGGTTAATAAGAGTGGAAGGGAAAGATTCCCATTTACCTGCAACTCCAATCAATTCTAAATTAAAACATTCGGCACAGATTGCACGAAACTCCAATTCTACGCATTGATTAATTTACGCGTAGAAGAGTCAATCCAGGAATGGAAACTACATAATCCCGATGCTGCCTCACTGCGGTTATTACCAGCAACATACGTTCCTTATATTATGATCTCAGATCAATAAGTAACATTGATTTGAAATTACGATAATATAATATAATTATCCGGAATTAATGAGCTTCATTACATGGTCTTATAGGTTATACATAACATTTATTTTACAATATATAAAGTAAGTGAGTGAATAATTAGTATATTATTCAACGAGCATATTATGGTGACTATTATTCACGTGGATGAAACCTGCGGCTCGTGCCGTAAATCATCCAAGTGAACAATAGCCATAATATGCAAGTAGAATACTATACTTTGTCCACGACCCATAAATAATACTTTGATACTAATAAACTTTGCTGTTGAAACAAGTCGAACCAACAAATTGTTGACATTTCAAATTAAATTCGATCTGACTTGACGTTTCATAGCACGCTCTATTTTTATCGTATTTGTCTATACGTTTCTATCATGTTTGTCATATTGATGGTAGTGAATAATGATTTCATTATTCACTAGTGATTAATGGGAATCATTATGCTTAAGGAAACACAAGCATTATGCATATTTTATACAATAGTCGTGGACAATAGTATATTATTCAACGAGCATATTATGGTGGCTATTATTTACGTTAATGAAGTTTACGGCACGAGCCGCAGGCGAGTGTCGTAAATCATCCCAGTGAATAATAGCCATAATATGCAAGTAGAATACTATACTTTGTCCACGACCCATAAATATTACTTTGATACTAATGAACTTTGCTGTTGAAACAAGTCGAACCAACAAATTGTTGACGTTTCAAATTAAATTCGATCTGACTTGACGTTTCATAGCACGCTCTATTTTCATCGTATTTGTCTATACGTTATACGTATCATGTTTGTCATATTGATGGTAGTGAATAATGATTTCATTATTCACTAGTGATTAATGGATATCACTATGCTTGAGGAAACACATGCATTATGCATATTTTATACAATAGTCGTGGACAATAGTATATTATTCAACGAGCATATAATAGCCATAATATGCAAGTAGAATACTATACTTTGTCCACGACCCATAAATAATACTTTGATACTGATAAACTTTGCTGTTGAAACAAGTCGAACCAACAAATTGTTGACGTTTCAAATTAAATTCGATATGACTTGACGTTTCATAGCACGTTCTATTTTTATCGTATTTGTCTATACGTTTCTATCATATTTGTCATATTGATAGTAGTGAATAATGATTTCATTATTCACTAGTGATTAATGGATATCATTATGCTTCAGGAAACACATGCATTATGCATATTTTATACAATAGTCGTGGACAAATATTATTATCCACATAGAAGTTTATAGTTGTTCTGTGGTAGTAACTATTTAATTCACAAATTACAAGCATGCATATTTTATCTGCTTATAAACTAATTAATATTTTCTTCTTTGAAGAGTTTGTTCATCTCCCAACTGCTTTTTAAAACTAATTAGTTGTTAATGTATTGCATTCGAGATTCATAGTGTTGTCCTCTGGTGGATGACAAGTTTTATAGACAAAAATTTCAAATTGGTATTAGGGGTTGGTGAAATCATTGGTTTAACTGTCTGCAACGATTATAGTAATGGTTTTTTTGTTGGGATCATCAAATTTATCCATAGTCTTTATATCTAGTAATGCGCAAATTCCCATTGATAGAATAAATAGTAGGAACGCAACAACAAAAACTGCCATCAAAATCGGTATGGTCATGAAATATACCGTTGAATCAGAGTCAGGCCCAGAAGAGGGTTCAGGTTCAGACGTGGTCGCAGGCTGAGAGTCTCCATCCTGAAGTAAGCTTCGTGTTTTTCGATAATGATGAGATCCTTCAATCCATGAAGGCTGGCGTGCAGTATAAATAGCCATAACATCTTCATAACATTCCAGTAGATAGTTGTATATGGCAATAATATCAGAGTCGTGTCTTTTAAGTGTTAGACTTCTGGATTCAAACCGTTTATCTTTTAATTCAATAATCAAACTAACATCTTTTGTGATATTATTCATGTTACTAGAATGGGTAAAGAAAGAAACTGACGATAACTTCATGATTGTCTTCCCCAAACGCTCCACAACACCTACTGGATTATGTACGTAAGGTATATACGTAATTCTTTTCAGCTTGGATAAATTCGGGAAGTGAGTCTCACCGTGATAATTATGTTGAGCAAAATCTTCAAGGCTCAGCATTTCTTCTACAAACACAACAAGAAAGTTGCTCTTCTTTAAGTGATCAAGTATCGTACCTCGAAATAAGTCTTCACTTATATTTTGTAAAGCAGTTACAGGCTCTAGTGACGATGGAGCTTGCAAAATTAAGACAGGAACATATTTTATCGAATTCGCAAGTTTTGAAATAAACAAAATATAAAGTAAATTTCTCAGTAGTTTCGAATTATAATTAACCATATCTAATTTATTACGAAACGTTAAACATGACGGTTTGAGGTTCTGACAATACTTTTCACTTCTCTCGTCTTTTGTTTATTTCAATAGCAACCAGTCGAATATAAATTAATACGCAAGAACCCACATGTCGGGTATCTTAAGATTTCTACTAATATGTATCACAGAACTATAAATATATATGGAATATCACAGTCTGGTAATGTGTTTTGACAAATTCTTTAAAAGATTATTCGCACCCATAATTCAGTGAAAGTACCTTCAAAACAAACACAAATATTCAGTCATATTGAAAGCGCCAAAGTTGTAGATCTCGAATTGAGTTTTGTGCGACACCAATAGATTGTATTCAAAATAAATTCGAATATGCATACTATCTTAGATAAATGCTTCATTACAATATATATATTTTCAGAGCGTTCTTTCACAACTCCTACTATGAGAGCCAACCACATATTTCTCACGCAATCCCTACTATATAAGTTATGAATATGTTCCAACTCTGAAATCGTAATAGTACCATAGGCTTCATTTTGTGGGAAACTAATTTTTTAATTTTTACTCTACCGATTTCAAAGCGTCCGTTCATGAACCCTCTTCTGAGCGTCTAGAATATACAGTAAAACAAATTCCGGCAACTCGGTATAGTTTCCTTTCATCCGCACATTTCTGAGCGTCCAGTAATCCAGTAATAATGGGGATTTTATAAGTCAAAACGTAATGATAATAGTTTCAGACAAATCTATGAAAAACGTGTTTAGTTAATTATGTTTTATACTGACACTTACTGTCACATGAACAATCAAAATGAACCACAGAATAAAGCCATTAAAATAGTTGGCCCTCACCGGTTTAAACTCAATCATTTGAAATTTTGAAGATGGAACGGCCCCAATTTAATAGCTTCTACAACAAAAGTTCAATTACATTAATCCAGCATCGAGGTCACAACCTTTTTATCGATTAGAACTCTCAGGCCTTTTTGCACCGTTTCGTAACCGTGGACGAAACATTGATCCATCACAACACACCAGAGACCAAAGAACAGTCGAAACAGTGGACTTGTCCCCTGACGAATCGAAGCCGAAAAAGGCCAAAGTGGGTTTATCGGCAAACAAAGACATGGCGACAGTTTTTTGGGATGCACACGGTATTGTCGATACGGATTACTTTGAAAAGGGTAAAACGATCACCGGCGTATATTATGCAGAGCTGTTGGATCGATTCGACGCCGATTTGAAAGCAGCCGCATGTGGCAAAGGCAAAAGTGCTCTTCCACCAGGACAACGCATCGGCGCACAGGTCCGCAATCATTGTTCGTCATCCACCATATTTGGCCCCCTGCGATTTTCATATTTTTCCAAGCTTGAAGAAATGGTTCGGCGGAAAGAGATTTGGCTCCAACCACGAGGTCATCGCTAAAACAAATGCCTATTTTGAAGGATTGCCGAAATCGTATTATTTGGAAGGGATCGAATAATTAGGAAAACGTTGGACGAAGTGTATCGGGCTACAAGGCGATTATGTTGAGAAATAAAATAAGTTTTGACCTAATAAATCATTTCGTCTTTCATTTTTCAGGCACTTTTTACCTTGCCCTCGTATGGTGGGTGTGTACTTATTTTGGCTCAGCCAAAACTAATCTTTTATATTGTCAACACGGATTCCGCAAAGAACAAAGCATTTATCTATTCGAAATAAAACTGATGTTAATGCGGCTAGTGAACAACTTAAGTTTATTATCGAAACATCACCACCTCTAAATATCGGATACAACAAAATTTCTCAAGGGTGTCCGCTCTTAGGAGATCACTCTGTAGAAGACAAACAATACATTACGATAAAAATTAACCAAAACCAAAACGTAACAAAGTAATTTATAGGATTCATATAGCATATAATAAATCTTATATTGAGGAGACCTCAAAACCATTGGAAAAAATTAAAGGACACACAAATATGGAATAAGACTTTTCAAAGATCACACATTTGTCAATACGCTTATGATAACAATAACATAATATTATGGGATGCGTACAGTGAAAACGGCATTTATTGTGTTCAACGGCTGTGTATCAACTTGCTCAACCAAAACAACTTCTTACGATTAGCTTGGAATGCAAGAAAACTGAGAGTAATGGGGAATAACTATCAGAATATGGCGTTGTCATTTTTCCTCGACGTCGTGGACGCCAACAGGCTGAAAGTAATGTATAACCTGACAAATATACAGGAGTTGGAGCTGACGCCTCTAACGGCAGACGCGTTGTACTATCAACACACTTCTAATATTCAAAACGGCAGATTGCTAACGAGGTCTAGTATAGACCTCGTTGCAGATTGCACCATCATCTGAGCCTGAGCGTATAGACAACATTTTTCCAAAGGTGTGAACTATATACAGTATGAATGATTTACTAAGGGGAAACTTCCGAGTATCCGTATACGGACACTTGGAGGATTGCAATTCAAAAATTAAGAATTCAGTCTCTCTTACCATTAAAATCAAGAACATATTTGGAATTATAATGTAGATTCATTCCAATATTCCAGAATTTCGTAGCGATGACTTTTCACATGACCTTGAAGAAATTGAACATTTAATGGCCGTTATTACTTATTTAGGTGGCTATTGCCAATATATTGCAACAAAAATTGAAATGTGGAGTATGGAACTTGAAGTTGCTTCCTCAAAAGATTTTTTTAGTTAAGGATTCCTGGAGGCAAAATTTAAATAAGGCGGTTTATCTGATGCTAAAGAAACTGCGTCACTTTGGTTATGGAAGAATATACTATTTTCAATAAATTATTTGAAAATTACGACGAAGTTTCTAATAATTTTTAATGAACGTAAGTTTCTTTGTGTTTTGAAGAATATAACAGTAGAGGACTAGGACTATCTTTGTTGTGAAAGTCACACAGAGAAGGATAGAAGGATACTGCTTAAGTCATAATTAAATGCACAAGAAACTCATTGTTGAATAATAATTGTTCAAGAACAACAATCAATTAATTAAAAGTAGAAGTATTATAATCTATCCAAAAAAGTGTTTCCAGATTTTCGTGGATATAACCATTTTGAGCATTTTTGAATCGATCTAGACTATTTTTGACATATCTGTGTGTGTGCGTGTAACCCACTGTGAACATGAACGAGCCGTTCCTCCTCGGTCGTATGAATTTGAAACTTTGAAGATCGTTATAAAGTGGTGAAAATAGTAACTGTATTGTTTTTGGTAGCGGTAGTCCCATTTCGAGTGGTATTTCCGACATCCATCTTCGGTTTTTCATGGAATTATCGAACCATAAAAACAACCGTGTTTGCCGGTTATAAATGCCCGACATTCATATTTTAAGATTCAAGTGACGTCATCGTCTATGGTAAGTCTTCACTCTGTGGCAAATTATGATAGTTCATGTGACGGCAAGTATTAGTATAAAAGGTTATATTTATAAAGTCAGCCTGACAGGTTTCAGTAAGCATGAGTTGTCAAATGGATTATAATTTCAAAGTGACAGCGGTTTCTAAATCATTACAAATTTGTATTTAACTTACCTTGTTTATTTGTTGTTCAACTGCCGACTTCATTTGCATAGGCACCAAAGCTGTGCACACAGAGTTGGTGTCGAAATTGTCTACTAGTTGTTTCATCCAAAGAGTTCGATATATAGAGTAGACTACTAAGCAACGAGGTCTAGTATAGACCTCGTTGCTACTAAGCCTTTCACTGGAAAGTTGAACGACATACTACGCTCTCACTCGCACGATGTGCGCGCGTTATACTTATTCTTGTATTCTTGTGATAAAAGGGGAGACCGTGAGTGAGAGCGCACTATCTGTACGAGAAGGACAGAATGTCTCGACTAGTAACCAGCGCTGCCCTATGCTTAACACACTACTTGTCTACTCTATATATAGAACTCTTTGGTTTCACCATTGGATTAAAGCGATTTACATCACGAGGGTGCATTTGAAATAGTTATTCACATACTTCGTTTCCTCCCGCGTGGGGCATCAAAATCCAAGGGAGGAAATGCATTGTACTCTAAGAGGAATGAATATGATTTTTCCTACTACCTATTATTCCCATTTTCAAGAATGATCTTTTTTTCTCTTAAAATTTTACTCTTAAAATATAACATTTGAAATCAATTAGTATAAATCACAGACTGGCGTTGTTTACAACTCATTTATTGACGTATTTCAACGTATTTTCTTCATTTCAAACGTAAAAATTATCAATGAAAAATGGAATATGAAGCTGAGAATAGTATTCCTCAAGACCTTTTAGAATGTGCAAAGTTGGAATCCCCTTGCTAATTTACATTTCCTGATCATATCGCTATGAAGTATGATACTGCAAACTTCAAAAGCTAAACGTGGAATGCAGAATCCCATGTTGTTCTTCACCGCGGAATTCGAATGCCAATGGGCCCTACGTTTATAGCATTTGCTAAGTTAATAATAAAATGTGAACAGCTAATTGAAAATTGTGTTGTCCTAATTTGTGTTCTTCAAATTTGAGATGGGATTTGAATCAAATATTTTTTCAATTGTAACATCCAAAAGTTCAAAAGTAAATGTAGGTCATCTTGGATATTGTTTTTTCTCAGATTCAGGTAAATAAACAGTCCCACCTCAGTTCAGTTTTCCTCCAAACCCCACAGGACATCAGAATTTGATCAAAAGTGGTACAAGAATCCAATCGGCTTCTGACCACGGGGCGCACAATGGGCCCAACTAAGTGGCCTAAGTGCATCAGGGGGCTAAGCCTCCTCTCCTCTTATGATGATGATGACAAGAATCCATATAGAATATTTTATAATTAGATGGAGGATGGTTTCAGAAAATGTTTTAATTTTTTTCTAAACAAAGGCAGACACAGTTCTGAATGAATCATCACTATAGAATTATATTATATACAAATGTAATAATTATAGAATGTACAAATCAAGTTTATGGTTTAACTGCTATATTTAAAGGCAAAATTAAAAAATTGTTAGTTTCTTTTTATCACTTCTTATATTTTGCTCTGTCTGAATATTTTGGGCATGATCTTGCAAGGATTTTAACTCATTTTCTTTTTGTATCAATTTGGCATTTAAGTTTTTATTAATCGTGGAGTTGACATCTTTGTGTCTTGTCAATGATTCTTTGATAACAAATAATTCTCTTTCAATTTTCCGCGTATCTTCGTCTATTTGCAAACTGGCTACATTCAAATTTCTGCAAGTTTCCTTTTTGATTTCATTACGATGCCGTGATTTAATTTCAGTGTAATCCATGTTTGATATTGAGAATTTACTATTCAAGAAATTGAATACATCTAATTTTTTCTCTTCCTTCTCTAATGCTTTTTGAGATCGAATTTCATGCTTTTTCTGTAATCTTTTCATTTTCCTCTCAACACTAAATAAATCCTTATCACCACCAGCAGATTCTCTAAGCTGCATACAATGATCTGTAAATTTAAATGAACAATAAGTAAAATTAATGTGTACTTAAACTATAAAGTAATAATGGTTTTACCTAATGACTTTCCTGCTGGTAAAATTATAGCAGTAACTGGTTCCAATCTGCCATCTGATTTTCTCCCTAGTCCAGTCCCTACAATGTAACCCATTTTCTGCATCAACTTGGAACCAATGCCCTAAAATATAACAAAGTGATCATCTTTCTTCTTTGAGTAGTTCTCAAATAGTTAAAAAGCTTAAAAATTCATATAATATACAGGCTGGTCCAGTTTCGAAAGCGGAAACTTTACAGGCAGACAGATAACTACAAAATAATATCAGTTTGTACTATAAACTATATTCGAAAAATTCTTCGTTACAAAGATACAGGTGTCAAAATTTTTATAAAAAAATCCAGATTCAATAATATTTTTAAAACTACTATAGATATTTAAATGAAATTTGGCACGTTTAAATAGATAATTTAAATACATCTTTTTACGTAAAAAATATTATTTTACTTCCACCAGTGGCGAGCTTACAGACACATCTTCGGCTATTTTTCATAAAAAATATGGTAAGCCACTGTTTCTTCTAGAAGCAAAAATTATTTCTAGAATCCTTGTTCAATTTACAACAATAAAAGGTTCTTTCCATTTTTTCGTTTGACACATCGTTTGTCAGTAAAAAATTAAAATTCGTTAAGCAACTGGAATTCAGACAAATTTCCATCTGTCGTAGTAGGCCATCAAAAAAACAACTACTACTGTAAGTGTTCTTTCATTTTATTATGACAGTTGATTGAATTGTGTCAGGTAATTTAATTTCGAGTTATTGTTAACATTGTTATTAGTGTTGCGCAAATATTAATCTGAAAAATGCTTTTTTCTAACAACAAATACGTAGATATTAATTTTTGCTACGGATTTTGTGATGGAAATGCAGAAGCGGCAGTTCGTCAATATATTCAAATAGAAAAGTTCTAGATGCTCGGGTTTTCATCAAAACACTTCAGAATTTTCGTAACTTTGGCCTGCATGTTAATAACGAACGGAACAGAAACCGTCGATATAATATTCAGAATAATCGTATACTTCGTACATTTGATAACAATCCGAGCCTGAACTCTCGGAAGGCAGCTCAGAACCTTCACATACCGAAGTCTACAATATTACGAACACTACAAGATGACCACAGACATACATATCACCTACAGCCTGTTCAGAATTTGCATCCTGGTGATGCTGAAAAGAGAATAAGATTTTGCCAGTGACTTTTAAACTTAATGGAAGAAAATTCTGACTTTTTCCATAAGATTCTTTGGACGGATGAATCCTCTTTTACCAGACATGGAGTAACAAATTACCATAATACCCATATTTGGGCACATCAGAATCCTCGAGAAATTCGACCAAGATCATTTCACAATGAATTTTCCGTAAATGTTTGGTTGGGGGTTATTGATGTTAATGTTTGTGGTCCACATTTCCTATCCCCAAGGTTGAACTCGCAACTTTTTATGGAGTTTCTTAACAATAATCTGCAGGACTACCTAGAGGATTTACCTATTAATTTAAGGCATGAAAGTTGAATACAACTGGATGGAGCTCCCCCGCATTTTGGAATAGTTGTAAGAGAATGGCTCAATACCAATTATCCTCGACGATGAACTGGCCGGCTAGGGAGGATTGACATGAATAATGACGTGGTTAATGGTATTGGACCAGTGGCCTGGCCACTCAGGTCACCGGATCTTAATCCGCTAGACTTTTACGTTTGGAGCACTATTAAAGATAAAGTCTACACTAATCCCGTATTAACAAGGGAAGATTTAGTTTTAAGAATTCAGCAAGCCTGCAATGATATGCGGCAAAATCCGCATGAAGTATCTGCTGCAGTAAATGCGTTAGTGAGTAGATGTCGAAAATGTATTGAGGTGGGTGGACTACATTTCGAGCAATTTTTGTGATTTTATCTTTAATTTACTTTCATTTTGTTATTGTTGATGTAAGCCACTAATTAAATTTCTTATTTTCGTTTTTGTTTTATTGTTGTCAGAAATCAGGTATTTTAATTTTTTACTGGCAAACGATGTGTCAAACGAAAAAAAGTAAAGAGCCTTTTTTTGTTGTAAATTCAACAAGGATTCTAGAAATAATTTTTGCTTCTGCAAAAATCAGTGGCGTACCATATTTTTTTTGAAAAATAGCCAAAGATGTGTCTGTAAGCACGCCACTGGTGGAAGTAAAATATTTTTTTACGTAAAAAGATGTATTTCAATTATCTATTCAAATGTGCCAAATTTCATTTAAAAACTGAAGTAGTTTTAAAAATATTATTAAATCTGGATTTTTGTATAAAAATTTTGACACCCTGTATCTTTGTAAGGGAGCATTTTTCGAATATAGTTTATAGTACAAACTGATACTATTTGGTAGTATCTGTCTGCCTGTAAAGTTTCCGCTTTCGGAACTGGACCATCCTGTATAATAAGTAATTACCTTAGTAAATTGTTCCCAATGCCCAAGAGCTTGATCAGTAGGTTTATTTAATAAACTCATATTTATAACATCTGAATTATATATCTCATCTTCACTGTTTAATTCATCACTTGTGTCATTTTCGTTACCTTTCAAAGGTAAAATTTGGTCGAAACTCATTTCTACATCTTTTTTGACAGATTCAAATTTGACTACACATTTACCATCGTATATTTGTCTGATTGTGCCCCTACTCCATAAATTGTTGGTTTGTTTAGCCAAAACTTTACTACCTACAGAAACTGTTTCAAAATGTGGTTCCTCATAATCTTGTAAACTGGAAAGTAAAACTACTTCACCATGTGAAAATCTGCATTGACTTTCAGAAAATTTACAATCCTTCTCAAAATAATAAGGGCAAGGTAACATTTCCTGATGAGTAGGATTAGTAAATAATACCCGAACCTAAAATAAATGTACTGAATTAAATCACGTACCTAATAACGAGAGATTAATACATAATTCTTCACAGTATTTACAGTTGAACAATGAAGATATTACATAGTAAGCATTTCAAAACTTCCTCAAAACACTGATGTAATATGTTAAATAGGTTTTTTATTATTCTAAGCATGCATAATCCATGCTGGATATTCTGATGTATTTAGTTAAAAATTTGATGTTACAATCGATCTAGAACATGTAAAAGCATGTGTGAAGTTGGCAACCCATACACGAGTTCGGTGAAAAAACTATTGTATAATTTTGCCCACGTTATGCCCCATATTTATTTTATTTTGCCCAGTGCCTGTGTGTGATAAGTCAAATTTCTATGTTGTGACACCTCCCTGAGAAAATATAATAAAATCAAGTGCATAATGTTTCTCTTTTTCTCCCATAGTTTGTAGCATATAATTATTTATCATTGTTTCTCACCATTTACATACTTTTGTTAACCTGGGTAAAACATTTTTCTGGTTGGGCAAAATCGGGCAAAATTATTAAATATGAAGGATTATAAATAATTTTGATAATTCATAAGGTAGTGTTTCTGCATTATTTTCTCTTGCCAAGAGAGAAAACATGAGAAATAGATATCAATACAAGACTAATTATGATTAGGGCATGTTTCTTCTTTTACGCCATAACTGACAATTTTAGTTGGCATTATGTTGTTACACTTTTTCATTGAACTAACGTAAGATTTTTCTAGGGTTGTCCTTCATTACTGTTAATTCTCATAATAATTAATTTTACTACTAGTTCCAAAATGATTTCAAGTTTCAATACCTAATAATTTTGTCATTACCTGTATATTATCATGATTTTCATTTTCTGCATGTACTGAACATATCATGGCATTGTGGTATACAGTATGACCCCACTGATGAATGTGTGGTGCCTTGCATTTGGTTCCTTCTAATGATTTCAAATTGCTACATACTTTTAAGGTGTTATGTACAGCGTCAGTATCTACTTCTTCCTTTCCAATTTCAGTCTAGAAGTAATCAAAGTAATCAGTTGCCACTTATACTTAATTAATTTACCAACCATAAATAATTCATACTCTTTAGATAAATTATCTTCTTTGTTGTTTTCAGATGTTACTGCATCAACTTCAGTTGTTTCATCCGTTAGTGTTAACAATTCTTTAATAGTATCCCTCAAATTAATCAGTTCTTCCAGTTCATGCCCTGAACTGGATACAATTGCAATCTCAACTTGCTGCAACTACAAGTTTTATTTAGTATTTGCTGGAATCAAAAATCAACAATATATGACTTACTTGCTCTTCGTAATTTAAACCACTCATATTCGGCTAGTCTTTCATACATCGTTCATTCACTAAACGATCCATTGTCTCTAATATAATTCTTAAATTAATCAAGTCAGTAACATCTTTGGTTCATTTTTCAAAACCGTAGATCCCAGAACATTTAATAACAGACTGATATGATAATAATTAATAAATACTGTATGTCTCTCTGTTACTCTGTCCATCTATTTCTGTTGTATGTTTTTCACAGCACTACAACTTTTTCATGTAGCACATCACTACATCTCGGATCACAGAACAAGTATTTATATTGTTCTGTAAAACAACTATAACTTGATCAATAACTTTAACTTTCAACAATTTACGCTTTACCTTTACCTAGCAAATGTGAAATGTCTCTTCTCCCTAGTTACAGTCACTAGACAAGACATTGTTGAGAACACGCCCTGACCGCATGTTTTTGCAAATAATGCAGGTCTTCTACATAGACAATACAACCTGAAAAGTCTAGTACATTGTGGGTTGTGGGTGTTTGACACTTTCACCACAGTATATTATACTGTGCTTTCACTGTTTACTTTGTAAATTTAAGTTATTCTGTGTGGTTCAAGTCTCCTATATATAATATCTAATCTATGGGTTCAAGTACACAGATTAAATTGTTCACGTGTATATTATTATATTTATACGATTGATACATTCTTCTTCGAGAAAAGTTATTGAATTAATAAGTGGAGGATTTTTGATTTAGAGGTCTTTGTTTCTCTGGTAAGTATTTACATTTTGCTAGTGTCAAAACATCCATAACCTCATAAGGTTCAAGACTTTAGACCAGAACAACACTATTGTCTATGTACAAAAGACAAATGAGGTGCATTATTTGCCAAAAATCGGGCAACTATTGTCACCACTGTATTTATTGTCACTGTAGCGCTAGTTACAGTGATTATTTCAAATAGTCACTGTAGTTCTAGATTTTATAGTTATTGTGTGGCTGTCCCTGGCTTTATCCCTTAACGCTCAACTAATATATAAAATTATTATGAGCCTTAAACCAAGAAGTCTAGAATCAAAAAAAAGCTTGCCTTAACCCATTTCGGTAGACGTAAATAAACATATTCTAGACTTTTTATATAGAAATATCACAACTAGATAGGAGGAAAGTTAATTATTCTTTAAGGCTAATGTTCATAATAATTTCGATATCCGGCATGCGATAGGAATTCTGAAGTTTTCTATCGTAGACAGATTTTTTAGCACTATTCATACATCCGAAATGAACTATCCGATTGTCGCAGTGGCGTGGATGGGGGATCAAGGGGATAAATCCCTCCCATGAGTTGGATCGCCATTAACTTCAATCATAAACAGGGATATTCTACCGTACTGTTGGTCGGTTATGTATACCTTCAACAAAGATCGTTCAGTAACGTTGCAAACTTTCTCGTTCTACTGATGAGCTCTATGAGAAAGCGAAACAGCTGTCTAGAACTATCAACTTGTAGCATTCCTCATAGATCTAGACAAGAAAGATTCTATCATTATTATCTCCAAAATCCAACATGAAATAAATGAATATATTCATACATTAATTTATATTCAAATTCTTACATACAATAAACAAATTTTCAAATTACTTATCAGGTTAGAATTTCCTTAAATATTAAAATTTAAAAAAATTCGTGAACAATTTGACAGACTAACCTGCGATAACATTACCACTTACAGTTTCGAACTTACGCTATTGGAAGCAAAATCATATTCTTTGCTCTCTAGTCTAGTAGGCCCATAGAACAATAAGCAATTTTAGTAGACCATAGACAAGTAGGCTATTCGCAATGCCTCTTTTAAAAATCAACCTGTATATATCGTTCAAAACTAATACATATTTTTCTACTTTAAATTATTTAATACCTTGCGAAATTGTAAATGAGAATTCAATGTTTTGCCTCTTCTTCGAATTGCTTAGTTTAAGATATACTTCATTTAATAAATTATTAATTATACCCTAACCCTTTAACTTGGGTCACTTGAATTTTTTTTATTTTTATCTCTAGAGTTTTTCATATAAATAGTAGAATTGAGACTATAAATTGTTTCATAATTCCCCGGATATTATGTCATTTTTTTGTAACTTTATACCTAAAAAAATTGTTGGTTATCTTATCATTGAAGTAGTTATTCCATGCTTTTATTTCTCGTTCGCATGGTTATCAAATTTACAAGATGAATTAGCAAATTAATGTGATATATTATTATGTGATGTAAGTAAATTTATTGACGATGTGACAAGTTTCAACAAATAAAATATTTTTTTTAATATTTTAAGGTTAACTAATTGTCATTGTCGAAGATTTTCAAATTTACAATGGAGGAAGATGAAGTCTGCCAGTTCCAAGGAGTGTTATATGTAGATAATGAGATAAAAGAATTAATTCGTAAAATTTCTATATTTCCAACAGAGGCAGAATTAAATCAAGTAAGCTCTCCCATGTTTTGTTAGTACAAATATTTAATTTTATTCTTCCAGCTTTATCTCTATTTACAAGACTCTTCGAATATAATTAGGAAAAATGATGCCAGGCGTTTATTTGTTTACTATTTTATTAAGAGTAATTCAGATAGGAACGTTAAAAAGCTGTTTGCTGACAGATTAACAAAGTCTGATGCAGAACTTATTATTTTCCAACAGTTGATAATTGATAATTGTGATGAAATAGTACGAACACTAAAAGTAGCAGATACATTCATTGCATCAGGATCATTACTACATTGTCTTCATTTTATTAGTGCCTATTTTCAAATTTGTCACATCGATGAGCATTATGATGTAATTATCGAACAGTGTTTCCCACTACATCATAAAATATTTCAAGTGTTTGCCGAACAAATGATGTAAGTATTTTTTTACATTATTACTTGTATGTGTGATAAGGCTTAATCCAATTGGTACTTCTCTTTGATACAATTATTGGGAAAATATTTATCTATAACATACTAAAGTGTATTCTCCAGTGATCTATTATTCTTATAAAATAAAACAAGTAAACAGCTGCGATTCTAACAACCTGCTGAGGTGTAATAATTAGCACCTCAGAAAGTTTAGTTTTCAGTCACAATATTTATCAACCTGCAGCTGTTGGTTACACTATTATTTTATTTACATTGATATATTAAAACCCATATTACTTTGTTTTTATCAGTTAGCTATATTTTAGCAACACTAATGTTAGTGTTTCTATAATATACTTAAGTGATAAAAAAGGAAATAATAAGTGTTTGATTACCTAAACACATATTATCAATTTAATCTCCTTCTGTTCAAAGTATGCCTTCCAGAAATTAAATATATCTTCATATTTAGACTAAATACTTATTGATATTTGATTTTAATGTTTTTTATTTTAGTGCAAATTTTGATTCAATTCACAAACAGAAGAATGAAGAAATATTATCTATTGTCAATACAACTTTTAAGCAAATATGCACTATATTTGTTAAAAGACCACATCCAATATTAAGCATCTATAGTATAGATTTCATGAGATTTAGTTATGCAGTGTTGGGTCATGACCATTTAGGATTTGATGTTAGGAGCAAATGTGGATTAATATTTGCGCATTCACTTAATTTTATACCTGAAGAAGAGAAAATTAATTTTGTGAGTTTCAATTATTTCTTAAGCTGTTAAGCTTGAAATGATTTTGTATTTTGTGGTCATTAACATATAATTTACTTTCTAGGTACATACAGATTTTCCTATATTAGAACTACTTAGAGATTTTGAAGGAGACGACTGGATATCATTAAAAAGTGCTAAATTTAAAAATATCCTCAAAAATCATAGTGCAAAAGTGGTTTTATATTCTGCTTTATTTAATACTTCTAGTTTTGAGAAATTAGCAGATGTGAAGGTGAATGATAAAGTTCTGTTGGAGTTTCTACTTGGAGAATTATTATTGTGTGCGAAAAGGTAATTTTTACATATCATACTTCCTTCAATGACAAGTTCATTATATTCCTAATATATAGCATTCATCTTACAAGACTTTGTGACCCATCTATAACTCATATACACCTGTATAGGTACTGTATTGCACAAAGAACCAATAAACAAATCTATCTAGTATACCGAATCCATTAGGCTCTGGATGCACTGCACGATTTTTGGCATATCTTCTGAGTTGTCAAGAAACTATATGTGGTACGACGTCGTGGCCTCATTATTTGCCGCGGTAATGTCATAAGGATAGATATATTTTTTATACTACATATTCAACACACACTTTACCATAGTCCAGGCAACGAACCGGAAAATACAAAAAAAAATATATAGTAAGCTAGAATTTCAAAATTCTTTTTGCATTTTGTTCCTAATACCCCATATATCATTCATGACTATCAAGACCACGGGGGTCGACCTTTCTACCCCTCCAAAACGGGGTTTCAACCCCTCGGAGGAGCATTCTTGTAAAAACAATCCACAAGCTTAGAAAATTAATGAATTAAGAGCCGAAAATGACCCCTAGTATGTTTTTTGGTTCGCTGATAACGATTCCCGCAGTTAGTTTTCTCGAAAAACTCCCTTCAGATGAGAAATTTGGAAAATTTCTATATAATATATAATTTTGTTGCAAAAATGACCTGTAGTAGTCTTTTGGGTCGCTGATCACGATTCCGCTGTTATTTTTCCCTAAAAAACTCTCCAGGTGGAAAATTCGGGAAATTTGAGATTTTCCTGAGACGGTTCTGAATAATGCAGTATAATTTTGTTACAAAAATGAACTCTAGTATGTTTTTTGGGTCGCTGATCACGATTCCGCTGTTAGTTTTCTCGGAAAACTCCCTCCAGATGGGAAATTTGATTGATTTGAGTATAATTTTGTTGTGACTAGAGGTCATTTTTGCAACAAAATTATACTTTATTATTCATAACCGTCTCAGGAAAATCTCAAATTTTCCATTTGGAGAGAGTTTTTGTGGAAAAATAACAGCGCAAACTAGATCAGCGACCCAAAAAACCTACTAGAGGTCATTTTTGCAACAAAATTATGCTTTATTATTCATAACCGTCTCAGAAAAATCTCAAATTTTCCGAATTTTCCATCTGGAGAGAGTTTTTTGGGAACAAAAACAGCGCAATCGTGATCAGCGACCCAAAAAAACTACTAGAGGTCATTTTTGTAACAAAATTATTAATTATATATTTTATATAAATTTTCCAAATTTTTCATCTGGAGGGGGTTTTCCGAGAAAACGAACTGCAGAATCGTGATCAGCGACCCAAAAAACATACTAAGGGGCATTTTCGGCTCTTAATTCATTAATTGTCTAAGCTTTTGGGTTGTTTTTATAACAATGTTCCTCTGAATGGTTGAAACCACGTTTGGGGGGGGGGGGGGGTAGAAAGGTCGACCCCCGAGGTCTTGATAGTCATGAATGTACTTTGGGGTATTAGGAACAAAATGCAAAAAAAAAATTGAAATTTTACCTTACAATATATTTTTTTTTATTATGGCCTTTTTCCCGGCATATTGCCTGGACTACAAGTGATGTAAGATTTGAGCACAGTTAAGAAGATATAGTTCGTAATTATCTGATTTTAATTATAATCAAAAGACAAGTAGAGTATTGTCGCATGTCCGGTATATATTTGAAACCTGTTGATACACATGGAGCCAGCAAAGATGCAAAGATCTAGAAACTACAGTATTCCAGCTTGGATTATTCTATTTTCACCTAATGATTTCATTAAATTTTAATAGAACAAAAATGTCCAAATTTAACAGCCACCTGAAGCGACAGAATATAAGATACAATTTCAGTCTTTTCACCTCTGCAGAGCCACAGAGGATAATGTGATTTTTTTATTTTGAAATGTATTATTTTTTGCTAATAGTTTTTGCCTGACATTAAAATACTTCTTTGGGGATATGCATCTCCGATACTAGGCTAGCTCTATGATTGAATAATATAATTCAACATGCTTTCCATTTCCCATTTCAAATATTCAATAATTAATTATTGCCCGAATTTGGCTTGCCTTTATACTTTTCCTTAAAATATTAACAAAAAATCAATATTGAGACTGAACCACGGTCGTACATACAGGTCTGGGAACTCGTATGTTTGACATGAGTCCCTCGCTCAGCCACCAGCTAGCGCTTGGATCGAAGTATGGCAACAATCACATTATTAAGTAAAATCATTTTTCTTGTAACGCAATATTTACTATTCTGATTTGAGAAAGGAATAGAACTGCTCTTTTCAAAATGTATTACTCACCTTGAAAATAACTTCCTCTTTTTCGTTATACATGCTCGCACACATAAAAGACCTCGTTGAAACGATTTCTATCCGGAATCGCAAGCATCCACTTTTTTCGCATTTCCGCATCTTTCGGCACTTTAAAAACAGAAGTTTCTTGCTTTACACTTCTGTACCCCGTTTTGCATTTCGGCACAATGCACGGTTTCGTAATTTTTTTCTAAAAACGCCGGTATTCCTTGTGTTTAAAAGTCCACAATGACAGTTGCCAGAGAACACGGTCGTATACGTGCCAGAGATCATTCCTCGACTCATGCGCCACCCTTTTGGTACTATGCAACAGATGACGCTTAGCGGACTCACTTCTCAAATAGGAAACAGCCTCGAGTTCCCAGACCTGTATATACGACCGTGGACTGAACTGATCTTATTTGAAATTCCTTAATTATAAATGAACACTACACAGAATAATACATACCTAAGTACTATTTTTCACCTAAAGAAGCCACTGTGTGGAGAAATATGTCTTCTTTTATTTTAGAATTTTTCTGCAGTTATTCCCTGTAGTGTTTATTTGTAGTATAAAATTAATGTATTTCAAGAAGTTGTAATGTTGTAGATATGTTCATTCCATAATGAAGCAAAGAAATTTTAAATAACTGTTTCCATTGCCATTCCAGTAGATTTAACTAAGAATTATTGTAACATTTTAAGGGAAATTCAATTCTTTTTAGGTTTGAAAGTTTATATTATGTTGATAATATGTTTAATTATTGTATAAAAACCTTTGTTATATGGTATCATTCTACAAGAGCAAATTATTATCTTATAAAATTCCTTCATAAATCAATTTCAGATCAATAGAAGAAACTGCTCAAATAGTAGAAATAAGCAGAATTGTTTATTGGATGACTCAATCCATAGAATCGAAGCCTGTATCTGTATTTGATAATTTATTCGAGGATAGTTTGTCATTCATTTATTCTGTCTGTGATCATTCATCTGATTCAGTTAAGAAGAATATTATATCATTTTTCAATAATATCACAAAAGCTGCATCATTACATTTCAAAGCTGGTAAGTAGTAAAATTTTATAGGTACCTACAAGGTTCAATTATGTTGTTATATTAATTTTAAATAAGTATCAAGTGAAACAATTTGAGAAGTTGATATTTTCCATACATATTCCTAAATGGGTAACTTTAATCACATTTCTTTCTGTGAATAATCCTGTACTTCAAGTTTAGCAGTATATATTCTTATTTAATGAAGTGCATCTCTAGCTTATATAGTTGGATTTCTCTACTGTACCTGATAATTCATTTTGCGATTCTAGGTGAACGAAAATATGTGCAAACCCTTTTAAAAAATGTAAAACTCAAAGACAATAAAAGAAGAATTGATTTTCTCACTGTAGAATATTTATGTCCACATATGGGAACTGAATTTTTACTTCAAAATTTACCATTGTTACGTGAAAATTTAACAAGTCTATTAGAAGATAAAAGAGTAGGAGATCAAGTGAGTATAACATGAAAACCCTTGCAGAATGTTTTTTGTTTATTTTAGGAAATTTGGATCGGATTTTTGATATCTGCATTAAATACTTTTTAGGCCTGCAGTACCTATGAAATTCTTATCAGGGAGCATTATAAAGAGATTGAACATAACCAATGGATGCAGCTGTGGATTCATTCAATAATAATTCGTCTGAAAAGTGCAGTGACTCCTCATTTATTTCGGTATCAACATATTATAACAATAGCCTTCCAGCTGAATCCCACTATTCTGAGATTGATGTAAGTTAATATAAATAAAATAGCCCTAAATGAATGATTTCTTTCAATCTTATTATTTCCGATTGTAGTTTAACATGCATACAATATTGATTCTTGACCGAAGTATCAATTATATGTAAATTCTTGGGAAATAGGTCACATTAACATTTATGTCTACTATATTCTCGTCTTTACGTACTTTTCGGACCATCATCAGTAAACGTTTGTAAACTAATTCATCATTTATGGCATTAAGTTCAATTAAAAATGTCTACGTCGCAACAACGAAACAAAACTTAAATAATTGAAATTGTAACATATTAACGTCCAAATTATATGATTATGTATTAGAAAATCACTGTACAGCAATTTTTCTATGGTTAAAGACATCATTTCACGGCAAACAAGGTAAATAAGTCAGGCACCAAACTCTTTTTGCTGACAATTTCAAAAACATGTGTTTACAATTCATGACTACGATAGGCAAGGTCTTTGCTATACTGATGTTACTGATTTATATCAGCTTTCTAAATATACACACTATTAAACGTTATAAAGAAGTTCGTAAAAAATTGCAAGTGCTTAATTAAATTTACCTCAATGATTGTTCATCGATTCTATTATTGACAGAATTTGCATCATGTTTAATGTATAGTATAGATCTTTTATAATAATTGATTTCTTTAGCTAGACTAAAATATTTACATTTTCATAATCAAACTGATGGCTATAATCTAAACAATGTTTAGCAAAGGCTGTGGAAGTTTTTGTTTTTAATGCTATACTTATGATCATACGTTCTTTTTGTAAATGTAGACATTTTTATTTGAAATTATTGCGATAAAGACGCTTAAGGCTTACAACAATTATTGTAAGAAATCCCTTGGTTTAGTTGATAAATTAGTTTTAAAACGTCTTCCTGTTGATGGTCGTGAGACCGAAACGTACGTAAAGACGACAATATAGTAGGCATAAGTGTTGAGGTGACATATTTCTCAAGAATTTACATGTAAGTCTAACATGCTGATGTTTCATGATTTATTCCCATTAGAACTAAACCAGTATTCAGAAATATAATAACTTTTTCTCTATGCTCAAATACACTACCTAATTTCAAGGAAATTACAATATACAATAATGTAAATCTTCATATATCATATTTATTTAATAATATAAGAAATACATCTTTAAATCCTATATACTCAGAGACATATCTTTTAACACTTTACACTGCTCTCATCAAATCAATCTTAAGTTATGGTATTTTCTTCTGGGGTTCTACTTATGAAGCACATCTGTACCCATTGAAAATAACCCAAAGATACATTGAAGGTAATGCTGAAAACAAGAAAAAAAATTCTACAAACAGTACATTCAAATTATCAAATGCAAGCATTGTAAAACCGATTTATTTTCTATTGCTATTTAAATTTTTGTACAAAATGTAATATACCTACATTTAACTATAATACTGCTGAAAAATAAATGACAGTTGTTGGCCCAACTTGCTATAGTCTAGTGCCTGAGAAAAATGAGAAAATTAAGTTTCAAAAACTTTAGCAGAATTGTTTCTAATTATTTAGTGTATTGAACGTAGAGAATTGATTTCTTCTCATTTATCAATTAGCTTTTCTTTATATATTCTTTTTACTCTAGAAATAGATTAGGCGTGATATGGAAGTTATTTTTTAGGGATTACCCCTAATGTCCATAAGAGACATTTCTAAATCTTGTGTACATGAAAAGCATAATTTCAGAATCAAATCAACTTACACCTTAGTCTGTAAGCTATCCTATGTGAAAATCGCATTCGTAACTTTATTTGTAACAAATAAATTTATTATTATTATTAATGATTATTAATATCTATGAGACCTTTTGGAAATAAATGGAAAATATTAAATTAAATATTTTTCGTGTTATATGATGTCTAGGATTCATCATTTTGAAATGACATATATTGTTTGTGATTAGTTTCAACGATTTTGAAATTTGTATTTCGTTTCATTGTAGATTCCCTGACAATTATATAGGCAATCAACAGGAATGGGGAGCTTTACTAAAGTGTTTGAAGATTGCTAGAGGTTCTAAAATGAAATATGATTTTGGGACATTTGACAAAAATAAATTTTGGTGGGGTTTAATTGAAAAGGAAAAATTAGAATTGTTTGCTGTTCATCGAGATGAAATGGTACGTTCTAGTTTTCTTTTCACAGATTGAGGACATGACAAAAATTTGGAAAAATACATTCAGGGCACTTCCATTAGCTCACAGTTTATTCAGGCGTATTTGATTAAAAGAGAAAGTGTGGAGCATGATTGTGAAACTTTTTGGTTGAAGTTTTATAAAAAGAAGAGCGTTGGTATATTGGATAATAGTTCATCTTTTAAGTCTGCTGATTTTTTCAAAAAATGATAAGGCGAAAACCCGAAGTTTGTATAAATAAAAGAGGAAATATTTTTAGATTTAAATTTCACATTCTCCTCAGAAAATTATCAATCTTTGATAGCTGTGTTACAAGAACTTTATTGTTTGGGATGAAGGTAATGAAACCAGTTCTTAAAAGTACAGAAGCTGTAAAATTATGAAGATCTATTCCAAATTTGGTATAGTGTCCAATCAAGCCCGATTGTTTTTTAGAAACCACTGAAAATTGTTACACCACTGCAAAAGAACTTCCTTCATAGAACTAGTCATGGTATTTGAATTTTCTTTGCTAAAATTTAAGAGAATGTAGAATTCATATTAGCACAAATTCAATAAACAGTGCCTAGCCAAAATAGGCTTTTGAGAAACTGTTAAATGAAGTCGTTTGTTGGATGTTTCACTGGTAGATGTGATGAGGTATTGTGGAAATGTGTTTTATTGGTTCTAAAGCTTCTTTTGGTAATCGCTATTATTTATTGAATTTTTGAGGTTGAAATACACACTGGTTGACAGTAGTTGTAGCATACAATTGTTTGCAAAATACTTACTATATATGTATTGTTCCAGATAAGAGTTGCAACATTATCTGTAGTTGTGGAAAGTCAGAAAAGTACCGAATTTTTTACTGAATGGGAATTCAAGTTTCTGATTGATTTTTACATGTTCAATATTGCTTCACAAATTTCCAGTATTCGAAAACAATTTATATCTATATACAAAAAAGCGTTTGCAAGATATTTTGCTGGCTTAGAAGTTATAAAGAGACAATTAATGAATATCAAAAAGAAAGCAGAAGGAATAAAGGATCCTAAAATGCATGAATTCCTAAAAAATTATAATAGACTGAATCAAATGTACACCAATTTTCTTAATCAATTAGTGACTTTACTGATTTCCAATCTAGCAGTTGATGGCAATTATCCGAGAAGGTCATCTGCTTTGGAATTGTTAATTTTTATTCAGAATTACACTGATGGGGAATGGAAATCTTGGTGGCTCGAAGATGATATTGAAAATTTGAAAAACATTCTCTACGACAGCTATGAATCTAATAAAAAAATGGCGGTTCTTCTATTAGGGACGTTTGAACCTTCTTTCATTGGTTTGCAGGTATGCATAACATTTCCTTATAATATCACTAACTTATGAATTTGAAAAAAATTGCTTGAACCTATAAAATCATTGGTAATGTAAGAAAAAAAAAATTGGTATATGATCTCTTATCATTATTGGTGTAGTTTAAATTTGGATTAACCCTGTGCTCGAAAAACTATGGCCATTTTTTGAACCCAAAAATAACCATTTTTCGATTTTTCGCGTTTTGAGACATAACCATGGGTTGTATGAAAAAATGTTTAATTAAAAGTTGTTGGAAAAATTAATACGCGATTTTTGGCTCTGGTCCGATGTCCATTCGAGGTCGTGGGCCCAAGATAAGGCCCATTTTATTTATTGAAAACTTGAGTATTTGTCAAAAGAGTTGTTTTTTCATATTCTGTTTCGGTGAGAAGATAGTATTTTTATTTTTATTCTTTCGATTTCTGGTATTTTGACCCACCTCATTTTTTGGCGGCAAAATCGGCCATTTTGGACCAACCAAAAATCCAAATTTTCTGAGGCTAGAAATTTTCACGTAATCCAAATTCTAGGTTCTATTGGAGGTTTTCATAACGAGTATTTTAAGTCTAAGCAGATTGATTTGAGTTGAGTAGAAATGAAGCTATCCTAATAAATGTGTATGGGCCTCTAGAGGGCCCAATTTGGGCCTATCAACAAAAATCTTGAAACAAATTACAAAAAAAAATCCGCTATACATGTTTGAAACAGTGTGCGGAGATTCGTTCATAATTCCAAGTTATAACGAATTTCATAATAAAAAACTAGTGCGGAATTGCGTTTAGCGGCAATAAGCGAGGCTCGGTACAATAGATTCCGCGCGCGAAATTATAGTTTTTTGAATATTTTGAAATGCACCTGAAGGCATAATTGTTTTTATGAATGTATGAGTGTATGTAGACGTGTGAACGTGTATATGTGACCGTGACATGATGTTTTTATAGGGTGTTACATAGTAAATTTTAATATTTAAACAAGAAAAATAAGATTAATAAATAATTTTGCTTTTTTTTTGTTTTTACGAAGATCCGTATATCAATATCAATGATTATATTACATCATTAGCAATATTATTATGTAACACCCTATAAAAACATCATGCCATGGTCACATATACACGTTCACACGTCTACATACACTCACACATCCATAAAAAACGATACTGCCTTGGGCCCTCTGGAGGCCCAAACACATTTATTGGGATAGCTTCATTTCTACTCAACTCGAATCAATCTGCTTGTACTTAAAATACTCATTATGAAAACCTCTAATACCTAGAATTTGGATTCCGTGAAAGATTTTTAACCTCAAAAAATTTGAATTTTTCGTTGGTCCAAAATTTTCAATATGGCGCCAAAGTTATGTCTTTGGACCAAAATGCTTGAATTTTGGATATTAGTTGCAGAATAATGAAATCTTTACAATGAATTTGGATTTAGATCGATAACATGAGTATTTCGTCTGAAATTCGTGATATACGGATTTTTCAAAATGGCCGATTTTGGCGCCAAAAATTAAGGTAGGTCAAATACCAGAAACCGGAAAAAGAAAAATAAAAATACTATCTTTTCACCGAAACAGAATATGACAGAAACAAAAACTCTTTGACATATATTCAATTTTTCAATGTGCTAAGAAACACACTAAATGGGCCCTACCTTGGTCCCACGACCTCAAATCGACTTCGGACCGGAGCCAAAAATCGCGTATTAATTTTCCAATAACTTTTATTAAAATGTTTTTTCATACAACTCATAGTTTTGTCTGAAAACGCAAAAAATCGAAAAATAGCCATTTTTGGGTCCAAAAAATGGCCATAATTTTTCGAGCACAGGGTTAATCCAAATTCAAACTACACCATCGTGTTCAGCATGTCAAAATACATAAGAATAGACAAAAATTAGACCTCGCGGAAATTCGGACAAAAATCGTCGATTTTCCTCCTTAATGCCTGGACTATATATTAATAATTGATAGATGATCAGGATTTTGTTCTATAATTTTAAATTATCTATGAATTGATTCTTGATTGCTGGAAATTGTTATTCAAATACTTTTTAAACTAATTATATTCTTATTTCAGGACTCTGCCAAATCGTACGCTTATTTTAGCGATGCCTTAAATCTTGCATATGATGTGAGACCAAATATGTCACTTTCTGCAGCTTACATGCTACAGGTATGCTCCATGTCACCTGTAATTTTTCACTCGGACAAAGATAAAGATTTCAGTAATAGTGAAGTTGTTCTAAACATTATAATATTGCTGACTGCAAAATTATTATCTAAAATAAGATCAAGCTCTACTGATATTTACGAAGCAGCACAGTCTTCTCCACTTCATGGTATTTTACTATGCATTAGACATTTAGTGCAACATCGAAATAGGAGGTGAGTGAAGTTGATATCAATCCATTCTGAAACAGGGCTAACAGTAACTCAATTACATGCTTAGTTCAATTTTAATAACTGGATGCGGAGACTTCCTCTTTCATAATACAGTAGATGGTATTTCAGCTATAGACTTACTCTATTTTTCTTATTGCTTTTAGTTCTTGGAATGAGGTGTATGCTGATACATTTGCAAATATTTTGAGAATATGTAAGAAGATTCAGAACATTGTAGTGCCAATAGTAAGTAGCCCAGCACCTGAAGGTTACACTCCAGAAAATGAAGATTTAAACCTGTCAGATGATTCGGTAAAATCGCAAATGATACTTGCTTATGCTTGGAGAAATATGAAGGAAATGACTCTTTTATTAGCTGAAATAATAGTGCAAAGTATAGAGTTACAGGAAAGTCATACCATATTGACTGAATCGGAATTAATCGAAATTGGAACGTTTTTTGTCAACATTTTCATTCAAGCAAAACACAGAGGAGTATATGAACAAGCCTATGTTGGATTTTGTATGATATGTCAAAGCTTCTGGAAGTGAGTATTCTCATAAATAATTGAACCTTAGTATCATTTTACTTACTCAATGGCTTATCTAATAATGAAGTTTAAAAAATGATGGCCTGCATTGAAAATTGATTCTTCTATTACAGTATTTTTGTCCTGTATGAATTGGTGGCACAGACTCATCAAAGATTTTCTCCTCTGTAATAAATAGTAGTTTCCATCGTTTACATGTCCTTGCGGTATAGTGTACATTGGTAAAACGGGTCGTACAGTGGCTACTAGAGCATCAACTTGATATCACTCTGGATTATCTTAGCAGGGAGACCTATTGGTCAGAGTACGTGATCCTAATCAGGATCATTGAACCACGGCTGCCCCGTGTATCCAAATGTGGATAATTACATATTTACAGTTCTTGATCTCACACCTTTTTTTATATATTTTGCATACACGAGAGGGAAACCTATAATGTTCAGCAGTGAAATGTTGGGAGAGGAGATATGCATTCGTATTTTTCTTGAAGGTTTGGAGGTTATAGGCATAGGGAAACAAATTGGCTGTTCGATAAAAAAATTATGTCTGGTAGGAAGAAGTTTCGAGTTTGACAGTGAAGTGGTGACTATTTTGAGCTCGTCTAGTCCGCCATCTGGAATATCTCGTGGTGCAACAACGGACGAGATATATCTATAGAAAAAGGAGAGATCTCTACCATATTCTAGAGAGGTCAATGAACTCATAAGTGTGATATCATCAATCAGATGAATAGCTCTCTTCTGGATATAGCCCAAGAGCTTCAGCGTATGTTTGGGAGGTAACTCCAAACATATGAACAGTCCTCCAGGACAGGTCGAATCTGTGAAACGGTTTTCACAATGGACCTCACATAGTCGTCCCATGAGAGGGTGCTGTTGGTGGTGATCCCGATCATTCTTATGGAAGACTTCATAGGAATAGTTGTACCTGATATAAGTTCATATTAGGGATTGTGGGATCCACCTTCCTGGCAACCTTGAGTTTTGTTTACATTAAACTCTACTAGATGAGATGCCCATTTCAAAATCTTTGCCAGATCTCCATTAATTGTGTCAACCTATTCTGTCTCGTTCCTCTGGCTTCAATGGATGGTATAGGGTTATGAAGTGTACCATCATCTGCAAAGCTGTGGACGGGACAGGGGGTCACTTCCAGCAGATCGTTGATGTGGATCAGAAACAAAGTTGGTGCCAAGACATCCCCGGGGAACACCAGCTTTGATAGCCATTGTATCGGAGGATACTTCGTCAACCACCACATGGAGTGATCTATCTGAGAGAAAAATCGATAGTAAGCGACAAAGTTGAGGTAGCAAACCGTATGACGGAAGTTTCCCAAGAAGCCTTTTGAATTATCCAATGATAGAGCTAGATTTTCCCCATGTTTTTCAATAGGTTTCTGCCATACATATGTTACATAGGCAAGAAGGTCTCCTGTTGCTCTAAGCCATATTGCCGGTCATTCACGATTTTAGAGCTCTCTAAGTATTGGATGAGCTCGATGTTGATTGGTTTCTCCATCTTTTTAGAGATCATAGATAATATTGCAATGGGTCTAAAATTATGAAATTGTGAATATTTGATAGCCCCAAAATGGATGATTATTCGGGAATAATTGTTTCAAATTCAATCAAATTCGATACTCGCCTATGGGATCTCGAAAACTGTAAGAGATACTAAAATAGTTAAATTGGGGCAAAGTTGCGCATTTATGTGACTAACAATATGCCGTCGAGAAAGTTTTTAAATTCCGAGAACATATCCGGAAGAAACAGAAATTTTGAAAAATCTTCTTAATTTTTCCTGGCTTTATAATAAGGATTTCATAACAAATTGTATATTTACATTGCCACTATTTCGCGCTTCGTGGTGACGTTTTCAGGTTTGCTATCCGGCGTTTTGTCTTCCGGCCACCATCATCAACTTTATTTTTGTTGATTGTTATTCCTAATTCCTGTAAACGTCTTTGAAATGGCATTTCCGGAACTCTTTCGCTTGCATCAGCAATGAATTCAGTACACTTGAACGAGAAGGTACGATTTTCCAAATTCCACCGTTTCTGCAAAATTTTCACTATCTTTCTATGTTGCAAATGTCAAAAGAGCAACATTTGTGAATGGTCGGGAAATTTAGAATAAGGTGCCTTCACCAGATCGCTGGTTGATGTCAAATTTTATATACGGATCGGATAAAAAAGTCTTTTTTTTTCATTTAAAGGTTCACTGCACGTGTAGCTTAATTTTAGCAGTTACATTACCATCACTACTATACTTTTAAAATACATGCTATTTCCATCATTAACGGAATTCCATACAGTCACGTCTTTCTTTTATATTATGTATGTATTTTATTGGTTATTTTTGAATATTTGTATGTGTTGAAAAGTGAATTCTTATTCCCAATATTCAGTATAGATATAGAAAGTATACATTATGAGCCTTTGAATTGAGTCAAACATGCATTGATAGTGGCAGACTATTGCATATTGTTTATTTAATAATTTTTTTGTTGCAGATCTAAAAATGAGAATATTAATTGTTTGCCAAGGAAATGGCTGAATGAAGCTCTTGCTCTGAGTACTGGCAAGAAAATGGATGACAGATTATGTTCCACTAGGCGAAGTGCAGGCTTACCTTTTTTAATTTTGGTAACTACGTCAGGATATTTCTCTTACTTTTAAACCTTGACTCAACTATTAAAAATTAACATTCAATAGAATTCATATTCTAATCAGTTTTAAATCCACTGAAGAAATAATGCTCACTTCTAGATTGATGGTTTTGAGGTTGTAGTTTCTTTTTCTTGTAAAGGCAACTAGGTTGGTTATGGTGAGGTTGGCACCATACTTTAGTGTATGTAAGGTCTCTTTGTACTATATCGCATAGGATATTCTTCCACTTGGTTGTCGTGCTATCTACTCCTCTATCTTCTAGCGTGATTGATTTCCGTCGTGTGATATGTTGTCATGTAGATATTTTTTATTCTCCAGAGCATTCGGAAATTCATCTATCAGTTATCAATGAATAGTATCAACTGAAAAAACAATTTCTCAACTACTCATACAATAGAATTTATTTAAATGTACCAATTGTTACAGAGTATATTGAGCACCGAGGCAACATACGACAGATGTCTTCTTAATGAAACAATGAAACAACTACTAGATGTTGCAAATAACGAAGAACCAATAAACAATGAATATCGGACTCATTGTATGAACATTCTCCGTGTTATATTCAGGCATGCGAAACTTAACGATTTAGTGGCTACTTATGTTGGTAGATCTGTAATTATTGCCCTGAAAGGAATTGAAAATGATGTCTGGGGAGTGAGTGATATCATAATGATGGGTCAATAGGTTGTAACTATGGTATTCCCAATATTTTAGGTACGTAACTCGTCCACTTTATTGTACTCGACGCTGATTACTAGAATGTTTGGTGTACAACGAACTACGGACTCTGAAGAACTAAGTGTGAAAAACAAAATGACTATTGGAGTATATAGTATTAGGTTCCCCGAATTGTTGAAGCATTTGTTGGATATTCTTATAGAAGATTGCGAAAAAATGAATAGTTCAGTTTTACACCCAGTTCTCTTGATTCTAGCAAGGTTGTATCCCTCTCCCACAGATACCAAGGTAAAACAATTAATTATTTATTTATTTATTAACGGGACGAACCCTTTACAGTATAACAAATTTAGTAAAATATAATGTATCGTAAAAAGAATATAAAATAAAGAGTTTACATTGTAAATATACACAGACATATACATACATTCGAAATTACATAATTTATTTATGTTGAGCCAGTTAAAGCCCTTTGAAAAGCAACCAAACAAATATTCCAAAAATTGAGATTTGAATAATGATTTGCGGTAGTTAAAATACGACAAAATGGAGAATGCATTAGGTAGTAGCGGGTATTTCTTTGGGGAATGCGGAAATTAATTTGTGATAGTAAATCAGGACAGTTAACTAACCCATTAATGAGTTTGAATAAAAATTTTAGATCATTGTGATTTCTACGTAATGTTAATTTTTCAATATTTAGAATGGATTCAACCAAGTCGTAATTGAAATTATAGTCACGAAATCCAATATTCATTTTATAGGCGGCAAATCTTAAGAACTTATGTTGAACCATTTCAATCCTCATGCGATGAACATTATCTGAAGGAGACCATAGAGAAGAGCAATACTCAAGGTGCGGACGCACCAATGCTGTGTAAAGATATCTTATAGAAACAATGTTATGAAAATCGCTAGAAACTCTTTTTATAAAACCTAAGGACTTAAGTGCTTTATTAACTATATAATCACAATTTGCATTAAAAGTAAGCTTTCTGTCCATAATAACACCAAGATCCCTTATTTCTGTTTTACTAGCTAAGATATTGTTATTGATATGATAATCGAACTCCACAAAATTATTGGTTCCATAAAACCTCATTACAAAGCATTTATCAACATTAAGCTCCATCCCGTTTTCGTTCTGTTAACTCTTTTTGAACTGTTAGAGCATCTAAAACAGATCCAATGGCATCAAAAAGTTTCAAATCATCGGCAAAAGGCAAAAAACGACATATCTTGAAAACATACTTTATATCGTTGATGAAAAGAAGAAACAGCAATGGCCCTAAATGTGATCCCTGAGGCACCCCCGATGGAACATTAATATCTTCAGAAAAAAAAGTTTCTAGTTTTACTATTTGTTTCCTGTTGCTAATGTAGCTTTTCAACCACTCCAATAATGCACCTTGTATACCTACTGAGTATAGTTTTGACATCAATAGCTCATGATTGATGCGGTCAAAAGTTTTACAAAAATCTGTGTACATACAGTCTACTTGACCCTTTTCATGTATAGCCTCCAAGACAAATTGTGTAAATAGTAAAAAATTGGCCTCAGCAGATTTTCCCTTTGTAAATCCATGCAGTTCATCAATTATTATATGTTTATAGACTAGAGAAAAATGTTCGTTACTATGCTCTCGAATAGCTTTGGTATATATGATAAAATAGAAATTGGTCCTGTAATTTTTGATGTCAGGTTTGTCACCGCTTTTATAGATTGCGGTTATAAAACTAAATTTCAAATAATCAGGAAAAATGCCTACCTCCAAAGATTTATTATACAAAAAATACAAAGATCTTGATAAAATAAAAATGCAATTAAAAAAAAAAACAGGTGGTATTCCATCAGGACTTGGACCCTTGTTTGAGTTCAACTTGCTTGTGGCTGAATAAATTTGTTTTGTTTAAAAAAGTTGAAAAAATATTTAATATTCGAGGGAATATTATTTTCTGTATCACGTATGATTTTTGTAACATTCCTCTGAAATTCGTTTACATTGCTTTCTTAACTGAGAAAAAAGATAAAAATCCGATGGAGAATGGCTATTTTTAAACTTTCTGTGAGCTTCTTTCTTTTGAAAAATAATATCTTTTAATTCCTTGGAATACCATTTAGGGAAAGACGATGGGCTTAAAGAGCGAGAGGGAACAAATAAGTCAATTGCTTCTTAAATAATTGCATAGAAAAGACTACCATTTGATCTAAAATTAAATTTTGACTAAAAATATTCCAGTCTTGGTTTCCAATAAATCGTTTATCATAAACAAGTACATTACATTTCATTTTGGAGCCCAGCAATCAAATATGTATTTCTACTTTGGAATTCGAAATTTTGTTTTTGATTATAGTAGAAAATTACTTTATGACAAGCTAAAGGAGAAGATTGAATGTGGCATATGAAATATATCCTGCATGATATAGGCATGACACTTCTTGAATATATCGTCACATTTTGTCATAGTTTGGCATTTTCACTTCTGTTGCCTTCAATCTTCTTGATTCGTCAATTTGTATTTCGGAACTTGCTCTATACTCCCTAATACTAACTGGGATCATTAAATTTCCTGCATTTAGAGGTGAACTTAAAAAATGATAATTCTGAATGTAATTAGTTACAGATAAGAGAATACCTTCCTTATATTAATAAATGTATGGCTCATACATCTTATAGCACTAGACAGTTAGCTGCAAGAGCATCCATAGCTTTTGTTGATCCTAGAAACTTCAAAGAATTTATTATCAACAATTTTAACAAGATTAGTGATCCATCGTTAACAAACAATGAATGTCATGGGATACTTTTGCAGGTAAGTCTGAGTTTCATCTATCATTTGCTATACGAGTTTAAATTATTATCAAGTAAGTTGTGTTGATCAAATCAGAGTCTTTTTTTTCCTTTCTCTGTTTTAAATAATCCGGCTACAATGAATAATCTAAGACTTCCCTTTTAATTTTTCTATCTTTTGTATGTGGGAGAAAAATCACAATGAAATCACTATATCCTGTATGCATCATTATAATAGTTTCATAATTACATTTTACTATTTGGCGAATGTCTTAGTTATCACCGCGCATGAGGCAGGTCAAGCTCTTCATCAAAGACCTGTGCCTTGTAACGAAGTGCCCTCGTTACTTATAATTTAATGTACTCCTCTGGTTAAAAAGAAATAACACCGACGAGGCTGAGATTCTAACGCATCAAAGTTTTGCACATCCTATGTAGAAAAAATTGAAGCTACTATCAGATAAGAAAGTTCTTCTTATTAAATTCACCGCTGACTGCCAGAATCTCAGGCCACCTCTGACGTTTTGTTTCTTTTGGCACAAAACCAGTATAAAAGGAGAACGGTTTTCACACGGAAGGGATTGAAGAATCAGCCAACCGACCGCTCAGCCGCTACGATTCGGATATATTATTACCGATCGTTCAAATTAATTCAACTCTGTTAATTTCTGAGAATTTTTTTTTTTTATTATAAACTCCGTCCGCGCTCCGTAGGATCCACTCATACACTTTGACCAAGTCCGAAGGTAAATATTCTACAACTAACTCCAGCTTCAACTGACTGCTAAAAACCGAATAATTTATTATTTGTGTTGAAGAAAAGACCTGACATCCCTACGACTAAATACAAATTCGGAAAATCGAATGATTTATTCTTTGTGTTGGGGAAAAACAGGCCGTTTGCCCACATGATCTCATTTACCAAAAACCGAATAATTTATTATGTGTTGAGGAAAAAGATCTGACATCCCTACGACTAACTACAAGTAACGGAAACCGAACAATTTATTACTTGTGTTGAGGAATTGGCCCGATCCGTAAAGAACTCGAATATTATTAGCAAACTCGTAAATTACCACGATTCGAAATCAACCTACCACCTGTGTCGACAGCGCTACAGATACTAAAGAAGTATTAACTTATTTCGGCTGGTTTCTTATTGCGGGTCAACGTTCCAAACGTACACTACTTGGCGTCTCCGTTTTTTTCCTCGAAGATCATCTGGTCGAAGTAAACAACTGTGTCACGCGAATAGAAATTCTGATTTGAATTAGATTCTAGAACTTCCGATTGTTTAAATTATTACAAACTAGCCCGACTAGGTCAAACCCTTGACTTCATTATCTAAGGTAATTTTATAATTGTTGTTCGTTTAAAAAGACTAGATGTAAATATTTATTTGCTTTTGTATATATATTTTCTACAATTAATCATTTCATTCAATAAACTGTATATACATAAACATCTGTGTTTTACTGGTGAGGAATCAATCAATTCATATCTGTCAGATTTCATTCAACGAGAAATATACGACCCTGGACCACTCATCCCGGTGGTGACCCCTTTCTACTTTTCCGTAGAACGCGAAAACTTATCTTTCCCCGAGAAAGGCGGTCACAGCCTAGACTCTCAAATAAACTCCTTTCTCTGAATAGAAGGGACATCAGAGACGTCACTGCCATCTTAACAAACACCTTCATACTATGGGCATCGCGAATGATCCTATATTTAGGAAATGCAGAGAGGCGGAAGAAACTGCCTCTCACGTTCGGTTGGAATGCCCTGCATTGACATCTTTCAGGCACCTTAATTTCGGAGGATCCAATCTGTTCCCAAAGAACTTATGGAAGCCAGCGTTGGCAATATTTTGGATTTCTGGCGGGCCACAAACCTGCTAGAATAGAATTGGCTTCTGACCACGGGCGCACAATGGGCCCAACTAAGTGGCCTAAGTGCATTTGGGGATTAAACCTCCTCCCCTCAAATGATGATGATGATGACTGTCTTAGTTACTCAAATCTATTTATTATTCGTTGGCTCTATTTGTTAAAGTGAAATCCGCAATCATATCCTATTAAAATAATTAATAAATAATCATATAAAATTAACAGTGGCTTATGCAGAAGGGGACGTGGATACAGATTTTGAAGATGATTACTTGAATGTAAAATTACATCGATCTCGTTGATTAATTATTTTTATTCACAAATACAACGGTTTTTAAAATGTACAGACAGCCGGAAACGAAAACTATATCCATGTGAATATTATATGTTACTATTGGTGTTTATGCTTCAACTATATTGAAGCATATTAATATTTGTTCTGGCTTTTTTCTAAATATTTTCCATGTGACTTCCAATTTAGTTAATCAATCAGTGTTAATTGTTTTCTCAGATTTGGTTTGTAATCAATTCGATAGAAGATCGGGACCAGTTACCAATAAACGAGTTACTAGAAAAAAGTATTCACCTACTGGAAATGGTTGGAAAAAGACTTAGCCATATATCAGCCTCAGTATTCATGGATATTATATCATTATTTGTTGGAAAGTGAGTATTCATTGAATTTGATCTAAATGTACATAATATGATAAATATTAATTTAAAAAATTAATCTGAAATGTTTATACAAACTATTAATCAGTATCATCTGTACTTGAACAAATGCGGAATATAAAATGAGGGAACAAATTAATTACGTTTTCGCAAGAGTTCTACGCCTAAAGAGTTTTCTAGATTTACTCTGGGGAGCCGGTTTCATACCTGGGTGACGGTTGAGATCTTTTCACATATCTCATGCAAAAGGCGGTGATAATCATTGGGCAAGACAATATCTAACCACACCTTCCTTGGGATGGGAAGTAAAACAGTAGGTTCCGTGTGATGTACGATGTCACCGCACGTTAAAGATCCCTGTACTTGGAAATAGTCAGGATTCGGTAAAAATGTTCCAGGTGAGTACGTCTCTTGGCGTTGGTAATTGACCGACGTTAAATAAAATATATAACGAGGACGGTCTTAAGCTCTTCAAGGCTCGGTCACCTAGGGAGCATTGTGGACACTTTCGAGTGGGAACCGCCCTTTGGTAGCTGAGTGAACACTCGGGAGTGGGAAGAGTTCTACTAGGTGATACGTGACACGGGATGCAAAAGGCCTTGGTCTATGCATTGAGGAACGTCAATGGAATAATTGTTTACCTTGTCTGTTTTTAGACTTTTTAGTAAACTTTGCTGGAATTTGTCGTCGTAAGTAATCCTTACCGCTCAGCTACACAAAAGATAACATGGTACTGAAAATAGTATAAGCATCACGAACGGTCAAGGATACTGATATAAGTCAATTTTAGGGACAGAGCGAAGCAAAAACCGATCGGAGCGATAACACTAACTTGCTGTAACTATACTATTGATAGTTAAATAATGACTCTTATCCACTAAAAATACTATCAAAGTACTGAGGTTGTGGCTACCAAGTAGCCATCATCAGAGTAAACTAAATTATAAATCAAAATGTGCCTGTTTAAATAGTATTTGGGGATAATAATGTAATCAATGGGTTACCCTCAGCTGGTGATAAGTCGAAATTTAATAAATTGCTTTTTCGTTTATACATTTCCATTCCTTCTAAATTACCTAGATATTTGTCTGTACTGTGTTTTAAAAGTGATAAACTTTCTTGTGAAATGGTGTGACTTGTATTCAAAACAAGTTCGGCTACCGCTGATTTTCACCATTATTTTTTTTATATAGGAAAAATGTTCCATATAACGTTAAAATGTGCCTTCTAGTTTGACCCGCATAGCATTTTGAATACGACTCCCAATTGATTTTGTAAATCCCGGATTTGTCGAAATCGGCAACTTTTTCAAAGGTGTTGCCTAAACGGTATTTTAGCTTGTTCGTACATCTATAAACTGATTGTATTGCAAATTTGGAAAACAAACTATGGAATTTATTAATTACTGAAGAATGATAAGTGAAAACTTTTTATTTTATTGTAGTATTTGAAGGTAATGGCTCTAATTTGGTTAGTTGGCTACGTTCCAATTTCCTTTTTGTTTATAAATTAAATTATTGATCGAAGATTTGTGGTAATCATTGTCCAAAGCAATTTGCTGAACTTTCTCAACTTCGTTGTTATAATTTTGCTGACTCAAAGGGACGTTCAAATTTATAGTGTATTGCTGTATATATGGTTTCGGCGATTACTTACTGTAGAATCATTTTAACTTTCGGAAGTTGGAGAATTAAACTCAAATTTACATAAAACTTGTAACTTTTAATTTAGAAATAATGCTTACAAATTGTTTCACCACACTGTGGCATTCTCTGAACTAGCAGTTATGACTAGATGATATTGATGATAATTGATCCATAGAGGAAGGACTTTTGAGAGTAATTTAATGTAGTTTATGCTAGTGATTTTAACTTGATCAAGTTTCGTGATTTATAGCTATAGTTGTCAAAACAAACCAGTGTTACCGGGGTTAGGGGTTTTCCCCCTAAATCTGTTTTTTTTTGCTTTGGTGGGTATTTTAAGTGGAAATTTATTCAGGTGTATTTGTTGGGGGGTTTTATTTGGATATTTTTTTTAACTTATTTTTGAACATACAAATTGTTGAATTAATAAACCGATCAGTAACAACATTTACAAGAGCATTCAAATATGCGCGGTTGTCTGCGTCAAAATCCTAGATAAGTAGAGGGCGACACACGATTCCCTGGAAACGTGTATCACGAATCACAAGCAGGAAGTTTAAGGCTCACATTTTATAATGTGTATATTATTTTTAGATTATTTAAAAGTTTAGGGGTTTATTTCAAATTTTAGGGGAATTTGTAGCGCATTCTGGGGGTTATTGAGCTAAGCTACCTGGCAACTCTGAAACAAACGAATGTAATAGTGTGTTCATTAAATCTATCAAGTTTGTTGAACGTTATGCTAGGCGATAGTTGCATAAAATGTAATGCCCGAAATAGTTGTGATTTTTACTGGAGTTTTTCACTTGCAGTTGTTCCATCCACATCGAATTGGAGCCTTTGAAGAGTATTTTAACATCTTTATCAAAAGTAATTGAAGAACAAATCTCTCCCTTAACATCCAGGAACAACTTTGAACAGTCCATGATGAATTTATCTATGTCCATTTTGCTGAATAGGTTGGAACATGTTACAACCACTTACCACACTATAAATTTTGACATCGCAAACTACCTTGTGCATAATAATAATGGAATTATGAGAACTTATTGTCTATACTTCCTAGTATATCTGAACCAGTCGTATAATGAATTTGCCTACTCTGAACATCCGTTATTCATTACCGAGGATCTCAAAGTGCCTGAACATATTCGTGAAACGGTTAATTCATTTTCCTACAATACTAAACAAGAGTTCCTGACATTTATCCACAAATTCATCAGAAGATTCTTGCGCAGTGAATTAAAGGATTTGACCCAATGTTCTGATGAGTGTTTTACTTTGGTATTTCTGTTAGTCTCTTATTATCCTTGTGTTGTGTCTACTATGTGTGATGGAAACAGAAAGAGAGCATTAGAAATGCTTTTAGGATATTGTGATTGTGATAATGAAGAAATTGTGAGTGCTGTTCTCACTTGTATAGGAGTTTTATTTTTACAAACAGATAGTGATACTTTGAGGACATTAGATTATAATAAATTAATTGATGTTTTAATGGAGAGTGCATCACCGGATGCAGCAGAGCACCGCCGTTTAACAGTTTGTGCGTTCCTTATTTCTGTGAAATTTCTGTTTTATGATGATGAAGTTGATGAACAAGAAAAGAAAATACTAACTGGTAAGATTGTTTTGCATATTGATAACCTAGAGAATACAACTTTTCTTTTAATTTGATGCTATTACGTTCCTAGTTTAATATTTCTATGTACACATTTGATACAACACAGCCTAGCATTTCGTTGTATCAAATATAAATGAAGGATTAAAGGTATTGGTGATCGAACTGAAAATGTTCACCCACCTGATTTATTTTCATGAACTATTTGAAAAGAAAATATTGTATTGATTCAAATTTGGTATTAGGCGTTAACAGTGATCTGTATTCATCTTGAAGAAATTCTAAAAATGATTTTCGTAGCTATTGATCAAATTAACAAAAAAAGTTAATCAATTTGATAAATGTCGCGGGTTTCATTCTTAGAGGATTCTTTTTGGCTCTATTGAATTTTTAGTCCAGGCAACGAACCGGAAAAAAAAATATAGTAAGTATTTTGTTCCTAATACCTCATAGATCATTCATGACTATCAAGACCGCGGGGGTCGACCTTTCTACTACCCCAAAACGGGCTTTCAACCCCCCAGAGGAACATTCTTATAAAAACAATCCAAAAGCTTAAAAAATTAATGAATTAAAAGCCGAAAATGACCCCTAGTATGTTTTTTGGGTCGCTGATCACGATTCCGCAGTCAGTTTTCTCGGAAAACTCCCTCCAGATGGGGAATATATAATAATAATATATAATTTATAATTTCGTTGTTATTTTCACCAAAAACTCTCCAGATGGAAAATTCGGGAAATTTGAGATTTTCCTGAGACTGTTATGAATAATAAAGTATAATTTTGTTGCAAAAATGACCTCTAGTAGGTTTTTTGGGTTGCTGAATAAAGGAAAATCTCAAATTTCCCGAATTTCCCATCTGGAGAAACTTTTTTGGGAAAAATTACAGCGGAATCGTGATCAGCGACCCAAAAAATCTACTAGAGGTAATTTTTGCAACAAAATTATACTTTATCATTCACTAACGTCTTAGGAAAATCTCAAATTTCCCGAATTTTACATCTGGAGAGTTTTTTGTGGAAAATAAAAGCGGAATCGTGATCAGCGACCCAAAAAACCTACCAGAGGTCATTATTGCAACAAAATTATAAATTACATATGAATTTTCCAAATTTCCCAGCTGGAGGGAGTTTTCTGAGAAAACTAGCTGCGGAATCGTGATCAGCGACCCAAAAACATACTAGGGGTCATTTTCGGCTCTTAATTCATTAATTTTCTAAGCTTTTGGATTGTTTTTATAAGAATGCTCCTCTGAGGGGTTGAAATCTCGTTTTGAGGGGGTAGAAAGATCGACCCCCGCGGTCTTGATAGTCATGAATGATCTATGGGGTATTAGGAACAAAATGCAAAAAAAATTTTGAAATTCTAGCTTACTATATATTTTTTTTTATTATGGCCTTTTTCCCGGCTTATTGCCTGGACTATTTAGCTATATTATTATTGCTGTATTTTTACTAATATCTATTTTTGCACTGTAGGTGAAAATTTATGCAACGTTTTAAATATCATTATGGCTTTATTTGAAGATGAGGATTTAAGGGTCAGGAATGCCATGAGTTGTCTCACAGATGAACGAAATATGGTAGCAATTGACGCAGAGTAAGTATAATCATTTTTAAAATGAATATTGTGTTTCGATTTTGCCACCAGTTGCCAGGTAGCTTCGCCTAATAACCCCCAGATGGCGCTGCAAATCCCCCTAAAATTTGAATAAAAAAACCTAAACTTTTGAATAATCTAAAAATTAAATGATTCGGTTCCAGGGAATCGTGTGTCGCCCTCTACTTATCTAGGGCTATGACGCAGATAACCGCGCATATTTAAATAACGGAAATGATGTTATGCTTCTTACACTCTTGTAAATGTTGTTATTGATCGGCTGATTAATTCAATTTGTAATGTTTAAAAATAAGCAAAAAAAATTATCCAAATAAAAACCACCAACAAAAACCCCTAAATAAATTTCCCCCCTAAAATACCCACCCACAAATTAAATTTAGGGGGAAAACCCCTAACCTGGCACCACTGCATTGCCACCATTCTCAAAGCCGAACTAGAAGTTCGATTGCATTTTGTAGAATATCTATGGTTTCGGCATTTACGTAGTGTAAAAGCATTTTAACTTTCTGGAGTTGGAGAATTAAACTCAAATTTACACAAAACTTGAAAAATTTAATTCAGGAAATAATGCTAACAAATTGTTTCACCAAACAGGGGCATTCTCAAAGCTGGGACTTTTCAACTAAAGCTTAATCTAAAATTATGTCCTTAAATACTAGGGCAAGGTGAAAAGTTCCTGAAAATAAAACAGATGGCGCCATAATCGAAAATACCATGTGACATTTGTGATGTACCATCTTTAACTAGAACGCAAATGACTGATATGTCATTCAGTTCTATTTTGACACCCATCGAAAGCAAGCAACCTTGAAGATTTTTGTAAACATGGAAAGAAGTGAATTTCGCGTGTTGATTAAATATTATTTCTTGCGTGGGAAAAACATTAGGCAAACCATAGCATCGCCTGTTAAACATTATGGGGACGATTGGAACGACTTTTTGCGCCGTTTTGTAACCGTGGACGAAACATGGATCCATCGCAACACACCAGAGCCCAAAGAACATTCGAAACAGTGGACTTCTTCTGGCGAATCGAAGCCGGAAAAGGCCAAAATGGGCTTATCCGTCTACAAAGTCTCATGGCGACAGCTTTTGGGATGCACTATATCGATAACCTTGAAAAAGGCAAAACGATCACCGGCGTGTATTATGCAGAGCTCAACAACTTCAAATCGATCCAACGATCGATTTGAAGCGAAAGCGGTCGCATTGGTTCATCCACCATATTCTCCAGATTTGGCCCCCTGCGATTTTTATCTATTTCCAAACTTGAAGAAACGTCTCGGCGGAAAGAGATTTGGCTCCATCGCTTTAACAAAAGCCTATTTTTAATGATTGCTGAAATCGTATTATTTGAAAGGGATCGAAAAATTAGAAAAATGTTGGACGTAGTGTATCGGGCTACAAGGAGATTATGATTAGAAATAAAAGGGACTTTTCACCTTGCCCTCTTATTTTTAAATGAATCTAAATGTGGTACAAATTGAGGGATGGGGTAGTTATTTATTTAGTTGTTACAAGGAGAAAGTTTAGCAAGTTATTTATAATATGACGCTCAGAGGAACATTAAAACGTCTGTTCGTTTATTTGAAACATTTTTATGGCTGTCACAAGGTTCGGCATTCTATAAGGTTCCTGAGCCAAACGTTTGCCCTACTGAATTCTAGAAATTATATTCGTTGTTGTGATGAATTATATTACAAAACAATCATCGGGGTTTGAAGATATAAAAAAATACAAATATGATAAGAATAGGGTCGTTCAGTGAAATTAACATTATAACCTTTTTATGGATTTTCTTGTAGTGTCTGAACCCCTAATATACTGACAAAAATTTCAGACCAATAGCTTTATCCTGTACTGAAATAATTCAAGTTGAAGTTGCGCTGGTGGAAAAGTACCGAGACAGCGCGTGACGTCACTATACGCACACGTAGTGTAGTGGCCGCGGCATCGCTTATGTTGCTCGTATTTATCCTGTGATAAGTGTGTTGTTCTTTTTAAAATGTACGCATTGAAAGCTGGATTTATGAAAGCTGATTCTGGTAATCTACCAGAAGTGGATATATTTATAATAATGGACTATTTTAACAAAAATAAGGACTTTATTAGCATTACTGCAAATTCACTTGAATACCACGATCCGCGGTTTGTGTCGTAGTAGTAGTTTCTCTTTCTGTGTCTTGATTAAGAGCAGCCAAATCATTATCAGAAATTTCAGTTTTGGCAATCAAAAATATGCGGTATTACACCTGGTTTCATTTGTATTCTGCCACTTTTCATAGTTTTTAAGCACATGTAATTTTCTATGTCCTTTTCAACCTGATATGAAAATGATGTATTAGAAATTAAACTCACCCTCATTATATTGATATGCTCACATCAAAATGATCTTCGCAACAGTATCTCGATCCTTTGTCAGACACAAAATCAGTTCTACGCATAGCACGCTGCCAAGCTTTTCTTACTTTCTGGTTGGCAGGCAGACAAATGAATAGCTTATCCGGTGCATTTATAGATGTATTCCTACACTCTGGTACCACGCAACTTTTGCGAAAACTCTTTTTATCGCTCATTATTAGTCAAACGACAGTAAATTCACGATACATATAGTCAACACAACGAAAACTGACCCGAGTTGACTAATAACGAATACCTCTTGTCTGGCGCCCATCAACCATACGTATAGTCACGTCACAATCACCTGCGCCTCGTTCAGACGCGCACGGATATCAAATATTAATTTTAGGCTGTGAACATGTAAATAAAAAAAAATTTATTTGGTAGTTAGATTATTAGAGTACAGTACTTTTGAATTATGAAATAAAAAAAAATTTTGAATGAACCTATTGACATGTCTCAAGAAAGTGAGAAGGTCCAAGTTTTTATCTGTACCATTACATATGTTCTATGTAGGCTCGTCGTGTCACACGACACACGTTTATATAGTTGGACCATTTTGACCCTTACATGCTGCAATGTGTACTCATCAATTCTATTCACAGCAGCAGTAATGCGTTCATTCCATGTGGTAGGCATTGATGGTATGTAAACCATATCTTTAATGTACCCCCACAGAAAAAAATCACAACTGTGAAACGGTACCGTGTTCACAAAATCTTCCTTACAGCTAGCTGGGGAATACCAAGTTCATGACCTGGTAGTAAACTATTGTGGGATGCGCTCGAAACTGTGTAACTAACTGGCTCCACAGCACGCGTCTTCCATTGCTTGTTAATTGTCTATATCTTCGCAAGTGCCTGGTGGCTTGGCGATGACGTACTGTAATGCTTATGAAGTGCACGTTACCCTTTTGGTACTACGCAACAGATGACGCTTAGCGAACTCACTTCTCACATAGGAAACAGCCTCGAGATTCCAGACCTGTATATACGACCGTGGGTTGCTATTTTGTCATATCCCCCACTAAATCATCGTCAATTAAATTCCAATCCTTTTGTATTCCATTTGACATTGACGCCTCGACGGAAACGCAACATGTGTATTCGAGTGTACGGAATCAAGTTTGCTTACTAGCCTCGTCAAACCTTGCATGCTTTTCAACACCCCTAACTAGCCGGATAGTAATAAGCGTGCTGGTGGCATGTAAACTCTGTATAATAGACGCTTTATGAAATTCCATATTATATCTGTAATACTTTCTAAAATATATCTCTTCAAAAGTCGATGATGCTTTTATAATAACCCTGAAGAATGTCTCGGAAATCATTTGTGCAGCATTATATTGTCTTATCGATCTCATTCCGAAACGAAATGTCTACATTAAACGCGAATATTTATATACTCTTTACCCATTTGATTTAACCTGCCGGTCCTGACTTTCTGATAGTCAAGTTCCTCATCAAACAAGATTATTTTTATAGATAAATAATTCTAAACATTATGGTTGTAGGATCTCTGATTAATAAAATTCTTACAATTCTTGTAAGTATAAAGTATTTATTCTTAGCATAATTCACTTTTTAGAAACAAGTGTGGTTGGAAATCAACGCCCGAAAGAGCACGACTAGATTTCTTGAAAAGTTGTATGAATATTTTACCCAAAGATCATGTGATTGCATTCTGGTTTGCATGGGCCAATAGACATTTTCCCGACAGAAGTAAAGACATATCTGAGGTGAGTTGTTTAGTGAATTGAGATAATTTTAGGTTCATTTAACCTTATTGATTTATTTTCACAGATCTTTGAAAGAAGCGAGTTGAATTTATTTGCAGAAAATATCCCAATCATTGGTATAGCAGCTAAGCTTTTGAATGGACAATTATGGGCTCTTCCATATGGATTCAGTTATGATGATAAATCCATTTTTTTTGAAGAACAGTGTTTAATGGTGGCAACAATTTTGTTGAACTCGATAAATAAATACTCATTTCCTATAATGGACTCTCATACTAAAATACCTGTGATCTGTGCGTTAAAATCTATAGTGTCATTTTTAGAGCAATGCGGAATTAATCAGAATTTTCAGAAAAATTTCCAAATTCATTTCTTTGAAAAAATTGTAGAATATTTACGAAAGCAGGTTTCTAAAAAGGACTTCTATTCTCTGAAGGCGACTCTGTCAATATTGTTTAATCCTGCTCTAACTTACGACAAATGAAACTTCAAATAAATTTTATATGAAATGATACTATTTCAAATGATTATTGCAGAACTGCAATATCTGTATGTTTTTATATCTTTACAATTGAAAAAATTCATTTCATGATTTTATATATTTTATGACTTGCGAAATTGATTAATTAAAATTATACTTTTTCAAACACTATTTTTCTTATAATCCTTGCTTGCATGCTTTGGAAGATTGTGTTTAGGTTTTGTGACTCATGCCAATAAAAACAGTCCCTTCAAATTATCGAATTTTCATAGGTATCTATTTTAGCTACCTCCCGGACTATTGCTACAACTCATGAATTGTCAAGACACTCCAGGGCAATAGGGCACAAAATCTGGCTTTACCTGGGAAGTACTGTGGGAGATTTTTTTGGCTTGTTATGGGACAACCCCTTATAAAATTAGTTCCATACATTTTTCTGTAGGAAATTGTTCATGCATATAAGCCATGTCTAAATGTCTTTGTCAGGTCTGTTATGATGAGGTTTTATTTATTGGTTTCAAAAGTTAGTTAAAACTCGGTGTTATAAAACATTTATTCATCATGGAAACTGTATGAAATGTTTATACAACAAAAAAGTGCTTGTGAATCAATAAATTTGGATGTTATCTTTTCAGCACATAAATGACAGCGAGTTTTAAACGAAAATGTGGTGACTAAAGGTCTTGTCCTTAACTGGGAACATCCAGCAGTCTGGAGCTTACATAAGAGAGCTGCAATAATTTTTCGGCATTTATCATAAACTATAGCATTCTTGAGTCCTGCCAAAAGTGTCTACTGTCCTTCCACTTTACACTTGACTCACAAAATGTTTTTATTCCTCTTTCTTTCACCTCCACAAGTTAGGTTGCACTTCCTTTTCACACACAAATGAACACTGACATAATGAACAGGAAAACTGTACTGGGAAATTCGCAATGTAACAAGGACATGAAAGAACCACTAATCATCAAATCCTTTTCGAAAATACTAAAATTCTAGCCTGAGCCCCAAACTTCTATCAGCGAAAAATCCTTGAAGCTATAGAAATCTAAATAATCTGAACCGTGACTCGGATATTACCTTCCCAACATTTGGAAACCCATCCTCGAAAATTCCACTTCGCACATGATCACACAACGGCAGGGGCAGGTGCCGGAACGGAGTTAACCACCGTAATAAAGGCAGTGAACCGTGTAGCGTGAAGGATTTCTCCTACAATAAATACGGCTACAGAAACGAGTAGAACCAGTTTCAGTTCAAGCCTCAAGCCTGCCCTGAAGATGCCACCTGTAACGGTTGGCGAAATGTCGGCATCAAGTCGAGCTATTGTGACGCGGAATCCATCCGGAAGCCAAGATTTTTCCAGATTAGCTATCCGCGGAAGTCTACAATTCAAGACAGTATTTGATAGTATATGATGGGGTTTGCTCTGAAAATGAGGCATGCAAGAAAGATGGATGATGGAAAGATAAGGAAAGAGCACGCCAAGGTGACTCGGCGCCGAGTGTAAAGGAGAACTTTCTTATTCGTCTTCTCATACTTGTAGTTCCTCTATTTGGCATTTTACGAAAAAACTTATAGAACAATTTGATAGGGGTTTTCTCTAGTTTTCTGATTTTCAATCAGAATTTTCATATATCAAGGCAAAAAAGGTATAAAACAGAATTTCCGGATAAAATTCCATTTCCCGGTCATGTAGTCTATTGGGGCTCATGTCCAATTATAGTTCACCCAGGGAGTTCAGTCATTTTATAAAGCAGATGATCTTGCTGGTTGAGGTTTCGTTCAGATCTTCTGATAGGAGCTGTGCCTTACCGAACATCTCGAATCTGATTCTTTCCCCAGCTGTCGTTTCATCATCTCGGGGCATAGTCTACAGGATGTTTCTAAAGTCAGGAGATTCTTCAGATCATTTTTGAAGAATAAAAGTCAAAGGTGAACCCCGCAGATCTATTTCTGTAATTATCTCCGAAACAGTTGAAGATAAAATTATGAAATTCAAAATGGTAAATAAATACAACGATGTCTGCAAACAAAAATATTAATCTTATATGTAAATTCTCGGGAAATATGTCACATTAGGGAGGGTATATGTTTACTATATTGCCGTCGTTACGTACATTTCAGTCTCACGGCCATCAGAAGACATTTGAAAACTAATTCGAATCACTAAAATGCGGATTCCTTAAACTAATTGCACTAAGCACTGATCGTCTTTATCGCATGAGTTTCAATTAAAAATGCACGTCGCAACAAGAATAATTTAAAATGTAACGCAATGTGAAAAAAATGGAATATGTATTAGAAAACCACTACAATTTGGTCAATACTGCACAAAAATAGCATTTAATAACATCAGGCTGTACCCTGAATTTCATATCAAAAAATATCGCGTTCCTTTGAAACAAATTAAATCAATATTTTGGAGCCATCCTTAGTCAGATAATTTACAAATCTATTTTACTCAAAAATGGCGCGTCCAATCGAAAGAAAACAACGTATTTTGTCAATGAAGTTCAAATTTCAATATTTTTCATTCAAAATATGAAAAAATACCATATATAAAAGTTGGGATATTTTTACTCTAGGTCGTCCCCTACACGGTATAAAAATATTGTCAGGCTTCACCTTTTAGAGGACTACAACTCCCTTAAGAAGCATTTTTTACTCTTATTGGTATGAACCCTAGACCTATTATCGTAAGGAGACGAAACATCTTTCATAAAACTGCATTTGACTTGTCGCAATGATTACATGAAGTATGACAAAGAAAACCAACGGACCTCTTTGTCGCCGAGTCATAATTACTCCTTATTGGTAACGCTGTAACTATGATTGAAAAACTTGGTACTACTTGTAAGGCAACACCGCTTCGAAATAGCTACGAGAAGTACGGAAGCTGTCAAATTGCGTAGTACAGAACCAAGTCTCCATTCATAAAAGGGGCGCGGCACGGCGTTGTTGCTTTCTGAACAAATGATGCAATGGGATGGAATAGTTCTATATTTAACAATGTGAATATTCTATAATTCAATTGGATATTCCAGGTTATCATAAATTATGGAATATTTTTCAGAGAAAACGACATTTCAACAGTATTGCTTCTAATATAACGAATAAATAAGGCTATGGACGTTTTTATAATAATTACAAATCTCAATCCGGCACACAGAATAACTAATTCGGCAACAGCACATTCCATACGGCCATACTTGTAATATACAGCGGTTTGAGTGGCCCGAAATTTGGCAATGTCTAATCGTGTTTAAATGTAAACAATTCTGTCTCCTTAGGATAATAGGTCTGTGGTATAAACTTATTTTCTTAAATCATCCGAGGAATCTCCTGAATTTAGAAACATCACTATATAGACCGATTACAGTATGTAGGTTTAACTATAGCCTATTAGTTAGGCCATGTAGAATTTGTCACTCTACTACTCGAAGCGTGTTGTATTAAAATGGTATTCGGATTTGAATAACATCTAATATTACATTCATAAATAATTTGTGTCTTTTCAATTACCTTATGATTTTTGAAATTACCGGAAATTAGTTGGAATTTAGCAAAGTTAAATCTCCAGACAAGTAAAAGCCGCAGGAAATTGAAGTGAATGAACTCATTTGATTGATAATAGAATCAAATTAAGCCATACAAATTTAGATGAACGTATAATTTATTTTCTGCAAAAAATGAAATTTTTATTAAATTGCTGTCGATACTAAAACCTGAAACAATGGAAAATTATTCATATTTTCATTATACAGCTTCTAAACTACATCATCATTTTTGTAGTTCAATAAAACGAATAAGAAATCAACATTATCCACTAAAAATATTGTTATAGTACTCAGGAACCTTCAGCTACCAAGTAAATTCTGAAGATGGCTACTTGGTAGCTGAAAGGTACTCAGCTATAGCACAAATTAGGTAGATAGTCCAGGCTGTGAACCGGGATTTTAGCTATAATTAAAAAAAACATGTAAGTTCGAATCAAAAAATTTTTTTGCATTAGCTTCAGGAGGTTCTCAGGATCATTCATACACCTTAAAACCTCTTGGTAACCCCAACCCCACCCATTGGGGGCGAAAATGGCCCGAAATCTCCAAGTCTTGAATTGTATTTTCTACAAAAAAAGGTATTTTGGCATTTCGAGTGCACCTAGGGTTTTTTTGGGTCGCTGAACACGAATCCATAGCCAGATTTACTTGCAATCCATCGTAGGGGTGGTAAAATCGACGAAATTGACCAATTTTGCACCCCTATATGTTATCTTGCAATTTACGTGTTTTATGCATTTTTAGGATGCACCAAGGAGATTTTTTGGGTCGCTGAATAAGATTCCGAAGCCAGATTTACTCGAATATCATCGTAGGGGTGGGAAATTTACAAAAATGGCTAATTTGACACGCTTCTAAATTTTTATCATTTTTGCATTTTAAAATTACTTCTGTGTGAATCTGGCTTCGGAATCGTATTCAGTGACCCAAAAAACCCCCTTGGTGCATTCGAAATGCCAAAAAGACGTAAATTGCAAAATAACATTAGGGGTGCGAAATTGGCAAATTTTGTCGATTTGACCACCCCTACGATGGATTGGAAGTAAATGTGGCTAAAAAACCTCCTAGGTGCACTCGAAATGCCAAAATACCTTTTTTGTAGAAAATACAATTCAAGACTTGGAGATTTCGGGCTATTTTCGCCCCCAAAGGGTGGGGTTGGGGTTCTCAAGAGGATTTAAGGTGTATGAATGATCCTGAGAACCTCCTGAAGCTAATGCAAAAAAAAATTTCATTCGAACTTACATTTTTTTTTCCAGTTCCTAGCCTGGACTAAGAAATAGCTTCTTTCATGAGAAAAAATAATGTTTTAAAAATAATTCAGGTATAGAACAAAAGGGTATGTAAATAAAGAAATGTTTTTATTTTCATTACTATACTGTAAAATAGAAGAAAATACATAAATCTGTATGATAAAACCTAATTGAGTTGTTCAACAAAAAACTTAACCTACTGCCTCATTTCTTTCCCAACCAAATTACATATTATGATAATTATTATGTATTCCATAATAGTATTCATAATTAATAGAATCTGAAGAAAAGTCCTTCATCTTACATAAATAAGTATGTTATATTATTCTAATTTTTTAAAAGGCTATTGAACAATTAAAAACAATAAGCTGCCAGTGAGGTACTTCAAATAGTGAATAGCTATGAATCATCAGACTAGGATGGTTGGTAGAGAATTTGACAAGTATAATGCACAATACAAAAAACAGTATACATCATTTTATGGTATACAGTATGAATAGTATACAATCGTATTCAAGACAGCATCATTTATGGTGATAATTCTTGGGCATGCATAGGATCATACCCACAGCTACTGGCATCATAAGCAGAACCTTGATCATAAGCAGATCCCATCGAATAGCCCATTGAATCCTGAGGTGGAGCAGGTGACATCATTGGAGTTGGTGTCCCACTATATGGAGAAGCACCAGCAGCTTTCTTTGCTGCATAGAGATTAGCTTCTTCTTGTGCTTTTCCAATGTTTTTCTTATAACGAATTCGTTTATTACCAAACCAATTAGAAACCTGACTAACAGTAATGCCACATTTCCGTGCTAATTCTTCCTTAGCTTCTTCACTTGGGTAAGGATTGGATAGGTGTGAATAAAAATATTCATTGAGTATTTCTGAAGCTTGCTTGCTAAAATTCCTTCTTTTTCTTCGTGCATCCAAAAATCTGGACCTGAGAATCATAACAGCCTCACATGTGGATTGCTTAAGTTGCATTTGGATAGAACTGAATTTTTTATGAATAATTTGAACCATCCTTTCAATTTCTTTAGGTGTGATGGGTCTTGTTCGAGACTGCTCTCGTAACAAATTCATAACATGGGTTGTAAACTCATTACAAGCTTGTTCATATTTCTCAAGTTCTTGATGGTATATCTGTCTAATTTGAGCTAATTTTGCTCTATAGTCTGAATGTTCTATAGCATTGTCTGGTTGACCAGCTTGAGCAGCAGCTGAACCAGATGCAGCTGCACCAGCTCCACCTCCCTTTTCAGGGCCAGCAACCCCTTCAGCTATTAACATGTTATCTAATCTCATGAGTTGAGGATCTGGTGGTTCCTCTTCTTGGGTATTCCTTAGTGAAAGTACAGTTTTTTCCTTAATTTCACACAGTACGGAAAAAAGAGCTGGTTTCATTCTATGACAATTTAAAGTGTGCTTTCTGGCTTGAGCTTCATCTAAGCTCTGATCCGTGATATTCATAATTTGCTGCAAAATCTCACCGATGTCCTGTTTACGGGGTTCATTCTCCCCCGTTTGAGCATCTCCCTGAGGGTTCATTCCGTAAGGTTGAGGAGGCATTAGCCCACCACCTCCATGACCCATCATCCTTCCAGGATCATCCATTACCAATAAGTAAATTGTAAGTTATTTAAAGTTTGCCTAGCACTTTGCACAAAACCAACACTGGACCGAAGAAGATGGAGGAATGGAGGATGTTTGACAACAATAAATAAACAAAGCAAAGTGCGTTAATATTTCAAGGTAACGCACCCCTATGCGCAGGCGTGAAAAAGATGGAAGTATGGATCTGTTCCTCATCAAGACAGGACAGTACTTATTATTTTTTGGGATATATAAGTAGTGTTGTATAACCGGGAAATTAATAAAAGTATAAAACCTTTACAGTACGTATTATCTTACTTGCGAAGCAAATCTACAAACACAACAACTATGACAGTATATTACGATTTTTAAATATTACAATCGAAATACAGATGTCACCGCTTGAAAGTTCTGCCAAGGCTGAGGATACTGATATATTATCTGGGTAGTAGACTAACACGGATAACTAATCTTGAAAGTTCTTGGCTTCCGCTTCGCAGTAGCATGGGTCGATGCCGACGTTTCTCTAACTATTATAGGTGGTATCTTCAGGGCAAGCTTCAACTGAAAAACAGTTGAGCTCCCCTCCACCATTGTCGGCGTTTAACGGCTTACCGCGATCTATAGTGTGGCATAGGTAGTTTCCTATCTTAGTCTATATAGAATCCATCATTGGTATACCCAACCGCGTCTACTGCGAAAGTATAACTTGGATGTAGAATTAACGTCCTTAATCTGTACAATAGTGTTTGTTTCATAGACTTAAAAGTTCTCCTGGGCAACGACCACGACTTGGATCGTGATCCGCTTATCCTGCGTACATTATTTTACTTATCGCTTTCGCATGATTTTGGTCAAAGCCTTCTAGAGTTATGTAATGATGTAGAATTTGTCACGTGACCAAGGCGACTGCTACTCGAAGCGCGTTGTATTCGACTTTGAATTACATTGATTAATAATTTATGACTAATTAGTTACCGTATGACATTTGAAATCACCGGTTATTTTTTAGACTCTAATACAATTACATGCTCCAGGAATTGAATGAATTGATAACACTGATAATGGAATCAATTTGAGACCACTTTGAACAAAATCCGTCTTTTCCTTCAAGCCATACAAATTAAAATGAATATAATTTTATCTTCTGCAACACATTAATTACATCTTTAAATTATTGTCGATACTAAAACCTGAATCAATCGTTGTAACATCATTCATATTTTCATTAGAAAGAATTGAACAAAACTGTAATCGAAAGCTTAAAGAAAAAATTCACAGAAATTTTTGAATTTTGAAATAGTCATTATAATTTAATTGATGATTATTCTTGACCCAGGTATGAATTATAAATAAATTCTTTGGAAATAGGTCACACTAACACATGCTTATTATTTTTGTTTTTACGTACGTTTCGTTTTCAGGACCACCATCAGAAGACGTATTATGTCTAAAATGGGATTTCTTAAAACTAATTGTATCCGCACAAAGCGTCCTTATGGCACCAATTTCAATTAAAAATGCCCACGTCGCCGAAACGAACAGAAACACGAATAATCGAAATGATGTGTTTCTGTTCGTTAAACTACTTTCAAGCGTTCTTCATAATCAATGAGGTTAGTCTATTCTAACTCAATGTTCGCGCCAAGGCCTGTGGAGTTGGTCACGTGACACTAGCATTACGTGGTCAAGACATTGGCTTGTTATTAGAGTAGGCTATGGTTTGGTGTTGGTTTCCTGTCTTCTTGTACTCAATCCTTGATTTCATTGAGTCAACATGATTATAATAATTCAAGTTTCTATCTGTGCACGAGATCCAGTTCTGTGATATAACCTATGTTTCGAAACGTTTTATTTGTATTGTAGTATAGATTAGCCAAGACAATAATGGAATTGGAAAGTATAAAAACACTATTAACATCAAACGAGGATGTTTGTAGGACTTGTTTAAATACATTATCAAAAGGAACTGACAACTGTTGCATTTTTGATCATCATACAATTCACTACATATTAAAAGTCTGCACAAATGTAAAGGTAGATGTAGATACATTTATCATATTCATTTCATGTATTACATGGGTGTTCTTAACTTGAATATTTGTTCTTCAGTTGAATGATGCCAGTGTATTCTTGGATAGGGAAATTTTGAAATTAATGTTACTGTCCAGCTGACATAAAAGCAAAACCTAGGATTAATTTCATAGACAAAAAAGTAATACTTATCCCAGGGAGTCACTTAAAATCAAGGAAGAGCACACTAGAACACTACCATCGGATGGTCATTGTAAAATAATAAAATATATTATATGAGCAGAACACAATACCTTTTATTGACAGATTGACATGAATAGGCTAACTTTAAAATAAACTTTAAGCATAAGTAGTCAAATAATGGTATCAGTAGTATAATAAGATAATGAAGATTGATACCATCAATTTCACTGTATCATATTAAAGCTTTGACATTCTTTTGCCATCAACTTTAGTCATCATTCAAATCCATCACATTGCATGTGTACTTGAGTTCAAATCAAAGAAATATACCTAGTCTTCGATTTGGGCACTCTAATTTCAGATACTTGCTGGAGATGGCCTTTCCTCACAAATATGCTCTGCATGTTCATCTATATTAGAAAAGTTCTCTTCTTTCAAGTCCAAAGCGGAATCTTCCGACATCATTTTGAGAGAAAGTTTCAAATGTTTCAGAAGTGAAGATTTGAGGAATGTGGAAGGTAAATATCAAGTGGTTGCAATATAATGGAATGATACAATAATATTTACAGGGGGTAACCAAGATATTACTGCAGGTGAATCAGATACTTCTTTTGTATCAAATGCTTTCAGTTCAGTAAGTTTAAAAATATGTATAGCTTGCATTCTTGTTCTTAGGTATAATCCCCACCTGTTGCATCTAAAAAAATAGCATTCTTGTTTCCATTCATCCTTTATTGTTATGACATAGGTACCTGTTTACATAACTTTAATCAGTACTTTATTTATACACGATCCAGACCGTCCCACTAACCACTCACAAATACCATTGATCCTAGGAATAAAAATTTACTTTTAACTGTATCATAAGCACGTAAACTTGGTGAATGTCATTGTATGGTGGAACAAATGTCCACAGTAAATCATGTATGAGATGACAATGTATTATCCAATTTATGACAAGTTGAGGTAATGAATGCCAAAAGTCTAAAATTAATAACTGCAAGTAGAAAGAGAATACCAATTGCAATTTTGAAATTTGAAGAGTGATGTATGTTCCAATTGGGTATATCTACATGTAGGTTCTACATTCTTGATCTTACTGATATTCAAATCATTTCCATTGGAAAATAATTTTGGCATTATATTGATTTTCCAATGGCCTCTGTTGACCAATATCATGAATCGCTTTATAACTTCTAGCATGAAGACAAGTCAAACAACCAAACTGAAAAAAAAGAAGATATGTGCATTGAAAGTGTTATAGAAACCGATATTTCACAAACATGTGTATCATTTCAAGAAACGGCTCCTCCCAATAATGTACATGTACAACAAAATAAAAGTGAGAATACTAAAGGTAATAAGTAGATTAAGACATTAGGAATGTCACATAGTGTTATTAAATACATATATGTATCTTTTATTTTATCAGTTTTCAGAAATGAACAAACTGATTCACACATGTGCAAAATCTGTATTAAAACTTATTCTTCCAAGAAGTCTTTGAAAGCTCACTTACGATCTCATGGTTACATTGAAAGGAATCATAATTGTTCAGAATGTGATAAAAAATATAGTTCACAATATGAGTTAACTGTAAGAAGAAGAAAATAAGTGTTTTCATATTTCAAATTTTGATTATATTTTAGGTGCATTTACGAAAACATAGTGGCAGTAGGCCATTTGTGTGTTTGGTATGTAGTAAATCATTTATGGACCCCAGATCTTTAGAGAGACATAAAAAAATACATGAAGGTACATATTTCTGTGAATACTTGATTATAGAATATAGTTAATCTTCAAAATACTTTGATTGTGAATATTACAATTACATGAAATGTGTATTTTTCTTTTAGGCAAAAAATGTCATACATGTTCAGTATGTAAAAAGCAGTTCCTTCATTTGTTCACATTGCATGAACATTTGAGAACCCACACAGGAGAAAAACCCTTCATTTGTGCTACTTGTGGCCATGCATGCAATACTTCAACTCAACTAAAAATTCATACAAGGGTTCACACTCAGGAGAAACCATATACTTGTGTGTTGTGCTCTAAAGTATGTATGATTTTTGGCTCTTAAATTTAGGCAGTTTAGATGCATGTAGATTTGAACAAATATTTATAATTAATTTAAATGCATAATTTCATAAACATATACTATAATTAAAAAAATTTCTACAGAGTTTTTCAACGGGAACAGGACTCAATAACCATCAAATGACCCACACAGGAGAACGAAAGTTCATTTGCAATGTATGTGGGAAAGGTTCCAGATCATCAACCGACTTGAAAGCACACTTGCGAACCCATAGTGGTGAACGCCCGTTTGAATGTAAAATACCTAATTGTACGAAGACTTATAAAACACACAGTCAATTATGTGCCCACATAAGAACACATACAGGTTAATATAATTTAGACATATTTATAATGCTGTGTAATTCTAGTCTAGAATTTTACTTCTTTTCACTGTCTTAACAGATTTTAATCTTAAATTCTGAATGTTGAGATGAACAATGACAAAGAGACAAATACCTATACTTGGCAATTTGACTTTTAGTGTACCAAGCTTAAAATATCAATTGACAAATTCTAGTTTATCAGTAAAAGGTTATTTTAAAGAATCTAAAATTGGGTATCGTATAATGAAGTGTGATGTTCTTTTCATAAAAATAACTTACCAATTGAATTTATTATTCATTTCTAATTGAAAATTCATATGTATGGTGGAAACTGGTGAGTAATAAATATATTACGCACACGAAAAATAATAATTGTAACTTATTAAAATTTATTCATATATTTTTATATCAAGAAGCTGCATACAATACACAAGTACTGACATTAATATCTAGCATGATATTTGGATAAAGACAGATGTAAACATGTTAAACAGGGTTGTTTTAGGGGAAAAAAGGCACAAATGTATCGCATGTGGAAAAGTTTTTGGCGATACAACTCAGCTGAAGAATCATTTGAACACACATTCTGGACAAAAACCATATGTATGTAAAGTATGTGATTCTAAATTCACACAGTCAGGATCTTTACATACACATATGAAATGTCATAGAAAAACCATGGAAAATACATAAAAATTAAAGATCTGAATTCAATAATTTTTTGTTATTTATGAAATACCCACCTAAATCATAGTTTGTATGTTGGTGAAAAATTAATCTTTCATATACATTATGAAAATTTTAACCAATTTTTAATCTACAGCAATTGTATAAGTTCTTAACCCAAGGATCCATGTATTATATATAAAGTTATTAAAAGTACTTGGCAAATTTTGTATATTGCTTTCTATAAAATGAATTATCATCATTTTAAAGATTTTATGTATGTAATAGTATATTATTCAACGAGCATATTATGGTGGCTATTAGGATGGATGAAGTAAATCATCCAAGTGAATAATAGCCATAATTTGCAAGTAGAATACTATACTTTATCCACGACCCTTAAATATTACTTTGATACTAATAAACTTTGCCGTTGAAACTAGTCAAACCAACAAATTGTTGACGTTTCAAATTAAATTCGATCGACGTGACGTTTCATAGCACGCTCTATTTTTATCGTATTTGTCTAGAAAAATTTCTATCATGTTAGTCATATTGATGTAGTGAATAATGATTTTCACTAGTGATTAATGGATATCATTATGCTTGAGGAAACACATGCAATATGCATATTTTATACAATAGTCGTGGACAAACCATATTAATTAAAAGAATAATTGTTGTACATTGGGATATTTATTGCTATATTCTACATATTTTTTTTCTAAACATTTAAAATTGCTATACATATTGATTTTATGTCAGCGGTCTTTACAGTCTTGTGAGGTAGAGCGGTCAGACGCATTGTATTGTTTCACAATACAAGAGAAACAAGTAAAGCACTATAATGTGTTGTATCTAACGATATAAAATGCGCGCAAGCTAACTGACACCGTCCATTTATGGCCTTAATTCGCGATAGAAGTACGATTATACACACAACCTTGTGTCGTAGATCCAAACGAGAATTTCAAACCTTCATCAAATTGGTCTTTATTTCTAAGTACATGAGGATCATAATTATTATAATTGATTCGTACGTAACTCTAAGTAGATATTTATTTAAGAACTTGGTAATTGGTATATATTTTTACATAAAAATTATCAAGTTTTACTATATAATTTTATATTTTCAAATATCTACACTAGTGACACACCCGTATATGAACGTCGACGTAAGGAAATTAAAATAAAAGCTTCTTTATTATTTAGTTTGCATAAATTGACCAAGGTAGTATTTGAAAACCTAGTAACAGAACGCTTAAAAAGTTGAATAATATGCATATTAAAATATTAGTTTCTTACCTATGTAATGTCTATTCAGAAGGTACTCCTCTAATTTGCTTATGACTACAAGCAAAACTGTCTAAAAACATATTTACAACAAAAACAAAGTCCAATAAATAATAAAAGAGCACTAAATCACACAAATAATAGCAAAATCACTTCACAGATGATTTCTTTCACAAAATTGAAACAAATATGGCACATTAAAATTAAAAGGGAATAAATACGAAAATACAGTCACACTGGATACACTATATCACTTTTAGTGGATAAGAGTGATTATTTCTTATTCATAAAGAAAACAACGAATGAACAGATTAACTACCTAGTTCTCACTCACCCGCAGTTATCTCAAAACTCTACTTCCGTTATAAAACAGTGGTTCCCAGCGGACACTTAAAATTACAAAAGTATCCTTCGGTGAAATTTATAACTAAAGTGTTGTTACAGCTGACATTATGAAATTGGCTGTAAACTAATGTTTTGTGTTCACATTGTTTCAATAAAATATTGGAACAAACTAGTTTGGTAACATTGTTTCTTTTTATAACATAAAAGAACAACAGTTGATATTTTTTAACTCCCTGAAATTATTTACAATCTGCGAACACTGTGTGACAAGCTAAGTAACTTCCCTTTGCATTTCACACATACAAACTTACCAAAAGCCTATATTACGTGATGTCGCACTTATTTTGAATTGAGCGCTGTGACCTTGAATTGTAGACGCTATTGATCACTCTGGACGGATGTACTTCCGCCCCAAAGGGATACATCAAGAAAACTAGAGACAAAACTCCTGTGGAAGGGGTAGGTCAAATAATTGGAAGGAAGATAGGTGGGACCGCCGATACCAAATACGAGACTTAGAAATGTTCCGTGACCATAAATTTACTGCGTCGCCGAACAAGACTCCAATTTGGATAACTCCAAAAGTTTATTGAAACACCTACTAATCCAAGGAAATAATATTAAACTGTCGAGGGTCTGACGTGTTCGTACACGCAGTAAATTTGTGCTCACGGAATAAATTTGAGGTACCGTCTACGTAGGGTCCGAATATCGACTCTGCTCGCTCGCCTTGGTTAACAGCATAGGAAGTTTGGTGTCCTGCCATCTATATATTCATGATGTTTTGTTAGCACTGCTAGAGATGGGTAGGAAGTTTGGTATTTCCCTTTGATATGTTAATATGTTAATTAATGAGTATAGTAATGATTAAATATATTAAAATTATTCTTTTTGCCTTGAAGTTAATATAAAATAATCTGTACTATTTATACAGTCTTAAGTTCAACTACCTTATTGTCAATTTACAGAAATCATTTTTAGTTGGTATACATTTAAATGCAGATTCTTTACTAGCTCTTTTCCTCAGAATTAGTAACATTTTCTATGGGTTCAGCTGTTTTACTGACCGAATAAAAGTTGTAAGGAATATTCAAGATTTGATGAATCAAATTGGCACATTCTATTTTAATATCTCCCTTTTTGTATTCTAAATATTTTTCCATCAGAAGCTTATTCATATGATGAATATTTGGATGTTTTAAATAATCTTCAATATCCATCCATAAGCATTCTGCTATTTCCTGGTTACATTTTGTAATTTCTGTTGTTAAAGGTTTTAAACTTACTACTACATATATATCTGAACATTTAAACATGAATTTATGAGCATGTCTGAAGGCTATTACTGATTGGAATTCGGTCTTTATATTGGTCTCTTCTAAAACCTCACGAATTGCAGCATCTAACATGTCTTCACCTGAAACAAAAATATTATCTATATTGCAACAATTGAATATTAGAATAGAAGTTCCTATGAAAGCTTGACAACTACTTACTTAAAAAAGATGATGATATACAAAATTTGAGAATTGTCTTTCTCCTATATGCAAATATTATTTTAAGCAGACAATAACCTATACCCAAAAAAATGTTGATAACACTTTTGAAATTGATAAGATTGAATATAATTCAATTATGTCAGTAATGAGGTACATATTAGATTTTCTGGCTAATGAGAATTGGAAAGAAAACATTCCTGTGGCTCTACAAATTGGGATATTCATGGAATTACAGATGTTTTCATTGTGAACCTACTGCCATTCAAAATAAAAGCAATTCTAAATATACATGATGGTAAGGTAATCTACAAAACTTCTCATGCATGGAAAAGTTTACATACAAAAAAATGTGTAGTCTTTACCTGGTTCAACATAACCTCCAGGAAGTTTCCAGAAGAGTCTAGTGGCATATTTTTCTCTAACAACAAGTACTTGTGATTTATCATTCACAACCATGGCACCCACTCCTAACATTGTATGTGCATATTTTGGTAAATTATCGATTTCACTTGATAACCATAAATACATCATAACAAAATCATCCTTGGCATGATGATACTTGAAACCTTTCTGAAAATAATATTTTGTGTAATATCGAATAAACATACAGAGATGCATAGCAAGAAAGACACCTATTGTAACATGATATTTATAGAATATCAAGATTATGATAGTATTATATAACCTGTTCATTTATTCAGCAAATTTTGTTCTTATTCATTTATTCACACTAATAAGAAATTTACATACAGTTAAATATACAACACTGAAAAGACAAAATAATTAGAAAATCCCCAAAGTAAATATTGACTAATGTTTCAATTATTTCAGAAAAAAATTCCAAATAATGATTCAAAGTAAATAATTGCCTTCAATCATTTAACTTGATTTGTGAATGTACACCTAAGAATATTGCAATGTAGTTAATTTAAAACAGGGGAGAGCATAGATTAGGAATAGGTTTGAAGAAGACAAATTGAACTTAGTTTACATGGAATTCCAAGATGTCAATGACATGGACTTTTAGAAGGGTTTAACTAGGGGAGTGTTGTACCTTGGAACACTTTCGATATTTACATAAATTTTAAATTCATTTTACTTTGGAATGAAATCGACTTAGAGACAATATTTGCAGAATTTGAACATTTTATTAAAAAAAAACATTTCAAAAAAAATATTTACTTTTGCCTAAAACTGATCCATGGTACAATATGTTCGTGTACCATGGATCATTACCTAATGTACTTTGAAACAAGTTATTTGAAAAATAGAATGAATTTAAATTTATTTATTTGAATTGGTGTTCCAGTTTCTGTTCTTTGGTTAGTAGTTGGTGATGATATTTGATCAAGTTTACATCCTAAATCAAATAAAACCTCTATACAAATAATTTTTTCAATTTATATAAATTTTTACACAATACTATTCCTAAATTTGGATTCTTACTTTTCTTTTGAATCAACACACATACTGCTCCATCGACGTATGAATATTAAAATTTTATTTTGTTTATATAAAGTAGCTTACCAATAATTTAATGTGTAATTTCTAAAATGAATTGTTATAATTATTATTACAATGCAAATAAGAACTGAGAATATTAATTCTATAAGAACATTGAAAACAATAGTGAGGGTTCAAAAGTAAAAAGTAGCAAATATTCTGAGAATTTGAATACCTTTACTAATACAGGGACCCATTCAGCTTGATGTAAAAAAACTTTAAACCATATAGCCCTTCTTTGATTTTCACGCCAATATTTTAATGAATCTGGAAAAAGAGAATAGTAAATAAATATTTATTTTTTAAATTAGGAACTAACCATCTAATCTAGAATTGAATTTGCTTGCATCACAATATTCTTGACTAGATGTTACTGTTACTCCATTGAATCTATCTGCTTCACCTTCAAAAATTGTATTTGTACTTGTAGACATACTAGAGATAGATATAACCCTAAAATATAATTCCTATTTATATTGCTTAACTATTGATCGATTTCTTACTTATAGAATTTGGAATGTAAACTAATGCTACTTTTCAATGAAGACCATGAATTTTTTGAATGACATAACCTAGACTGTGCTAATATCGGTAAAATATTGAAAGTACGCATCACACAATCACACATTAACTGTCATTTCTAGACCTTGACAAGTGACAACTTGGGTTAATCACGGTCCACGGTCATATACGACCGTGTCACGGTCAACGAGGTCTACTACGTTGGTCACGGTCGTATATACAGGTCTGGAAACTCGAGGCTGTAATCCTCAACGAGGTCTATACTAGACCTCGTTGGTAATCCTGACAACATATTTCGATCCATGCGCTAGCTAGTGGCTGAGCGAGGAACTACGAGTTTGGCGAGATGTAAGAGACTCATGTCAAACATAGAGTTCCCAGACCTGTTCTCATACATTGAGCGAGTAGCTGGCCGCATAGATTAGATATGCCGGGTGGCTAGGGGCATTCGGGCATTGACATAGGCAATGGGTAGGAGTAAGAATAAACTGAACACTGTTCAAGTTCAAGTGACACTGCACTGACAGAGGAACAAACACAACATCACCATTATCACTTAAAAGTCAAAAAGATTACTCTGTAAATAAACATTCTATTGTAGAATAAAATATAAACAATGGAAATTAAATAGTGCCATTAAAGTAAGATTGTAGGATTATACATATCCATAACGTATATATAATATTAAATCCCGATTATTGATGTGTAGATATGTACAAATATAATTGATTTTTTTAGTTATGGAGGATAGTATGAGTGTAAAATCAAATGAGTCAGTGGCTACTAGTGAGGAATTTGATTTTATTATTGATAAACCTGGCATAAGTAGAACTCCTACTCTTGACATCATAAGTGGAGGCTTAAACGAACTCAAAAATGCTCTAACTGAAGTACTTCAAGAACGAGAAGGCAGTATGAATGAAGTTATTGAAGACAGTGTTAAACATATTGGTCAATCTAAGTTTTATGGTTATCCAGTTGAACTTGGGAAAGACCCCTTAACTGTAGATGCTAAATTATCCCCTACTGAGAAGCAGGATTCTATGAAATCTGAGTCTAGTGAGGGTGAAGGTATAGAACTGTTTATTTAATATTTCAATTTCAAATGTTTATATACTGAATACCTCATCACTTATTTTAGTTTCAGACATCGATCAGGATTGTACAATATTTTCTGGTGTAACATACTTAGGGGCTGCAAATATCAATGCCCCCAAGTCAGAGGCAGAAATTCAACGAAATATGGCAATATTGAATGAACAAAGTGTAGATTTAGGAATAAAAATTTCTGTTTCTGTGCCATGTTCTTCACAAGGTATTGTAGTGTGAGTATATTTTCAATTGTTATTCATTATATTAAGGTCGTACCAAAATAGCTGATGCTGGTTCATTAGCTATATTAGATCTGATTATTTCTGTTGTCATCAAGATTGATTAAGGCAACACATTACACAATAATGTTTTCAATCATATATTTTGCACTAAACTGGCAATATTGAATGAACAAAGTGTAGATTTAGGAATAAAAATTTCTGTTTCTGTGCCATGTTCTTCACAAAGTATTGTAGTGTGAGTATATTTTCAATTGTTATTCATTATATTAAGGTCATACCAAAATAGCTGATGCTGGTTCATTAGCTATATTAGATCTGATTATTTCTGTTGTCATCAAGTTTGATTAAGGCAACACATTACACAATAATGTTTTCAATCATATATTTTGCACTAAACTATTTGCTTCTATGATGTAATATGAAACAAATCCACCTAATAGCAAATATTTCTAGTAATTATCTAATAGGATACAAAGTCTAGGCTAGTGGCTGCAATAGTGTCCAATTATTATTTATTGTAGTCCCGTTGATAATTTTTAATTATGACTGGCACACAAGGAAATCTCATCCAGGGTGTTTAGATGGTGACAATAATCTTTTAAGGTTTAGTCACTAATACCCTTATTCACTAAATACCACAAAAACTGAGGACCTTTTAATGATGAAGCTGGCACCAGTGCATCCAAAGAAGGTGAACAGTTTAGATATCTGCTCCTATGATACTCTGCGACTCTAACCAATTAATATTTAATGACAAGTGATGAAAAACAAAGTAATAAGTATTTTATCAATAAGATAGTTTTTCCATTACAAACAATTGTGTAGAATGATAGAGATTCTGGAGAGATGATGAATCTTTTCCATATGCAATTGAAAAATAGAATTTTGAAGTAATCAATTAGTCCAGGCTATGAACCGAAAAAAAAAATTTAAGTTTGAAAAAAAAATTTTTTGCATTAGCTTCAGGAGGTTCTCAGGATCATTCATACACCTTAAAACCTCTTGGGAACCCCAACCCCACCCATTGGGGGCGAAAATGGCCAATTTTGTCGATTTTACCACCCCAACGATGGATTGCAAGTAAATCTGGCTTCGGATTCGTGTTCAGCAACCCAAAAAATCCCCTTGATGCATTCGAAATGCCTAAAACACGTAAATTGCAAAATTTCCCTAAAATGGATAGCAAGTAAATCTGTCACCGGATTCCTGTTCAGCGACCCAAAAAACCCCCTAGGTGCACTCGAAATGCCAAAATACCTTTTTTTGTAGAAAATACAATTCAAGACTTGGCATGTTGCAAATTTGGGGGAGATTTTGGGCCATTTTCACACCCAATGGGTGGGGTTGGGGTTCCCAAGAGGTTTTAAGGTGTATGAATGATCCTGAGAACCTCCTGAAGCTAATGCAAAAAAAATATTTTGATTCAAACTTTCATTTTTTTTTATTATAGCTAAAATTCCGGCTCACAGCCTGGATTAAATTGGACAGATACAAATTTTAAAGATGGTGTTAAATTTGCAAAAACATCTGATTCAGGTTTACCCATTTCATGGTATTAGCTTAATTAAAATTCAGAGAATACAACCTTTTAAAACTATAAATAAGAAACAATCGCCCTTATCCTCTAAGAATACTGTTAAGTACTGAGGATCTTAGAGCTACCAAGTAGCCATCATCAGATGGTGATGGCGACCGTACCAGCTACTTCAGTGACAAAATTAATTGTTGCGAAGCAAGAACCAACGTGGAGGTGTGGAGTTTCTCTTGGCAAAAAATATTTTGTTCGTTTTTTTATTTTGGATTTTTGATATTTTTTCTTTTTTTTTAATTTTTCTTATTTTGTTTTTTTTTATCATTTTTATTGACTTTTTTTATATATTAACGGAATTCTACGGTCTTTAGTTTGCGAAAAATGATCAATAATGTTATCATAAAATGTATCATTTTGTTTTAAGTGTTTTACTAAATCTTTTTCAATAGATATCAAACTAACATTGTATAAACGATTTTGGCCCATTGTATTTCGCATGTAAGATTTAATTCGTTTGAGAGTAGAAAATGATCTCTCCACCGATGCCGACGTGACAGGAATGGTGACTGTCAAACAAAGTAGTTTATAAAACTGAGGTAAAACTTGTTGCAAATCATTGTCTATCATATATTTTATCATATCGGCGTGAATGTCGTAGTGGCCTAAAATATCTTTATCCGAGTATACAACGCATAATTCATTGTGCAGTGCTATTTTATCAAAAAATTTATATTTTAGAACCAAGTTATCTAAAAGTGTATTGGGAAACTCTTTTGAAAAAGATTCGAAAAATCTTCTATTCGTCAAGTCGAAAAACTTCAATTCATGTAAATCGGAAAATGGAATCTCAATTTTACCTTTAATAGTATCTAAAATTTCATAAAAAAAGTTGTTTATAATGTAGTTTCTTGTCTACCAATTTATATGTTTTCCTCCTTTAAATATTCTGTTTACCGGTTAATTTAAACTTAATACTCGATGTAATATGTTTCTGCGATTTTTCATGTCTGTCTATACCACGAGCTAAATTTTTCAAATCATCATAACCCGAGTGCCCCCAACATGAAGTTGTATCAGATGTAAATAGCAAGTGATACCAGCAATATAATTTATTGTGTACCTCAGATCCTGTTAACCATGAATATTTTTTATAATTATCAGTATCAAATGATCGATTTTGAAACATACCTGTCATCACTAATCCTTTCAAATCCGGTAAAGGCCGTATATTTCTAAAAACACTTTTCTGTCATATGTTAATCCACTAAATGGATTTTCTAAGATCTCAGCAACTAAATCACTACTCATTTTAACGTTTAATAACCAAAGAACTCTTTGTTAATATCTCATCGAACAGATAATTATAACTTAACCTTACATCGCGTGGCGAAACAAAAACAATAACTGACGGAGCACGTGTCGCTGTCGCAGCAAGTATCGTATTTCATTCGACCGACCGAGTGCGTACGAGAAGCTAGCCTACATAGAGTGTTGCCATATTCGCTGTTTTACCCTATTTGGCAATTGAACTGGTTGGAAAAACGGCAACTGTGTTGACCACACGTATTTAGCGTTTGAGATATATAGAGAATCTAACCTCTGGCCACTGTTGCCAGATTAAAAATAACTACTGAGAACTGGGAATTAATTGTAAAATTTAAAGAATTATCAGAGAAACAGGAAATAAAATGGAGAATGATCATTAAGATAAATTGGTGAGGAGGCGAATGCATGTAGGCAATGCAGCGGTGTATAGGGATTTAATAAGTGCGAGCGAGATTCGGCAAAGATTCCTAGTGCTTCCGTCATTAACTATCAAAAATGGCGCTATTTACTAGAATTGAATTGAAGTCTGTACTGTAAATTAATTTCATTATTCATAGAACAGATTTACAAGATATTTAATTTGCCGGAGATATTTGATCGGTGACTTCATCGTCTTGCTCGTTCCACTGATAAGCTCATGGGAAGAGCGAAATAGTTGTCTGGAACTAATAAACGTGTTGTCACTGCCTATTGATTTTACATGAAATGTGTTTATATTTCTCTTGCATCATATACTTCCTTAATTAGTTTAAGCAAATCATAGATAATGTTGAATTACCTCTACTTTATAGATGGTTATGGGTGGCGGCTTAGCTTTTATGTTTCATTACTCTTTTTTTTTGGTTTATTCCTTATCTTCTAATGAACCACTAAAACCGCTTATTCTTGTTTGTTTTTATGTTTTTTAGCATTCAGTACTTCGACAGTTTTTATTCGCTTTATGTTTGATGCGAGATTCCAGTCTCATTGTGTCTGTGACACTAGAATCTTAATTTTGTGACTGAATAGTATGTATTATTGGTAGATACTGTTGATAGATTGGATTTTATTGTCGACCCATATGTTACTTACATTTAAAAATTATATCGCGGTACCTGGCCTTGGGGTCCGACTTAGTTTGATGTACTCACACAATCTCAGCTCAGTAACTACCAAAATCAAATAAGTTAAGTTATGGTCATTTCGACACAGGATTTGTGAATTTACAAACCCGAGTTTCCTTCATGACCATTGGTTCCTATTCAATCACATGAATTACAAAACGTGTTACTTAATTTGTACCGAAAAAATAAGCTACCATCGACATTATTCTACAGAGTACAGACAAATGTGCATTGTACAATTTAATTGTAAACCAATCGAATAGTACGTCTTAATATTCTCTCAATGTGTGGATTAAGATTTTCAAAAGATGTAGCCCTGTTTTTTTTAGACCGCGTTCCTGATAAACTGTCTAGTGTACGTTTAAAACGTACACTATTTGATTACGCTTTTTTATTGCTGATAGTACAATGAAACATAATTCCATTTGATATGGCATAAATATTGCAATTAACTTAGTGTATCGTTGTTCAGTGTGGGTATATGTAATCTCAATAATTTATTGATGAAATTAAATGTTCTGACTGGTAATAATTCATTAAGAACAAAGAAAAAACTGAAAATATTAGATTTTCATTCTCAATTCCAAAATATTCATAATATTTCGTCTCCAAATGTTCGAGTTACACCAAGTTAACAAATCAGCAAAATTATTTGGTAATAATTTATTATGAACAAAGAAAGATATAAAAGGATTCAATTCTCATTGTCAATTCCCAAAAATTCATAATATTTCGTCTTCAAGAGTTCGAGTTACAAGTTAAAAAATTAGAAAAACGGATAATTTCTTAATATCATTCAATATTTTCATAATAGGCAGGAGAAGGATTTGTTGAAAATAATATGAACCAATGATACGAAAAATTATTCTTAAGGTATGTTCTTCTCATTATTTATATACTAAAATTTTGAATCTCCATCATATTTGTTAAATTACAAATTTCTCAAAAATAGGCTATATTCCTTTTTCTCAAAAATAAAATAATTTGATGTAAATTCTGAGTAGGCGTGGAAAAATGAACTGTTGGTAGCTTGAAAATTCTTGTTATAAGTCTTATTTTTCGTTTGTCCCCTTGATTATGACATTGGTATAAGTCTTATTTTTCATTATATATAAGTTCTCGGGAAATAGGTCACACTAACACGTATGCTTATTATTTTCGTCTTTACTTACGTTTCCGTTTCACGACCATCATCAGCAAGACGTATCAATGTCTGAAACGGGATTTCTTAAAACTAATTGTTAATACAGATAATTTTATAACATTACCATACATTCCGGAGACCTCAAAGAAAATTAAGAAATTTTTAAAAAAGTGATATAAATGTTGCGCATAAACCTACTAACTGTGTTGGTGAATATTTTTCAAATCTAAAACCTTCAATACCTAAAGATAAACAACCGCACGCAGTATACAAATTAAATTGTTTAGGTTGCGATTGGACTTATACAGGAATCTCTAAACAATATAACCACCAATTCGATTACAAAAATTTTAATATTTCAACTAAAAAAACCAATTATTATAAAAGATCTATTCTACAGATGATTCACATAAAACGTGACTACAAGTCTATAAATCATAGAACAGACGTTCAATCATTAAGTCAGATTTATACTAATTTAATTAATTAAAACCCTTGGAAATTCCTACATGCATCTTTATAATGTTGAAAGTATATTTTAGGTAGGATGCTCAAATAGCAATATTTCATTTCTAATAAGATCTGACAACCTTTTTCTATTACCTCATAAATCTTTAACATCTGGTTCGAAAGTGGATACTTGAGCGTTATATTTTTTGGTTTAAGTCGTATTCAAACATTACTTGAAAAGTAATGTAATAAGAAACTTGCTAAAACATTAATGTGTTACAATTTCGATTACTCGTGTTTCTGTTCGTTTCGGCGACATGAGCATTTTAAATTAAAATTGGTGCAATACGGATGCTTTGTGCTTGATACAATTAGTTTTAATAAATCCCGTTTTAGACATTAATACGTCTTCTGATGATGGTCGTGAGACCGAAACGTACGTAAAGACGAAAATAATAAGCAGATGTGTTAGAATTTATATATAATGAAAAATAAGACTTATACTACTGTCATAATCAAGGGGACAAACGAAAAATAAGACTTAACACTTTCATAATCAAGGCGACGTAATAATAACTAATAAAGTTAACTATGGTAATATTTCAGCGATATTGAGTTGATAAAATATAACTTGTAGAAAGCAACATTTATTCTTTTAATATTTCGTCTTCAATTATGCTCAATTTCAAGGGATATTGTTATTGCATAATAAATCATTTTACTGGTCCATTATTTGATCAGATCGTGAAATATTCGCCTGAATGTTGATTAATAATTTGAATCGTGTGAAATTGTATAGTTTCATCTCGTGAAAACAAGATAAAATATCTTGATAAAAACATTGCCAGTGTCATGTTATTAATTTAACATATGGCCCATCATATCAGTGGATTTTAAAAGTGAAAGATACTAATGAAGTAGATTGTTTTTATATGAAAATACAGAACGTTTTTATAAATTCTTACTTTTGTTTTGTCTTTCAAAAACCTTATGATATGGTTTATTTATTTTAACATGAATGAGTAGTTGCTTATCATTAAAATGGAGTGCAAAATAAAAAAGGAAACGGTACCTATATTAAAATAAATGTATTAAAAATACCTATATCTGTTACTTAAACCATCATTTGACCATGAAAATACGATGGACTCTTAAATGTAGTGTATTCAAATACAAGTGTAGCAGTTACATTATCAATATATGCGCAATTTGGTATAAGAATAAGAATAAATATATAATATATTATTTCTAGATTGTACGACGCAAACACCAATTCTGTAATTGCAAGGTATGAAATTCATAGAATTTTATTCTATGCTCGAGGCGCAGCGGAAACTCCTAAAGCTGGGTGCTTTGCGTTTACTTGGTCCCATGGCGACACACAGGAATCCGCAATTTTTCAGTGTCACGTGTTTAGGTGCGATATAGCAGAGGCCGTTTCCAGAGTTTCAGGTAAATAAATAACATTCGAGTAACGAGTTAATTATTATTCGGTAATAACTTTGCAATGAGTAAAATAAAAACACTCTTAGCTCTATCAAACATCTGAACAATGGTGTGCCGCAAGATACTGTATTGGGTCCAATACTTTTTCAGGTACACGTTAACGATCATTGAAAGGAGAGTACAAAAATTTGTTACTTAATATCAAATGCCGACGATACAATATTCTTTTTCCAAGGCAAAACTATTCAAAAGTGAAATTACAGAATTACACTATAATAATGTACCAAGTGATACAAATATAACCAGGTGATACAAATATAACCAGGTGATACAAATATAAGTGAACATCAACTAAAAATATCAAACAGGATTACGTGTCTGGGTATAATAATAGACTCGCCTCTCAAATGTAACTTCATTCTGTCTTCAATAAAAAAAATAAAAAAAACTGTTCTACATTTTGAAAGAGTTAAGAACTAAAAAGTACAAACCGCATTGCCAGATTCAATCATTCAACATGAAATTATTGGCTGATGTGGAACATACAATAATAATACTCTTAAACCATTATGTGTTCTACAAAATAAACTAGTCAAATAATTTTTTTCGGAAGAATCGGTTATTCTCAACACATATTTATAAATCAACTAAACTATTCAATATGAACTTTTCATAAATTATTATGTACTTAATGCAATGCAAAATGATGTCAATTTAGATAGATAAGTACTTACTTCACTAGACAAAATTCTAATTCTCTAGTTCTGGAAAGTTGTTTCGCTCTCTCATATAGGTCATCAGCAGAACGAGTTTCCAATGTTACTGAACCTCTATCGAAGGTATATAAAACCAACTAATAGAATGCTAGAGAACCAAAACTATCTAAAGCTCTTTACGGGTAGATGTCCCATTAAGTAATCCGAACATTTACTTTAAGGGGAATGTTAGACGACTTGAGCGCCAGATGGCGACATCGAACCGAATGTTGCACATTATTTGGACTACTTCCATTTACTGGTAGATGGCGTTGATGTTTTTGTTTCTCTATAACTATTAGTTAGTTATGTATATCTTCGATAGAGTAACATTGGATACTTTCTCGTTCTGATGATGAGTTCTATGAGAGACCGAAAGACATTCACAGTTTCACACAAGCCTTCGGGTGCATTTAAAAATATTTAAAAACCATAATTTCGCGCGCCGTACGCCGTTTCAAACTGTATTTCTCTGTAATTTGATCCAAGATTTTTGTCAATCGGCCTAAAATTGGGCCCTCTGGAGGCCCAAACACATTTATTAGGGTAGCTCCATTTTTACTTAACCTAAACCAATCTGCTTGGGCTTAAAATACTCGTTATGAAAACTTCTCATAGACTAGAATTTCGATGCTGTGAAACATTTCCGACCTCAAATAATTTCGATTTTCCGGTGGTCCAAAATTTTCAAAATGGCACCAAAGCTATGTCTTTGGACCAAAATGCTTGAATTTTGTATATTTGGTGCAGAATAATGAAATCTTCCGAATGAATTTGATTTTAGATCGATAACATGAGTATTTCGTCAGAAGTTCGCAATATACGGATTTTTCAAAATGGCTTATTTTGAGGTCAAAAAACCAAATAAAAGTGAAATAAAAATACTTTTCATCGAAACAGAATATGAAAAAACAAAAACTCAATTTTTAATGGGCTAGAAAACACTAAATGGGCCCTATCTTGGGCCGACGACCTCGAGTCGACTTCGGACCAGAGTCAAAAATCGCGTATTAATTTTTCCAACAACTTTTGATTTTAAAGTTTTTTCATACAACCCAGTCTTCTCTCAAAACGCAAAAAATATAAAATACCAAGTTTTTGGATCCAAAAAATGGTCAGTTTTTCGAGCACTTTCCTCCTTAACGCGTGGGCGATTTGAATTAGTTAATATTTGAGTGGGTAAAGGGTGATAGTGTAAACTTAACTATTTTGCATTTAATGAAAATCAAATGAGTTGATGTATGATAGATGACACATTAATTTCCATTTATAGAAATCTAATTGGATGTTATTTGTAGCATGTTTTGCGAAGGCATTCCAACGTATAACACGTTCTATGAGTAGTTCGGTAGCATCAGCTGCAGATATGGCTGGTTCAATAACGGCACTACCAGAAGCTCGTACTCTTATGTACGTATTTGAAGTGAACCTTGAAATAAAAGAGGATGATGGAAAGGTGGAATACTAGCTGAATATTTGTATCTATTTCTCTAAAATTTATTTTTTCAGGGGACATTTTCCACTGTTGGTAAGGACAAGAACGGTTTCAAACTGAAGACTAATTTAGAAAAACAACTTTGTCTGAGCATAAGACAAGTGTCTGACAATGGACCTCAACTTCTCATAGAACGGTGTTTTGGTGTACTAATAGCATCTGGCAGGCACGTACGACATTCTGATATGCAACTTTTAGAAATGGTAAATTATTGTAATTTTCAAACTAACATATACTAGTATATACCCAGAAGTAGAAGTAGTATTATTTTAAATATTTGATCAAAAAGAAATCATTCATTAGTTATGTAGAAACTTGCGGTTGTTGATGGCTCATGTATTATATATTTATAAATTCTTTTTTAGAAAGAGAACTCAAACTCTACGATAGATCGGAATAGCACATTCATATCTGCGTCATGGGATCCCACTGAACCGACTTTTGATCTTCTCAATGTGGAAACGCCGAAAGATGTTAAACAATTCATGACGATAGCAGTTGATTTAGTTATAAGAGGGATTCAAGAACCAGTACGTTTTCAGATAGAATCACCAGTTCGGATATTTAGTCAAAATGAGAGAAATTTTTGGTATTTTCACAGGAAAACTTTGATTCGGCAGTTCTTCCTTAACTTGAAAGAGGTTATTTATTTTTTTAATTCTAACTATTTTATATATGTTATTGTCAGTAACTGTTCCACAATAATTCGTAGATGTTTGTAATATAATAAAAGGAAGGTAAATCGACAGTTTAAAAGGAGTCAGGTATTCCCCCGGACTATTCTCTTTATAACACTATTGATAAGAAATAATTACCCTTATCCACTAAAAATACTATTACTGAGGACCTTTTGGCCACCAAGTGGCCATCATCAGAGTGAACTAAATTATAAATCGAAATGTGCCTGTTTAAATACTATTTGGGGATAATAATGTAAATTTTCTTGAGAAATGGTGTGACCTGTATTCAAAATATGTTCGACTGCCGCTAATTTTTCACCATTATTTTACTTTATATGGGCAATATGTTCCGTATAACAAGTTAAAATATTCCTTCTAGTTTAACCCACATAGCATTTTGAACACGACTCACAATTAATTTTGTAAATCCCGGGTTTGTCGAAATCGGAATCTTCATCAAAGATGTTCCTAAACGGTGTTTTAGCTTGTTCTTACATCTATAAACTGGTTGTATTGCAAATTTATAAAACAAACTGGAATTTATTAATTACAGAAAGAATGATGAGTGAACCTTTTAAATTTCATTGAAGTATTTGAAGTGTAACAGTGCGCCGAGCGTATGTTTTATAAATCTGAAATTACTCCAGATTTAATGTTTCAGGGCAAGGGAATAGGTTCGAAAGCTTATCTCACTGCTTGTAACACTTGTACTTGTAACAGTCGGTTGGGTATTATTTCAGGTAGCGTTAATACCTCATCGACGTGTTATATGAATTGAGAATTGCTTGCTGGAACCTGTTCGGATATCAAGGATCTTAGTTGATCCGTGTACCCTTAAGGTTCTTTCAAGCTGCCACCACAAGGTGTATATTTCAGCCTACCTAGAAGCTGTTTTTCACTACGATGCCTTGATTCCTTTCAAGGGACCGCCTCATACAATCACATCTTTAAATCTATTCAAGCGTAAATTCTGAAGGTCGTATTCGCTGACAGGTGATTAGGAATTACCAGTTAAACTCGTTAATCAAATTAAATGATTAATATATATTGGATAAAAGTTAACAAAATTTAGTACATCAAAAAAAAAAACTATTATAAAATTGGTCCAAAATATAGAAATGGGAATGATATGAATTTACAGACGCCAAGTGGGAACCTGGAAGACCGTTATCAATGTCGCTAGTTCTACCCCTTTCGCCAACGAGCGAGTTCCGGCTCAGGTTCTCTTAAGAGAGTTGGAAAGTGAAAACTAAGTAGCACACACGGAACAGTGATCGATTTCGCGCTCGAACAAGCCGAGGATTGATAGAAGGTTTAGAATTAAAGAAAGATTCCTCTCTTTCTGGTAGCCTGGGGTAAGCCTAACGACCTGATACTCTATCACATCCCCTAAGTGATCTCCGATAAGCCGAATTACTATTGATCACTACTTAGCCTGAATGGCAGGAAAAACATATATTAACAAAATAAACATTGGCGGCCGGAGCATGATTTGAAGGTTAAATAACCACATTATATTATATCGCCGATTCAGAGGTTGAGGTCAATATAACAGTTGTTCTTTGGAAATCAAAATGCACTTACCCTGTTGGTCTAATATCACAATTCCCTCTCGAATCCCTTGTAGAAATGAGGCACAGAAAATTTACTCACTGGAGTTCTCCGTCGAATTAAATTATGGATGCTATGGAATTGTCACAAAATAATTTAAAAGGGAACAAACACTTTCCGCGAAAGACGCGAACAAATCCAGCGCTTATTCAGCTCTAGGAAAAGCATAACCCTTGTTGCACAAATCCTACGTTTAATTTTTATAACTGAGCCAATTCAATGCTCCAAAATACCCCTACGCCAGCTACCTACAGCTCCGGGTTTCTTTCTTTTAAAATACTACAAGCAAAGTTTAACGAAGGTTGAATTTAAATAATTTCTTTGTTGACTTATATGAACACAAATTGATAAATTAATTTAATCTCTATACATTTCTTGAATTTAATTTATTACAATGTTGACAAACGGGATATTAATTGATTTCAAAAAATATGATCTTGTAACACAAATTAATCTGGATTAAGGTTCTACATGACTTGATTGGAAAATAACTCTAATACTTTATAGAGACATCATTTCAACAACAATAAAAATATTTTAATTATTTTGAGTGGAATCTAAATACAATAAATGACTTGAATTAATGCAACAATGGAGCAACCCTGTGGATATAAAGCTGGCTGGACTTACCGAACGAGTAGGTGGTGAAGATCTCTACTTTTTTCTTAAAGTAATTAGTTTTTATGAAACCCTTGAAGCGGGGCGACCACACGCGCAAAGCTTAGAAAATATGTTCAATTTAGAATACCGGGGGCAAAACCCCGCCCATAGGTTATAAAAACGACCTATAGGAATCTGACTGGGCACGTGACAGCTCTTGTCAACTCCACGTGGATTTATCTTGACTCAGGAAAAAGTACCATTGGCCTCGTGCGGTGCTTACGTTTGCAAAGCATGATTCCTTGCTGGCCTAGGAGTCAGTGCCCCAGAAAGAGGGTTCGGATTACAAACGTCGCTAGACATATCGTATGTTCTATCAAGATATAAAAATTTATAAAACTGAATGTTGTAAAAGTTGATCGTTTAGGCTGATACCGTTTGACTTAGCTGCAGCGTCGAACACCTAGTCTAAGCTTGCCTGGTTTATTTGGATTAACCACACTAAAAAGAGGTAAATACCATGTTTTTGAATCTTCTTTTTCTGCTTCCGTTCTACTCAGTTTACGAATATAACCCTTTTTCAGATATTCCTCGATTTTCCTGCAGTAATCTGCTGCAAAATCCTCATTCTTGTTCATTTTTCTCTCCACACATGGTAATGTAAAATTTTCGATTTTCCATAAGAGGCCTATTTCGAAATGATCGTTTGATGGTATTTTCCATAATTTCAACTGCTCTGTCGTCTTCTTTTGATTTATAATTTAGTTTACTCTGATTATGACTACTTGGTAGCCGAAAGGTCTTCAGTACTTTAATAGTATTTTTAGTGGTTAAGGGTGATTATTTCTTATTAATAGTGTTATAACATATCCACAGTGGCAACTCTTTATAGTTTATTAATAAAAATGAATTTTTATTTATTGTTGGTTTTTTCCACATAACAATGGTTTCTCTAGTCTAGATCGATCAGTAACATTACATCTAATAATTCCGGAAAGCTCTTTCCCTCCCTCGAGCTCATCAGCGGAACGAGAAAGTTGGTAATGTTACTGAATGATCATTCTTTCGAGGCATAAATAGCCCGACAAACAGAATGTTACTCCTCTTAGATGACGTAAGATTGTATGGTTCTCTCTAACATTCTTTACTTTGGCAATTGAAAATAATTCAAAGAAATTTGACCACATCCCCATTTTGAATAATAATAAAATGTGAATGAAACACAAATTTTTACCTTATCCTGTGGATTTGTGTTTTGAAACAATTATATTGTTATTATAGTGTAAATTTGTGTTTTATTGACATTTTATCATGAGATATGAAATAATTTACGCGGAGTAAATAGCGAAACTATTGAATTACATCATAATATTAGAGTGCAGCAGAATGACCACTTGAACTTTTGAATGAGATTATTTAAACCGAACAAATTTGATCAAATCCTTATCAAATCATCATCTTTTTAATTAGCAAATGATACATAACGAATTCGTGATAATGGTGATAACATTATACTTGAATGTTCTGCATGTATAAAGATCAACAAGTCAATGTTACATTATGTTGACCTAATAATTAACAATGTTTATCAACAATTTATTTTTCCGTATTGTGAATTATTTTAATTCTTAGTGATAATTCAAATTGGCGCACACTGAGGAGTGACGTTGATTCAATGCTATAATCATATCTATTTTCTAAGAACTTCCAAATAGATACTGAAGAATTGTTGAACAGTGACTTATGTTTTAGTTAAATTATTAATAATGGTACATATTACTTCAATTCTATGATTTATCTGTAATTATACATGATTTTTTCTAGGTACTTAATACTGATTCAAATGAAGTCTACTATGAAGTTTTAAGTATGGAAACGTCAGAAGAATTGGATAGAAACTTACTGAATTTGAATTTATCAAATTTGATACAATCTCCCAGTGTAACATCGATAGATACTATCACCCCTAAAGAGGAGTATTATTCAGGTAGAATCTTTGTGTTTTGTTATCATGTTGTTATGAATATCTTACATTGTATTACATTGATATCACTACTACATTTCGGTGATGAGAAAGTTTCCAAGACATGAAGAAAATTCTTCTTTAAATATACTTGATATACATGTTGGGGCCTATAGGTTAAAGGGCCTAGGCTACTGGACCAAAACGCACCACTCTGGTGGACACTCATCGATTTTAAGTGAGGCAATATCTAAATGCCCCATACTAGAAATGAAGCAAGATAGCATGATCCCTGCTATATGTCTCACTTCTCCCAAAATCCTCATCCCTGTTAGAGGAGATTGGAACAACGATACCCTCACCCTACTGCCTACTGTTCATAGATGGGTCCAAGGTAGGTCAGGCTTCTGGGGCGGGAGTGTACCTAAAAAGGCCAAGGATCACGATCTCAGTGACTCTAGGCGCTTACTGCACGGTTTTTCAGGCGGAGGTCTACGCAATATTGACTTGTGCCATGGAAAACTTGCGAAGAAACTATGTAAATAGGCGCATTTGCACAGACAGCCGGTCGGCTCTGGGAGCTCTCAAATCACCCAGAGTCACATCAAGGCTTGTCAAAGAATGCAGGGATACACTGGCTGAACTAGCTAGGAGAAATAAAGTTCAACTCATCTGGGGGGTCCCCGGATACAGCAGAGTTGTAGGGAACGAAGGTCGTCTAGCGCCCCTATCGGGCCGGAGACAATGATCGCTTTATCAAACTGCGTAGGGGGTTTCGCACTTCTGGGCCAACTGAATAAAGAGTGGTCTAAACTGTGGCGAGAATCACCACGCATGAGGCAGGCCAAGCTCTTCATCTGAACAGAAGGGACATCAGAGAGATGACTGGAATCCTAACCGGTCACAGTCGTCTTAACAAACATCTCCACACTATGGGCATCACAGATGACCCAATAAGTAGGAAATGCAGAGAGGTGGAAGAAACTGCCTCTCACATACTGTTGGAATGCCCAGCATTGGCATTCCTCAGGCACCGACACTTCGGAGAATGAAAACTGCTCCCAGAAGAACTTATGTAAGTCAGCAATGGCAATATTCTGGGTTTCTGGCGGGCCACAAACCTCCTAGAATAGAATAGGCTTCTGACCATGGGGCGCACAATGGGCCCAACTAAGTGGCATAAGTGCATCAGGGCGCTAAGCCCCCTCCACTCAAATGATGATGTTGGGGAAGATATCTCCCATTTTTTTATAAATAGAATTAAACTTCAGAAGTGCAGAAACATATCTTCTCAGGAATGTAATTCTATAAACATTTAGCTTGAGCTATGTAAACTGCAAAATCGGTATCCTCGACAATAAATTACATTTAACAGGAAAGTGAAAATCCTATCACTGCCGTATGAAACGACAACGAGCTGAAGCGTCCATTAAAATATTTCCCCTTATGCGGAAGCTCGTAAGCCCTAAAACTTTGTCTCCAATTATAACATTCAGATGTTGAATACTTCTGCTGAAAAATTCCGAGGTCGTACCTCGTGAGGGTTTTCTGTTGCCCAGATACCTAAGTTATGGAAGTTAACTATTTTTTTTGGGAGTTGGTTGAAATCCTTTATGGGCACCTTATGGGCCTGTAACATCCCATAAGGTAGTGTGGGAGTCCCCTGAGTCCGAATTTGATCACCTCGGATATAACCACTAAACGCTCCACCTCGTGTGGTAGGCTCGATCCTACAAACAGGACAGTCTCGATGACACTTAGGCTTGGCGGCTCATTGTATTTTGCCTCACCACTTTCTCGGACCATCGGAAAAATTCCGCAGTCGCTGGATTCGAACCCGCGAACAGCAACCACAGTGATTAGGAGATGGATGCTTCTACCACTGAGCTACCTGGCCCCCCAAGTTAACTATTACTCTTCTGGTAAAGCACAACTCGTCAGTCCAAATAGTTTTATTTAGAAAATATGGAACACCAGGGTGTACAGCTTCAACGGGAGTTGAATGATATGGCTTATAATGATTACTTTTTTGAAATTTTTTGTTGTTGGGCGGCGTTACGAATGCTAAGCTTCTTATTCTCTTCAAAGGTCTACAATTCTGTTTTGTTGTAAATTATTTCTCCTTTGGATACCTGCTTCGGATTTCCTGATACCAATTCCACAACTTTGTAGTTCCTGGTGAACCGCTATAAATATTTTGCGATCTGGGTGTCGACGGTTTGAAAATGTTCTGGCATATTCCCTTGCGGCTGCTGTCGAATCCCCGTTGCAGAAACCTTATGAGAAGTGTATGTTCGCATATTCTTCATTTGTCTATCGAAAAGGCATTTTCTGAAGTTGTTATAAATTTTAATTTGTTAATATTTTGTAAAACACGTTCTCAATACTAATGTTGAATTGTTGCTTTGGCATTTATGCGCTTTGTACAAACAAACATTGTTTTCTCCATGGCCCCTCATATTTTATTTTTATTTTTAATTTTCATTAAAGAGATTCTGAAGGCGGTTTTGGATTCCTTGGAAAATTTCTCATCAAATCCATGATTTGGAATATTTTTTTGCCTCAGTAATGCGTTCTACAGAAGAATAGCCGTTTTTTCATTTTCAATCAATAAAATTCCAAAAAAAATTAAAAATATTCTTGGCGGCGCATTATTGAAGTATATGGCTTGAAATTTTTGGAAACCTAATATTTCCTGAGGCAGAAACCACCTGCAAAATTTCAGCGTTATCCAAAGACCTCACCTGGGATGAAGTGCGAATATGACCTGGAATGCCCCATATACTTCTAATTGCTTGTCATTATCTATCTATTGTTAATTAGTTACCAACATAATTTCCCTGTATCCGATGGGTAGCACATTGTAGTTGATATGCTTACTTGTTAAGCCTTATTAGTTTGCGAAGTTTAGAAATAAGTGTATTTATACAATTATTGGGATTGAATCTTATCTTATCTTCGTCGGTCGGTCAAACTAAACTCTAATCTTTCCGCTGATGAACCAGAGAAGGTGAAAAAACTATCCCGCTGTGGTGTCACTGATCGATTTAGATCTTTACTAACTACAACAACGATTAAAATGTTAAACTCTGTGAATTTAGATGGTGATGAACCTCTATTAAGTGGAACTGGACTAGTCTCAAAAGATTGTTCCGAAGATGTCCTTGAAAATTGGGCAGATGTACTTCACCGATGGAAATCGACAAAGCAGCGTCCCAAGCAGTTGGCGGGGCTAGTTCGCTTAGGTATCCCAGAGGCTCTGAGAGGTGAAGTATGGCAACGGCTAGCTGGTATCGAGGAAAACATTGAAATCATGGAAAACTATCGCCTTCTCATCACCAAGGTAGTTTTACAATTTTATGAATATACTAAAATGTTACAAGTCAATTTTTTCAGGAAAGTGCATGTGAAAATGTAATTCAAAGGGACATAGCCAGAACTTTCCCAGCCCATGATTTTTTCAAAGAAGCAGGTGGGTTAGGGCAAGATTCTCTTTATAGAGTGAGCAAAGCATACGCTGTGTATGATTCGGAAGTGGGATATTGTCAAGGGTTGAGCTTTTTGGCTGCAACTTTATTATTACATGTAATATATGAGATCATCCAATTGATGTTTAATAAATTTGATCAATTTGCAGATGCCAGAAGAACAAGCGTTTTGTGTCCTTGTAAAACTTATGTATGATTATGGTCTGCGCGATTTATATAAAGACGGCTTTGACAATTTATATCTACGACTCTATCAGTTAAACCGATTGATGGAAGAACAGTTAGCTCCTTTGTGGCAGCATTTTTCAGAACATAGTATAGAAACTCATATGTTTGCTTCTCAATGGTTCCTTACTCTTTTTACAGCCAGGTTTCCGTTATATTTCGTATTCCATATAATAGATGTGTTTCTGTTGCAAGGGATTGACACAATATTCCAGATTGCATTAGCATTATTGATGGTATGTATAACTTACAATCAATTTTAGTATATAAACAATAATATATCTAAAATTCAATGGTGGAAGCCCTTTGTGATAATTTATCATATTGATATAATAAAATAAAACAGTTTTACTTTGTTTTTTATCACATATATTATAGAAACAAATCGTGACTATAGTTTCGGCACTAGCGTGTCATCTTCAAACGATACATTTAAATAGATTTAATAGAAAATAGAAAAATGTACATTCTAGTAATAATTACATTACAATAGTATATAGTACACATAGTGTAAGTATTTACATTTCACAGGTATTTTTCTAAAATTATATACAGCTATGTGTACAGAACAATTTATTATTGTTCATAATACACTGGAATTGAATGGCTACCCAAAAACATTTTTCAATCCTATCATTAAAGAAAGAATAAACAAAATCTATAATGGATCTTCATATACAAATAACATAAAAGGTAATACATATACAAATAACATAAAAGGTAATACAGACAATTTTATAACATTACCTTACATTCCAGAGACCTCAGAGAAAATTAAAAAATGTTTGAAAAAGTACGATATAAATGTCGCGCATAAACCTTCTAACTGTGTTGGAAAATATTTCTCAAATCTAAAACCTTTAATACCTAAAGATAAACAAACCCACACAGTATACAAATTAAGTTTTTAGATTGCGTTGGGACTTATACTGGAATCTCTAAACAATATTTACAAAAAGAATGTATGGCCATAAGTATAGCACAAGAAACAAAAACTTAGAAAATTCCACCGCCCTTGCTAAACACTGCTTTGATTACAACCATCAATTCGATTACAATAATGTTAATATTCTAACTAAGGAAACCAATTATTATAAAAGATCTATTTTGGAGATGATTCACATAAAACGTGACTCCAAATCTGTAAATCATAGGACAGATACTCAGAATCTAAGTCATATTTATACAAACTTAATTAAATAAAATCTCTTGCAAATTCCTACATGCCTCTTTATAATGTTGAAAGTGTATTAGGTAGGATGTCAAGTATATCTCCATAAATGACAAACCTTTTTCTATTAGCTCGTAAATCTAACAGCTGGTTCGAAAGTGAATACTTAAAAAACTAATGGTCCTCTAGTTGTTCGCAGTCTCTGTTGACATGAACACGCTTTTATTGAAAGATCTGCTTAATAGTGGATTCTTGATATTTTATAATTATAACATTGAGGTGTTACAGTTTCGATTATTCGTGTTTCTGTTCGTTTCGGCGACGTGGGCATTTTAATTGAAATTGTTGCGATAAGGACGCTTTCTTTAGTACAATCAGTTTTAAGTAATCCAGTTTTAGACATAATAAGTCTTCTGATGATGGTCGTGAGACCGAAACGTATGTAAAGACAAGAAAATATGAAGCATAAGTGTTATGTGACCTATTTCCCGAGAATTTATGTATAATTTATTATTGTATTATTTTGCTATTTGTGACAAAGTATTAATATAATAATATTTAGCAAATCAAATTTCGTGTAGTTGGAAAGACAGGCATAAAAAAAATAGAATAGATACACATTAGTAATTTTACAACTAAAGAGAATTAAGTTGCAAACTCAAATTATGATGCTTTACATTCAGATTACATTGTTTGGAATTGATAAATACATGTATTTACAGTAATTATAAGATATTTAAGTATTTAGTTTGGTTTTTACCTATATACTGTTTAGATTTTTTTGGAAAGTTTTGAGATTGTTTATTTTTTATGTTTGGTGATAAAGAATTGATTATTTTGGGAGCTATTAACCTCTGGTTAGCATCTTTCTGATAAAAGGGACTTATTAGTATATTATTAACTTTTGACCGAGTTTCATGCATATGTGTTGGATTAATTTTCAAATTGGGATGTTTGTAGATGAATATGCATGTGTGATAATACAGGGAGCATATATTCAGAAATTCTTCATTGTAGTAGGCTTGTAGAATACAATTTTTTTTTCGGAGTATTATTTTAATGATGTTATTTTGAAAAACGGTCAGGGGTTGTAAGGCATTATTATAAAGACCACCCCACCCAGCAATACCGTATCTTATGATTAATAATTTTTTATTTATAAACTTTCGTAGCTCATAAAACTTATATATAAATCTTCGTAGTTTTGCTGTTAAGGTATTAATGTGGTCTGTCCATTTAAGGTGTTTGTCAATAATTATGCCCAGGTATTTGGTTTTATCAGTATTGTTTATTTCAAGATTTGAGTCTACAAATTTTAATTTAGAGTAATCAGGTTCTGTTTGCTTTTGTCAGAGAAAAGGCTAAATATGACGTTTTGCCTACATTTAAAGACAGTTTGTTGAAGTCTAGCCAGGTTTTAAATATGGATATGCCATGTTGAGCCTTTTCTTTAACAGTGTGCCATGTGTTGTCTTCAAATACTAGAACTGTATCATCAGCATATGATATAGTGCCGCCTGTATGTGTGTCTAGTAAAGAGTTGAAGTAAGTAATGAAAAGCAGGGGACCAAGAACCGTAGGTACTCCTATCTTTAAATCATCAGTGTTGCTCTAGGTATTTCTTATTTTTACAATTTTTACATTAGTAGTATATATGTGATGAAAACAAAGTAAAAGGGTTTTATTCTATTATATCAATAATTTATCTCTGTGTCACATTTTTCACGTTTTTGATGTAATTAAATTGTTGGAAACTGTACCGGTTATGCTGCTCAAATCGAAAAAAGTTGCATATTCTGGTTTTGGTCAATTTTTATTCTACTAAAAATTGTCTTTAGTAGTCTTTGTGAGTATCACAAAACCAAACAAACTTGCAACAAATGGAATTAAATAATATCGTAATATGTAACATACAAATATTAACTTTTAATTCTCATGGACTAAAATAGTTAACAACTGTGGATAACTATAACACTAATGAGAACGAAAAAATTGCCCGTATCCACTTAAAATACTATTACTTCTACTAAGGAGCTTTCAACTATCAAATGGCCATCATCAGAGTGAATTAAATTAGAAAACAAAATGTGCCTATTTAAATACCATTTGGGATCAGTAATGCAAATAAGGGATCTCTGGTGGAGATAAATTTTTTAATTCAGATTTTTCTCCAGTATCAGATCAAAATGCAGCACACCAAGAATCATTTAATTACATGTATTGCACATTACTGTCAATTGCACTGTTCCTGTGAAGTCTCAGTGGTGACAAAAGGGCTTTCCTTCATGTCTTAAAAACCTTATTTTTATTACGTCAAGGAAACTGTTCAATATAATTAACATTCATTATCTCAACGGAATTCAAACTCTCAAAACCCTAGAATAATAATTAGGACAACATTCAAGATGAGTGTCAAATCGCACAGTTTGCAGTTTTCATCGAATATGGGGAGGTGGATAGCTCTGCTAATAGTGTAGTATTAGACAGATACGTGGGTTGTTCATTATAAAATTAAATAAAGTTGTAATAATTGATATATTAATCTATTGCAGTTGTGCAAAAAGGATTTACTTCAATTAGATTTTGAAGGTATATTGAAATACTTTAGAGTTTCTTTGCCAAAGAAATGCCGAACTGAGGAATCTGCTAAGCAATTAATCAAGTTGGCCTGCAATATCAAATTAAAAAAACTGAAAAAATTCGAAGCTGATTTCACTGCTCTGAAAGGTAAGTTTTACTTGTCAATACATTTGTAGTAAATAATCATCACAACTTATAAACAAGATAAGTGGTATGTGAAACTGAATAGTTCAATGTAATGCAGTGCGTCACTTCTGCAAAACTTAGGTTCTCATTTTGGCCATGGCTTATTTTTACTGATCATCAATAATTGTATATTTTGTTTTTTTCTTAAAACTATAAAGGCTCAAGATGATTGTAAAATATGATATTGATATCAAAAATTGATTTGTTTAAAGTTTCCATCTAATTAGAATAAAAACGACTTGTGTATTAAAATCCAATGAAAACTGCAAAAACTTTGTATAAAAATGTAAAGTAAAGTAAATCGATATTCATAAAATCATGAAATAGAAGAATTTTTCTTTACTATTTCTATGTTTTTTAAATACTGTTATGCCATTCTATTTTTTACATTCATACTTTGTTCAATACCTCTAATATCAATTTCTATATAGCTAAAATTGTTCTATGGATTTAATTTAACCTAAAAGATTTACTAGAATGTTTTCTTTTGAGGTTAAATTTGTTTGAAGGAAAGCTATAGACAATAGACAGGAACATTTCCTTTTTACATGTTCTGTTGTTTTCTTCTTAGGTAACAAATGAAATAAGTTGTTAGGTGAAGCCTGAGCTCATCAAATCAAAAATAAATTACTGATGCTGTAGATGCTGTAAATTTGAATCTTTTGCTTTGGCTTTATGCTATTATGCTACAAGAAATTCAAGATCTTTTGAATGTAATTAAATTTAAAAACTATATTTTGATGAGGAGATTTCACATAGTGTACATAGCATGTTTAGTAGTACCTGTGTGTGTCTCCTCTAGACAGCTGGGACATTATCATGTTGGATTCAGAGGCAGCAGACAATGTGAATGAGGAAAATGAAATGGAACAGCTGAAAATGATCATGTCCAACCATGACGAAGAAGTGAAATTGTTGCATGATGAAATCAACCAATTGAAAGATATGTTAAAGCGTGAAGTTAATCAGGCTGAAATTGAGAAGAAAGCGAACATGACAATCATAAGTGATTATAAATTAATACGACAAAGACTAGATACTCAACTCCATGCTGCCAAAGCCGAGCTGGATCTCTTGAAGGTAAATAATAAAGAAAATATCATTAGAAAGTAATTCGTTTAAAATATACATTCTTGTACAGCTCTCAGATTATAATCGATCAAAACACAGTGTTAGAGGAGGGGATAAGGCAATTACTGTATCTGAAAGTTTGTCGCTAAATCACGGTTGAAAATACTCGCTTCAGTTGACCCTAAAGATATCCCCTCATTATAGTTCATTAAAATCTTTGTATTTGGTTCTGGACCCAAAGACTCCGGTCCCATAACTTTTGCTGTTCTAGATCCATTGGTATACCAATAGGTTGCTCCTTCCCTAACAGGGTCCAATTTTTTTTTCTTTCAAGGGGGTTTGGAAGTTCTGTGTAAATAAATTTTCAACACAATCTTTATTACAACAGGATTTATTTTACTATCAATCTTCCAATAATGTGCTACAACATGGCAAAGTTTCGGAATTTCAAGTCAATTATTATGAGCGTGAGAAAAGTTTTGAGTGATTGTTACGAAATTATTTTCCATTCAAAATTTCTGTCGGTCATTAGTGCTGTCCGATATTATTTCTATACCACGATTGACTTTGAGGGTGATCATCAAAGATTTTCTGACATTGCCTAAGTGAGGACGACCCTAATGGGAATTGTTGATAGAAATCTGTAGTATTTTTTTTATATAGGTCAAAGTATCAAGTTGTGATAAATGCTCTGTTTATCTGAATGATACCAATGCAAAATCATCTACCATGATGGGATCTGGAGATCAAGTAAGTGATGAAGACATAATAACTCTGAGTAGGATTCGGGAGTTGGAGTTAGAATTAGCTCAAACAAAACTAGCCCATGTAGAAGCCGAGTGCAGAAATCAAGTAAGTACAATGCAAACATTTCTCAGATAATAAATAAATAAATAAATGTACATGGAAACTCCATAACAATAAACACCCAATAATATTCATAACAAAATAAAAGAATGAGAATATATCCCTTTGTCAGCTTACAGTTAACATTAACAATAAGAGAAACACCATTTAGTATCAAATTTTCTAAAATTTAACGCGTATTTCGTTCTAAAGTTGATTGACATTATGTATACCCACTTCTGAAGTAAATAATTTCTTAGTTAGTTGCCTCCAGCTCCAATTGATGTTGGATGTTCTATATAGTAAGTTATTTTCGATTTAATGAAAATTCAACTAACTACTCATATCTGCGAATTCCAGACGTGAAATAGTCGGTTAGTTGGCACCTGATCGTTCACTTATCCTGAATATATGTGAAAAAAGTTTGGTGCAATGCAACAAATAAAATGGTAGAATCAATCAGCACATCTTGACTATAATTTTGACATTTTGTCATGTTATAACTTTCTTTGAGATGTGCATAGAGCATTATTTGAAGATAGTTGGTTTTATAGATCTTACACATAAAACTCCAAGAGCAATAGGGGCAAATTTTTGGGTGTTTTTTATGAGAATGAATTTAGTTGACTTATGGGAAAGCTTTTTCGAAATTGATGACTCACAGCTTCCCTACTTGACAATTGATTAATAGTCATATTGAGTTGAGAAAATTCTGTGTCAAAATAACCTCTACATTGCACTAAGAAGACACTATTTTATTGCATTTGTGCTCAGAGCAATAAAAGATATAGAGGCGCCTTGGATATAATAACACTACACTTTGTAGTGAAGTCGACATCTATATACAGGTGTTTCAGAAAGACCTCCTGTAAATGCAGGGGACGGTAGATCTCACAAAAATAATCAGATTTTTCATATAAACTATGGTCCTATCTTCTTTCGTTTCGGAGATACAAGGGCGTTGAATTTAATTTTTTTTAAACGAAATTTTGCTGTAGCTCCTGTGCAGTTACAGATATTTCGTTGAAATCTGGTACTCGGAGTTTTCAGAGGACGCCGAATAAGATAGTTTAGTTAGTTTCAGATTATGCGGTAGAGGGCGCTGGGTGCGCGACTTTTATGCGTTTCTTTTAGCCTTAACTTTTTTGAGAATAATTTTTCTTTGCAAATTTGTCTGGTTTACAATTTTATTTTGAACAAATAATGTACTCTTGTTGAGAGTCTCAAAATTTCACCGTTTTCGAGAAAAACGCGTTTAAATGAACATAACAAAAACTCATTACCAAATTTACTTACTACCGAAATCGCGTATGTTCATTTAAACGCGTTTTTCTCGAACTTTTAACAAATAAAAATATCGATCAGCGGTTTTCAGTTTTTCTGCAAATTTGATCTAATTTCCTATTATCATATCATAGTTATACCGTACGATTTAAGTTTTTGGGATAAAATCAATAAAACTGTTATCATTACAAATTATGCCCTCTAGAAATTTTATTAGAATTTATCCTGTACCAATAGATATGACAATTGAAAGTACGTATGTTATATTCTATACAAACCAAAATTTACTAAAATCGAATGAGTTGTTCAGAAACTACATCGATTTAAATTATTACACTTTCAATAGGTACCCCCACTCTTATCAAGGTCGGTATGCCAATGAGCTTTGAACCAAAACGATGTAAAATTGTCTAACCTTTCTAATGATGTTAACAAAGATATACTTTAATGCGATAATTTCCGGAGAAACGAAGGAAGATAGGACCATAGTTTATTGAAAAAATCTGATTATTTTTGTAAAATCTACCGTCCCCTGCATTCACAGGAGGTCTTCCTGAAACATCCTGTATACCAATTAATTGTACCGTTCATATCTTCTACAGAAATTAGCGATGTTTATCAATTGAATTATTGTAGTCTTATTACCCAAGAAAAAAATATTTAAAAGCACATTTCACACTTGCAACACAAAGATATACAAACAAGTTGGATCAATGGTTATAACTCACAACAATAATGAGAAACCGAACGACTACGTTCGAACCTATATTAACGGGCATACCTGGAACTGCCTGATCTAGTTTTAACCAGGCCATACGTAAATCAACAAAACAAGCTATGTTGGATTGTAAACAAGGATTCAAAAACCCTCTATATCTTTTATTGCTCTTGGCTTTATGTAAGTATGATAAACTATGCCAATATAGTATAATTTACTTTCAGGATTTAACACACCAGTTGCGCACTGCTGAATTAGAGTTAACAACCACAAAGAATAGTTGGCCGCCGTGGTTGAGTAAAACACTAACTTCAATCAAGGAAGTAGCAAACAAAAAAGATTTCCCTTCCTTTACATATCCTCAGTCGAATATTCAGAATAATAGTCCTAACTCTACGTTTATATCGCACATTGGTCCAGTTCGAAGGGAAAGTGTGCCAATTAGACAGGATCAAACCACATCGTCCAAAGATGGACGTCGGGAATCGGCACCTGTGATAAAGGATTCTCATAGCTGTAGTAATCTCACAACACAAAATTAACTTATTTATGTTTCCATAAAGCCTTGATCTTACTAGTCTTCATTCTTTGAAATTTTGATCTATTAATCAAATCAGCAAATTAAAATTATTGTTTAGGATACCAATATTATTTGTATTATTACTTCCCTAAATGGTATCTAGGAAGTGTAGAGTATAAGAAGATCCACCTCAGCGTTTACCCTTTATGAGATGACGCCCCCCGGAAATTGGGATATTTAAGGTTTCGTGAAGTCGCCCCATGTTGGCGCTGCTTACTATTAGAGACTACAGTGACTATAACACTTTAAATAAGAAATAATCACCTTTATCCACTAAAAATAGTGTTAAGTACTGGCTACCAAGTAGCCATTATCAGAGTAATCTCAGTTTACTCTGATGATGGCTACTTGGGAGTCGAAAGGTCCTCAGTACTTAAACAGCATTTTTAGTTGATAAGGGATAAGGGTGATTATTTCTTATTTCACAGTGTGAACTCTTTTGTAGTTTATTATAGTGACTATAAATAGAGTCACAGTATTAAGGACCCCTCACTGTTCGGCTCTGCCTACATCTTACTTAGCAATTGAGTCAACCGCCGCCAGCGGCAGGTGAAGCCAATCGTAGTAAGAAACCTTCTCGATCACTTAAATATTCCACCTTTCAGGAATATGGCTCTCCATACCCTCTAGGCTTCTTTATAGTGTCATTTAATTATGCTTAATATAGTTTTAAGTGTTTATACCTAAAATCATACACTTTTTGTACATAGTGCCATAACAAAAGAAAATTATTTAAGTTATATCAAATCTAACTGAAAAATTTACATTTACCTTGTATATTATTATATAAACTATAGTGTAATGCAATATTATATTATTTTTTCGTTGTTCAATGTTACTTACATATTTCACTGCAATATAACATTTTATGTAGCAATTATGAAACAGTAAATAAGATATTACTTCATCAAGTAAACTTGTTCATGCTTTCGGTGAAATGAACTGTGAACTCAAAATAATGAATTTTTCCAGTATAGTTTTTCAGAATGCAAGTTTTCGTGCTTCTGTGATAACTGGGGATAAAATAAATATAGGAATCTTTCCTGAATGTGTGATATAATATCTGAAGTTCTCATTGTTTTATCATGGTTGAAATTAAAACAGTAATAAATACAGGATCATAATTTGGGACAAGTTTTGCATCTGCAAATGTTCTCAAATAAAAGTGTCTATTTTTCAATTGAAACTTTGATTATGGATATTGTATTAATTGCTAATGTTGCTGTTATTTTTTTCAATTTAGTTCAAACAAATAGAGGTCACGAGGAGAAACAATTCAACTCTTTTCTCATTAAAAAAATTACAACTTGGATAAAAATTAGTGAAAAGAAGGACTCGTTCATCATATGATATATTCATATTTAATTGGAAAACAGCTGTCTCATTGCTCCTTCTTTCTTACCTCCGTGGTGGTTGAATTTCGGTAGAAAAACGGCAAGTAATATAATGGCAGTCTAAACCTTGGTGCTTTATACTAAATGTTCAAAAATACACTCACAATCCCTCAAAAATATTCCATTATGTAAACATTCCGAACGCTTTTATACCGTCTATAATATGGATTCAAGGCTTATATTGGTTGCCACCGTTATTGCTGTTTGCCGTGGGTAGTTCCAACACTGAAAAATTCATAAGTGACAATTCTACATTTATATTTAGATTTTGATACTTAGTTACCCCCGATTAACTCGCGTAACATTGTGAAATTAGACATTTCTAAAGACTTTTAATCTTGGGATCTAGAGCTGTTCAATGTTGTATTTCAAGTTACACATTGAGTACAGTTACTAATTGAGAGATTCAAATAATAGTCTAGGAGACAGAGCGATATTGATGGTCTGAAAATTAACCCGATGGTACTGGTTTATCGTTAGAGGACGGTTCAGTGACCAATTCATCTCACAGACCGAATTTTCGCCGGCTGCTAAATCTCCGCATTTTTTTTTTAACCGGAGGTTAACCCCTTCCAAGTTGCGGTTAGTTGAAAAGCATGCCATTCTTATACACTTCCACCATCTGCCATCATTTTTTATCGTGTCCGTTTATCAGGCCGACCAGTTAAAATTGGACCGAAAATGGACTGCAAGTTAACCCTCCCAAACCTGGTGGAAAATGTTCATTGGTGTTGGCAATTGTTAACATCAAAAGTTATCGGTCCATTTCCGAGTAATTGGCCATTATTTGGACCAAAAATTTTTTTTTTCATTTTGTGGCTAAAACTTGCGGGTTACAAGGTAACATGATGGCACCATGTTAAATAACTTTATTGGAGGTCAATTGCCATCACTCCTTGCCTATTTCAAATCCACAAAACCCTCTAAAACCACCCCCCAAAACAAAAAACGGCCGTTTCGATTTTAAACTCGGCCAGAATTTCAATAATTAACTAATTTATTATAAAATTGGTAATATTCATATTTTTTTGAGGGGTGGTTTTAGGGGGTTTTGAGGGGTTTGAATAGGCAAGGAGTGATGGCAATAATTTTAAATCTTAATTTGACCTCCAATACAGTTATTTAACATGGTGCCATCATGCTACCTTGTAATGCGCAAGGGTTAGCCACACAATGAGAAAAAAAAAACCATTGTTGGTTCAAATAATTGCCAAATACTCGGAAATGGACCGATAACTTTTGATGGCATAGGGTATCTCAACAATTGCCAACACCAATGAACATTTCCACCAGGTTTGGGAGGGTTAACTTGCAGTCCATTTTCGGTCCAATTTTAACTGGTCAGCGTGATAAAGGGACACGATAAAAAATGATGGCACATGATGGAAGTGTATAAGAATGGCATGCTTTTCAAGTAACCGCAACTTGAAAAGGGTTAACCTCCAGTCAAAAAAAAAGCGGATGCTGTATCTCGAGATCTAGCAGTCGGCGAAAATTCGGTCTGTGAGATGAATTGGTCACTGAACCGTCCTCTAACGATAAACCATAGTGCCATCGGGTTAATGTTCAGACCATCAATATCGCTCTGGCTCCTAGACTATAATGTATGTGTATTTATATTTTGAAAAATAAGTATTTATTTTAGCAATAGTATTAATAGGGTTGATTTAGATATACTCCTAGTTTGTCACGTTATTATTCAAAGTGAGGAATAATTTGTAATTCATCATCATGTTCTGTCTGATATTGTAAGTTCGATTATTAGTTAATGATCAAGTTAGTTACTGCGATATTTGATTTCAGTCATGCAAGTAAAAACTGAATACCTAGATTTTTTAGTATGTACCAGGGAAAAAGCATACAGGGAAGCAATTTTTTATTGCTTTTTATGCTAAAACAATTTTTTAATTTATAGATCGAATATACTCTATTATATCTAAAAATACGTTGATATTTGCTTAAAACTACTTACTAACTTCTAAATTGGTTATGCTATACAAGGTACCACTGTAGAATCTAATACAATATAATTTAGTTTACACTATGACCTTTTTCCACTTGAAATTATAACTTTTCTAAAGCATTTTTCAACTGCGATGCAACCATTATCAAAGGCGTGAACTGAATCTAAATTAAGATTATGAAAGAAAGTGGTCAAATTCTGGAAAGGGGTTAATAACAACTAGTAATGAAGCAGCCATCATGCTAATTCTGATGATTGAACGTGATATATGTACTTCTTGACTGAAATGAAATCAAATATTCCAGGTAGTCAATAACCCTATTAGTAAACAAATAATTACTTATAAATACGTGTTCCTGGAGTTGACCCTAAAAACAGGCCGTCGCTATGTTTTAAAAGAGAAAGGTCCGATTTTGTAATTGTAAGACATGGTTTGCTATGGTTGCCTTTACAATGTTATTAGTACGCTTCCGGATGAATTCCGTGTCACAATCGCAGGACTTGATGCCGACGTTTCGCCATCTTTTACAGGTGGCATCTTCAAAGCAGTCGTACTGTTGTGACGCGGAATTCATCAGGGAACCAAGAATTTTAAAGATTAGCTGTCCGCAAAAGTCTACTGTTCTTGATTAATATTCCTCTAGTTAAGCCAACATAAAATTTATCACGGTCATTGCACTGCATTATATATACCTGATACATCAAGATTTCTTACAAAATAGGGTCTTTCTCTTGAAAAACATAGCGACAGACCATTTTTAGATACATTATAGGTTATAGAAAAGTATTATTAACTCTAGGGACACGTATTTATAAGTATATATTTGTTTACTAATATAATGATTGACTACCTGGAATATTTGATGTTTATTTCAGTCAAGAAGTACGCGTAGCACTTTCATTCTATGAATTAGCATAATGGTCGGTTTATTTACTGGTTGTAATTAATATTTTCTCAAATTTGACCATTAAGTATTATGCTTTAATGATCGTTTAAATTCACTTCACATACGTCTTTGAAAATGGCTGCATCATAATTGCTTTAGATAAGTTATAATTATATGTGGAAAAAGGGGTGACAGTGTAAACTAAATTATATTCTAAATTGATAGTTACAGAATGAATATAGTAATCATAGCCATAACCCAAGAATTAAATTATCTAATTAAAAGCGGAATTTAAAGTTGACACATTCCGTATCAAATACTTTGATCAATTTTTATGCTACAAGAATATGTCATTGATCGATCATTATAAACCAGATACCAGATATTACATTAAGCACTTGGTCATTTTATTCTCATCGCCATCATAAACGCAAATGATTCATTGTTGAGAATAACTTGCAACAAAAGTCAAATTTCAGAAAACGTTACTGAAGAAAATCCTGTATAATGGCAATTAATATATTTTGCACACCAAAATGTTGTTTTTTTTTTCAACTAAATCATTTACTATTCTAATTTTTGTTTGATCCTTAAGTTGAAGAGATCATCACCCACCCTAAGAATTAGTGGATGAAATAAATATTGAAATATTTTGTCAATTGCATTTGCGGTATATTTGTACCGTTTTTTAGTGATCGTTCAATTCTGTCCTTCAATTTCTTTATCATTTCTCAAATAATGTCTGCACCGAAAGTCCAAGGATGCAGTCGTGCACTAACCAGAATAAGTTATAGTTCAATGGCTCTTAACAGCAAGCTTTCTTTCTTCATTACTACTCAATGACTAGAGTTCAATCCTAATCTACACCACGGTCGTATATACAGGTCTGGGAACTCGAGGATGTTTCCTACTTGAGAAGTGAGTCTGCTAAGCGTCATCTGTTGCATAGTACCAAAAGGGTGGCGCATGAGTCGAGAAATGATCTCTGGCACGTATACGACCGTGTTCTCTGGCAACCGTCATTGTTGACTTGTAAACACAAGAAATACCGGCGTTTTTAGAAAGTTACGAAACCGTGTATTGTGCCGAAATGCAAAACAGGGTACAATGTGTAAAGCAAGAAACTTCTGTTTTTAAAGTGCCGAAAGATGCGGAAATGCGAAAATAGTGGATGCTTGCGATTCTGGATAAAAATCGTTTTAACGAGGTCTTTTATGTGTGCGAGCATGTATAACGAGAAAGGGGAAGTTAGAATAGTAAACATTGCGTTACGAGAAAAATTATTTTACTTAATAATGTGATTGTTGCCATACTTCGATCCAAGCGCTAGCTTGTGGCTGAGCGAGGGACTACGAGTTTGCGGACATGTGAGACTCATGTCAAACATAGAGTTCCCAGACCTGTATGTACGACCGTGATTGTAACTATCATACCAGAGCAGAGAATAGCTGGCCATAGAGTATAAACTTATTTTATTAAATCTTTATGATGTCCACACCACAATACAAAATTTAATAAGTTCCATAATATTAATATTTTTGCAAGATAAACTAAAAGGTAGAAAGATGACAACAGAAGAATTCCCTGGTAAGAATAAACGAAATTTTTGACAAGTATTTTAGATTTATAAAATATGTTCTAGGAGGAAGAAGTGAAAACATTCCTTTGCAATCTAGTGCAAAGTCATATAATTCTTGCACTGAAGATTGTATAGGTGGTTCTAGATTTATCAATATAGCATTCTCCACACTTACGGTCGTTGTAACTATAGCACTTGTGGTTCAGATTTACTACGGTGATTACCAGGCAAGTTCAATAATGAATTAACTCCTAAATACTGTAGTACGACTGATATTCATTCCATATCGAAGATCGTTTTTCTGACAGACCTGACTAAAGATTGTGGTTTATAAAATTAAATTTATTTATGATGCTTTTAGAATAAAATATAGCAAAAAGGAACCGAGAAACCATTACTAGATATTACAATTATTGTCAGTTCTCATGTTGGAAGCACCTACAGGTTATTTTATCCTTAATTTTATTAAAATGTGTCAGTAGCTGATATAAGTAATTCACTTAACAGGAAATTGAGGGTTTTTATTTATAGTAATAAAATAAACAGATGGATGTACCAGCTGATTTAATTTTCTGTCTTACAACTGCAAATTTTGCTCATTAGTTTCACTTCAGGTAGTCCCACATGGAAGTGTAGCAACAGATAGCTTGGATTGTTCAGAAATTGGTACTTTGATTTTGAAACAGAGTGGAAATGCTATGGATGCCACAATTGCCAGTGCAATGTGTTTGGCTGTTGTAACACAACATAGTGCAAGTCTAGATGGGTATGTAAAATTTAACTCACAAACGAGTAGGCTGTGTTACATACAAAGATATGCAACCTCATTGTTTTATATGCTCGTAATTTTGATAGAGCAATTTTGGCTTGGAAAGTGAAGAATTTCAGGTAGAAAAGATTGTCTACCAAAATTCAGCATAGCAAACATCCAGAGTCTATGCCACATGAACTGGTGGTCTATATTTGAACTTTGAACCCATATATAGTGGTTTAACCATCAATTTTTTGAGGCCTGTTGGTTATCTTGGTAACAGTCCATTCAGTCTGGTACCAGAGGTCCCTTACATAGACAATAATAGACTCCTAGTTATTGATCACTATAATCTCAAAATATTATTTTTGTAAGCATTTGATTAAGATAAATAGGAGCTAAAATGTAATTGTATTTGTTTAGTTGTCTATAGTTTCACTTGTTTTTGTTTCTTAACTATCATGAAAATGAGAATCTCGTGAATATTTAATTGAAAAGTAATTTATTCATTACTTTGATTTGTGAATGACTTATCATTACAGTGATGGGCAACTTTTGATCTATGACCACCGTACAAGATTGATGCCAAGTGTTATTGATTTTAGTTATATCAATGAATCGGAACATCTTCCCAAGATGGTTCTTGGATTAGCATATTGCCATAAGCTATATGGATCATTACCATGGAAAAAACTGGTTGAACCTGCTGCAAAAATTGCGAAGTAAGTCTGACTTGGCAACTTCGTCTAAATCCATTTAAATTTAAATCGCTAATAGTAGAACCATCAAATATCGAATTTGTAATTAAAAATGTATTTCATAGGCAAGGGTTTGTGGTATCAAGAACATTCATAGAAGCTGTTCGAACATTAAAGAAAGAAAACCTTTTTGGGAACCTTGAATTAGGTCAACTCTTGAAGTTTCCAATTTTAGGTGGGACACTGGATGTAATTGCAAACATTCCTGAGAAAGGTACAGTGCCTCTTTGTTTTTTCAATATTATCCTAATAGATTGCATGTGAAGTGATTACATTTTTTTGTATCAAACCAATTTATTTTTGTTTAATTTTTTTCTCACTTTTGTTTTTTTAATATTGTAGAGTTATATAGTTTTATTGAAGGTGACCCAATACAAACAGAGGCCGAAAAATTTACATTCTGTGACCACGAAGTATTTGTACCAAATGTACCATCTATTGGGCCATTCCTCCTATTATTATTACAACAGATTGAAAAACATAATTTTACTGCATCAGATGCTCTTAAACCTGAATATATTTACAGGCTAGCTGAGATCACACAAATTGTGAATAAAAATTTCAATATAGGAATAAAATTTCATCAAGGAACATCATCTAATGTAGCTGTTATTGATCTTCACGATCATTATGTGTCGTTTATAACGTGAGTATTAATTGATATTTAGTTTCAACGTTAGTGCTAGTTTACGATTGATCTATCGCTACTATACAGGCTGGTTCAGTTTATATCATCAGGATTTCATCAGCCAACTATGGTCGAAGAAGGCTTCGTTTTCGAGATACAGCGTGTTGAAATTGAAAAAATAAATTCGAATTCGAATTGCGAATATCTCCGGGACCGTTTATCCGACAGAAAACAGCTTTTGTAAGCATTTTCTACTCATAATAAGCTATGTTCTGCGCGATAAAAAATTTTTTTTTCATTCATAATTGGTGAAGATTTTGAAGGGGTAGTGGGTGTTTTTCTCCCCAACTTCTACGCCACTGGAAGAAGTACGGTTTTGAGACAATCATTTGAACCGCCAATGTTTTCTCCAAAAAAAAAGATACTCTTGGTCATAAGCTCTAAAGTTGACCGTTTTCGAGAAAAATCAACTTTCATGTTGAAAAACATGGTCAATTCTTTGAAATAAAATTTATTTTTTACTAATTAAACAAAATTTATTTAAACGTTAGAACAAGTAACAAAACCAAAAAATTGACCATATTTTTCAACATAAAAGTTTATTTTTCTCGAAAACAGTCAACTTTAGAGCTTATAACCAAGAGTACCTTTTTTGTGTAGAAAACATTGGCGGTTCAAATCGTCGTCTCAAAACCGTACTTTTTCCAGTGGCCTAGAAGTTGGGGAGAAAAACACCCACTACCCCTTCAAAGTCTTCACCAATTATGACTAAAAAAAAAATAAATTTATGGCACAGAACATAGGTTACTATGAGTAGAAAATGCTTACAAAAGCTGTTTTCTGTACGATAAACGGTTCCGGAGATATTCGCAAAAACTAATTTTGACGTGACAACGTCTTATAATTCGATGGAGCCGGCTGCACGCACGAAAAAACATGCTTCATGCGGCGTTACCTCGCTCTGAGGCGTTCCATTTAAGGCTTGAAGTGCAAGCGAGAGCGCGGAACGAGCGACAAAGAGGCACAATCGGCCTCCGCGTTCGGCAGCGTTCGACATCTGTCTCTCTCCTACTTGGGTGAGCGATGCGTCCGCGTGGACAGCTGCTATACAATAATACATTTACATGTTTTCGTCAAGTATGAAGTGCAGTGAAAAGTGAATGTGGTGTCAATTGTTTATAGCAACGATAATTGCGGCGATAAAGGTAACGATTCTTTGGATATTAAATATATGTTCAGTGATATATTGTCGAATATTCGTGCTTTCATCATTAAAATAAATAGCATCGGTCCGCTAGTGCAGCGATTGTAGGTTATGCTATAATTGACAAAACTATAACAATAAGTTAACAGAACTATTTCACGATGAGTAAAAAATCAATTGCTTTACTATTCGATCGAAATAATTATCGAGCGTAGCTATGATTTCAAAAAATTAAAACATAAATGTTAAATCTTCCACATATAACAACGTGTCTGAAATGACAGGTTGGACCAGCCAGCCGTCAAAGGGAACAATTTTCTCCTATATCAAACACATTGAGGCGGGCTTTTTAAAAGCTAGAGTTACAAAAATTTTAATGTTTCCAAATTTTAAATTTAAGATTTATGAACAATAATTTAATCACAGTTTATTCTTATAATAAATTATTCAAAATTATTACTTTTTTACAACAAATTACAATTAAATTTGCAAAAATAATTAAGTAACTAATTGAACAACAACTTTTATTCAGTTTACTTGCTGAAAGAAATAATGTCAATACAAAATTTATTATTATAAAATAATAAAATCAAAAATTAAATTTTAACAGTCGAGTGACGTTGTCACGTTCAACTATCGTTAGTAAACCGACTTTACAGAAAACGATTTTTTTTTCAATTTCAACATTCTATATCTCGAAAACGAAGCCTTCTTCGACCATAGTTTATTATACAAACTACCATTATTTTTCGAAACTATTGGCTGGTGAAATCCTGATGATACAAACTGGACCACCTGTATAATGAAAAAAATCATTGGATCACAGTTTAGTACTGTCTTTTTGCCTCTTCCCTTGTCTTTATGGCTTATTGATTGAATTTCAATTAGTAAGTCGTACTCATAGTCTGATTAATGATACCATTCATCTATCATCTAAAATAAACCTTTTTTTTAGATTAGCAATTGATGTGCATGTGAATCGATTTTTGAATGATTGTATTAAATTCAATCCTAAAAATACTGCTAGAGTACTGTGCTCCCAGCTATGTTCATATATTTTCATAAGTACTCCTAATTAAAAAATTTAATAGAAGCAGCCACTATATGATGAAAATCCATTATACAATTGAATAAAATGACTATTAAAAATTTGATTTTCACTAATTCAAATGTGACTAGTTCCGCTAATACCTAATCTGCTTCAAACAGATATTACAAGTATTACATTATTTTGTAAAACCTGTTAGTGTCGAATTTAATGTATTCTTAGTGAAAATCAAACTTTGAATATCTAATAAACTATAGAGTTCACACTGTAGATATATTATAACACTATTGATAAGAAATAATCACTTTTATCCACTAAAAATAGTATTAAAGTATTAAACTTGAATAAAATAGCTATTCATAAGAAATAATCTCCCTTATTCATAATAAATATTATTAAAGTACTGTGGACCTTTCGGTTACCAAGTAGCCATCATCAGAGTTTACTCTGGATCCTCTCAGCTCTAAGTACATGGCCTGCCTGGTTTGTCCTGTGACTTGCTCTTACCCTACACTACTAGAGTGATCCACAAATACCGCAAGCACGAATAGTCCGAAAAAACTTCCCGAGATATTAAATGACGCGTACTTTTATATTATTTTGTGAGAGACTTAATGATTCGTGTTAAGAGACTTGGTAAATTCGTCTTATGGAGTATTTAAAGCCTATAAGTTTGCATTGCTTGGGCTGCGGCTAGCGAAATTGTTAAGCTAGAGGAAAATTCGGCGTAGAGAGGGTGGTATAAACATAAGATTTTTTGACAGTTTATTTTTGAAAAACAAGTATCACTGATATAATACATATCTCAATTTCCTACTTAGGTAGTAAGAAATATTAGCTTCGTTTTTAATTAACTAACGAATCGCACAACTACGACATGGATGTATCTCCTATCTCTCGATATCGCTTACACTTTTCGCTTTTACTCTAACTTTCCTATATAAATTATATGAACCTATTGCGTCACTCAATCGCAGTCTTTTGACCTTGAACGAAAACTCATAAATTTGTCTCCAAATACGAACATAAATATTTCCAATAATAATAACGCCGGTATGGTACACATAAAGAGCTATGTTAAGATGATGAATCTAATTTAACGGAAGGGAAAGCTCATTACCTTGTAGTTGATGAGCATTCCTCAAATTCTTTGAATTATGTACAGCGTTACAAAAGATATAAATATTTTTATTTTTAGAGGAATGTATTCATCTTTTGGTTCTGGATTGATGAGCTCATCTGGTTATTTATTAGATGTGAGGACAAGGAAAGTTCCTTGCAGCAGAATTCCAATTATTATTACCGATGCAAATACAGTATGTGGACGTCGAATTGTATTGGGGGCGAGCAATATTGCTGTTGCGTCGCAATTGATAGCTGCACTGTTAATTCAAAATGGTAATGCAACTGAATGTATAGAAGGTCCCAGGTTCCACACTTTAGTCAATGGATCAATTGGCATTGAAGGTAACTAGTTTTTATGTGTGAGAAAGACATACTCGTTTCCAATATATATATATATATATATATATATATATATATATATATATATATATATATATATAATGTTTGTCTTTCTGTAGGATTGAAATATGCATAATTCAACATGAAGATGAACTGAGTAAATTTGGTTCAATGTAAGAAAAGTGTACACTCTCTCTCTAGTGAAGATTATGTTTTGTTGCAGGTTCACATGAACCTTTCTTCAGCAAAGATGTATTATTGTATCTGGAATCCCTAAGCTCAACACCACTACTTGTACCTAAACCTTACGATAGCAGTAATATAGTTGAAAAAATTGCAGATAATCTGAATTCACATTCAGACAGTCGTGGGGGAGGAATATCTAGTAGATTTAAATAAGTGCCAAATTAGATATACAGATTGAATCAGATCGAGCAAAGTATGCGACTCTTGAAACTTCGAGCGAGTCAGGCGCACTGTAATGTTTTAAAAGAAACTAGCAAAGCGCAATTGTGAATTGTACCATCTTACGGACATGCGATGCCCAGGCACTCAGAACAACAACTTCCCATTGATTTCACAGTACCTTATTCAATTTCTAGTTCTAGCACCATCTTTAGATGAATATTTTATACTTACCACACAACAGCTTGGAATGAAATAAAGCATTCAGAAACGACCATTTATCCCCATCTTTGTCGAATCTCGCTCGCACTTATTATATTACTATACGCCGTTCGATCTGACTCAAGCTGTAGATAATTGATTCAACAGGTTTTCCACTACTTGCTCGAAATAAACTTGTAGGCATGTAACCATACAACGAGAAGTGACGAATGGTAGGAAACAGTTTTTTTTAAATGTGTAGACTACACAAGAGGAAAAATTTGGTACATTATATATCGATTTGGGGTGATACAGGGCAAAGGCTATTGTTGGACAGTAACTGCTAAGGATCCTACTTTTCAAAATGCTTGTAGAATGCTTTTTTCATGTCAAAATAATCATTCTTGAAAAATCAACAAATATATACAAGTAAATTGAAGAAAATTGCTGACTCGTATCATCACCCAAAGGGAATTCGGGATCATCGCAAGTACGGAACTAAAACGACAGTGTTGTTAATTCACTGAAAAAAATTTTAATTTTCCAACAGTTTTTCTTTTTTATTCCAAGGTCCTGTGTAAAACTTATATTTCCCAGCCACTAAAGGTTGAAAGGTGAGGAAGTAAATTTAATTGTATGTATTTTTAGAAACATGCTTAAAAAAGTAAAATCAAACCCCTAATAATAATGATGAATTACCATAGAGTAATAGCTTCTTCCATCAATTTTTTTACTAATAACTAGAGCCCCAAAAGGTTGAGGATACTAATCAAATAAATGTTATTGTAGCGAACCATTGAACTCTTTGTAGACATTTCAAACTGCTTCTTTATACCTCTTGTGTAACAAAAGTTTTATTATAATGATGCAATTTATAACAAATGTATGATCTTCTTAGTATTAGTTTATGGTCACAGCCTACTTTAGTAGTAGGCTGTGAGTAAGCCATCAACAGAACAACATTAATTATTTTCATTTATATTTATACTATTTATTTTATTTAATTATGTTTTTGACATTGACAATGAATTTATAGTGGCTGTGACTAATATCTTGGTATTTATTAGATGTGTAGGATGTTTTATACTTATGTTTCTACTAATTTGAATATTTATACATTAATTCTTTTGAATCGAAATGCTGTGCCTTGAATCTTTACTATATTTTATACGAACTAATTTTATATTGTAAGGTTTTCTTCAGATAGGTATTTTTCTTACATTGTTAATCAATGATAAACTATAAGAATTCACACTGTGGATATACTATAACACTATAAATAACAAACAATCGCCCTTATAAGGGTCATAGTGTACTCAGAATAAAATCTAAAATAAATTATACTTGTCTGAAAATTGCAATTATTATTATTTATACGATCGTTGCGGAAATCTGTGTGGCTGAACAATGCCCTAAAATGTTATGAAACCAATAAGGGCACTTTTCATGTTCCCGCTGGAGCTCTAGGGATGTTTAATCAGAACCTGATAAGTTTAGATAGTATGTGCATTTTGATCGAAGGAAGTAAGTCCGCATGTGTCCTCTGATAGTTTAACATGAAGTAACCAAAGAATGGGGTAACTTTTGTCAGCAATGTCTTCTCAAATATGTATTATGTTTGCTTTTTAGATTAGAAGTATATTGCCATTTATTAATAAATACTTCCATTTATCCACGTTTTTCTAACATAATATTAGAGTATTTGATATCAATTAATATTGCATTAATCATACAAAAAAATGGCAATGGTTATTAGGTTCCGCCACGCAGTTTAGCTAAATGTTTACCATACTGTATGAACATACTCCGGACCCCATGGCTCGTACTTGACTCCGTAGTGTATGAAATTTATCCCAAACATTGTATTTGCTGAAGGTATTAATTATATTAATTTTAAGGGAGCGGGGCGAGGTAAATATATTCTAACATTCACCAAAAATAACAGCACGATTTCTTGCGGATATACAGCTTTACAATATTGAATTTGAAATCGCAATCTGATGTGTAGCTGACATTCTGCACATATGCTGGAGGAGGGCGCCCCTTCGAACTCGAGACCACCTTGAAGGATCCTTATATGCTAGACTAGTTGTTGATAGTCTCCAACCCACATGAGATTTTTAAAAGGGAGCGCCACTCATACCAATTACAAAGTATATTAGGTTGATACAGATTCAAAACAAAATTGAGATACACCAACCATGACATTCGGTAGTATAGAGCTCGCATCTTCAAAGCACATATTACGTTAATTATACAAGCATTAGTTTCTGTTTATATAAGGCAAAATTTTTGAAAGTAATAAACTAAGAGTTCTCAGTGTGGATACACTATAAATAAGAAATAATCACCCTTATCCACTAAAAGAGGATAAGGGTGATTATTTCTTATTTATAGTGCTTTTAAAAGTGTTCATCAATATTCGTACTTGGACGAAGATTTATTCTATGGAAATATAATTTAGTTTACACTACCAACCTTTTTCTCCTTAAATTATAAGTGATAATTAGGAGTTAATCATAGACCTATTATCCTAAGGAGACAGAATTGTTTACATTTAAACACGATCAGACATTGCCAGATTGAGATTTGTAATTATTATAAAAACGTCCATAGCATTATTTATTGGTTATATTAGAAGCAATACCGTTGAAATGTCGTTTCCTCTGAAAAATATTCCATAATTTATGGTAAGCTCGAATATACAATCGAATTATAGAATATTTAAATTCTTAAATTTAGAACTATTCCATTCCATTGCATCATTTGTTCAGAAGGGGACAACGCCGCGCACCTTTTATGAATGGGGACTTTGTTCTGTACTACGCAATTTGACAGCTTTCGTATTTCTCGTAGCTATTTCGAAGCGGTGTTGCCTTACAAGTGGTACCAAGTTTTCAATCATAGTTACAGCGTTGCCAATAAGGAGTAATTATGACTCGGCGACAAAGAGGTACGTTGGCTTTCTTTGTCATACTTCATGTAATCATTGCGACAAGACAAATTTAGTTTTATGAACGAGATGTTTCGTCTCCTTAGGATAATAGGTCGATGGGGTTAATATATTTTATCTGTGATCTGTGACATGCCAATTATTAAAGGTCTCGTGTACTACTAGTCATATTTTCCAGCGGTTGTAATCAATTGATTTCCCTTCAACACTTTTGTTATCAAAATAGCTTTCTGACCCTCCTGTGGGTCTAATTTTAATGATTGTAGTAACAGAAAATATATAGGAAATAATTTAAACTCTATATTTCATACTAACACCTGTTATCAGGTTGACTTTCGCAATTATTCGCACTATAATATATCCTTGTTTTATACTGACACTTGCTGTCACATAAACTATCAAAATGTACCACAGAATAGACATAAATAGATCATGACGTCACTATATACAACTAGTGAGGGAAGTAAAGATCTGGTAAATTTTACAAACTTAGTTCCTTTGTCAGAAATGAATCTTTCCAAAAATGTATACATACATACATACATACTTTATGCACACACAGTCCGTTATAGGTTTATAGTACATTTATCATTTAAAACCCCATTATTTGAGGGCGTGCATAGCATACGCATACCACATAATGGTTCCCTACTGTTGCAATAGAGTTAACTGAATTTTGTCTACATATCTAGAATTCACCCATTACATTTCTATTCGAAGTCCAGCCATCTTATACAGGCATTAATCAATCATCAATTGAATTGATGGGGATTCATGTTGAATTACAAAGTGAAACAACTTAATAAAATTCCACTATTAATATAGAAGAAATTTAACAGTTCTTTTACTTCTAATCATTCATAAACTAATGTTATTGACAGAGTAAATTTACAACAATAATGTTTATTGAAATAATTATAGATTACAGATTAAATTTGATAATACATGAATAATTTTTCACCAATTAGTTAAAAAAAGACTTATGTTGGAAAGAATTAGATGTTGCATGTATATATTTTTGGATTTATGTTTTAACTAAAACAATTCTTTCCATTCGAGATATTCAATAAAACCTATATTACATTATTCCAACATGTTTAAATATATAACTAAAACTCTAAACCTCTAAATGTATAGGAACCTAAAAGATTTATGTAAAAATTAGTCTTGAACTACTAGCCCTTTCTTGGCTTTGTGAGCTTGCAGTACAGCTATTGCTTCCTCTACTTTTGCTCTTAAGGATTCTTGATCTTCAATCATACGAATCAACTCGGTGTTATCAATTTCCAATAACATGCCTGTTATTTTACTTGCCATTTCTGGATGCAGTTTTTCAACAACATGATACAATCTTTCACCAAGCATTTGCTTTTGATCTTGATTCGCCTCTGCCAAGGAATTTGCATCTATTGGTAAATTATCACCACCATTTCCTAGACCCATAGTCATGGATCTAACCATATTACTAGGAGCATTACTTGTGTACTTGCTATTGGGTCGAACAGTTGGTGTTTGTTGACCTGTAATGGCACGAGCATGAATTGCATTACGTATATTATTTATTTGTAGGGGTCTTGAAGTTGAACGGTAAGGAGGACTTGACATCATCGGTATATTGTAGGTACCATTTGGACGGAGTGGTGCTGCATTGGGCCATCGAGGAGCTGCCCGAATATGGTTGATGTGACCATAAAATCTTGGCCCTGACGCAACAGCTGGCAACACGAATGGAGGAGTTGTTGTTGGGAAATTAATACTTTGTTGCCTGATTCTTTGCATGTATTGAGTGTTGAGAAAGGCTCTCCGATCCTCCTTCCTTTGAGCAAGTGCCACATACAATGGTTTACTACCAACCATGCGACCATTCATTTCTGTAACAGCTTTAGTTGCTTCTTCAGGAGAAGTATAACATACAAAACCAAAGCCTTTACTTCTTCCAGATTCGATCATAACTTTAGCTGAAGTGATTGTACCAAATGCTGAAAATTCTTTACACAATTTGTCATCGTCAAAGGAATCATCCAGATTCTTTACATAAAGATTAACACTTTGAAATCGGGCATAACGTTCCAATTTCATTTGCTCATAAACTTTTCTCAACTCATTAATTCTTTCAGTTTTCTTCTGTGCTCTGCCAACATATAAACAACAACCATTAACATCACGATTATTCATATCTTTTACAGCGTGCTCTGCAGATTTGGGATCTTCATAAGCAACAAACCCAAAACCTTTTGAAGATCCATCCATATTTTTCATAACAACTGAACTTGTGATTTTTCCAAATTTTGAGAATGTGGTATAGAGCTTTTCATCATTAAAGTGAGATCCAAAATTTTTTATGTAAATGTTTGAATATAATTTGGCTTTCTCACCAATCGATTTTTCCCTTTCCAACCGAGGAATGAATTTTCCTACATAAACCTTCTTGCCATTAAGGAGCATTCCATTTACCTTTTCGATAGCTTTGTTAGCAGCATCTTCATTTTCAAAATGGACAAACCCATAACCTTTTGAGACACCGTTTTCATCCAAAGCAACCTTGCAACTTAAAATATTTCCAAATGCAGAAAATGTATCATACATGGCCTTGTTATCTATATTTTTATCTAAATTTTTAATAAATACATTACCGATACCAGATTTTCGAAGAGATGGGTCTCTTTGACACCACATAATACGAATAGGTTTGCCTTTTAGCAAATCAAAATTCATAGTATCCAATGCTCGTTCAGCATCAATTAACTGATTAAAGTTCACATATCCATATCCAAGTGACTGTTTGGTTCTTGAATCTCTACACAACCGCAAAGATAAAACTTGCCCAGCAGTTGTGAATTTTTCATATAACAGAGCTTCTGTCACATCAGGATGTAAATCCCCTACATACAAAGATGCCATTGGAAATATTACTCCCTGAGGTATATTCATTTTCTCAAATTGTTCTTACGTTGTTAGTTACACAAATTCTACTTATAAAGTTTATTTTCTACTAAATTCAACTTATATTAAAAAACAAAAACCATTAGAATAGTATGTCAACAAAGTAATTGTTTTTTGTACCCTTAGTGACGTTCAATTATATGTTTTCCAAAGCATACTGGTCTTAATGACTTATTATAAGTATGATTAAAACTAATATATTTGCCTATTTAGTTATTCACTTACCAACTTATTCCTGATGTTGTTAGTCATCATTTAATCGTGGCGATTTTTGTCCATATTTGACAAGACTTTAAAATGATATTCGAATTTGTTAAGATACTTAGTTTTGCTTTAAATAAATGTTTGCAGGTGGTGGGATCAACGAGACCTCTTTGGGTGGGATAAAATATGTCCCAAAGACATAGAACGCAAAATAATCACATTGGTCACAGATCATTTGCTTTGCTACAGGTTGACCAACTTAATTAACTGTGACCAACCAATAACTAATATTATGTTTATTCCAGTGGTTACAGTAGCCTGAAGCTATGACATCTGAACAGTTCGGCAATAGTGTTTCAGTTTACTGCTTGAAATATATATATATATAGTTTTATAATGTCTCATCAAATTTTTTTAAATTATTTGGATTGTCGCTCATGGATGTCGCGTAAGTTATTAGGATTATTTCTATACCGTATACGTACTTGACCAGGATGACGATAGCTGACAACAATGGATATTGATCCGAAATTAATTGCGGTCTGGAGGTTGGAGGTGACTCGAGGACAACTTGCAGCCATACGAGGTCAATAGTTAGTTAATAATCAATTAAAATATGACCATGAAGTTGGCAATCAAAAATCTTAATATTGATTTCGCTTCAAATTCGAGTACCCAAATCGATAAGAAATCATTTGGAGGACAGGACTGTGTCATTTCCATTGTTATGAGATCAATATTTAATTAAATATTCGGAAAAATCAATTGGCTTTTTTAATTCAGGTGAAAAGATGCTGTCCGCCATCTCTTATACGTTAGTTGAACCTATACTCAATAGCCTTACATGTAGGTTCAGCTAACGTGTAGGAGATGGCGTAGCAGCGTTTTACTAAAGTTAATGGTTTCAACTGAATAAAAAAAAACAATCAACTTTTGTGGAATAACAAATTAAATATTGACGCCGTAACAATGAAAATGGCATATTCATGACGCTCAAACGATTTCCTATCGATACTACGAAGTCAATATTAATATTTATGTCAATTATGTCTGCCAACTTCATAGTCATATTTCAATTTATTAATTATTATTAACTATTGCCATCGTTACATTACAATTTGACCTCAAATCACCTGCAAACGAACTGTAGAATGTAATATAATATAATTTGGTATACACTATCACCCTTTTTCCACTTAAAAGTACAATTTAACTAAAGCACTTTTCAATTGCTATTAAATTATTATGAAAGACGTCTTTGATAATGACTGCATCGCACTTGAAAAGTGCTTTATAATTTTCACAACGGTAAATATACATACCATAGTTCGTTGTTACGAATAGACTGACTAACTCTAGTATATCCGAGTTCGTTCTCGTTGATACATACAGTGTTCTTCACATATTCAGAGTGAAGACTCATCTACTTTGTAGATAATATGCCTAATTTCCCAAACCGATATTTGATAGTGTACCTGTTGTCTTTAATTTTTTTGTCAGATAGTTCCTCTATTACTGTCCTCAAGATTTGGCTCGAACCCTGTACTTTTAGGTTGTGAAAATTCCATTGGGATGTTCTTATCCCTTCTTTTTACTGGGTTGACCCGGTTCAGGTAGTAGAGACATATTTCTTTTTCGTTCTTTTTGACGGGGAGCCTCCCGTCTAGGTAAGCAGGAAGAGGAAGAGTAGGATGTAGAAGGAGCTTGGGTTCTCATATTCCCTTCCTTTCTTCTCTTCCGTCATTTCTAACTTGTGAGGTAGTCTCACTTGAGAGGAAGAAGGCTGCTTTTATGCAGCTGACCGTAGTTGCAAGCAGCTAATGGCAAAAGCGATTCCCCTGACCCAAGTGTATATGCACTTCAATAATACATGTGTTCAAGGGCAAGGAAAATCAAATTTGTAGTGTACAAAGAAGGAATATCAATCATTTACGTATAACCTACTAACCTAGTATTACTAAAAATATAATAAAATTTAAGAAGCTGATATTGCCGCACGGAGTTTCGAAATCAGGAAGAAAATTCGTAGTCAGGTTCGTAGCCATCGTGAACAAAACCGGCTACATAGATAACTCTACGGTAGTAGAGTTATCTATGACCGGCTATGAAGGTTGAGTATTGAATTCGATTCATCAATAGTTAATTTGCTCGCCGCTAAGAGCATACTATTAATTATGAGGATCTATTAGGATAATAGATCTATGGAAGTACCACCCTTGCCCACGGTCGTACATACAGGTCTTGGAACTCGAGGCTGTTTCCTATGTGAGAAGTGGGTCAGCTAGGCGTCAACTATCGCGTAGTACCAAAAAGGGTGGCGCAGTAGTCGAAGAGTGTTCTCTGACAACTATACGCCGTGTTCTCTGACAACTGTCATTCTTGAATTGTAAACACAAGGAATACCAGCGTTTTTAGAAAAAAATTACGAAACCGTGCATTGTGCCGAAATGCAAAACGGGGTACAAAAGTGTAAAGCAAGAAACTTCTGTTTTTAAAGTGCCGAACGATGCGGAAATGCGAAAAAAGTGAATGCTTGCGATTCCGGAATGAAATCGTTTTAACGAGGTCTTTTATGTGGGCGAAAAAGGGGAAGTTATTTTTAAGGTGAATAATACATTTTGACAAGAGTAACAGTTCTATTCCTCTCTCAAATCAGAATACTTAGTAACACTGCTTGCGATTCCGGAAAGAAATCGTTTTACCACTTCGATCCAAGCGCTAGCTAATGGCTGAGCGAGGGACTACGAGTTTGGCGACGCGTAAGAGACCCATGTCAAACATACGTGCCCTTGCCAAATAGTCTCTCATCGTTAGTTTACGTTTCACCTTCTTTCTTCCTGTCCCGTCAGGTCAGGTTCAAGCGTTCAAGGTTCAAGAGGGGCTTCCTATCAACGGTGAGGTCTCACAGCTCCTTGGGGGAAATTTAACCAGTTTTTCTATGATTAACATATCACGAACTAGCATTGTAGAAATGTAGCACGAAGTTCATATTATATGAATCAAATCTATGATATTCCATCTCGCCTTTGATCAATTGAATCAACGATCTCGCTCATGGCTAACAAAATAATTAGTAATTAGTTGTTTCTCGACTAATATATTTTATATGTCTAACAGTTATTTTATAGCTGTTCTGTGGTAGATATTCTTTGATCGTGGAGGATACTCGGTGACCGTGTTCTAGTCTAGTCTTTTGACATTTTAAGTATCTTACCTTACATGTTGTTTCCTGAATCTTGAAGTGTAAAAATAATAATAAATAATAATACTATGGGTAATAAACGGAAACTGAGGGAAAACAAACAGGATGAATTTGAATTCGACCCTATTCCTAAACATTTAGTAAATGCACATTTGAAAAATCAAGAAAAACGTTTAATTATAATCTTAGAACATGCTCAGCTAGAGACTGTAAAGGTATTTATTGTAAGTTGTGGGTAATCTCTGTCATTAACAATTATATTTTTTGTAGGTTGGCAATAAATTTGAACTCTTGAATTGTGATGACCACATATCAATACTTAAAAACAATAATCGTGATGTTGGTTCATGTCGTCCTGATATTGCACACCAATGTTTGTTGATGTTGTTTGATAGCCTTTTGAATCGAGCAGGGCTTCTCCAAGTTTATGTCCACACAAGTAACAATGTGTTAATTGAATTTAATCCTCAGACTCGAATACCTAGGACATTCAAAAGATTTGCTGGATTAATGGGTAAGATAGAAACCAATTTAACGTTCACAATAATTAAAATTTCACATTTCAGTTCAATTATTACATAGGTTCTCAATAAGAGCTGAAAGTGGACCAAAGTTGATAAAAGTAATCAAAAACCCAATAACAGATCATCTACCTGTAGGTGTAAAGAAAATTACAATGTCGTTCTCATCAAATTCTCTAAAGAATTGTAAACAGTTGGTGCCTACTTCTGACGATCCAATAGTAATTATAGTGGGTGCAATGGCTCGAGGAAATATAGATGTCGAATACACAGAAGAAACAATATCAATAAGTAATTATCCCTTATCGGCAGCTCTAACATGTACTAAACTTTGTTCTGCATTTGAAGAATCTTGGGATATTGTTTGAGTAGTTACTGTGCTTGTGAACCATGAACTTAAATGTGTAACTTTTAAAAATAAATGTTTTATAATAATTCTCTTGTTTATATCGACGATAAAGATCATATTAGATCACCCATCTTTTTTATTTGAGAGAGATGTCAATATAAGGGAGGGAGACAGAAATGGTAAATGAATGTTAAGTGGCCGACGCGTTGAGAGTGGGGACGCTCATGTAAAAATTTGGAGATTAAATATTTTCTGATAATTCATTTCACTTTCACTAGATTAGAGAATCTTCAGTCCTGAATTTAGAATTGACCTTGTCTCCGAACACTATGTTTTTATAATTCATATTTTATAAGAGAAATGAAATTATGCAAGATTTTGAACATTTCTATAATTCTATCCCCTTCCTACTCACCGCAATGATCAGTGACGTTCCCAAAACTTCATAATAAGAATTTTAATCGGCAAATATTAAACAATCAGTATGAAATAAATAATTGATATTTTTAAAGACAAATTTTAATCTATTAAATATGTTATTTACTTCACTTTCAAACAAAATTATATTTTCAATAAACCAGTGGCCATTTGTCTTTGCTCGACTGTGAAGGAATCCGTACCTAGTAATATCTACTGTAATCTTGTGATAACTTATTGGTTGTGACGAAATTATATGAAAATTATATTATCTAGCCCACGAAAAATGAGATTTTCGTGAAATTTTACCAATTTCAACTAGAATTAGATATATTTGCCAACATGACAATCCAGAACGAAACAGAACTTGTCTGTGAAGGCGGCCATCACGGCAGTATGCGCCAAGCTTGGCAAGCGGGTTTGTGGTAAGTGTTGTGTGTGTTGAGTTACTCCGTATTTTTCGCGATTCTGATGTGGATTATACGTCAAAATATGCAGGTAAATGATAAAAAACTTAGTAGTGTATAGTTTTAATTATTTAGAGCAAAATTTCCAGCATTTGTTCTGAAGTTACATGCAAATAAGACGAATTATATCTGAGCTTCATAGTAGAGCTGAGAGTACATACCGCCATGTTGCAAATTTTCAAGAGAAACTAAAGTAATTCAAATTTCTGATTAAAATTCGCTTTTTTAACGTGAATTTGAACGTAAAACATGTATTATTTAGGTTATTTAGTAATTTTCCCGCGTTCAACCGTCAGACCATTTCAAATGTACATATAATAGCGTCCGTTGCGTTGTTTGACTTACCTACCTTACCTCACCCTTACTTCAAGAACCAACAATAAACCTGAACCTTAGTAGAATTCCTCTAATTCTACTGCAACATTCAGAACATGTTAAGTTTATTAATGGTTTTCATTTTTCTTAGTAATGATATGAGCTCCCGAAGTAAAGGTATGAACTCGACTGTTGACGATATTTGAATTTCACCATTGTATCTAAGTATGAAGCAATTTAGTAATCACTAATGTATCTTTTATGATCGAGTCATTCTCTTAATGGTAACGGTATAATATATATCATCTTCATTATGCAAAAGTTTCACTATTTGGCAAAATTGAATGATAAAGTTGATTGTGTAATTAATTTTTTCTTATCAGTAATGGGGGTGTGGCGAGTTCATAAAGATTTAATTGATCACCACAGTGTGAATATGATTCAGGAAATTGGGCACTTATTTTATTGAAAAATATCTTCATTGCAGACACAAGATACAATGCGTCTTACTTACTAAAATGAAGTCTCAAAGAATGGGATTTTATTCACATCTCCATAATTTTCGATCCAGCTGATTGTTAGGCCCAGGTCACATAAAATATTTTCTTTCATCGGTAAGATTATTTCCTCTCCAACTCTCAGAATAACTGATCGTCAAATCTCTAACGTTTACTTTTTGTTGTAGGAGATATAGTGACAATGCAGAAAGTGGATGCACCAGTACAGAACAAAACGGTATGTGTTAAAGCCTTCCCTATTTGGTACATACTACATTCTAATTAGGGTTTTGTTATCTGATTCATAGGACATCAAATAAATCTTGGGTTAGTACAAATTATAGTTATACTATACTAGTTTAAGTTGCCTTTGAAAATACATAAATTATAAAGTATTATTGCTTCAATTATAAAGCATTTTCTTAAATTTTAGATAAGTTTCAATTTTATCTATTTACTTCTTTGATCTATGCTCCACTGCATGACTAGAAATTATTGTCATCACCAAATAGACTTGTTTTGCCAAACTACACAAATAATAACTTTGGAAATATGATCACTCCAATAAATGAACTGTGTTCAATTGAACATGTGGCTTCACTCACTGTTGTTAACAAAATAGCTTTCAGACACTCTTGTGGGTCTAATGTATATGATTGAAGGAATATTGAAAATATATTGGAAATTGTTTAGAAACTGCTAATGAAAGACGTTATACTCAAGGTTACTCATGTTTTATACTGATACGTGCTGTCAGGTTGACTTTATTTATACTATAAAATAACCTTTTATACTGACACCTGCCATCACATGAACTATAAAAATTTGCCACAGAGTTACACATAAAATAGAATGTGACTTCACATGGATGACGTCACTTGAATTTTAGAATGAGAATTTCAATCACTTGTGAAGGTTAAATATACATATTTATAACCAGAAAGACACTGTTGTTATTATGATTAAATAAAATACTATAATCCCTTTCGGAAGATGGGGTATTAAACTCAAATTTACACAACATTTGTGACATTTAATTTAGAATTATTAATGCTTTGAGAATGCCACAGTGTGGTCAAATAATTTGTCAGCATTAATTCTAATTGTGTCAATTTGAGTTTAATTCTTCAACTTCCGAATGATTTTACACTATGAAAACACAGAAACGCTCTACAAAATTCCACATCCATATGACTAATAGGAACGGAAGGTCTCTACAGTAGCTTAACAAATACACACACTCACAGACACCATGTCAAAAATAGTATAGATGGATTCAGAAATGCTTAAAACAAATAAATCTGCAAAAAATTGGGCCCATTACTATACTTCCCTCACACTATATACTATGTATAGTGAGTGAAGTAAAAAGTATTTTGAAAGATGATGAGATTAGTCAACTATGTTTCTGAATGTGTATAGTGTAGTGTGTACATCGCAAATAAATTCTTCCAAGTTCAACAACTAATAAATACACCATGTTAAATCAAAATTATCTGATATTGACATTGCCGTAATTAAATCTGATGAATCTACCAACTCCAGAACATTCCATATTACAAATTAATGCACCACAGGATTCTAAAGTCTGAAATAGTATCCGAGTCATCTATTCCAGGTATGCACATTTTGACATTCAATTTGTTGTTGATTTTTTATTATAATTTGTAAAATAGAATAAAAATGATCTTTTATTGAATTTCTGTCAATATTAGCTCAAACCTAAAGCAATATACCTAGTTTTTCAAGGATAATGTATTAAATCTGCCCAAAAAAAATGTATGTTGAATATCGATGTGAATTTTTAATAAGATATTCTTTACTTCAAAATTCCAGGGAAATGTGATCAAATGATCATTTATCCTAATTGTAAATAAATAGGGTTGATTGTTAACAGATATATAATTTAGTTCTGGGTAAAGTTTCCTCCCTTAGTGGTAATACCAGAAAATGTTAATATTTGTCATCATACAGCTTGCTTTGTCCTGTCAACTCTTGCGAATATAATTGATAACCATTTAAATGAATGGTTTCCTATGTGATTTGTTTGGTTTGGTAATTCATAACATTTTGGCATTGATAGGCTCCACATTCGAAACTACTTTCCACGTAGCACGAAATAAATGTACCTGTATGCTACACTAATGTTTAAAGATATAAATACGTATTGCTATGTTCAGTAGATCGATAGAAAAAATGATTGTCACATAGCCTCCATAACCTTATTGAATTAATCTGATTAAGATCACCTTGCAAGAAAGGAATTCCAGGGGGCAATACACTTAGAGCATATCTATTCATGCAAGTTTTTCTGAGAGTAGTTTGGCTGATAATTCAAATAATTGTTGGTCAAAGATTTTTTTTTTTTGATATTTGAATCTTACATACTATGAAATACATATTATAAGACTTATTCCTCAGGAGAAATCAATTTCTGCAAAATTATTTATTTTCAAAACTGTCTAATTATTGAGCATTATATAATTTGAGCCTTTTTGTCACCAAAACTAAAATTCTATACTTTATGTAACAAAAAACAATGTTTATCTGAATCAGGTCATTTTCCATTGATGAACTTGGGAATACTTATTCTCTGGTTTGTATAGTTGAGACAATTATGAGTATACCATGTAGGAAGAATATTTTGTAAATTGAAATTTGTTTGAATGCTTTTTGAATCAATCCAGTTTGTAAGCTGTGATTGATGCCATTAGAAATATTTTGATTTATTGATTGTTGAGAACGTACATTTAGTTCATGTTGAGTATGAAATAAAAGCAAAGAATTGATCAGATTATGTAAGCAATTTGCCAATTGTGTGTTATTTGATTTGTTTATGTATGAAATAATACTGTTAAATGAATAATTTCATTGTAATAATTAGTCATCTATGTTACTTATATAATGGTTTCTGGATAAATAAATCCTAAACATCAACTTGCAAATAGAAATGTAATTTACTATTTATTTATCCAGAAAGAATTACATAATGAATCATACTATGTTATATTCACAAAGCTGATTACAATTGTGAAAAACATTTATTATTTCATTATAATACTTAATGTGTGGTATTTGATAACTATGAGTGAAATGTATTTCAAAAGTGATCAAATCATTTTTCTATGTTGATTCTGTGCCAGGCAAATTAAGGTAGTTAAGCTTGTGTGATTGTTTCAGTTTAATTTTATCATGATTAAATGATAATGAGTATATGACTTGGTTTTTATTTTGAATTCTTGGACAACCATTTTTTTTAAAGATTTTGATACCAATTTCTACATCAAGAATGGAATTTCACAACTCTGTATAGAATGAATCCAATTGTTTTGGACTACTTTCTTCACGGATATGCAACCACCAAATTGTTAACCAATTATAAAGCAACATCATCTAACCAATGATGAAGGCAGATCTAAAATATCAATACTTACCTTCAAGAGCAATAATTTAAAAAAATAGGCCTTTCAATGTGCTGTCTATTCATAATCTGTTCTTTTTGATAAACATTGGATGTGTTTTAACACATTTTCCATAAGTATTAACCTTGGTCCGAATTTGTTCAAACCTTTATTGCTAGCCCATGCCATTTTATTTCTATCGTACAGCTACATTACACTACATTCAACCATCCTAGACAAGGAAGTAAAAGTGGGATTTTAATAACGTTGTGGTATTAGTTTCTGTCTCCTTAGTAGACAATTGTCTCGAGGACAATATTTCTAAAAGATAAATGGGTTAGCTGGTTATCTAAGAGTTTCCTGGACATTTTCTCAAGCTCTTCCTTTCTCAAGTCTAAACACATTTTTGTAAGGTTTGAAGCATAAATGCTGGAACTCTACATTAGTTTCACCAAAGTGAGCCTTTTTCCCTTCTATGTGACTCACATGAAGACAAGTTTAACAATAAATGTCTTAAGGTTTTTCATTTAATATCGATTGTGAACATCTATGAGTGGTAATCTCCATGTAACTTTCTTTATTAGTTATAACCAAGTTCCTAAAATGATATTTATACAGCATTTGATTAGCTTAGGAAATAGATATAATGAAAACTAAGAACAGCTTGATTTGAAATTCCTGAAATATCTTAGAATCATACATTCTGTTGTTGAATCATTAAGTCAAAACAATTCAATTCCCATTAAAGGATTTATCAGTGTACAAAATGGGGAATAGTTCATTATGTACCCCCACTTTTCATTTCATTCGTAGTCTTTGTTTCTTCTATATTCGTGTAATACAAGTATTTGTAGAGCATTGCTAATTACAACTGAGAATATAGAATCGAGTCATAATTACTCCACAATAAAATTGTTATTTCCGAAATTAACCGTTTCATATTAACTGTTAATGATATGAAATACAAAAAAGTTTAAACTGAAATATGTATGTGAGGATATCCCTAGAACCTGAGAATTTGGTAGGGTTTTAGATAGCGGGAAAATGTAATGACAAACTTAAAGAACCCCCACCTAGAAGCAAGTGACCAATGGAGCCCATTAACGAATTTTAAATCTTTTAATTTTCAGTTGGAATTCAATGGTCCATACTACCATGTAAATTTGATTATATTCTTACAGGTTGCAGGCAAAATGAATGATAAAGATAGAGAAGCACCACCTAGAATTGAGCCACCAATGGAACCTGTCAACGGAGTGGTACAACCACCTGTGCAACCACCTACAGAAAGACCTGGTCGCGTTACGAACCAACTACAATTTCTGCAGAAAACCGTACTCAAGGCTGTTATTAAACATCACTATGTTTGGCCCTTTAAGGAACCTGTTGATGCTAAGAAACTCAACTTGCCAGTAAGTGATATTTGTGGAACATATTTAAATCTCACTGAAGTTGGCTACTTGGTAGCTGAAAGATCCTTAGTACTTTGATAGTTTTTTGTAGTGGATAAGGGTGATTATTTCGTACTCATTAGTAATGCTTAGACAATAAAAGAGTTCTCAACGGTAACAGTGGATACAATATAACACTAAAAAGTAAGAAATAATCACCCTTATCCACTAAAAATACTATTAAAGTACTAAGGACCTTTCAGCTAACAAGTAGCCATCATCAGAGATTACTCTGAAGATGGCTACTTGGTAGCAGTTAGGTCTCTAATATTTTTAGTAAACGCCTAAACAATATTTAAATGTGTGCACCTGTTGTGACAACCATGGTCAGAATGTGATTGCATACATGACTAGCGAGCTAATAATAAACCATTCCCTCAGCTCTAAATTAGATTTGAGTATGGTTCAGTATCCAATTGAATTTGTTTAAATGTCCTTCGATTCTGGCATTTGTGATATTCAACTATGAAGAATTGATTTTGTTTTTACATTAAAATAATTCACAGATAAACACGTTGGTGAAAGTGATATTTTATGTTTTATAAGAGTAAAATCATTTTTCTACGACAACATCGAAATTTGTCTAATAAACGATAGTAGATTGAATCATAAACACCTACATTTTGCACTGAATATTGCATAGCAGACCTGACACATTTTGGTTCATATTGCATTTGTTGCCTAGCAACAGATGCATTGTGAACCATGATGTTTAGGGGACGGTCCGCTGTGGTTAGTGCAACGGCAGTTTTGAGCATGTGACTACCGACTGAATATTTGAATATATCATAAGTATTTCATTAAGTATTAACACGTTGAGTGCCAAACTGAAAATGGTGTGCGATAATTCAATACAATTTCAGCTGAAATTTGTCTGCCCTGTTTATATTTTCCATTCGATATGATTTGCCACGGGTGGACACTCGGTCTCAGTATGTGAAATTACTTTGGGAACCGTGTGCCCACCATGGGTGGTCACTTACAATATCAACGTACAACGTTTCTACATCAAAGGTGCTGTATATACCAGAAACCACACCAAAAAAATGATCATGATATGTGAAGGTGTGTATTTTTTGTTTTCAGACAACATAAATCTCAGTAATAACCCATTTTCCTAATGTTCTGGATTTATAAATTGAAAAACGGAAATTTTTCATTCATATTGTGTTTTATTCACTTGTCTTCACAATCTGCCTAACCCAATCTCAACAAATCTGTCGGTCAGCTAAATAGGCCTACATAAGGAAATCGATAGATATCATGGCCACGGGTGGGCATACGCAATTCAGACTGAACCTTGCGAATAACCACCGGTGGAGCGCGGTCTCTTGGTCGAGACGCCCACCGGTGGCCATGAGGCGGTCAAAGTGTTATACTTGTGTAGTAGAATGTCATAGAAAAAGTTAATATGCAACTCGCACAAAATGTCAATTTTGACACTCGTGCAAAATGGGCTTCATTTTGTGCTTATTGCGTTACCTACTGTTTCATGTCATTTTCCCGAAATAAGGTTTATTTCACTTGAGAATATACGTAATGTAATAATAATAATAATAATATAACAATGATATGCAATACGATAATATAGAATTTTAATTCTTGTTACAGCCAATAATAGTACGATTATTAATCAAAAGCCACAAAACTTCTCAACTCAACTCCGTAGTGTTAAATAAAAAATTGATATATTCATCAGCTATATGAGACAGCACAAAAAGTAGAGTAGAAAATATATTTTCCATTGCGTATATGCGATATCTATGCTTCGTGTAAGTATTCACGGTGAAGAGATTTTATAACTCTAGGCAACCAACAAAAAAAAATATTGATTGTCGTTGGCGATCCATCAATTACTACTCTCTACGTATTTGAAAACTATTTCCAGCTATCTAAAAATGTTACGTACATCGTTTAAATCTTTTGCTATGCAGCATGCTTGGGGAGGTATTTTCGACAATGATTCACTACCTTTACAAGTTCTAAATGATCGTTTAAAAACTGATGTGTGAATAATTTGTTGGAAAAAATTTCTATATTTAATTCAAAATATGTCTTGAAATGATGGCGCATCACCACATGTAATAAAGAAGTGATTGTAAATTTTTCCCTGGAGGGCTAGTTACATTGACCAGCACTGCCCACGGATTTAAATCTGCGTAAGTATTTTCTGGAGATACGTGAAGGATACTAATTACATAAGTAATCTTCGGTTTGTCATCCCTTGCAACTTTTAAATTTGCATATATATGTTATAGTAAACTTTTAATGAATTACATTGTTGATTAACTAAAGGCTTCATTAATTTTTTGTGCATTTAATCGCACAAGCTATCATATCCTATAGTTTATAATCAGAATTATTAATTACTCTGTGAAGCATAGTCTTTTCAATTTACTAAGTTATTACAATGTGAACTTGGAGAAATCCAAGACTTCATACTGGAGGATGACACAACGGGTCGGTAATCTTTCAGTTTTGTGCCCGACACAGAAAATGTCGATTCTTGCTTTCCACTTTTAAACCATAGATCTAGAAAGCTGACTAAAGCTGATAGATTAAGGCCGTAAAGATTCCTGAACATACCCTTAATATAAATTAGTCCATTATGTTATGTCCAAATCAGAAACGAAGGATCCTTAATTTTTGCCAAGAATATTAGATTAGCTAGTTTTAGCTGAAGCTAGCTGAATGAATTAACTAACATTTTATGATTCTGGTCAGGGTTCACAAGGAATATTTGATCAGCATGTTTTAGCTGAAACTAGCGGAAATATATAAATAAACTACAAATTTTAATACCGGACCGATTTTTAGTACAAAAGCATTTTAAACACCTAATCATTAAGCATATGTATATCAAAATTTAAAAATATTGATTACACCTAGAATTTCTTCTAGGTTTTTTTGTTGTAATTTTTTTATTTCTTTCCACTCTGCTATGAAAGTTCTATTCAACACAACTAAAATGTCCAACGCCCTAGTTGACATCTCTCGTAAAATTTCTGCTATATCTAGAGATAGCTTGGAGAAGCAGAAGTGCAAATCAAGTAGTTCACATCTCGGTTGAATATGGCTATTGATTAATATTGGCAATCAATCCACGGTCTGATCTAGCTTTGTCTAGAACCTTCAGATATCCCATTATTTATTTTTTCATACCATTCATTGTGATGGTGGGCATTTCATGTTTCACAAAGTAAATTTCAATATCATGTGGTTCAGTTTACATATTTTAACGCTAGCCGAAATGTCGGTTTTGAGACAACATGAGTGGTGAACTTGGATCATACTGGAGAGCATTGACTATGTTTCAAATTGAGTACCTATTTGGAATTTAAAAATATCACAATTCACATGTACAAATTCCATCTTTTATCTGAATGTAAAGAGATTCTGTTTAAGATTTGGTAATTTAATTAGCCTGGGATGAGACTTTAATTACAGTAGTATACAGAAATGTACAGGCATTATGATTGTCAGCTTTACTGAAGATAATATGTTATAGAAACGGCTCACTCGTTAGTTTATGAACTGATACTAATAATAATTCTGTATCAATGATATCCGTAAAATTGTGTAATGGGGATCAGATAAATGTTTACTGGGACAATTGATGATCTGCTGAACCTTATAATAAAGAGGATGTGATTCAGTTAAGACCAATTCACAGCTAATAATTCAGTGGAAACAAAATTGTTTGATCAAGAATTATTTCTTCCTAGTTGAAATATATATATAAGGGCTCCGTTGTTTTCTTATATTATATAATAGGTACTCGTTTATTGTCTGAAAATTGAGTAGATAATACCTTTGATAGAGGAGACCCACAATTTGAAGAATTATTTATTTGAATGTGTATTATACATTATGTATCATTGATTTGAAACTACCAAGTAACTGAACATGACATATGTGACGTGATTCCTTTTATTTTAGGACTATCATAGAATCATTAAGCAGCCTATGGATCTACAAACCATCAAAAAAAGGCTAGAAAACAATTATTATTGGTCTGGCAAGGAGTGCATTCAGGATTTTAATACAATGTTTACAAACTGTTATGTGTATAATAAACCTGGGGAAGATGTTGTTGTGATGGCCCAAACTTTGGAGAAAGTTTTTTTGACAAAAGTGGCCGATATGCCAAAGGAGGAGTTTGTGGTAGGCCCTCCTTCAAAAGGCGCGAAAGGAAAGAAGCCTGTTACTGGGGTCATTACTACGGTTAGTGCAGGTCGTGGACGACCTCCAGCAGCAGTATCGTCGACAGTGTCAACACCTGTGGCATCAACAACTACAGGTAAATACTGATTGACTAAGTGAAAAATAATAAATAATATGTTTTGATATTTTGAAAAAAGTACATTGTATTATAATTTCCACATAATCCATTAAACCCTTTTTTTCAGGCTCGTCAGGTATACCTTTGGGAACACAGCCTCCCGCTACAGTTCCTGGAAGTACAGCCACAACTACAATTGCTTCAGCCACAACTAGCTCTCTGCCCTCACAACCTCTTCCACCAAGTGGAAATTATCATATAGCCCAACCAATTAATTCTTTAGAGAGTTCCATGGTTTTACCCAGCAATGTAGTACCCCCATCTCAACCTGCAAAGGTAGGTTGGTCTAATAATAAGATCGAAAAGTGGTTTCTATCTTAAATGTTTCTCAGGTGAAAAAAGGGGTTAAGAGAAAGGCTGATACGACTACACCTACGGCTACAGCATACAATTATAATCCCCAATTAGACTCAACACCTGCAAAAGTGGCTACACGGAGAGAATCGGGAAGGCAAATTAAGAAACCCACCAGACCGGAGCTTGATGGTCTAGTACCTTATCATCAAGCGAACATAGCACCTCTTATATCTACTATTAATACTTCGACACCTCAACATGCCTCGCATAAAGTGCGGGGGAAATTCACAGAGTCCCTTAAAGCTTGCAATGAAATTCTCAAAGAATTATTTTCAAAAAAGCATTCGGTAAGTACACTCATTTATAAACTGTTTGTTCTGTAGGTCAAAAATAATAACAAAAACTGCTTTTAACGATAACTCACGATGCTTTGTAAAGGATAATCCAACAAAAAAAAGTAACAGTCAAATTTTTTTTGTGAGTTCGCACCCATTTGTATTAATTATGTGAACTGTAGTTTCAAAATTGGTTTATTGACCACAACAATTCACCTCGATAACTTTGAGAATAAAATTCAAAATGATTTCTAAAAACAATCGAAATTGAATGAAAAACTCAGTTCATACTGTCTACATTTTGTAGGATAGAAATTTTAACCGCGACTTATTAAGATTTAGATATTAGGAAAGTTGTGGCTATGAAAACTTTCACCAACCATGGGAGTTGTTTCAGTATCTTTGGCTAAAACTGACAGAGAAATGATTGCTATTGCTGATGTTTCTCAAATATCCAATCCTAGGATCACCACAATTGATTCTATTCCGTTTACTCCAATCGACACAATTTTTTTCACAATTATTTCAATTTAACGTTGACGGTTAATGATTCGAAAAATGAAGTTTCAATAAACCACAGAATAGGTCATCGACTCGTCATAGGAATGATTATTTCAACAAAAATATTATTATTACTACAATATATCGGAATTCACGATAATTTCTTGCAAACCCTCTGCATTTCTGAAGTGAGTTTTACAAAACTATACTATACAACTAATAGAGTTTCTAGATTTCATTAATAAATCCCTTTATAAAATTCACTTAAAAGTGAATCAAACAATAGAATAAATTTCTTAGACCTAACAATTACGAAAATTGATATTAAACATTTTTTGATTTTATCTTATCTTACATCTGCACAATATATTAATTACAAACTGGAATATAACGAATAAGTATATATTTAGATGTTCTCTTGAATGTTGAATGAATAATAATGTGTATATTGAATCTTGAACCTGCTTATACTGATACAACAATACACCATAGTTCTAATCAACTAACTCTCAATAACAGTATGATCACAGAAAATTTCCTAAGTCAACTCAATATATAAAACAAATAATAATGGTTTCAATTCATTCATTCTAGATAAAATATTCAAAAATAAGAATCAATGAATCAATAAGCAGGTGAATTTCGTTAAAAACGAATATTGAAACATCAAAACAGCTTTATCAATAAACAAAATTCCACTTATGCCAATCACCTACAAGAAATTCATTATTCATTCAACAATAATTTGCAAATTTTGCTTATAGAAAATTAAATATTAAAATTATCAATGAATTAGAATATTTATGATTTGCTAATAGTTTCGTGGGAGGTCAAATATTTTAGTCCATTTCATCTGAAGGTTTGTTGTGTAATTTTTTTGTTTTTTTATTATATAGGTAGGTTGTAGGTAGCTGTTGTTATTCAATTCATTCGCCTTATTGTGAAACGCCGTAGAGAATGTAATTTTGAATAAAATTCAGTAATACAATAAAACCTGTAAGAAGAATTGAGTTTGGTTCATCCTTCAGTAAACCTGGAAATTATATCAATTGCACATCACTATATTTTTCCACATTAATATCCAATGATTGAGTTCATTTAAATTGCAACAATTCGTCAAGTTTGTTTGAATAAGTTGGCAATTATTTGAGAAGTAACTTCACTATAAAATTCAAGAACATCACCCTGAAATGAAACTTTGGTGTTTTGAACAATTAGAGAAAGATTATTGGACCAATATGATAACCTTGGGGACACCAGTCACTTATTTGTTTTGATAAACTGTTGATAAATATTAACATATAGTGTTCTGTTGCTCACATTTGATCCAATAAGTGCCAGGTAGTTGCCAACCACACCGAATCTCCAATTTAACTATCGGAAGCTTATAATTACAGTGAAAAGCTTTGACGAGATCCATGTAGATGACATCCACCTGGAACCCCTTTTCTAGTTTATTGTATAATAATCTTTATTTGAAAAATAGGTAACCCTAATATACAATAACAATACATAAGTACATTAACATTTATATTATAGGTATTATAAATAAATGTAAAAAAAAATATTAATTAATTATGAAAAAAAATGTAGGTACAACTCCAATTTCACTTTGAAAATCAACACATGCATATACCATTGAAAATCACAACATTACAGTATAAATCAATATGAAAGATATATCTAACGTTTTGGATCGATTCCAACAACTGGTTTTTTATTTGATTAATAATGATGGACTAGATTTAACTATATTGTAGAATAGAACTTTATTAAATAAATAAATAGGAAACCCTAATATACAAACATGATAAGCATCATAATTACAATTTTAGATTTTTGTACACTTTATAATTATAATTTAAGATCGCTAAAAAATTACAAACTTTAAAATGAAGAATGAAAAATTGGACTATAGAATCACAGACAACAGCAATACAACACTATTATTTATTTTCTCTCACAAAGTCTGCTAGTTGTTGTTTAAAAATCCTTAAGGATGAACTCGTTTTGACAATACATGTATTGTACAACTCATTCCGCAAAATATCTAAATTGGTAGCTGTTGATCCATCTTTAAATTGTGTCTTGGTTAACACATGATTATTGAAAAATAATATTCCCAATTGGACGAAAGTCAAATCATTTGCAATTCAAACAAAAAATTTAATTGAATGAAGATCATCTTGATTTCATTTGAAAGTACCAGATTTAAATTGTACTGAGTATAAATATCTTATGATGGAAGATATTTTTTGTAGTTGATAGAGTAATTGCTCCACAGAAGAATGTTCGCAAATAGTTTTGTTATGTCGTTCAGTTGATACAGTCTTATGTTGATAATAATGCTTGCCTGTTCCAATGAAAAAAGTTAACTGTAGAATGTCCGTAAATAGTTTTGTTATGTAATTCATTTAATATACAGTCTTATATAGATAATTAAATGCTTGCCTGTCTCAATGAAAAGCGTTAACTGGAGGAATCTGATGGCATTCTTCTCAACTGGAGAACAACTCAAAAGTGATCGTACATAGTTCAGCACAATCCCTTTTTCATAGTGTTACTTCAGCAGAAGTATCTTGATATATATGATGAAATTGTTTCCTGAGTTCATAATGCTGATTTAAAACACGAGCTTTTTAATTCTGATAATTTGTCAGATTATTAGAATGTTTAGGTTTATATTTGTGAGTCATATATAATTTGTCAAATTTGTTTCAGAGTTATGCATGGCCGTTTTATAAACCAGTAGATGCTGAACTATTGGGTCTACACGATTACCATCAAATTATCAAGAAACCTATGGATATGGGAACAGTAAAACAAAAAATGGACAATAGGGAGTACCGTACAGCTCATGAGTTTGCTAGTGATGTTAGACTGATATTTACAAATTGTTATAAGTATAATCCATCGGATCATGATGTTGTTACAATGGCTAAAAGCTTACAAGACGTGTTTGAATCAAAGTAAGTACAATGTTATTTATTCATATCCTCGATTTTCTCCTTCCGCACTAATTACCTTTAAATTGGTTTGTTTATCATTATATTTTTAAGGACACCCTCAGTAATTTACTCTTGAATATGTTACAAATTTCATTTACCATCAGTGTTTGCCACACTTCCATTTTACATTCATTCCATTTGTAGGTTTGCAAAAATTCCTGATGAACCTGTAAATAGGATAGGAATAGTACCAAAATCTGAAACTAGTTCTTCAGGATCAGGTTCAGAATGTTCGACTGACACTGACGATTCAGAAGAGGAGAGGAGGAACAAATTGAAATTGTTAGAAAAGCAGGTAAGTAAATTGATCCGCTTCATCCTTATGATTAGGAAATCCCAATTATTGTGAATTATAATAGCTAACATGTTGTATTTTAGCTTCAAGCCATGCAAGAAAAAATAAAAAATTTAGAAGAGGAGAGTACGAAGAAGAAAAAAGAGAAGAAGAAAGTGAAAGATAAACCTTCCAAAAAAGTAATGCCAAACAGTAGTAGTGGCATGGGTAAACCCGGTTCCCACGCTCTCACAAAAGCAAATTCAGTTGTCTCTGACACTGTCGATGACAGTATAGCCAGTGTGGTGTCTGGGGCAGATCTCAAGATCACCAGTGACATTCATCATCCCACTGGTGGCAAGTCCCTGAATATGCATCACAACATGTCTGTTACTGCCCATACAGCCAACGCTAAACCACCTAAGAGTAAAGGTACTCGTTTTGAAATAAAAATAATTTGTTTTTCTCAGAATCGTAAATAATTCTTATAAATATTACTAGGTAGCTACATATTCATTCGATACAAAAATGATTTCATGAAGCTTTATATTACAGTTCATGTTCTTTCTGCCTTTTTATTGGTTAAATGCTATATTTCATATTGTATTGCGATAAACAAGTAAATATTGTAGTTCATGTAGCTTCCTTTCTAGGACTGAGAGGACCTAAGCCTGCAAGTGCTCCTAATGCTCCTGTCAAAAGGACAAAGGCGAATAACAAGACTGGTGCTGGTAGAAAAAAATCTGCAGTACAAAATCCTACTATGCCGTTCGATTCCGAAGATGAAGATAACGCCAAACCTATGTCTTATGACGAGAAGAGGCAGTTATCACTAGACATTAACAAATTACCTGGTAAGTATTTAATTTTTTTAAAAGTTATTCAGTACTTGCTATTGGACTGTACATTTTCTGGGAAGTTGTCAAAATGATACCAAATTAACTGATACATTATGTAGAATACTATAAAGTAATCATTGGCAGGGAAGGAGGTGGATGTGCTGTAAGACTCAGTGGCATACTATTCCAAATGTAACGTTACAAATATTAACTACCTCATTGAACTCGTGTTAGGAAAACGTTATGGATAATATTAATATTTTCAAATGAATTCTGCCAACTAATTTCAATGTTGTACAGTCCTGAAAATATTACGTCATTGCCGTGCACTAGAGACTGCTGCCAACTTATCCAAAAAAAAATTGTAATCCATGTTACGTACCATGTACATAATGTATGAGTAATAGGATAAGTCGATCTTAATAAAACAGCATGATACAGATGTATTTCAGAACCATACCATACTTATTGTAATTTGTACAAACATATTTTTTACGTTATTGAATAGCTGCACAGTACTAGATGTTTTTATCTAGTGGCAGTATATTACGAACTTTTGGTGTCAAATATCCAACAATCTCATTTAAACAATGGAATTGTTACTTATATATTGATCTTTGCTCGCAGTTGAAATAATGGAATATTTGCTGGAGATAATAACTGCTTTATGAAATTGGAAGGAAATTAAGTGACCTCACATTTAAAATATTTTCTTTGTACAAGAAATTGGTCAAAAATTACATAATTTTTAATATGAAATTGTATGTTGATGCAAAGCTATACCAATATGCCATTTCTTTTCAGATTAATAATTATAATTTACCCAGGTATTATTATAATTAATATAGAATTCTCAGGAAATGGTCACACTAAGACATATGTTTATTATTTTCGGATACTCATACGTTATATCCTTCAGTCGTATTACGTACTGTTCGATATGAATTTAGAATTTATAAGAATATTGCTTAGCAGCGCATTCTTAATTTATACTTAGAACATTGATTTCGATTGTTCGTGTTTCCGTTCGTTTCGGCGACGTGGGCATTTTTAATTGAAATTAGTGCAATAAGGACAATTAGCTTTAAGAAATCACGTTTTATGCAGTGATAAGTCTTCCGGTGATGGTCGTGAGACCGAAACGTACGTTGAGACGAAAATAATAAGCATATGTGTTAGTGTGACCTATTTCCCGAGAATTTTATACATGATTTCTTTTAAGCAATTCTACCATATTCTTAAATCTCTACGTCATATTCCCATTACTCGATTAGAATTTCATAGCATTTTCGATCGGCTACTCTCTATTACGCAAGTTGAGGGAAATGAGGTGATTATTACATCTCTAGCGAGCAGGGTCATCATCATCATCATAAGAGGGGAGGAGGCTAAGCCCCCTGATGCACTTAGGCCACTTAGTTGGGCCCATTGTGCGCCCCGTAGTCAGAAGCCTATTCTATTCTAGCAGGTTTGTGGCCCGCCAGAAACCCAGAATATTGCCAGTGCTGGCTTCCATAAGTTCTTCTTGGAGCAGTTTTAATTCTCTTAAAGTGTCGGTGCCTGAGGGATGCTAATGCTGGGCATTCCAACAGGATGTGAGAGGCAGTTTCTTCCACCTCTCTGCATTTCCTACATATTGGGTCATCTGCGATGCCCATAGTGTGGAGATGTTTGTTAAGACGACAGTGACCGGTTAGGATTCCAGTCATCTCTCGGACGTCCCTTCTGTTCAGAGAAAGGAGTTTCTTTGAGAGCCTAGGCACAGGCTCTTTGATGAAGAGCTTGGCCTGCCTCATGCGTGGTGATTCTCGCCACAGTTTAGACCACTCTTTATTCAGTTGGCCCAAAAGGGCGAGACTGGCCAAAGAGTCGGCCATTTCGTTCCCTACAACTCCGCACTCCGCTGTGTCCGGGGACCTTGATGAGTTGAACTTTATTTCTCCTAGCTAGTTCAGCCAGTGTATCCCTGCATTCTTTGACGAGCCTTGATGTGACTCTGGGTGATTTGAGAGCTTCCAGAGCCGACCGGCTGTCTGTGCAAATATATATGCGCCTATTTACATAGTTTCTTCGCAGGTTTTCCATGGCACAAGTCAGTATTGCGTAGACCTCCTGAAAAACCGTACAGTAAGCGCATAGAGTCACTGAGCTAATGATCCTTGGCCTTTTTAGGTACACTCCCGCCCCAGAAGCCTGACCTACCTTGGACCCATCTGTGAACCATACAAGCCCGTCTGGTGGCAGTAGGGTGAGGGTATCTTGGTTCCAATCTCCTCTATCCGGGATGAGGATTTTGGGAGAAGTGAGACATATAGCAGGAATCATGCTATCTTGCTTCATTTCTAGTATGGGGCATTTAGAGATTGCCTCACTTAGAATCGATGAGTGTCCACGAGAGTGGTACGTTTTGGTCCAGTGGCCTAGGACCTGTCAGAGCACTGTTTGTTCCTTATGTACATAGAAATGAAGACCAATTTGATGAAGGTTTAAAATTTGAATTTGTGACGTCTCACACTCGGGAGTTAATTAATAGGTGTTTTATATTTAGAATTTGATAAAGTACATTTTACAGAACTTTTTTCAACTAATTCATTGACGTGTCGATCCAATTTAAGATTTTAATGCCTGCATATTTGATGATTGATATTTTTGCAATCTTTTATCGATTGTTGCAGATTCAGTTTATTATAAGTTTAGCTTTTATAATTTGTGATTGAAAATGCTATATACAGTAGTGTCCGAATATAATGAACACGCTTATAGTGAACTTCTAGTTATAATGAACGCTACTTCAAGCACCAAACCAAAATTTTTATCTGGTTATATCGAATATTTTAAATACAGATTACACCGTTTCCCAAGAAAGTATATCACTCTTCAAACACAGTAATGACAAAAATCTATAAGCGAAAAAGCAATTTAATGAATTCAGATTTATCTCCAGCTGAGGGTAATCCATCATATACCAACTAATTCCCAACAGTATTTGAACACGCACATTTTGATTTTTAATTAGGTTTCCTCAGTACCTTAACAGTATTTTTAGTGGATGAGAGTGATTGTTTCTTACGTATAGTGTTATAGTCTGAACTCTTTCATATTAGCTAAATAGTTAATCCAAACAAGGTTTTTCTCCAATATATTCCAACGAATATGTATGACTACACTTAGGTGTGTGTTAATGTTTTTTCAGCAAACAGTTCTGCATTTATAGAGGGTGATCAAGGATAAACAATAATATAATAAAGTTATGAAGGCTGTGGAAAATAAATGTTTTCCGTTATTACAGTTTTTTGTTACAAAATATTGATTCCAAGTATAAATAAGAACTTGAATATTAAAGTCTTTTCTACATAATGATCATAATTTTCACAATCTGTTTCAGGAGACAAACTAGGAAGGGTTGTACATATAATTCAGTCAAGAGAACCTTCCTTGCGGGATTCGAATCCGGACGAAATAGAGATAGATTTTGAAACTCTGAAGCCATCAACGCTAAGAGAATTGGAAAGCTATGTCGCATCATGTCTGCGTAAAAAGCCACGTAAGCCTTATTGTAAGTTCCGTTACTTAACGTCTGTGGTTAGCTATGATACACCAGACAAACCATACAGTAGCACACCTACATCGCATTATATGTCGGTGTACTACAGGCGTATGTAATTGGAACTACACATTTCTAAGCATGGTAGACGTTGCTGGTGTCTTTTGGGTTGTGGTTTTATGATCATTTTTTTTTGGTCTAATTTTTGGCCCTGATATATCATTGAGTTAATGAGTTTCAAGAAGTCAAATTATGAAAAATCGATTTTACTGTTACGATTTTATCGAAGTGATGCAATTATTATGCTTATAAGGACTGCTAGTAACGTTGAAGATATTAGAAACCTGCTATGTCATTTAATCATACGAGATTTCTAATATCAATGCTGGTGGTATTTGTTGAAACTTATCATGACCATGTGGATTGCTTTTTAGTGATACTCTTAGTCTTGTGAGTTGTCCCCAGTTATCAGCTTTGACTGTGGATTTATTCTCTTTACAAGAACATAAACTATTTGAAAGAAAATCAATATCAATTCGTAACATTGGAATTGGTCCTTTATGTATATATTATACAATTTTATTCTCTTATATAATCAAACCTTATTGGAATACCATGATATATAGGGTGTTCAAATACCTTTCATTTTCAAATTGATTATGTAAAAAAGTACTGAATATGCGGTAAAATGGAATTTGGCCAAATTACCATATCAAATATTGTTGCGGACGGTTTCTTTCTCAGGAGATTTTACTGAACCCATCATTAATTAAACATTGACGATGACCTTTTGTCATTGTTGAGAGTCATATAACTTAGAAATCTCATGTATTTTGTTATATTTGTTAGTTCATGAACTGTTTTGCTAGTTCATCATTCGTTTTTATACGAATTATCACGTAAATTACCACCTATAGGGCTCGTTCCTCCCAACCACCACACCGAGCTCTTAAAAAGTACATCTGCACCTCTTGATTTCTAACTTCGTACTGCCATACCACAGCGAACGAAGCCTACCTGCTTTGCGCTGAACACCACTCGGGGAATACCCTTCAACACGGGGAATCCCCACTGCCTATTGCCACCGCACTTTGATAGATGGCAGCAGATCAACTAAATATCAACTAACATATTTAAGAATATTTCATACTGTTATATTGATTAAAAGTTAATTCTACCAATTTTTAATTACCCTCACTCCGATTCCCACACAGATACTTCCCACAAAATACTTTATAACTCGATCAGGATTGATTTCAAAGAGCAACAATTTTTGGCAATAATTTTTTTTTCAAAATGATCCAAGTTCCAATAGAAAATTATTTTATTATATTTTCCGCTATAGCGGAGGAACGCATAGAAACAGATATAAGTGAAGTTTTACATCTAGAAATAATTTAAAATCTATCCTGATCGAGTTATTATAAGGATTTTGTGCGATTGTTTAACCTTCAATGTGGTATAGGAAGTGTTGGTGTGCAAATGGAGTTTGAGGCATAGTATAAAGAGAATAGGATAGTAGGACAACCTTATCGGTATATCATTTGACGAGCAGGACGTCGGAAATAGATGTTGATATGGATTTTGTCTCAACGGTACATGCTTTCTTATTGTATTTTTTAGTTTGAGGCATGTAGTTTCTTACTTTTGGCGACCGACGTACCACAATAAGAGATGGCTCCAAACACATTCTAATAATTACTTCAGTTTGAATACAAAGAAAAACTTTTCTGGATTGACCTTGTCATTTGTCCCAGGCATAGTTTTCAAGGTTGCTTGAAATACAACGATACAGACAACTTAATCTGGATCTACTATTTAGAAGCAAACTTTGTAAAAATTCATTAGTTCTTCAATTGCGTCAAGTTACGAACCATTTTCATGGAAAAACGAGCATAAAAGTACTAGAAAGCGTGCAAAATTGCATCAATTGTTTTTTACGCAGGTACTGTCCTACTATCCTTATGGTAGGGGTGTGCAAAAATCGGTAAACAGCTATAAATTAGCATTGACTAAATAAATATACGACCGGGATGGTCGATAGAAATGGAGGGCTCGTGTAAAGCAGTGGCGTATCGTTTCCAAAGATAGAAAACCATAATTCTGTTGTCATTTATTAGGAAAACTAAAAATTTGAAACCAAATATCAGCTATGGCAAGCATTTTTATCCAGTGCTCATTTAAAAATTAAGTTGCATTTTACATGTTTCCATAAAAACACTGTTAAATTTTTTAAACCTAATTCTTGTTACTATGGTTCTGCCATGACATGTCATGTTTGAAAACTAAATTTCCAAATACACTTAAATTTAAATCATAACCTTCCATGACATATGTCAAATTTTACAAATACACTCAAATATAAGTAAAATCATCATGATGGGGTACTTACCTATGAAATGTAATATTTTGTTCTTTATTCTTTTATGCCTTTGAACATCTACAATCTGCACAACTAACTATAATTGTTATTTAATGTTTTAATGCACAGCACTTAATATATACGAGCATTGAAAACACAAATTATGTACATGAAACTATAGATTTCGCGCAAAATAGCCACAAAGTACCGAGAATCCGAAACTAATGAGTCGTTCGTAGTCGCTTAAAATGGAGACTTCTGGCTAATTTATATTATACTTATGCCTACCTCTGACTCTTTCATGAGATTTTATATTTGTACATAGCTATTTGTATTACTTGGGAGGAATGTGTATCCATTATTCCCGCGGAATGTATGATTGAAATTTATATATTAAATTCTAAGGAGGCAGCGAAACCGTTTCCTCCAGTCTAATACAAACGATTTATTCCGCGATGTTTAAAAAAAAATTATTTTATGAATAACAAATGAAAGTGTGTGCTCACTAATTCAATTCTATATACATGTAAAACTGTACTATATACAAATTCATAGTAATTAGAATATCAATTGATACTTACTAATTCATGTTTTTAGAAAAACTGATCTTTATTTTTTGCTAATTTTTTACGAGGCGCAGAGAACAGTAGGGAAGGATACGTCACTTTCGAAAGACGTCACATAAAAGATAAACTTTATATCAATATAAAAGTATGAAATATTCATAAATATTATAAAATGCATCAGATTTTGAATGTATATGACTTCAACATTGACCAAATGCCTAATTTATTTTGGTTTTCAATAAAGGAGAGAGGGTAGTAAGAAAAATAAGTCTGCAAAGCCGAATATAAGTTATTTACAGACACAGACTAACAAACATTCTAAGAACAACAAAGTCGATTTTCGCCAAATTTGTTCAGTTTTTGTCAATTGCTGATTTCAGCTACAGATCTAATGTCAGCAAAGTGATATCCACTTATTACACATTTTAAACAATACACAAGTTTTAACCTTAAGATATTCGTGGAGTGAAATGCGATTAAAAAAAATGTCGTAATGGCCAAAAACATTTCCCGCATCCTCCAAAATGTCAGCAAAGTGGATATTTAGAGTTTCAACATAGAATATGTTTTTACGGAGGACCTAATTGATGAAGCGTTCCGCGAGAACCGTTACGTGGATCCGTAACAGGTCTGATTGCTCGAAATCACCAATAGGCTCCTCCTTCTCTTACACCGCCGCCGAGCGAGCGCGGAAACAACCGAGCCTAGAGGAGTGTATACGTGACTGTGACCACATTCATATAAGACAGTCTACTTAGGACACAATAAAAGTTTATTAAATATAATTAATTGTGTTTTCAGTTTAGATTACATTGTAATTCTGATTCAGCCTTGTTCAGAATTATCAATTTATTCTTTTTTATTTGTTGGGAAGAAAGATCATTAAACATATTCTATGTCATTCGTTTTTATCCAATAAAAACTAAATTCTTTTTGTAGATTAATGGGTATTCTACCGGGATATCAAAAATTATCTTGGTCGAGGGTGGTTGTGGAATCTAAATCGTGTGTCTTACTTTACGTTTGAAATAATTATGTCATAGTTAATTTGAAGTTTCTAAATGTGCGAAATTTCGCAATTTCATACGAATATTGTAACACTCAGAAGTCTTTAGCGCTTTGGACTCCGGGATTTTCACGTGGTCTATCGAAATTAGAAGGTTCGAATTATCTAAAAACATAATTGCATGAACGCCAGACGTCCTATGTAATTAGCTACGATCGAAATCATTTTGACATATGCCTCGAGGAGCTCGCTGCGCGTAAGTTAGATTTTATACATTTTACCTCGGTCTTGTTAATTTGGGGCAGTTTCTTGCCCCGTGCGACCGGCGCCAGTTGTAATAAAGTATTTTTGGCTATGGGCGGCTAGCTTTTACCCGCTACGTGTATATTTTAGTCGCGTACCTTTGGTACGTGGCACGTTAGACGCGCGTAGCTGGATTATTATTAAACTCGACAACGCGCGTTGCAGGACATGGTGGGATCATTCTCTACCACTTTATCATAATTGCTGACAAGCAAGAAAAGTATTTTTTTGGAGTCAGCGGCGGTACTATTATGCCTAACTGCTGTGAAAGAGTATATCGATCCATTTTTGTTAACCACGTTGTTTTAACTATCATATTTTAACTTTTGTTGAAGGTACATCCTTCAACAAAAGTTAAATTAAAATGAAAGGTCTTGTTGAACATTTTATAGATTGAATTTCACCAAAATAGGTTTCTGAAAAACCTAACAATTTGATTTTCAAATATTCAAAGTCTAACCAAATGAACATCGTTTACAAAAATTTTGAACAATCTTCTATTTACTTGTTACTAAATGATATATCATGAGTTTTATTACCTAATTAAATAGGCAACAAGTAGTACATTGTCGTAACATTTTTCACTCTAACAACACTTTCTAAATACAGAACATTCAGGAAACTTCAGGGTCCTAGCTTTTTATTCAAAAGATGAACAATCTAACAATTCAGATGAATGTTCATTTTGTTCATCGCCTGCATCTGAAGATTTCAATCTCATGTCTCATTTTATTGCAACATAAAATTACTTAAAACAGAATGATATCAATGTTTTTAATGGGCCCTATCTTTGTAAATAAAATTTCTCATACATTTTCATAACTTTCAACACGATCAGAATAAAACATTTATCCCATTTTTTTTATCGTAATCTAAATAATCAGTGTTTTTTATTAGCCGCTAACTTTTTATGTGGAATAAAATGTACATTCATCCTAGATCATGAATATTAGTTTCTTAAAAAATTATGCTGCTTTTAAACGCTTACCAAAAACGATACCCGCAACGGATAATTTGGGCATTAATACAGGTTGTTGCAATATTGCTTTAATTCAAAAGTGTAGTGATGTTACTTTACCACATGCATAATATCTAGAATGAGTGAAGTGGATTCTCTAGAGTATCAGAATAGTATATTCTACAAGTTTGGATTGGCTCGTATTCCACTGTTTTGTTGAACTTACTGTTCCGCAAACAGTGCATACTTTCTAATAACTTTACAAAGAATACTGCTAAATCTTTTAAAGGAATCCTTGTCGATCTATGACAGTCACTTGAAGCGAATGAACGATATAAAAGTGAGGCGGGTGAAAATCAATATGTGACCATATCAACCGGAACAAAGGTCGCCAAATGAACGCTGCTATCAAACAAGGCGTGGACCAAGATGATTAAATATTTCAAGAAAACAGCTAAACCGTTTCTGATTGCTCGAAAGCTGTGATAGAATATACATTTCGACAGTCTGTTACAATGATATGTTACAATGTAATTTTTAATCATAAAGAGATAGCTTCTGAAAGCGTGTTCAATCAATCAATCAAAACGTTCGTCTCCGCATCTACTATAACCTGGGTCATCGACGATGCTCATTAAGTGCAGATGCTTATTCAGATGACAGTGTCCTGTGAGGGGTCCTGTCACCAGTTTTAAGCCTCTTCTGCTCATAGAGTTTCCGAGCGTTTGGGCAAGAACTGCGATGTGGAGCTTCACCTGCCTTATACAGGGGGCACTGCGCCAAACCATTGTCTATCCAGTACCTCCCTGAGGGCGTGTAGCCCGATGGTCTATGAGATTCCGATCGTTGGATAGGGACCAGGGTTGCCTAGGGAACCTCGTGTGGCCACCTAGAACTCGCTGTATGGCCGCGAACGCTCGCCTGTCAGTGAAATATAGCCGCCTACCTCGGTAGTTTAGTCTCAGGTTTTACATGGCACAGGTCCGGATTCCACAGACCTCGGCCTGGTAAACTGTTCCATGAGCACCTAGGGGAACTGAGGCCTCCTTTCTGGGTGTGCACGAGTAGACTCCGGCTCCTCTAGACTCGCCAGTCTTGGACCCGCCCGTGATCCACACGAGTTTTCCGGAGTCCTTGATCTACCAGTCCGTCCTCTGGGCTATGAAGATATCTGGTGTTTGGAACGTGACATCAGGCTATATCACATTCTTGCAGTTTCCAGCAGCTTAATCCCAAATTTTTCCATGACCGCGAGGCACGGACGCACCGATCCATTGGCCCAAACCAGCAAGCCGATACGCCATACCCGCGTCCACAGTTTTAATGTGGAGCGATAGAGGGATGATGAGTCTTTCAGGTACAAGGTCCTCTCTAACAGACGAATCTCTGGTAGTGGTCATAGTTTCCGTTTCCTCTTGAAAAGGACCACTTCGGTCTTTTCAGGGTTCACCCTGGACCAGACACCAGTGAGCCACTGTGGCAAGTGCAGTGTTTTGCATCTCACACAAGGTAGCAACGTGTCTGCCGAGCGTCACAGTCAGCTCGACTATCAAACTGGCTACCACCAGGCACCAAAGGAGCGGAGCAGTACTCTTTCCTGGGGGCACCCTCGGGGGACGCTACCATTATGGTGCACCTTTATCGTTCTCAGCGAGAGCATGATCCCAGAATGATTTGTAGGCGTACTGTCGACGGTGGATAGGAAAATCCGTAAATGCACCGTCTTTGATATACCCATCGACCAGCCTCCAGTGCATTCAAGAGAAAGGATGTGAGGCTGATAGGGCGGAAAGATTTGGCGTCTGTGAAGTCAGTTCTTCCCGCCTTAGGAAGATTCTAAGCTCCAAGCCCTATTGTAAGAGAGCCTGGGAAATCCGTACCTGCTCATTAGTAGGGCGCAAAGCTGAAGATAGCCCAACGAACTTCATAGCTGACCACTTTCGAGGACACCCTGTAATCAAGCGCTTTCGCGGTGACACGGAAGTACTCTAGTGGTGTAACAATGGGGTTATCATCAGACCCGGAAAAATGATCCGACATTAGATGTCTCTTCGCTATGTTGAAGATTTTTCTCACCCTATTCAGATGTCCCTCTACTGGGGGGGTGTTCTTGTCGTGTCTCTTTTGCTCAAGAGGACAACTCTCTTCATAAGCGGAGGTTATGGTCGTGCTGATTCCACACACAGCAGCATCAGCCTCTTCCCGATCTCCTTGAAATGCAGGAAGATAGGAGAGTCTACAGCTAAGTTCCTCTCAGAAGAGGTCCCAGTTGCTGGCTCTCGGGTTCCTGTACTACTTGTCTGGGTTGGATTCAGATACCAACTCAAACAGAATGTGTCTGTGATCCGAAAGCACCACAGACACTGATAGCGTGATGGAGAAACGTTTTATGTTGGAACCAGTACCTGATTGAAAATTTTAACGTTTTGTCTTGAACTTGTTTTATCTGCTATCTAGGATGAAAATATAGTTAACACACATATTTAATCATTTTGAACATATGAGATTTTCCATTGCATTTTTTTTCAATACAATATTTGACTAAACTCCTCACAACGGAAACTGAAAAGTTTCCACTACTGATTCAGAACCTAACATTACTACAAAATAGCACTAAGACTAAGCTTTAACACATGCTATGCTGGGGTTGCTTTTTATCTTTCCAAATCACGTGCAATAGATTTCAACTATTCCGGATGCGGACAGAATATTTAAAGGAATGGAGAATGTTGAACTGTAAATAAGGTAGAGAGGGTGATCGGTAATGTCTTGTGTATATTTATTTTTAATTTTATTCATTAGTCTGTTTGAACAAAAACTTGGAAAATGCATTTTCTGCGGTTATTCATTCCACACCCATCTGAACTGCGTTAATAAAGGGGTGATAATTGTGGGTAGGTGTCTTATCCCGTGAAATAGGGATGTTATTTCAAAATCACAAAAATCCATAGCTTATGCAAATAATCGTTCACAAGGCCTCTTACAGGCTTTTGTTTAAAGGAAATTGAATTTACTTCCATATTGCATTCATTCCAGAATATCAAATTTTATGAAAGAAGTTTTTAAATCTCACAATCCAAATTTTTCAGATATTTACTACACGTTTCGAGGTCTATTAATTACTTATTAATTAATTGTTAAAATACTTAAAATAACATTCTCAATTAGATGTCACAATTTTATCAATCTATTAATTATTACTATATTTTACTATTTATATTAATAGACTTTACAATTTTAATTATTTATTACAATTCAATTATTACAACATTTATACAATTAAATTTACAAACAATTATATATTATCAAAATTATAATATACTTTTCTTGCAGCCATTTCTTATAATACTTGATAATGAGGTGTAATTAATAGACCTCGAAACATGTAGTAAATATCTGAAAAATTTGGATTGTGAGATTTAAAAACTTCTTTCATAAAATTTGATAACATGCACTCACACATGGGTAATACCAATTCATTCCAGAATATTAAAGAACGCCCGGAGCGTTTAGATTTCCGCACAGATTCCATTGAATCGAAATATTATACTACTTTATGCCTTTTTAAAATTGCAAGCATGCTCTACCGAAATGGGTGTATTTCTAATTTATTTCCGCTACGCTGGTGATCTGGTGATGTCCGTTGTTTTTGTAGATATATGTATCCATAATTATGCTTATACTCTATTAAAATTGTTTAAATCACTTGAAATACTAATGCAATTTTTACCAACTGCAGCCATAGTGATTTACGTATATATTTTGTTTCTCCACCAAATGTCATCCAGATGAATAAATACAATGTATTGATTTAGTTTGTTTCCAACATTCTGGGCAGATTTCAAAAGGGGCAAGCAGGTTGGATAGCCACAGAGCTAAGCCTCGAAAGTTGATAGTTTCATGAAATCGGTGATGTGCAGTTGATAAAAATTGCAGTCAGTTGACAATCAGTCCAATTCTATATTGTAACAGCTCAACCATAGTTCCCAATTCAAGGAATTCTGTCACTTTCCTTAACTTATGTGAATTCATGAGTTCATCAGTCAATTTACTTCAATGTGTACATGTGAAGGATGAATTTATGCTGAAAAGTAGTTGTAAAATGAAACACAAATGAATTTTCATTCTAAAAAGTAATCGCTAAACTAGAACTAAATTCAACCATAACCAGATCAGTGCGATGCTATTATTCAAATAGTTCAGTTTTTTTAATGTTGATATGGTACAACTGTTGATTTTGGTTTTGGTTGATAATGTAACGAATATGTGGATACTTTCTAACAGATCGATTAGTAAAAAAAACTTGAGTTTGTCAAATATTACAGTTGTTGAAGATTCATACAGATTTGGACAGATTGTAGGGATATTGTACAATAAATATTAACATTCCTTAAACATATTTTGCCTAAACTGTAAATCTGTGGTGTCTAGCCTCCCGGTACTGGTACCCCAATAAATCCCAATAGATGATCTTTCTTCAGTTTACGTTTGATTGCATTTTTTTGATAAGTACAACGAGCGATTCCGAAGAATAATAGATATCTACGCAGTCTTGAACAAGTTTTGGAAATTTTCTAGCAAACACGAGTACATGTCCATCACGTTTTGTTATTTTCTCTTCTCTAATAATCTCAGTCGGGAGAATTGCAATTGCAGTAAACAATTTTTGTTTCAACCTCTTGTCTTGTCGAAAAGCAAATGTTGAATAATAAGTCTTATCAGAAGTACTGACAAAATAATTGCTATTGTATTTGGGCAGTACACAACACAAAGGCATTGTGAGATAAAATGATACAAAATAAATTAAAGAAATTCTCCTTACCAAAAATATCGTAGAGAAAACTGATGTAAAAACATGTAATAACATCTTTGCCATCTCCCAAATTAACTTCTTTTAACTCAACATGGGGATCTAAACCTAAACTCGCGTGTAGCACTAACCAACAACATTGGAAATAAACAAACAATCGTAAAGTATCACTTTACTCACTATCTCTTAAACTTTACTTTTATAATGGTTTGCAGAGCAAATCAATTCTATTAGGTCATTATATTTACTGTAATTGGCACGAACATATTCACCGACTAAGTGACTACTATGTAATTCTCTACTGATTGGATTAAGTTTCACTCGCGGCATGCGGTTCGGTCAGCCCGATTCGATCATATGTTTTAGACTTTGATATCCTGCATCAGCGGTTCTAGTCGAAGCGGTGAAGCCGGGTTTACATTCTTTTGCTTCCAATAATAGTGAAACTCCGAGCGGCAACGTTATCGCAGTATAGTTTAATGCATTTTTCGCGAGTTATTAAATTTTCATATATTCTTGGGAATACTAGACTAGTAGGTTATTTGAAACTTTATTTTGTGATTGATTGACGGATTTTCCATATATATGTATTACGTCACAACAGTATACCGGGATTTGTTCGAGTACCAGTAGGCTAACCACAGCGAATATAAAACCATCTTAAAATCCGGTGGTTTCAAACATATTCATTTGCAGATAAAAAGATGCCTGGTAAATCAAAAGATGAACAGATGGCTGAGAAGAAACAAGAACTTGAAAAAAGGCTAATTGATGTAAATGATAAGATAGGAAATTCTAAAAAAGCTCCTAAGAAGGGTGAGTAGTATAAAATATATATTTTTTTAAACATCTAGTATATTTTGCGAATAATATTCAAATTGTAGACTATCTAATAGTAAATTAAATATTCAATCCTCAGAATATAAAACGATGGGTTCATACATTATTGTAGAATTTTGGTTAAATATCACCATTCCATAATAAATGAATTTTGTAACTATTTCTATTGTTTCATCCTTCACTATATAATATAAAATTGTATCTATATTGGAAAATTGAACATTACTTTATTGATATCACTTTTATTTGTAACTTCCGTTTCTTCAAGTTTCAGCGTATTACGCCAGCAGACGCTATTCAACTACAATTAAAAATACTTATCTACAACTACAAATACTTGTCAGTAGACAAAGGATTATGTTGGTCATTCATAAATTAGACAAATAGTTCGTAGAACTATTAACTATAACTATTTATATTTGTTATGTATTTTTAACTGTACTTGAATACCGTCTAAAAATGGCGAAATACGATCAAACGGAAGTTTAAAATAAAAATGATATCAATATTACAACATTATAGTAAAACCCATGATTACTTATGCATAGTTAGTGGTGGACAGAGGTAACCCAGAAAATAGCTGTGACTGAGTTGAACAAGGTACAAAGATTTGCCTGCCTCATCGTAATGAGAGCAATGAAAGCAACTCTTCATCCTCATACATTGGCCCAGAACTTGTACTCGGAGTGACAAAAAGCGCTATGCTAAGATTCATAGGGACTATGCCAGTCAGCAACAAAGACAAACAAAGAAAGCGTTGGAATGTAGCTCCTCGCTAAGGAAAAATATTTATTAGAGACACGGCGAAAAATAACTGAAGAACTCTACTCATCATGAATAGGAACCAGATCCGAACAATAACAAGTCTCCTCACTTATCACTCTTGTACAAAATAGGACTGTACAATGGAGACATTTACTGCAGACAATGCGGTAAAAGATCTGGAACAGCCAAATACACTGTCTGAATGTGAAGCACTAGATCGCAAAAGAAACAATTTCCGGGCAGACTATCCCCGAAAGTATACAACTGCCAACCCGTGAAGAACCTGTACAGACTAGTATAGGGGACTAGATTCACGGAATGGGCTAAAACATTCAACTTGACTACAAAAAAAACCCCAGTTGTGGGGTGTGGCTTTGTTTAATTTTGCAATATGAATATAATTAGTATGTGTTACATAGTGACGTACTTATTACCATTTACTTGGTTTATTTAAAAATGAGGTTTGGATAAAGAAAAAAAAAGATCGTTCAATTGGGACAATGTTACGAATTCATGTGACTAACAATATGCCTTGAGAACTTCTTAAAATCCCGAGGATAAGCGAAATTCTGAAAAAACCTAAATTTTATCATATTCCTTTTTTCTCCATTCGCAAAAACTTCGAAATTGCGATAATGAAGTATGGCGTTCACGAGAAAAATTAAAGTTGTTGTTGGTGGCCGAAAGACGAAACGTCGTATGGCAAATTTGAAAACGTTAACAGGTAGGGGGAAAAAAGTGGCAATGCGAATGTGCAATTTGTTTTGAAATCCTTGTAATAAGGAAATAATAAAAATAATTTACCAAAATTTTTTCTGACGGAATATTGCGAGTCACATAAATGCGCAACTTTGCCCCAATTTAACCATCTTCGTTCTCTAACAGTTTTCGAGGTTCCAGTGATGAGGATCTATTTTGAAACACTTAGTATATAGTCCAGGCATTTAAGGAGGAAAATCGATTTTTGTCCGAGTTTCCGCGAGGTCCAATTTTTATATATTCTTATGTATTTTGACACGCTGAACACGATGGAGTAGTTTAAATTTGGATTAACCCTGTGCTCGAAAAACTGGCCACTTTTTGGACTCAAAATGGCCATTTCTCGATTTTTTGCATTTCGAGACAAAACTGTGGGTTGTATGAAAAAATGTTTAAGCAAAAGTTGTTGGAAAAATTAATGCGCGATATTTAGCTCCGGTCCCAAGTCGAATCGAGATCGTGGGCCCAAGATAGGGCCCATTTAGTGTGTTTTAAGTCCATTGAAAAATTGAGTATACCTCAAAGTTTTTGTTTTTTTCATATTCTTTTCCGGTGAAAAGATAGTATTTTCATTTTTCTTCTTTCGATTTCTGGTATTTCGACCTACCTCATTTTTTTTTACAAATTTCAGACGAAATACTCATGTTATCGATCTAAAAAAATTCATTCGAAAGAGTTCATTATTCTGCACCTAATATCCAAAATTCAAGCATTTTGGTCGAAAGACATAACTTTGGGGCCACTTTGAATATTTTGGGCCACAGAAAAATTCAAATTTTTTTAGGTTAGAAATATTTCACGGAATCAAAATTCTAGGTTCTATTAGTATTAGGTTTTCGTAACGAGTATTTTAATTCCAAGCCGATCGATTTGGGTTTAGTAGAAATGAAGCTATCCTAAGAAATGTGTTTGTGCCTCTAGAGGGCCCAATTTTAGGCCTATCGACAAAAATCTTGGAGCAAATTACAAAGAAATACATTTATTTAAGTTTGAAACAGCGTACGGAGATTCGTTCAAAATTCCGAGTTATGATGAATTTCAGCATAAAAAAACTAGCGCGGAATTTCATTTATCGGCAATAAGCGACAATAGATTCCGCGCGCAAAATCATACTCAAATGTTTAAAAATGCACACCTGAATGCTTATAATCGTTTTGTGTGAGTGTATATAGATGTGTAAACGTGTATATGTTCTCGTGAAATGATGTTTTTATAGGGTGTTAATATTTTCATTACCGATCCAAACCTGAACTTGGTATTACACCCTAAAAATATGTTACTTTGCAGCATCATCGTATTTTCATATGGTTACCTTGTAATGCCTTGGCATAAAGTAAATGTCCACTGGCATGAAAAATTGGGAGCATTTTGTTTAACACATTTATTAGCAAATTCCAATTGCCCGATCATTCATACTCTTCATAAGATTTCAACAAGGTAACCATATGAAAATACGATAATGCTACAAAGAAACATATTTTTAAAGTATATTACCAAGTTCAGGTTTGGTTCGGTAATGAAAATATTAACACCCTACAAAAACATCATTTCACGGTTACACGTCTACATACACTCACACATTCACACAAAACGATTATAAGCATTCAGGTGTATTTTAAAACATCTTAAAAAGTATGATTTCGCGCGGATACTATTGTACCGACCCTCGCTTATTGCCTGCCGCTAAATGAAATTCGGTGCTACTTTTTAATGATGAAATTCGTTTGAACGAATCTCCGTACGCTGTTTCAAACTTAAATAGCCGATGTATTTCTTTGTAATTTGTTCTAAGATTTTTGTCTATAGGCCCAAAATTGGGCCCTCTAGGGGCTCAAACACATTTATTAGGATAGTTTCATTTCACTGAACCCAAATCGATCCGCTTGGACTCAAAATACTCATTATGAAAACCTCTAATAGAACCTAGAATTTGGATTCCGTGAAAAATGTCTAACCTCAAAAAGTTTGAATTTTTCGGTGGTCCAAAATTTTCAAAACGGTGCCAAAGTTATGTCTTTTGACCAAAATGCTTGAATTTTGAATATTAGGATAGAATAATAAAATCTTCCGAATGAGTTCAATTTTAGATCGATAACATAAGAATTTCGTCTCAAATTCGTATAATACGGATTTTTCAAAACGACCCAATTTGGCACCAAAAAATGAGTCATGTCTAAATATCAGAAATCAAAAGAAGAGAAATGAAAATACTGTCTTTTCACAGAAACAGAATATGAAAAAAAAAAACTGACATATACTCAATTTTTGAATGTACAAAACACATAATCTTGGGCCCACGACCTTGAATCGACTTGGGACCAGAACCAAAACTCACTTTAACTTTTCCAACAACTTTTGCTCAAACGTTTTTTCATACAACCCAAGTTTTGTCTCAAAACACAAAAAATCGGATAATGGTGATTTTTGGGTCCAAAAATGGCCATAGTTTTTCGAGCACAGGGTTAATACAAATTTAAACTACACCATCGTGTTCAGCGTATCAAAATACATAAGAAAAGGCAAAAATTAGACCACGGACAAAAAATTCCTTAAATGCCTGGACTTATATAGTTCCACGATTAATGAGAAATATTCAGCATTTAGCCGCTACAAGTATTGATCCCTATATTCAGTTGCTTTATAAAGACATGTTTTCCAATGGTAATTTACATTCCAATTTCAATCGTCTTGACCGCTATTTTTATGAGATGATAAATTCACTAGTTTTGAACTGTTTTTTTTTTGTTCTATCACATGACAATAATTATGAATTATAGATAATTCATTATTTGAATGCTTTCTAAAATAAAATGCTTTTAATTACAATAAAATTTCAATCAATTATCCTAATATTTTTTTCAGAAGAAGCGAACAAAGTAGATCCAACTGGTGCTGGAGGTCCTACTGGAAGGCTATCCTCGAGTTCGAGTAGCTCAGATACAGACAGTAGCAGCTCAAGTTTATCAAGCAGCTCTAGTGATTCTAGCGACAGCGAAGCAGGTTAGCTTTCACTTTCGTCAATCATCTTCAGTGATATTAAACATGTTTGTAGATGACATTCTTTTATTGCAGAAACGCTTTTTTGTTACTGATAAATTATTACAGAAATTTGTAAATAATAATAGAGCGAGGTGACTTATGATAACACTTGTCTGTTACAATTAAAAATGGGATAGTGCCATGCTCGTGAATGCCCTGTTTTATGTCATATTTCCTTTAATTTGAAAAGAATATGAACTAAATTTAATTTATTATTTTGATTTCAATGTAGATAGGCGAAATTGATGAATTTTATTTGCTGTTAACAATTTCAAAGTGCATTATTTTGCTCTCAATTTGATCACAGGATCAACTGAAAAAGTCGATATTAAAAGTTGAAAGCAGTTATTGAATAAACAATTAATTTCTTTTTGTATGATTATATTTAATAAACTCGAACTTATTTAAGATTTAATTTTATACATCTTATTTTTTTACTGTTGGGGCTGTTATCGATCAAGAATGTCATTAATACAGGTTCCTTTCTTATGAAAGTGCTGAGAAAGAAACTCAGAATTGAAGAAATTTATACAGTGTATATAGTAAATTAATAAATATTATTTGCAATTTACAATATAATTGTATTGAGGTATTAAATTGGTAGATGGTCACCATTAGATTAATACTACAACAACGTTTCTTTTAAAGAGATTATGGTATATGTTCCATTTTAATCTTAAAATATTAACATAAATTGCATTTTGTTGCAAACAAACCATAATATTTTGAAAGATACATGCTACTTTGAAATCAAATACATTCATCTTTTTATCAGGAATACTTTTCAGTTACTGTAAGGAACATGCATTTATGCTGGTGCTCTTTTCATTCGAGTAAAGTTTTGTTATTTTAATGCAACATCTATATATGTGTATGTATATAAATATGCATCTATAATAACAAATTATAAACTAATGAAGAATATGTTCATAACAAACCAACAGAAGTTTGATAGTGGTTTCCTCGGAATATATTCAATGGATGAAGCCATTTATTGCAATAGTTTATTAATACAATGAGAATTAGAATTTTTCTTCATTCTTCTAATGCTTATTAGAAGAATAATAATTGTGACAACAGTTTTGATGCTCATCACATCATTATCAAACCCAAGAGTCTTTTAATGCTTCTTTGTGAAAGAATGTACGAGGCATGTTTTTTAAGTAAGTACCGTTTTGGAATTAAAAAAAGACGTGCAAAGATATCGCAATAATTTTATTTTTACATGAAAGCCTGTACCTTAATCTACTTTTCTACATAATTTCCGTGAATATTGAGGCACTTGTCATAACGTGGCACCAGTTTTTGAATACCCTCCTCATAAAATCCTGCCGCCTGACTTGTTAACCACTGCATCACAAATGTTTTGACTTCGTTATCGTCTTGAAGACGCTGACCGCCCAGGTGTTTCTTCAAGTGCAGGAACAAATGGTAGTCGCTGGGCGCCAGATCAGGGCTGTATGGAGGATGATCTAGAGTTTCCCATTGAAAAGATTTGATGAGATCTTTGGTCCGATTAGCCACATGTGGACGGGCATTGTCATGCAGCAAAACGATACCCTTACGCAACTTGCCACGTCTTTTGTTCTGGATTGCACGACGCAGATTGTTCAATGTCTCACAATAAGACGCTGCATTGATTGTCTCATTACGAGGCAGAAACTCCACTAGCAATACTCCTTTTTTGTCCCAAAAAACTGTGCACATGATTTTTCGGGCAGAAATTGTTTGCTTAAACTTCACTTTTTTGGGTGATGATGAATGTCGCCATTCCATGGATTGTTGTTTCGATTCTGGTGTGACGTAGGCCACCCATGTTTCGTCACCAGTAACAATTTGGTCTAAAAAATCTTCACCTTCATTGTGGTACCGCTCAAGGAAAGTCAATGCACTGCCTAAACGTTGGGTTTTGTGCAAATCCGTCAACATTTTTGGAACCCAACGTGAACACAATTTCCGATAATTCAAGTTCTCGGTCACAATGCGATACAAAACACTACGAGAATATCGAGGAAAGCAGTCGCACAATGATGAAATTGTAAAGCGTCTGTTTTCTCTCACCTTTTTGTCCACTTTCTGCACCAAATCTTCATTAACGACCGAAGGACGCCCACTCCGTTCTTCATCATGCACATTTGTGCGACCATCTTTAAATGCTCTCACCCATTTCCTTACCATTCCATCACTCATAATGTTTTGTCCGTAAACTTCACAGATCTCACGATGAATATCGATTGGTTTCACGCCTTTAGCACTAAGAAATCGTATAACAGCCCGTACTTCACAATCGGCGGGACTCACGATTGTCGGGGGCATCTTAAACACTCAGTAAACAACGTATACAATGAAGAATCAGACTGTAATGGAATCAGTGCATAGACAAGAGATGTAGGTAACCAGCGCGTATGCGTGGACAACCGATCGCAACGTTACAGCGGCGGAATTTCGAAACGGTACTTACTTAAAAAACATGCCTCGTATCATTAATCTCGTAGCATAATTATGAAGAACGCCAGTGTAATTAAGTTGTGAAGTGATTGTTTCATAAACAAATATATTTTCTTGCTGGTAATGCCTACATGGCCTACAGGTATAAAAACGATAAAATATTTATTTATTTAACCAGTAAATATTAACATATTATGGTTTGGAGATATCTAAAAGCACTTGTATTATGAAATAGAGGATATATTTGCTTTTCAAAATTTCGAATTTTTAGATTGCTATCCACGAGAAAAAATGAATATTAAGGAAATTTTTGAAATATGTAAGTGATGTTGGTGTTGAGAAATTATTTCATCTTATATCTATCATGGAATTTGAAGGGGAGGGGCTATATTGTTCGGTCAGTGTATTAAAAAAGATCAATGTGTTTTGTGTGGGTTGCTCAGTTAATTTTTATTTTTGATTCTCTCTTAACAATTGTGGCACACAATTGGAATGTACAGTCTCTGGCCAAATTATTAGACTCACTTCCGAAATCTAAGTTTTTTGTTGCTTTTAATATTATTATTAATATAATCATGGTGCAAATGTTAATTAAAGAAAATGTGAACAAATATTAATTAAAAAGAAATAAATTAATATTTTGTTAAGCCACCTTTGCAGCAATTAGAGCAGGAACTCTTCGTGGCATACTCTCAACACAGTTTAAAGCTATTTCTTTCAACTTTTCGTTATAGTTCCAATGATGGATAGATAATTCTTTCTATTAGTTGAACCTTTGTAGGTCTCTATTGGATTCATGTCTGGTGAGTTTCCCAGCCAAGGCAAAAGTGGTATAGACATCTCTTCTAAGAATTTTTTGATTGATTTTGCAGTATGGCAAGGTTCTGCGTGAACACTTTTCTACCATTCCCGAACCATTCTTCCATCTGTGGAAGAAATCTTGTTTCCAAAACTTTCTTATATTGGTCTTGCTGCATGGTTCCCTCGACCACATACAAACTTCCTAGGCCCTTTCCACTTATTACCGACCATATCATGACAGACACAGGATGTTGTAACAGTTTTTATGACAGTCATGATGGAATTTTTCGTTTTTGCGACGCCTAACAAACTGCCTTATCATCCAGGATTTGAAAAGTTTATTCATCGCTGAAGCAAGTCCGTAGAAGAGCAAAAACAGTAAAAAAAAACTACAAGATTTCAAGCAATTTACTATTCTCTAATCATCAACAGTTAAATCTTTATGAGCATTAGCCCAATTTAGCCTCTTCTTTACCATTGTTGGTGTTAATCTTGGCTTTCTTACGGGTCTACGGAATTTGAAAGCGAAATCATACAGGTTTCGCCTTACGGTACGAGCAGACACATTGTACCCCGCTTCTACAAATGTTTTTAATGTCGGCATGACGAGCCCTTTGAAATTTCTCGGTAATGTTTCGAAGTAGTCTTTGTCCCCTGGGATGATAACACGTTTTCTACCACCCCGACCTTTCCGAGCAGCGTCTAAAGGCTTTTTGGAGTTAATTTTTTTGTTTATTCGTCGTACTGAAGCTTGCGATATTCCACATCTTGCTGCAATCTGTCGTTGGCTAAACTCTGTATTCTTCAATAGAGCTATTACGGACGATTTTTGTTCTTGGCTAAGGTCTTTATGCTTCCCTATCTAAAATAAATTGCACCCAAATATTAATTGCCAAGTTTTCAATTTGTATCACTTTAAAAATGTATAACAATATAAATAAATATATACTTCAAGCCATTAATTACTTACTTTGACAAAATTGTTGCTAAAATTGGATAAATCGTACTTTTCACTCAACGTCACCGTGCATTTGAAGTTTCCTAACCCAACTAATATTTGATAATTTATAAAATATCAGCATTACCGACTGAGAACATCCAGAAAAAATTTGAATATGCTATTAGCACTATTAGCCAATCCTTACTCTACAAAAGTGTTAAGGTTTGCATAAACTAACACGTGATATTTCAATGCAAAACCAAAAGAACTCAAATTTTATAAGTGAGTCTAATAATCAGGCCAGGGTTTCCATAGTACGTGTTTCTACTAGTAGGCATGACATATCTTCATTACTGATTAGCTGGAACTAACAGAATTAGGTCTTGAGTGTGTTGTAACTGCAATGAAAGCATCACTTTTAATAGTTTGTAATCATACATACCGATTTATTTCTCTTTGAAAATTATGTTTCACAACCATGTAAGAGGACACTTTTTTTTATTCCGTCGGTGGATTCTTCTGATTTGCTATAAATCCAATCACGATTCGAAACTTCTATAACAATGAAGCTATTTTCTTTTAACCATCAATTTCAATAAAATTTGCAAGAAAACTATTTTCACCTTCTTTTCCATCAATCAACTTCAAAGAAATTCTAGTCAATTTTGACGCCTCAAAAAAATACAATCGGCCGGGCAACATTTTTTTTGTAGTTTCTGATAGTACCAGCAATAAATAACACCAAGGATCATAAATGATGTTAACTAATCTGGATGTCGATTATCTCCATGCAAGGACCTACGCTAAATTTTATCTGCATCATCCTATTCTTGAAATATCATATGATTTAGAAACTGGTATTAGAGTACCATACTTTTGTCTTTGACTTTTACTATTTGCAATTGAATAATTTGAAAATTATTTATCGAGATTCACACTTACGCTAATAGTTATCGCAAAATACTGATTCACGAATTGTTGAATAGAATCAGCCATTACGTGATGAAAATCCATTATCAACTTTTAATAAAATAACTATTACAAGTTCGATTTTGCCAAGTTTATTGAAAAAGTGACTATAGTTTCGCTACCACGTTAGAAGAAGCTACGGTGGTAGCGAAACTATAGTCACTTTCTCAATAAATAAACTTGTGTAAATCAACTTGTAATAGTTGTTTTATTTGAAGTCACGAATTGTTTTTATCGCCACTACATATAATAATATGAAATGTAGATAAAATCAGTTCCTCAACTAGAAGTTATATCAGTTACTAGAGACGGTCGGTCAGTTGAACTGCATCGAACGAGCACGAAGGCGCGTGAGACACGACTGAGAAGTGTGGGACAAAGTCTCACATTGTAATTTTACAACTTTTAATGTAAAGCACAAGGATATCAAAGAAGGAATGTTACTCGCATGAGTTTAATTGTAGAGAAAAATGTCAGGTACCTTTGCAACTTGCGCCCGTTTCAGTAGTTTTTGAATTTCATTGAAAAACTAATAACTTTGTTATTATATCTTTTATATACAAGATGTCCCGTAAACAAGTTTCTTAAATTTGAGGGGTAAAACGTTACCATGTTATGTTGTGATATACAGGCTGATAAGGGTAACAGGATAAATACAATTTTTTTGTGTACATCTGCCCACAAGATAGCGATACAGATTTGAAGTTGAGTACAGATTATCGTCTCTCCAAAACAAATTAAACTTATTAAATGTGTCAAATTATAATAATCGATTGGCATGGTTAGGAAATTTATATTCACTTCCTGTATTTTGGGATAATTAATCTTGTCTACAATTCTCTACTTAATTTCCTCCATAAAAGGTGCTTTTTGTTGAAGCTGCAACGAGACACTTTTTAGATAGTAAATTTTTTTTACTTCGCCTGGCGAAATTTCACGGATATATGAATGTGACGTGAGAACTAGCGTGGGTCAATCTAAATCCAGTATAATGTGGCAATGAATGCCTAGGAGATTGGAATCGAATAACCTTTGTAGTAAGGCATTTTTAGACCATGAAACCATTATTATTTCAGCTTTGAAATTGGATGATTTGAGTGTAATGTCCAAATTTCTTTGAAAGCTGGCTGGGATCTGGCAAGCATAATAATGAGTTATGGGTTTAGAGGTATTAAATTCATAAATATTAAAACGGAAACAACCCAAGCCAGAGAGGTAATGTTATGAATTTTGATAAGGTTATTTAAGTTGAGATTTGTGACGTAACCAAAATTGTTGCCACAATAATGTGTTACATTTTGTTTAGTACACGATTCTGGGTTTCTGATTTATGAATGATTGATAATATTCGTAAACATTGATGGCAAGTATGAACTAGTAATAAACTAGCTATGAGATATTGCCGAATACTAAGCCGGGTCCATGAGAATTCCCTTAATGTGTGATCAAACATATTCGTTATTTTTTTATGTTTACATTGTATTCGATTTGGATTGGTATGTTGCATTAGAATTAATAATCCTTTCTAAAGAATGAATATTGAGCATAATTTTATCTGATATTGTAATAGTTTAACCACCTTAACAGATAATCGATATAGTATTATTCACATTTGTGATGTTGGAAAATGGATATTATCTGAGTATGGTGGTGTTTTATATTGGCCTTGAGTGCATTTTATGTGAGGAGTCTGCCAGCAGCGGACCAACCGTACAGCAAACCATAAGGTCTTACCACATCAGTTTTACATTAATTATATCATGTACTTAAGCTCTGTGCGCTACATTCAAATGCAGACAATGTGTGTGGCGGCTACCTGATCACCTCATTCCACTAGATTGAACCTTTTAATTTTAGGTTATTTAAATAGAAGACTGACCCTTTTTTCATTCATTAAGTGTTCATTTTGAAATCATTGTGGTCTAGTGAATTTATTGCTTAAAGCTATAAACTAAATGTTTGAATAAATATATGTAGATTATTATTATAGTTCTTAATTAACCATTTTCTTTGCAAACTCGGGAAGATCCCCCTATGTTTATAATTTTTGAACCTATTATTTAAAGCATATTTTATGTGTACAAGCATCACGTTTTCATCAATAGAGCTTCAATAACTCGGACAACAACCTTATTAATCTGCAGCAAAATCTCTTATTTCTTCTTTGAATAAGTCTACCATTCACTTCATTGGAGGAATATTGTAATGGATTCAAATTGTTTGAAGAATGTGGGTACTTTGTGATTTATTCAATTTGAATTAGGAAGTATGTTTCCACTACTCTGAGGTTAATACGAAACTATATGTTGCAAACCCTTCCCCCTATAGCTTCATTTATTTGTCTTCTATTAGTATTATGAACATTTTGTTTCCCTGACTGTTTAGTAGTTTATAAGACCTACTGACTTCCTTCAGCCCAAATTATTGCAGAGAATAATCACAAATGGTTTGAGAATGAGCACTGGTTTCATATTCTTAGTGGTATGGTACTGTATGGTTTATGATGATTGGTCATTCAAGATCTGCTGGCCTCCATCCACATTGTTTGCACTCAGGCAAATTAAGTATTTTACTTAATGGCAATCAACTTTTTTAGAGGCAAGTCAGGTTAGGTCTCCAGATTAATAGAATGAAATTCAGAGCAAAGTAGAGTACGAAAATTATCCCATATCAATTTTGTTGTGATGTAAAATGTATATAATTTCTTTTACTATGTATTCAAACTGTATTGTCCTTTAACTTAATTCTACTTTAAAGTGTCCTTTTATATTGTATTCATATTTATAAGTTAAGTTCTATTATGGTATGGTTCTACATACCGATACTCCCATGAAATTATGAAATTTAATTTAGCACTGTATTTTAACATTGTTCAATTTTTTTTATATATATTTTTTGTTTATATGTATTTGGCAAATTTTTATAAAATATATTTCTACTGTCATTTTAATTTTTTCATTTGGAAAATAAATACATAATTCGATTTGAGGGCATTTTTATATTTTCAAAATAAAATAAGAAGAAATATTCCATAAAAGTATATATGTACATATTTGCTGCACAAACTTTAAATAAAATTAATAATGTAAATAAATTATAATGTGAATATCTTGCTTTAGAAATTACTTTGAAATATTTTTGTCTTGCCTCTTTGTAGTTGGTGTTGCCCTGTCGTTTTTTGTATGCAATTTTGTTTGTTTATTTTACATAAGCGTAACGTAATAATGATGTTAGTATAAATACTGATGTCAAAAATAAATTGAATATGAAGTTTATTATACAGAAGTGGTTATTATTTCTTGAACATGGTAAGACCCTCCGTAAGGTAGCACTCAAGGCTAATATTGGATATAATATACAGCCTCTTAGTGTAAAAGTTTTTTAGGTGGTGCTGGTAATCGTCCGCCTAAAAAGAAAAATAAGAAATCGCCAAATCCACCAATAGCAAATGTGACTTCATTGGTGAGTAATTATTGATAGATTGATTATTGTATTATAGTACGTTGTATTTAGGCCGATTTTCACAAAACTTAGGAAAAACGTTACGTGGATTGATAGAGCTTAGCGTTTTTCTGCATTCTCTTAAGGAAGGTATTTGTAAACTTTGTTACTTATGCTTGACCGGGGGATTTGATGCACATTTTAGTGCATTTAAGTGCACTTTTTAATGAACTTCCTGAATATTGCTTGTAAGTGCTTGAAAACTTGTAGTTAGAGGGTTTCAAGGTCCCTGATTGTGAATCTGACATCAAAATGATTTTAAAAAATATCTATCTTGCATTAATATGCATTTGAAAATGCATTCTATTATGCACTTTTTTCTTCATATCTTTAATGTTGTCTGAAATCAGTTATCAAGAAAAAAGTTATAAGAAAATTGATAGATTGCATAATTAAATGCAATTTGACCTCGTCGTTATACGACGATATAAAATTTCTTGAAATTGAAGATTTATTGGAACACGGATGCCAGTTGTTGCTGGTTTTATATGGTGCAACATTAAGCTTTCGCAAGCCCAACATACCTGCAGAATACCAGGCACCAATATTAGAGCTCTCATACATCTTGAGTTGTAGGTCGTTTGCCAATGTGACCTCAAAAAAGAAAGCAGTACGTCTCTGTACTCTTGTACCAACATTACACGCCTTTACACAACATTTGAAACTTGTCTACCTACAAGTACAAAATTGGATGTATGGTTTCAAATATTGTCAAACAAATCCACACATAATTGAGGAGGACACGCTTTTATAAAAGTGAAAATGAGGTCCCACCTCCACCCATCGCCTTTGTGATGAGCGATGCCTCAAACAGTAAAGTGCAGGTGTCATCAATATGATGAAGCCTAGAAAACGAATACTCACAAAGTGGGGATGCAGAGTCATCCACAGGGATTACGGTCAGAGGTTCCTTGGACTTAACCCTCTTACTTGCTTATCAGTTATTGAAGCGGAAAAAGTGTAAAAGCGTGTCAGAAAATAACAACATAAAAAAATAAGACGCAATCACTTTATTGGCACAGGCACATAGACGTCACAAACACATATCTAGTATCAAAGATACTAGTGTACCAGTGACCGCCGTGACAAACCGTCTGAATAGGGAAGGGGGCAGCCAAAGAAACGCCAATCGACAGGATAGTGCTGGATTTAAGGTGGTGCGAAAGCACCAATGAGCTCCTGATATCTCTCGAGATGCTCTATTAGGCGAGGCAGATCCTGCTCACGATTGGGGAACCAACCAATTGCGTCAACAAGTTCGGCTCTGATAACATCAAAATTGCGACAAGTTGAAACCCTATGGAGAGGGTCGTCGAAGACGAGACACTCAGCACACTGACCATCCCGGGACTTACCGATCCTGAAGAGATGACTCCCAAAGTTGCCATGTCCACTTAAGAGGTGGAACACCGCCCGATTTTCGCGGTTAGGCATTGGTGACGCTATTGGGAGCCATTCCTCAATGACAGGGATGAAAGAGTGTGTCACCCTGCCTTTCACGGAGTTGTCCCAGAGAACTTGCCAGTGTGTAAGAGTGAGGGCCCGGAGTTGACGAGTGAAGTCCGACCAGAACCTGAACTCCGCCAGAGACAAGGGGTTTCCAATATGAATACATGTCCCAAACCTCTTGGCCGATGCCATAGAGTAGAGTTCTGAGAGGAGAAAATGGAAAGGCGGTTCCTTCGCAAGGACACACGCCGTCTCGTTTGGGACCGTGCGGTAGAGATTACAAATTGTGGGGAGGCAGTTCGCTTGAGCAGAGTCAAGCATCTCGACATGTTTCACCAGATGTGCCGTCTCAGAGCCTGGAATATGGTTTTGACTTTGGCCGAAATGTATGCAACGTGTTGTCCGAAATGCAGTTTTTAATTGAGGAGGACAGTATGGACGAGGTAGATGTTGATAATGTCATCAACCACTTGGCACCCTCCAAGTGGGGATGGAAATGGATCAATCAATATTTTGAGCCGATTCCGATGACACAACCAGCAGCACCAGAAGAACTAATAAATATTATATCTTGTGGGTGCGGAAAATTATATGGTTGTAGAAAAAGTGGATTTACCTGCACAATGGCATGCAAAAAATGCAATGGGATCAACTGCACAAATGTTGAATTACCCGATTCCAGACAAGAAGATAATGATTCAGATGATGAAATTGTTGAGCTGTCAGATTCAAATGATGTTTTTAATCCAGATAAAAATGAGTAAACATGTACCATGTACAAATTGTTGTAAAAATATAAAAATCTTTGTTTGCTTGTGAAATGCTTTATCTTTACATATCCGAATCCCGGTGTAACTCTAGGTCCGGTATAACGGTTAAATTGCATTTAATTATGCAATCTATCAATTTTCTTATAACCCCCGAGTAGCTATTTTCAACTGATGTCAGACAATATTAAAGAAATGAAGAAAAAAGTGCATAATAAAATGCATTTTCAAATGCATATTAATGCAAGATAGATATATTTTTTAATCATTTTAATGTCAGATTCACAATCAGGGACCTTGAAACCCTGGAACTACAAGTTTTCAAGCACTTGCAAGCAATATTCAGGAAGTTCATTAAAAAGTGCACTAAAATGCACTAAAAAAAATTGTGCATCAAATCCCCCGGTCAAGCATAAGTAACAAAGTTTACAAATACCTTCCTTAAGAGAATGCAAAAAACCGCTAAGCTATCAATCCACGTAACGTTTTTCCTAAGTTTTTCTTAAATACAACGTACTATTAGAATATGGTGTTTCGACGTCATCTGACTAATTGCGTATGATAATGGGTGTATACTTTCTAATCAAATCCTGGGCAACCTTCATTAAGACGAATTCTGATAGTAGCTCCTTTCAAACTATCAAATCTGCATTGAAGGAACATAAGGTAATAGGGCATACTTTTTCAGAAAATCATATCAGATGTGAAATTGATGTACCTACATGGAAATTAATTGAGGAGTAAAGTGAAAGATATATTACTGGGGAAATTGAGCATTTTTACAATTTTGAATGTTATACTAATGTCTAACACAAAATAATCTAGTTTGTTCCTCCATTGCATCTCATCAATTCATATTTATTATTCATTATGCTTGAAACTTCCAATCTGGGCTATGAAAGATATGAATTGCTGCAGATTGCGTAATCAGAATCTGAGGAGGCTGTAACATCAGATATACCCTGGAATCCTATTAATCTTTTATCAGATATCCAAATTACGTATATCAGTAGGCAGACAACAGTTGACTTTGCACTATTTTTCGGAATTACCAGTGGTAGTTCCTGGAGAATATCTGCAAAATGCAACAAGATTTACCGATCATACTTGTCTACTATCATATTCAGGTTACTGTATATTGCATTTATTCAAGCTATTTGTAAAATCGTTGAAAAGTTCTAGAGCAAAAATCCTTGCACCGTAGTATTTTTCATCGAATTTTGAGCAACTTCAGAAAAGTCCGTCACGTAACTTGTCTACACGATAACTCAAAAACGCAAGATCCTTTCATATTCAAATTTTGACGAAAAATCTTTTGCTATTCACTGTCGAACCCTATTGTTTTTGAGGGAAATTGTGTAATACTCTCTTTTCTGAAGAGTTGAAAATTAAAAAAAAAGTCTGCTGAATTGAAATCATTCATCAACAACAACAAAAACAATTATTGAAGTAAACTTAAATTTACACCGTACTTTAACACAATTCATAAGAAACAGCGTCTAGGGGCTAGGATACTCTGCTCCCACTGGCTAGACTTTATTTTGATTCCCAGAAACGGAAAATTTGTTTTTTTACATTTTCTTGAAAACTTAATATGAATATTATTTAGTTGTGTAAAGCTAATGAAATAAACAATTTTCATTACCTTTACACAAATACGAAGAATATCTTATAGAATGTGAAACAATTATGTACAAATCAGTAACCAAATCAAATGATTTGCGAAGAGTAACTTTGCCACGCACGCTATTTATGTATTCTCCAAGCGGCAAACTAATCTGGCACGGTCCGCTATCATTGCGGGCGCTACGTCTCGGTCTCGGTGCATTAACATAACATTGTCCAACTCTTTCAACGAAACACGCACTCGGACACGATGCAGTAATGTGTGTCACAACCTTAATTCTGTATTGTTCACTGGGAAAAATATTACAGCCTGACATAACTCAAGAATACATGGATAACACTTTGAGTCAACTCTACTGGACGGAGAACTCCCATCATCCTCTCGATCTCAAAATTTGTCGTTGAATAGTTCATATAAAATCGCAACACAGCAATTAGTTTTCTGGAGAATCGTTCTAATTCTCAATGTAAAGTGGCAACTTCGCAAACTAGTTTTCTGGAGAATCATTCCAATTATCTACATTTTTTGGGACTGTCATGAAGCAACTTCAATCAATTGTGAATAGAGCCATTTAAACAAATTTTCATGATTACCAATGCCATTAGGAAAGTCACTGAAACATTAAAGATTGAAAAAATGGAATGATTCAATTCAATCAAGAAGGTGCATTGATAATTTTCTAAAAAAACTAAGTTTAATTTTACATAGGTTTAACAAGCAGGGATGCATAACAAAAACATAACATAAACATGATGAGTTAATTCTACGTGAAATAAACCGGCACAAACATAATTACCAAATTTCGATACTTCGAATTCACCCTACGATAAGTAGGACGTTAAGATTACAAAAACACAAATGTTCACTAAGATAACAATATATTGAGAATAGTGTCACCACACTTTGAAGTGAAACAATCTGTAATACATTGTTGATCAAGTGTAAATTTGTGTTTTATTAAGAAGCATTTTCTGACCCATTTATTTATCCCATATTTCTAGCGCGAATTATCTTGCTATAAATGATGACATCGGCAATGAGTTATAGTTAGGAATGTTATCGAAAGTTGTATAGAACGTTTGAGAAGTGACATGAAATACTAAAAATAGATTGATCATGCATCAATTACTCTCATCTTCCTTATAGAAAAGCAATAAGTTATGCCCGTCCGCGTAGGCTAATGTTTTTTCGACCCATTGGTTGTAAAATAATCGGAAAAGTGAAATTTCAAAATTTCTAGTTACTTTGTGATGGTTTGAACAGACTTCCCTGTTCTATTTTTGAATATTGGATATAATCAGCCAATATATGAATGTGCGATGTATCTTTGTTCAATCCCTAATGTTAGGGTTGGCAATACTTTACAGGAGGCTTAGAAATAGATCTAGATTACAAAGATTTATTTAATTTGACTACCCTGTCGAATTTCCCAAATGTTTTTATTCCGTAATTGCTACTTCATTTAATCCCAAATTGAGTAAACTTACTGCAAATGTTGAGTAATGCACGGTGGCAATTTGATGCTTCTAAAAAATTCACAATATATTTCTCTGAATTGACGGTAAATTACTACGACCAGATTTAGTTACCAACAACACGCCAGATCACGAATTCATGAAGATCCAGATAAGTTGATACGACGTTTGCTCTTGGAATTATGGTAGGTTCTATCTCTAAACCTAAAGGAATCGGCGACATCTTTTTATTTTCTGTTTCTTAGATACATGCGAAGATTTGAATTTTGAAACCTTCTAATGTTTTGTTCCAATCTGAAGTTTAACTAATGAGATGTTTTTATACTTTGACAGAACATAGTGAAACCGCAACCAGCACCAGTCGCTCCTACAATCATCACTAGCAACTTGCCTTTGAACCAAGCCGTTACATCAGATTTAGCAACGAACCATATCACCAACATACTAAACACAAATACTGCGCCTATACCTAATCCATCCACTCAGAACGATAAACAATCTTCTATTGTCGTGCCTCTTAATACATCTACAATACAACAAGCTCCTAAAATTGTTCCTTTGCCTTCACCATCTCCGGAGAAGCCAAAACCTTTAGTTTTATCTCCCCCACCTTATACAGATCCTCTGGAGCAGTCTTTGGCTAGTTTAGAAGATGATATAAAAGCAGAACCACTTGAAACTATGGCAGCTAACATGATTCAATTAACTCCTTCCATAACAAATCCAGTAGTTAGTCCCATTCTTAATATAGTTCCTAATCCTCCAATTCCAATTTTACAGCAGAATGTATTAATGGATATCAAACCGGGCACAAATGCTATACCGTCAATGACATCAATTATGCACAATATGCATGATACTATAGAACCAGAGCTATCTTCAATGATACATTCTAATGCGGTGCAACCTAATATGATGCATATTAGCAATAACGGATATGGAATTAAGCATGAATATGACATGCCTACCAATAACAACGGTATGTCATCTATGGGCATTCCAATAAATATGCCTATTCCATCAATATTTGACGCTTTACCACAACAAAATAACATTATATTGAAGAAAGAGCAAAGTAAACATGAGGACCGTTCAGAAGTAGTACCACCTAATAGTAATAACAATGAAAGAAAATCTAGTTCCGACCACAAATCGCAATCATACACTGGGGGAAATAAGCAAAAACAAGAACACAATGTTAAAAATGCTAGTTCCTGGTCGAGTTTGGCTAAAGTTTCGCCGCAAAGTAATACACCTGGTAATAGCAAACAACAAGTTATGGATAGTTTCAAGGCATTTCAAAATAAAGCGAAAGAAAAAGCAGACAGAGAAAAACAAAGATTAGAAAATCTTGAGTTAAAAAAACAACAGAAAGAACAGGCTGAGAAAGAACGAATGCGGGCTGAAATCGAAAAACGAAGAGAAAAAGAAGAGGAAGATGCGTTAGAAAAGGCTAGGTAAACATTCTGAAGTATTATATAATTTCATTTAATTTATATTAATTTATTTTTGGTAAACTTCCTCAAAAATGCCTTTGAATTTGAACCCTTCATAAAACATCTATATTAGGTACAACCTATTGATTATATTTATCTTGTAAAAGGAAAGCGGTAGCGGAGCAGCAACCTATACCAACGCAAAGATTAGAAGAATTGAGGTCATCTCCGGCAGATGGTAGTATATCACCAGGATCTCAAAGTTCCGGCTCTGAAAGGACAGATAGAGAGAGGCAGAGGCTACAAGAACAGGAAAGGCGGAGAAGGGAAGTGGTGAGTTCTTAATCCTTCTAAGCTTTGTGTTCAAATCAAAATTATATGGAATAGGTTTGAAGAAGAAGGCAATATTTTTTTTCCTTCATTGGTTGTTCATTCCTTATTCATAATAACAAATTGGAATACAAATTTAATGGGCACCAGTTTTTCTTCTTTTTTTTTCTGTACAAGGTCTAATAACGACTCATTCGGATGGTATATCATGTTAGTCCAAGCAATAGATGACGGCCTAGTGTTGAATTTGGAGAAATTAATACCTGGAAAAAAAATATATGAGCGTATACGAAATTAAATTGAAAGGCGAGTTTCTGTTTCATGCAACTCGATCCGAAATGGCGAACATAACCTAACAAATTTGTAAAGTTGCAAAATGCTGTTTTCCTGAATAAGTAAAAAACTATACCATGGATCGGAAAAAGTTAAATGAGAAAGTTGTAGGTATCAAATAGATCTATCGATTTACTTCTATGACAATTATCGATATTTCGTACTTTTCGAGTTATATTTTAAAAAAACCGTTAAAAATCATCAAAACAATATTTCCTTGTAATACCTCAAATGTTTTGCGTAGTGAATCATACAAAATTTAATAAATGCAATATTAAGATAAGTTTGAAATTTCATTTATTCACAAAATTATTATAAAATATTTATAAAATCCTTACAATCAAAGTAGCGGTATACAGCAGTCTTATATTAGTTTTCACAAGTGTCGCACAAGCATAAGGTCGGTATGATTCACCAAGCAAAAAAACGATATTCCCCAGATTAAGTACAAAAGGATTTTTGTACGTGATCCAAAAGCCGAGATATTGAATATTTTGCAAGCACAAGCCACTTTGAACCCACGAAATTAGTTCCCCCGGCTCCGCCGCACGCTCCGGCAGCCGCGTACGCTTCACTTTGTTACTCAATTTCTAATACTATGAATCGATAAAACATATCCTGGTATTTTTTTATTGAAAATGTAGGTATTTAACATTAACATCTATAACGTACACTTCTACACAAATATCTCTGGTCCAGAAGTCGCAGATTAAACTTTTTTTTTCTGGTAATTCGTGAAAAAATATCAGGGATCGATTTCCTTCAAAGATATTCTCCTAAAATGAAAATTGTAAAATCAGTCATTTTTTTAACCTTAAAATTCGAAAAATCGCTATATTTCTTTGATAACATTATAGCACAACTCTTCAAGAAGAAAACAAGCTCGGAATCGTTACTCTAGAGTCTAGAAGATCTAGCCAATATATGAGAGCGCATTCTTTTCGAAAAATTATTGATATTTTGAAAATAAAAAAAAAGGTTATTTTTGCCATGGGCTATACGTTCAGCAAATAACAAGTATGGAAACGTAATAGTTAACGACTTCTCGATACCATGATTTTCAACGGTTTTTTCAATATAACTCGAAAAGTATGAAAGATATCGATAATTGTCATAGAAGCAAATCGATAGATCTATTTGATACCTTTCCCATTTAACTTTTTTAATCTGAGTTATAGTTTTTTACTTATTTAAGAAAAACCTGTTTTTGCAACTTTGCCAATTTTTTAGGTTATGTTCGCCATTTCGGATCAAGTTGCATGGAACAGAAACTTTAAATTCAATTTTCTATACGCTCATATTTTTTTTCTATGTATTAATTTCTGCACGCACTTCTGTCTATTGCTTGGACTATAAAGGTGATACTTTAATTCCCACTTTCTCAAATCAGATAGACTGATAACTTGGATGAATATAATTTCTGAAAAAAAAAATTCAATAGGTATTGCCTTATGCCAAAGTTGGCACATTGGTTATCTGGTTGTAAGGACAGTGTGAAGTTGTTTTCAGATAATTCCAATTATTAATGACTGAACTTCGCATACCATTTTAATTTTTTACCTCACAAGGTGTATAATGGGTAATTTTCAATTGTTAAAGCTTACTCCATACTGGAATTGAAATTTTTATGTACCGGGATATCAAAAATTATCTTGGTCAAGGGTGGTTGTGGAATTTAAAACGTGTGTCTTACTTGACGTTTGAAATAATTATGTCACTGTCACACTGACATCATCAATAACCTACAAATTTCATACCTATTTATTTCAGTTGTAAAACAATAATGAACTACAAATTAAAAATTATCTTGGTCAAGGGTGGTTGTGGAATGTAAAACGTGTGTCTTACTTTAAATTTTTGAATATTTTTTGTTGTGTCAGAATCTGTCGAGTCATTGTGCTGAAATTTTCTAATCCAGTTTTTTAAGCCTCTTACCACACAGCACAAAATTTTCATGATTGACGTCTATTTTCGAACGGGTGCGCTAGTTAATGGAAATTGGCAATACAGTCAACGTTTGTGTTTGGACAATTTTCGAGAGCACTTCCCAAAAGTGGCAAAATTACCGGACAATTTTTATGCGTGCCTTACAAATTGTGTTGAAGTGTTTCTCGAAACTGGTTGTGTGACTCATAAAACAGGTGCTGGTAGACCAAGAGTTCGTACAGAAGAAGTTGTCAATGACGTTCGTCAACGTATGGAAGAGGGGCCTGCAAAACCTTTGAAACGTCTTTCTCAGGAAATTGGACTTTCTTATGGAACATGTCAGAAGATTTTAAAGAAACACTTGAACATGCATCCATATAAGATGCAAGCACATCAAGCTTTTCTGCCCGCAGACCACCCCAGACGCCTTGCTTACTGCCATCGGCTTGTCAATAATTTAATGAATGACGATCTTCTGGACTTAACTTTTTTTTCTGACGAAGCGTGGTTCCACCTTTCGGGATACATCAATTCTCAAAATATGCGAATGTGGAGCAATGATAACCCTCATGTTTTTACTGAATCGCCACTACATGCTCCAAAAATCGGTGTTTGGATGGCAGTTTCTCGCAGAAGAATAATTGGGCCATTTTTTTTCGATTTCACCGTCACCGCAGAAAGGTACAGACACAACTTTTTGGCTGAATTTGCGCAACAGTTAAACGATGATGAACTTCGGTACGGTTATTCCCAACATGACTGTGCAACAGCACATACTACACGAGAAAATATTGCTTTTCTCCGCGAGTTTTTTGATGACCGGCTGATAAGTTTGCATACAGAAGTTGAGTTTCCTCCGAGATCACCTTGTTTGACAATTATGGACTATTTTATATTTCCTTACTTAAAAAACAAGTTTTTCACAACTCCGGTAAAAAATTTGCAAGAACTTCAACAAAGAATAGTTCAACAATGTGCAACCATAACGCCAGAAATGCTGCAAAATTGTTTTCACAGCATGAGGATGCGCGTCAACTTGTGCATCGAACAAAACGGGGGACATTTCCAACAATTACTGTAATTTAGTTTTTCTTGTTACTAAAACCGTTATTTCATAATTTGTAGTTCATTATTGTTTTACAACTGAAATAAGTAGGTATGAAATTTGTAGGTTATTGATGATGTCAGTGTGACAGTGACATAATAATTATTTCAAACGTAAAGTAAGACACACGTTTTAGATTCCACAACCACCCTTGACCAAGATAATTTTTGATATCCCGGTAGAATATTTGATTCTGTAATTCGTTGTTAATATTGTTCAATATCCCACGATTTCCAATATTAAATGTATATTTCACCAAATGTTTGTTTCAGATGGCAAATAAAATCGATATGAATATGCAAAGTGATTTGATGGCTGCGTTTGAAGGTTCTTTATAATGAACACTTTGTGCAAGTGTGGTTAACTGGACTCTTGAAGAGATAATACTTCTAATTAATGTATTTATACAATTTTATCATGAAAGTTACAACAGAAATTACATCGCTCAAAAACTATTTTGAAGCTTCCAACCTGAAATATGCTTTTTACAATTCATAGTGAATTTTTTCATATTAGTACTCACATTTTAAAAAGGTTTTTAGAATGTAGTAGTTCTTCTCTTCACAATGTAAATATTATGAATATATATTAATATAAATTGTACAGAAAGAAGATTACTTTTATAAATAATTGTATTTCTTTAATTACCATATTCCAGCAGGTAAAATTGGCAAGTGGTTTTACCTACTTATAAAAATTGTCAGTTGCGTCAATGCAATCGCGCGAATTTCTAGTATTCAATGCTGCTGATTATACATAATTTTAAGTAAGTATTAAATCAACATTGTATTCCATATCAGTCATTATTCATTAGTGTACACTTGGCTATTTTGTGCTCAAAGCCCAATCTTGGGAAACGTAAAAGACAAATTATATATTTTTCATAATTGCTTTAGATAAAATTTACCATTAAGGACATTGGTGCAAATTTGTGATATTGAATGTCCTATCATTTAAACAAAAAGGTTCAAACCACAGTTCTCATGATTATAAAATATCACAATTGATAGTTCTTAAAGTTTTTCAGAATATTAATTGATTTTCACTGAACAGATTGAGAATACAGTTTGTCCGCTGGATGAGTTATATGGAAGGTTTGTTGAGATACAAAGATGGTTGGCACTTGCTATAAAAATGCTCCACATGAATTGAATTTAGAAGCGATATAGCACTGATTTAATATGCAGTCCATTCAAATCGCCACATAACTAATTTTGAAACGTTAAGTCTGGTTAAAAATTATTAATTTGGTCTTCATCATATCTTTTTCTATTAGCATTATTTGTATCCAATATCATCGAATTGTTTCATCACAATTGGGATTCTAAATTTGTTTTGAAAGCTTACAATGTGCTTATTTTGGAATACTTTGTTTGAAATAAAATCAAATCACATTTACTATTTTATAAAACCACATTGAAGAAATTGAGTGGCTAGATGATATCACTTAAACTTAATTTTCCTCGAAGAACTGAATTGAGCAGTTATTCCTAGATTTGAAAGATATTATGCGACATATTCTTTCATTTTTGTGTCTGTGATATGTATCCTTGAAAGTTGAAGATAGTTCCAATAATTGTATGATACTGCAATAAAACAAATCTTCCATTCTTGGTACAATCGAAATATTGAAAATGTAGAAAGTTACAGTGGATAAACCAAAACAAAATTTTAAAATTTTTCCATCTATCAGTGGTGAAGGCTCCATTTGCAACCATCATTGATTTAACTATCCTTTCTCTAAACATTCAAATTTTTTCAGTATTCGTGCTCTGTGTTATGTATACAGGATGAGTCAGTTTTTAGTAGACAAACTCCAACAGGAGATAGAAGAGATGTTTTTAAGAAGAAAAGCTATAAACATATGTCGTAGAAGGCCTCGTTTTCGAGATACAGGGTATTGAAATTGAAAAAAAATTTTTTTGCGAATATCTCTGGAACCGTTTATCGTACAAAAAACAGCTTTTGTAAGCATTTTCTACTCATAGTAAGCTATGTTCTGTGAGATAAAAAAAAATTGTAGTCTAAATTGGTGAATATTTTGAAGGGGTAGTGGGTGTTTTTCTCCCCATCTTCTACGCCACTGGAAAAAGTACGGTTTTGAACCACCAATGTTTTCTACACAAAGAAGGTACTCTTGGTCATAAGCTCTAAAGTTGACTGTTTTCTAGAAAAATCAACTTTTATGTTGAAAAACGTGGACAATTCTTTGAAATAAAATTATTTTTTACTAATTAAACAAAATTTATTTAAACTTTAGAACAAGTAACAAAACCATGTTTTTCAACATAAAAGTTAATTTTTCTCGAAAACCGTCAACTTTAGAGCTTATGTGACCAAGAGTACCTTTTTTGTGTAGAAAACATTGCCGGTTCAAATAGGCGTCTCAAACCCGTACTTTTTCCAGTGGCGTAGAAGTTGGGGAGATAAACACCCACTACCCCTTCAACATCTTAACCAATAATGAATTTGAAAAAAATTTTATCGCACAAAACATAGCCTTACTGTGAGTAGAAAATGCTTACAAAAGCTGTTTTAAGTGTGATAAACTGTTCCGGAGATATTCGCAAAAAACGAAATTTTTTTTTCAATTTCAACACCCTGTATCTCGAAAACGAAGCCTTCTACGACATATATTTATGGGAACTTTTCTTCTTAAAAACATCTGTTCTATCTCATGTTGAAGTTTGTCTACCAAAAATGAAAAAATGAGATACTACATCACAAACATCAAAATAAATTGGAACGTTTTTAAAAGCATGGATGTTGGTTTTTCAATTTTCTGATATTCTGTAAGTGGTTAATGTTATGTACTTGTTGGTTGGCAAGAAATTTTCTCATTTCAATTGTGATCTTTTTATAATTCATAGTAAACTTTGCATGGATGAAGGTTCGATGACTTTTCGTTGTTATGTTCAATGGAATATTGGTTATGAATACAATAGAATACATATTTCAAAAGAGATTTCTTATTAAAAATTGAATTCATTGACATTTTGTGGTAGATCCATTTAATATATCCACCAATGTTCTTATTATTTTTATTATTCTTTTATTAATATTACGATCCACACTGCTTAATAAATTTATTACCTGTTAATGGTAGATTTTTATTTAGTTCAATTACAATTTCATGTATTTAATATTTCCTAGTTATAGATGACAAATTGTATAAATATTTATATAATAAAGTAATATATAAATTGTACAAATACTATTGTGTCTATTTTATAAAATGGAATAATTTTTATATTGAAAACTTACTGTATAGATTATTAAGTTTAAATTCATTTTTTACCAAAATAAATTATCTCGTCATATGTAAATTTGCTTTTTATTGTCATTCTCTTTTAATAAATTCATAGTTGTCTTGAAAAATACATTACCAAAATGTAAACTGATTTCATTAGCAATAAGATACTCTTTAAAGTAAGGGAATTTAGTCTATTGTCCTTCATGTTTCATTAATGTTTGGATGTGCAATTGGTCCAAAATGCTTACAGTCTTGTTTCTGTATAGATATTTGTAAAATAATTCAAGTATTGTAAGTGTTAGACTAGGATTGATTAACATTACCAAACTTAGATTATTTTTTGTTACGTAAAAATTTAACTACCGCTGAATGGTTATTTAAGGTTTCAGATCAAATCTAAACTGAATTGCGAACTTATTTTTGGTTTTAGTAATAAATGTAAAAATAATTTATAATGTATGGCTGTTATATATTTTTTCAATAATTTTGAAGTAAGTCATAAATAGTGATGTTGAAATATATATTTAAAATTGAAAATGACCACATTCTTGACCATATCCTATATCCTTGAAGCTACACGTCAGCACATTTTCAAAAATCTTGGATCCATATTCAAAATCAGTCGTTAGTTACAAAGGGAGCATTCAACCTTTCTAAACCTGGCAACAGCATGATCTGATTGATGAATTATTTATTTATTTATTTAATTACAGTAGCTCAACGGGAGAAATCCCTTCTAGAGCTTAGGGGAACATATAATAAAATTACAGAATATGAATTTGAAATTAACTAATATACACAGCTTTACAAATATTAGGGTTGCAACAAAATATATCAAAGTCAAACCGATCATCTCGCAGAATCTACACATTTGGAAAATTGGGGAAAATAACGTATTTGTTCTGCAGAGTGGTAGATAAAATGTTTGTATGGAACGGGTGCGAGCAGATGTAACATGTAAATTCAGCCTTGATAAAATCACAGACAGTCAACCAGTTTAACTCTTGACAAGAGAATCTATCTAATAGAGCCTGGTGGGAAAATCCAATAGATGATCAGCTTTGAAGGCTAAATATTTTAGGAAACGCCGATTCACTCGCTCTATTTTGTTTATATAAATTTTATAATGGGGGTTCCACACAATTGAAGCATATTCGAGCTCAGAACGAACAAATGAATTATATAATATTGTTATTGAATCACTATTGTTAAATAGGCGGCAATTCCGGATGATAAAGCCCAGCATTCTGTAGGCGCTAGAAACAATTGATTCAAGACTCGCAAGTCTGAAACTATAAGAACGAGCAAGAGCTGTGTCACTAAGTTTGTAATTGTGAATAATAGGCGTAATTTTCTTGGTGAAAGTCATTACAGTGCATTTACTAATACTAAGCTCCAGATGATTTATTACACACCAAGTACTGTATGCATCCAAGACGTGCTGCAGTGAGATACAACATAAAGAATGCTTTACTGCCGAGTAAAGTTTTAAATCGTCTGCGTAAAGAAGAAAATAACACAAATAAAGAAGAAATGTCATTGATAAACAAATTGAATAGTAGTGGTCCAAGTGCAGACCCTTGAGGTACACCTGAAGTGGCATGAACTGAATACGATTTAAAACCTCTATACTCTACATATTGATACCTATCACTTAGGTAAGAATTCCAAAATTCAATCGAATGTTTTGTAAATCCAAAGCTAAACATTTTATTCAATAAAATACCGTGATCCATTTTATCAAATGCCTTAGCAAAATCGAGGTAGATACAATCAATCTGGCCACCCTCATCAATAACATCGGCCGAGTATTGACTGTAGCAACCTAAGTTAGTAACAGTTGATCTGCCAGGCATGAACATGCTGCTCAGAGGATATCTGCAATTTTACATGAATGAAAGTAGCATCATAAGATATATTCAAATATTTTGCAGAAGTTATTGATGATAGCAATTGGGCGATAATTAGTAACCTCAAGCCTAATACCTTTTTTAAAAACCGGTACTAACTTTGAAACTTTCCACAGATCCGGAAACGTATGCGATTTTAAGGCTAATGAATATATAAATATGCCAGAGGAGCTGCGAATATATACTATATACAAAAAAAGTAGGAATTAAATCTGGACTTGGTGTGACTTGCTTTAAGTCTTTTAGTATTTTGAATCACTTCAGAGGGACTAACAATTGAAAGAGATAGAATATTATTATTGAAGTATTTAAAGTTATCCGGTTTATTATTAGTTGGATTAGAGTTAATATTGGCACTTTGGAAGTACTCTGCAAAGACATTAACAATATCATAAGGACTCGAGTAGCTAAGATTATCAAATTGAACGTGTTAAGGAAAAGAACTGCTTTTATTTTTGGTATGAAAAAATGACCTGAAATATTTGGAATTACATTTTATGTTATTTTCTATTTTTGATATATAGAGCCTAAATAGTAGTTTTAGATCAAGAATTCAACTGGTTTAGTCATTAAAGCAGCACTCACTATCAGTTGGCCACATTCTATTTGCAGTAATACCTCTTGAACTTGCTAGAAATTTTTTTAAATTTGGAATTAGCTGTTACATACCTAAACATATCTAAAATAGCGCTGTCCAATGTTGGACTATCAAATTTCGTTAATAGGGAAGTTTGAAAATGAGGCATACGTGATTTGTTTTTTATTGATCAAAATCAAGAATTACTGAGTAAGCATAATCATTTTAGAACTCATTGCTTGGATCTGCGGCTTTATATATTGAGTTAAGATAAATATCGTGATTTCAGAAAATTAGAATCGCACGGTAGCAAATTGCAATAGTACATTCAAGAAGAGTAGAGAGAGAAGGCCAAACTACCATGGAATAAGTGAAGTGAGTCAAATAATGAATGCAGCATAGGCAAGATCTACGAGGTAAAAAACGCTATTGCCCAGACTAAGGATATTTCACAATTTCACATCCACGTGATCCATGAGCAGTTGGCGCAATTAGATATACCAAGTATCACGGTCGGTATGTACGACCGTGCCCAGTATTGAGTCTAGTTCTATAGTGTAATGTTATGCAAGCCAGAGAGTTTAACAAGCGTCTATATTCTGACTAGTCTTCTTGGTTTTTGCGTACCACATATTAGGTGTGTGTGGTGCACACCCAATTTCAATGATTAAAATGTAAATGGACACAGCATAGTCTACAACGTTACGAAAGGGAAAGTGTGGCCACGGTCGGATATAATACAGGTCTGGGAACTCGAGGCTGTTTCCTATGTGAGAAGTGAGTCCGCTAAGCGTCAACTGTCGCGTAGTACCAAAAGGGTGGCGCATGAGTCGAGGAATGATCTCTGGCACGTATACGACCGTGTTCTCTGGCAACTATCATTGTTGAGTTGTAAACACAAGGAATACCGGCGTTTTTAGAAAAAAATTACGAAACCGTGCATTGTGCCGAAATGCAAAACGGGGTACAAAAGTGTTAAGCAAGAAACTTCTGTTTTTGAAGTGCCGAAAGATGCGAAAATGGGAAAAAAGTGGATGCTTGCGATTCCGGATAGAAATCGTTTTAACGAGGTCTTTTATGTGTGCGTCACGTATAACGAAAAAAGAGAAGTTATTTTTAAGGTGAGTAATACATTTTAACAAGAGTAACAATTCTATTCCTCTCTCAAATCGGAATAGTAAATATTGCGTTACGAGAAAAATTATTTTACTTAATAATGTGATTGTTGCCATACTTCGATCCAAGCGCTAGCTGGTGGCTGAGCGAGGGTCTACGAGCGTGGGGACACGTAAGCGACTCAGCTCAACCATAGAGTTTCCAGACCTGTGTATACGACCGTGGGCCAAACTTTGAACTTTTTTTTCTATGGGCCAATATCTAGATTGTGGTTTGTGGTGGAATGAGAAGAGCGAGTTCAAAACACTGTGTGTATTATTTAAATTTTCCCCTCAAATGTGACGACTGGCAATTTCATGTAAATAACTGTGTCTACCTTAATTTATTGTCAAGAAAATGACCATCTTAGAGTTTATAGCAGTAGCAGCATCAAGATGAATACCTGTTTGATCAAAGCACTAGAGAAGTATAGTGCCTTGGTTTGACAAAGTGAATTTGATTCTGAACAAACTTCTGAATCTGAACACAAATTTATTTCCTATTAAAAGTACATTTCTTCTATGCATTTTCTATGGATTCAACTAAGCATAGAATTTGAGGTTTGTTAGCTCATATTAATATTTTGATGTGATGTTTTTAACTGTCGCAAATTTGAAAACAATTATAACCGAAATAAACCGGGTTAAATTGTAGTACAAATAATTACCTAACGAATTTGAACGTTCTGCCCAAATAGAGAGACATATTCTTGAACATTGCAGTCACATCAGTTTCTAATGAATTGTAAATAAGTGAACATTGTGTTTGGCGCGCTTTGAACGAACAGTTGTCTAATGGCCGCAATTGTATTCGTTTCGGGTGGGCATACATATAGAGTCAAGACACTATTTTGCTCAAATAACCTAACACAAGCTCTGGTGAAATGCAGATTTCGTTGAATGTATTTAGGCATTAATCACTGATTAGCCAGTTTTTATAAGATGATACAAAGTTTCTTAGTTTTAATATGAAGGTGTTGTGAATTAAAAAACCGTATCCGTTTATGTCAACATTAATTTTTCTTCTATTATTGAATATGTTAAAAGGGACATATTACAGTATATCGCAATTTTATCGTTATTATAGGACTTACAAACCACACTAGATAGTGAATTTTATTTTCTACAAATTATAAGATGACTTCTACAATCTCTTTGCATTATGTGAATAAGTTAGGTCCAGAGATTGAAGAAACTGTTGTGCCTGATTCTACAACAACTGTGGAAAAAGAGGTGCCAGAGTTCTGTTTAGGTCAAGATGTATTGTTGAAGCAAAAGGATGGGAGGTTTTATCTGGGAACTGTTGTTGAAGTAAATGTTTTACAAGAACAATGTTTGATCAAATTTGGTGATAATACAGAGAATTGGTCCAGCTTTAAAGATTTGACAAAGTTGAGTACACCTGAGCAAGAAGATTTGTTTTGTGTTATTTGTAAAAAATCAGCTCCTAAGAAAAAGCATGAAATTACAGGTTGTGATAAGTGTGGTAGAGGTTACCATAAGAAATGTCATCAGCCTGAAATTCCTGATGTTTGCCAGAAAGAAGGTGGGTTTTGCACAAGTTGTTTGAATTTTTTATCATTTTCAGAAAATTCATATATTATGGCTTCAAGGGAATTAAGTAAATGATATATATTCATTAAATCCGTTAGTTTCACAACATTTATAGCTATAAGAATCACATTTTAATGTAGATACGGATCTCACTACTTTAGGGTTATACATCATTTTATATGAAATGGAAAGGCACGTATAGCTGACAATGAGATCTGATGGTTTAATTAATATTGCTCTAGGTATATCGTATATCTTCACCTAAGCCTCATTGAATATTTAGGTTCAATTTCACATTCAGATCTCCGATGAATTTCCATTTTCATTTACACACATAAATTAGTCATTCATAATCTCAAGTCTTCACCAGTTTTCTACAAACCATTAACTTATTTTAAATTCTCAAAAAATAAATAAATAATGGAAAAATTATTTTCTAAGATGTATGTCCAGACATACGTAGCTTGGGTTGTAACAGTGAACCAATATTTCAAAAAATATCTTGGTTGGGCAAGAAAACGGAAGAGAACAAAATAATTATTGTAACGTCAAACCATATAGTCTTTTCTCTCAGATCACATTGTAGGTGAGACCTATTCGATATTCCAGTTTCTTCTCAAGCCTGTCTCATATTAACAGTGGAAGTGACTGATAAAAAAAAATTGTAATTGTCTGGATACTTTGTATAAATACTGATGTCACATTGCCTATCTGGGGAATAGACATAGTTTTATCTTCCCCAGAAATTAATGTATTCTAAACAATTATTTTGGATAATTGGTAACATCTATTAAGAGTAGTGGTATGTTTTTCATTCTGTTCCTAGTAATTCTGGGATTTCGGCATTTATTATGACGAATTCTTTATGAATTGAACTATAGGAAATGAATAAAACACCAGTTTGCACTTGAATAATAATATATTAACAATTGTCCCACCACACAGTAACATACTCAAAATGTTTAGACGTAGACAAATAAATTTTATTTTTATTTATTAGTGAGGAACTGCTCTCCATTACAAGAGTTCCTCATTTAATTTTAGCTGTTTTTTTATGAGAGGCTAATGGAATTTGTTTATTTCCTAAGATGGTTTTTCACAGAAAAAGCTAGATTGGTGAGATCTGGTGATTTTGGAGAATAACATGTTTTTCTTAATAGGTTCATAGCATAGAAGTTTCATTGAGAAATCTGAAAAATTGGACCCCTTTTTGAAAATCGTGTTTAATAATTCGGTTATCAGGTACATTTTCAAATGCACATATGCTGTAAAATTGAATTTGCTTATTTATCCAAGCAAAAAGCCTTTATTTACTGAACTAAGAGTAAAAGATTATGTGACTATCATGTGGAAAATTGAATTATTTTATTTCTTGTCTATGAGAAAAAAGGGAAATATTTTATTATATTAATTATCCTGTAATAAGTAATAATTGGGAAAAAAAATTCAATTTAATTTATATAAAATATTCTCAGAAACTACCATATTACCATAAAGTAAATATTCTTAAATCAATTTACATTACGATTATTGATTTACAATCTACATTATCTTCTTATTTTAGGTGCATTTTGTGTTGTTACCTCGAGATTGCATTTTTGTAAGCAATATGCATATATCCAGCAATTGAAACAAATTGTTCTGCATGATAGAATAGAATACAATAGAATTTATATCTTTATATTCCTTGAAACTAAAATTTATGAAAAAACATTAATTTTAATTTTTGTTTCATGATTGATTAGATTCTTTTCTTTCCAGGAGTAATGTGGATGTGTAAACGTTGTTTAGATAATGAACCTCCCAGACTGAAGAAAAGTGATTTGAAATATTCTCGTAGAGATTCTTTAAGAAGTATAGTATCATCAGGCAGCGAGTTTCAAGTAGCGACATCATCCTGTGCAAAAGTATTACCATATGACGTATGTAAGTTTCCATTGTCATTGACAAAAATGTTCATTTTATATATTTATAGCTTAAATCGTTAAACTGGGATACATACCATAGGGTAAATATAGAACAAATATATTGTTATTGTGGAAGAAATGGGGAATGGTATAAACAGATGCTACAATGTGGACGCTGCAGGCAGTGGTTTCATGAAAATTGTATTGATTGTCTGCAATATCCCTTATATTGTGGCGACAGGTAAATTTTTCTATACAAGTTCATATAGTCTTATTACTATTGTTGTTTCACAATAGTCGGGTGAAATTAGACGAAAAAAGTATATAAGCTGGGAAAATTTGCGGGCAACTCCGATCGACTCCGGGTTTTTTGCAAAATGTTCCAGAATGGATTTAAAACATTCCCAAAAAAAAAATAATATGTGCTTTTCCATTTTTCAATTTATTGGCCAATGTTGATGAACAAAACGCGAAAATTTTGCAAATTTCAACGAAAATGGCGAGGTGACTGGTAGATGATTTATATGAAACTGATTTTGTAAACGTTGCAAATATAGATTTAAATTCTTGTACTGATACTAATTTTAATGATGAAATTGAGGGAAATAATGATGAAGATGAAAATTAGGAAAGCGAATAATTGATATAAATGGTTAGTCATATGGAAAAATCATTTGTAAAATATTGTACATATATGTAGTTATAAAAAATAATATTCTATTTATTGCAAAATTATGTATATACATTTTTTAGGTTAGCTATTATTTAGTTAGATATTATGTTTGAGTTAATTATTCAAAAGACTGTAAAATATTTTTTATATTACCAAAATTTTAATTTATGTTAATGATAATAAGTAAAAAATTAGTTTAAAATTTTTTACGTGTCTGTTTATGTTATTCCTTCTGTATTACAAAATTTGTTTGTTTTTAATTATTTGCCAGTCCTTAATAAAAAATCATTCTTACGGATCAATCATTTATGAGTATAGTATCCAAGTTTTTTCAAGTCATCAAATATACTGATAAAAGCATCGAAATAGTAAGATTACAAAAATTTTTTGATAACATTCAACAGTGTATATTGAATCATATTTTCACGACAATGTAGCCAAGTTGTTGGTAATATACTTAAATCCAGAACCATTATTAACAACACCGGAAATTCGTATAACAATAGTCAAATTGAATTTTTTCCTACAAAATTACAACCATACATAGATACTACTCCATTATAATAAAACTATTGAATCTGGATCGTGATCAACGACCTCGAAAACCCCCGAGTACAGTTTTCTAGCCATTTTCGTTGAAAATTGCAAAATTTCCGCGTTTTGTCCATCAACATTGGCCAATAAAATGAAAAATGGAAAAGCAGATATTAGTTTTTTTTCGGGAATGTTGTAAATCCGTTCAGGAACATTTTGCAAAAAACCCGGAGTCGATCAGAGTTTCCCGCAAATTTTTCCAGCATTTTTGCTAATATGACTCGACTACAAACACCATACACATATTGTCAGCCGCATAATAATGATACTCTTTTGAAGTAATGTTGGAACCAAGATATTCATAATCGCATTTTTGTTTTTCTGGAGTAATTTTCATTGTAAAATTTATATTTTTATCTAATTCAAAGAATGTACTATCATACTAATCAGATTTCATTCAATATTAATGCAAAAAAATACAATTTATGCATTTTTCTAATAGGTATGGCAATGTGTATGATGATGAATTGTCTAGAGATTATCATATTTCCATCAGCCTTATGTGAATTCATTGTTATAGGTTTTATGTTTTTGTGTGTTCCATTTGTAATCATGGCCGAGAGTTTTTACGAAGATTAGAAATGAAATGGGTAGATCTGGTTCATTTGATGTTATTCAACTTAACAGTCCATCACAATAAAAAGTACTATGACTTGGATAATATCGTTATACCTTATATTAACGATAATTGGCACGCTCTCCAATTACCACCAAAGGTAACGAAATGAAGCAAATAAATTATTTTCTAAATTACATTTTATTTTCTATACAGATTTCAACAGTGAGTAAACCTGAAAGAAGAGAACACATTCTATATGTCTTAACAAACAATCGAAATAGATTCAAATGTGGGAGAGAAATTAAAAAAAGAACAACTATTTGGGGGCTTAGAGTACGATTGCCGCCTCCAGCACCATGTCTTTCACTGCCAAACTCGGGACGCGTCACTGAAGAAGATTTGAGAGAATTATGGCAGGGTAATAGACGGTTACACATTTTGCCAATAGACTATGCCGATACAAATATTATTAAGAAAATTGTGCCAACTGATGGACATATGAGGAATATAATGATGGGAGTCACATATCAACGAAATGGACCTGCTTCTGAAAGTGAATCACCTTGCCCCAGCCCGGAAACAATAGATGAAGGAATTAATATGACCAATTCATTGAGCCTCTTTAATGGAAATTTTATTGGTGCAGGTTGTGTAAAGAAAAGTGTACCTTTTCCGAAATTATCATTGCAAAAGAAGAAAAGACTGCTTTCATTAAATTCAAGAGAACGAATTCTCAGAAGGCCAAAAAGAAAATCTGTGAATGATGGAATAGATAAGAAGAGTAAAGGGAGAAGTTACTCCACAAGATTGAGTCTAGATAATAAAACTAACAAAAGTAATGAATCACTGCCATTAACTCCTCCTACGTCTGTATCGGCCCCACCTACACCACCAGCATCTGGTTCAACTTCTTTGGGTTCAGACTTGAGTAACGATTTTTCTGAAAATTCTAATTTGAATCCTAGTGTTGCCAAAAATAGCAAACATAAATCAAGTGTAGCAGCCTTAGATTCAAATTTAGTAGAGTTAAATACCCACTGTGATACTTCTGGTGATGAAACGTCATCAAAAAGCACTTTAGATTTGATTATACCCCCGCCCAAAGATTTCGAAGGTAAAAACAATCCCTTCATCACTCTTCTCAGAGGCCACAATGACGAGAAACGAAAACGTAGGAGTAAAGATTCTATAACTTTACCCTTACCTCTAACTGCTGTGATACCAGGAAAACCCGCTTCACGACCATTAAAAAGACAATTGAGCGAAAAGGATATAGTCATCGGTCCGAATGGCGAGGTCAAACGAAGGAGGTTACGTAGAAGTAGATCAAATCACACATATAGCCCACCTGGACAGACGGCGAGTAAAACTGCGGCCGTCATTCCCATGCGACCTGATATGAAAGAATGGAGCAACAGCTCTACCAATCCTCCGTTGGGCAACTGCGTAGAGTACGCGTTCGGTGGCAGGAGGCTGAGGCAGCGACCGGAAAAAATTCAAGAGAAAGAAAAGACTTCAAATCCACCTACACCAAAACCTAGTCCTGTCAAACAGGAACCTGATATTAGCATGGACGACTTGAAAAGTTCTGTGAATATTTACTTCGGCGCTGCCACTCGAATTGCGGCTGGACAACGGTTTGCCGTGAAGGCGAAGCGATTCGGACCGAGTGGTAAAGTAGAATACCTTATCGAGTGGGAGGGTCCAAGTAATGGAATGACTTGATTTTTCGTAAAATCGCTTAGGTATTGTAACTGGCTTATATATTTGTGTTCTGACTGCTCAAGTAATTCAGTCACTTTAAGATTAGTTACAAAGTATTTTAAACGTCATGTGTAAGCTAGGCTGATACAGTGCAAGTAACAAAATTATCTGCATTGGTTGTACTTTTATATTTGCAGTAATGTTGATCTTATTTAACTACCAAATTTCAATTTTATTAAATTAGCTGTTAAATTTATATTAATCTTGGAATTTAATATTCAAACTTTTTGTAGTTCACTTTTTTGTTGCCATATGAAATCCATACTACATGCAAAAACCAATCAATAATTTGCATTAACCTCTAACCTTTCCCAAAGGATCTAGCCACCAGAAACTGCGATTAAGGTAGGAATCAAATGAAGCATATAAGTAAAATAAACAGTTTTGAAGAAATCTTCTAGACTTGTCACAAATCGTTTGATGAGTAGCTCAACAATTTTCCTTCAAGTGTAAATTTTGAGAATGAAGATTCACAGCTAAGGTATCTAGTTTGTTGTGTTATAATTAATTGACTCAATTTTAGAAAAAAGTTTCTAGAATTATGAGACTTCTCAAATCAAACTGTTAGAAACAGATAAAAATACAATTACGTTATTAAATATCACTACATTTATTTAAAAAAATGTTCAATTGCATAATTCTTGAATTTCAGTCTACTGAGTACTAGGTGTAAGTTCATTCAATGCAAAGTAAAATGTGAGTAAATAAATTCACACTTCAATAACAATATATTGATTATTTCATCACACAGTAATGATGGAAAGTAATTTGTTAAAATATAATATCACGAAGTAACGAGCAACTCAATTAAAAAAATCAAAGGTAGAATCATCATTAATTATCATTATGATTGTTACAAAAGATAATTACTTTGTTTTTACACGACTTAATATATAGTATAGGGTGGTCCAGTTTATATCATCAGGATTTCGAATATCTCTGGTACCGTTTATCGTACAGAAGACAGCTTTGGAAGCATTTTCTACTCATAGTAAGCTATGTTCTGTGCGATACAAAATTTTTTTTAGTCATAATTGGTGAAGATTTTGAAGGGGTATTGGGTGTTTTTCTCCCCAACTTCTACGCCACTGGAAAAAGTACGGTTTTGAGACAACCGTTTGAACCGCCAATGTTTTGTACACAAAAAAGGTATTTGGTCATAAGCTCTAAAGTTGACCGTTTTCGAGAAAAATCAACATTTATGTCAATTCTTCGAAATAAAATTTAATTTTTACTAATTGAACAAAATTTATTTAAACGTTAGAACAAGTAACAAAATCAAAAAATTGACCATGTTTTTCAACATACAAGTTGATCGAGTACCTTTTTTGTGTAGAAAACATTGGCGGTTCAAATGGTTGTCTCAAAACCGTACTTTTTCCAGTGGCGTAGAAGTTGGGGAGAAAAACACCCACAACCCCTTCAAAATCTTCACCAATTACGACTAAAAAAAAAATTGTTATCGCACAGAACATAGCTTACTATGAGTAGAAAATGCTTACAAAAGCTGTTTTCTGTACGATAAAGGTTCCGGAGATATTCGCAAAAAACGAAATTTTTTTTTCAATTTCAGCACCCTGTATCTCGAAAATGAAGTCTTCTTCGCACATAGGTTATCATTCAAACTACCTTTATTTTTCGATAAACTATATCTGCAATTTGTTACTAATAGTAAAATCACAAACACCCTTTTCCACTATAGATTTTTAATATCTTATTTACTCTTTATTTTTTCAACACTGTTATGCTATGCACTTCACGAAAATGCTTTATATGGGCTGTTCGCCGAAAGAAAGAGAGTACGCGATAGCTGAAGGTGATACAGTGTTACCAGGTTTTCAATGTTTTTGAATAAAACTAACGTAAACCTTTGTAAAAATAAAAATGGATTCACATGTTATTATTCCCATGCTCCCCTCCATCTTATTGCACAACCACATTAAATTAATAAATAATTTAATATCACTTCACAGCTTTACACACTATTAACTCCTTCAATTATTTCCCATTAACCAATAACACAATATTATTGAAATATTTTACTTTTCTACATATTTTTCAAAATTATTCACTTTATTGAACTGTAACTGTAACATTCACCTCAAATAAAAAACCGGAAAACACATTTCCACTAATCCTCTTTACTTATTTTATTTAAGTGAGCGTTATTCCTATACTATATTATGCAACTAGTGCGGCAAATAGGATATTTCGTATGAGTATCATCTTGTCACACTACTATGAAGTAACCAGCTTCCACACGAATTTTACGTTATAGTTTTCCGACGACTTACCTAGGAGAGTATAATCTAGCATTTCATCGTAATAAATTCCATGTTTTTCTTACATCCAAGAAATCTTTGTACAACTCATAAGTAGGGATCTTCTTAATAAATTAAATTAACTAAAACTAGTAGTACAGCACTGAAATGAAATATTTTCACTAGTGGGAAATACGTAATTTTCTGCGATAGTTCACAGTGCGAAGTGATGCATTTTCAGGTGGGTCGTGGGAAATATATTCTGCAACAAGATTTCAGAAATTTCACAGAAGAAGTTATTTTTTATTTGGCAAAATATTACTAATAAACTATTAAATTCCGATTTATCTCCAGCTGAGGGTAACCCCTTGTTTACATTATTATCCGCATATAAGAAGAATATATATTCTATCACTGCTTTCGACCAATCAGAAACGGTTTAACCGTTATCTAGTGATATAATATACATTCTTTCGGAATGATATATGTTACATACATACTTCTAAAAGCGTGTTGGAGGAATTGTGTATCACTATTTAGATCAAACCTCTATTCTAGACTTGTTCCAAAGTCATCTATATTTACAATCAATTCAGCCTGTTGACTTTTCTCCAAATTTGATCGTTAAGTGTTCCGCTTCCATTCATAATCTTAGTTTAGATTCAGTTTTGCTGCATCACACTGGGAAAGTGCTTTAGATAAGTTAAAATTTGAAGTGATGAAAGGTTAATAGTGTAAATTAAATTATATTTATTTTCATTAACCGTTTAGCACTCTGTTGTAAAGTGACATGAAGATATTATGCCCCTCCATTTTCATGTTCCTCCGAAGTAATTTATTGGCGAGGATACCATTATCGCACTTCACACAGCACACGATGTAAATGTAGGTAAAATTACAATCCTGAGAAGAACTGTTTCCGTACCTCTAAAGTTTATATTAGCAACATATGAACTGTGAGTCTATTGAATGAAATCGACTATTTTATTTGGCAAACTTGGGAAGCATTGCGAACTGTTAGAATGAAATGTTCCTGGGTTGACAAGATCAAGCGGCACTTATTTAGGAAAATGGTTCAAATGAATTGGTTGCGCAAATTTGCTAACTGGCGTAACTACTTTCTTTCGGCGAGCAACCCATTCTTAACATCAACTTATTAAAAATGAATTGAGATTTTAATTGTTTTTATTGTAGAACAGCAATAGGAAATTTTACACTTATTTTATGATTGATATTAGGCAAGTATTAATTTGAAAGTTGGGGTGTGTTGCATTGATTTGCTTCTAATCACAAGTAATGTTGATCTAATGAGATAGATTTCATTGTATAATGCAAATTATTTTTTCGACTTTATGGATTTCTTTTGAATAGGCTACAACCCAAATGTCAAGACTGTCAGACTTCTTGAATGTACAACAAGTTTGAAAAGCAAAGCAAACATTAATTTCAAAGCTGAATTGAGAACGATTAAATTTACATTTTAATATCTTGGTATGTTAGTATTGGTCAGTTAAAACAAACTTCTGCAGATATGGAACGAAATTAATTAAAATGACGTTAGGGTAGGTAGATTATGAATATAAATATTTTTCCAATGCAAATGACGAATGAATCTTCGGGTTATAGCAGCTTACAGATCACTGCCAACTGTACAAACATCACTGCCACAATTTTAACATATTTTAAGGGCTTATGTCAAATAGTAAAGAGTGTAGATAATTCTGAAACAATTTCTTCCAATTTTATTTATTCCATTATTCACTAAATTATTTTCAGTTTATTGATAATATTTACAACTAGTTGAGTATTGAAAATATTTATTTTATTTATTGTTAATGTCAATAATTAAAATTGTAAACAATTGAATTAAGTTAAAAAAATATTTGTTGAATATTGTACCTCTTACAACTAATAGGAAATCTATGAAAAAGTAATTTATTAAACAGGGTGTGGGTGCCTAAGAGTTGAGTGAAATTGAGGACAATGTAGACAAATATTCAATTTCATTGCTTCAAATGTATTGTAAAACATTTCAAACAATATTTCTTCTATGGAATGATGAAATAAAGATAAGTTATATTTTAATTTCGATGGAAGAGCATTTATAATTAGGTGGTTATAAATGTTAGCAAAAGGTAATAACAACTTTTAAATTGAAAAATTAGGAAAGATTATCCCTTGAAAAAATAATTATCTGTCAAATGTATTGATACAATTTATTTATTCACACAAATAAAAAAATAAAAAGCAACAACATAATGGAATTTTCAAATGAATAAAATTTTGTGAATAAATAGAGATAAACAAAAATTCATAACTGTGTTTATTGGTGTAACCAAACTTTGTCTTGGATTTTCAGTTTCAAAATACAGTGTCTTCTATTACCTTACAGACTTTCAGGGAATGAGAAATTCAATTTATCGTATGATGTAAACCTTTTAATTTATTTAACAATATATTTATTGTCAGAAAAGATTGATTTTAGTCATACACCCCACTGGAAATCTATGCATCAATATTATTATCTAAAATCTTATTAATTGATCTGTTTAGCTCTTCAGCTAAAACTTCCCAAAAAGTTGTGACAAGTATTGAAATTAGATCTAAATCATTCCATAGCTTTGACATTGTATTATTCACATGCCTACAATTGGGGAACATTTATTATAAACAACTCTGAAGAAATGTTACATCCCATATTTAATTGATTTGAGGCTTACCTCTACAAAAGTTGTATCCACTGTCATACATTTTTTTACGAAATGATAACTACATAGTATAAGGAAGTTGTAAATTACTTTTATATATCATTTTAATACCTGTATATAAAATTTGAAGGGCATATGATATTAATAATTATTAATAACTGGAGAAAAGATCGCCCGAACTGGAAGAATATGATCCTTATAAAAATTAACTGATCACTGATTTATTATTAGTCACTGTTTTAGTCAATTAGGAACTGAATAACAAATTTTGTCTTATCTTTATATTGCATTAAGCTAACCATGTAAATATAATTATTATTTTAATTTAATTAGCTTATTGAGACTGAAATACTGGGTGTAGATACTTACATCATAGTACTAATTACATTTATTTAATGTAAAAAAATTAGACTTCTATGTAGATTTTTGTAAATACATATTTTAGGAACGTTTTAAACAATTTGGAAGGTATCAATTTGTATTTTCAAAATGCATAAAAATTTCAGTCAAAAGTTGTATTTTTATTGATTGTTAATTTAAATAAAGCAACTTGTATACTTAAAACAGTATTTTTATTTAGAAAATGTTTATATAAATTTGCACACAATTATAAATATTTTATGGAACATCATTGTTCAAAATGAATTTTTGATTGATTTTATTAACATGGTAAGACTTATTATACTTCATATACTTATGACAATTTAATATTGGTAAACTCATTAATATGTCTTTGAATACAATAAAATTAATTAACTATCAAAATATACCACAGAATAAATACATAAAATAGATTATCGATGACGTCACGTGAATCTTAAAATGAGAATTTCGGACACCTGCAGTTTTAAATTTCACATCGAAACAGCGCAATCGTCTCCACAGTGGGTTATGTACGTACCACGGTCGTACATAAAGGTCTTGGAACTCGAGGCTGTTTCCTATGTGAGAAGTGAGTCTAATCGTCAACTGCCGCGTAGTACCAACGGATGGCGCAGTAGTCGAAGAATGATCTCTGATAACACGTATATGACCGTGTTCTCTGGCAACTGTAATTCTTGACTTGTAAACACAAGGAATACCGGCGTTTTTAGAAAAAAATTACGAAACCGTGCATTGTGCAGAAATGCAAAACGGGGTACTAAAGTGTAAAGCAAGAAACTTCTGCTTTTAAAGTGCCGAAAGATGCGAAAAAAGTGAATGCTTGCGATTCCGGATAGAAATCGTTTTAACGAGGTCTTTTTTGTGTGCGAGCATGTATAACGAAAAAGGGGAAGTTATTTTTAAGGTGAGTAATACATTTTGACAAGAGTAACAGTTTTATTCCTCCCTCAAATCAGAATAGTAAATATTGCGTTACGAGAAAAATCATTTTACTTAATAATGTGATTGTTGCCATACTTCGATCCAAGCGCTAGCTGGTGGCTGAACGAGAGACTACGAGTTTGGCGGCATGTAAGAGACTCATTTCAAACAATAGAGTTCCCAGACCGTGGTACGTACGTTCGCACGCGCGCACACGCAGAGATATCATCTCAAAAATAGTCTAGATAGATTAATTAATACTCAAAACTGATATATCTGTGAAAATTTGAATTTTTTTTTTGCAATTTCAATTATAATGAAGACCAGGAACCGTGAAAAAATGTTTGGGCGATTTTGTTGAGTAGGTTGTAATGTAATTTATCAATTTCAAATTTATTGATAGAAGCAAATCTGATTTATGGAGGACAATGATTTTTTGTTGTTGATTGTGCCCTGAAAACTAGTCAATTTTCCCATCAGCAATGTTTATCATTCAATACCATTTCAAATTTCTTGTACCATCATGTCTACTACTATTCATAATTTATATGATTGAATGCCAATGTTTGTCATATAACATATATAAAGTAACTATTATAACAGATAATATTATTCTCGATCTTTTTCCATCTTGTACTGTAATTATGAATAAGTTTTTGCACACCAAACGGCAGAGAGTCGTATTATGACCTTCAGAACAAAATTTGTCAGCCTAAAAAAGAATTGTTCGCACTCGTAAATAAGTTGTATACAACAAATGTGTATACTATGATTTTACATAACCTTAAATAATACACTTTTCGCACGTCTTGCAGTGATTTGTTGTTACATCTCTAAAACATAACCTGTTATGTAAGACGGAAACTGATTATTTCACATGAAGCGCATATTTCGTTCACCCATAAACTTTGCCCATTTTAGGTAGTTAGGTACCTAGTTTCTTCTAAATGATTTCGTTCAAGCGAATTAGGTCCTTCAGGTTGCTTCAAAATTTGCATCCTACTTCAAAAAATATATCAAACTCGATTCGATAACGTAGAATATATTATTTCTGGTGTAGATCGTTTAGACTTCTTTGACTGTTATTGGTTTGTTATTCTGATAAAATTACAATTATTTATCAAGGAAGGGCTAAAAGTAACCTTCCTTATCATCCATAATAATATGGAAGAACGGTAACTCCCATTTCCAAATTCTGGCTTACTTCAACTTGTCTAAAAATCTCATTTGTATAATTTGGTAACAAGTATTCAATGAATTAAATACTAGTTCGATTGCCATTCTTCTCTACTACGAGCATAGAGGAATACACTAGTAGTAGTAGTATTCAATGGAAGGAATCGCAGGACAAAATTAATTACCTGAATCGTAATTTTTATATTAAATTTCAATGTTTTCCACAATGATAATGAAAAATACCTACTTTTCTATTGCATTCAAAATTGAATTTTCTTCTAGAACAGAATAACTTAATTAGGATGCATTCTAGAATTGGAAGTTGTTTTTTCGGCTAATGATGCCGAATTATATTTTAATGATACCGAATTAGATTATTCGAGCGTCGCGTAATAGATAATTAGATTACACGTAAATAATTCCGTTAGGTAGTTGTAATTGCAAATCAAGCAAGTCTTGTTTACCTTGGAAGAATTTAATGAATTATTCTTCATATTGCGAACAAAATAATACGGCGATTTATTTTATTTTCAATTGAGTAATATAGTGATCAGTCGTTTTACGCAGGCTTGCATTGTACCCGACTACTTTGTTCTTAATCTTATTATGTATGAAAAAAAATTGTTGGTGTTAATATATCTATACTCATAAAGACAATAATTTGAACGTTTAGTTCCGTTTAGATATTTGTATCCTCACATTCTTCCTTCTAGATTTTGCATCCACCACCAATTGGGCTTGGCGCTTCAAATATCCTCTTGAAGGAACTTCTTCTTCATCGTCAGAGCCTGAAATTTAAAAAATGTATCAGATTATTTTGTAACAGTACAATTTATTAACAGAGTCGTTCAATGGATTTTGCTTATCTTAAAACAGTTGAATCCTTTCTTCGAAGGTAGGTATCTTAAATAGGTAGGTATTACTATTTGAGCCTAAATGTATAAATTATATGAATCACCGAAAGTTACGTAGTGGGAAAATAAAATCGAACAGTTTATTTTTATACAAACTATTTTCAATGAATTTTTTACATCTAGGTTATAAATGGTGATAGGGCCAGGGAGTCCGAGTCATCATTTCCATCATTCCTGTTTTCTCCAAAATGTGTCTTAATTTTTGCTACATTATGTGAAATTTAAAATAATCAACTGATGCTTGGGGAAACCAAAATGTCTTACCTGGTGGTGGGGGTTGTGATGCAGGAGAACTCTGTTGAGGTAGGGGAGTTTTTCCGATCAAACCTTTGTAAGGGGTAGGTAACCATCGATCATCTGTTTCTTGAACATTGAAGTCCTATGTAAAATAATCGATAAACAACAAACATGATTTTGTATGGACCAATTTATCTTAATCTAACATCCGGTATAATATATGCTTCATGAATAATAAACTATAAAAGAGTACACTGGATACACTATAACACTATAAATAAGAAACAAGCACCCTTATCTACTAAAAATACTGTCAAAGTACTGAGGATAACTCTGATCATGGCTACTTGGTAGCTGAAAGGTCGTCATTACTTCTACAGTTTTGTTTTAGTGGACAAGGGTGAATTGGTCAAACCAGAGCGGATAGGCTCCTTGTGAGGCACATCAGGTATTTTTGTTGGAGGCTGAACAGAAGAAATGTATTTGAAATAGTAGGCTCATCATGGAGATGAATGAGCAGTGAAGGATCATCATCAAAACATGCATTCGTCTTGGTAATCAGTAAGCGCCACGTGTAGGGTGGACATCGTATATGGATCATGAATCTTGGTTAGATTTTGAAGTAGTAATACTGAGTTTTGCATCGGAATCGATAAATACTAGACCAGTTTTGTCTGCGATGGTGACCTTCACCATGGGTATCTCTGGTCGGTTATCCGAGGTTGTAAGTGCGGTAAAGTACAATTCGGCCTCCTTTTCAAGATGATTCGACAGCAGTTCTATGGAAAAAATTGGAGCAGCAGTTCTATCTAGGCTTCCATCTTGGACAATTAGATCGAATGTAGCCAGGATTTCCACAACTATAACATTCGTGCTTTGAAGTAGAGGGTTTTGCAGGAGCGGAAGATGTGGAAGTTTCTTTCTGTCCTTGCTGTATTGTGATTTTTCCTAGATGCTTCTAATTTTCCATATTCATCTTGAAGTTCAAAATCCATGCAATAAGTACATCGATTTCATATCTCCCGAGGATCTTTTGGAGATTCTGCAAAGCTTTCGTTTGTTGATAGACATAGACCATATCAAGTGTCTGATCTTCAGACAGAACCTACCTTTGATGGGAGAGCTCGTGTTTGTTTTACAAAAGTATCCGTGGGCTCCTTATCTCCTTTTTCTCTGAAGTAGGTCTCGATAGATTCGATGTGCAGGTTTTTTAAACCCTAATGCACGGCGTAAAGCATCCAAAAACATTTTTCCACGAAGTGTTTGCGGTTTTGGCACCTTGCCACAAAACTCTGCAGGTCCATCCAATAGCGTAGACGTCTTTTGACGGTATTGGTATCGGAAACACCTAAGCAATCCTTGTAGATGCATATCTTGTCGATGAATGCTTCTGCATGTGCTCTTCGTTCACAGCTGAGAATCGGGATCCCCATTTGGGAAAATTTGCAGCTGTACTTGGATTCAGTGTAGCTCGTGGTGGGAGTTCTTTGAAGTACAATATCTCTCATTCCTGCAAGCAAGGCTTGTAATTGTTCGTTGGATAGAATAACTGGATCGGCCATTTTCTTTTGCATCGGTTTGTGTTCTGGAAATGATATCGAACGAAGGTTCGGAATGTGATTAGCAACCATCGGATTGTTGAGAAACAGCAACACAGCTGTGTCGATGAGCAACAATTGATTTGTTGAGTGATCGCGGCAAGTAGGTATATGTCGCAATTTCAACAATTAACTTAATAGTGTATAGTCTATCCACAGTTGTAAACTCTTTTAGTGAGTGTATTAATACATTTCATTCATAAAGTTTACTTACTTTCTCTGGTCCTTCACCTTCTCTGTCTTTAAATTTTTCGTATATTCCTTTCAAATCTTTGTCGATTAAAAATAATAAATGGAGGGCATCTTTCGTGGGCATAGCTATAGGATTAATGCTTAAGTATAATTTTTGAAGAACATCCGATATCGATTTAATCGTAGCTTCCCCTTTCTGCATCTTTTCTTTGTACTCTTTTGATTTTTGCTCTAGATCTTCTATTCTTCTCTGTACATGTTCCACTTCTGCGGATGTTCTGAAATGTATAGTACCGATAAATATGCAACCTTTTAATTGAGAGCGTGGTATCACATTTTTGAAATGGATGTTGGTTACATTTTGAAAACTAACCTTTTTATTACGTTCTCAGGAGAAAATCAATTGGCAATTTTGTTTTTGGCTATACGAGATGGTATGATCGCATTAAATTGAACATATTGATTTGACAAGAGGCTATTAGGCAATCACCATGCCTCCAACTAGTATAATAACATAGTATAGTAACCAAAAATATATAGACATTACAAAAATTGCTTGTTGGAGTTTCTAAATCGGGAACAAATTCATACCCGGGAACTCAACCACTTAAGGCCACAACCACCGATGCAGGTTGTACGTTGAATTCGTTATACTAACAGTTAATTCGCTCGCCGCTAGGAACATATATTAACTATGTATATGGGTGGCAGGCTTGCCGATTAGTTTGATTTGTATATGTTGCCAACTAGATAGTAGACATGCTAGAGGATCGAATCAAAATTTCTAGATTCAGGAAACTTATGTTTCTGGGCAATGTAAGACAATTTACGCTTTTACCTTTCAGCATCTTTAACTGCGGCATATTTATACGTGTCCACTTCAGCAGTTTTCTCTTCAAGCTTGGTTCCTAGTTTCCGTTTGTCAATTTCTGCCATTTTACGCAAGGCTGTAAGACGATCCAAAGTATCCTTCTGAGTGCTGAACCTTTCCAATGTTTCTTCAGTTGTAGAAGCACCTGCAAATAATTATTGTAGTACACAAACACATTAGTTCTAGTTTCGATTTATACGATTGTTATTAGTAGACATAAAAAATTCACAACGGTGGTATCCTTTTTTGAAAACAAATATAGAAAAAATATGAATACCTGTTCCAAACGTATATGAGCGGATTATTTAAGTTTTAGGAAGTATATTTACGAAAACATCACAACTAATTCTCTTTCTAGAGAATCTTGTACTATATGATGAGAATATTTATAATATATTTTTTTTGAGGATGCACATTCTCCAGAAAACTATTTCCTAGCTTATTACATTCTTAAATATGTTCGAATGTGGAATTTAAAAAATGTCGAAATTTGCAGACGACTTAATCTTTTTATAAATCTTATGCAACGTACCTGTTGCTGTTTTCAGTATCTCAAAAGCCTTCATTAAATTATCGATTGGGCGCATATCTGTGGCAGGAGGTTCATCTTCCGCTTGATTGACACCATCATCTGTTCCTTCGGGTTCCGGTCTTACAGATATCTTCCCACTTTCAAAAACTTTTCGTTCCAAATCTTCTAACTCCGTTTTTCTAGCAGATACTAGTCGTTTACCTTCAATAGCTTGACGTTCTCGTATATTAGCTGAAGACATAGTTACCCTTTCTTCTTGCAAGAGAAAACTTCGAGCTTGACTACGCATCTTCATAGCCTCGTTCATAACCTGTGAAGAAAAATAACATAATTTTAGAAAAGCTTGATAATCTGTTATGAAAAAATCCTCAATAAAAGAAAGGAAGAAAAAAATCTGAAGTAATAAATAAATTATTTCACATATGAAATCGTTCTGTTAATCTAGAGTTGTGACAAAATATCCCAGTGCGTGTTAAAGGTGTTAGACTTAAAAACCTTATCTTGAACTTTATTTACCTTTATTTCAAATAAATAATATTTTCTAAATTCTGTCTGTGAATTCTCATTATCGTGCATTCGGTGAGTATTCTCAAAATAAAAGTGCTATATCTCTGTAACAGTACATCCCAGGAGAAAAGTGCATACATTGTAAAGTTTTGGACGTTAATAAGTTATTTAATGGTAATATATTATTTCGATAATTGTTGTGAGATATTTAATCTTAGAAAGAGACAACCTCGAACTCTGTAGTTTGATAGTCCAGGCTAAGTATGTCAATGCGATAGCGGGTCACTGAAGAAACAGAAGATTGACGCAAGAGTTCACATGTTTCTCGACATTAGGAGAGAGGTTGAAAGCAGATGTGAAGATGAGTATCTTGAGTGTGACTTTAGACAAGATAAGATCGATAAAAATCAATTTGGTTATTTCATAGTAATTCTTTAACTTGACAGTTAATATAGTTGTAGATATATGTTACTATGATGTCTTGATTATTCTAATTACAGAATATCAATGTGATATTCGCTATTTAAACTTTCAAATTTTCGTTTATCGAACTTATTCTTGTCACACACCAAGATCATTTTATTCTCGTATTCGGTTGTATGTTATTAAATGCAAAATTACATATCTTTTTATAGTCATTAAATAGAATAATAAATTTTTCAAGTTAGCCATCAGAATTGTTCATATCGTTTCATTACGATGTGGTTTCGTGGTATTCCGTAGCACCTTGAAATGCGGCATTTTATTCTGAAGTATGAGTGATATAAAGAAATAATTATCTGATCCGGGTGAACATAAATAAAGCCAAATTTCTCAGCTACTGCTTTATGGGAGTGACCTTTCTGATTTACCTGTACTTTTAGAAACGACGATATCACTATTCCGAGTTTCATAACTTCTTATTCCAACATAACTATAACCAGTAAACTAATAACTGATTATTCTCTTTCAGATTTCAATATTGTAAATTAATAAATTTTTATTCTCTATTTAAATAATTCCCTGTAATTCATTTATCTCTTCAAGACTTTAATTGTTTTTATAATTTTAAATATACATTTTGGGTTCGTCGAACGTGAGACCAAGATACTGCTCGCATTGTCTATATTTATGGGTTTAAACAATCGAGACGTCTCCTTCCTTTTTCCCGTATCGTGTAGCAGAAGGAATTCCTGGTAAAGAGCTTAGATTCAACTCCACAACGCTCAACCAAATTTCAAGGGTGGTAACATTTTTTAGTTGGAATAACCTAATTTTTCTGATCAACTGTGTCTAAAATTATTATTTTCAACTACAAATTACCTGCCTTAACTCGAACTTTTGATTCAAAATTTATTTTCCTTTCATAAAATTAAACCTGTAATTTCAATTTAATTTAATCAAATTATTAGAACTCTAATTTGTTTCAGTATTCATTTTTCTAAGTATTATTCGTTGGTAATTTATTGTTTCTTTGTAAATCAAGATAATTTTGTTTTCAATTATAATTCCCTAGAGGATTAAAACCTAATTGTTAAGTTGAAACTTGTTTTTATATTCTCTAATATAATCATCAACATTTATCCATCTCGTAATGCTGGAAATTCTTGATTGAGGACTCTTTCGTATCTTTTCGTAAAGCAGTTAAAAAAGCAGTCTTATTTAATCAAGAAGAGAAGGATACGTTTCATTACGAGCATTAATTATTACCCTGAGATGTTGTGGTCAATAGAGACACAAAAGATTTCTTCAAAACCTTAGAAAAATTTAATGATTTTTTCGGCTTTACTGCCTTTTTTTGAACTGCTGTACAAAAAGATTCGTAAAAATATGAAAATTCCCTATCCGCGGAAGTCTACTATTCAAGATATTGCCAAAAATGCACAAGGGTGGGGTTCCCAACTTTTTGCTTTTAAGCTCGTCATATGTCGTGTCGCGCTAAAGATTCATGAAAAAAATGGCTTCAGTCAAAATTTTCACAAAATTTTAAAGATTTACTCTATTAAACGGCTGAAAACGAAATTGTGAATTACTTGTTGCAGTTTTTCCATGTCCATTCTTTGTGATACCAATGCATCTTCAAGTTTCTTTATATTACTCTCAAACCTTGCTTGATCGTCTAGAAGTGTTCTTTTTATTCCTTTATAACGGCCTCTGATATGATCTGCTTCCCGTAATTGAATTTCAACTGCTTGTATCTTATTTTGTAGTTCACACGTTGCCTAAAAGAAATTGTTCACTATTAGCCCGTGATAGCTAGGATGGGAGACGATGCTCTTACAGTTGCAGGCTGTTGTACGTTTATATAATTATCGTTATCATATAACATTAATTGGTAAGATAATAGCATGAAATCACCTTTTTTACTGGATTGTCGACCGTAGATATTATTACTTTCTTGTTTTTCTCAGATAGTAATACTTGATACTCCTTCCCAAGCTCCGCTAAATACTTCTGTTTCTGAAAAGAGAGTTTATTATAATAAGAATATAACGCATCTGCTATTCAATTAACACTTCTTAAATCGACAGCTCACACTTGCATTTAGTTTCGCTTCGCTTCATTATATATTCATGTAGTCTATGTAGGGAAGAAGCATTATCGGCAATGTTATGTGGCTATTATAAAAACACATTCATGATGAGTTTAAGAGACCGGTATATTCAGATTTAATAAGTGTGATAAAGAATCGTCAATCAAAGATGGGGATAGGATGGGCGTTCTATTAACGATGCATTCGATCGATTCATTTCACTTGAAGCGTTTGTGTTATACAGTGCTTTCGTAAAGTACTGAATAAATTCATTTTTAGCCAAACTATCCATTTCTGAGGAATCTCTTGAAACAGGTCGATTTTTAATCTCAATTTGCCACATTTATCAGGGAAAACTAAATATACCACGTTTGAGTAATGTCGTCCGCTAAAAATTTTTCAAATGGAACATCCTAATATATCATTTAATTTTTGGAATCTCCGTGGAAAGATGAATTGAAAAATATATCACACATAGGGTTTTGTATACAGTGCGTCCATTAAATTCAGTGCTCTCGTAAAGTAGTGGATAAAGTCGTAAAAAATTGAAGGACAAATTTTTAGGAAAAAACTGTCAAACCCGTCCAATTTTATTTTCATTTGGGCATTCTTTCAAATTCAATTAATACATACAGAATGATTCGTGTAGGAGAAATGACGTCATCGGAATTTTTTGATGGCAACCCTATTTTATTTTCATGCTCAAGTTACCTTAGCGTATGTCAAAAAGGTTCTCTTTCACATTCCCTCATGGAACAACCCAACAACATCAAAAAATACCGATGACGTCATTTCTCCTACACGAATCATTCTGTTACTATCAATTAAATTTGAAAAAATGCCCAAATGAAATTAAAATTCGACGAGTTCGAGCGTTCTTTCCAAAAATTTTCCCTTCTATTTTTATGACATTATCCACTACTTCACGAGAGCACTGAATTTAACGGACGCACTGTATACAAACCCTATGTGTGATATATTTTTGAATTCAACTTTCCATGGAGATTACAAAAATTGAGTAATATATAGGGTGTTTCATTTGAAAAAATTGCCGCGGACGACATTACTCAAACGTGGATCACCATGTATATTAAATTTTCCCTGATAAATGTGACAAATTGAGATTGAAGATCGACCAATACCAATATTTAGTTTAGTTGACCCCTTAATTCCATGCAGGAAATAACTCATCCCAATGATGGCTGCGACTTCTTATATTCTATATGGAAATTTAATGCATCTGTCATCACAAAGAAAATGAAAATTGAAAAATCAGTTTTTCGCATAGAAATTAAATTAAAAGTGAGAAAAGTTTATTTAATTCATTTTCGGAATAAATTTGTTGACGTTACATAAGTGAATCAAACCCCTAGAATAACAAATGCATGTCGCTTTAATGTATATTGAACAATGAATAGTATTTCAACATACATAATTGTAGTGATTAGTACCTGTTTGAGTGTGTATTGTAATAGATTTAATTGTTTAGATTTGTCGATGGTTTGCAGATCTAACAATTCGTGAATTTCATCGCCATTTTTGTCTAGTAACGGTCCTACGACTGCTTCCAATTGTCTCTTTTGGATTTTCAATTTAGCTGAAGCGCTTTTATTTTCATGTAATGTTGATACAAGGTCGGAATTTTCCTTTTTCAATTTATCTATCTCTTCTGAATTGAATTTTTTTTCAGCTTCACAATCTTCGAAAAGCGCCTTTCTCTGCCCCTCTAAAATAAACATCATGTTATTCGAATTGTAAGTTCAGATGAATTATGTTTCTCAAAATATCTGTTTCTATTATCCATTGACAGGTAAATTTCAAAATGCTCTCCAAAAGAATATTTGCTGAAGTATTTTGGAGCAATACCTCTTGAACTTGTGAAATAAATTTTCGTTGTAAAATACTTTCGGTATATTATGAATATTGATTTTTAATTGTGTATCAGACAATAAATATAAAGTTATCCAAAGGGGTCGACGTAAATAGAGTCCGGCATCTATTAATTGCCTTTCTATGTAGGTGAATTCAGTCCCGGGTGTTTTTAAGCTCTACGTAAACTGAGTCCCAGGTATGTACCTGATTGTTAGGTCAGATAATTAGCATGTTATACCTGCTGCCCAGTCCAACCACCCTTCTGTACTCAAGTATTTGCACAATAACTAATAATGATTGTTTATTGTAATCCCTTACTCCTAAATTAACCTAACCTAACTTTGTTGATATGGAATACAAATATTGTAGTTGCTTTAATCTTAACACTCTCATAATAAATAACCAATAATGATTGTTTATTGTATTCCCTTTGTTTGTAACGTAACCTAACATAACCTAACTTTGTTGATATAGAAAGCAAATATTGTAACCGCGTTTTAATCTTAACACCCTCATAATAACCAATAATGATTATTTATTGTACCCCCTTTGTTTGTAACCTAACCTTACCTACTAATCTAATTTTGTTGTTTTCGAATGCTAATATTGTAATCGCGCTAATCTTAACACTCATAATAACCAATATTGATTGTTCACTGTACCCCCTTTGTTTTAAACCTAACCTAACCTAAATTAACCTAACCTAACTTTATTGATTTAGAATACAAATACTGTAATCGCGCTAATCTTAACACTCATAATAACCGCTTGTTTATTATATCCCCTTTGTTTGCAACCTGACCTAAGCTAAGCTAACTTTGTTAATATCGAATCCAAATATTGTAATTGCGATGCGCTAATCTTGACACTCTCATAATAACCAATACTGATTGCTTAGTGTACCCCCTCTGTCTGTAACCTAACCTAACCTACTAATCTAACTTTGTTGATTGAGAATGCTAATATTGTAATCGCCCTAACCTTAACACTCTCATAATAACCAATAATGATTGTTTATTGCATCCCCTTTGTTTGTAACGTAACCTAACCTAACCTAACTTTGTTGATGTAGAATGCAAATATTGTAACCGCGTTTTAATCTTAACACCCTCATAATAACCAATAATAATTATTTATTGTACCCCTTTTGTTTGTAACCTAACCTTACCTACTAATCTAATTTTGTTGTTTTCGAATGCAAATATTGTAATCGCGCTAATCTTAACACACATAATAATCAATATTGATTGTTTACTGTATCCCCTTTGTTTTAAACCTAACCTAACCTAAATTAACCTAACCTAACTTTATTGATTTAGAATACAAAATATTGTAATCGCGCTAATCTTAACACTCTCATAATAACCGCTTGTTTATTATATCCCCTTTGTTTGCAACCTGACCTAAGCTAAGCTAACTTTGTTAATATAGAATCCAAATATTGTAATTGCGATGCGCTAATCTTAACACTCTCATAATAACCAATACTGATTGCTTAGTGTACCCCCTCTGTTTGTAACCTAACCTAACCTACTAATCTAACTTTGTTGATTGAGAATGCTAATATTGTAATCGCGCTAATCTTAACACTCTCATAATAACCAATAATGATTGTTTATTGCATCCCCTTTGTTTGTAACCTAAAACTAACCTAACTTAACCTACTAACCTATTTTTGCTGATATAGAATGCAAATATTGTAATTGCGCTAATCTTAACGCTCATTTCTAAGAACATTCTGATAATTATATTGAAGCCCGGGATTCAATTTACATAGAATACTTTTATCAGGGGACTCAATTTACATAATATGATTTTATCAGTGGGACTGAATTTACGTAGGAATATGGAATATGGTTTTTGGATCTAGAGCATATTTTGAAAATGAATTAAGAATAACTGAGAAATTTTCACGTGTATATATACAAGAGGGTTAATCTATTTATTTATTTATTTATTTTCAAACGAAAAATACATTTCATTTTCACAGTTGAGAAAAAAGAAAAAAAAAACAAATACATATAATTATTTTGAAATAAAATTATCAAAAATAACAATACTATACTTGTTGTGCACAAACATATACAATATAACTAAAAATTAAATAGAAGGAGGAAGTTTAAGATTAAAGGAAGTACTAGAAAGGGAAGTTAAATCCTCAAGTTTGGTATACTGATTGGCATTTCTCATTATGCGTTTAAGTGGAGTACAATTTGTTGTACAGGAGGGAACATAAAAAATTTGAGTTGAATTCACAGTTTGACGTGTAAGACGTTTGGGATTGTGAAAGTTAGCTCTAAAGTAAAGTGAGATAACTTCGCAAGAAATTATATTATTAATAGACTTAAAAAGTAGTTTAAGATCGAAGTGTAATCTTCTCACAGTAAGTGGAACAATGTTAAAAATAGTTTCAAGAAAGTTATAATCACAGTTCCACTTGGCATAACGTATTCCACTTTTGAAAGCCAAATATCTCAAAAATTTATGCTGGACCTTTTTAATATTGTAGGAATGAACGTAGTAAGTAAGGACACCAGACGGTCGAGCAGAAATCAAGATGTGACCTGACAAGAGAAAAATATAAAGTTTTCAAAGCATTAATATTTCTGAAATCAACAGTCAATTTTTTTATAAATCCCAACATCTGAAGAGATTTGCCAATAATATGGTTAATATGAGAAACAAAACTTACAGATGTATCAAAAATCACGCCCAAATCTCTAACATTTAATTTACTGTCCAACGATGTACCATTAATTTGATAATTGTAAGTAATGGGACTTCTCAGACGATGAAATCTCATAATATTGCATTTTGAAATATTAAATTCCATTTTGTTAATAGTGCACCAGTTCGACATGTTATCTAAAGCTTTTTGTATCAATAAACATTGATCTACAGATTTTACTTTGAAAAAATCTAATGATTACTGGGTGATAAATATTAAATAACTAAATAAATAATAAAAAACTTCAATGGTTGAGGATTGTTTTTTCATAATAATAGTTTTAGCCGTAAAAATGTACCATTATATTATTAATTTTCTCAACATTTTTTATGATCTTGTACCTAAGACAATTAGGAAAACTCCGATCATTTTGAGTACAATTTTGATTACTATAGTCCAACCAAATCGTGCATTCAATAATTCGTGGTTGTTGAATAAGAAAAATTGACTGAAAATTTCGGAATCTTCCTTCATTTCATGGCAACTTGAGGAAACTACGAAAAATAATTGTAAATCGTAGTTGCCCGCGGCTGTTTTACACCGCCGCCACTGGTTCTCTCTGTTCGAGTACGGTCCCTTCCTTCAGTAAACAGTTAGTATAAACATTAACATTTATACGTTTTATTAAAGTTGTCCAGATGGTATGGTAGCATTGTCCGTGATTGTATTATATAAATTACAAGGTTGTTAGATATTTCCGTCCGGTTACAAATTACATTTCTAAATTAATTTTAAATGATATTTAATCCAATTGTCTCACAAAAATTTCAATACAATTGTTCTCATGCCATAAATTGATCTTCTAAGTGGCTATTGCCGCTATTCCCATGAGTAAGAATCATATTGTCAGTAGCTGACTTTTCCGCTTTTTGTTTTTGGTAGAAATGTTGAGTTGGATTTTTAATAGCAGAAATTCATTTTTTCAATGCAAGGGGAGGGGGGAGGTCGGATCAACTTGAAATTTGGACTGGAAGTTCCTTGGACATTGACAATAAAAGGGTACTATTTTGGTTTCTTAATTTTCAATACAACCAGAGATATTAATTTTGGGTTGCTAAACTACCCTTAAAAATGTAAAAAAAAAACTTTTTGGACAAAAAAAAAGGGTTGTTATCCACCTTGGGAAATAAAAATTTCAGGAGGTTGTTGTTGGTACCCTAAAAGAACTTTTCCACCGGGTCGCTATGCATCGTAAAATTTTCGCCAACCATTTGCCAGATTTACTCTAGTAAATTTCGCTAGTCGCGAATGTTTGGCATGATTTATATTATATTATAAATTTTTCAAGTACGATTTTGAATTAAGGATTATTAATATTTACAATTTAGAGATATTATTTTCTTAGTGCCGTTTCTTGTGAGAAGTAAGTAGTTTAAGTTTATTTTGACTTATATATAAAAATTCTCCTGAAATAGGTCACATTGACTATTTATTATTTACGAAATCAATTAGGTAGAAGAAAGTCAAACTGCAAATGAAGCAAGGTGAATGAGGAAAATGTAAATATTAATCATGAATATCGAACGTTATTAGAATTAATATTATTATTATATTATACGTAAATAATAGGAAAAGGAGAATATAGAAACAAACTCAAAATTTTGTAATGTTTGTTTTATACAATTATATATTTAATAATAAATGATAAGATTACAGAAAATGAGATTCATAATTGAATTATGAGATTAATTACACATTCTGAAGTTTCACTCACACCAATAAAATCTGCAAGTCATCAACATCGAACCAGTTGCATAAAATCTCAGTGTGATTATTAACTTTGTAGAAGGTTATATACCTTGATGTCTATTAATTTTATTTTTTGCACTATGTGGCCAAAAATTTCCCCGATTGTGTTCTCCCGTAAACGAAATTTAATATAAAACACCAATTCATTGAATATTTCAACATGATTAACTCTGAAAAATAATATCTTCAGTTAAATTATTTGTTTCCTATTTCAAAATATAATACCTACCGGTCGCGAAATATGTTGAAAGTATTATAATATTATTATCTCGTCACTGTTCGATAATCGACGAAATAAAGGAGGAAAGGTCGAAAAAAAAATTGGCAGGACAGATTTTGATGATTGTTTTAAAAATCGATTTTAGAAGTCATTTAAAAAAATGTTACCAGTTTGTTTTTTCATGATATGCATTTGAGCATTTCCACAGAGGAAAATGCATCTTTTTGAATGCATTTTCGGGAGATAATATTAAAAATGGCCAAATATATAGCCAAAATAGGCCCGAATTTCTTACTCGGGGTTTTTGGTGTTATTAATCACGATTTCGGCCAGATTCGAACTACGACGCACTTGAGGCTCAGTACATCCTGGTACTATCGTCATCTCCATGGATTTTGGGAAAATATCTTTTGCAATGGATTGAAACTTGTTGGGGAGATTCTCTTGAGGTTACCGGTCATGACCATGACATTTAATAGTATACCTGGTGGTCAGGATACCCTGATGACCTAGGTCATCTCCATGGATTGTTTGTAATATGCTCTGAAATCCAACCAAACGTATCTCGGTTTTTTTTGGGGCCGCTGAACACGATTCCGGTGCCAGATTCGAACTACCACGCACCTGGGGCTCCTGGTACTATCGTCGTCTTCAGGGAATTCGGGAAAATATCTTTTGCAATGGAATGAAACTTATTGGGGAGGTTCTCTTGAGGTTGCCGGTCAAGACCATGACATTTTAATAGTAACCTGGTGATCAGGATACCCTGATGACCTAGGTCATCTCCATGAATTGTTTGTAATATGCTCTGAAATGCAGCCAAATTCGCCTCTCGGGGGTTTTTGGAGCCGCTGATCACGATTCTAAAAGCATATCATGTATAAAAACTGGTAAAATGACTTCTAGAATCGATTTAAAAAAATCATCAAAATCGGTTTCACCGTATTTTTTTTTCTTTGGCCTTTTTTCTGCTTTATTTTCTCGACTAGAATTGAATATTACGTACCTACTTTTTCGAAATCCATATCTTATAACTTACATAAGCAACAGAACTGAATCTAACATTCGTGGGATTATGATTATAATGATAATTTGTATTACCAGCCGCTGTGATTTTCCCTCTATTCCAAGATGCTCAAGGGTTCTTTTGACAGGAGTCTATACCTGGTATACCTCTCTGATTTGACTGTCGATTGTACAAGTTGCCCTTAATGTACTAGAATTTTAGGTAGAATTTATAAATTCAAAAACCGATTTTACCTTTGCTAATTTTATAATCCCTAATAATTACGAGATATGCATAGAAACTAAAGGGATTGTTAATATGAATTACTATGTTGTTTAAAAGGTGAAACAAACTACTCTATTATCTCAAAATATAAGTATTAGCATATAGAAAGTAAGCTGTAATGTAGAGCTACAATTATGCAATTACATTCAAGATCTTAAACAAATTTCATATAAAGTAAGGTTAATTTTGCTATCAATATTAAATATCCATTCTGGATTATAAGCTATAGTTAATTCCTTTTGTTTCTTTTTGTTTCGAACATATAAAAGAGGAAATAACCTAATTTCAATAGCTTCGATTTACTGTCTTCAACATTGAAACTGTAGTGAATAAATCAGAATACCTGAGAGCTGAATTTTCTTCTTAATCTCTAAAATTTGTTTATTAATATCAGACAGGTTTAGAGTTTGATCTTGTACCTTCTTAGATTCCATTTCTTTTCATCAATAATATCATCATCTAGTGGAAGTGAGCCGTTTAAAATGATATCCTCTAGTTGAAATTAAAGAGTTCAAAACGATATGGACATGAATGCATTATTTGCTGTTCTAGTTTATCCTAACAACTAACGACATGGCAACTGTATCGACCAAACAGAGTCCAACAACTGTCTCGATAAACAACGGTGTTTGGATTATATTTATCTATCAAAAACTAACATCCTGTCAGTCCCGGATTAAGGCAATTCCCCGCTAGGAGTAGAGAAAATATGGCGCCCCCTCATCCCAGTATTTTTACATGATTTTTTCAAGTTTAAAAATAAAAGTCTTTCAAAATTGTAGTATTTATACATAGGCCAAACCCGATAGGTCGATAACTCTTTCCGTACGAAAGTTACGCATTTCAATGGTTGATGATTAAATAGTTATATTTTCGAAAATTCTATTCACCGTCTTTGGAGTTCTTTCTATAAAAAATACATTTTAAAACTAATTCGATGATTCTGAAGCGAATGGCATAAACCGCAAGTCGATATCTCTCTTCGTCCGAAAGTTACGCAATTCAATGGTTGACGATTAAATAGTAATATTTCCGAAAATTTTATTTTCCGTCTTTGGAGTTTCTTCTATAAAGAAAAACATCTTTTCAAATAATAATTTGACAAATTTTATTAAATGTAAATTCTTAAAGAACAAAAATTCAATGGTAGAAGTCATTACTTTGTGATAATTTATCATATTGATATAATAAACTAAAACCCTTTTACTTTGTTTTTTTATCACATATATTATAGAAACAAATCGTGAATATAGTTCCGACACTAGCGTGCCATCTTCAAATGATACTAATGTATGATAATATGAATAATCTTGGCTATTTATGGTACAATATAAGACATAGGTAACAAGTGGGGTTCCGGTTGGGGAAATACATTGTTAGAATAGTATAACTGAAATTGGATAATGAGGTAGAGTAAATATTGTGATAAGGAAATTATAATGTGGAGGTACACTAGGAAGGCACAAGAGGATTATAGAAAATTTTATGTTATCAAGACATGAAACACAATGCTGTAGTACACATCTAATTGTTATGTCAAATTTTAACTTCATCTAAATTTAGAAAATTTTGCCCTGTATCTAATTTCTTTATTATGACTAGATCTACTGCAAAAGTTATCACACTCTAAACAGTTTAATTTATATACTCCAGCTTTATTAAACTTATTTGTTTTATCCTTAACATTTAACAAGAAATAGGATAATTTATTTTGAGGTTTGAAGCTAAGATTCAAATCATGTTTCGATAAAATGTCTGCAATTATTTCAGTTACGATACCAAAATATGTGTGGGAAACGTAGAAGAATCAGATTTTTGTTTGTAAAAGGATAGATACTTGAGTAAGTTAATTTCTGCTTTTTTCTGTCAACTGATGTGGATATAATTTGAGGTTGAAAATCATTAACATCTTTAAAGTAAAGCTGGAAAATAGAGAACAATATACCTAATATAATATTGATATTCTTAAAATTAAACTAAGGAATTAAATTATTAATAATTATTCTATTATTTGGTCGTAGCCACACGGCTGGATTTTGTACTTGCAAATTAGGATATTAAGTTCTCCAAATTCACATTATCTAGTAAATCTGACTCAATATCGAACAGAACAGTTCAAAGTCGGTAGTGTGTTCTTGTGACAACGATGCTTTGGAAAAAATCTTTATTCCTTTCAATACTGAAAAGTTTCCTTCTAACGTACAGTTTCTCATCGCCATTGATAAGTCCTTTGAGCTACATCTATATTTATAAATTATATTTTATTATTATGACATACATCTCGTGCAGATATAACGCTGGTCTCCTCAGAAATATGACAATTTCTTGCATTTTATTAAATCAATGAGCTTTTCCATTGCAGACCGATGAAAAACATTATAATATAAAATTATACCAGGTGATAATGTCAGTTATTTTTATATGATTCAGTAATTATATCCTATGACATTGTTATATACTATGAAAATTAATGCCTCTTCTCTATAGCTGATATAACATCTTCGCCAAGCTATTCCACAAAGAGATTCTACATGTTTTTGATAGCCATGCACCGAAAAAGAAAATGGAAAATAGTACACTACATCACAATTGGTTCACTGATGATTTATTAATTATTATTTTCAGTGTATGCTTAGGACATCATAATAAAGGTCTTCACAAAAACCCAGTTTTGTCGGAAGGTCAAAACAAGTCTACCTGTTAATTCACAATCCATTTCAAGAGAGTGTCGCATCTAATCTGAGCCATAACTATTGTTTAATTTTTTAACAGTAAATGATATTGTATATTGTAATTATTTGTTCATATATTTCAAACAATTATTTTCTTCCCAAATTGTTCAAAAAGTTTATTCTCAAGTACATCTACAATGTGAATTTTCAACTAAATCTGGAGAGCCATTTGGCAGATGTGATTTTCCATACATAATGTCATAGCACAATCTTCCATAAAAAAATAAAAGAAAGTCGTCATTTCCTATACTTATTTATTTCTAATTCAATCACTCTTGATGAAAAATCCTTTATATTATAAGATGTATTTTCTATTTTATATTTTGACTAAACGAGAGAAAACTTATAATGTTCGAAGTAAATCGTGTGAGCCAGTGGTGGAATGTTGAGGGAAGAATTGACATTTTTCTCCAATTTTACGAGGTTATTGGCATAAAGAAAGACCTCACTACGCAGAGGGTTCCACAACTTCGGTGTTAGGTAGAAAATTAGGCCTGGAAGGAAGAAATTCGACAGGTCTCGAGCTTGACAACAAATGAGTAACCAGCTTGAGCTGGAATCTCTCATGGTGGAATAACAGACAAGATTTCTGATGAACACCGACCATGGAAATATGTATAAAAAAGGGAGAGTTCGCCCACCTTTCTACGACGTTCTAGAGTGGTCAATGGATTCGTATCATCACCAATCAGGCGAATAGCTCTCTTCTGAATAGAATCTAAGAAATTCAGCGTATGTTCAGGAGTTAAACTCCAAACATGTGAATTATACTCCAGGACAGGTCAAATCTGTGCTTTGTAGATTATGAGGAGCTGCTGGGATGTAAAGTAGCTCTTGAGGTGGAATAGAAATCAAAGTGCTTGTGAAACTGTTTTCGCAATAGCCCCCAAATTATTGTCCCATAAGAGGATGCTGTTGGTGGTGATAACGGGCGTGAATATAGAGGATATATTATATTGGCGAAAGTCCACTGTTTAGCGCCGCAGACATTTGTTTATTCAGTAATAAATCCATTACAATTATTAATAGAAATAATGTTTATGACATAAACAAATGAAGTAAACATACAATGAGGCCTATTTTTGCCTTTGAGATCCTAATTTATGTAAGTATATGCAATATCGAATAAAGCGAATAATTATGTTCAGAGAAATATTACAAAATTCGATAAAATGGTGTGCCTGGACAGTGGATACCTCTTCATAGATACAGTTAAATCGCCCAAATAATTACCAAAGTGATGTTCATGACTGTACATATTTTCTTAAGACAAAACAAGATCAAAAATTTTAGACATGCGAACTATTTAATTGTCTCAGTATGGGTATCTCGAAAACTATAATAGTTACAGCTTTGTTTATATTACTAAAATGTTGCCGATTTACTAGGTCAACTATAATCCATAAATAGAACTAAAAACTGTTTAATGATTTCAAAGATATCCTGAAAAAAAATAAAATGTTCCCTTTTTCTATTGTATCTATAACTTTTTTTTAAACAAAAACAAATTGGATGTTTGGTATAGTTTTATAAAATCAGACAATGGGTAGACTAGGCTATTTAAAATTAGTCTAGCATTAATAGTTATGATAGTCAAAAGCATTTAAGCTAAGTTAATGTTAATTAGTCTATTCCATTCATTGTATGATTGTATAAAACTACTCTATACCAAAAGTTGCATAGGTATTTATGTCTTTATAATGTAAAAAAAACTGTCTTACGGTCTTCGAGATCCCCATACTGGGGCAATTAAAATTCAGGATAATTGAAGCCACTGATTTCTTTGTTCATGACATTTTCTTAAAAGTAACTCCATGTCCACATCACAGATTTACATATATTCTGTGATTTACAGTCTGCTGTCTTTGCGAGTTGGTGAAACACGCTACTACAACTCTTGTTGAGGCTCAAAAAAATATCCCCATTGCGCAATATAATCGATACGCGCATATTCACCTTAAATCCGACAAAGAACAACAAAAAAAATGCCGACAAAACCTTCTACATTACTTCGCAAGCATCACTCCAGCTCATATTAGGATGTTGGATGTATGAACTAAAACATGATACATTGTTAAAATTTGGATATTCTTTGAATTTGAAAACACTCTATCCTACAAATTTGGAACGTCAAAATGTTGGAATAGCTCTTAAGATATCCAATTTGGCTCAAATATAGAGCATTCCACATTCACAGCTCAGTTTATAAATATTATAATAACTTGTAGGAAAATAATGAATGTGAAAACTTTCCTCAGAAGGCAACGACATTTTCCAGGAACCTATCGTCAATGTAACAGAGGACCATTCAAACACAGGTTTTTTACATCAATAAAAGCAAATGGAGTGCAACTAAGGACTCAGTTCACGTCTGGCAAACCCGTTAAAACATGAAGTCTTTATAAGTCCTTAGAAGTATATAAAACGTTGGTTTTACTATCTGCAACATAGCCTCTGGCTTGTGACGTCACGATCATGTGTTCAGGCCTTGTACTATAAAGGGTTTTGATCGAACTCCCATTTTTTTCGAATCCCACTCGCACTCATTAAATCACTATTATACACCGCTGATTTAAACTCGAATCTGTACACATACACAGTTCACATGCATACCTGCAGACACATACGCTATTATGTGTATATTATTAATTGGAAAGAAATTATCAGTACCTAACATTAATGCGAATATGAGTATGGAAGTTAAACAGAAAAGACTTCAATGATACATTAGAACACAATCATGTTAGTTGATTTGAATGGATGATTTTAAAATCAATCTGATGTGATATGTGTTTTGAACAAGTCTTACAAACATGCGCAATAACAATATTGTCTCTACAATATATAATTATTTGGATAAAAATTTTAAGTAAGTGGAAACTTTTTACTCGTATTCATGATATAAACCATGAATGACTACACTTATACATCGCTAAATCGCTATGAATGGTACTCTTCAGTATAGGGTAACTTGAGTAGGTGATCAATATTAATAAAGGATATGAATACTAAAAAATAAGAATAATTGTCACTACTGTTCATAATATAATTAATGAAACTCTATAAATCGATACTTCACTGTTATTAATAATGATTCTTGACCCAGGTATGAATTATATATAAATTCTCGGGAAATAGGTTACACTTACACATATGCTTATCATTTTCGTCTTTACATACGTTTCGGTCTCTCGACCATTAACAATAGGTAGTATCAATGTCTACATGGAATTTCTTAAAACTAATTGTATCAAGCACAAAGCGTCCTTATCGTACTAATTTCAATTTAAAATACCCACGTCCCGAAATGAACAGAAATAATACGAGGAATCGAAATTGCCACACATTAGTGTTTTAAGAACGTACGTGAAGACGAAAATCATAAGCATATGTGTTAGTGTGACCTATTTCCAGAGAATTTATATATAATTCATTGTTATTGATATCGATTCCATTAGTAGTTTCGCTGCTGTTTAGTAGCAGATATTGATGAAGAACATATCATATTGCGTTTCTGATATCAATGATAAGCTATTGGCTAATACATCATTTGGATTAATTTTTCAGACAATAATATAATTGGAAAAAAAAGGAATTTTCAATGAGTTTATAAAAAATTAATTTGTACCCATCATAGATCATAAATTAATTTCCTCAATGTTGTTTCTTTATTTACAAATATATCAATCGAATCAGCATTGAGTAGCATCAAAAACGTTGAGCAGAGATTAAAGATCACACACCTCTACACTATTTCCAACTATATTTACCTATATAACATTTATTTATCAAACTAGTGAAAATCCATCTTTCAATAGTTATTTTATTCAAGTTTTCGTTATTTTCCATGCTAACGAGACAAACAAAAAATCGTTTCAAAGGTATTTTTTTGTAGTTTGAGGATTCTTTGAATGAGCTTCCGAATTGCAGTTATTCAATTTTGAATGTCTGTATTTCTTTTCCACTAATTTAGGTGCAACCTTCACCGAACTGCATCGCTGTCAATATTGCTCCTACCGAGAAGAGAAAATCAAATTGTAGCCTTCAATTTTTGTCATGACACTTATCTAGATAAAATGTAAGTTCGCCAAGTGCCAATCGTTAGAAAACATGCTTTTTTTCACTGAAAAATCTACATCAACCGTAAATAAATCATTAACGATGAACTTCACGAAAAAAGTGTAGAGGATCCTTTTGCTTAGATTTTCAAAACTCTATTAATTCCTGTGGTCGTTTCGAATTTCGAAAATAAGAACATCGTGGTTTACGAAAGGAGTTCGGTCTCAACGATATCTTCACTATAATTCTCATAAACCACGTGTTGTAAAATTATCACACCCAGAAAACAGTATTTGAAAAAATTCCTCATACACTGGAAATAAATGGCCACACAAAAAAATGCTTAACACCATCATTAGAGAAAGTATAAACAAAATGTATAATGGTACATCATATGTAAATAATACAAACGGTAATTTTATAACATTACCATACATTTCGGAGATCTCAGAGAAATGTTTAGAAAAGTACGACATAAATGTTGCGCATGTTGTTATTAGCTGTGTTTTTCAAATCCCTTTAATACCTAAACATAAACAAATCCACACGATATAAAAATTAAATTGTTCAGATTGCGATGGGAGTTATACAGAATGTATGGCTATAAGTATCATATTAAAAACAAAAACTTAGAAAAATCCACTGCTCTTGCTAAACATTGTTTTGGTTATAACCATCAGTTCGATTATAAAAATGTTAATATTTTAGATAGATAAACCGATTATTATAAAAGATACGTACTGGAAATGATTCAAATAAAACGTGATGCTAATAAAGTTGACATATGTGTTAATTTCCAAGAAATTACATATAATTCATACCTGGGTTAAGAATCATTATATCAGGAAATTAACCAATTGTTTTTAAATTTCTTGTACACAACAAATTTCTAGGAGGACTAACAAAAAAATACTTTCAGGGTGTTGACTGGATCTTAAAGAATCAAATTGCATAATTTTTTAGCAATATCTAGCGTTATATAAATGTGTTTTTATTTAAGCGAAAATTTACATTTTCGCGCGCTACCATCAAAACGTCAATATTTTGGTAAATTCGAGTTTGGAAAAAAAATTCTCCTCAAAGAAGGCTGATATTTTCATACTACTCTGTTTGACCCCTAGCCATCAAAATTTTCAAACAGCCACAACTAGGAGAACGTTTTTTTTTAGACAAATTTTTAAAGGTAACAATTCTTTATTTTGGAACAAAATTCCAAATATATTATTTATTTTCCTTTTTAAAAAATTTTCGGATTATCAACATATTGTTTGTGAATTTATTGTTGACTACAAATACAATTTTTCAGCACGTTAACGTGACCTTAAGAAATTAAATTGCATGATTTTTCAGTATTATATAGTCATAAACAGGTTGTTATTTAAGTGAAAAATTAAAATTTTCCCTTGCCGATATTTAGGCATATATGTTTGTTTCGAAAGACACTGAACCATACATAATTTTTATATAACTTTCGACCACTCACTAAAATTTTTTATGACTTTTCACATATTTAATTTTATATATTTTTCATTTTCAACAATCCATCATTTTTCGCTTTCATTTGGAAAAAACATGTTTCCACTAAAAAGATCTGCATTTTTAAATATGTTTTTTCGAAAACAATGTAGGTAAATAAATTGTAGATGTAAATCTACTTTTTGTTTTTTGAGGAAATGAAAAATTATCAGTTTCTTTATTCTTTATAACAAATTGTTCAATAGAGCACACACTAATTTATTTTTACATTCTGTGGTAATCCATAGAACCCATAGAACCCCATAGAATCGTTTGGGACAACACTTCAAGCTTCTTTTCAAATTTCGCGATTTGAAATGTCCATTTTTGGGTCCAAAAAATGACCATATTTTTTCGACCACAGGGTTTATTCAAATTTAAGCTACACCATCGTGTTCAGCGCGTCAAAATACATAAGAATATACCTCGCCGAAATTCGGACAAAAATCGTCGATTTTCCTCCTTAAATCCAGATATAAACGTAAATAAATTTATAACTAGACAAACAGTCCTTATGGTCATAAATAACACTCGAAATGGGGCTACCGCTTCCAAAGCAACACTGTTTTGATCACTTTAAAGCGATCTGCAAAATTTCAAAACCATATAGTGAAGGAAGTAAAAAGTGTGTCAAATATTACCTTTGAGCTTTAAATATCCCTGTTTTCCCCCAAAGCGGTTGAAATAGTGGTTCATAGAAAGCAAGTAGACTTGAGAGTTATAAAAGTTTCATAATGACTAAAAGCTCGGTAATTATAATCAGTGACACTTAAAACACCGTAACAGAGTAATATTTTCTGTAATTTCTAATTCCCGAGGCAGTAATAAAATCACTTTAATAACGCGTTAGGTAGTATTTTATGTTGATTACAGAAACTATCCTACGTATAAGGAGTATGTTGATGTTTATGTATGTTTTCAAATTAACTCACATTATGAATTAAGGAAGTTTATAAATTGAAAAGCTTGTGATGAACGTTTGTAGTCAAATTTAATTGATGTTGGAATAGACGTGTCTAGTATGATGATAATCGCTCGAAAATAATTGTCGTGTAATTTTCTGTTATATTGAATGCGATTATTTAAATCATATTCTGAACTACCAATCATGTTACATTGTGATTTGAAAATGTATCATACAAAAGACTTTTCAGCCTTTGATAAACAATCATATTTGACAGAAAGAAGGAAATTGTACAGTCATCAATCGATTATAAAGTGTAGTTATCTACATATTACGAAATCGCCTTGTTGAGAAGAAATTAAATCAAGCGATGTCTCGAGTACAACTACTAATAGGAATAGAATAGTGGAGGCGAGTTCTGCTTTTTTTGGTAACTTGTGCGTCTGGTATCGTGCCTCGGCTCAAAATGTTCGTATTAATTATATACCAACAAAACCATAACTTTTCTATGAAAAATAATTGGGGCAACCCTTTCGTTTCTCCAAAAAACAGGGTTTTGACCATTTTTTGGGGTCAATTTTGGAATTTTTTTTGAACCCCTCAGACTGTCGACTAAAGTTTGCGATTTGGACCCTTTTTTTGTTGTTGCCCAAGGAACCTTCAGTTCAAATTTTGAGAGTCTGGGTTCACCCCCGTCCTGGAATAGGGGTATATATACGTTATTTTTGGCATAAATTAAAATTCAGCTATTTTGGCCAAATCTTTGGATGGAATTCGGTGAAAAGATAGGATGACTATTGAAAAAAAATTAATACGGACCTATACCTCGTTAAGCTGCATAAAATAACTTTTCATTTGAGCCCAATGAGAGTACCCTACGACCATTTCGGCAAATTGGGAAGCTGTTTGAAAATTCCGTGAAAATTGAACAAATTTGGATTTTCATCAAGAATATCAAATTGTTTGACCTCATATTAGGACAACTTATTGTAGTCACCATTTCCTTCAATTCGGTTTCAATTTCAGTTATTAAAGTAAACTGATATTTACACCGTTTATAAGACGAAGGGATGTGGTCTAGGCGCCCAGGCAGTAGACTCGGGTTCGATTCCCAGAAACGGAAAATTTATTTTTCTACATTTTCTTAAAAACCTTATCAATTTGAATATTATTTAGTTGTGTAAAGATTGTTCCCTGGGCTCAATATTGAGGCATATATACTCGATATGTCTAATGTGAACTATTGAGCTGGATTTCATGACTTTGTCGCAGATTCTATACGTGTGAAGTAAATACTTTAGCTACCCTTTGAATACATGATGCATATTCGAACATATTCGACAGAATAATGCTCCGCAATATGTGAATATTTGTTAAATTAGGTATAATTGAATAATAATATTCATTTTTTATTGGTGGGTTTGATTTGTATGGTGAGAGACTGCCTCCCTCGCCTCTCCGCTTTGAGAAAAAGAAATATCAATTTAAAAATATCCTTATTTTAGATTTATTTATTGTTATTGAATACATATTTTCAATGATGATAACACAATATAACAACTAACAACATTTTCTAGAGGACAATTAGAAAGTATGTTACAATCAAACCAGTTTGAAATAGTTTGTTATCTTAAATTAAATTCCTTTTTTTTTCAAAGTTATTTTTGATTTTTTCTTAGAAAATTTACTATTGTTAGTATTTAAAACATTAAAATATTTTATCTAATATATTAAAGATACTAAAATGAAATTAGCATTACATATTTCATGGCAATACATGAAATATTATAATTTTAGTGCTTGTGTGAGACGAAGCTATTTGTTTTGTATAGTGGTTAGGTGTATGTCACTTAAAATCATGGAAAGTGAATTCGAATTTGTCTAAATAGCATTAGAAAAATGCGAGTTTGAAGCCTATTTCAAAATTTTTTAAGGTAAGAAGTAAAATTATCACACGTAGATTATTTACGTGAGTCCTTGACCTCTTATGTTTATGCCTTGCAGTAGTATATGTACAATATCATATATTATGAATGGGTTTTTGTTATCAACGGGGAGTTTTCTGGGAAGGGGAAAATGTATATTAAAAACACGTTGTTGAATATCCTTTATCTTTTTATTTATTTATAATTAACTGACGACTATAGTTGGGTAGTTTGTAGTGGGTACAGGAGTGGCCATAATATGTATTTTTTGTACATAGTACCTTGTCCTAATGCTACAAGTCTACCTCAGATCGTAAGGAATGTTTAAAAGAAATCAGGAAATGTGTTTTACCAGCAAATACATTTATTATATTCTAATCTTGAGAGTTTGATGTTAATTATACTATTACTTCATCTTGAATATATTGTCATTTAATATTAAAAATATGGATGTCGATACAATAATAGGTATAACATGCTTTATATTCAGCCATTTTCTAGGTGTGTGTACTACACAATATACATATAGATACACTATTCCTTGCCCTTCATACGCATATTTTTAACCATAGATTTCGGACTAGAATAATATATAAATTTTGAGTAAAATAATTTTAATAATGTAAATTTTATGTTTTGGTAAAAATAATTGTTTATGTTCTTTTTTGTTTCTATAGTTATATTCACATATTATAATAAAAATATTACTAATAATTTATCAAGTAGCCAATACACTCATTTATTAACCTAAAACAAGAAGTAGCTTGAACTAAAATGTTAGTGTTTTTCAATCATAGCTTCAAAAATATAAACTTTTCTTGCAATACTCTCACACCACTTTCAGTTTTGTTTATTTTATCTTATTATAAAGATTGCATTTAAAAGATTAAATGCTTAATTATAAATAACAACATCTTAAAATCTAACAACCCAAAACGTAAAATACTTTTACTTTGTTTTTTATCACATATATTATAGAAACAAATAGTGACTATAGTTTCGACACTAGCGTCTCATCTTTCGATTTTTAAAATATGGTTTTAAATATTCCCCCCAATTAATGTAGAATTTTGATATCAGAAACTCTGGAAAAATCACATACACATTCCGTATTAAAATCCGAGATGGAACAAACTTTTGATCTTTGAGTTAGTCAAAATTATTGTCAATTTAATAACGACTTTTTCACACAAAATAATGGATGACCTATGGGATCCCAATTGAGTCCCTCTTTTGGCAGATATTTTGATGTCTTGTATCGAAGAAACTATAATGAGTTCCCCTCTACCTAAAAAAGTTATTCATTGTTGGTTTAGATATGTAGATGATGTTTTATACTTCTTCAAAGGTACATCACGACAATTGAATGTTTTCTTATCCTTCATCAATAATATCCATTCTAGCGTTAATTTCACTTTAGGAACTGAGAAAGCTGACAAAATAAATTTCCTAGACCTTACCCTCACGCACCATAATAATATCTTTCGATCTTTTAGACTTAATAAAGCAGAACCACATTTTAGAAACAGGGCACACTTTTCCAAATTTAGATGAAGTTAAAATTTTACATAACCAGAGTAGAGGTTTTAAATTAAACTCACTAGAATCAATAGAAATTTTCAAAGGTATTAAAAATGATGACAATAAAATTGTTAACGATCAATTAGTGTGTACTACAGCATTCCGTTTGATGTCTTGATAACGTAAAATTTCCCATAATCCTCTTGTATCTTCCTAGTATACCTCCGCATTAAAATTTCCTTATCACAATATCAACTCTACCTCATTATCCAATTTCAATTATACTATTCTAAAAACGTATTTCCCCAACTGGAACCTCACTTGTTACCTATGTCTTACATTGTAGCATGAATAGCCAAGATCATTTATATTTTCATACATTAGTATCAATTGAAGATGACAAGCTAGTGTCGAAACTATAGTCACGATTGGTTTCTATGATATATGTGATAAAAAACAGAGTAATATTATTTTATTTTACTATATCTACCGATGTAAAAGTTGTCACACTCTGAACACGTTAATCTATTTACTCCAGGTTTATTAAGCTTATTTGTTTTATCTTTAGCATTGAACAAAAAAGGACAATTTAGTTTGAGGTTTGTAGCTAACTTTTAGATTACTTTTCGATAAAACGTTTTCAAATAATAATTATTTATTGAGAATAATAAACCAATGCTTAGTCTAAAAGAGTTAATTATCAGAAATTAAATGGCAGATTTGTTACAAAAAATATCTTTAATATTATAATCTTATATTTGGATACTTTAAATAAATGACTGCTTACAGTTAAATAAATATTTGTTGCGCCATATTCAAACCAAAAATTCAAGTATTAAGTATTAAATACTAACGATCCTTTTCCACAGTGCGGTGAAGCCGCCGCTTTTAGGTTGTAATGTGTTGCTGATGGAGGGAAGCAAACAAGAATTTCTATAATTTTTTGTTTTCCTGAATTTTTTCTTGGTGTAATCATACCAGTATATTTTTCTTAAATTCGCTTCCACCTTATAACCTTTTCACTGTATAATCTACAAATATGTTCAAAATTGGAAAAGACATTTTATGAAAGCATTGAAATCTCAGAAATTGATAATTGACAAGTTGCAATTCGTCAAAGAATGATCAAATTATCGTATGTTTGTGGACATTCGGTGGATGTAACTAATTTGATGTATATTTTGAGATGAGAACAAAGTCGCATTATTATAAGTAACATAATATTTACCTTCAAAGGTTTAAGTATTGATTATATTCCAAATATTCTCTTTGCTCAGTGTTGTTGTTATGGCGTTTAATTCAAAGTTGGCAAATATCAAAAGTTAAAAAATCGTGATAATGTTCATCGTTCCGAAATTTTCAATTAAATAAATATACCTAAGCAAATTACACAATAAGACTACATATTTTCAGCATGAGAAATTGATCGAATTTATTGAATTGGATTAGTTTCAGTGAATGAGCTTAAACTTTAATGTTTAACAAACATCTGACTGAATTTCAGGAGAGTGGTGGTGATGATGGATGTTTATTGGCTGTATCACAAAGACTGGCGTATGAAACATTCCAGTAAACGGTACTGAAAAGCAGATCCTTCGGACATGTTTGGAAAATTTGTAAACCATATAATGCACGTGGGAAAATAATAGAACATGATCATGAAAACTAATAGATTTCTATAAAAGCTGACAGATATTATTGCGTTGTGGTCTGTGAGATAAGAAAATATAGTTAATCAACTTTCAAATAGATGCAAGGGAGCGTGCGCATGGATATATAATAACTATCTGGCTGCCATCTTTGCGCGTCTTAACAAAGCCCTCCTAAGCCCCTCTCACACACAGAAACGAGTGCGCCGCGTTAGGTTGTGTTGCGTGTTACTGCTGTGCGTCTCATAAGTGTGATTTCTTCTGAGTGAAAACACAAAAAGTCGCGCTTACACTAACAAAATGTGGTATACATAGTGGAGTGTTATGTATTTTTCTTGTGATTGGTGTACTAAAAGTGGTTAGTGTGCCCCATGAGGGAAGTTAAACTAAAATGTGGTTTACAAACTATCGAAAGGATTATTGTTTTTGGATTATAGCATATTCAGCTGCGATACTGTTCTCTTTGGTACACTCTGCAACAGGTTGGTTCCATTTGTTTCTCACGGTTTCATACTTTTCTTTGACCCGTTTCCTGTAGGTACGATTCGACTTTCGGAATTCGGATACTTGTTGAATACTTTTTTGTGTTCTTATATTTGTGTATGGTATATTAGGAAACGATTAGATGTTCTTCAAGTTGTAGCAGTACGAAAGTTTGAGAACACTAAAAAGAAACAGTAGTTTGTGTGCCATTAAACATTGGTAAAACCGCATGTTATCAATGAAAATGTTCTGAATAGAGGTTGCGAAAACCCGTAAAGTCGTTCAAATCTCCAACTATGTACCTAGTTCAAATTTGCCTCAGACTGCAATTTAGTTCAATCCATGGAAACATCTAGGTATTTTGAATCTGTGAAGCCGTAATACAATAAACCGCCAGATTGATCTTGTATAAATCAAGTTTATTAGACAAGATTGGAGCCGTTTTGGAAATGGAAGCAAATTTCAATTACATGTCAGATAATCAAGGTTTCACTTAAATCTTATTCCAAAATCATTTCTCTCATTCTGACTTTAAGAGACCTACTCTCTTTTATTTTAAATTCCTTTCATAACGCTCCATTATGAAAAGAACGTTTCTTCTCCTCATAATTCCTCATCACATACAAATACGTTCAGGTCATATCTATTAGGGGTAGCAGAATTAGTAATAACGCTGCGAAAATACTATTTTAGTTCCTTAAATTCTGTCGTTCACTTTCGTCGTTTCCACTTATGTTTAAGATTCAGAAAAAGTATAATATTGGTTTCTTGTCTCGAGAGAATAAGATCGGTAATTTTTGGATGTTTCCACAAACACCTTGGATCAATCACTAACTAAACTTCTTTATCTTTTTCTATTGAAGACATAGAAGAGTGATCTATTATCTACTTTTTCTATATCCCATGAGAAGGAAGTTCTTCGAGAACATCAAAAACAGACTAAACGCCTCCATGTTTTGCTATCTTTTCTATAACAAACAGGAGCCGCAATTACAAAAACATTATTTGTGTTTGCTGTTTTATCACATATCGTAAATAGTCGTCTTGTCTGCTTGAAATATGTTATAGTAAAAGTTAAGGGGGTATTAACTAGGGCTTGCCATATTTTGTATCTAGCGATATGTTTTAGTAGGTTTCTTCGAATTCAATTTTTTTAATGTTGCATGGTTTATGGTGCATGTACCCATGCTTTGTATACATATAAAAAATCATTAAAATCAATAAACAAGCCTGTTGTGGATGAGAAATGAAAATGCACAATAAATTGAATTCATGGAGTAGGTATCCACTTGATGGAAACTACAAATTACTATATAAAACAACTGTTGCTGAATTTACTAGCTATTTTATAAAACAAAATTGTGGGACACGTTTCGTCAACGATATGACATTGTCAAACACTGCTACTAAAGTTATATGCCTATAAGAATATACATGAATAGAAGAATTTTTAAAATTTGTATGTTACAACAAAAGAACAAACGTCCTATTGAATATGCATTTAATTTTTATGTGTGTACGTACATAAAAAGCATATATAAATGTAGATAGGTAACAAACATTATCATGTACTCACATTTCAAATTGCTCATCAAATTATTTGATGAGAACATTTATTGGATCACTTGGTTCTCGATTGCTTCTTTGGATAACACAGTCATTTTCATCATCATCACTAGTATTGTCAAACCTTATTTCCGTAGAAGTCTGGTTTTTAGTTCATCGTCATTTATAATCTGATATCCTTTTTCATCCTGATCAGGTTCTATTCATTCCTGTACTTCTTCGTTGTCTATATTTCCTTTTCCTTTAAACCATTGCCTCTCTACGCTCTATACTATGATTTGATTGATACAAAATCACTCAAATTCTGAGTTTTGTAAGGTCATTTTATAAAATGCTTTTTTAATATTAGCTTAGTGGAGAGGGTCGGGTCTTTTCTTAGATCATACGGCAGCGGAAGATGATGAATGTATAGGAGTTGCATGGAAAATCTACCGCTGGTTTAGTCCCGCAGGGTTCTACTGTATAGTGGAAATTCATTAACAGTTGTTCTATTTTGTAAATACAGACTATTTCCAATCTTTCCAAACTTTGAGTCATCGAAAAGAAATTATGCCGTTATTTTCAGCCATTTTCGGATTTTACAGTTTATGAATTACTAGTGCCATAATGTCGAACAATTATACTATCACCTGGCATCTTAACTTCGAACTAATTTTCTTTTTGTCTAAAATGTTGGAATCCTCTTTATAGTAAGTACTTCTTTTCAATCGATGCAAGCACCATTCATGCAAGCTGTTGATATAGCAGATGCTTCGTATGTACCTTATTTGGCGGTTATTCAACTGAATGTTCCCCTTCGTATGCCATTCGACTACCGATATAAGGTCCCTTGCAAAATAATAACATGTAACACCACATTGAAATGGGTAGTATCGTAATCATAAAATTAAATATTATAGAGAATAATAATTATTCTTTCTTGTTTTTCTTAGTGGTTATACTGTTGCCACCTTTAAATGCAAATAGAAATTGAAAACTTACTCAACTAATTCTGGTTCATCAGTTCAAAAGTTTGCCTTCACCGAAAGCTTGAAATAACTTTAGTTTTTGACAGGATTGATTAAAAAAATTCAAATGCTTTGTCTCACTTTTCAATTTTTCTAGCAATTCTTCAATTAATGTGTTAGTTATTTACACTGAATTTTACACATATTGCAAAATAACTTTATTCGTCAAAGGTAGAACAAAAAAAAAGTATATACCAAGAAACTTATTCTCGTAGTATGCCTACGAACAATTTATATTTTGAAGTTAAACGAGATATTTTTGCTAATCGACTCGTTGACTAAAACAGCAAGTTTTCCAATTGTCTGTTTATTAGAGCGAAATTTCATATTTCCTGTTACTGGAATTATTATTTGTTTTGCTATTCATAAAATATTATGTAGTTTTTCTTGGTAGTTAGGTTATTATTTATTATATAATCTAGAAATAACATTAATATAGGTATATAAGTAAATACCTTCTAAAAAATAACTCATTCTCTGCATGCCATCTCTAGTGAAGATTGTGATTAGGTATATACCGGCCAATCTGCCTAATATACAGTGTCCTTCAAAAGTTCAAAAACTTCAGTTTTGCTTCAAAAAAGAATAAAAATGGCATCATACACTGACAGGGTTGTGTGACTTTTCCTATCTTAAAATAGGCTTATTTGTTTGAATTTCAAAAAAAATCTTTCAATTTTGATAGGTACCGAAGTTATGTAACTCTGTCCGAGTAGGCCATTTTTCATATTTTTAGAGCAATACTTAATGCTCTAGTAGAATTTCTAAATTAATTATTATTAAAAGATAATACCAATATTTGGAAGTATACTACTAGCAATTTGAATGGACACAAATATACAAAGATATCATTTATTGCTTTAAATAAACACAAAACTTTATTTGAATTACAAGAATACAAATATTTTGAATATTAAAAAAACGTTTGGTATTGCAAAGTATCCAAATGAAAACGAATAATTGTATTAATGATAAAATGGATTATATTCCCACAGTATACAATAGTTTAATTCCATATAGAACTAAGCATAACCAAATTCAGATATTTGGAAGTAGCCCTTTCTCTTGTTCTCTTAGAAATAAATTTATAACTTCAAAGAAAAACATTTTGATAAGTAGTATATATCTGTGAAAGATTTTTCATTGTAAACCCATCTTAGTTATCTGGGAACGTAATGATATAGAATAATGTATTAAGAAATGTATTTAACTGATATGGAAATGTTATCAAATCCACAGAAATAAGTGGAAATGTCAAAAATAGAATAGCGTATTACTAATCCAAAGTTTTTTGCAGTTTTCATTGGGTTTTAATATACAAGTCGTCAGTTCACTCGTTTTATCAATCATACTCATCTTCTTTTCGTAATCTCATGGAAACACTAATAAAGAAAACTATTTTTGCTAAAAGAAATAGCGACAAACTATCGTAACTATGTATAAGTATTGTAATTCTGATCGACATCTTGTCGCCAGTGCTTTTGTGATAATGTTATTTGTTGATTAGATAATTCGATGTTATTCTACGCTGATTAGCAATTTTGATATATTCTTATGGAAGTCGGCATTCTTGTGAGAAGCATTTAATTAACTAAATTGTTTGCTAATAAAGCTCGTCTGTGAAATGACGTGCACTGCTAACTGTAACGAACAGGTAGTATTTCCGCGCTGCAGTGTGTGAAACCGAGGTATACCTTCTTAAAGATTTTAATGATCGCTGAGAACGCAATTTAATTAGGAATTTTCTAGGAGATGAGTTTGATGTTAATGTAAGGTAACAAATGAATAATTATAAGTCCTCTTATCATATACATTGCTTGATTTTATGGATGCTTTTGAATGTTCTGTGATATGTTGATGATATTTTATTATTGTAACTTGCCATAATTACATCATTATGCGAAAAAATACGCTCATTTAACTTTTAAATAAAAATTTAAATAGTATAATACAGTAGGTATTTAAGGCTTGATCCCCCCCTCAAATGTTTGGAAATAATCGAAGTGAATTGACGAATGAACAATTTACTGATGATTCGAATTTCAGAAATTGTAATATAGCGGCCGATGCGAGCATTAGCCAATACCCTCTATGTAGACCTAAGGGGAATCTACGACTAGCGCACAGCTCATTATATACATTAACATTTCCACTCTGTGTTTTTGCGGGGTTGTGACCGTCCTAGCCCACATTAAAAATGTTGTTTTTTTTTCAATTCTTTTTTTTATTTTTTTATTTTATTTTTCTAATGTTTTTTGTAATATTTTGAGATATTAAATATATAATCAAACAAATGTCGTTGACCAGCTCTATATTGTTCTTGGTATTCTGCAATTCTTTCTTTCTTTTGAACACTTTTTTTATTCACAACTGGATTCAGCACATCAGCACTTCTCATATTTATTTGTGCTTCCACAACAAATTCCTTCAACTCCCCAACGAATTTATATATATTTGGATGCGCGCTGGAAAAGCATATGTTGAAGTGCGAATGAAATGATTCGCATGCATTTGTTGTTTCGCAATCCCAAACATTGTCTGTTGCCCATATCTGTGGTGGATATTTCGCATCGTTGTTGATATAATTTTTCTTCAAATAAGTGCCAAATCTTTGCAGTTGTGGAAAATAACCAACATACTCGTCTGGTCTTAAAAATGGTATGCCAAATGTCCATCTGAGCCACATTCCAATTACAGATTGGTTATTCTTGTATTCTCGAACGAGACCAAATTCCTGAATTTTCCTGAACCATGCCTGGGTGAGATGGAATAAACAGCCGTGGATTATCAACACAGGCCAACGGGATCTCAATGAGTCTTGAATTGCATATTCAAAATCCACACCAACCTTGTTTGGAAAAAATAGCCAGCGATATTCCCAACATTTATCAATTATTAGTTGAAATAAAATATCGTATGTTATTTTTTCTTTGTTTGATAACAAACAAAATAACAACGGTATGTAATTGTTGTTTTTCACTCCATGGATGGTGAAAAGTTGCTTGAAATGTTGGACACAATATTCAAATGTGCCATCCATATAAATCGTTCTCATTTGACATAAAAACTGAAAACTTGGAATAGTTCCAAAAACTATAATTTGATTGACAGGATCGTTGATAAGGACCATACTGTCGTTGTCACATATGTATTTTGTATTATATATATCAACGTATAATATGAGTTTGACTTAAGTTAGAAAAAAAATTCCAAGTGGTCTGAAGTCATCTTTTTATTATTATTTGATTAATTAAAGAAAAAAATTGATTTGCAAAAAAAAGTACATTTTTGAGCGCATAAAAAGGTCGCCGGTAGGTAGGTATACCGCAGGTAGCTCGTGCGCTAGTCGTATACTGACCCTAGCGGCTTTAAGAGGATTTGTGCGCTAGTCGTCAAACGCCGACCTAAGCGCTACCTACAAACATCTGACGTCATCAACAAAAGGCTTGAAATATAGACGTACCTTACGATAGTATCGTTTGTTCATAATGCCGCATGGCCAGTATCGAGTGTAACACATGTTGATTAAGAAAATTTACAATTTCATTCTCTACCGGAACAGATTAGGTATAGTGCAGACAACTTGCAAGGAAAGTTATAGAATAGATGTTCTGCAAATACTATTAAACTATTAATGTATCCTCACTTTTACCTACAATTATTCCACACGAATACAAGTTAAAATGTATGTATATTTGCCGCATCCAACTACTGTAAAGACAGAATTTGAATGGAGCAGTCCGTTACTTTGTGATGTTCCATTTTTACTGATAAAAACAAGAAATCATTTATTTTAAAACTCTCATAAGATTTCCTATATCTCTCTCTCCCTTTACAATTGAATCATAGCAAAGGCTCTCCATCAGTCTATCTCGCAATATTCTTTTCATCCTCTCTGTATTCCCAATATTCTCTATTTCATTCTTTAAATCTTTCACAAATAAACATGGATGTAATCTCCTAATATTTCCATCAACTTTTGCATTCACATTATTTCCTACATTGTACATTCATTTTCTCCTCTTTCATACTTTCGATCCTTTTGAACCTCTCCTCTTCTTCACTGATTATCTTATTCTGATCTTCTTTGATCTCTAGGTCTAGGTCCTCTTCTATATCATCTATAATTGTTTTTGCCATATCATACATCTTATTATCTATTCTAATGATTTCCTGTTCAATGTCATTGATCTATCTTTCCACAAAATTACTATTAATTTTTTTCCTTATTCTTTCATCAACATGCTCTATTATCTTCTCTTTTTCTACATCAATTATTTGTTGAATTTTCACATACTTTTTTTCATAACTCTCATTTGGTCTTCGCATCTTTTACTTAATATCTGCAATTTCGAACTTTACAGATCATTATCCATTGTATGTTTTGATAATGAAATGTAAAGTTCGAAATAGCAATTAACGCTCTTTTATAATAGGGAAATAGGTCACACATATGCTTATTATTTTCGTTTTTACGTACGTTTCGGTCTCACGACCATCATCAGAAGACGTATCAATGTCTAAAACGTGATGTCTTAAATCTAATTGTATCATCACAAGGCGTCCTTATCGCACTAATTTCAATTAAAAGTGCCCACGTCGCCGAAACGAACAGAAACACCAGTAATCGAAATTGTAGCACATTAATGTTTTTAGTATATGAATCAAGAATCCACTGCTTAGCAATTTTCTTATAAACTTAGAAGTCGTGTCAAATCACAGTTTGTAATACGACCTTTTTCGAACAACATGTTAAACATTTATGAGGTAATTGGAAAAGGTTTGTCAGACCTTATTAGAAATATTGCTATTTGAGCATTCTACCTAAAATATACTTTCAACATTATGAAGACGCATGTAGGAATTTGCAAGGGTTTGATTGATTAAATTAGTATAAATCTGACTTAATGATTGCATATCTGTTCCATGATTTACAGACTTGGAGTCACGTTTTATGTGAATCATCTCCAGAATAGATCTTTTATAATAATTGATATCAACATAATAATATGTAATATCAACATTTTTGTAATCGAATTGATGATTATATTCAAAGCAGTGTTTAGTTGCTGTACTATACTTATGGCCGTACATTCTTTTTTGTAACTATTGTTTAGAGATTTCTGTATAAGTCACATCGCAATCTAAACAATTTAATTTGAATACTGTGTGGGTTTGTTTATCTTTAGGGATTGAAGGTATTAGATTTGAAAAATATTTCCCAACATAGTTAGTAAGTTTATGCGCAACATTTATATCATACTTTTCTAAGCATTTCTTAATTTTCTCTGAGGCCTCCGGAATGTACGGTAATGTTATAAAATTATCTGTATTACAGTTTATGTTATTTATATATGACGTTCCATTATTGATTTCGTTTATTCTTCCTTTAATGATGAGATTGAAAAGTGTTTTTGGGTGGCCATTTATTTTCGGTGTATTTAACAAAATAAAATGTCTTGTTTTTAACTATAAAAACAGTTTCTAATTTATACTTAAGCGATCCGTTAGTTGAAGAAAGACGAGTGTTCCTTATAAACGCCCAAAATCAATTCACATTTTTAAATAAACTTTTGGATTATAAAACTGGAAATATTGCTGGAACCGCTTGCAATAACACGTTATTTGCAACAACAGCATTTGTGTCAATGATTGTTAGTGTTGATTCAAAATTCAAAGAGGTTGTCCATATTTGTTCTGTACCAAATAAATCACGAATTGTTATTTATGTTTATAAAGTCAATTATTTTAAAATTAGAACAATAAGTGCCAAAAATGCACTCAACAGCAAAGCCATGAACAATTATTATAAACATAACAAGTTTAAGTATCATGTATTCTCATTCAGTTCATAATTCAAGATCGTTATTTTGTCTAATCTATTCAGTTCCACATTCTCAAATGTATAAGGAATAATTGGCTAAATTTAAAGCCCAATCAAATTATGCAGTATCCCAACTTTGACTGGAGAGACGAGGATATTGCCTCGTTTTGGGCCTTAAAAAAATGCTTGTACCTAGAAACTAGGACATGATAAATTGATAAAATTTGGATATTCTTTGAATTTGAGAGATAGAGTGCCTACAAATTTGAAGTAGCCTTTTGCTGTTGTTTGCTAGCATTATGCCATAACGTAGGGGTGATCAGCTGCAATATAGCCTCTGGCTTGCGACATCACGATCGAGCACTCAGTCCTCGTGTATTTAGAGGGTTTTGGCATAGGCCGCGGACACCCAAATAGTTCAAAATTGCATATGCAAAGTTCAAACAAAAAATAATATTTTAACCAAATAAGAAAAATCTGTAAGTGGTGCTTATTTTTTTGATCATTTCTAGTTATTGCTCATATTTATTTATTCCTGTTGGTCATTCCTTGACAACGCGAATTCTAGAAACCTGATTGTCCCTCAGTGTATGCATTGCAATATTGATAATTTTGGTATCAATGAAAACTTATAATATCACGTCAGTTATATAAATGCATAGACTTTCACAGTTCATTTCACCATAGAGATATTGTGAAGTAATGAGTTATACCCATAGAGGTGCTTGACTCGGTCGAATGCAACATTCTTACGAAATTTATTTATTATATTATTCGCATATTCCTCATCTTAAACACTATATCAGTTAATTTCACACAATAATATCTGGATAGTTCTCATGAGAATTTAACCGGCCTAATTAATTCGGTTTCCACAATTACCTCTCTATATTCTCCATCACGCAAGTACATAATTAACTTATTGTAATAGAGTCAATTTTACTCAAATTAATAACAATCTTGTGGTTATAGATAAGATATATTTATTCTAATACTTAAGTGGCCTATATAAGACGAATTAATTTTGCAAAATTGTTGTGTGAAGCAAATATCGAACAATATATCTTTTTTGTAATATTGATACTGCGATTGAAAAGTGACGAAATATTTTGGTAAATAATTTAGGAAATGGCGCAGTTCTTGAATGTAAATATTGAATTATATAGTATAATGACCCAGGAATATAAACATGCCAAGGAACAATTTTTGCTTGAATTTATTAGTTGCTACAGGTCTATGGAATACTAATAACCTTTATATGTACAGGGTGAGTCATTGATATGGGAAAGCTCGATTGTACCTAGGCCATTAATGATATCGAAATGAACCAAATGAAACCGAAGATAGGAGGCCACAATGCAATTTGTAAAATTATTCTTTCATATGCAGGTTGTACCATTTTTGCAGTGCAGCCATTAACATATATTTTTTAATGGCTCCTCTATATCTTAACCTATTTGCATTTGCACTCTTTTAGGCTTTATAAATCCGTTTAGTATTTGCAATTCGCTTTAACCGTTCAAAAGTTATTTAATTTTTTGCAAAAATTAATGCGTCTGCAGGCACTTATTAAAAATATCCAGGACACTTGGTGTTTGGGGATATCAAGTTGGGACTTTCTCGATGTGTAAACAACAGTCTGTGGAATCTTTTGGCGGCAATACCGTCGATTTGAATTGTAGCATCACCTTGCTGTGATACATTAATTTTGGTAAACTTTGAAGTACCATAACTTGATTTTTTAAATAGCACATCCTGTATTTTATTACGTATTCAACGTCTCATTTTACATCTTTTTCACCCCTGTTTTTCTGTGACGCATTTTTTTTGTAATCATCATGAATTCAATATAACTCATTTGCAAAATTCTAGCTTACTCGTTAGGAATTTTAATATGGTATAGGCTGAGAAGAAAGAATGTCTTTGATAAATTACATCTTGAAAAAGATTCACAAATACTTCCGAAATACTAGGTATAATATTTGATGCAATATATTTTAGTAGAAATTGCAGCCGGTTCCTTATTTAAATGAATGTGACTATGATACAATAGTTTTTAGAGTTAAAACTATTTATTTTGTCAGATAATTTCTAATGATTCTCGAATTCGACACAAAGAAAATTTTGAGGCAGACTGGCACTATCAACTATTGTTCTAATTTATCCTCCAGATTAGCGTCCTTTATTATATTCTTCTTACCTATTTTACAAATGAATTTTTAATGATTTTCATCTGAAGTAGGACGTTGCAATGCTTTTTGCAATCTGTATCGGATGGGCGTGATCATGCTAACTTAAGAGCAATAGAGAAAGCCTGAGAGAATGTATGATCATGTCATCTTAGTGAGAGAAACTTTAAACCACGCCTTGATAATTTAGCGAAGAGCAAATAGAATAAATCGAGATATAAATGAAATATCCTTTTCATTAGATTAACTTACATATTTATAGTGCAATTGCGTAATACATTGACTGAATCTACTATGCATAATACTGGTGAGGATTCTCAGTAGCTGAAGGGTCTTAAGTACTTTAACAGTATTTTTAGTGGATGAGGGTGATTATTTCTTACTTCTTAGTGTCATAGTGTATTCACAGTTGTGAACTTTTTTATAGTTCACAGTTTATGGCGATGAACAAGGACTCAACCCAAAAAAATATGTTAAGGACCACATGGTCTAGCACAACATAATATCATAAGTTAACTACTAATAGCTACTACTCTTCTTTTTAATCAATTAATATATCATCATAAGCATAACCAATGAAAAATACCATAGTGGAAACATTAGGGAAATGCATTTTGAATTTACATAAAATTCATCAAATACCACAGTAAAATATTACGACACTAACCCAAGATATACCTATAAACGGTCGTTCAACCAGTTTTGAATGTAGAATTAGGCAGCTACTAGAATTATGGTTTGCTATGTAGAATCACTTCCATGTAAGAGCAAGTCAAGTCTTGTAGAAAGCTCTGAAGATAACGCTAAATATACCCACGTTATAATTATGAATTAATTATGACATAGCATACTTGTTATTAATTCCACAAATAAAAAATGTCATAACTATGCAGTTGGAACAAAATTAGATCTAGATGATATGGGTTAGCGGATTACAATTATGTTTAATATTGTACTTCATTAGGATCAATATTATAGTATTTTCATTGCATCGCAAGGAACGTGTTAATGCGTGTATTATTTGATTTGAATTGGATATCCAGAGTTATTGTCAACACTTTGATATCGTATAAAATGGATCGATTCTAAAATTATTTCATCATGTATTTGATAAAGCTAGTTTACTCTATAAAGTTTGATAAGTTATTGAATATATTGATTCAACACGTTAAACTAACATTGATAAGCTCGTACTTTTCTAAAATTCGTTTCAAGTTTGAGCCTGTTTGAAATATTCCCCGCCGTACTATGGTTTCTTTTGCATTAAAATATCAGCCGAATCCTGCTCAATTAGGTATGCAAACATAATCTTTTCGCCTGGAGAGAATTTCCGCATAATCTTAAACTAACTAAATCTTATTCGGCCTCCTCTGAAAGTCCCGAGTACCAGATTTCAACGAAATATCTGTAACTGCACAAGAGCTACAGCAAAATTTCGTTAAAAAAAAATTAAATCCGTATCTCCGAAACGGAAGAAGATAAGACCATAGTTTATATGGAAAATCAGACTATTTTTGCGAAATCTACCGTCCCCTGCATTTACGGGAGGTCTTTCTGAAACACCCTGTATATCAAAATTCAGGTGTTTTTGTCGTTTTTCGTATTTTTCTCTGAAAATATGCATCTTAGAGAAGAAACACAGGAGTGAAGAGCGGAAAGTTTCCGATAGAAATGAGTCATTTAAATTTTCATTTAGCTCAAAAGAGCACGCTAAAGTAAATATATATATATATATATATATATGTTTTTTTGCTTTTTTTCATGTGATGAAAGTTAATTATTCTCCTCGTTGATAGAAAAATACATTATAAGTCATACCAAATTGAAGGTTCCGATAAAAGAGATAAATCTGTGGCAACCTAAAGTTCAAAGAAAGGTTTATTTCTGAGAAATAATTATATATATAAATTCTTGCGGGTGTTTTCGTCTTTTTTCTCATTCAACTCGAAAAACACGCATTTTTTGGAAAAACGACGATTGATATGATGCTTTAAAATTTTTCTTTAGTACGAAATGTTCCCGCTACAATGCGCCAAATCGTGTATATATAGATTATAATGGACAGTTTTCCGACATAATATGAGAAAATTTTTGTGATTTCATCGGAAAATGTCTTGTGACTTATACCAAATTTTAGGTTATTACGTAAGAGATTACTCTGTCACAACCCGCACCATTAAAAAAGCGTTATTTTATTACTTTCGCCGTTTTTCGCATTTTCCTCGGAAAATATGCGTTTTAGAGAAAAAAATACAAAAATCAAAAATTATAAAGCGGAAAATCTCCAATCGATAATGGTCTTTCACATTTTCATTTAGTTCTGTCGCTAGAGCGCGCTAATGCGGATATTTGAATATGTATATATGTATATACTTTTTTAATTTCAACCAAAAAATTTGCAATTTGAGAAAAACCTCTTGTGAAGTATGCCAAATTGTTTTTTCTCTAAAATGCATATTTTCAGAGAAAAATGCGAAAAACGACAAAAACACGTGAATTTTGGTATATGTATACATCTATTTCTCGGAAATCACGTTTTTTACTTCCGGTTTCCACAGATTTATTTCGCATGTAATTTTTTCTCAATTTGGTATAGGTCACATTGCTGTAATATTTACTTCGACCAAAGGCCTTTGTTTTGTATAATTCCGGTGGACTATAAGTGGATAAAAAGTGAATTCACCGACCATCACAGTTTTTTTTAGAGAATTTTCCTGAACAATTTAGTAATCCGACACATTTGTGCTCTTTTTTGTGTTATCGCAAATTATAATGATCTAATATAGTTTAACTTGGGTTAAGATACGTTCCTTTCCTAGAAACTTTTTATTGATAAAATGATACAAATTATTGAATGTGGGAAGGAGGAAATATCTGCGAAAGTGGCTTCAAATGATGTATGTACTTTAGATATGATTATTCAAATAAACCAAGCCATATACCGGATGTCTTCTAAATTTATTTCATCGAATTTATACTTATTTATTCTGTGAGTTTGAAGATACCTGCTGATAACGTTCTTTAAATTGGGTATGATTATTTCATAATTTGTGAATTGAAGTATCATTTCATTTCTCTTGTTTAATTCATTCATTAAAGATCTGTTTTCATAAACTGACTCTGATTGGTATAAGTTAAAATTACTAGCTGAAAATGAAGTAATAAAAATTAAAAATTGGCTTGATAATAATTTATTAACTATGGATTCGAATAAAACAAAGTACCTTTCCTTCACATCTTATAGTAATAATCTACCACGATTTAATTCTCTGACAATTCAAACCCAAGCATACCACTTCGAAATAACTACAGCCACATCTGTAAACTATCTTGGAGTAAAATTTGATTCACATATGAGATGGGATGCACAAGTGAGTAACATAATTAGGAAACTTAGTAAAATCGGTACCTCAAACAAATATTGGATATAAAACATCTAAAAATCCTATATTACTCACACATTCAGTCTCAAATCGGTTATGACATAATATGATGGGGAGGTTTGTCTGATAATGCCTCAAAAAACTTAGAAACTCTACAAAAATGGTTCTTGAAAATCATTCCAAAAAAAATTAGTTTTCATTCATTAGCACTATTTGCTGAAGCTAAAATTATAGATCTTCGAAAACTGTACTTTCTAGAGTGTGCATCATATCTATACAAAAATAGTAATGGAATGACTTATATAGATCACATTTACAATACAAGACATAAGACAAATACCACAGAAAAGCATCTGTAAAAATCAATAGTCCGCGAGAACCATAAAACTATTTAAACGCAATATAACTAGATGACACTTCCAAATTTGGATTAAATCTTGAATAATTGAGGGTCTAAAAAATGAAATGTTCAATATAGTTGGAAAAAGAAAGTTTTTAAAACTCTAAGCAAGAGAATCTATCTAATAGAGCTTCAGCTTTGAAGGCTTAATATGTTAAGAAACGCCGATTCACCCGCTCTATTTTGTTTATATAAATGTTATAATGGGGGTTTCACACAATTGAAGCATATTCGAGCTTAGAACGAACAAATGAATTATATAATATTGTTATTGAATCACTATTGTTAAATAGGTGTCAATTCCGAATGATAAAGATAAAGCCCAGTATTCTGTAGGCACTAGAAACAATTGATTCAATGTGAGACGCAAATGACAATTTCACGTCAAACAAAACTCCCAAGTCTCTGAAACTATAGAAACGAGCAAGGGCTGTGTCAACAAGTTTGTAATTGTAAATATTAGGCGTAATTTTCTTGGTGAAAATCATTACAGTGCACTTACTAATACTAAGCTCCAGATGATTTATTACACACCAAGTACTGAGTGCATCCAAGTCATGCTGCAATGAGATACAACATGAAGAATGCTTTACTGCCGAGTGAAGTTTTAAATCGTCTGCGTAAAGAAGAAAATAACAGACAAATCAAGAAGAAATGTCATTGATAAATAAATTGAATAGGAGTGGTTCAAGTACTGACCCTTGAGGTACACCTGAGGTGGCATGCAATGGATACGATTTAAGACCTCTATACTTTATATATTGATCACTTAGGTAAGAATTTCAAAATTCAATCAAATGATTTGTAAATCCAAAGCTAGACATTTTATTCAATAAAATACTGTGATCCATTTTATCAATTGCCTTAACAAAATCGAGGTAGATACAATCAACCTGGCCACTCCAAGTTAGTAACAGCTGATCTGCTAGGCATGAGCCCATGCTGCTATGGGGATATCTGCAGTTTTAAATGATTGAAAGTAGTATCATATAAGATATATTCAAATATTTTGCAGAAGTTATTGCTGATGGCAATTGGGCGATAATTATAACCTCATGTGTATTACCTTCTTTGAAAACTGGTACCAATTTTGTAACTTTCCACAGATCCGGAAAAGCATGCGATTTTAAGGCTAATGAATATATTAATGCCAGTGGAGCTGCGAATATGTTAATGCAATCTTTCATGAAAAAAGCAGGAATTTGATCTGGACCCTGCGTGTGACTTGCTCTTTTAGTAACTTGAATCACTTTAGAGGGACTAACAATTGAAAGAGATAGAATATTATTATTGAAGTTATTACAGTTATCAGAAGGTTTATTATTAGTTGAATTAGAATTAATATAGACACTTTGGAAGTAGTTTGCAAAGACATTAACAATATCATGAGGACTAGAGCAGCTAAGATTATCAAATTGAACGTGTTCAGGAATCGAACTGCCTTTATTTTTGGTATAAAAAAATGGCCCGAAACATTTGGAATTACATTTTATATTATTTTCTATTTTTGATATATAGAGCCTAAATCAACAGGCAGCATATTTTTTGTATTTATGCCAATATGTCTGATATTCCTTATTATGTTAGACGTGAACCAAGGAGGAAACTTGTTGTTTTTCTTGGGAGAAGTGTATGTAACGCATTGCTTGTTATTTTTCTTGGGGGAAGTGTATGGAACGCATTGTTAGCAAATTGGTAAGATGTTCATAGAACAATTCTACTGCGACATTAACTTTGCTTGTATGATATAATACAGACCAGTCAAAATCCAGTAACAGGTTATAATTTGCCTTATTGAAATTAAAAATGCTTGAATCCTTATAATTAATTTGCTCTCCCGAAGATCTATAATATAACTCGCATAGTATGTATGATGCATCAATTCATCAATTGACTATTGTAAACACAATGTATTATCAAAGCAAATAAATTTATTATTATTATTACTATTATTATTATGTTACTAAAAGTGTACATTTCTGCGAACTACGAAAACGATATTGAACAAAATAAGCGTTGCAAATTATTATGATTATTTTTTTCACTGATAATGATTGTTGAATGGATTGATATTTCCTTAATTCCTCGAAAACCTGAATATTATTTAGTCTTTTATTATGATCATCTGCCTTGTGACCGTATACGTCCATTTGTTGTCTAAAATATACCTAAGTAAGCTGTGTATGTGTAATCTAGGATCGTGGGGTTTACTAGCCCCGTGCAGGGCTCGAGACAGTCACCACCTGTCGGAACCGTTAAGCTCGATAGACCTTCGCAGTAGTTGAAGGGGCAAGGGACTCATACGTTGACGTCACAAGCAGCTGCTCTGCTCGGTGGAATGGCACCCACCAACATAATACTTGGTCGTATATGCCCTCCAGATATAAATGATGCAGACAGGATGTATGAAGCATGAACCAACGGCTACGTAGCGATATAGTGAAGAGATTAGTGAATTCTCTTATTTTTTTGTTAATTTTCAAATATCTTGAAATATGTATACGTTACCAAGTATTTTGCTTTCAAATCGTGTATCAGTCTACAATTTACATAAATATATTGTTCAAATAATCTTATTTATCAGAAGCGTGTTACGACATGTTCATCGAAGCTCTATAGGCTATAGGTACAATTTATTCCAGGCTTAATAAAACATAGATGATTCAAGGAACTGTTTGCGTCGCAACCCGTTTACTTTGCGGATCAAACTATTTAGTCGTTATTCATAGACATAGTAAAACTTCCTGTTGATGAACGTTTCTCAAAATTGTGATTCCTTGATATCCCGCAATTTTCCGTGAACGGTTATTATTCATAGTTGATCCGTATTTTTTTGGGCCAATTAACGTGCAAATTGATTAAGGAAAGATATATGAAAGGCTATAATTTCTCTTTATTAATAATAACTTTATTTTGAGCGATTGTCAGGTTGTGATTAAACATTTAACCAAAACAAAAGACAACCAAAAACTTGTAAAAAGAAGCTTTAGCATTTGAAGAATTGTAACATAACATTCATCGATAGCAGTCTCCATTTGTCAAATTAAACAAATCAATTTTGGACAACAATTTGCAATGAAAAGCATTAAATGGATGTTGTTCGATTGATTTGTATAATTTATCATAATATATTCAAATTTTAAATTTTTATCCATATCAAAAATTATTGAATGAATAAAATTACAATAGTTATTATGTTAAATGTCACTTCCATTATTGAACCGATAAATTACTTTTTAGAACTTTAACAGTTAATTTAATTAATCGGTATCACCTGACACTTGGGTTCATATCAATAGTCGAATTTTAATCTGGTTTAATTCTTACAATCCATAATTGGATTGTGGGAATTAAACCATATTTAAATTTAATTTCTCATGATATGATTTTGGAAATCAACGGTCGAAGTTCAAAATTAAAATCAAACGGTTTGATAAACATAGTGATTTAACAGAGTAACATAGATACTTTGGCTACTTGAATGTTTGCTTAAATAAAAAATTATATTACTTGGTTTCTACTATTAATACAGAATAAGCGCGTAAACGACTACTTGGATTTATTTTTTTAATGCGTATTAGAAGTAAGAAGTTGGGATTTCGGTTGCAAGACATTTTTGTTTTCTGCTCTCAACTGTGATGTAATAGGAACGCATGCTCTAATAATACACTTTTCTATGCTTTCAACGCTGATGGAATATTCGAATCAACTGACCTGTTGATCATAACTTTCCTCACCCTCTTTTTTTTTGTTCTGTGGGTTCTACCTCGGAACCAGCTAACAGCCGTAGGAACAGTTGAATAATATATTGCAAATGATTAGAAGCAGCTAAAGACTTAAAATAATACTCTTTGACATGACATTCCAAGTTTCTTTGAACTGTGTGTTTTACAACTGGACGCAATATTACAATATTTTGCTGTCAGGAAATAAATGACTATGAGAACACTACTTTCATGATAGGTACCTAAGTGTAATTAATTTTTTCGCATTTTGTACAGTAATGCACTGCATTAACGACCTCAGTAATGAGATATTTTACTGCATAGCAACCACTATTGCATAAAAAGATCAGTATTATTTAAAACACAATTTAATAAAAAAGTTTATTTTAAGTTTTATGACAATAAATAATAAAAGAACAGTTGTTCAAGTTAGAAAAGGTTACAACTTTTGACTTCACTGCATTAGCTAGTTGTTGCTGAACATTTTGTTCATTCACCACAATTTCTAAATGGGCTTCTTGGGATTGTCCAAGTTGGACATTGTTAGATATCCTTCTATAATTTTTTATTTTGTTACCAATGCTTTATTCCACGTATCCTTCAGCTACGATTGTAGATCGCTATCCCCATGCCGTTTAGGAACCTGAATAGCAGCCAGCGCCACTGTTATCAAGAAAAGTCCTTCTCAGGCAATGGCCGGTGTAACTTGAAGTTGTATTGTGTGTTTGTGGAATTTTTGCAAAAGTATGAATGCCAACTAGCTGTACTGTACATTTGCTATGAGGATAAAACAGGAAAAATCGATTATGATTCTGTTTTGGGTCTTAATAGTAAGTACTTGGGGTAGGTTTTATACCCATTGAATTATCCGTATTTTCATTGATTTGTATCGTACTTTTGATCACAGAGTTATGTAGCCCATAAGCTAGAAGATTAAAGGAATTTTGCCTAAAACAAATACCTAATAAAATTTGTACATATGTACAACACTTTAACCATATAAAATAGCTAATCTTTTCTTAAAAATAAGCCAGCATTAAGTTTGCATCAATTCCTTTAAATCTCTTGGTGTTTCTCCATTCGCAGAACACATATTATATACTTTCTCGTACCTCTCCTTAGATTTAACCGGAAGTACACTAAAAGAAGCTTCTCGAGCTGCATTCAAGATATCTTCATAGACGTTTTCATCTGACATTTCTATAATTATTTTAAATTTCGCTGTCCAAAGATGAGATTAGATTACTAGGATACCGAAAAGTCAAACCACTACTTTTCTTTTAGACCATCCCAAAAATTTAAAAATTGTTCGTAATACACTAGAAATGATTGGCTACCCAAAAACCTTTTTCAATCCCATCATTAAAGACAGAATAAACAAAATCTATAATGGAACGCCATATGTAAATAACATAAACGGTAATACAGATAATTTTATAACAATACCGTACATTCCGGAGACCTTAAAGAAAATTAAGAAATGTTTACAAAATATGATATAAATGTTGCGCATAATACCTTTAATACCTAAAGATAAACAAACCCACACAGTATACGAATTAAATTGTTAGATTGCGATGGGACTTATACAGGAATCTCTAAGCAATATTTACAAAAAAGAATGTATGGCCATAAGTATAGTACAAGAAACAAAAAATTAGAAAATTCAACCGCCCTTGCTAAACACTGCTTTGATTATAACCATCAATTTGATTACGAAAATGCTATTATTTTACTAACTACTTTAACTAAGGAAACAAATTATTATAAAAGATCTATTCTGGAGTTGACTCACATAAGACGTGACTTCAAGTCTGTGAATCATAGAACAGACATTCAGTCATTAAGTCAGATTTAGACTAATTTAATCAATTAAAACCCTTGCAAATTTCTACATGTCTTTATAATGTTAAAAGTATATTTTAGGTAGAATGCTCAAATAGTAATATTTCTAATAAGGTCTGACAACCTTTGTCTATTACCTCATAAATCTTTAACATGTTGTTCGAAAGTAAATACTTGAGCGTTATATTTTTTGGTTTCAGTCGTTTACAGACTTTGTTGACATGTGTTTGTATATTATAAGAATATTGCTTAGCAGTGGATTCTTGATATATTTCATATACTTAACCTTAAAATGTTACAATTTTTCGATTACTTGTGTTTCTGCTCGTTTCGACGCTTTGTGCTGATACAATTAGTTTTAAGAAATCCCGTTTTAGACATACGTAAAGACGAAAATAATAAGCATATGTGTTAGTGTGACTTATTTCCCGAGAATTTATATATAATATATTTATAACTAGAAAAACACTTGACATAATGATACAAAAAGTACTATAGATTCCATTTGAAAAACTCAAGATGGATGCCAAAAGTAGCATTGATAATGGAGTTGTCGTATCCCATAACACACAGTTCCTATTTCGCGATTTTCAAACTCGTACGACCAATAGGAACGGCGCAATCGTCTCCACAGTGTGTTACGCACGCACACACGACATCATGTCAAAAATAGTCTGCATGGATTCAGAAATGCTCAAAACGGAGTCCTTTTAGTTCGATTAGGATTACAATACTTGCCTCAATACTGGCTAATGAGGGAAGTGAACATGCATAGAAAGAATGAACAGTAGATTAAATTAAATTGATAGGGTAGAGGAGAACTCACTGAGAACGCTGCATCTGTATCTACGTTTGACTTGAAACTAATAAATGAATATCGCTTCACTTACCACAAGCTATTCGTTATGATATCCACCCTTATGATTGTATGAATCTTAACAGTTTTCGTGTTATATTGTACTAGATTGATTGTATAAGTGACCCAATGATTACATCCCGGATGAATTCATTAATGTTGACTACCGAGTGTATCTGCTCGGCACGTTGCCTAGCGGCATGCTGCGGAGAGGATTGTTCTCCTCTTAATAATATTTATGCTGCAGATGTTAAATTGCACTAGTACATTCCATTTATAAGTGTGGTACCGGTCTATATTTATTATATGCAATTCCACGTCAATTACAGCGGAATTAATCTGACGCATTTCGGCATTTGATACTGATGAATCCTTTGTAGCTTAGCTCGACTGTAATTCAATTGAAACTGATATTTTCTCCGTATCTACTTTATGAGTAAACGGCAATTGAAGATTTATTTCATTTTGAGTTTGACTTTGTGGGACATTGCCTCGTTTATGATAAACTGATATATTTAAAAAAGAAAAATCAGACAAAACATTTGTATCTGACGTATTTTGGAGCAAGTATTCTTTACAACCAAAACTGAAATTTAGCTTCTACATCATGTCAAAAACGTTCTCATATGTTTTTTAATGCTAAACTTGTGCTGAGTAGAATGCCTTATAGTCCAGGCAACGAGCCAGAAAAAAAAATATAGTAAGCTAGAATTTCAAAATTTTTTTTGCATTTTCTTCCTAATACTTCATAGATCATTCATGACTATCAAGACCGCGGGGGTCGACCTTTCTACCCCTTCAAAACGGGGTTTCAACCCCTCAGAGGAGCATTATTATAAAAACAGTCCAAAATTAATGAATTAAGAGCCGAAAATGACACCTAGTATGTGTTTCGGATCGCTGATCACGATTCCGCAGTTAGTTTTCTCGGAAAACTCCCTCCAGATGAGAAATTTGGAAAATTTATATATAATATATAATTTATAATTTTGTTGCAAAAATGACGTATAGTAGTTTTTTTGGGTCGCTGATCACGGTTCCGCTGTTATTTTTCCCAAAAAACTCTCTCCACGTGAAAAATTTGGGAAATTTGAGATTTTCCTGAGACGTTTGTGAATAATAAAGTATAATTTTGTTGCAAAAATTACCTCTAGTAGGTTTTTTGGGTTGCTGATCACGATTCCGCTGTTATTTTTCCAAAAAAACTCTCCAGATGGAAAATTCGGGAAATTTGAGATTTTCCTGAGACGGTGATGAATAATAAAGTATAATTTTGTTGCAAAAATGACTGGAGGTCTTGACTAGAGGTGATTTGCGCTTTACCTTTTTTTTACTTGAAAAACTTCTATATCTAGGAATTTCCAGTCTATTCACACTTTTGTGTTACATCTTTGTTGTATACACTATCCGACTTAATAATTCTAATAAACTATAAAAGAGTTCACACTGTGGATACACTAGAACGCTATAAATAAGAAATAAGTTTACTCTGATGATGGCTAATTGGTAGTCGAAAGCTTCTCAGTACTTAACAGTATTTTTAGTGGATAAGGGTGATTATTTTTCATTTATAGTGTTAATAATTCTACACTGATCATTTCCTAAATATCAGCCTGTTATTTGTAAACTAATATGCAGACAGATTAGATGCTTGTTAATCCCCCCCCCCCCCCAAAAAAAAAACGTTCACAATTATTCCAACATTCAGTCATAATATAATGTGAACACTATGTGGCTTACAAGTACAGATATTGACTAAAATATTACCAGTTAGAAAATATTTCAAAATGTTTCTTTAGTAAGTTCTTAGGTTACAAATTATTATTGTTTTAGAACATTCTATTTACATCGGATTCGTTCTGCAATCGTTCTCAACAACCAAATTAATAGCTTGTCATTGTGAATTTCCTATTTTTCCGTGGATTTGAATAAATTATTGGAAGTTGGAATATGGAGACGTTTTGGATATCAAGAAATGTGCCTCCTTATTTATTTTTCAAGGATAGTTTTGTACCTGAATTAACCCATGAATATGTAATATCTTTCAACCTTCATCACAATAGCACTTAGGTCTGTCTACCTGCTTCCCTATACCAGCCAATATAATAGCAAGGTTTCGTAATCTTAATTTTAACCCTTCTCTACTGAAACTCACATTTTCTAACATTAAAGAGATCTTCAATAATGATAAAGGCAGTTTTTGGGGTAAAAACTATAGTAAATACATTAAGATTTCGAATTATGGAGATACGATATGTTTAATAGTATACCAATAATTAAGTAGAATAATGTTTCAGGAGCAGCGTACTAGCTTACGCTCACCATTCTTTGTTTTACCTTTATTTTGTTTTTCCTAACATCGTTATGCTTGTGGTATTACTTTTTATTATTACTAGTGAAAAGATACTCCAGTATGAATATGGTTGAAATTATTCTATTCTATTTGAATTATTATCTTTTTATATTCAATCTTTCATAATGTTCAACAAATGTCGACATTTTTCTTATTCTGATTGCCTATGGGTTACCATACCGTCTATCAAAGGGGGCTGGTAAAAGTTTTATTTAATAATGATTCTTGACCCAGGTATGAATTATATATAAATTCTCGGGAAATAGGTCACACTAACACATATTTTGATTATTCTCGTCTTTAGTACGTTTCGGTCTCACGACCATCATCATTACATTAATGTGTTACAATTTTCGTTATGGCAACGTGGGCATTTTCAATTGAAATTGGGAGATAAGGACGCTTTGTACTGATACAATTAGTCTTAAGAAATCCCGCATTGATATGTCTTCTGATGATGGTCGTGAGACCGAAACGTACGTAAAGACGAGAATAATTAGCATATGTGTTAGTGTGACATATTTCCCGAGAATTTATGTATAGTTACTTTGTCTTCAATAATAACACGAAAACATTACTCTGGTTTCAACACCGAAGTGCCATTATCAAATAGATACAAAATTATGAAGTAAAAAATTAAAAGTGGTATAAAAACAAAGTAATTCATTCATGTAATCATAATGATAAATGACCATAAAGTAACGGCTTCTACCATCGAATTTTTATAATAATAATACATTCTTGATACAAAATAAAAATTGCACCTTAGTGATCTAACATTTGTTATGTGTAAGAACAATAATAGAGAAACAAAATGGGCATTTGGCTATCACTATTGAAATTAATCAATTTCATATGATTTTCTATTTCAAGAATGAGAAGTGATTCTTACTTTTTATGAATATATGCATTTTTAAATCCTGTATGCTTCTTACCAGCCACTAGGGTTTTTTTTTTGTCCATCAGAGTTGGATGTTTTGTTAAGTTTTTATTTTTCTAACATATGATGATAACAGTTTTGGGGGCTAGGTAATTATTAGATCTATGTGTATTTAATTATTCTATTTGTATTTCTTGTATTGTTCTAACTCACATCGGAATTATGTTTTATTAAAATCTGATACTTAATATTCGAGTAACTATGTTTTCCTTTATCACAGTAATTTGTAATTAATAATGATTCTTGACCCAGCTATGAATTATGTATACATTTTCGGGAAATAGGTCACACTAACACATATGCTTATTATTTAGGTCTTTACGTATGGAAAGGTCTCTCGACCATTACCAGTAGACGTATCAATATCTAAAACGGGATTTCTTAAAACTAATTATATCAAATATTCGTGAAGAAATTACGAAAATTCAATTTCGGTAATGCAGATATTATTGATTTATTTTCATGATCGAGAAATAGTTAAAGATAAGATTATTATTAATATATTCCGAAAATTGAACAGTACTGGTTTTTAAGAATATATCATAACTAATACATTTTTCATAATTTTTTTTTCTCTTCCAGGTTTCGTTTCGTGCTCACCGAGTCCCTGTAAGAATGGCGGAGCGTGCGTATCGCATGCGAAAGGCGATTCGGTTTGCAAGTAAGTACCTAAATTATTTTGTATTCATGTTTATTCTATCTTGGAGTAGGTATTTTTGTGTACTAATATGCTGAGCTTCGTTTTCGCCGATATGCACCCTCGAGCGAGTAACGCCTCCAGGTATCGAAGAAGTTAAAAGTTGCTGATAAATGTACAGTGAAAGTCTATAGTGAATGATTTATTTCCCTGAACCAACAAATAAAATCTGCTTGTGAGTAATCAAATTATCAATCTATTAGCTCCAGGTATCGACTATGCTTTAAATGCTTGAAATCTTCAAGAAATGTTCCTCATTCCAACTTCGTTTCTGCATTTGAATTGGTAAAAAAAACATGTTGAACAGAATTCCCATGACTGTTGACTAAGGAATTAAATTCCACGTTTTGCGCCTTAAACTATTTAGACTTTTGATAATAATCGATAGCGGTTTCAGTTGAAATTTTATAACGTGTCAGTCTTTGAGACTTTTTTTTTATGTTTTCATTTTAGTGTCTAAACTACAAGTTATCACGCTCAATCACAGTCCCATAGAATGAGATATTTAACTACATACTTCCTTGATGGAACATAAAATTATGTTCTCTATTCTATTTATTTATTTAATGTCGGCCTATGTCTGCTACGGTGGCTAATCAAGTAATCACCGACGCTGGAGACCAGATCACTCCAACCTGGAAATTTCGCCGAATCTTGACGATTTCCAAGTGCAGGTACGAATCTTTAATCCGCGGTGACATCGTACAGCAGTTGGGACCTACTGTTTTACACTGTTTATCCGAAGGGTGACATATTATTTCGCCCAATGAATATCACCACCTTTTGCCTAAGGTTTTTTGTTTACTTCGACTACACGAGAGGGGAACTCTGGCTTCAATGAATGCTATTGGGGCTCTAGATGAGAAAGCGGTATGAAATGTACCATCATCTGCAAAGCTGTGGCACGGGACGGGTGCTCACTTCCAGCAGATCGTTGATATGGGGCAGAAACAAAGTTGGTGCCAAGAGAGATACCTGTGGAACACCAACGTTGATAGTCATTGTTTCGGAGAATACTCCGTCAACCACCACATGGAGTGATCTATCTGAGAGAAAACTCGATAGTAAGCGACGGAGTTGAGGCAGCAAACCAACTATATGTATTGAAAATATTCAGCCGTGACCCGGGTACGAGACCTGGTCGCCGGTGTGAGTGGAAACCTTGCTAACTACTATACTACTGAAGGCGGTAAATCATCAACATTATTCTGGCCTATATTTCTCAAGGCGTTAGATCAATAAATAACTTTCTTCTGCTGAGAACTAGTAGGTATTCAAACTCCCCCCTCACTTTACGGACACTTATGACAGAAATATCCAATCATTTGTGAATTTTAGCCACTAAAAATTACGCGATTATTCAAAAATGAAGTTAAGCTACTTCATTAATGAATGAGAGATAATACTTAATTTCATCAATGATAGATATCCCCCTTGACAAAATCCTGGATCTGCTCGTGATAGTACTATAGCCTCTGATTCAGATTAAAGTTTAACCAGTCAAGCAGTCTTCAACTTAGTTTGAATAGTGGAATTCTGGCGGACTTTACAATGTTATTAGTACGAATATGATAAAAATGGTCTTTGAACCTAATATATATAATATTCCTGAAAATTCTTGGCTTCCGGATGGATTCCGCCAACCATTAAAGTTGGCATCTTCTGGGCAGGCTTGAGGCTTGAACTGGAACGATTCTATTTCTGCGTTATTACCCATTGTTGTTGTTCGCCTTAGAGTTGCCTCTTTTTTTTTATTACATGTTGGTTACATTTTTAAATTGGAATATTATTTTGTATTATGTACGCCTAGCTCTTGTTACTTTTTATTGAAGGTGCGTCTTTTATTTTCTTAAAAATGTGATTAAGATCTCCAATAGTTGTGTTATCATAAGAGCAATTTGCATTTTCTCTAATACCAATTTTGGCTAAATGAGAAGGGAAACTTCCATGGTTTAATTTAAGTCTGGTTATTATAGTTTGATATCATTAAATATGCAACAATTTGGTATCGTGGTATCTTAGTAAAAGTTTTTGTACCTATTCCCCAGCTTGTGGAACCACCTACTTGAAAACGTGCCTTCAATTTCTATGTTTATAAAGAATGAGGAACATGATTACTTATAAAGTTCAAATTGAATAAATAATAAATGTTTTTGTATCGGATCACACCAGAAACTATTGATAAATTTTTGAGATTAATAACACAAAGTATTTATGTTGGTAACACATGTATTTCAGCTTGAATCCAATGAGACCCATGAATTAGATATCAACTTTGATTTGGTTGAATGATTGTGGTGTAGTATCACAGTCGCGATATACGAAGGGCGTTCACCACATTGTGAACTGAGTGAATGACCGTTCATTATTATCTATCGAGCTAATTGGTCCATTGATTCCATCATCCAACGCATCATTGTATTTTACACTTGTTAGCTGGAACGCAATATGACCCTTAGAAATAGAGAACGTAATGGTTTCCAGTTCACGTTTTCATTTTTGAAACATGTTCGGTACACCATTGTGTTTTTCGTTTAAGTTCTATACACAATCCAAACCTATTGTCAGATTTGTGAGGGTCCCATTTATTTTTCAACAGTTGTGCGAGTTGGTTTTGTTCACATATGGATATGTATACTTTATTTATTTTTTATTGTAGGGGTTATGTTTTTAACTGGAGCGAGACTTGAGTTGCAAGTGGTGTCTCATATAATAAAGTGAATTAAATTTTTTCCTCTAGTGTTTTTTATTGTTACATTTATATTCTAACGTTGTTATGATAGTCCAGTAAATGGAGCTTTTTCACTACCAATCGTTGCGATGAGTTCGGATTTTGATGAAACTTTGTGAATAGTTTCATGTGGTATCAGTATGATATGTGGGAAGTACGACATCGCGCTTTTTGTTTGAACGCCGTGCTATTGCCCAAAAACTGTTCAAGGTTAGAAAACAGTAAAACCATTTCGACATAAAAATAATGATATTTTTGAATTGATCAAGAACAAACTTTTTTACACTAGTTGTTTTCTCAAAAAAATGCATTCCTTCCAAGTTACAGCGCTTTGGAATCTCTGAATTCGGATCTCTTTTAAGGAGTAAAATTAAGATAGCTCACGTTCTATATCTATCTGATTTCAATCAAATTCGTTATCCAGGTGTTTTTTTTTGTCGCTTATTATGAATCTGTCATTAAAATTTCTTTATTCAAAATAGTTAAAGGGCAAAATAATTAAAGTGGTTATAACAACTTTGGTCCGTTTTGAAGTAAGTCTTTATTAATATGTCGCCATTTTGGGTCCTCCATTTTAAATCAAGAAATTGTTTGACGGATTCATTATTTGCGTTCAAAAAACCCGCAAATAATAAACTTCATTGAAATCGGGTAGGTAGAACGCGAGTTATATTTTATCCATTTTAGGAGACCCCGCGCCGGCGCGACCTAATTTTAAATTGTCCCGGAAAAGTCCCCATATGTCGGAAAACATCAATTTTGGGTTAGGTCTTATCTATTCACTTCAATTTTTTTATTTCATTTAACAACTGTCCTTCCTACATCTACCCTTATTCAAACAAGACAAGATTTTTTTATTTTTCTAGAAAAACTGTAAGGTACAAAAAATAATTATCTTAACATGACGAACAATTGCCAAGTGTAAAATAAAAAAAATTTCATATTTGACATCATTTTTTTCAAAAGCTGTTCCTCGCAAGGGATGGATTTTTTGAGGAAATGAAGAAGTTTATTGCCAACAAATTTTTTTTTTTAATTTTGACTCGTTTCTACTGTTTTTTAACCTCAAACTCTTTTTGGCCAATAACTGCGGCAAAGAGCGCCGTTTTGTACTCCCCACTTATCGCCCTGAACACTTACTCACCAAGTTTTATCAAAATCCTAATCTATAACAATAAAATAATCGTATCTCCACCAAATTAAATGCAAATTTGGATTATAGTTTTCCAATTCATATATATTTTCGGAGCTCTAGCCTATTTTCATTCATAACGAAGAATATAATATATAATATTACAAATCATTGATTATCTACTATAAAGGTGGTTGGTTCCTGAGATAATACTTTTTTTCAACTGTTTATAGAACTCACTGAAATAAATGAAAAGTTCAAAAGACTCAAAAGATATTAGCTTCACAGGCTTTCGATTTTTTATATATTTTTTGAAAGCTACCCTTTTTTGTGTTATTTGTAAGAACTTAAAAATTAGGTTTATTTCGATTTCAATATACAGTTAAAAAAAAAGGATCAACTTAGCAATCATCCATCTAGCTGATTCATCAGATTTTATTACAAAGTGATAGATGTTAGTAGTTTGATTATACCTAATATGATACGTTTATATTTTGTTAAACAAAACCACTGATGTGCAACGAATCATGCTTAAGATTTCATTCACCGCATAGTAGAGCGTAGAATACATTTTTTGTAACTATTCATATAAAAATTATTCCGGTACTTACGCGCTCTGTAGCAATAAATTCCTTCTAAGTTTCAGGTTTGATATAATCTCTTAAATATAGCATTATTTTTGTGGATTCATGTAGTTATTTTGTTCGATGATTATATATAGGAATATAGTGGAATATATCTTAGGAATTAGGGAAGGTATAAAAAATAAATAAAACTAGATTACACTTATTAAACTTTGACATATTCACTTAACATGTTACGTTGAAGCAACATGTCAGGAATATTTTTAACACACACACAGTCCAAATCAACTTCATCAAATGTGCAATAAACTTCTTTCGATGTTAAAAAAAACACAAGGTTTTTTTGCAACATAAAATGTGTTACATTTAATTTATTTCAATTATTCAAACTTGAACTGTGTATTTTTTCTGAAAAATTTTATGTTTTCTTTTTTTTTCTTCGCCACAAAGTCTACATTTGCTCGAACTATTTCTTGAAGTCATTAAAAAAAGCCCTAGAGCAAAAATTCCTTCACCATAGTAATTTTCATCGAGTTTATAAAAATCCATCTGTCTTTCTGAATATCTATCACGAAATGCTTGTCTACACGATAACTCAAAAACAAAAGGTCCTGTCATAGGAAAATTTTGAAAAAAAATCGTTTGCTGTTCGGTGATGAACCCTATTGATTCAGGGAAATCGTGTAATAAACACACCCTTTTCCGAAAGGTTAAAAACTTAAAAATCAAAGTATGCATTGAACCGATTCAAAATTTTCACAGTAAATTTAAGTTAATTCTCGGGTTCGACTCCCAGTAATGGAAATTTTGTTTTTGTACATTTTCTTAAAATCATTATTAATTTGAATATTATTTAGTTGTGTAAAGATAACGAAAAATATAGTTTATTTCATTATGTTTACACAAATGCGAAGAGTATCTTATAGAATCAGTATCAGTAACCAAATCAAAAAGCAAATGATTTGAGAAGAATAACGTTGCTAGAGGCACACTATCTATTATCCAAGCGTCAACACATTTCTAGTTTATCCGTTGACTTCTGAAATGTAACATTTATGAATGAAATATCCATCAAGAATAATTACATACAATATATGAAGACTTCAATAAACTATTGAATATTATCGAACTGAACTATTCGGCAAAAAACTATTGAAATGCAAAAAACCAACCAGCCTAGAGCTTTTGCAAGTCATGATACCTAGCACGTTATCTATTTATAGGTATAACTACTCGCTTCATCTGGAAGCGGTTTAGTTTACTTTGTTCTAAAAGGAATTAAAGTGCTTTACTTATTTCGAATCGTACAGGTACCAATTATCTAAATGTAGCTGCCTCTTAGCTCGATAGTTATTACACTTCGTCTGGTGTTGAGTTGTTGAAAGGGAAAGAAGTTCTCACAAATTAAAATTAGTCTGCTCTCAGGAATATTTGGAACAATACCACTCACTCACAATCTATTCTATTGTGATAATTAAGACTTATTTGATTAGATTGTGGACCAAAGTTCATTCATCTTTATTATTGTAGTTTCATTTCATAGTAAAATGAGAACATAAATAATTAGAAAATCTCTAAGTGCAGTAGATATTGGCCGCTGAGATTTAATTATAGGGAAATGATTTATGATCTTTTTAAGTTATTTGGGAGAAACCTGAATCTACCTCCCCAAAAATATATTGCCTCAAATTATTCAGCTCGACAGAATTTGAAGAGGCTTCAATGAAATGCATGCTATCACTTATAATTTCTTCTTCAAGGAAAACAAGTTTCCACTCATTATCAATGCTATTGAATTTCGATTTCAGAACCTCGGAGGATTACGAAAATTAATAACTTCGATGACCTTTCTCATGAAATTTTTTGTAGAAGTTCATACCTCTGGTACCCTCAAATACTAGTTTTGAACGCGGATAAATGTAATAAAACTGTCATAATGCATAGAAATGACTAGGAAAACAAAATAGGAAACATTTTAAATGATGAAACAACTTACAAAAAATTAAAATCTGACCCTACATTGAATTGAAAAATAAATTAATATGCCATAATGGGCTAGCATCTTATACCTATGGGCTTCCGAAACTACATAAAAGTGATATAACTTTAAGACCCATTGTGAGTAATATTGAAGCGCCTACCTACAATTTATCAAAATTTTTATCAAAATCTATCAATAATATAATAGGAAAAAATGAATTTTATGTTAAAGACTCATGGTATTTTAATAGATTTATAAAAAATTAATACGTACCCGTAGATCATCAACTAATTTCCTTGGACGTTGTTTCTTTATTTACAAATATACCAGTCGTTTTGGCATTGGGTAGCATCATAAAAAAAGTTGGGCAGAAATTAAAAACCACACACCTACAGATCAATCTGTATTTATAAATGCAGTACAGTTTTGTTTAAAATGCACTTATTTTCAATAAGGTGAGCAATATTTTGGACCAATATCCGACACAGCAATGGGATCTCCTATTTCAGCTACTATTGCTAACCTTGTTATGAAAGGCCTAGACAGAGGTCTAGACAGAGGTTCCCAATCTTTTTGCACATGCGTACCACTTGACTTTTTGAGAAATTTTGGCGTACCACCAGACCTAAATATTTTAATAAACGTACGATATTTACTCTTCTAAAAGTGTTCAAAGGCTTTTTGGAATAAATTCGTGAGACAACTTCATATTTAATGGTTAGATATTTGTTTATTTATAACATGCTTATAATAAAGGAGAAATAAAAAGATTAAAATGGTATTAATTTACAGTTTTATTTATTACCCATAGGTCTAAAAACATACAAATAAAAAATTAGTACAAATTAAAAAAATTAATCATCATACAAAATATATTGTTATAGTCTTAGTGCGAAACTTATTGATTTTTGCCTGTGATTAAAATATCAACATTAGGAGTCATCTTCACTCTTAAGTCCTTTTCAACACTTATTCTGCTTCTATGTTTATTTTTTATGTACAAGATTTCAGAAAATCCACTCTCATACAAGTAACTCGTAACAAATGGCATCAAAAATAGCAGAGCTTGCCGGAAAATCAAAGGGTACTCGGTTTCACATCCGATCCAGAAGTTATATATTTCTCTCTAAAATAATCTTTCATGGAACTATCTTCTGTAAGATCGATACAACTTTCTTTCAGTTCCAATTCATTTGGTGAGGTTCCCGAAAAATGATTTCTGATCCAGTTCACTTTTGAATAATCATCAGAGAAATACTTCTTAAAGCTTTTTTGAAGGTCTTCCAAGTGAACAATGATATCTACAACCACATTTGCCATTGGAGATATGACATTTCTTTCAAAAACTGATGATAGAGCTCATGCTTACAGAAGCTATTAATAGCATGCTGCTCACATCACTCACGCGTACCACCTGTAACTTTCCCGCGTACCACCAGTGGTATGCGTACCACCGGTTGGGAACCCTTGGCCTAGAGGAATTTGTTATAAAATCATTAGATTTTCAATCCGTATTCTTTAAACGGTATGTAGATGATTGCCTTATGTGTGTTCCCAACGATAAAATTCATTACGTGATTAATAAATTCAACAATTTCCACTGTAAACTTCAATTTATTGTGAAATATGAACATTAGGCATGATGCACATGGAAAAATAAAAACTTCGTGGTTTACTAAAGAAGTTTGGTCTCAACGTTATCTTCATTTCAATTCCGTTGCACCAAAAAAGTGTGATAAACAAACTTACAGATCTCGCGGTTAAATTATCGCACCCAGAGTACCGTCCCAAAAATTTAAATATTGTTCGTAATACATTGGAAATGAATGGCTACCCAAAAACGTTTTTCAATCCCATCATTAAAGAAAGAATAAACAAAATTTATAATGGAACGTCATATACAAATACATATAAACCATACATTCCGGAGACCTCAGAGAAAATTAAAAAATGTTAAAAAAATTATGATATAAATGTCGCGCATAAACCTACTAATTGTTTTGGGAAATTTTTCTCAAATCTAAAACCTTTAATACCTAAAGATAAACAAACCCATACAGTATACAAATTAAATTGTTCAGATTGCGATGGGACTTATAATGGAATCTCTAAACATTATTTACAAAGAAGGATGTATGGACATAAATGAATATATCACAAGAAACAATAACTTAGAAAATTCCACCGCCCTTGCTAAACACTGCTTTGATTATAACCATCAATTCGATTACAAAAATGTTAATATTTTAACTAAGGAAGCCAATTATTAGAAAAGATCTATTCGGGAGATGATTCACATAAAACGTGACTCCTAATCTGAAAATCATAAGACTGATAATCAGACATTAAGTCAGATTTATACTCATTTAATTAATTGTAGTATATTTTAGCAAGAATGCTCAAAAGTAGTTTCCAATAAGGTCGATCACAACCTTTTTCTATTACCTCATAAATCTTAACATCTGGTTCGAAAGCCCTTCAGTCCTATAGAGACTTTACTAACATGCGTTTGAATATTATGAGAACACTACTAAATAGTGGATTCTTAATATATTTTATACTTGAAAAATTGATTCGTGGTTCTGTTCGTTTCGGCGACGTGGGCTTTTTATTGAAATTGGTGCAATAAGGACGCTTTGTGCGATTACAATTAGTTTTAAGAAATCCCGTTTTAGACATAATAAGTCGTGAGTAATGATGGTCGTGAGACAGAAACGTACGTAAAGACGAAAATATAAAGCATAAGTGTTAATGTGACCTATTTCCGGAGAATTTATATATAATATATTTACTGTTATGACATTCAAAGGTAGTCATATATTTTCAGCCCCAACTGTAGCTTCATGATTATAATTGGACATGAACCGAGGTATAATTCGGGAAATATCGAATTGATATTTGATGCAAATCAGAATGCCAACAAGGTAGACGAGTAGGTATAAAGACGGGGAACATCAGCAACGGAGCCGAGTGCTTCGAGTGGGTAGAAAGGGTTATCTATTATCTGGTCTCTTGGCGAGTGCTTGAAGCATGGTCGACACGCCCTGCTATTTCTTTGCCCCTCAATATACAGTACTATACATGTTGAATGTATCATCCGTTCTATATAGTATGCTAGTGCTGTTGTTTTCTCACGACAGATTGCCAACATGTGTTAGGTTTTCCTATTAGTACTTCCCCTCTAGTGAACTTTTTATTCTTTATCTACTAACTAAAATACACGTTTGGAAAAGATAATAAAAGAGAGGTTGGCTAGTTGTTGGTGCCTAGGCCTCGCTAATGTCTTTCATTTCATATACAGAGTGTGATACGGAGAAATGAACTGGGAACTGCTAGATTATTATTTAAGGTATGCATCTGAATTATTATGGTGCGTCCAGTCCAGGCTTTAACATTTCAGTCCGAACAAACCGAGCGCGCAGGAACAACAAGCAGAACAAATAGTCCGAACAAATGCTAGTAGCGTTCAGGACATACGCGCGAATATTAATGTTGGAACAATAAATGCAAGCCTAAAAGCCCCACAAATCGTCATGAATACTGCGAACAGACCGAATTCCCGTCAAGTGAATGATTCGGCGAATAACATTCAGCGCATTCTATTGGGCTCGGAGAAACGTCAACACTACGCGAATTCGGTTTGTTCGCCCTGTTTCTTCTGTTCGTTCCCCCTGTTTCTTCTGTTCGTTATCTGAAGCCTTCGAAAATGAAGAATTGTCTTTGGCCAGTCTTATTTATAGATTAAAAGGTGAGGAATAACGAGCAATACCTACTCTAGCAAATTGGTAGAATCGTGGGCCCTTAATTGTATAATTTATATATAAATTCTCGGGAAATAGGTCACACTAACACATATGCTTATTATTTTCGTCTTTACTTACGTTTCGGTCTCACGACCATCATCAGAAGACGTATTATGTCCAAAATGGGATTTCTTAAAACTAATTGTACCAGCACAAAGCGTCTTTATCGCACCAATTTCAATTAATTATTTAATGCCCACATGGCCGAAACGAACAGAAACACGAGTAATCGAAACTGAAACACATCAATGTTTTAAGTATATGTATATGTATCAAGAATGCTTAGCAATTTTATTATAATATACGAATTCATGCCAACAAAGTCTGCATACTACTGAAACCAAAACATATAACCGCTAAAGTATCTACTTTCGAACCAGATGCAGATTTCTGAGGTAATAGAAAATGGTTGTCGGACATCATTAGAAATATTGCTATTTCAGCATTCTACTTAAAATATACTTTTAACATTATAAAGACGCATGTGAGAATTTGCAAGGGTTTTAGTTAATTAAAGTAGTATAAATCTGACTTAATGACCTAATATCCGTTCTATGATTCACAGACTTGGGGTCACGTTTTATGCAAAGAGTTCTATATATAGAGTAGACAAGTAGTGTGTTAAGCATAGTAAAGCGCTTGTAACTAGTCGGACATTCTGTCCTTCTCGCACATGTAGTGCGCTCTTACTCGCACGATCACAAGAGTATAAGAATACAAGAATAAGTTTAACGCGCGCACATCGTGCGAGTGAGAGCGCAGTATGTCCGTCAACTTTCCAGTGAAAGGCTTAGTAGTCTACTCTATATATAGAACTCTTTGGTTTTATGTGAATCAACTCCAGAATAGATCTTTTATAATAATTGGTTTCCTTAGTTAAAATATTAACATTTTTGTAATCGAATTGATGGTGTAAGTTGTAATCAAAGCAGTGTTTAGCAAGGGCGGTGGAATTTTCGTTTCTTGAACTATACTTAAGGCCATACATTCTTTTTTGCAAATATTGTATTGATTCCTGTATAAGTCCCATCGCAATCAAAATAATTTAGTTTGTATACTGTGTGGGTTTGTTTTTAGGTATTGAAGGTTTTAGATTTGAAAAATATTTCCCAACACAGTTAGTAGGTTTATGCGCAACATTTATATCATACTTTTTTAAACATTTCTTACTTTTATCTTAGGTCTCCGGAATATATGGCAACGTTATAAAATTATCTGTATTAGTATGTTATTGATTGACGTTCCATTATAGATTCTGTTTATTCTTTCTTTAATGATGGGATTGAAAAATGTTTTTGGGTAGCCATTCATTTTCAGTGTATTATGAACCATTTTCAGACTTTTGTGACGGTTATCTGGGTGATACAATTAATTGTATAGGTATCTGGTTGGCTCATCCAGTCTTTCTATAATATGATCTTTCGTCAGTTCGTATCCTATGCGACCACAGCTAGTTATCATCTATGAAGATGAATATCCAGTCTATTGTTTCAGCAAATGGTACCATTATAAGTTGGAGGACCATAACACGATACGTGAAAGTTCTGATTGTCACATCGATTAGATACACTGATCGGTAATTTAAGCATTACCTGATAGGAACTGATCCTTTGAAAACAGTTTTTGGTATATAACTTTTTCATCATTTCATTAACATATTTTCCCCCACATCTGTATCTGACTGCCTGAAGTGTATTGATGGAATAGCAACTTTGTAAAAATACAATAAGCCCAATTGCCTTAAGCTCTTGAGGTATGTAGGAAATGTAAATAATTTACTGCATCTAGCCTTCTTTGCATTGATCTATGAAGCGGTGCAGGTGCATGTGTGATTTCTTTTGTCTCAGTGAAGTTGTCCAACTAACAAAACTATGTTTTCGAAGAATCTTACCATGTTATTGGAATATTTGAAATTAAACATCATTATCGGTTTCTTTACAGTTATTGAAACATCGAATAGTATCATTCATTTTAAATAATCTACAAAGACTTCATATTAAGAAAGCTATTCAAAAAACTTTTGAATCAGGTTAGGTCTTGATGCATTTAAAGAGACCAAACATATTATATGTTCAGCAACGGTTTGCTTTGTGTAACATAAATTGAAATTGATTGAAATAATTTCCAATTTGATAGTTACCACTGAAAGTTGTATCACACAAAGCATATCGTAAAGAACTTGATGTGAAGTAATTAATGTAAGGGGAGTAATAAGTTTCCGGAATAGACCCTTCAGTTTCTGAGCACTGTATTATGAGCCCATCGCAGGTATTTTGAGCAGAAAATTGAGAAGTTCTACCAAATATGTTTATATAGCGTGTGCATATTGAATTATCATCGCGTTTTGGCAAACACGTTCATACATTTTTCCAAAACATGTAAAATTTAGTTTCTTCCAGTTTGATTGAAATATTATTGCAGTCATCATTGTTTGGTTTAAGTAATGTTTTTCGCAATGCCGATGTCACATACGTGATCGAAATGAATGTTGTGTCCGGTTTTGGGAATAATTAAATTAGGAGTATGGAATATTCAACTAATGCGTGAAATTTATCACTTTCAGGAATTTCTTTGCGGTAACATCCTAAAATCAACATTCTTTCGTTAATATAATCTCGTTGAATAGAATCTTGTTCTCTCGGCTAAATTTCACGTCATTCCTTTTAAGGACAAGTTAATGAATAATGAGTACATTTAAAATAACCCAAATTTATATTTGGCGATTTTTCTCTAGATTTTTGATAAAAAATTTAAATTATGTATATCTTGCGTTTAAAATCAGTGTAATGGATTCTGGGAAATGGTTGTTCTTTGTTTGCGTGACCATTTAAATCTCCCAAATGCGTTTTGTTTTAGAAACTTCAGTGATAAGCGGGTAAGATAGCAATTTTATGTCTGAATTATTCAGCTTAAGCTATTTGTGAAAGACATAACTTGTATGTACGTGCACTCTATATGAAATAAGAGGTTCCTACATCATATAAGATGATAAAATAATTATGATTATTAAGAACCGGCTAATGAATTAAAACAACTAATTCTAGTTAAAATATTATATTATTTAGAACGATTAGAGATGCTCTACGAAAATTCAATCTCAATCCTAGTTACATAACAAGAATTATTGAATAGAAATGAAATAAGCAAATGTATTAACTATGAAATTAGTGGAAATCAAGTTTTTATAGTTATTTTATCTGTTCATTTCATTGTACGCTAAGTTCACTTCGTCCTAACTCGAACTCTAAAATACTTATCTGTTCTTATAATTGTATATTCTGTGTTATTCCAAAGTATTAAAGGATATAAAACACAGATTAACCGAATTAACCTAGATCAGCTATACGGATTTGCGAGTATCAGGATTGAAAGTAGGTAGTCTGTACGCTAGCGCTAGCCCTTTGTAGGGTGCCGTGGACGAAACGCGCTAGCCTTTTGTCGGGTGCTGCATCAGCAGATGCGACTGGCAGCGAACGTGTTTTTATATTTCTCCTAACAACCGACCAGATAGTTAGCGTACCGAACGACGCGTGCAACATCGAATAGCGTCGAGTATTTCCACGGAACGCTCTGCTCAATAACTCGATAACGGCTTAAGGTACGATTTTGAATTTTTATGCCAGTAAATTTCGAGTATCACATCTAGTTTGTGTCAAAATTGCATTTACCATCTGGCCGCTATACGAAAGCATACATTGTCCAAATAACCCTACTGAATCAAGAATCGTCTTCGTTCGCTGACGCTCGCTCCGTCTTAATAAGTTAAATTTTAACTCTAAGGAGGTAAGAATCTAGAAGATACCGGCGCGTGTTTGATAGAAGTTGAGAGATCAATATATCAAGCTGAATGTGTAAATTTTTCCCTCTTTCTGGGTGTTCAACTGCGATAATATGACCCTGAATTTCATTACTTGACTTGGCTTCTTCAAAATTAAATGTTCTGCAGAAGATGAATCTACGCCTAGGTACTTTAATTCCTTTTTTAAAGGTCCTTCCTGTCTGACCAATGTATATCTTAGGGCTAGACTCAAGTGTCAGCTTTTGAACACCATATTTGTCTTGATCGGATGATTTATCTTTATTATTTTTGATGAACCTACCAAATACCTAAATTACCAAGGCTGCTTTTTCATAGATAGATAGATCATTTTATTCATGTTATGTACATAATATGTTTACACTCGTCATCATAAAATCATCTTATGATCACAATGTCAAATGCTTATGCATCTCCATTTTTCTATCCATCAAAATAGCTTAAAATAATTTAAATCCATCAAAATAGTTTAAAAGAAAAGCAATTCTGAAGAGTTACAGCTATCATAATATTGATCAAATATTAATTTTGTTCACCTATAAATCTTCAATGTTTTTCTCAAGAATTTAGTATCTTATGTGAATCTTTGAACATCCTAGGTACCTAACAGGTTCAAAGTTTTTGAAACAATATATAAATTCTACTTTTCTTATAAATAGCTTTGTCTATTTTACGAAAAGGTTAATGTAGCATTTCAACATCTGATATTTTTTTTTTGTATTAGAATAATGTTGCATAAACGATTCATTCTGATGAACGTGAACATTTGTCCAATGTTTAATATGATTTTGCGATTGGTAATTGTCTTAAGAATCCGGTTCTGCACTAATTGCAGTCTATTGAGAAAGTTTTTGTAGACTCTTCCCCAAACCCATAAGTTCATAAGTTATGTCACTATGGTACAACATTATCAACTGATCAAACTTCAAAATATTCGTTCATTATGGAAAGTAAAGATGAGGTATCTGGTCATTTTAATTGTATGAATTGTATTTATTAATTGATTTTCCCATTCTTAATTAAAATATAAATTTACCCCAAGATACTTCGCTTGAGTGACTCTTTTTATTTGGTAATCACCAATGCAATATTAACAATTATAGTTACATTATCCTGATAAGAACCAAATGTTACAACAACTGTTTTGCTAAATTTAATGGCAATTGATTAGAAGCTAACCAATAATTGATTTTATATAATAATTTGTTTATTTCTACTTGTACGCTCATGCATTTTATTTATAAGCAGAATACAATATTGCTGTCGTCTGCATGCAGGGAAAATTTAGGGAATCACTTACATAGAATATAAATAAACGTAGTCCCAATATGGTTCCTCGCGAAACGCCAGTATTGATAATCTTAGCACTACTAATGAATAGTTCAAGGAACCTTCACTTTGTTCTAATTGTTGAATTGAATCTTCATCTAGAAAAATACCAACAGGTTCCTTAATTCTGATAATACCCATGTTTGGTCCATTAAACCTTCTCACTTCTATAGTAATTAGTTCCTTCCAAACAATCTCCTTATAATTAGATGTAACAATGTTATGTTTAAGAAAATGAAATGTTAAATTTCGAAATTACAATTAAACAGACCTTGTGATATTCGTCAAAGTAATTGTATTGTTATTTGATAAATCGGGATATCAGAAAGAACAAAATAATTATTCAATTTAAAAAAGTGTTTCCATGTCGAATGGTTTGAAATGAATTTCCTTCTACATACCTACATGGAATGATCAAATAAACACAATATTGAGGGGCAATTTCGTAGGTAGACGAACTTGTAAAAGAATTAATCATCGTAGGTAACTTTGAAACAAGTGGAATCTGCACACACGAGTCATGTACATCCGGCAACAGTGCTGTTACACTAGTCTTGGAAAGTAGACCTTCCCGGCACCATCTTAGCTATAGTCGATATCTTCTTTCTCCGTTTCTCTCATATAATTCAGCCCGAAGCGGAAATAACGTAGCGCTTGTGAGTTAAGGAGCATTGTATACCTGTTCCCACGAGCTGCTGCTGGACTACAACATGGTTCAACTCATACCACGCAATGTCTTCATATAAGACAGTCGGTTTTAGTTCTCAGATAGGGATAGTAAATTTGCGTGGGTCTACTGAACAATGGTACTTGTTAGGCACTGTGCAGTTTTCTTTGTTTATTTCTTGCAACCCTTCACTTGATATCTGTACAAATGGTGCAATGAAAGATAATCTTGCAACATAATATTTGTATCTACAGCTCCATGCACTAATTTCCTTATTACAAGTACTTATTCTTCTTATTTTGTCACTGATTCATATGTTTTTGTTTTGTCTGTGTTGTGGATTTCTTGAACGTTACTTCCGAAACTTTGTTAATATGGACTTCAATAGTAACCCCCACTTAAGAGAAGACGTCTCTGAAACGAACAACAAAACACGAACATTTCTCTTTTAAAACTTGATAATGATTCAAACACAGATACAAATCTAACAGAATAATCCATTCGAGCACAATTAGTCAAAATAAAATGTTGCTAATTAATCACTTTCTAGATTCTCAGTTTTCTTTCGATTGGAAATTTAGATATTCAACTTGCAAAGGTAAAAACACAATCGTTTAGAAACAATAGCACCACTCCCCATTTTTTTTCATCTTCTGACGGAACATCGTGTGAGCCAGTGCTGGTAGGTAGGTTTCGTGCTTGAGAATGGAGGGGTGACCTGCCTGAAACGTCTAGTCTGTCTACCTAGGTTCGCTCGTGGTGGAATAACATAAGAGATTTCCGATGGACGTCGATCAAGGAACTATTTATATAAGAGGGAGAGTTTGCCCACAACCCAGACGAATAGCTCTCTTATGAACAGTACTCCAGGACAGGTCGAGTCTGTGCTTTGTAGAATATGAAGAGGTGCTGGGGTGTAGCTCTAGGCACGGAATAGAAAAATCAGTTTCTGTGGAGCAGTTTCCGTAATGGACCACACATGATCGTCCCATAAGAGGGTGGTGTTGGTGGTGCCACTCACCATGGATACCGAGGACTTTATCGGAATAGTTGTATCTGTCATCAACATATTATGGATTGTGAGATCCATCGTCCTGAAAATAATGGAAGCTTGAGTTTTGGTTACATCAAACTCTACTGGACTATCAGATCCTCATTTCAAAATTCTTGCCAGAGCTTCACTTATTGCATTGATCTATCCCTCTCTGGTACCTCTTACGTCATTGGATGATATAGGGGCCCTAGAGGAGAAAGCGGTGTATTGTATCATCCTTCGCAAAGCTCTGGATAGGAGGCCACTTCTTGTCTTCATTTATTGCATCGAACTGTCTCTGGCTTCAGTGATTGATATGATATAGGGAATGTAGAGGAGAAAGCGATATGTAGTGTACTAGCAGAGACAGGGGTCAGGAAGTCACTCCCAACAGATCGTTGATATGGAGCAGACAGGTCTCTGTGGTACACCAGCGTTGGAATCCGCTGTATCAGAGTCAATCACTACATGAAGTGATCTATCTGAGAGAAAACTTGTATTATAAGAATACCCAGAATGTTTGTATTTTCCTTAATTGTTAGAATACCACATTTATCCCTTAATGCTCTCCATTTCCGTATTAATTTTCTCGTTATATATTTTTGAAGAAGAACTGTTAACAGCCGAAAGTTATAAGACTTTCATTCTGTTGAAATGGAATATCACAAAATAACAAATCAACTCAATCTTTTTAAAAAAATGCATAATATCCATCATATCAATCCTTCATTATATAAAATGTCAAATCTATGGAAACTGCATATGCTAATTTCCAATCGATTTAGACTTAAAATAAAATTGTAAGAACTGACATTTTTATTTTTTCTTCAAGAGAACAATAGTGTTTTTTTCTACTTGAGCAATGTCATTGACATTTGAATATCCAAAGGCACGACATAAGTTTTTTGTCGGAAACTAACTACTTTATGAAGAAATTGTTTTTCAATTTCTTGATGTTCTTCAGAGCGATTCCAGAAAATTGTGATTAATTTTCAAGAAATAAATCACAAAATAGTCATTTACGTTACAAGTCCGGGTGGTTACCGTACAAGCTGTTGGAATATCAAAACGAGTACAGCAACACTAACGTACGTGTATCGTATAATATTTTATTTCATACTGCCTATTGGTTTTTCATAAAGCAATTTCAAATAACTAGTTAATGGATTTGACATTTATTGACATTTACTTTACGCTTGATCTGTCAAAAGCTTGATTCTTGCCTAAGACCATAGACCTCCTTTTAGACCTGATGGTGGCTAGGTAACACTTACCAACTCCGATACTACCGGGATATTAAAAATTATCTTGGTCAAGGGTGGTTGTGGAATCTAAAACGTGTGTCTTACTTTACGTTTGAAATAATTACATAATTAATTTGAAGTTTCTAAAAGTGCGAAATTTATACGAATATTGTAACACTCAGAAGTCTTTTGCGCTTTGGACTCCGGGGTTTTAACGTGGCCTATGGAAATTAGAAGGTTCGAATTATCTAAAAACATGATTTCATGAACGTCAGACGTCCTATGTAATTAGCTACGAACGAAATCATTTTGACATATGCCACGAGGAGCTCGCTGCGCGTAAGTTAGAGTTTATACATTTTACCTCGGTTTTGTTAATTTGGGGCCGTTTCTTGCCTCGTGCGACCAGCGCCAGTTGTAATAAAGGGTTTTTGGCTATGGGCCGCTAGCTTTTACCCGCTTCGTGTATATTTTAGTCGCGAGAAAATTCCATTTGGTACGTCGCACGTTAGACGCGCGTAGCAGAGATCTGAGAATAGCTCAAACTGTTTTAATTAAATTTTCCTATTTAATGGACATTTATCGAAAAAAGAAGGGTCCGATACTAAATCTAACTACATGGAGCGAAAACGGCACGCGAAAAGTCGTCGTAAAGCCGTATTAGTTACAGCCAGTTTGCACTTTTCTAACTCGCGTGCTACGAGCTTCTCACGTGAACGTCATTCGATTTACGGAAAATTAACTATTTCAAAACAGTTTTTGACCCGGATTGTGGCTATCACGACCTCTGAAAAGGTTCAAAGTTCACATCATCATTTCATAATTTGTAGTTCATTATTTTTTTACAACTGAAATAAATAGGTATGAAATTTGTAGGTTATTGATGATGTCAGTGTGACAGTAACATAATTATTTCAAACGTAAAGTAAGACACACGTTTTAGATTCCACAACCACCCTTGACCAAGATAATTTTTGATATCCCGGTATAATAGCTCATTCACCAGCCGCAAATGAGTTTTGGGAATAGTTATTTACCGGAAATGAAATAAAATATTGATTCTGGCTTTAAACTATAGACAACCCATCATTAGTCCTAGTATTGGTGTTAATATATTGCTAGGTAACACTTACCGGCTCTGAGACTGTAACAGCTCAATTATCGGTCGCAAATGAGTTCGGAAAATAGTTAGTTACCGTACAGTATGAAATAAATGGATTATTAACACGACTAGCATGCGATTTCACAATGAGTTTTTTTTACAATTTTGCACACCACAGTTTTTATAAACAGGTGACTTAGAAATATTTTCTTTAGCAGATGGATGGTCAGGCAATTCTGAAAAAAATCTTCATAAGTTTGTGTCTTGAAAAACATTAACTTTATTGCATGTCATTAACAAATTTTACTTCTTCCATTCGCATTTCTCTTTGTTGTCATACAACCAGAAATTAAACCCTTTGTGCGTTTGATGTTTTATATGATGGTCAGAATTTATTCCACAATTTTCTTAGTGAAGAAGGAAGTCTTATTTTAGATGCTGGAAAAGAACCAACAATTGTATGTTTATAGGTTCACTTTTCGGGAAGTTACTCCCGAAAACTGGGTCTAATTACCTTCTAGTAAAAAATTGGTCGGAAACTGTTCAATATTTGATCATGCTACAATCTTTTGCAAATCTCCAAATAGCCGATGCATTAATTTTTCTGAGAGTGTATATCGATTTACAAATTATTGTAGAAATAAATTGAGCGGTAAGTATTGGTATTTATTGATTCGTATTCGTACGGTGACATAATAAAATAAATAGACGAAATTGCTTATAAAAATCTATATAACAATTATTAAGAGGGTATTATCAATTTCAGCTTCGTTAATGCTAGTACAATAGTGCCTCAATCCAGTAGCATAGCCAATTACCGACACCTACCCCTCCCCCCCCATATAAAAACTTTGCGCTCCTTCTTTTTTCTAAAAAAAGGAAAAGGAAAATAACGAATATACTTTGAATTTTAACTAAAAAAATCAACATATTTTGATTATTACAAATAATTTGTTATTTACACGTAATTAATAGTATATCTTATATTATATTATATACCAATAAGTATTTTTGTAACACTCGAAATTAACATTTTGATTTTATCGTGCGCCTGATAACCATCTACTTATCCACTGGAACCTGTGAATAACATTATCCAAGTCTTACCTACTTGGTATTTGTTTGATAATCGAGTACAACATCTGTTTACTGTTTCATGAAAGTGTTCCATCACACGTCTTGATACGCATTCCCTGGAAACATTGTAAATACCTCACGGTTAAGCTTCTACTAATCTTCATGAAAGTAATTTGGTTTTTTGTCGCCTTGTTAGACATCATTATAAGTCGTCAAACAAGTAAATCCACTATTTTATTATCCGCAAGACTCAGGAAATGATTTCCAGATCATGTGAACAACTGACTTCACGGTATGTTTGTTGCTGAATTACCTATTTATTCTATTTTCAGATCAAATTAATCCATAATAAGTTCATTGCATTCTATTAACTGTTCAATTATTTGCATTCAATTTACTCTTCTTCCAGTAGTTCACAACCACGTATCAGGTTTAATAAAACAATAACTTTCTCATAGCAGTGCACACTGCACGTCATGAAGATACATGACCCGTCCGCGGTTTAAATATAAGACGAGAAATGATTGCCGCAATGGTACAACGAAACCTGCAAGGTTGAATCAGCTGCCAAGTTTCAGCATTTTCGTTAATATCCTTTCATTAGTTCTTCTTGATTTACATTTGTAATATTTCATTTCTTTGTAAATATGCTTTGGAGTATGAAAATAATGGTGAAAAATCAGCGGTAGCCGAATATATTTTGAATACAGGTCACACCATTTCTCAAGAAAGTTTATCACTTTTGAAACACAGTACAGACGAATATCTAGGTAATTTAGAAGGGATGGAAATGTATAAACGAAAAACAATTTACTAAATTCCGATTTATCTGCAGCTGAGGGTAACCTATTGTTCTCCAAATAGAATTTAAACAGGCACATTTTGATTTATAATTTAGTTTACTCTGATGATGGATACTTGGTAGCCGAAAGGTTCTCAGTACTTTAATAGTATTTTTAGTGGATGAGGGAGATTATTTCTTATCAATGGGGTTATAATATATCCCCAGTCTTTTATTGTTTATTAATGGAAATGGTAGTTTAAAAATTAGAAAGTTCATAGGTTAGGACAGATTAGTAGGATATAATCTATGTGAAATCAGTCACGTATTTATATATTATGAAAAAAAAGCCATAAGTTTTCAAAAGAATCGAAACTTAATTCTGAAGATACTAATTATTATAAATACGAGAACTAAGAGTTAGAATAGTTTGTTTTAAAAAATATTGTATTTTCCCCCAAAAGTTATTGTCAAAACAAAATTATTCTTCCTATAATATAAACTATAGATAGAACCATACAGAAACTATACAGAAATTTGTTTCAACTTGATGATATAATTTAGGAAAGAGTGTGTGTGGTATTTTCATTTCGGTAAAAAATACATGTTTCATATCCCCAGTTTTTATTGATTGTATATACGTTCATAAAGTCTCCGACAGGCCTGAGAATCCATTTGAAGTTATAAGTATGGAAAAATATCACTTCACTCTAGCAAATAATCACTAAATCTTCCATCTATTATACCGAGACCGATTTGCCTCGAGAAATACATTCAATCTGGGATTTCAAAAATATTTTCAGGAGATAAAAATATCGGCAGCTCAACACCTGTTCAACACCGTGATAGAGAGCTTTTAGCAGGACAACAAAACTATCAATGGATGCAACAAAAGAAAAATGCTGCGTATGTTAAATTAGGTACACGGATCAAAAATACCTAGATTTTTATCGTGATCTGTACAAATAGTGACCCAGTGGCACATTCTTTTCACGAGGCAACTTGAGCTGTTTTATTTTCATCAAATAGCCTCAGTATTTCGATAAAAATGAAAATAAAACTATTGGTCTATACTTGAAAAGTTTACGTGTCTAAAACCATTATTTTGTAGTCCCTTTCTAGTTTTGCGTCTTTTGTAAAATTTGATTTTTGGCACTTCTAATTTCTCATTGTTAACGTCTCAATTGATAACTGATAAATTTGGTGTTATAGTTTTGCTACCATCTGAGATTGGGTGGAAAGTGATATTTGTATTGGTAGTGAATGAGAGCACATAGATCAAATTGTACTCGCCGTAGTTAACTTTAAAATATGCATCTGGAATAGGAGATACAAACGCCAAACATTGAATGAATCGCGATTGTATCAATTAATATATTCGATGGTAGTGGTGGTACAATTTCTCAATTCAATTAATTGTAGAATAAGAATTGTAGGAATGCTCGAGTTATGATTCATCATCGACAGTCCAGTCTTTTATTTCCGACGTAACGTAAGTGTATCGTGTATCCATAGTTCCATCGTAATAATTGATTACTTGTCATAGATCTATATTGTTACAGGTCTTTGCGTTCAGACCAAAATTGAATACAAGGTCAGGAGTAGACTTGAGAACTATGAAACTTATCCGAATGCTTGAAAGCCTGTTTCGAGATGATGAATAAAGACCAGAGGAAAGCCGAAGCATGGTGTGTGTTGGCTCGCTGATTATTACCAGTTTTTGTGTCCTTCGTAGCTGAAGTTGATCTGGCTAGCTATAATAATGGGCTCACTTGTAATGTTCTTTTGATGATGATGAATCATAAAACTGTAATGGTTCAGGCGGTTTTCAACATTTAATGTTTTGATTAACGTCTTCCGATAGTGACGGCAAGCAATTGTTTAGCATAGGGACCATTAAAACATTTTACATTCTTTCTTCCTTTCTTAATATTAGCCGTGCTATCCCAATTTCTCATCTTGTCCGTACTGAATTCTGAGTAATGACTGACGCATGCATGTCAATATCTTAACATTTAATTAATCTACAAATGATTTCATTTCAAAACAATTTACTTTCATTTATCAATTTGCTTATCTTGATTCAATTATGTACTGGCAGCTATATTAAAGTTTTATTTTTGAATATTGAATCTTGGACACATTCTAACTTATCACTACTAAATAATGATATCAACATAATGCTTTGTCTTCAGCTTCTTAGTTGAAACTTCATTTCAAATGATTAACTGTTCAGCATTACCACTAACAGGGTTATAAGACTCTCGATGACATGTTATATTTACAGGGAGGTGTGAGGGAGTCTACTCCACAATTGTTTCGAGAGTTGGCATTTTCGACAGTTGAATATTTTTTTGTTGAATATTTCCCAACAATTCACATTTTTAGTAGCTAATGTTGGAAAAATCCGCATTTTTAAACGTTTATTTTTTCATCAATAATGTTTGTAGATAGAAAATCGAACTCGAGCCCTCAAAACATGTTACGTCAGATATTATAAAAAAGTCATGATCAATTGATCACGTGACTTCCCTCACTTTTTGTAGCAAAATAGTTTTCGGACAGTCCTGCTGGTCAAATGTAAATGATTGTAGGAACAGAAAATATATTTTAAAATAGCCAATACTCATAGAAGAAAGCGTCCATTGCGCCGCCGCGATGTCATTCTCCAAGTTTCAACACTTAATAAAAATATTTTTATTGAGTAGAAGCAGCAAAAGGTGGAAAGACGTAAAATTATACTCTATGTCATGTGCAATCTATGATATGGAATGGTCTGTGACGGACATTAAGTAACTATCAATGTATCAGCTTTCTGTCATGTAAACGTCACCTATTGTTGTCTGTCATAGCATAGATAATCTAAACTGTGATAATGATCCAATGCCTAATCAATGAATCTGTCTCTCTCTGCGATGTAAATTGTTTATATTGGACGTCAAAAACGTCAAAATAGCTATTTATTCAACTAGTTGCAAAATGAGCCTGTTTTGCTGTAGCTGCACACGCCGTTTTGCATCGTGTTTTATGCAAGATTTTGAATAATTCAGTTGTTAGCACCAATTTCAAGACATATTTGTCAAAATATCCACACTTATATCTTAATTAAGTGCTTAAAAATGACCGAATGTGAAGAGTCCCTACCTTCGGACGTTGTAGAAGTTGCAAAATCTGTAGTAGGAAATTTGCCACCAACTAAGTCAAAAACAATATGTGTTTATGTTACTAAAGTCATTTTAGCAGTAATGCCAAAATGAACTCATTTTAGGACTCAGTGTTAAAATGAACCACTTCTTACAGTAACGATCAGCGTCAAAAAGATAACTTCTCGTTACTGAACTACCAAATTTCAAGTCGGTCCGCTTTATAATTTCGGAGATTTCGTGATGGGTGAGTCAGTCAGTGATAAATGCCTTTTTTATATAGATGATTTAGAAACATCTAATGAAAGACGTTAAATTATACTCTATGTTACATTGAAATTTTATTCAAAATGGTTTACATGATATATTTCACAACTCTATGTTTTATACTGACATCGCTGTCAAGTTGATTTTCGCTTTTTATAAGAAATAATCACTCTTATTCACTAAAAATACTATCAAAGTACAGAGGACCTTTAGGCTACCTGGTATCCACAGTGTGAACTTGTTATAGTTTATTATCGACTTTCGCTATTATTCAAACTTTAATATAACCTTCTTTCATGCTGACACTTTCTGTCACGTGAATTATCAAAATGTACCACAGAATCAAAAAGTCCAGGACTTCTTGCACAGAATAAAGACATAAAATAGATCGTGACGTCACTTGAATCTTAAAATGAGAATCTCGGACTCTATTGCAGGTTAAATATATACGTGTGATACATATTTATAACCAGAAAAACAAGATTGTCCTTACGATTCAATAAAATACATAATAACATTTGAAGAAATAAAAATGGATGTCAGAAATAATACTCGAAATGGAGTTACCGCGCCTATAAATAACATAATTTCACGCACATACACACACAGACAGACATCATGTCAAAAAATAGTCTAGATCGATTCGGAAATTGATGAATTTAGGGTTTTTAAAAATGATTTCTCTAATAACTTACTTTTTACTTCCCTACATTTACGTAGCATAAGGAAAGTATTCACTCTTCGTTTCGCAAGAAATTTTTCTTCTCACAATTAGCACCAAATCATCTATCTGACTAGAGGGTATACACTTCTAATTTTATTTGACGTCTAGAGAACATTCCAATAATCAATTCACCTTTGCTACATTAAACAATCCATTAGCAAAATTTATCGCATCACTTTATCTACATTAAAATAGTTCCTTTTAGAAACATGTTGTGTTACTGTTGCTATATATTGTTCATTAACACATACAGCACCGTGACGGGAGGTGTGTGTAGATTTCAGTTTCAGATATTATAAGGTCGGCGGGTAGCCCTGGAGGATGATGTTAGGCCATAAAAGAAGTGGCACGTTGAGAACTAATTGGATACTCAATTAGATATCAGCGGTGTCACGTGACAGGTAATCATTATCATAAGGCCTGCATCTCATTTGCCTTGTCACACGTAATGTTCCTTTTTCTTTTCGGTGGCAAAATAATGACTACTTCATTTTTATAAATGAAAATACATTATTGAAGCTGGCTCTCATGTTCTTTGTCGATCTATATCCTATAGTTCAGTTCTCATTCGTAACTTTCCATTCACCCATCAAACGTGTCTTAGACGCTTGGTGGCTTTAATTATTTTACATCTTATAAACAATCGAACGGTGACGTTTATTGTGTGACAACCTGTAATGATGTACCTGCACGTGGCTAGAAAAGTTGCAAATTCACCGTATTATTTATAATCCCCGGAGGGGAAAAACGGATGGTTGTCCAAAATTAGAATCCTATGACATTATTCTGTGAGTGTGTGTGTGTCTCTATGACAAATGGTTAGAACATATGTTGTTCAATTCTTCGAACATTATGTTACAATCGGAACATGCCATTGTCATCAGCAAATAAAGGAACAATAATATGATAGTTCGGCTACGCTACACCACTATGCCTTAAGTTCTGTGGTGGAAACCTTTCACTTTCTTATGCCCTTCGCTAAAGTGTTGGTATTTGCCATAGAGCTATTATCCTAAGGAGACAGAATTGTTTACATTTAAACACGATCAGACATTGCCAAAATTTCGGGTCACTCAGACCGCTGTATATTAAGTATGGCCGTATGGAATGTGCTGTTGCCGGATTAGTTGTTGTAATTATTAAAAAAAACGTCCATAGCATTATTTATTGATTATATTAGAAGCAATACTGTTGAAATGTCGTTTTCTGTGAAAAATATTCCATAATTTATGGTAATCTGGAATATACAATCGAATTATAGAATATTAAAATTTTCAAATATAGAACTATTCCATTCCATTGCATCATTTGTTCAGAAGGCAACAACACCGCGCACCTTTTATGAATGGGGACTTTGTTCTTTACTACGCAATTTGACAGCTTCCGTATTTCTCGTAGCTATTTCGAAGCGGTGTTGCCTTACAAGTGGTACCAAGTTTTCAATCATAGTTACAGCGTTGCCAATAAGGAGTAATTATGACTCGGCGACAAAGGGGTCCGTTGGTTTTCTTTGTCATACTTCATGTAGTCATTGCGACAAGTCAAATAGAGTTTTATGAATGAGATGTTTCGTCTCCTTAGGATAATAGGTCTATGGTATTTGCTTATATTTGATTCTGAAATACACCTACCGTCTATACCTCTGTGACATATTTCACAGGATGTACTACTTGGACCTCTTTTTCGTCAGCCTCCAGAGTTCTAGATTTTTACAACTTTACACACTAGATTCCATAGGTACTCAATTAATTATCAATTTGTATTGTATGGCTTTAAAAAAACTGGAAACTTCTTATAATTATGTTCTTTTTGATATATTTGAACTTATTTAACGTCATTGGTCTTCAACCTGTGTGTTCCTTTCCACCTAGTCGTTATACAAATTGGTAATTTCAAATTGAACATCCCATATATTTGGGAATTTTTGAATTCATCATTTTCGAGTTATTCAACAGTTTGTGAAAAATACTACGAATGTAGTGATCTGAATATAGCCACGCAGTATCTAAACCATGATATATAGAAAGATGCTTTTTTAGAAATTCGTTTTGCTACAAATCGTCCTATTATTTTTACAACCACTCAAATGTCAAATTTGTATGAACCTCCAGAGTCGTAAATATTGTAATCTACATTGGACAGTTTTCAAACACAAATAACTTTGGTAATTTAAATGAAATGACCGATATTAAATAATTCTCGCATATACATGTGTAATTGAATTCTCTTTCGACTGATATGATATTGTTTCTATTTATCTCTGATCGTTTTGGAGTAAAATTCGATTATTTATCAAAATTATGGCTGATATGGTTTCCATTCTCGATGAGTTCCTCAGAGGAGGTTTGTTTATTCTCACAAAAAAAGATTTGTTAATCGCCATAGTTATTATTATTAGGACACGGTAAATTCACATCAGGCAAATGACAGCAAATACAGATGATCGTTGAACGTGTTGGCTGGAATTTTAGGACCTACGTCATAGAGCCATTATTTGAACATTCTGTGGAACTCATTAAAAGATTTCTTGGACGAGATTCTAATAGCTACCTTTCCACGGATTTTGATGCAACATGTGCTTGTCCATATCACATGATGCCACTGATGTTCGAACTTTTCAAACAAACAGATGGATTGGGCGCGGAGTACTAGTAAGTTGGCCTGCCAGGTTTCCGGATCTTACAAGTAGTGACCTATTTTTATATGGCTTTAAGAAAAGCAAAGCTTATGATAAACCAGGAAATATCGCGGAAAATATGCGCCAACGAATCAGTCTAGCTTTTTTAGAAGTTACACATGAGATTCTTGCCATTCAAAAAACGGATTCGCTTGTGTTTTGACCAAAACGGAGGACATCTCGAGCAATTGACGTACTTATTGTCATTTCATGTTCCATTTTTTATCGTGTTTAGTATTTTTAGTATTTCAGTTCGTGTTACGTTTTGTTTCCATTATTGATAAATGTCTCTTTCTGTTTATTTGACCATTTTTCAAACATTTTGTATTAATTTGTTGATGGCCGGATTGTTACTGAAAGAATAACAATGCAATTTATTTGTTGAGATAAACCCCCATAATCTTTATCTACCCAATTTGAAGGTAATCGTTGTTTTAACAATTATTTCAAAGCTTACTTTCAGAAAGGGGCAGCAAATCTTAAGAAATTTTAATCGAAAACTAATAGAGATAGATAGAAATATCATTCGAAAGAGAATTCAACTTCACATTCTATGACGGGAATGTTCAATGTAGATTGCAGTATTTTCGACTGAGATTTATAACATTTTAAACTGCCAAAAATGCATGTTTCTAACTCTCATGGTTCAGATATTGCGTGGCTATATTCAAAGTACTATAATCGTGGTACTTTTCAAAAACAGTTGAACAGCTCGAAATCGGTACCACAGTCGACCTAGAATTTGAATGAGGAATCTCAAACTAGAACTCGTGCACTAAAATCATGCTTAATGACACTTTGTTTTTTAATATACCATTAGATAGCGTTCTATCGTTCTTTATAATAAGAAACTGATCAAAATTAAATATTAATAATGATATCTATTATGAAGAGACACGCGGAACGCAAATTGGGGTTGCACAATCAAAAATACCCTAGTTCATCACGCAGTGTTAGTAGTTTATTTTGTAACTGTTGGTATCATTATATTCATTATTTTCAGATGTTGTGGCATCGTAGTTCAATACTGTTATCCCCGATTTGAATATAATGCCATACTATATCTAAAGGAGCGCCTCGTTCCATTTTCATACCTGCTTCCAATCCAAGCTTACCTTTCTTTGGATAGGTGTTCCTTCAGTCTGCAAGCAAACGTCAGTACCCGGTATGCACTTAATAGCAGGTAGTCGGAACTGTAGAATATATAATGTACGTAAAGGCGGACAATGTATTGCTGTTCTTTTAAATACTATGATTATTGACCTGGGGGCTGCTGAACTAAAATGATCGATAAGTTTACAACTGAAACCTATGGTATATAGTTACAACTGAAACCTATGGTATATAGTTAACCGATTTATATTGTAATAATAATTATTCCATCTACTCGACGTAATTAAGTTTTTTTTTTAATTTGGCATCAGGTAGACGTTTTCTTCGTTGTATCCCACTATTTTTCAAACAAATAAAAATACGATTACTTTTTCAATAAATGTTTTTTTGAACCGTTTGACACAATTCAGTACTTAGGTAACAGTTCATTAAATATAAATTCTCGGGAAATAGGCCTCATTAACACATATGCTTATTATTATCGTTTTTACGTATGTTTCGGTCTCACGACCATCATCAGAAAATGTATTATGTCTAAAACGGGATTTCTTAAAACTAATTGTAACATCACAAAGTGTCCTTATAGCAACAATTTCAAATAAAAATGCCCACGTCGCCGAAACGAACAGAAACACGAATAATCGAAATTGTAACACATTAAAGTTTTAAGTATATGAATATGTATCAAGAATCCACTGCTTTGCAATTTTCTTATAATATACTAAATCATGTCAAACAAAGTCTCATACAACTGAAACCAAAAATTATAACGCTCAAGTATTCACTTTCGAACCAGATGTTGAAGATTTATGAGGTAATAGAAGAAGGTTGTCAGAGCAATCTATCTAAAATATACTTTTAATGTTATAAAGACGCATGTAGGAATTTGCAAGGGTTTTAAATTAAATTAAATTAGTATAAATCTGAGTTAATGACTGCATGTCTATTCCATGATTTACAGACTTGGAGTCACGTTTTATGTGAATCATCTCCAGAATAGACCTTTTATAATAATTGGTTTCGTTAAAATATTAACATTTTTGTAGTCGAATTGATGATTATAATCAAAATAGTATTAAGCAAGGGCGGTGTAATTTTTGTTTCTTAAACTATACTTATGGCCATATATTCTTTGTTATAAATATTGTTTTAGAGATTCCTGTATAAGTCGCATCGCAATTTAAACAATTTAATTTGTATACTGTGTGGGTTTGTTTATGTTTAGGCATTAAAGGTTTTAGATTTGAAAATATTTCTCAACACAGTTAGTTAGTGCTGTTTATAACTTTTTTTTATAACTTGTTGTTAAGCCATGGAGTTTTTATTTTTCCATCTGCATCATGTCTTATGTTCATATCTCGGAAATGTATGTTTTTGTTCACTTCTGTTTCACAAGTAAATTGAAGTTTACAGTGGAAATTGTTAAATTCATTAATCACGTACTGAATTTTATCATAGGGAACACACATTAGGCAATCATCTACATACCGTTTAAAGAATACCACTTGGCATTTCATAACTAAGTTAGCAATAGTACCTGAAATAGGAAATCCCATTGCTGTGCCGAATATTTGCCGAAAATATTGCTCACCGTATTGAAAATGAGTGCATTCTAAACAAAACTTTATTGCATTTATAAATTCAGATTGATCTAGAGGTGTGGGGTTTTTAATTTCTGCCCAACGTTTTTTTATGATACTCAATGCCAAAACGACTGGTATATTTGTAAATAAAGAAACAACTTACAAGGAAATTAATAGAAAATCTACGGGTACGGATAGATTTTTTATAAATACATTAAAACGCCATGATTCTTTCACATAAAATTAATTTTTTTCTGTTATATTGTTGATAGATTTTGATAAATTGTAGTTAGGCTCTCCAATATTACTTACAATGGGTCTTAAAGGTATATCACTTTTATGTATTTTCGGAACCCCATAGATATATGGTTTTAAGAAATCTCGTTTTAGACATAATAGTCTTCTGATGATGGTCGTGCGACCGAAACGACTTAGTGTGACCTATTTCCCGAGAATTTGTATATAAGTTATTGGCAACAGTTCATTTTGACACCATAAGTATACTTTTGAGGGAGAAATAATTTATTAATTCAAGTGTGTTGAATAATTGTTCAAAAGGTTATTACGAATTTTCAATTTGGAACGAATTCAATATCTCCAAAAATATGGTATTTGAAATATCGTGGTCTTGAGATTTGTTTATCCACAGCTGATAAACAAAAATGTTGTTATACCTGTTTAAGTTCCAGGAATTGACTTTCTCGAACTGTTAAATAGGGAGTCTTGGGCTTCTATTTCCTTTTGATGATTTCAGATTAAAGCGCTGCAAGTCTTCAAATTCATTAAAAGTTCATACTGTGAAGTTTCGGCTACAAACGAATTGCGTTCCGTACCCGGAAAAAGTGACCGTAAATGATGATTCACTCTACCCATTGCCAGAACCGGGCTGTGTCAGGGACGGGGAACGACCAAAGATCTACAGTTAATTTTTATATGAACTTTATGAACCCATTCATGCTAGACCGAGCAAAATTTGTTTACGGGACGCAAGCAGTGGCGGCTCGTGAACTTTTTGAGAGAGGTGGCTGGACATAAAACGTTTTTGTAAAAATATACTATATTCAGTCAATTAATTTTACCTTCGCGCAGCGACCGTACCAGCTACTTCAGTGACAAAATTAATTGTTACCCAGCAAGAACCAACGTGGAGGTATAGAGTTTCTCTTGCCCACAAATTTTTTTTCGTTCGTTTCTCGTTTTTTTTTTTTTTGACTTTTAATTTTTTTTCTTTTTTTTTGGAATTTTTCATATTTTGTTTTTTTTTATTAATTTTATCAACTTTTTTATATATTAACGAATTTCTACGGTCTTTAATTTGCGAAAAATGATCAATAATATTATCATAAAATGTATCATTATGTTTTAAGTGTTTTACTAAATCTTTTTCAATAGATATTAAACTAACATTGTATAAACGATTTTGGCCCATTGTATTTCGCATGTATGTTTTAATTCGTTTGAGAGTAGAAAATGATCTCTCCACCGATGCCGACGTGACAGGAATGGTGACTGTCAAACAAAGTAGTTTATAAAACTGAGGTAAGACTTGTTGCAAATCATTATCTATCATATATTTTATCATATCGGCGTGACTGTCGTACTGGCCTAAAATATCTTTATCCCAGTATACAACGCATAATTCATCGTGCAGCGCTATTTTAGAACTAAGTTATCTGAAAGTGTATTGAGAAACTCTTTTGAAAAAGATTCGAAAAATCTTCTATTCGTCAAATCGAAAAACTTCAATTCATGTAAATCGGAAAATCGAATCTCAATATTTGATCTTTAATAGTATCTAAAATTTCATAAAAAAGTTGTTTATTATGTAGTTTCTTGTCTACCAAATTATACGTTTTCCTCCTTTTCACGAGAGAAGCCTCATCACTTGAATAATTTCCAAATAAAATATTAAAATTAAATTCTGTATAACGGAAACTTATTTTATCAATGAGATGTTTTAAACGATCTCTTGAATAAATTATATTAGTGAATTTATGTTGTAAAATTTGAAAAATAAGATCAGTTTGTTCAAATGTTAATTTAAAAGTATCAAGAAAAAACAAAAATTCTTCATTTTCTAAATAAGATTTTAAACCAACAGCAGCATTTAATGAAACCTGATCTGTTGAAAAGTCATCACTGTTTAATATAAAATCAAATGTTTCAATTAATTTGTCTTTATTTTTATGGATGGTAAACTAAACATTGCACGTGATGTAAAATTCCATCGAGTTCGAGCATTACAGGGAATTCTGTTTCCTACTATGTTATTTAAAACTTACGTTCGTTTGTTTGAAGACCGTTTAAATGTCCCGCCATTACAGATACCGTCGTAAGTCTGATTTATTCGCAAAGTCGAATCGTTCAAAAATTTTTCCATTAAAAAATTGAATAAATTGACCGCTGTTCTTCCCGAACTAACATCGTAGAACCCTAAAAATCTTTCCACTAGTTGTCCATTTTTACAATTAATAATTTACCGAACAGACGAATTCTAATCTAACCTTATTTCGCGTGGTGTCACTCAACCATTATACCCGCATAAAACAAAACAAGCACTGACGCAACACGCATGTTTTGTATTCCGTACCACACCGACTGTACTCGTACTGAACTTAAAGGCGGGCGGCAGGCTAGCCTCCAGAGGATGTTGCCGTTTTCGCTGTTTCACGCTATTTGGCGTTTGACTGGTCGGAAAAACGGCAACTGTGTTGAACAACACATGCTCAGCGTTTGAGATATATAGAGAGTCTAGCCTCAGGGCACTGTTGCCAGATTAAAAATAACTACTGAGAACGGGGAATTAATTGTAAAATTTAAAAAATTATTAGAGAAACAGGAAATAAAATGAAGAATGATCAACAAGATAAATTTGTGAGGAGGCTGAGCCTCCTTAGCCTCCTTCGAGGAGCCGCCACTGGACGCAAGTCGTCCCATTGCCGAACTTTAGGGTTATAATTAAGTATTCGACCATAACTTAAACACGTTCTAGAAGAATACAATGTACATCCTTCACAAATTTATCCGATGGGTTGACTATGCACAAATATTAAAACTTCTGATCGATTAGATTATTTAAATTATCAATTGAAGAACCAATAAGGAGAAGCAACATTTATTCGTTATCTAACGAAAATATTGGATAAAAGGAAGAGTGAACGAATGAAAAATTTTTACCTAAAACTTAACCGACAAAAGAAGATAGCAAATAGAGGAAAATCATTTCTAGGAAGACGTTGAACTTATATGTGACATCTGTGATAAGGGCATTTAAAAAACAAATAAAAAATTAACGCTTATGTGTAAATAAAAACATTATTCAATGTGGATCAACCATTCTACACCAGTGGGAATAAAAATTAGATGCAAATCAAAACAAATGTGAAGCTCGTTCTGAGAATGTTTGAGAGCTTTTGAAAAAAATTTAAATATGCGGCCCATTGAACGTTCAACTCAGAACTTATTTACTCATGACATCTGTTTATTCGAGTAAATATATCTCTGGAGAAGAATGTTTCTAAAGCTCGATGACTTCTAAATACATTTCGTTATCAGTGCCTTGGTTTATGAATGGTTTCATTCATTCTGGATATTTAGAAGCCATTTAGCGTCGTGTCTAACCACTGCGGATTGTGCAACAGTTGTCAGCTTCATGAGAAATTGCGGGAAAATTCTCGTGTGACGATAACGTTCTATTTTTGATTATTGTTTAAGCGAAACATTTTTTGTGGAATGATACAATAATGCGAGATGCAAAGTTTCATACAAAATTAGGCGCTTCCTTGTTTAAAAACCACGAAGGAGTGTAAAACATGATTCTAGATGAATTGCAATTGCAATAAAAGCAAGTGAATAAAAAATTCAATAGTGGAAGCCATTAATAATTTGTGGTAATTTATCATATTGATATTATAAAATAAAACACTTTTACTTTGTTTTTTATCACATATATTATAGAAACAAATCGTGACTATAGTGTTGTACCATAAATAGTCAAGATTATTCATATTTCCATACATTAGTATCTTTTGAAGATGACACGCTAGTGTCGAAACTGTATAGTCACGATTTGTTTCTATAATATATGTGATAAAAAACAAAGTAAAAGTGTTTTATTTTATTATAGCAAGTGAATAACATTTTCTGAGATACAAATTAGTAACATTTTGGTTTGGCTTCGAATCATTAAAACCGGAGATATTTAGTGACTGAGAATTCAAAAGTTATCAAGATTTCAACATCATATTTTAACTGGATCAATGTTAAGACTTTCCTTTTTTATTTATTTATTTCTTTAACGTTGGCCCAATTCTTATACCTAGGCTTATAACCGACGCAGGTGAGCACACTTCCCCCATCCAGAATCCCCTGGTGTTCCAACTTTAACAGCCTCATCTTTTTTTTATTCAGTTATTCTAAAACTATAAGAAGAATACTATACACATATAAGCGCAAAACTCAAATTACTACCGCAAGAGAAATTGCAAATTCCCACTTTTGTGCTCAGTTAGAAATCCTATTTCCCTAAGTCTAATAATTACTCAGGGAAATAGGATTCTACCTAAAGTCTAATAATTACTCTAGATAGTTCATCAGCACCTATTGTGAGCCACAATATAAAATAATTCGAGCATGAGAACAAGTAGCATCGGAAATAATTACAATCTATACTACGAGCTCGGTTAGTACGCTGCGCATGTGCCCAAAGGGTTGACACGGAGTGAGTGAGTGTGTGAAAAGATCGGCTTATGCAAAAGTATACACTGATAAGAGCGCGAGCCGTAATCTGCCTAAGCTTGAAGTACAGTAAATCGGAGTTATTGTTCGACCGGAATGTAGAAATCAACAACGTGTTGTATGAGCCGAACTCACGCTTTCGCATAAGCTGATATAAAGAGTGTAAGCCGCAGTCTGTCTAGTTGCGCGAGCTCGATTCTTTTCTCTCCAATCAGCCATAATAGTTAGTTCACCGAACAGTGTGCGAAACTAAGCGAATAGCCTCGAATATTTTGATGGACCGCTCTGGTCAATAATTCAAAAACGCCTGAATATTGAATTTACAAGCCAGTAAATTTAATGCATCCTGTCTATATTACGTGAAATGTTAAGGAAATAGGAGTTACCGTTCGACCGCTATGTAGAAACCAACAACTTTCCGTATGAAATGAAATTAGGAAAGACTTCGTTCGCTATGCTTACTCCGGTTAATAATGTTGAAAAACATTAGTTAGTAAGTTTGTTTATACGAAAATCTCCTAAATCACAGATTACCTGTAGTTCTTCAAACCGACTGACTTAGTTTTGATGTTATCCAATAGATGACACTGCTAAAACGCATGTTTGTTGAGAATAATCAATTATAATCATTGCCTATGTATGTAGTTGAACCTCTTTGATAAGTAATAGTTTTGTTACAAGAATTATTTCCATATTCCAGATTTTGCGAGAGTGGTTATTCTGGTTCCTAGTAGTAGACATAGTGAAGTTTATTATATATTTGTAATCAATTCAATATGGGACAATATCATGAAGGTTATAAAATAAATTAATGATATTTTGAGTATCATTCATACCCATTTTTGGTTGCTTTTCATTTGTCACACTATTTTTAAGCTCATATTTTATTCCTTTCACATAATATGATGTGCAGATAGTTTAAAACTTGAGTTTGCAGTTTTCTTTAGTTATCGTATCCCATTCGTTCATTAAATACATTGCTTTCCATAGTCTATGCTCTATATTAAATTCAGATATTTATCCCTGAAATGTACTGAGAACTTACGCTGATCAAAATAAGTGTTTATCAATCAATTCAAAACATTACTAGAAACATTGTTGATATAAAATATGTAGTTTCATCAAACTTTGTCACAAACTCAATTTCTTTGAAGAAGAGTACTACAGTATTTAATTTTTTTTTTAGAAATTATTCTTTTAGAATTTCCGCGTTCTATTTATTATCAATTTGGAATCTTCTTCTATTCATCAGCTCACTATAGTTATTCAAACATTCAGTTTATGGAAGCTAAAATTCCATGTAAAATGGTTAATTTATATAAAAAGTGTTTTTGGGAAGCTGCTCATGTATCTGAAATCTGTTTGATGAACTGTGAAGTCAATTCTGACATCATCGACGGAAATGACGTAGATCCATATTTAGCACTCAATCAACCTACCCCGATGATGGGAAGGCTTTCAACGTTTTTCTTGCCATCCCTTTTGTTGCTCTATTATCTTTTTCCGCAAAGCTATGAATAATGGTTATGAAATTCTTTTCTTATACTCGATACATACATGTGCCATTGCGTTATGTGTTGATAACGCTATGTTGCGAAAAATGTTGATAATCTTACTCGTAGACTACACATAATATTGAAAAGCTTTGTTCGCAAGGCTAATGACTTTGAGGAGACTGATTTACGTATGTACACTCAAACTAGCTGACACATGTCGATGGAATAAACACAAATGTAACTTCCAAGCTGCATTTAGTGGAATGCAAACGATGTTTACAGTTTTATCACATCCATATTATCCGATCTTGTGGTATAAATAGTTGAGATAGCAACGAAATATTTAACCTATACGCGATATATGGAAATCGGTTAAAATTCGTGACCAGAATTAACGTCGGATATAAAAATTGACTCAGAGGTTATTCCAAGCTGCTTAACGAATTCCAGAATATGCAATAAAGCTTCCGCAGTTAGCTCCATTTGTCGCATGCTAAAAATAAATGAGTTTTAATATCGTCCTATTGTATGTAGCAAGGTAACATTACCTGTTACATAGGGAACGGTACTTTATGTTGTTCAATTAATTTACCAGGAGGTAGTAATTGAAGTATGAATGATAAATATTAGTATTTTATGAGATTATTAGTTAGTTATTGAAATGATAACTTTCACTATTGAATGGAAAAATGCCTATACTCGTAGTTCAAATTTAGTAGATAAATCATTATTCGTATCTCCGTGTTTAATATGAAATACCAGAATAACACAACTTTCTAATTTCCGCTAACAGTTCCCTTCGATCATACTTATTACCTGTAATTCTGAATAAAGCTTAACATAATTTTGATAGGATAATTTCTATTTGTAAAGATATTTGAAATCAGAAACATAAATTAATTAACTATTCGTTTAGTGGCGCCACACACATTATCCTAGACCTAGACAGTTCTTTGGGTTTTAACGGCCGAACGGCATAGACTTGCGCCATGAGTGCCTTAAAATACAGATGGGAATGTATGCTACAAAAAGACAAATGTCACTTAAAATGATATATTCTAAACCAGTCCTATTCCTAATATATTAAAACAAATAAACGCATCAGACCATTAAACAAGAAGTATTCTGATTTTTAGACTGAAGCAAGCATTGGGAGGGCGAGCTTATAAATTTATAATAATACCTAGTGGAGCAAATATAGCATTATAGAAACCATATATTCAATACTCCTGTAAGAGGAATATGGCAAGTGTAAGATAGAAAAATCTGGAAAAGGCTACCACTACACATATGCGTCATTGGCGCATTTCAAATGTTGCAGGTTGCAGTAGATTCATCACTTTGTCAGTATAGTGTCACACATCCAAGCAGGCACATTTACATCAGTGTACACTGTACACGGTGAGACGAAAGATATATATGTTGGTACCGTAACGATTAGCGTTAGCAATTTAGAGTATTACATATATGATAGAAACATGGAGTAAAATACTACACATTGCCAAAATTCTCCATTTTCAATAGATTTTTCCGTCGTCGTATGTTATTCCATCCAGCTAGTGGTTTCGTGTGCAATCCTTGATAGGGCTTAGTCGGATAGTACGTGGTCAACTTCAAGTTCAAATTATGGGTCCCTTCAGTTTGTCACTTTGACAATTATAGGTTATATAGAGATAAGTAACTAACGAATTCATAGAAAAGTATAAAATAGGAATTGACTATTGGCTGGTGTCACCCGTGATTCTACTTTTCTATTGTATCGGTTGATTGTCACTTTGTCGTACGTCACTTTGACAATGATATGTTATATAGAGATTAGTAGATAACATTCATTGTCAATCTGGAGACCTGCTGAATTTCTTTCTGCCCTACATGTTTCAAATGTCTCTATCTAATGTGTAAGATGTGGAACTGTTTGCCTATTGAGGTCTTTCTTGACGCCTATAACCTCCTAACTTCCAATACCTATTTTTCCCAATATTTCATCGCTGGGTCACACGGGTTCAACGAAAATTATAACTACAGTGTGTCCCATTTTTTAGCTTGGTATATTGGGTGCTCGAGAACTATAGGAGTTAGAAGGTAGGTTAAATGGAGAAAGTTTTTTGCGGAATCAGATGAATCTAAAGTTTTAATAAATTCTAATTTCCGCTAATTTTTAAGATATTTTGAAAAAGGCAAAAAATGGCAATTTCTTCATTCCCACTTCCTGTAGTAGTAGAGATAAACCTATTGCAATATTTTGGTGGCACTTTTTCTACTAAATGACAACACGCTTTTTGGATACGAAGGTTCTTATTCTTAAACCCATCATCAACTTTTGTTTTTCAAATACAGACTTGCATTTTTTCGTATCGTTTAAAAAAAAGTAATTATCCTGTATACGTCTGTGAGCCACAGTTGATTATTTTACAACGTTTTGGACGTATATCATCAAGTTCATATTTTGTAAAAGAGAATTCCAGGTCGGTAATTGAAAAAATTGAAAGGAAATTCCATACCATAGCATCCAAATTTTATTAATAATAATAGAAGCCAAGATAAGTGTGTGCTCCCTTAAAATCAGTAAAATGAGATGGTTGTTTCATTGAGATACATCGTTTAAATTGCTGAAAACCTAATATAAGAAAACCCACAACTTACAGTAGATAAATAAACCAGCAAAAAAAAAACCACGACGAATATATAACAGGTGTTTCACGGTGGATGGAAAGTTAGAAGTATTTGGGAAAAGAACGACAATCATTTCGAAAATATGTGGGCATGAATGATCAAACATGCTCTATCCGTCTAAACTATTTTCATCAATACAGTGTTGCCGCTTGTATCAAAAAGTAGTAGCTACTGTTATTTCAAATAGAACATCCCATATATTATAAGATGTTTGGAATCCTTAGAGGATTCCTCATAACTTTGCCCTATCTGTGGCTGACCATCAAAAAATAATGATTTCTCCACAATTCAAATTTTCAAAATATTGCAATTTGTGTTATAGCTGCATAAGACCATTGAGTATTCTGCCGATGAACCGAATCTCAGTTTCAACATACAGGAAGGCTCAAAAGTAAGTTCCTTCCGGAGACTCATAAAAATGACTGAAACACAGTTGTTTAAAATAGAACACCTGTATATTATTACTTAATTGGAAAGCTGTCACATACATAATCACAGAATTAAGTTATTTATATATACACATAATTTTTTAAATATGTTCAATGCTCATAAAACAGAAAATTTTGTCATAAATACACATTGTACATACATCTAATTAATATAGAAAAATTTTGTTAAATTCCAGCCCTAGCAAACAAAAAATAAATTTCTGAAGAAAGCGAAAGACGAAACGCGTCAAATGAGAAAATTGTTTCATTAAGATAAATCGTTTAAATTGCTGAAAATCTAAGAAAACCCACAACTTACTTTATATAAACCAGCAAAAGAAAACCACGACGAATTTATGGGTATGGGCAGGGCCGGATTAACACTATGAGGGGCCCTAAGCACAACAGATTTTGGGGGCCCCTCCCCCCCCCTTTTTTTAAAATTACTCTTTATTCATAGAATAAAATAATTTGTAGAGTAATATAATGCTCTAAATCGTGGAGAAAGTTATTGCCAGGAAAATCAGTACATAAATGAATATTTACACTATTAGTACGTCTTGTTAATTTGACATAATATTCAATGCGTAACTACAAAATGTTGGGGCCCTAAGCTATAGCTTAGTCAAGCTTATGCTATAATCCAGCACTGGGTATGGGACATCTCTAATGTTGAAGTTTCTGACCAATCAATGCTATTAATCCTAGTTTTAAAATATTCTACTATCAATATATTAAAATGCTAATAGAATGTGTAATTAATACTAGTACCTATATACATAAATCGTCATTTTCATTTGATTTTCGTTAATATCCATGAAATCCACATAACTTTTCTAGGCAATTCAATTTTATGTGAGAACATTAATGTTATTTTAATGGATTAGTAATATGGCGATCTTCTGTAGTTTTTATTAACATACTGGAAAACGTGTATAGTTTTATTGGATAATGAATAAAAAGAAAGCAGGCACATCATAAAATCAAAAGCGTCAAACGTTATGACGCTGGATGGGTCCCTAATATACTCGAAATAAATTGGTTTTGAAACTTGAATGTTTGTAGAATTGGTAATAGCACACAAGTGGCTCGTTCGAATGTGTTGAAGCTAAACTGAGCCTTATTGAAAAGAATGCTAGTTCTATTTAAGTATAGAATTAAGGAGCAACTTGTTGGATGTGCTGTTCTGGTCCCATTACTGTGAAGGAAGAATCGACCACGTGCAGTACATGTGTAACACATGTAACCAAGTGTTGCTGTTCCCGATCGAGACGGGACTGTACAACATCTCAATCATATACGCTGGAATTGAATTAACCAGACTTCACGTTATTTAAAACATCATCTTTGTTGAAATCTTTCTCAATGCTCATTAATGTGTGTGTTTCTAATTATTAATGGAAATAATATGAATAAATTCCTTTGGTTTTCGGTTGAAATTCTTTTGCAAACTAAATAATGTAGAACATCATGTTATCTTTCAAATGTTATAACATTTCATTAGTAATTCTGATCCATGTGGCTGAAACATAAACTGACGGATGTTGTACACGTTTTGAAATTATTTTTTATGAAACCAAAGGACAAACTGTCGTTTTTCATGTTATTATTAAGAAAATGTGTGCAGTGTATATTATCGCCGGGAAGTTTAATTGCTCTCAATATGATGTTCATCCTATCTAGATTGTGGATTTTCTTGAAATATAGAGTAAATCTTTCTTTCGACTGACTAACTGTCCAGTCAATTGCAATTTATAATAGAATAAAACACTTTTACTTTGTTTTTCACTTATATCCTAGATCACTATAGTAAGTAAAGTTTGGACAACAGTAAGCTATGATTGAGCCTCTTTCCCCAAAAAAATTTAACGGAGAATTGAATATGTTCACGATTATAGACATCCACCTTTGATTTTTCAACCTGAAATTATTCCCAAATTGACTTATTGGCCACAATTTACATATAGAGATATAGAATTAAATTTTCTGAGTTATGAAACCTTGAACTTAAACCTTACCCAGAACATTTCTCAGTCAGTTCTATTGAAATATATAAGAACAGGGATGCTGTCATTGAATGAGTACTGTCAGAGTGATTGCCAACCATAGTAATAATCATAACCTACACTCCTTAATTCAAAACGAGTGAAGTTTAGATGAATGTGTGTGAATAGTTGATCTATAGCAGAGCATCGAATCGCATTGTGTTCATCAATGATCTACTATCCATTCAGAGGTTTATATATACAAAATATGAGGCTCTGACGGAACCAAAGTGTTGTAATTGGTAAAAATGCCGGACTAGACTTCTAGGAATGTGGGTTCGAATCCCGTCTATGGTTTAATGTTTTACGTTTATTCATCTTTATAATCCTATGTTAAGTTATCTTCATAATTCAGAGAATTATGTGGATATACAGACTCAAAACGGATATTTCTACGAACATCCTGAATTTTCAGCCCGATCACGACAGATACTGTAAGGTTCAAGAAAGATGACATGTGGAAAGAATGTCACATGCGGTCCATAATAGCTACATAGCTTATACTATTTTACTTGCTTGTTCATTCTCCATTTTCTTACCGTATACTCGATTCAACATAGAAGGGTAGACCAACCGTGTTTAAAAAAATTGATATAAATGTTTCGCATAAACCTACTACCTGTGTTGTTAAATATTTTTTGAATCTAAAACCTTTAATACCTAAAGATGAACGAACCCACGAAGTATACAAATTAAATTGCTTAGATTGAGATGGGACTTATACAGGAATCTCTAAACAATATTTGCAAAAAAGAATGTATGGTCATAAGTATAGTACTAGAAACAAAAACTTAGAAAATTCCACTGCCCTTGTTAAACATTAACAAATTTAACTAAAGAAACCAATTAGTATAAAAGCATCTATGCTGGAGATGATTCAAATAAAACGTGACTCCAAGTTTGTAAATCATAGAGCAGACATTATCATTAGTTCAGATTTATACTAATTTAATTAAATAAAAATTTAGGTAGAATGCTCAAATAGCAATATTTATGTTTCTGATAAGGTCTGACAATCTTTCTCTATTACCTCAGTTAACCCCTTTTTAACAAAATAAGTCTTCTGATGATGGTCGTGAGACCGAAACGTACGTAAAGACGAACATTTATAACAGAGTGTTAATGTGACCTAATTCCCGAGAATTTTTTATATAATTCATACTGGGTCAAGAATCTTATTATATTTCTATTACCTCATAAATATTTAATATCTCGTTCGAAAGTGGATACTTGAGCGTTATTTATTTTTGTTTCAGTCGTATTCAAACATTGTTTGAAATGAATATAAGAAAATTGCTAAGAAGTCGATTCTTGATACATATTCATATACCTACTCGAAACATTAATGTGTTACAATTTCGATTATTGGTGTTTCTGCTCGTTCCGACGACGTGGGCATTTTTGATTGAAATTGGTGCGATAAGGACGCTTTGTGCTTGTACCAATAGTTTTAAGAAATCGCGTTTTAGACATTATACGTTTTCTGATGATGGTCGTGAGACCGATACGTACGTAAATACGAAACTAATGAGCATATGTGTTAGTGTGACCTATTTCCCGAGAATTTATATATAATTAACCAACTGTATTTGCACCTATACGACACGCGAGGTCAATACAATTAATGTGCTGCACAACTATATATTCTTTCTGAAAGCGGCATGTCGCCGACAAAGGAAAACAAAATTGTCATGGCGTGCAATCCCTTATAGCATATTCTGAACAGTTTGGTTTAGTGTTTAAAACACGTTATAATCATTGAAACGTGCAAATATTAATAATTGGTGCATCGTAATTATTTGGTTTCAGATATTGCAAACTACTTCATCCATATTGTAAAATTAAACACTACTATGTTGACATCAGTTTTATTTGTAACTTCCGTTACTCGAGTTTCAGCGTTATTATGCCATCTTCGGACGGTATTGAAATATTTGAATCTGAAGATAGCTTAATGACGCTGAAACTCGAGTAACGCAAGTTACACATAAAAGTTATACATAGTAATGTTTTACAATATGAATAAAATTTCATATCACATAGTAAAGAGTGAAACAATAGAAGTTATTAAACTACTTCGTCCGGAATTTATTATATTGTACATAATTATTATAATATTTATAATACTAACTAAATTCTTGCGCTCAACGCGACTTCGTACAACTTTGTTCTGATTCCAAAAATTCCTACTACCCCTCTGGTCAATTTTAGTGAACCCTAGTACTTACCTTACCCTACCCTAGTGAAGGAAGTAGTAATAGATCTGAATGATACCATACCACTTTGTGAAGAAAAACATAAGATTAATTGATAAATTGCAACATAATAGGAGAATGGAATCCGAAAAAATTGACCTGATGATAATATTGATTGAAGAAATATTTCACTACAGAATAATACATTTTTTATATATCATTACGTATAGCAATTAATATTGTTCCACATTATTGGGAACAAGAATATTTCAAGATTATTATTGAAGATATATTTTGTAACTTCCAACTGCAATCGTAATATGTACTCAATGAGAGAAATATTTTGTTTGTATATTTACAAGCCAGTCTCTAGTGGAGACTCGGGGAGAGACACTGAACAAACAAATAGAAACTGCTAACTAAGGTTCAGGTAGAAGTATTAAACCACCATGAAAATTTAACAGCTATATGTTAAGAGGTAACTCGCTTCGTTATTTTAACATATTTCTTTAACACATGTCCGTATTTTTTTTAGGTATAGATAATACGTTCGTTCATGAATTTTTAACTACTCAGGTGACGTGTGTCTATTGTTCTAGTTAATTTGTATTGTTCAGGTTCAGTAGATGTCAGATGAAACATCTGAGTTATACATACTGTAATATCAAGCAAACCAAACAAGAAATCCTCTTGTTATTTTAACGATCAATCAATCAATTTATAGTTTCTTCCAGAGTTAAGTTATTATCTCATGAGCACTAATGAGCAGTAATCTATAACAACGAAACTGAGGGCTCACCAGCTACTTTATATTATACAAGAATTATTATCACATCTTATATTCTGTTATTATTTGCATACAATAAAAAATACGTATTTTCTAAAATTATTCAATATTACCCCGTTTTACCACCATAGAGTAAAGAAAAATGTTATGTTCTACTTGGCGAAGAATCTCCTTATTAGTCAACAATTTTCGAAGAGAAAAAAGTCTTATTTTATTTTTACTCATAATAAAGAACCAAAATGCCATACAAACCATTTTGACTACAACAATACAAAAATTTTAAATATTGAAAAGAATAATAATAAACGTTTGATATTTGAAAGTATGCAAATGAAAAGGAACAATTGTGTTAATGACAAAATAGATTCCAGTCTTTTAAAAATGAATAATAATCTAATTCAAACTTAACCAAATTCAGTTATTCTGAAGTACCACTTTCTATTGTAAATTAAATTCAACCTAAAAATAATAATGTATCTGACATTTATGAGTGACAGTTTCAAGGTTAGATTCAATAGAATTATCTTAAACTTGATTAGTTGTTAGTAATAGAAATGAAATGTGAATCGTAGAATAAATAATTCATAAAATAATCATAGGTATTTAGTATTGTATACTGTTAAAATAATGTCTTATGTATTTATAGTACAGTCATTTTATGGATTGGTCGTACTTTTTTTTCCGACTTAAGGTTTGAAAATACAGAAAGTTAGGAAATTTTCCATAGATTACGAAAAAAATAGTGGCTGGAAACCTCCAATGAAGGAAAATGTCTCAATTTATATATATATATATACGATTTTCTGTGTTTTTCCGGGAAAGAACACTTATATATTCGAAAATAAGCATTTTAGAAGGAAAAGTTTCGAACAAAAGTTGTTCAGCATTAAATTTTACATACGAATTGACTATTTTGAATTTAATTTTCATCGAATTTTCCAAGCATTGGATGGGAAAACAAAATATTTTCGAATAATAAATATATATGAGAAAAAATTACATTTGGCTGGTAAATATAGTATGATAATTTTATATTGGGGTATATATCGTTACTGTAAATGGTTATAATTAAGAATTTTCCAATATTCGCCCTAATTTTCCAATCTTAGTGTATGATATGTCGATTTTTAGGTTTTATAGAGCTCTGATAACGATTTTTCAGTTCATTTTGTCGTGAAAAGTCATTGAAAACGTACATTCGGAAAATGGAAAGCTTTTTTCAATGTTTTCTGCAGTTTGAATTGGATTTTAAAAACATAAGTAGGCTGCAGACGCATTTCATTAATCGAAATCTTCTATTCTTTTCTAAATTACATGGAAACACTAATTATTGACAAAACAATTTATGATAAAGAGAATAAAATATTGTCAAAACGTCAAAAAAGAGTAAAAAGTAGTAAGGTGAACACTGAGTTGAGTGAGGATGAGACTGTACGTACCTACAGTTATGTTATAAATCAGTATATGTCTGCAATATCTTCAGTGTTCTCCCAAGAGTTTAACAAGGTTTAATTAGAATATAACCTTTCGGCTTCTTTCCATGTTATGACAGCATTATGCTTATTTTAAACCATGTCCTTAATTTATTAGCTTCATTTTTATCATTACAAACTCATAAAATGAAGAAGATATGATATGATATTCTCTTGCAGTCTGGTATAGAAATTAATGTCAACAAAAAAATTTAATGTTGCTTTGTTATAATAAAATCCATTCGCTGCGATAATTTAGAATGAGGACATAACAATTGTACTATGCAATAAAAACTCTCAAGCTAGATTTAAGTAAATGAGAAAACCAATGAGTTTACTATTCGATTTGCAATGAACATTCCGCTTTTGCAACGTAAATAATTGGCCGATTGTTCTTGAATTCGGATCTTTAAAAGGTCTACGACTAGAAATATACAATGATTTAATTGTACACAATTTGCAGCAAACAAACATTTGACCATCTGTGGTGAACTACATCATCAATTAATGCAGGAATTATTGTAATTATGGTTGGTTCAAACAAAAGCGAGCTTTGTTTAAGTCGAATCAAAACAAAGCTATTGTAAATCATGGTTGTGCATGTTTATTTCTTTACTTCTGGTATGATGGTACGGAGTATATAATCGCCCTTCTCTGTATGCAGCTGGATAGCCGGCCAGTCGTGCAAGTACTACCACATATGGTTGGATTAATCAAACTTACCTAGTGTTTTTGTCGCCGTTCTAAGAATGCCGAGTGAATACATTGCCACACACATACACAATGCATACCGGGTGTACTTTTGCCCTTGCCTTTTTTGGTATTTCGGTATCGATGGTGAAGATTTTTAAAGTTACAGTAAATAATTAAACCATTGTACTTTTTTTGTGCAACAGTTTGCCTCGAGCAGCTCGAGCTACGATGACAAAGTGATTCGTTCGTCCCTCCATTCTATTACCAAAAGAAATCTGTACACTTTTCGTATGCTCATATGACTCATAAATCCACATAGATATCGATTATAAAATGGACACTTTATATCCTTCAGATTTCCTCTATCTGGAATACCGGTATTCATCGATCAAATAGTGGGAATCTTGAAATATCGAATGTCTAAAATTATTAATGTTTTAATTTTACAAATGAACAAAATGCGTTTCTTACTGTGGTTATCGACAATTTTCCGTTGCAGTGTCAAGAAATGTATTTTTTACGTTAATCATTTTTTCTCGAAAACGGCTTGGAGTGGATATTTGAGATTTGAAACAATATTCGAGGGCAGCCGACGGTCATTTGTCCTTGGCGATACCATTTTCCGTTTCAGAGTTATTACGTCAAATGTGCGATTTTTCAAAATTTTGCTTCGATACACGATAACTGTCGAAAAATGTAATGATTTGATGAAATTTTCTGGATACGGGCCTTTTAACGGTCTTCCGAAACCTATTGTATTGGAGAATCAGAAAAAAGCGAGAATTTTAATTGGTCTGTATTTTTGGTCACTTTTGGTCGTTCTAGCGCCGAAAAAGTAGCGAGGTTTGAAAAAACCGAGATGACAGGGAATTTAGAGGAAAATAACTGTTGATACTTCACTATTTCAAAAATGTCGGGAAAATGGAAAACATCTTTTTAAGGTAAAACAAAATGTATTTTTGTTTATAGAAAATTGTGGAGCTAGTTCAATTTAAACTTTTCGCCATTTCGAGTTTTGACACGACACGTCACAACATAAAATTCTATTACTGGAAAACCGAATAGTCTACAATCTACTACAAAATTGCATCGATCCCATTAAAAATGACATTAGCGTTGGCCATTCTATGTTTGCTCAATTTGGGCTACATGCACCCGCGTTTGTTAATCAAATCATAGCCAGAAGGGCCAGACGCATTGTATTATTTTATAATATGCGATGCGCTTAAACCGACTGACTCACTTCACTTACGCCACTAACTCGCTATAGAAGCACGGTTATATTCTTATTTGAAATTCGTAAGATGTATTTATAATAGGTAATATAATTATGTAGTAGTATCAATTTTCTTACAAAAATGACGTGAAATCGATAATTTCAAATAAACGGAATGTTCCCTCTGTTAATGCTTGATATTCTCTTACCCGCATAGTGACAGAAAGTATTATATTGCACAGATTATTCGCATAAAATGAAGAATGGGGAATGAAAGTAGTCTAGTCCTCAAGGTACAAGCGATTTACTTGATGGACCCGGCTAAGATAAAGATAACTGCTCTTTTCATTAGTGTACGGGTTCATTGAAGAGGTATGACATGCCATGCCGGTGGTTGATGAGGCAGGAGTGAAAGACAATCTGTTCTTACTGCTTCCCACCGAGATCTTATGTCATCATCACCCCTTTTTTATTGAGCTTGTCGTATTTTGTTTTCAAATTTTTAGTTGAGACCTTGATTGTCAAATTAATTCTCAGTGATTGTCCGAAATGAACATCTAAAAATGAGCACACTTTTTTTGTAATCAAATGATTTAAAAATTTAAGGCAAGTTTTTGTTCAAGACATATTGGATTTGATTTTCTATCGTTGTATTAATAGCAAGCTATATTTTAGGTATATGTATAGATTTTCAAAAAAAATGATTACTGTTCATTCTATAGCTCTTAGTTATTTTATTCTACTTAACGTCCATATCAATATATTTATACTAAGTTTGATATTGAAGTCTAAAATTTGTTCGTGAACAAATAGATAAATCGATCGAAATGATATATTAGAATCAGTATTACATGAAGTTTAACGAATAATTATTCTTTCTGAGGATTTTTTTTTAATTTTTATATAAAATTCCAAGGTAGATAGTAAATACTACCGGAAATTCGTATTTATAAAAAATATATTTTTGAAATAACGAAGTCTAGGCTACAAACAAATGTAAGTGATTTAAAAATGATTACATTTACTAGCTTAGATTTAAAAAAAATTTATATAAGATTCCAATAGGGATAGTAAATACTATCAGAAATTCGTATTCATAAAAAAGATATTTTTGAAATAACGAAGCTTAAGCTAGAAACAAATGTAATTGATTTAAAAATGATTAAATTTACTAGCCTAGATTTTTGTAAAATTTTTATATAAGATTCCAATAGGAATAGTAAATACTATCGGGAATTCGTATTCATAAAGAAAGATATTTATGAAATAACGAAGTCTAGGCTACAAACAAATGTAAGTAATTTAAAAATGATTACATTTACTAGCTTAGATTTTTTTCAATTTTTATATAAGATTCCAAGAGGGATAGTAAATACTATCGGAAATTCGTATTCATAAAGAAAGATATTTTTGAAATAACGAAATCTAGGCTACTAGGGTAATTTATTCAAAAATGATTCCATTTACTGACTTAACTTTGAAGGTATGTGTATATTTAAGTATATCTACTACTTTAATGTAATTTTCAGAAACTGAGATTCGTGTTATTAGAAGAAACGTTTTACGAATCATACATTATATTAAATCCTTACTTTCGGCATAGAATTGTCGCAAACCTACACCTAGGCCAAAATTGTACGCAACAACGCTTGACTTTTAATATGACATTGCCTTTTCATATTATTCTTTGACTAGAACTAACTACCTATTAGTCCATTGGAATTGGAATTTTTTGCATACAAATTTTGAACGGCATATAGTTCTGGTTTCTTAGGAAGGTTTTGACTTCTAGAACACTAATTTCACAACCCGCAGATGAACGGAGGGGTGCTTTTTAAGATATATATATACACATTTTTTTGGCGTTTTTGGCTGCTTTTCGCAATCTTTTTTGTCGTATAATTTATTTTTCTGTGATGCGACATTTCGCCGCTAGGGCCTGCCGTAAAAAAAGTATATATGTTGTACTTTTCCGGCTATTTTTTGTATTTTACGTGAAAAATATAAATCGCCACTAGAACGCGCCATAGAAGGTGTGCAATTATAGATTTTGGAGCGATTATCATATTTTCAGTACGAAATACTAATTTTGATGAAAATTGTCAAGAGAGCAAAGTTGGAGAACGGAAAATTTACCACTTTTTCAAATTACTTATTTTTGCCGCTAGAAGGCGCCAATTTGATATAGGATCACATATGTTCACAGTTTAGGCAATTTTTAGAATTTCGAGTTTCTTTTTCCTTTTCTCTTTTTTTTTTAATTTTTTTCATCAATTTTTGCAAAAAGATACAAAGAAGCTTATGAATCTATCTGGTGTGAGTCAAAAAATTAATTTTTTTAAACGAAAATAATAATTTTTTATTAGCATACTAAATAATCATACTTCTTCAAAAAATAATACTGTACGCTATGTACTTCTTCCTCCGACGATGATGCTTCAAGTAGATTATTCAGCAAACTCATATCAATATCAGGGTCAACTTCAATCTCAATCAACCGCAAGATTCTACGGCGCATTCTAGAGGAGAAAATACGTAATTTCAGAAATAACTTTTGCAAACATAAAAATAGGAAATTTTCCGTTCTACAACTTTGTTCTCATGATAATTTTCACCAAAATAAGTATTTCACACTGAAAATGTGAAAACCCACTTGAAAAGCTGATTATCTATAGCCGCGCATCTGCTACGCAATTTCAAAAAAAAGTCTTGGAACATAAAACATCTACAACTTACCTCTCCTGGTAATTTGTTATACCGTAATTCATATTTTTCACGTAAGATGCAAAAAATAGCCGGAAAAGTACAATATAAATTTTTTTACGGCGGACCCTAGCGGCGAAATGACGCATCACAAAGAAAATAAATTATGACAAAACAGATGTGGAAATGATATTTAAAAGTCGATTCTTGTATTTATTAATTAGATATTTTTCAAATATTACGTTATTATAGAATCTGTATTGAAGAAATATTAATAACATGTTCCAATCATGAATGCTTGTTATCACATCTGGACTTTCCTCCATTTTACCAAAATTTTAGATTATAACCTATATTCTTTCGATTATATAAGACGCATCTAAAAATTCTTCAATAATATTCTGTCTCGCTCACATAATGAATATGAATACTAAATGTCACCATTTATAATAACGCTTCGTTTAGAACCAACCCATCATTTAAATTAATTAATATTCATGGGATATTAATTTCATAATGTATTGACTTGATTATACCAATCAAGTATCGATATTATGCATATACATTTCAGTTAAAAATAATTTAGGTACAGTAACAAATGCACCATAAGCAAGAAACTTCAACACATTATCCATAGTTTTTTCTACCTATTAATTTCACGTTCGTAATTGACAATTTAATGAGTCTCTGAAACCGAAGAATGAAAAATTGTTTATTGTGCCTATGACTCGATTTCTTTCTCTTTCCTCTTTCAGTATTGTGGATAGAGAGATTTTCTTTATTGTTGTTGACTTAAAGGTCAGAGATCATACGTCAATATGGTACGAGATCCACTTTTAACTTTGACCCGAATCAATCCGTTTTAAGCAATAATTATAGCGTTCTTACATGTTCTCAACGTAGATTTGATTTGTTAAGACCTACTTCTAACTACGCTTTTTGTAGCACATGAAGAATCAGTTATACACTCAACTCTTGAAGAGATGATATTATCAATCATACATTCAGAATTACAAGCTATTATAGTTTCATTATTATGATTTATTTCCAGTAGGTTTCCTTAGATATTTCTTATAAATTGATATTATTTCCAATGGCGAGGTATTCCGGCTTCCATTTGTTTATAGGTTTGACATCGATCGTCCATGTTAAAAATCTGTGATCAATTATTGATCACGTGACTTCCCTCAAAAGTTAGGAAAATATCTTTCGGACCCTCCTGCGGGTCAAATGTACATGATTGTAGAAAATATATTGGAAATGATTTAGAAACCGCTAAAGAAAAACGTTACATTATACTCTATGTTGAAATTTTAGTCAATAGGAGTACATACTTCTACATGTGATATATATTTATAACCAGAAAAACACTGTTGTCATTATTGTTCAGTAAAATACTATAATTCTATTTCAAAAACTGAAGACGGATGTCAAAAATACCACTACAACTTCCCTAAAAACTATACAGTTACTATTTCCAGCATTTTAGAGCATTTCAAAATTTCATATCCCTACGACCAATAGGAACGGCGCAACCGTCTCCACAGTTAAAACGCACGCGCACACAGGCATCATCTTGAAAATAGTTTACATCGATTCAGAAAGTCTCAAAACGGATATTTCAGTGATAATTGGGCAACACTATTTTAGACCGATTACAAGACTTCCGTTATACAACGTATAGTATGTTTTTCTCTGAGTATTATTGGAGAAGCGTATGTTTTGAATCTGAAGAGTCAACGAGATTTCGGAGATTGTCATGCTGGGAATCGAATTTTACATATCCTATTCCAACAGATCGCCATCATCTGGTGAACCATGGTTGGATAAAACCTCTTCTAGGGCCGTCGCTCGCAAGCAAACAGCATACCGTGGATGCCACGGAAACCCCTGCGCCCAGAGACCAGCACGGAACATGATGAAGCCAGGAATATCTGCAATCATTCAATAGACGTATCGAAAGAGGCATATAATTCCGAAATAAGATCAAACCTTATTCTCCGATGCAATTGGAAGAAAGATGGTACAATGGCTAACACCAAGAAGAAAAGCCAAAATTTTTGCCGAAATGTTTGCATAGCAAATTTCACTTCGGATTCACAAGGAAAGAACCCTCTTGTGGAATAGGTCATTCGCTGCAATTTTGGCATACATTGACCAAAAGATTTGTCGAAAATCCCCATGACATGTAGAGTTTATTGGATCTTGAAATAAACGATGACTTTATGAAGATATTGATTTATTCGTGTTACCAGCAAAATAAAATCATCTATGCGTTTCTGATATGGTAAAAACCTTTATCATTCCATCTCTCTTCCCCCTCTCTCTGCCTCATCCAGCCATACAAATGGAGATACAAAAATTAACAATAAATAAAACAATCCAAAATGAAGGATACATCACCAGCAGCATGTACAACCCGATATAGTAGTCACCTGTCGGGTTCTACCAGATGAATATAGATAATCGAAGAGGATGATAATAATTATGTTAATAAAAACACAGTACCTTTACGTATATTCATAATATCATATAGAATGTGGCTTATTCATGAGATGATGACCGGTAAGTTGTTTATCACCTGCTCGTGGCTTCTGAAGTTCAGAATTGAATTAACATAATCAATGCATTCAAATAGTTATAATCTGAATATCTGTATAACCGTCACCAGAAGAAATTATATTGAACGGACTACGTGTCCAATGGAAAATGAAGGTTGATCTACTTATTGATTATAAAACATGTCTTGTCGCCGTCTATAACCTAAAAATATCAAATTTCATTAAATGCGAGTAACAAAATATGTTTCAAACGTGTTACATGTTATACATATCAGGTTTCTTTGAGATTCAACTGGTAAATTAATCGATTCATTTTCGTCGGATTTACGTGAATAGAGTATCATAACGATTGAATGAATGATGATAAGCTTAAATTACCTCATGTTGATTCTTTTAATCAAATATAATCAGAAACAATGTTTTACTGTTAAAGAGATTTCTCGATATAATTTGAATTTTCTATGGCACTTCATTTTTCGTATCAAAAACTCAATATTTCAGAATTGTATATAAGCAGAAATTATTGAAAACACACAACCATATTACGTTTATTACTGGATTTGGGAAGCAACCTATATTTCAAAAACAGAGATCTACAGGATAACCCATAATAAGCCACTCATTTTAGTATTCGCATAAAATCCTTCTAACCTGAGTAAAAAAAACTTTTTATTCGCAATCATTATCGTAATAACTATTTTTAACCTGCAAGATGTTTGAAACAACGTCATTTCGGGATTAAAAGTGTTCTTGATTAGAAAATTACATTTCAAAAACGTCAAATGTTAAAGGTCAGTTATAGTTCAATATTTACAAGTTGTTTCTCTCTATTATTCCAGGTTCTATTTGGTAGGTACATGTTAGTTGGACAAATAGAGGAGAAGAGAGCATAGCCTCTGAAGGCACCAAATTTGCCAATAATGAAAGTACCTAACAGGGAAAGGTTATTTGTAGATACTTTATTGATACTATCATCTGCATAACTGATAAGTAACTTTCTAGCATCAGCAATAACTTGTGGTAGATCATTAATATAGATTAAGAACAAAGTAGGCCAATTATTCTACCTTGAGGAACTCTCATTTGTAGTGATAATTCCCCAGATATGAAATCTTGTCCACCCTCCGAAATTTTCCTCTCTGCGTTCTACATTCGAAATAGCTTTCCATCAAGGCTAATTGTTTATCTCTGACTCCGTATTTTTCCAGTTTTGCAAGAAGGATTTTATGATCGATCGTGTCAAAAGCCTTGGAGATATCAAGAAAAAGTCCGCATGGGATTTATTTATTTTCCAAGGATCTTATAATTGATTCAATGAATTCAAAAACTGCTGTTGCCGAATTATGGTCCTTAAGAAAACCATGTTGACTGTCATTGAAAATCTTGTATTTTGCGACAAAATCCATCAATCTATTGCTTAGTAACTTCTCATACAATTTGAAGAATGAAGAAAGGAGACTGAGTGGTCGGTAGTTTCCTAGATCATTTTTTTTGTAGAGTGGTATTATCAACGCGGTTTTCAGAGAGTGAAGAAAACTCCACATCTGAAAGAACTGTTCAAAATGTAGCATAATGGACTCACTATATTCATAATTGTTTCCTGTATTGTAAAATGTGATTACATATATTAACAGATTACATAAAAAACTCAAAATATTCAGAAACCACATACATGAAACAAGAATTAAAACAAATAAACACCTAAAGATTCCTCTAAGTCACAAAAATATAAATCTGAAATTCATTAATTATCTTGCACCAAAAAAATACAATCTATTACCATCGGAAATTGTATATGTGTGTATATGTATATGTATATAATATCATTAATAAATAATTAAATATATTAGTATGTAATTCGATGCACTATTTTTCTACTTTCTTCCCCCCAATAGCGATGTAGTTATTATAAATGAAAACCAAAATCAAAATGGCTCAATAGTAGATTTTATTTCAGCATAATTTCATGCACAATTGACCCATTTTCAGTCACGACAAATCAATAAGTCTGACAATAAAGAATAATTCGACCTTTGTACATTACAAAGCTTGAGCATTTCTCAAGATACGTTCTTCTATAGGGTTTGTGAAGGAATTTGTCATGCTCGCACAATAGGTACTTCTGGACAAGGCTCCGTACCTATTGTTTCGATATTGTCGAATAACGCTACCGTTACCACACGTTACTCGTATAAAAGTCAATTTACCTTTGTTTGATCACGTACATAGAGTAAATACAATGAAGCACGTCTGTGTTTATTCATTTACGCCGATCTGTTCGATAGGCGGTCTGCCAGTAGCTTGTAGTATGCGATAGTAAAGTACATAAATAGAGGATTTCTAAGATACCATCGCCGCTTGTAATAATGAAGGGTTCAAATCTGCAATCTACCAGTATATCCAATAATTGACTATCGTAATGCGCTTGAAATTACTCAGCGTCTATTGCGCTTATTGTAAAAATAGAGTTTAATCAGGTAGCCAGATGCGTTAATTCATGATCAACACAATATCTTGCAATTTAATATTTTAATTGAAAATTATCTCAGTCAATTTACAGAAACATATAGGATCACGTCAGAGCAATTTAATTAATTCATAGAATATGGAGATTTATAGTTACTTTGTTGTTTTTTTCTATTACGTTTATAATAAGAGCGCTTTCATTGCTGTATTTTGCTGAATTTATGGAAGTCAACGTGATACTTGTTGAACATTACATATTAGGAATATTGTAAAAACTAGAATATGATACATTGATGAAGTATGAATATAATTCAGAATAATATTGGGGTACTTTTTGTAGAAAACCGTTAATATATTTAGTGCAGTCAAATGGGTATTGGACCCGTAAATCCTTGGGAAATGGATCGATTTGGATGGAACAAAGTGCATTCTCTTCAGAATGTCATCAGAAAAAAAGTTGATCACGAATAAAGTTGCGCAAATTGCTTATATTGTTTATAAACAATAAATAAACAATTAAAATGCAAAATTTGACGGTTTTTGATCAAATAAAGACTATTTTTGGTCAGTGAACATGTGAAACTAGTTAAACAAATACTTGAATCAATTTCATTTGTTATAAACAATTTATTTATTAACAAAATAGATGAATTCGACCAAAAATCCGGCTTTATGGTCGTTTTCGAATAATTGCAGTATTCTGAGTTCGATTTTATCGTCAATATCGTCGAATGTATACCCACAAATTTGCTAATTTGTTATAAACAAATTATATTTATTATTAAATATACGAATTTGACCAAAATGTCCAGTTTATAGTCGTTGTCGGATAATTTTGGCTTCCTGAGTACGATTTTATTGCTATTTATGGTCTTTAAATGCATACACACATTTTTGAATTGTTATAAACAAATTATTTATGAACAAGAATACGAATTGTGCCAAAATTCCAAGTGTATGTGTATTTAAAATTAATCTATATTAATAATCAAATAAATTATATCAAAAAATCAAAACAAATAAATATGTATGTTGCTAGAAAAATCTCAATTTTTAATCGCATAAGTACATTTCATCAATTTTGTCAAAAAAATTAAGTTCTGAGTGTGCATGTTATATAAAAATTAATAAAAATATCACATTTCTTTTTTCTTTATTTGTTAATAAATAATTTGTTTAAAATGATTTTTCTAAATAACATTCTTTTCGAATATTTGGAGAACATTCTACTCAATTTAAGAAATGGGTGTTGGATTCAAATGGATGGGACTCCCGTACATCTCGCTGCTATAAACCGTATGTGGCTAAACAATCATTTTCCTGGGCGATGGATCGGTTGGTTAGCTCGAACAGCATGGCCACCTCGCACACCGAACTTGACTCCCGTTGAAAGCATTTCCCGGCCCATGGTTATCTGAATTTTTTTCATATTTTGAATTTTTCTACCACCCTGTGAAGTTTGGCACATATACTTCGGGACATCCTGTATTTAATCTACAAAAGTGTCAGGAAATTTTCATTTTAAACTTCAAGTGACGTCATAGGATATTTTATTGCAAATTTTGATAGTTTGGTGTGACAGCATGTAAAAATAGTTATCATTTCATTTTCTTTTCTTTCCTTTGTTATGATATGTATGGATTTGAGAGCGCAGAGCGGGCACCCTAGAAATTTCGCCCTGGGCGCCGGTAGTGTTAAAACCGGCACTGCATATATGTTGAAGTATTCGTCTAAAGTGCATAGTCTGCGAGTTCATTATTTGTAGTCTCATATTACTGGACGGGATAAACGTAAATGCCCACACGGTCTACAGGTCTGGCAACCAACACCATATGCTATACCGACTGAAGCACATCACCGAGTTGACAAGAATTTTAACAACATATTACTTATTGGCAATAAAACTTGCCGCCGTATAAACGAGTTTCTTTTTATGTAGAGAATAATACTTCTCGAAGTGAGAATGGTGGCAAAACAACTGTCTAAATGCAAATTAATTAATAATGTAGATTTTCGGACACCTATAATATATCTGACGATATCTACAATATGTGGTAGTCGTTTCTGTACTTTTGTACACGTTCCAGACTGAAATCTCTGTTCCATTACGTCGTCCATTAGCGGCATTCTATTTTCATTGAATTTGATTGCAGCTGTAAGTAAGGTATTCTACTTTTTATGATGCTGTAAGAACGAGTTTTGATTCAGTTGTTTTAGGTAACTAAGTTTTAAATTCATCCCTGAGAACCTAATTTAACCTTGTATTTATAAATCGGAAGCTATATAACAGTTCCACTAGTGTGAAATAGTATGAATGCCAGAATCTTATGTCAAATATTTAGCTATTATAGTATTTATGAAGAAGAAATATAGTATTCATACTTTGAATTTTATGGCGGTCCCACCAACAAGACTAGTATGAATTTAATGTTTCATCCATACCTGGATTGCCGAAACTCTGTGCGTGTGTATGATTCTAACGAATAACCTATGGGTAAACAAAGACACGTGGACGGTGATACTCGCCAGTTTCGGACTTAAGCGGTGGTTACATTAAATGGATATCAGTAGCCGCTCGTGAACTTTTTAAGAGAGGAGGCTGGACACAAAACGTTTTTTTAAAAATATACTCTACTCAGCCAATTAATTTAATTTTTGCACAGCGACCGTACCAGCTACTTCAGTGACAAAATTAATTGTTGCCCAGCAAGAACCAACGTGGAGGTGTATAGTTTCTTTTGGCAAAAATTTTTTTGTTCGTTTTTTGTTTTTTATTTTTTTTTGGATTTTTGATATTTTTTCTTTTTTTTGGAATTTTTTATATTTTGTTTTTTTTATTAATTTTATTAACTTTTTTTATATATTAACGGAATTCTACGGTCTTTAGTTTGCAAAAAATGATCAATAATATTAACATAAAATGTATCATTTTGTTTTAAGTGTTTTGCTAAATCTTTTTCAATAAATATCAAACTAATATTGTATAAACGATTTTGGTCCATTGTATTTCGCATGTAAGTTTTAGTTGATTTGAGAGTAGAAAATGATCTCTCCACCGATGCCGACGTGACAGGAATGGTGACTGTCAAACAAAGTAGTTTATAAAACTCAGGTAAAACTTGTTGCAAATCATTGTCTATCATATATTTTAATTTTATCATATCGGCGTGACTGTCGTACTGGCCTAAAATATCTTTATCTGAGTATATAACGCATAATTCATTGTGCAGTGTTATTTTATCAAAAAAATTATATTTGAGAACTAACTTATCTAAAAGTGTATTATTATGATCGCATTAACAATATTCTGTTTACCGGTTAATTTAAACTTAATACTCGTCGTTATATGTTCCTGCGATTTTTCATGTCTGTCTAGGCCACGAGCTAAATTTTTCAAATCATTATAACCCAAGTGCCCCCAACATGAAGTTGTATCTGATGTAAATAGCAAGCAATACCAGCAATATAATTTATTGTGTACCTCAGATCCCGTTAACCATACATATTTTTTATAATTATCAGTATTAAATGATCGATTTTGATACTTCCCTGATATCACTAATCCTTTCAAATCCGGTAAAGGCCGTTTATTAAAAAAAACACTTCTATCATATGTTAATCCACTAAATGAATTTTCTAAGAACTCAGCAACTAAGTCACTCATCATTTTAACGTTCACCGATTAGATAAATTATAACTTAACTACTTAACCTTACTTCGCCTCGCGGAACAAAAACAATAACTAACGGAACACGTGTCGCATTCTTTTAGCAGCGGTCGCAAGTAATCGTATTTCATTCGACCGACGAGTGCGTACGAGAAGCTAGCCTACATAGAGTGTTGCCATATTCGCTGTTTTACCCTACTTGGCAATTGAACTGGTTGGAAAAACGGCAACTGTGTTGACCACACGTATTTAGCGTTTGAGATATATAGAGAATCTAGCCTCTGGCCACTGTTGCCAGAATAAAAATAACTACTGAGAACGGGGAATTAATTGTAAAATTTAAAGAATTATCAGAGAAACAGGAAATAAAATGGAGAATGATCATTAAGATAAATTGGTGAGGAGGCTGAGCCTCCTTAGCCTCCTTCGAGGAGCCGCCACTGATGGATATTCATTATTTAATAAAAATTCTAATCAAGAAAAAAGCATTATTCAAACAAAATATGATTGCACGAAGTCACTATATTTTTCATAAGCTCACAGCTTTGAATTCACCTATTAGTGGAGGAAATAAAGCAGAAAAGATCGAATAAAGTCGGCAGATCCGATTTTAAGGATTTTTTTTAATAGATGGAAGTCATTTAAAAAAAATGTTAAACGTGCATTTAATTGTGTGTCAACCCTTACGTCTGCAGATTGATGAATTTTGCAATAAATTTTTTGTTGCAACATTTTTATCATCAAAAAGAAATTTACATTATATTGCTACTTTTAAATCGAATACTGTAGACATTGTTAAACATTTATTTGAATTTGAATATTGAAATTTTTTATAATTATTATAATGTTGTAAATTGGTCTCTTGGATCTCCTCATCATGCTTTATTTCTATGTGGCTGAAGGAAACCTCTGCCTTCTACCTATTGTTTATGTGTTAACGAAATATAAAGAACATTTTCTTTTTAAACGTAATGTACCTGCAATATCATAATTGGTATACCTGATCACTAATTGATTTTCTTTTATTTTCAGTTGTACATCAAAGTATGTTGGGGAATACTGTCAACACCTGAATCCTTGTCACACTGGTCCCCGGTGTCAAAATGGAGGCTCGTGTGAAGTTCTCCTGTCGGTCGATGGATCTCCTAGTTTTAAGTGTAACTGCCCTTTTGGATTTAGCGCCTCCCTGTGTGAAATACCTATACCAAACTCTTGCGATAAACGACCATGTTCGAACGGTGGTACTTGTACATTGTTATCCCTGAAGGAATATCAATGCGCTTGTGCGCAGGGTTATACAGGTGAGTTTTAATTATTCAAAACGTGAATGTAGAGAAAATATTAAAATGAATATTTGCAGAAAGTTGGCCTAATTAATGGTAGGTTTCGAGAAATTGCATATTTTTTATCGCAAATTTTGTGGAACATGTTATTTCTGAAAATCGCGATTATATCTCCTAAATACCAATTAAAAACAATTTTTAAAGTTGATTCTATGTACAGATATCGTATATATATCCGGTATGGTAATTGAAGACTGTTGCGAACTTAAAATCTCAACCTGTTCTGTCCATTAAATAAATAAATATTGCAGAATAAATAAAAAACTTTGTACAGTATATGATTATGATCAAAATTCCTTCATAATCGTCTTCAGAGAGATTTATATTGGATAAAACCAAACGACTAATTTTCAACCGGGCCAGGAAACAATCTTACAACTTACGTTGTTGTTAAACTTCTAGAAGAATAGAGGAAACATATTGTTTCTGTAGAATGGAAAATAAGATTAGAAAAAACATTCTTTGATAATAGGTACGTTCATTTAATACATGGAAAAGTTCCACTATATTTTGTATATATCATTATGACAAAAAAACAATGTTGCCAAAAAATAATAGAACAAAACCATCACTTAAAATAATGATGGCATACAAATTCATATTTCTTTCTACAATAATTGTATAAACACTATATGAGGTACCACTGTAATGCATTATAATTAACACCGTTTGTTTTACTTAAATTGTAACTTATCTAATGCTTTTTACAACTGGGACGCAGCCATTATCAAAGTCATATGTAACCTGTTTCTAAAACTAAGATTATGAGAGGAAACGAAATACATAAGGTCAAATTTGGGAAAAGATTATTTACAACCAGGAATAAAGTAGTCATTATGCTAATTCCAATGGATGAAAGTGTCCTGGCTGAAAATATTACAGGTAGTCAATATCATATGATTAAACATATAATTACTTCGGAAGTTGGAGAATAAAACTCAAATTTTACACAAAACTTTTAACATTTAATTTAAAAATGCTGACAAATTGTTTCACCACACTGTGGCATTATCAAAGCGAGGAGTTATCAACTAAAGCTAAATCTAAAAGTATGTAAGGTATCAGGGATCAGAATGTGGTACAAATTGAGGGATGGGGGTGGATAATGGTGGGAGTGTGTTTACAAAATTGTTAACAAGCGGTGAATTATATGTGTCGATTTGATCATTTAATATTACATTTTTATTGTTTTTTGTAGTGTTTCAATATTTCTATGGATTCTAATGTATTAAGTTTATGTCCTTTTTCCTGAATATGTAGAATATCAGGATTAAGGGTATTCAGGAAAAAGGACATAAACTTAATATATTAGAATCCATAGAAATATTGAAACACTCAAAAAACAATAAAAATGTAATATTAAATGATCAAATCGACACATATAATTCACCGCTTGTTAACGATTTTGTAAGCACACTCCCACCATTATCCACCCCCATCCCTCAATTTGTACCACATTCTGATCCCTGATATTCAAGGACATAGTTTCAGATTTAGCTTTAGTTGATAACTCCTCGCTTTGATAATGCCACAGTGTGGTGAAACAATTTGTCAGCATTTTTAAATTAAATGTTAAAAGTTTTGTGTAAAATTTGAGTTTTATTCTCCAACTTCCGAAGTATTATGAATTTACACTAGGTAAACGCCGAAACCATAGATACATATAATTACTTATAATACGTGTTCCTGGAGTTAACCTGAGGCTTATCGAAGTACCTACTTGTAATAATGGATTGTGTTCGATGGGAGATACATCAAAATTCAATAAATGGTCTCTATGCTCATACATTTATATTTCTTCCAATGTCCCTAATAGTCCAGTCAAAAGTGTGAAAAACATCTAAAATTTTATAGACCACACGAAATTCTTTTTGCATCATATTCAGGATTGCTTACACATCGTTAGTTAAAGAAAATAGGGCTCTTGATTAGTACTATAAATAAACAATGAAAAACCGTTTTCAATTAACAACTGTCTTTTATAACAAATGGAATATCTCGGGCTTTTTTAATCCAACCATTCTGAAATTTGATACCAGGAAACTTTCTGGTTCGCTGAACCCGACTCTGATATCGGAAAATGGAAAATCTGGCACGTTTGCTGGAAAGCCCAGAAAATTATACCAAATCTTAGCAACAAACAACATTTTCCTCGGACTTGAGTGGTATTGAAATAATAAGATGCCGTGATGTGTCTCGGTATAAATTTCACTAAAAAAATTCTGGAAAATTTTAGAAAATTGCGTCGTTTTCCTTCATATCCCTGTCTCGGTCCTCGTCCATCGTGTCAAATTTTTTGTGGTTCCTGACTATTATTTTTTTGTTATAAAATCGAAAGCGACTATAGTTCTCCCGAAAACTTCGAAAAATGAAAATTTGCCATATTTACACGACAATCTTTAATTGTTATTTTGTTTTTCGAAAAATTTCAGACAATAATTATGATGAGAATTTCAAGTATTTTTTATTATGATATGTACAGTACCTCTTTCAAAGCAGGTAAAAAAAGAGCAGGTGTTCTTAAAGCATCAATAATGATGTTTACCATAGAGATCCCATACACAAGATACCTTATTACTCGAATAACACTGACTACAATTTTTTAAAAAACAAAAGAATTAAAGTTAGTCGTGTAGAAATGGTAAATTTTCATTTTCCGGAGTTTTCCGGAAAACTATCATCGATTTTGATTATATGATCATAAAATAATATTCAGCAACCACGAAAACATATAATTAGACATTAATTAGACCGAGATAGGAATATGAAGGAAAAATAACGCAATTTTCCACTATTTTTCCAGAATTTTCCTCCTTTTAGTGAAATTAGTACCGAGACAGATCACGGTATCTTATCATTTCAATACCACTCAAGTTCGAAAAAAAAATTCGTTTTTTGCTAAGATTTGGTATAAGTTTTCCAGCAACTTTGGATTAAAAGAAGCCGAGATATTCCATTTGTTATAAAAGACATTCCATTTGTTATTTGAAAATTGTTTCATTAATAGTAATAATCAAGAGCCCTCTCTTTTCTGACTAACGATGTGTAAGCATCCCGAACACGATGCAAAAAGAATTTTGCATTTCAGACAAAAGATGTGTGGATGGGATTGATACGGCATGACATTCTAAACAATATTAAGTTCATAGAGCATATTGATCATTTATCATCGGCTAACAAAATAATACAAATTATTGCATTGTTCTCTGGAGGTAATAGTTCAGACAAAGTAACATAGGCCATTCCAAAAATCTGTTACAAAACCAAATATACTAATGATTTGAGTTATTTCCGGAAGATAGTGGCTTTGTTATTTACTCGATTCTGATATAAAACCACAAAAATGAATAATTGAACTATTTCCGGAAGATAATGAGTTAGACAGTATGGTTCCAGCAAGATGGCACCCTCCATACTATAGAGCAAATATAAACCTAGTACAAATTGGTATAAAATCGATGGAATCTTTCTATCCCGATTCTCGGCCACTACATCTGTGATTCATTCTTTCATCCCTGTCATCGATGAATGGCTTCCAATAACTGCACCAATGCCTACCTGCGAAAATCGAGCGGTGTTCCACCTCTCAAGTGGACATGGTAATTTTGAAAGCCATCTCTTCATCTCTTCATCTCACCTACATCCCGAGGAATGTCAGGAACTACTTTAGCAATTTTTTGTGGTACCATCTCCAGAATTGTTTAAAATTAAGTTTTTGACATTCTAATAAAATTACGGAAACCGCTTGCGACATCTATATTCAAATTCTACTTTTCTTCATTGTCGAGGATACCTTAATCCACCAAGGCCTCCTCAATCATTATTATTTTTCAAATAATAAACGCAGCATAAGTCCCAGGAGCTGTTTCATGATCCAATGTAACTGCTAAAATCACTGTGGACGTAAAACATTGTATCATCTCAGTTTCAGTCGGGTGACTTTATTTCCGAGTAGACCGATTTTCTTATATCTGTATTTGTACCATATACCTATTATCCTAAGGAGACGAATCATCTGATTCATAAAACTTCATTTGACTTGTCGCAATGACAAAGAAAACCAACGGACCTCTTTGTCGTCGAGTCATAATTACTCCTTATTGTCAACGGTGTAACTATGATTGAAAACTTGGTACAACTTGTAAGGCAATACCGATTCGAAATAGCTACGAGAAATACGGAAGCTGTCAAATTGCGTAGTACAGAACAAAGTCCCTATTCATAAAAGGTGCGCGGCGTTGTCGCCTTCTGAACAAATGATGCAATGGAATAGAATAGTTCTATATTTAAAAATTTTAATATTCTATAATTCGATTGTATATTGCAGGTTACCATAAATTATGGAATATTTTTCAGAGAAAATGACATTTCAACAGTATTATTTCTAATATAACCAATAAATAATGCTAGGAACGTTTTTATAATGATTACAAAGCTCAATCCGGCACACAGAACAACTAATCCGGCAACAGCACATTCCATACGGCCATACTTGTAATATACAGCGGTCTGAGTGGCCCGAAATCTTGACAATGTTTGATCGTGTCGTGTTTAAATGTAAACAATTATGTCTCCTTAGGATAATAGGTCTATGATTTGTACTGACTTTCCGTCAGTTGTTTCCCAATTTGAACTAGGTTTCAGAGTGCTTGATGGATAAGCAGGAAAAACGTTAACGAATAGCCAGACAGCTGAGCCGACCTGCCTCACTTGGATCTTTTCTCATGGAGCTACTCAAAAGGAAGAACATATTATAAGTTATGTATTCTGCCTAAAGTAGCAAAGTTCAAATAAAAATCGACGTAGCCAAGTTTACTTTCATACTATCAGTTGTTTTATGGTCACGTTTCATTACTTTTTGTCTATACAGTATAATATGAAACGATATATCAACTATTTCAATTTTATTGCTATTTCTCTCCTAAATAGGTATAGTAGGTATTGGATTATCAAGATTCGATATATCAACTCCCAAGATACTTGGAACTGATAAAATAGATAAACGATCAGATTCTTATCTAGTTTAGTAAACATATCCATGTAACGGATAACGTTCCATTGATGCTAGTTTCCATAAAACATTTTTTCGAATTATAAAGTCAATCACATACTGGTTTTTTTCGAAGATGGTGGAGCTTCTGAAGAAACATTTGTGATCAAATATGATCGGAATTTGAAACGATCGGTTCTTATATTCAAATAAGAACATTTCAGTTTTCATTTCAGTTTTATTAAGAATAAAAATTACCATTATTCATGAGTATAACTAGTCACCTATTCCAATATACTGAATTTATTCGAAATTCATTTCGTAATATGGATGGAATAACTAGTTATATGCATTTGTTATTCTGTTTAAGGGAGGCCAAAATTCCTCACTATTAGTTTATTAAGTTCGTCGAAATAGAATAAAGTAGTTAAATTACGAATATTATTAACCATCCCTTCATAAATTGTTGTTATTTATTTGATAAATGGTCCCTTCTGTTGAATATTCAATTCACATCCAAGCATCATATCCAAAACTAGAAGAGATTCATCTGACTTTCGGTTTCATTTAGATACTTTTGAACATTCCATTAGTAGGCAGGTATATTTTAGAATGTACTATATGTGTTATTTGAGAAATCCATTCATTCCTAATTTTCTAACTTATCAGGAAATGAGGAATGAAACAAAAAAATGAATCATTTGACTTTCTCAAATAACACGTATAGTACATTTCAATACTGTTCAAGACATAGAAAATTTTCCACAATATTATAGAGAGGCCATAATATCAGTAAAAAATGCTTAGATTCTGCTCACATTTTTCCTTTTGCTTCAAATACAGGATTTTCTAAAGTTGTTTTTCCGCTAATCGGGGTCGCTGACTCCCCTTACGTAAAAGTTTTTAGCTTTTTATGTTGATTAACTACATTTTTGAATTCCAAAGCTTCTACCTACTGAGATTTCTTACAGATCATAAATTACATTCAGCCTCTTGCGACCAAGGTTGTGGGAAATTACTGCTTTCGAGGACTGTGCAATTTAAGGGTTTCATTTCTTCATAACTTTTGGAGGACAGCAACATCTTTTTTTGCACTTCACTCCCTCATTTTTAAGAATAAAATGCCACGTTTGCTCTCTGCGTACTAAAATATTTTAGTCTATATAGAATAATCCTTAGAAATAAAGAACTCATCCGTAGGGCTGTTGGTAGAGGGCTGATCTCATGAAAGAAGGGCACAGATTCAAATCTTACATAGGTCTTTTGTCATAACGATTTATCAATAATATTTTAAACCAGAAGAATGCTTTTCACACAATTTCATATACAAAAATCGGTAATGTTGAATATTTTTTCATATCTTTTATTGGCGAGATACAAAAATAGCGTATATTATACTAAAGTGCCTTTTAATACCGAGTAATTGAGGCCCGAGCGTAAGCGGGATTAATAGTTAAGCATAATTTATTTAATTAAACTAGCTCAACGCGAGAGATCCCTTGGAGAGCAAGTACATTTAATATAATTACAGAGTAGGAATTAAAATTAACTAATATACACAGCTTTACAAATGTCATTAGGGTTACAAAAAAATATATCAACAGTCAAACCGATCATCTCGTAGAATCTACACATTTGGAGAATGTTATGCAGAGTAGTAGATAAAATGTTTGTGTGGAACTGGTGCGAGCAGATGTAACATGTAAAATCAGTGTTGATAAATTTACAGGACAGTCAATCAGGTTAAGAATGACCTTATACATGAATAAAATACTATGAATTTTCCTACGTTTATATAACTCTAGGCAAGAGAATCTATTTAATAGAGCCTGGTGGGAAAATCCAATAGATGGAAATTTACCATCAGCTTTGAAGGCTAAATATTTTAAGAAACGTCGATTCACGCGATATATTTTGTTTATATAAATTTTACAATGGGGGTTCCACACAATTGGAGCATATTCGAGCTTAGAAAGAACATATGAATTGTATAATATTATTATTGAATCACTATTGTTAAATAGTCTTCAATTCCGGATGATGAAGCCCAGCATTCTGTAGGCGCTAGAAACAATTGAGTCAATGTGAGACGCAAATGACAATTTCTCGTCAATCAAAACTCCCAAGTCTCTGAAACTATAGGAACGAGCAAGGGCTATGTCAACAAGTTTGTAATTTTAAATAATATGCGTAATTTTCTTGGTGAACTCATTACAGTGCACTTCCTAATATTCAGCTCCAGATGATTGATGACACACTAAGTACTGAGTACATCCAAGTCATGCTGCAGTGAGATATAGCATAAAGAATATTTTACTGCCGAGTAAAGTTTTAAATCGTCTGCGTAACGAAGAAAATAACACACAAATAAAGAATACTTTCTGAATAAAGTGTAAAACCTATTTCTTGGTAATTTCATCAACTAGTGTCTCGTTATATTTGACTTCCAATGGCATTTGAAGTGTGGATTAGGTTAGAGATGTATTTCTTTTTTGAATGGCGAAACACATATATCGAAATAAGTTGATTTGGTTGAAAACCTCGTTTGAATTTATAGTTCCAGTTTGGTAGATACATAGAGTTCAGTAGAATGCTGTAGTTTACATAATTAAATGCATAATATTGAAACAATTTATGAGACTTTATCACTATTTGCATTTTATGTATTCATATTTGTGTTTGAATGCGAACCTATAAAGGAATATCGGTAGAGATATTAATACAAAATCATTTATGTAAAATAGCTATTTTGCTTTAATGATCGTCTTATGGATGTTAAATCTCTCTTTTAAACGATCATGGACGTCCGAAGAATATATATGTAAATTTAGAAATTCCATCGGTTGATTGAACTTGTAAACTTTGCTGATGCACTCTTCGTCTTTATTCAGCATGTTACATCAAAGAGCAATAAATATAAGTGAGCACAATAAAATTATGAATTTCAAACACGTCTCCCCAGGCTAACAACTGTAATACGTCGATAAATGGTATAGGATTGTTGAAGCTTGACCTAAAGAAAGTAATATATTGTTATCATCGCCGTCATCTATTGGAAATTTAGTATAATTTGTGCTTTAAATTCAGAAAATGATTGTTCTCTGTACCTGAATATATTGTTCACTTACGTTTCAGATGGGCGTAGTAGTGAATAAATATGAGTAGGTACAATCTTGATAATAAATTGTGTTTTAGTTGGTTTTTAATTATACATCTCACGGTAACATAATAAATTATGCAGATAAATTCAAATTAGTTTCACAAGTTCTCATATGGACTTTCCTTCTTGATTATACAGCATATTCACCAGCTCACCGTTCCCTAATGTCTAAAGATTGATTGTCTTCTAAATACTTTTATATCCAACATGTTACTATACACATTAATATATCCACTATCAAATTAATTGTTGTTTATTTTATATTAAAAGTCTATTACTTTTTAATATCAAGGTAATGTAAGCCGATAATTAATTTTTGATAGGTCACTTTGCAAAGATTTCTTTTGATCGGATACCGTTAGTTAAGTTAAACTTATGTGTAACATCTTCCTTCCAATCTTACGCCAGGTGGAATTATGCGCATATGTTATTATTTTGAACACACCTGGCTATTTCTCTAATTTTTTCCTTCTGGCTCAAGTGTTTTATAATATACATACGTAGACAGACAGAACAGTACCATGTTAGTTGTATTAATGTCGGTACTAATTATAGCATCCTCTGAAGATGCAAGAAAATGAAATGTCAATCATTTTGAGAAAGTGATTAACAATAAAAACTTTCACGAATTGAAAAGATATTGAGGTGCTAATTGTTTGAAGTCAATTGCAATATTTGAATGGAATTCATACCATCAAAAGATTCGCTGTTAATTTTGGTGCCATCATTGTTGTTGTTTACGGCATTATTTCCTCACAACTGACAAAAGTACAGAATAATTTCAAAATGTTTCAAATATTCGAGGAGAACGATACAGATAGGCTATTATAGGTTTACAGTTACAAAATGAAGATAATTATCGATTTTGATCAGAAAAGTTACAAGGCCCAAAATAGAGCCATGAATGATAAGGTCTCTCTAGATCGACCAGTAACATTTCAAACTAATAGTTTTGAATAGCTGTTTCGCTCTCCATAGACTTCACCGGCAGAACGAGACAGTTTGGGTCGTTGGTGTGGTCTGTGTCGCCATTTTGTAACATTCTCCATAACTTTTATAAAGTTAGAGAAATCTATCAGTCACTATTGAACATTGTTTGGTTTTCTTAGTGGGACATCTACTCGTAGATGGCGTGAGATATTTTTGGTTCTCTCCCGCATTTTATTAGTCGTTACATAAAACTACTAATTCTATACTAGTTCTATGCCATGAGAGAGCTGTCCATAACTATTAGTTTGTAATTTTACTGATATAATTATACTGGAGATACTTTATTACTGTCAACTAACAAAAGCTAACAAGGAATAAATGAATATCCGCTTATTTCTCAATTATTACATGAAATTATCTACAGATAATTTTTTTTTATTTTAATAATAATTCCAATGATATATCAACATATCTTTTGTTTTTCAACGTTCAATATTTATACTTCAATTCGATTGGTGAAAAGCAATTGAACAATATTGATCATCGAAATTGTAATGATTCCGCTTTGTAAAAATAAATAAATTATTATCGAGAATATTCTTATTCACATAAAAATAACACACGTCCATTTTTTTTGTCTCAAACTCTTGTTAGAAATTTTTACACTTCAAAATGAGAGGTTTAAAGATTTATTCAAGGTGATAAAATATCCTAATCCTAATATCTTAATCATACTGATGAAGATATCATATTTTTCATTAATCTAGTTCAACCAACGAAATGACAGTACCGTTGTTAATAATTATTTTTATTTTCGACTCATGTTTAATTCAATTTCTATATATAATGTGTTTATACACGTCAGGATATTTTAAATCATAAGAAGACTTCATGGGAGTTGATTATGTTCCCCAAGTTTCTTTCATTTCATGTTTTCCAAATTTGTAAAAACAATCGGAAAGTAGTTTCAAACCCCAATCTTCGGAGGGGGTAAACTTGGTAGGGGGATATTTCAGCAGCATATTGTTTACTACTATTTATTTTCCAAGGTATCAACTCCTGAAATCCTGCGATTGCGTTTTGTATATTCAAAGAGATACCATTTGCGAACAATATATTTGAACAATACGTACCAACCTAGTGGTTTCAAGAATTTCTGTATCTAGTAGAAACCTATTTCAACAAGGATGCAATACGTCTATGACAAGAATCCACATGATCCTAGAAGAATTAGAAGACTCACGTCATCATTATCTGTAGTTTTCGCGTCAATTTAGACTGAATAAAACAGGTTCATTTTTCTCCAATCATGTCTCAGAAATAGGGCCAACTTATGTTGAAATTATGCATAATCAGAGTATAAGCTAAACCTCAAAATCAGCATAGAACTGTTTAAGTAGAACCACAGAATAATTTTAAACGATCAGTAAAATTTGTCTACAGCTATTATCAACGATAATATTTATTGATCTTTTTTGTGTCACCAATTTTTCTACCACAAATTGTGTAAAATAAAAAGGCATTATATGGATTATAAGCCATTCAATTCTATAGTCATCATTTTTATCTTGAACGTACATCCAGATTTTTCTCGGCATTATATAAGATCATATGAATAATTTATTCGCACAATTTAATGCAATTATTTATCAGCAAACAGATTACTTTTACTTGATTCTATGATGCGTTTTCTTTCTAGGGAAACATTGTGAAAAACAAGATCATTGTGCTTCGCAACCATGTCGAAATGGCGCAGAGTGCACATCCGTCGGGGAGTCATATAAGTGTAGGTGCGCGCCAGGTTTCATGGGTTCTGTGTGCAAAGAAGATAAGGACGAATGTAAAGACAACCCTTGTGATCACGGAAAATGCCATAACACTCATGGGAGCTACACGTAAGTTTATTTGTTTATTATCTCGATATTATATGATTATTCATAATTGAGCTTATTGGCTTTCCCCCTAACGAGTTTGACAGGGCAAGGAATAATGTACACTTCAATTGTTTTGTGGCTCTTATTCCTACCCTCAGTACGACCCAACAAGTCAATAAATCGAAATAGCTGTCAATTCTTAGTACCATTGTTCACAATTCTTTTTTGATTGAATTGCATAAATTCACATTTAAAATGTTCCTCTGTTTACAATCACATCCTTTCTCATTCAATATCTGAATTATTTTCAGGAGTAGACTAAAAGCTTAAATAGAATCTATCGTATAAACTTGGCATCATAAAATATGGGAGAAACTTTTAACAATATATTTTTTTTAAATTTGCCCTGGGCGTTTAAGTTCTGCTTTAAAAAAGATGAAAAACGGCTTACTCGGAAAGGGTCATGTGACTTTTGCTAACTGTCCAAAGTGACATTTTATCAAATAATAGCTTATTTGTTCGAATTTCAAAAATTTTTGTGGATAAAAGCGGTTTCTACTCCGATTTTACACATGTGTCACAAATTTCAACAATCTATTGCAACTTTTAGGATTTCCCATTTTTTCAGTATAATAATTATTTTCTTTTGTTTAAAGACCTGGACTTTCTTGGATATGTAAAGTACTTGGCTGATATTTCGACTGTGGCATAATTTCATTACTGAAAAATTTCATTGAAATAAATTTCTATCCTAAGTCCACTTTGCATCAAAAATAACACACAGATCTGAAGCGGTATTATCATTTTCTAAAAATAATTAGTAATTGAACGTTAGTAGCATGATAGAGACAGTTTTGTCGAATTTTCTAATATTCAAGAAATATTAAAAAAACAGGAAAAACTAAATGTTCCAATAGAATGTTCAAATTAGAGACACATGTGTAAAATCGAAATAGTAACAACATTTCTCTACAAATTTGCTAATTAACAAATTGACAAAAGAATAAACATTTTTTAAAGTAGAAATATAGAATAAAAAGTTATAAATTTTGTATTTAAAATAATTTTGTTACATATTTTTTTCAAAAAACCTTGTCCATTTTTCCATATTCAAATCCTCATTTTTTTCTAAAACAATGATTTATAACCAATTTAATGAAAATATTATCTTGAATTTTAAATCTTAAATATTTTAATTTATCCATTTTTCTTGTTAATATTTGAAACAAAAACTTGTTAATTAACTAATAAAATTGATAGTCAAATGAAAAAGTAATATCAAATTTGTGTTCAGCGACCTCAAATTAGCTGAATATGACTTGGATATTTTTAACAAATTGTTTATTAACAAATAGATAACTAACAAATTGTTAAAAACACCAAAACTACACTTTTTATTGATTAAATAATCGAAAATTTTCATCTTACCCGCTTAAAATCGATGGAAAATATCGTTTTCAATTTTTTTTTATTATGTCAAAAACATGCCATTTATTGGCACTTATTTATTGTTTATTAACAATAGGACAAATTTCTCCTTATGTAGCTGTGGCAGATTCTGATCTAGAGGTCAAAACGAATCGAATGAGCCCTCACACATCAAAATTGGCCTTTTACATCAAATTTTTATTTTCAAAACCTTTATTTCCTGGACTATATAGGTAGAACCTATTAAGTGCCTAAGTAAGTTGTCGCCGTCGAGTCTGAGTAATATATTTTATTAATCCCCTTTCAATTATAATAAATAATAAGTATAGTATCCGAAAAGTGACCTGCACGTCCTTAAATCCAGCGTCGATTGACGGTTGCCAGTCCGCCCCTGATTACATATGTATATGGAATAACATATTTCTTCAATCTATGTTGATGTTTTTTCAAAGCAACCCCGTGTGATTCTTGCTAGTATCACGGATTTGCACAAAATTCTATGTGAAAACATAAAATCTTTTGAGATGAAAGTTTCATTTCCACCGCAAAAATTTAATTCACCATTTTAATTAAGCCTAATTGAATTTATAATTGAAATGATGTTATACATTGCAGCGGCAAGGTATGTTTAGTTTGTGAAACTCTGTTTCGTTAACTTCCTTGAATTAATTTTATAAACAATGAACAAGAAGTAATTAAAAATAATTTCACCCTCATTTTGTTACATGACATTTGAATTAAACGAGTCGTTCCTCAAATTTTTATGCAAGTAAATATCAACGGTAAATTAGTTTGTAATGGTAATTTATTCCGTCGTTAAATACATTTTCCTAGAAAGTATAATATTTATTTGTAAACTCATGTATTTACAACTAAAATATAAATCATGGAATGTCGTTATCTCAATTCAACAGTCCCCGGTTGTGTCGTCATTTCTGTGGGTTTTATCTGAGCTTCAACTGACAACTGTACAATAATAACCAACAATAAGATACGTTGCATGCAGGTTAGTTATATGATTTCTTGACTAAACTCAATGTCCTTTTCAAGACTAATTTTTATCTCTAGAACAGGTAGTTCTCAATCCACGTTATGCATTATGCACGCATTGTAATTAACACAGATTCAACAAATGAGTCAATGAAATATTCTGTAACAATATATAATATCTAAATATTTTGCTGATTATTAATTATAATTATTTTTTCAATATAGAAAAATCGATTGATATTATTATTAATCGTGGAGTTTGTCTAAAAGTGAATATGTAAATTGAATAAAGCTTCACTCGTATATTGTGAAGAAGAGAAAATGCAATAAGCCACCAGTTCTACAGATTTGAAGTTCTCAGCCATTGTAGCATCTAGTTAAATGAAAGAGTTGAATTACATTAGAAAGTATTGAGGCATAAAATCTTAGTTGGATTGAATTAGGTATATGTATAAAGTTTATTTTAATACATCTTAAAATTATTGGAATACTGGCTGGCGTAACTGTACAGATTTTATTGGTATTAACATTGTGCATTCCTTATTCTCCCTTGCTTTTATTCTCAGATTTCCTACTTTTTTTTATTTGAAAGGATAGAATATAGAATAGACATAGTTCTCATTACATTTCGTAATATATCAGGGCAATCGAAATACATTAAATATTTAAATTCCCATTAAGAAATTCCATTATAATTACCATGATAACGTTTGCCGAACTGTGAAATTTTCTGCCAGAACTTCAACATATTTAAATGAGATGCTACTTTTCTATATAATATAATCTTTTATAATGTCAATTGTGTAGACAGTTGTCAATACAGTTTACCAAATTACTAATATATTTGCATATTTCTAACACAAGCATTTGTTCTAGTTGTATTAATTAATTACAAATGGTTTTCAGCAAATAGCAATGCTAATATTTATTAGAGGTTGTATATTATTTCACATCACATTATTCTTATATGTTTGCAAGACAATTGAAAAGCACCCTACGTTTACACAATAGGTAATTTCAGTTTTCCATAATATGGATACAAGATAGAGATCTTTGATAGGTTTGTAATATTGAGATAGTTTTGGAAGTGTGGAAAACAGAGTATATTATGTTTTTTAAGGATTTTGGAAATTCGATCTGTTAAATTTTCAATATATGGAAGATAGGCAGTGGATAAAACAGGCGGAAGGGGGGGGGGTTGGCTCACGTTGATTTGAAATTTTAGACGAAGTGTATTGCTTTGTGGCTTATTTTTGAATGTTATACGGAGAGAAATTATAATAATAATAATAAGACAGATGAAATATGTTTTAATTCTGATTTTAAGGATTATGGTTGGGATAAGTTGACAGCCCTGTGGAGCAAGGAGCTTATGACAGATTGTTTTTGGGTAGGGTGGTGGTGGGAAAGGCCATTGAGGTATCTATCGGTGTGGAGGGATTTTCGATACACAGAATGTCCCAAAATACCGTCAGTCTGGCGACTAAACATCTAGAAGCGGGAGTGAACCTTTCGATTCAACTTCCATGGTGAAAAGGATATTGGGATGTAATGAATTTAAATGATTGAGGAAGGAACAAGATTTTCACGACCATATTACCAAATATCGAAAGTGTAGTCGACATATCTAAACCAACATTTCGGCTTGAGAACAGATGAGTCAATAGCATCTTGCTCAAATCAAAAGTTTCCATGAAGATATTAGCTATGACCGGAGAAAGTGGGGAACTCATGGCAGCTCCCGAGGACTGCTCGTAGAGGTTGCCATCTTACAGAAAATATGTGGAAGATAGACAAAAATCAATTAACGGTACTAAGTTGGAATGTTTTTGGCACGTAACAGTTGAGAAATTAGGGAAAGGGTGTCTGGAATAGGACCATTGGTAAAAAGTGATTCGAGGTGAAGCTGAAGAGCAAATCGCATGGGTCAACGTTTGGAGTTTTTCAACGAAATGAAAGAAATTTAGCATAAAACTATCGGAATTACCTACAAGAGGTTTGAGAATAGATGACTGATATCGAGAGAGTTTATAAGTAGGGGATTCGATAGTGCTGGCAATTGGTCTCAGGGAAACTGAGGGCTTATGAATTTTAGGCAAATCATATAATCGGGGGCTTCTTGAACAACGGGGGATAAGAAACTTCTTATCTGGATCAGGAAAGGAAGAATGACCGATAATTTGTGAAATTAAACGTTCTATAGAGGGGGTGGGGTCTTTTGGTAGGAATTAGTTTGGAGATGTTGCAGGATTTTGCTATCATAATCTGAACGATTCATGACAACAGTGAAGTTTCCTTTATCAGCTTTTAAAATAGACTAGTAACCAAAAAAATCTAAATATAATATACATATATTATCCCAGATTAGTGTATTGCAGTTAATGAAGGATATATCCCTATAAATAGCTGAAGTAATAATTGTATCTTGACAATTATGTTTATAAGGACGGGATGACTTCAATGGTGATGAATTGATTGCAGAAGCTGTTCAATAATTTATCAATACGCTCCTGTATCTCATTAAGAACCTACGTTGTTCACCATTTTCACTTCAAAGATCAGATGATTGTTGATTCAGATGAAAACTTTTGTTATTTTACAGATCAGATTTCTAAATTCAAATTTCTTCAGCGTTCGATTCCCATTATGTCAGGTACCGAAATAAATGAATGTTTTATTGCCTGACTGATATTGATGGATTAATACGCTTTATACATCGTTTACCGATCAATTGTACATCGCTCCTCTAGGCCATGAATCAATTCACATTAATGAGATTCTAAACTCGTATTTATAACATAATATACACAAAAGAATTCCGGAGCAGTTGTTAAAACAACAAAATCGACGTGCTTTATATTGGTCAAACTGAATTACATCCTTTCAAGACTATGTAAACATTCCAAAGGTTTAGAAAGCTTCATTGATTTGATTTCTGACGATACGTAAATTGAAAAATCCTACCATAATTATGGCTTTCAATTGTCAGAACAGGTCCTGTCTCTATGAATTGATTTGATCTCAAAGCTTCATATATTTCAGCTACTTATTATCCACACATTAAATATGATATAAAAGCACAAATTTGTCGTCAATCCTTTAAATTTGTCGGTGTGTATGTATATGCATGTGCTTCCCTTTGAATACGTGATAATACAAAATGCCAGCTTTCGATGTATGCAAACAAACCAGACTAACCTGAAACAAAACTCATGCTTAATACGTAGCCTAATTATTTATTTCAGGAAATTCAGCTCTGGAGTAATATATTGTTAACTAAACTCTAATGAGTTTTGAATTTTCAATTAATTATATTTTGTTCAATTTTAATTTTTCTTCCGGCTAGCTCTTTATTGATTTTAATTTCGAATTTATTCTCTGATTGTCTAATTTGATTGAATTGATATTATTGTTATATTATATGGAATTGAATAAAACCTTATTTAAAATGTTAAAACTTTTATATTTAAATTTGTTTATGAACCCTGTATTATATTATGTTTAAGTTAACTTTATGCTTCTAAAGTTTCTAGGCTGACAATTTTCTGTATGCTTTAAAATTCTCCATGTTTCAATTTAACCACAATTTACTTAAAATTAATACATGATTACAATAACAATTTTTCATTCTGATACAACGATACAATGATGAAATTGTAAATAGACTTACTTTTATATATCCTACAAATATTAGAACGAATGTTGGTAATGTTCCGTAGATTTTTATATCTTCTTATTTTATTTGGTTATGCACTTTTAAAACATACTCTGATATTACACATTCACAGATAACACGTTGATTCTTCTTCTTATTCAGGAACTTGTTGATAATTTGTTGTTAATTATTTAATTCATTATTAAGATATAAAACTTTGGTTATAACAAACTGGAACTGCTATCGAAGATTGATTACTCTCCGATGCCACTTAAATAACTTTGGTTATGTTAACCTTACTAACGTTGAAATGAAGATTTATGAATACTATTTGCTTCGTAGGAATTACTAATTGACTTCGGTTATATAAACTTTTCGAAGCTGCAGAGACTCTTTCAGTTCTCCGATGTTACTACAAACTTAGGTTATGAAAATGAAATTGAGCTGCAAGAGACACATTCAGTGCTCAGATGTAAATGCAAACTAACTAGCTTTCCTTTCATTTTTCCTTTTATAGGGCCCACAAAAGGAAGGTTGTTCAATCTATTTCCAGCCAATCAGGTACTTCTTCTTAATATCTAGGAAGCTATTAACATTGTTGAATCTGACAGTTCTTTAGTATTGTTGAGCTTTGAAGCATCTAATTGTTGTATCGACCAATGGAAATGGAGTATTTTTAAAATTTTGATATATTGAAGATTTTCAAATTAATTAAAGTTATTGTTCATTCTGCTATTTAAATTCATGTTACCAACATTTTTTCCCATATTTTGATATATGATAACCTATGATTAGGTTCCTATTAACTTATTAATTCTGATTATTATGTCTATTTTGATATTCGTCATTGCTTAAATCTAATACATAATTTAAAATATGAATAACATCTATATAACTTTGTAGAACTGAAATTTCTTAATACTATCTTATATCTATAACTTATTCTTAACTTATTTTGCTATTTTCAGATAGTCTTTGAATCATTTTAATCATGATTTTCCTCTTTCGTATCACTGTACGTTTATCCACTTTCACTGTTTCTTCTTTACACTTCCTATAAACTATTTTACATTTTTGTTTCTGTTATTATACAATGTTTAATAATGTTTTTAATTCCATATTATATATACTTTTTAAACTTTTCTATTTTTACTGTTTTGGTAAATTCAAATTCTACCATTTTATTTTATATAGGAAATGAAATCACAACAATATATATGAAGGACCCTATAGGTAGGGGTGGGGGCAGTCTCTTTTCGTACTGTTCAAAATAATAATAAATTCGTATACCCTGAAAATTGATTACAATTGGTCAAGACGAGTTACATTTTCACCTTTTATTAGTACGTAGTAAATACAAAAACTATAGGTTCATTCCCTTTTGAGGGCTCATATACCATTGAACACAATATGGCGTGAGAAACAGCAGAGATACGGAAATAATATTATAACTGTTATGAACCATCAAAACTTAGTTTTCAAGGCTTCCGTTGTTCGATCTTTGAATAATTCAAACATGTTGAAATATTTGATCGCTTGATTTTTCAAATATTTATCTTTGCATTTTCATTGCAATTCAGGAATAAAATTAATACCAACATATTTAAATTGAATACATAATTATCTCTTATGTCAACCTCCCGATTTAATAGCTCTGCTGAAAACATGATACGATGGGTTCCAAGGCCATTACGTTTTCTCATGGTTAGATCAATATATGAAGACGTAAGATTGGTTTTACCGTAATTTGCATTGAATATTTCTGAAATCCTAACGTGGACATTTAATGCATCGCCAAGTTTTAGATATACATTATTGTTCTATAAATCAATGCGTAAACAAAGTTCCATCGAATTCAATACCCAAACATTAAAATTTATATAACATAGTATGTACATTAAAATGAATGTCCATAGTTGAAGCGGGTTTTAGTTTTGGGCTTTGGCTGGTCTAACTTAGTTCTAAACAAAATCATACTAATAATAACAAATCTGAACTATACGTCACTACGATTTCTTGAGAAGAATTTTGGTTAACACCGCCAAAACATTGTTAATCTAATATTTTATATTTGATAAACTATAAAAGAGATTATATATAAGATTCTCGGGAAATAGGTCACACCAACACATATGCTTATTATGTTCGCCTTTACGTACGTTTCGGTCTCACGGTCATCAGCAGAAGACTTATAACTGTATAAACGTGATTTCTTAAAACTAATTGTATCACCACATGGTAATAATATAAAATTATCTGTATTACCGTTTATGTTATTTATATATGACGTTCCATTATAGATTTCGTTTATTCTTTCTTTAATGATGGGATTGAAAAATGTTTTTGAGTAGCCATTCATTTCCAATATATTACGAACAATTTTTAAATTTTTGGGACGGTCTCTGGGACAATTTAACCGCGCGATCTGTAAGGCTTTTTTTTATAACTTGTTAGTGCAACGGAATTGAAGTGAAGATACGGTTGAGGTTCTTCAGTGAACCACGAAGTTTTAATTTTTACATCTGCATCATGCCTAATGTTCTTATCTTCAAGTAAATTGAATTTTACAGTGGAAATTGTTAAATTTATCAATCACGTATTGAATTTTATCATTGGGAACACTCATTAGGCAATTGTCTACATACCGTTTAAAGAAAATGGGTTGAAAATCTAATAAATTTATCACAGATTCTTCTAAGCATTCCATAACTAGGTTAGCAGTAGTAGCTGTGCCGAATATTTGCCCAAAATATTGCTCACCGTATTGAAAATAGGTGCATTGTTAATAAAACTTTACAACATTTATAAATTCAGATTGATCTAGAGGGGTGTGGTTTTTAATCTCTCTGCCCAACGTTTTTTAATGCTATTTAATGTCAAAACGACTGGTATATTTGTGAATAAAGAAACAACGTCTAAGGAAATTAATAGATGATCTACGGGTACGGATTGATTTTTTATAATTTTATTAAAATGCCACGAGTCTTGCACATAAAATTAATTTTTTCCAATTATATTGTTTATAGATTTGGATAAAAATTTTGATAAATTGTAGGTAGGCGCTCCAATATTGCTGACGATGAGTCTTAAAGGTATATCACATAGATATGAATGATTGTCTTCAGCTGGAGTTAAATCTCAATTCAATAAATTGCGTTTTCGCTTATACATTTCCATCCCTTCTAAATTACCTAGACATTTGTCATTAATGTATTTCAAGAGTGATTAACTTCCTTGAGAAATGGTGTGTGACCTGTATTCAAAATATGTCTGGCTAACGCTAATTTTTCACCATTATTCTTCTTTTTATGGACAAAATGTTCTTTATACCGAGTTACAATATTCCTTCTACTTTGGCCCACATAAAACATCTTGAACATGACTCGAATCGATTTTGTAAATCTCGCATTTGTCGAAATCGGAAACTTTGAAAAACGAATTTAATGAATTCAGATTGTGTAATCCCTTATATAACCTATTAATTCCAAATAATATTTTTACAGGCACATTTTAATTTCTAATTTAGTTTACCCTGATGATGTCTACTTGATAGTTGAAAGGTCCTCAATACTTTATACAATAGTTTTAGTGGATAAGGGTGATTGCTTCTTATTTATAGTATTTTATATCAGGATCAATAATAATCAACTATATTAGGTTTCTGATGAATTAATGGATGTACTCTTGGCACACCTCAAGTTTTTTGTTTCTTGACGTTATTTACTCAAACATCTAATGTAAATTTGATTGATGTTTAATTTCAATATAAATAATTGGAGAAATAGTAGCCGCCTACGTCGATTAATTAATATGAACCTTATAATAGTTATTTGTTTGATGACTCCAAATACTGCTCTTTGCTCTCTCTAGATTACCTTTAGATTTGTTATCTAACGAAGGGTGTGCTGCAAGATATAACAGTAAGATTCTAGCAATTTATGGATCAAGTCATTGTCAAGTGGAGAAACAAAACAAATCTTCATAAATTACGGTTCGTTGTAATCTTGCTACGATTGTCCTTAGGCTATACACGGAGGTTGGGAGAAGTGGGCGTGATAGTTTTATGGATATGTTCTTACAATTTGATAGAAACCAAACAAAGGTTTTGCGGTTGCGATTCTCTTACATTACTTGCATTATCTAACATTTACAATTTTCAGTTAGCTTTATTTTATCAAATCTTACCTCGAAATAAATTATTGCTTATTGAGATATTCGAATATAATTTAACTCTGGTAAGTCTTCAATACAAGAAGAGTCTACCTGATACCTTTTTGAATATTATCGATAATGCCTAGCGATTTTGATTTGTAAAATTTTATTCCACTGTAACAAAAACGTATTCTACGCAATTTTTAGTAGCAAAAATAAGATTCTTCGAAAACTTCGAAGTTCGTCTTAACCGTTCAACAACATGGTAGAAAAACCAAAAGTATCTCACGCCATCTATGAATAGATGTCCCTCTAAGAAATCAAACAATGTACTACATAGACTGAAAGATTTATTTACTTGAGTGCGCCAGGTGGCGACACCAAATGAAATACCAAACCAATGTAAGAGAATTACAAATAAATGAATATATGAATATACTCATTTATCTGATGTTTTGTTTTTTTGCCAGATAACAATAAGGATCGATCAGTAACGTTACAAACTTATAGTTCCAGACAGCTGTTTCGCTATTCTCATAAAGCTCATTAGTGGAACGAGCCAGTTTGGAACCTTACTCAACGATCTCTGTTGAGCTACAACATGGTAAAAAGACCAAAAGCATCCCACGCCATCTATGAATAGATGTCCGTTCCACCAAGAAATCAAACGATGTACCACATTGACTCATAGATTTTTCGAATTAGCTCGTTCCACTGAGAAGAGCGAAACTGATATCTGGAACTATACGTTTTTTAACGTTACTGATCGATTTGGACCAGAAAGACCTTATCATTGTAACCCTCTATGGCTGGGGGCCAGGTAGCTCAGTGGTAGAAGCGTCGATCTTCTAATAATTGTAGCTTCCGGTCGTGAGTTCGAATCTCAGCGACGGCGGAATTTTTCCGATGACCCGAAAAAGTGGCGAGATGAGATACAATGAACCTTTAGGCCTACGTGCCATCGAGACTGCCATGTTCGCAGTAATGAGCATTATTTATGTAATTTATGGAAACGACTACATATTGTTTCCCAGCAAAACTTTTGAATTTGTTTGATAGTTTCTCTTGTAAGCTAATTACCAATATTTTTGTTTGGTCTCAAATGATACAATGCGGGTTACACCCGATCACAGAATACTCTTTAGAGTACTTTTTAATGGACAAATTCGCACCAGAATCGCAAACATATTATTTAAGACGCAGCAATTAATAATTTTGTATATATTATGTATCAGTATGCAATTAAATTGTTACTTTAAAATTTTTTTGAGAATCCGAAACTCAAGGAATAAATTATTGTAATTTCTGCAATTACTTTCATTATGCAGATAGATTCAATAAAATTGATTGCAAACATAATAATATATAACGCGTCATTCCGCATTTTTCTCTCCATCTAGGCTTTTAAGTTGCGTGCGGATAATGGTCTTATCTTGTCCGGTCGTTATATAGGTTCCATTACACAGAACTACTTAAGTATGTGCCAGTAAATTACAAAGATTCACTGCCGAAGAGATTCCTATACACTACTTTGTAACTTTTCATATCAGTTTTAATTCCACCGTTGCCTTACTGAATGCCCCAGTTTAATGTAATTTCATAATTTTAAATTTTCAGAATATTCTCATTCAAAATACAATTTACAATTTTTTTATTGAACTATACTTTATCTGTTTTCATTTTTTGTTCATTATTCGTTGTAAATAGCATAAACGAGAAGTGTTAAGCAAGGATTTGTTATTAAAAAAACTATTATCTTGTGATAGACTATGGAAAAACACAAGAACAATGACTTTATTGAATAATAAACGTATATGTATATGTGTTTTATTCATTTATTATTGTTTTATAATTCATTGGTTTGTGGGTTTCAGATAGAGATGAACGTATAAAATTCAGATAGATCCGTTTACACATTGGAATGTCAATCAATAATATACAATAAAACAGTTTATTCTGTTTCAAATCCTCATTCATGAAGAATTGCATTATGTGTTTCGAATAAACTTGACATCAAACTAGAAAGAACAAACTATGAAGGCTTCAATTTTGTACTAGTTTAATCAAAATTCTGTAATCCTTTCCAACTGAACAAAATAAGGATACAACGTCTTACTAAAGATTGTGCCTCGGCTCTAAATTCTAATGTGAAAATAATTTCACTATTTCATGTAATTACGGGTTGTTTGTATGCAAATTTCAATACTTCATTAGTTTATTTTAAGACATAACTGTAAAATACAAGAGAATGAGAAAATACTGTGAGAATAATTATTCTCATACGTGAACGGTGAATAAGATATAAATTAAGAGATGCAACTATTTTTTTTTAAACAGATCATATTTAAGTGAGGAATGAGAACACATTGCAAATGTGTTGAAAGTGGTTTTACTCGTTAATTATATGTTTATGAATTGCACTTCCAATTACTGTATATTTAAAATAAACGTTCATTTATTGGATAATTGAAGAGAATCTTAAAAATAAGGTCGTCGTACCAATTAAATGCTCAACAAATAATGAAATACGAGTAGTATTAATACATATACACAACTTGGTTTTAATAACATACATTTTCAAAATTCTTCCACCTCCCACAACATTATTGTGTATCCGAAACCATAAATATTATTTAACGGGATGTTGAAACGTTGATCATTAAAGATATGCAAATATTCAATATCCGTTTATTGGATCAGTGAAATTAAGCTAGAGCTGCGTTTACAATTATTAGCATCAACAATAAATTTGAATGAATTGATTTGTTAACCAATTATTTCCAAATTAGAATTTAGTGGTAAAAGACTACGGAACACTTTGAACTCAATGCATAATTATGTTCATATTGTTAATAATCGGACATAGGTACCTACTTAATCTAATAGAATTAACCGTTCCGTTACTTGATGATTATACATTCTAAAATTTAATAGAATAGCCATTAAAGTTCAATTTTTTCTAGTTTAATGAAAATCGAACTTTTAATTGTTATTTTATTTAAACCGTCTTAATACTATGGCTGCCTATCAACCATTAGGTAGGTGTAAGCAAATTTTTGTAAATTTAAGATACATTTCTCAACTTACGTGAGTTCTAAAATTGGTTATTAGATATGATTTGGCGAAAAATATCGCTCTGATTTTATGGAAATTAAGGCTTAGTTGTGATTCATTTTATGAACGGAGTATATATAAAAATTATTGCACGATCCAATTCTATCGTTATTCAGTTATTTATTGATATAATTACCAAATTTAAGGTTGCTTAAGGCTTCCAAACCTCCTATGGCATACAAGAAAGAAAATGATAATGTCGAAAGGATGAGTTAGAACCCTTTTAGTCATGGACTGCGCCTCCTATTCTCTCGTACAGCGTGTGTGCCAACATCTGAGGTAATCCAATCGAATTACCTTGGCCATAGTACTCTAAAGTTGCCCGATACTCCTCAAGAGCGACTTAGAATATTCGAAAATTAAAAAAAAACGTGTATTTGGATTATTCCAATCTGTGCGATTGCGCAATAAAAAATACTCTCAACAAATGTATATTAAGACGGTTTACAGTTAATAATACAAAATAGTGATGTGCACTAGTAATTTTGTGATAAAAATATTATTTCCTAAATATAAGTTTCGTACACACTCACGATGATATAGGTGCTTTCGTGGATCGTCTTCAGTTTCCTACTAAATTTTCTCTATTTTTCAGACCGTTCGAACACCCTTTGCCTTCTCTTCGTTCAGTTTTTTTGTATATAGTATACCATATCCTTGGAAAAGTCTACATAGGTGAAATAGGTCGAATCGTGTTTACATCATTCATCACCAAGTTCAGCCTTGTGGAAGCTTCCTGCACTGCAAATAATTATTTTGTCAATTGGTTGCGTAGAAATAAGATAATTATGGTCAAATTACTGTTCGTAACGTGAATGTGAAGAAATGATTTTATTTTCAATGGACTAAAATTGTAATTTTTCGATTCAGAGTAGAAATATATCAAATGGGATCTATGTGGTTGATCCGATATCAACTTCGCTTATTACAGGTTTGAGAATTGCTTCGCTAATGGCACATCTTCGTTTGTTTCATTTGCATAAATTACTTTTATTCGTGGATATAAATATTTTAATACATGATGTTAGTCTAAGGCGAGTTGTATCCATAAATTCAAAGCAACAAAACATGCGGTCATGTTTCCATTCCATCTTCAACTTAATAACCACATAATGATATCCCATGGCTATAATAACAATCATCGAAAACGTACCTCACCGCTGATGCCGGTGAACTTAACAATAGATTTAGTTTTTCATGACAAAGAACCATCTCTAAAAGTAGTACTTTACATCGTTCAACTCTTAGCTGATTGCGAGTTACACAAATGCGACTATATTACAATCATATTGGTACCACTGAAACCAAGGAAGCACTCTTACATGAGAAAGTAAGGTACTTACTGTAATCATCATGATCTGTTGTATTTTCTCAAGAAACTTACCTCAGAAATTCGTTGAATTAAATCAATAAGTCGTCCCTGTCACAGTTGATAAACCCTACTCGTTTCTAACTAATTGTGTTACATACTTCTTTACCTCCTTAATATACTTACTAATCTATATAAGTATATTAAAAAGACAATGGGACTCAACTTTCATCGGAATAACGAAAATGTAATATGTATAATATTTATGAGAGTGCTGAATATGTCATCATATTCTTCTGTTATTTTCTAGCGCCAGTTTGTTAATGAAAAATTAATAGAGTGAAGCGACCAATTGTTATTTTTCATAGGAATGGAAATCATTTGCCGAAGTATGTTAATAAATAATCTCTACAAATATCAAATCAACACTAATTTTTATTCTGCTTTTATGGCATTCTTTAAGTCATTTGTTAAATTCTTCGGACATTTGATTCTCATAGCGCTGAAAGTCAAATTAAAGATTAATAGCGATAACTTTATGATTTACTGTTGTTCGATCGAATATGAATGTGTTAATTATTTAATAATACCCTATTTCTTCGGGAGATCAAATGATTCATGATTAGATACTAATTGAAAAATATCCAGATTTTTGACAATTTTCATTATATTGAACTAGAAAAGAGTAATTTGTAATATTTGTTTGGAGAAGTTACAGTGTTAGTGAAACTATACTTTTATTTATTTATTAAACTAGTGAAAATCGAGCTTTTAATAGATTTATTTATTTAATAGTCCATTGGAATTGTCATTTTCTGTGTAAGAATTTTGAGCAGCATACAGACCTGGTTTTTTAGGAAGGTTTAGAATGCTAGAACACTAATTTCACAACCCCCATATAAATGGAGGCGTGCTTTTTAAGATACATCTATATATACACATTTTTTTGGCGTTTTTGGCCGTTTTTTGCAATATACGTTGGAAATATGAATTTATCAGGAGAACAAAGTTGTTGAGCGGAAAATTTCCTATTTTTATGTTCCAATACTTTTTTTTTGAAATTGCATATTTTCACCGCTAATACGCGCTATAGAACGCGCCAAAGATGGGGTGCGGATTGTAGATAACCAGTTTTTGAAGAGATTTTTCATATGTCCAGTAGGAAATACTAATGATGAAAATTGTCAGGAGAGCAGGGTTGGAGATGGGAAAATTTGCAACTATTTGAAATTACTTTTCCGCTAGAAGGCGCCATACATATTCTACCGCCTAGACAATTTTTCGAATTTCGAGTATGTTTTTTATTCAGAATATTAATTATCAATTTTTGTGAAAAGATAGAAAACTTATACCAGAAATTTTTATAGCGAGTCAAAAAAAATTTTTTATTGGCATACCTACTAAATAAAAATAACACTTTTTCTATATATTTTTTATTGTACATAATAATAATAATAATCACATTTTATGCAGTCTTTGCTCTTTTCACATTCACATATTCATTCTCGTCGCTACTTGCGCTATATACTTCTTCCTCAGACGATGATGCTTCAAGTGCTTCAGCAAACTCATATCTATATCAGGGCATACCATATCATCAGGATAATCCAGATCAAAATGTGAAAAATCGCTTAAAAAGCTGATTATTTATAGCCGCGAAGCTTCTACGGCACATTATAGCGGAATAAATACGCAATTTCAGAAAAAATACATAAAAATACAATTTTATTATTTTTAAATGAAAATTAATATAATTAGATTTTCTTCACTTTTCACACCTGTCAGCATTTCAATCAACAGTTATATACATTTTTATATTTAATAATAAAAAACTTATAATGGGCGGTGCATCCCTGTAAAGAGTATGAATGTAACCCGATAGTCATTATAATAAATACATATTATTTATTATATTTACATCGATGTAAATAAACAGCATTGGTCCGAATTGAAGATGTCTACGGATGGTGGTAAAAGAAAACATATTCAATTCAGACCAATGAACAAATAATCTAAACAGAAACGCAAAATATAAACATTTCCGTCAAATGTCAGTATCGTAAATTACACCATAAATAATTATTTGAAATAAAATTTTGTACTTTCGTATTAGTAGTATTGAAAAAAACTTCAAGACGATACTCACTATTACATTTGATGCTGTGATCCAACATTCGAACAATGAAAATAATAAACTAGATATAACACAACGTCATCAATGTGTAGTACATATGCAGAAGTTCTCACTTATACAAATCACTAATGTGATATGACAAGAATTATATTCACAATATTTAAAACCTTGCACGTAGATACGATACTAAGTACACAATGTACAATTAATAAATCCAATAAAAATATAACTTCCGTCTGCACGAGGACCGAGGATTGAGTAAATGAATAACGTCGAGTATCCGACTCAGATATGCACATGTGTGTAAGCGTATAGAGAGACTGCCTGACGCCTGACCCAAGTAGTTGCGCAGGCGGCAGTATACATAATACCTAATATATATAGCTTTAGTTTTATCCCCCATCTGAAATAGCTCAACGCGCCTAAAGCAGTTTTCACTTAAAAAATAAGCACGGTTCATTGTAGTTTTTCCATAATTTGGTACAATAACTTATTCACTGGCGGTATTGTCAAAGACTGAAGTATGTCATAAGATTTGATTAATTAAGAAGGAACCACTCAAGTCGATGATGGGACTTGAATTAAGTCCACGACAAGTTGGTTTTTAATCATACATTTCTATAGATATCGCATTTAATTAATTACCGATCTTCTAATTTCATCGTTAGCTAATCTTTTCATTACCATGACATTGCGAGGCTTATGAAAGATTTATAGCGGTAACTTTAGATTATAATTGTATCGAATTATATCGTACGATTGAATATGAATGAGAGTTTAAACATGTAGGTACTAATAATGACCTGTTACCTTAGAAGGTATGGAAGACCTAAACCGCATGTAATCATAGATGTACAATAAGTGTCTGTTAGCAATACTAATTCTAATTATCTAATTCCAACCACATGCGCGTTTCCAAGCACATACTTCTTCTAATACCTGCATTGTCTCAATAAAAATGTCCTTTTCAATGTTTCTCATCCAAACGTTATCTAGCGCTAGCATTCGCCTATGGTACACGCAGTAAATATTACAAATGCGTTTAAAATTGTTCTTGTAATGCGCATCAACTTTCCCATGGATCATTATTTTAAGATGTCGAATAAATCGGACGAAAGGCAATTACAAAAAGTGCCGCTTCGACGTAATGTGCTATTGTGGGAAAATAATCGACATCTTAGAATGAATAAAATAAATGTCACCTTTGACATATTCGTAATGCCATAAGAAAAATAAATGTTTTAATTAACAAATGATTCTGTTATATAATTGAATATTTACTTATTGTTTACAATATGTAATGCCAACATTGACATTGTGTTGAGGGCAAGGCTGGGATTATTTCTCTGGTATTAATGTATCTGACATTTTCTATATTGCATCTAGTAGCGGAGACTGGAAATAATTCGATGTGACAGAGACGATTAAGGCTAAACATATCTAAACACATTATGAAACAGTGACCACAGCAGTCGAAGAATGTCGAGCCCTTATAGCTCAGTGCATTTAGAATTAAGCTTTTGAAGAATAAAAATTGTTTAGCAAGGGAGCTATAATTTTCTAAGTTTTTGTTTCTTGTACTATACTTAGGGCCATATATTCTTTTTTGTAAATATTGTCTAGAGATTCCTGTATAAGTCCCATAAATCTAAACAATTTAATTTGTATACTGTGTGGGTTTGTTTATCTTTAGGTACAAAGGTTTTAGATTTGAAAAATATTTCGCAACACAGTTAGTAGGCTTATGAGCAACATTTATTTCATACTTTTTTAAACATTTCTTAATTTTCTCTGAGGTCTCCGGAATGTATGGTAATGTTATAAAATTATCTGTATTACCGTTTATGTTATTTATATATGACGTTCCATTATAGATTTTGTTTATTCTTTCTTTAATGATGGGATTGAAAAATGTTTTTGGGTAGCCATTCATTTCCAGTGTATTACGAACAATTTTTACATTTTTGGGACGGTCCTCTGGGTGGGACAATTTAACAGCGCGATCTGTAAGGCTGTTTATAACACTTTTCTTATAACTTGTTGGTGCAACGGAATTGAAGTGAAGATAACGTTGAGACCAAACTTCTTTAGTAAACCACGAACTTTTTATTTTTCCATTTGCATCATGCCTGCCTAATGTTCATATCTAGGAAATTTATGTTTTTGTTCACTTCTATTCCACAAGTAAATTGTAGTTTACCGTGGAAATTGTTAAATTTATTAATCACGTACTAAATTTTATCATTGGGAACACACATTAGGCAATCATACACGTTAAAAGAATACGGGTCGAGAATCTAATGAATTTATTACTGATTCCTTTAGACATTCCATAACTAGGTTAGTAATACTAGCTAAAATAGGGAATTCCATTGCTGTGCCGAATATTTGCCTAAAATATTGCTCACCGTATAGAAAATAAGTGTATTCTAAACAAAACTTTACTGCATTTATAAGTTCAGATTGATCTAGAGGTGTGTGGTTTTCAATCTCTGTCCAGCGTTTTTTGATGCTACTCAATGCCAAAACGACTGGTATATTTGTAAATAAAGAAACAACGTCCAAGGACATTAATAGATGATCTATGGGTACGGATTGATTTTTTATAAATTCATTGAAGTGCCATGAGTATTTCACATAAAATTCATTTTTTCCTATCATATTGTTGATAGATTTTGATAAAAATTTCGATAAATTGTCAGGTAGGCGCTCCAATATTACTTATAATGGGTTTTAAGAGTATATTACTTTTATGTGCTTGCCCATTATGGTATATTAATTTATTTTTCAATTCAATAGGGATTATCTTATCTCATCCTATAAGGTCTGACAACCTTTTTCTATTTCCTCATAAGTCTGTAACATCTGGTTCGAAAGTTGATACTTGAGCGTTATATTTTTTTGTTTCAGTCGTATACATACTTTATTTGACATGAGTTCGTTCGTATAATATAAGAACATTGCTAAGCAGTGGATTCTTGATACACATTCATATACTTAATACATTAATGTGTTACAATTTTTGTTCGTTTCGGCGACGTGGGCATTGAAATTGGTGTGATAAGGACGCCTTGTGCTGATACAATTTTGTATGAAATCCCGTTTTAGACATAATATGTCTTCTGATGATGGTCGTGAGACCGAACAGTACGTAAAGACGAAAATAATAAGCATATGTGTTAGTGTGTCCTATTTCTCGAGAATTTATATATAATTCATACCTGGGTCAAGAATCATTATTAGGTTTTTGGAAAAATGCACTATTCGAGATTTTTGCCCAAAGCGGAATTTTTTTTTCAACAGCTGTAACTCTTACAATATCAATTCTACAAAAAAAGGTAAAATTAATAATGATATTCAATAACCTTAGTTTTCATAAATTTTCTGAAAAAACAAACAAGAACAGACCTACAACGTCATTCATATTTTCCAATATGGCGACCGGGGCAGTAGAACTTTTTGGTTTTAGACTCTATTCATGTCTCCCTTCCACTTTGGGTAAAAATCTCGATTCGTCCATATTTCAAAAACACTACATTGTTTTCTGTCTAAATGCGCTCGACTATTGGCCAACAAATGTAATGCGTGTAAAATCGATGGAAAAGTTTTAAAATTTAGTAGGGATTTGTTACTGATCGTTCTCTGAAAATTTGGTTTTACAGGAAATAAGAGGAAAAATAATATAGTACCTAAATTATAATTATGATTTAATTTTATTAGCCACATCATCCATCCCGTTTCAGAAGTCTAACGTTTGGGATGCCCTCTTAACGGAAATGCTATTTGTTAAAGCTTCATCATCAATTTTTCACAATGATTCAACAACGATGAAACCAAAGAGATTATAAAATTGTTTGAACGCGCCTCCCTATGTACTCTCTATACTAGGAAAATTTGAAATTTTAGTAATGGGTGGCCCCATAAATATATAATACTAACATATATTAACTCAGTTTTTCCTAGAATGAAACAAAACTATTCTTATGTTATATATATGGAACACCACCCACTAATACAATTAAATATTTTTTTAGAAATGTGGATACTCACGTAGCGTTTAAAACTCAGCATAATTTAGCAAAGTTTATGAAAAATAATAAAAATAAATTATCCGATGAAGACAAATCTGGGATTTACTAGCTGACATGTGGGTCTTTCCTTGCTCTATGCCTAAGATATACATTGGTCAGACAGGAAGGACCTTCAAAAAGCGGATCATTAATAATAAATCGGATTGAACCTTTGTGGAACATTTAGTTACAGAAAACCATAACAAATAGATAATAATTCTCCCTTGCTAAATATGTATAATTACATTTTTCGTTTGCTACCAGTTTATCGTTTAAGCCCTCAATGGGTTAAACCCAATTAGGTAACATTCCAAGACTCATGTATCCTAGGACTATCATTAATGTCATAGATTATAGATGATGCGGTAGCTCTTTTGTAGTAAGTTAGTACTTTGTAATATTTGTTTGAAGAAGCTACTGTGTTAGCGCACATTTATTTATTAAACTAGTGAAAATTGAATTTTTAATAGATATTTTATTTGAGAATATAATATAAACTAAAAAAATTAATTCTATTGAAAGTACCTCAGACTCATATGTCTTGAATCCTTACAAACCTGCAAAATTCTCACAAAATGCCATTACTGCACTTTTATTACAATTAAGTCACATAAACACAAACATATATAATTCAACCAGATTTATAAATTGTAAAAATATGTCTGAATGATATATTATTCATCGGCTAAAGAGAAAATGAATCTATTAGTTTTAGTCTGTAGTGTAATGTAAAACAAACTTGTAAATCAAATGAGCAGTTCAGAAACATAACATATACACATAATCATTGCGCCATAAAATAGAGATTTATTTAATTTTTATCCTCAACTATCACATTCTAATATGAGGCATAAGTAATCCCGTCATGTAGGACAAGCTAACGACTCTACATAAAAATTAAAATCTCTGGAATCAATCTTGTACCTAATTGCATTACGATAAAATAACTCATCCTGGTAAGAAGTAAAACATGTAGACCGGTACGAGTTGAGATCAACAAGAAGTCCGAGAGGAAGTAATTGCGGTACTGTTATTGTAAGAACGAGCTTCTTTAGTGCAACGTACGGTACATGTGCAGTTATTTACATTTCTAATTGATATCACCTTCAAAATTTCGTGTAGTTTAGTGTTGATGTGTATCTTCTGCTCAAATGTTTACTTATTTTGAAGCTTATGTAGGTATCGATTGATAATTAGCTAAAGTAAAGAGAAATTCTAGTCGCATGGTATTTCGAGACGTTCGCAAATTTAGCAACTTTTTCACCAAGTTCGCTGTTTTTATTGAAGCGAAATGATATTTAAAGCTTAAAGTTTCGTTTCATCTTGTCTGCTTAACTTATAGTTGAACGTTGCGTCTCATGAATAATATCAGATACAGGTAACTTTTGTCTGAAATCTTTTGGGATACATTAATCACCCACTCCGTACTTGCCGAACCCGAAATGACTTATTGATTGTTTAATTAACAAATTAACTATACATATATAATAAACTATATGTAATAAAAGTAATATTTCAGAAATAACATTCTGTTTTAATGCAAAAATGTTACTTAGGTTTTCAAAATCGCTATTTACGTATCCGACTTTGAAAATTTTAATTTCATAATGATATTCGAAAATGCACCAAAATTAGATTTAAAAAATGCGATTTACTTCCGAAATAGAAATTTTTCAGTCAACAAAATGACAAGAATTAAAAATTAAAGAATCAAAAAGTGCGTTTTTGATAATTTCAATAACATATTTGTATAGAGTTATTATTAATTTTGATATTATTGATTGAATACAAAATGTAAATAAATTAATTATTAATTATTAAAATATGAAATATTATTTTTAAATTTCTTGATTTATTTTTATTAATTTTGAGAAAAAATTAATTCTATGATTTTATCAAAATTTTTTTCGTAAAATGTTTGAATTGTAAAATTTGATTTGTGAATAATCTTATCGAAAATTTTATTTGAATTTGAGTTTTTTGTTTTATATTTCATAGTCAATTTAATATAAATCTATATTTCGAACGATTTACGCCCGAAATAGGGATTTTTCAGTAAGAACAATAAGAAGAATTAAATAATGAAAGAATCAAAAAGTGTGTTTACATTAGAAAATTTAATTTTCAACCCCTGTTTTTGATAATTTCAATCCCTATACGTAGGTATAACATATTTGTATAGAGTTACTATTAATTTTGATTTCATTAATTGAATACATAAAAAGTATAAATAAATTAATTATTTATTATTAAAATATGAAAAAGAACTGAACAAATTTCTTGATTTAGTTTTATTAATTTTAATAAAAAATTAATTTTATTATCTGTTCCTACATTTTTTGGTGAAATCTTAAGAGCTTTTTTTCGTTTTCAATTTTAAAATTTGATATGTAAATAATTTCATAGAAAATTTTATTTGAATATGAGTTTTTTCTTTTATATGTAATAGGTAATTCAATATTAATTTATCAGTCAGAAAAATGAAAGAATCAAAAAGTGTGTTTTACATTGGAAAATATAATTTTCAACACCTGTTATAATTTCAATCCCTATACGTGGGTATAACAACACGTACGGTGAAAATATATTGTTTTGGAATTGTATTAATTTAAAATCATTATATAATCAAGATTGACAAATTAATCCATAAAATTTCAAAATTCTCCTAAAATAGACTAATTATTTTTACAAAAAAATGATGCGCTTTACGCGTTATATGTTCAGCGTTTGAAAAATAAAAACGCCAAATTAAAAATTCAAACTAAAAAAAAATTATACAATATTTTTAGATAATAAACCAATGATTTCATGAAAATCAATTATTCGCGGACATTCTTCGATTAAATACATCTCTAAGGAATAACTAAACTAGGAACTCATTTGATTCATTAACCTATCAGGATCATTAGTTCCAATTAATTGAGTAAAGGTCAATTCAACGATAATAATTAATCGTCATTGTATAACATAAAAATTTTGCATTTAACGATCTCGTTAATACAAAACCAATTAATTAAGTTTCCCATCGGTCTACAAATTACAAGGAATTATTTCTTAATTGTCAAATAATGCATTAATCGAAAGCAAATTCAGGAAAGTTCTGATCCTTGAACCTGGTTGTGAAAAATTGTAAATTATGAGATATTGGTTATGCAAACATCCTTAGTCCAAAAATATATTTGATAGAACAGAATACAAACGTGGGGCCAAATCTTATTCAGGCTTCAGGCAGAAGCAAAGGGGATCATAAAATTATTATGCAGAACTTTCGAGCATTCAAAATTTTAAAATATGTCAATTGTTGAAAGTTCAAACAAAAATAGTTTCATTTAATTCATAACTAATTAAAAAGAAAATAATAGTGGTAAGAATTGTTGTGTTGTAATGTAGGGTATACCCCAAAGGAAATACAGTTTGTTCCATTGCATTTTTTATAAGACTCTTAATATGCATTTTTTGTTTTTAGTCAATAAATAAATGGATTTTTATTCTTTGTTCCATTGACTCAGTCAAGTACGCTTAATTTCATATTTTCAATCATCACCAATTCAGAAAAAACTGTAATTTATATCGTAAATATCGGATATTTTGATATTTTCAATAAATATGATAATTACGATTCCTGTATTAAAGCGATCATTATTCTAACGAATGGAAGTGTTGCAGGTACTTTGATGTTTATTTTAAGCGAAGAAATTCCTGTGACACTTCCATTCGTTAGAATTACCATAGTTACCGATTTATTGCTAGTTGTAATTAACCCTTTCTTTCATAATCTTAGTTTAGATTCAGTTTACATACGTCTTTGATAAGTGCTTAGATAAGTTGTAATTTTAAGTAGTAAAGGGGTGATAGCTTAAAGTAAATTATATTACGTTCCAAAGTGGTACCTCAAATAGGTTAATTATCATTAATTAACCTCACTCAGGTTAATAAAAATAAACCAGAAAGGAGTATAATTAATGAAATCAGAGACGCCAAATTCAAGCCGTTATGTAGAATTTCGACACGCGTCTGGAAGAGTAATTGCTCAGGATGGTCGTAATTTGCGACACATTATTTTTTGATCATAAAGTGCCCATCCATAGTACCTATATTTAAATATACATCACGTAAGATGATTACTATAGCCCACTTTTTCAACTTTCTTCCATCGATGAATTGATTTGAAACGAACGGGGGATAATTCACCAATGAAATAATGCAACAATTACTATGTCAATTCAATTTTATGTCGGTTGGAAATTATTGGTCAGGTGATGACGTAATTTCGATGCGTGTTACATGATTCATGTAAACGAGGTTCATCCAAAGAGAATGCAAACCCTCGCACACTGTATTCAGTGACCCGGGGTCAACCCTGCCCAGTCTAATGGTTCCGGTTTGGTAGAAGATGTGAACCACTTGTGGCATGATGCAACTGGTTCTTTATACTTTGTTGTCTTGTCTCCGTCTATTTAAATTCATGATATGAAATACGGGCATAATACGAATTCAAATGCAAATATGTTAATGTACTGAATTCTGGATTAGAATATTTCTGCATACAACATAGGCTTCAGCTCACATTTTATTGTAAAGAGTAAATAACGGTCCTTGTTGAATAATAATGCATTAATAACTAAGGTACATAACCCAACGGATGAAGCGTTCTTAATCTTACACCTTCAGAACAAGATTTACAAACAGTATTTGTGCTACAAGTATTTCCTATCATATACTCTGTCATATTTTAACATTCAATTAATATTTTTTTTACGCATATTTGAGAGATACATTTTTCTGAAATCGCTCAAGAATGCCGACATTGTGGGAGCAACTTCAGATCCCAAAATACGCTAATCTAGTATTTTAGTCCGTTGCTAAGCAACTAAAACGGTCCGGAAAAATGTTTGCCGACCTAGGTCGTCAAAATCGGTCCCTACCGGTTTTTTATATACATTTTAGACAGTGAATAAATACACACAAACAACCAACTCACCTTAAGAACATTTATTGAATATATTATTACACATTAACGTTTATTATAACTATTTTTGTATATTTATAGTTATGTTGCAGTTTATACAATTATCAAACATAGGCTGAACTCTACCTGAAAAGTCATTCTCTTTGTCACTTCCCCCTCTAAATTTATTTGTTACTAGCGACCCGCCCCGGCTTCGCACAGATGCAATGCTGATACTAAGTACACTACAGAAAAACTGTGAACGTTGTATATAAAAACATAGCGGCCCGCTCCGGCCGGTACCGCCGCAAACGCTACGTCCCGCAATTTTTAAATCTGTAATATCTTTGAAAATATTCATTTAAATCATATGCTGTAAAGGGCCATATAGATCTATATTAAATCAACAATGTATTTAAGGTATTTAATTGGATAAGGATTAATGCTCAATTGGTTAAAATCGCTTCGAAAATTAGCCATTATTTGTCGTAAAAAGTAAATGACAAAAAAATGGTATTGTGGGATAACCATAAGAGATAGACATATACCATCGCGGAGTTTTCTGTAGACCTTTTCAATGTGTACAATACTTAGTACATTATTTTGATATATCTCGTAGGGTTCAACCTGCGTTTGCAATGTAAGCGGAAAAAATGTAATTATTTACGACATCACATTAGAAACCTCAGAAATAACAATATTTCTCCACTATTTAATGGACGTTATTGCTATTTTCTTCTTCCGTGATAATACTAATAGTATTAGCTGTTTTCTCTTTTGTCACTTCCCCTCTAAATATTTTATCTGCTATGTCTACTTTATTTGTAAAAGATTCCTCTATACATCCTTAATACGTTAGAGTATTATTAAGACAAAGAAAGACCTTTACCTTTTATCTCTACATCTCTGTAACATACATACTAGTAAATAACAGGATTCAATAAGTTGTTTCTCTGATGATGCTGGTGTACCTGGCGAAATTCGCTAGATATTTCAAAAATCTATAGTGGGAAAAGATGTTTGTGAGTCTACTAAATATAATACCTATGTTTATAGATCTAAATGTAGATTGTGCTATTTTAATATTTGCATTATCTATAGAATTGAATTAAGGGAATGTTCATCTAAATGTTTTAGTCCGGATATTTCCCAAATTCCAGTTTTGGTTGTTCCTATTTGCAATTTCAATAACAATCTAGTACAATGAGGGGTTACTATTACTATTCCTTTCTGATAGTATTATAAAGCTTCCGATGGGAAATACGTAAATAGAGAGTAGACAATTAGTCATTCCTTTGCCTTTGTTTTGTTGAAAGAGCTTTCTATCGATCCCGAACTTATTTGTATTTATTCTCAATGTGACAAGAAATATGTATTCTTCGGTCGTGCTCTTGCCCACATTATTGAGGATCAGTAATAATTTGGGAACCGATAAATTGGATAAAAAATGTTCCATTCTATGAAAGGACTACTGTGAACGGAAAGTGTATTGATTGTATCGATTTGATTGGTTAGATGTAACTCATGTCTTCAAACATATGGATACAAGTTTGACATAATATTTCTGGGCGCTGGACGCCGGTAAATAAGGGTAATCTTGTGCAGACAGATAATATTTTATGATCTGAGAGCTATTTTTTGAAGCTTTTATGGAACTAAATGAATAAGGAATGCCCATCAACCAGATTGTATACCATGCATTTTTTGAATTATACCTCCCTCGTCCTGCAAATGACCATGGAGATATTTTGTTGTTTCTAGGAATGTAAACAAGAAGCATACGAAACATTAATCAGTATGTTATGTTGGGTTTAATGATTTTCACATATGCAATAAAGGGGGTCATTTATTTATAAACTTACTAGTTCAAAACCGGCTGTCAGATTCACATTTTATTCATCACCTCCTTCGATATATGAAAATATTTGTATCAAAACTCCATTGTATAAAATAGTTCTGTAATATTACCTGTATAATGCATGACCGGTCAGAGGTTTCAAATATAAACTCTTAAATAGTATAAGGGAACATTCACTAAACTATAATAAATATAAATGTAACGTACAGGCTACCTGTATCAACGTACCATGAATATCGTTTCTATTGTACATTTGTTCGATATTATTATAAACATCGTGAATATGATACGAAATTAGCATAAAATGAATCCAGATATCTGCTTACAATCACGAGTTGTCAATAGAGCACCAGTTCATAGCGAACAAATGATTTTAACCTTTTCATTCGCATTCTGTTTCATATTCCTTCATATGAATCCCTTGACAATTTGATTACAATCTTACGTGTTAGCGGAACATAAATTAGCATTCTGCATTAATAAACTATAAAAGAGTTCACATTGTGGATATATTATAACAGTATTGATAAGAAATAATCACCTTTATCCTCTAAAAACGCTATTGAAGTACAGAGCGTTTCGGCTACCAAGTAGCCATCATCATCAGAGTAAACTAAATTATATATCAAAATTTTCCTGTTTAAATACTATTTGGGAATAATAATGTAAACAATGGGTTACCCTCAGCTGTAAATAAATCGGAATTTGATAATTGCTTTTTCGTTTATACATTTCCATCCCTTCTAAATTACCTAAATATTTATCTGTACTGTGTTTTAAAAGTGATAAACTTTCTTGATAAATGGTGTGGCCTGTATTCAAAATATGTTCGGCTACCGCTGAGTTTCACCAACATTTTCGATGGTGGTGATCATATCACTGTCGGAGACGGATGATCAGCGACTTCACGTCTTCCTAGTTCTACAGACGAGCTTATGAGAAGAGCGAAACAGCTGCCTGGGAATGATGTACGTGTTGTCACTATTCAACCCGAAGAACCAAACTATGTTCATTACTCGAAATCAGTAAAGACGATTATTTTTACTACTATTATTATTAACCAAATCAGTAATATTTACTATCGTTCCTGTAACATCCCATAAGGTAGTGTGGGAGTCCCTGAGTAAACCTGGCCCGTTGATTTTTCACCATTATTTTACTTTATATGGGCAAAATGTTCCTTATAACGAGTTAAAATGTTCCTTCTAGTTTGACCCACATAGCATTTTGAACACGACTCACAATTGATTTTGTAAATCCCGGATTTGTCCAAATCGGAAACTTTTTCAAAGGTGTTGCCTAAACGGTTGTTAGCTTGTTATTGATATAGCAATCATATAAAAGTTCCCCCAGTGACATCAATAATATTTGTAAATCATTGACTGAAAACTACTGGTATTACTTGAAAGCAGATAAGGGAAATTTCCTCGTAATTATGGGTAAAGAGGATTACCAGGAATCCGCTGTCAAAATGCGTTAAACTAGTCAATAATTCATTAAATTCGTGTACAGCTAGAATCTCCGATAACTTAAAATATAAACTTAGAGTTTCAAATCCTAATCTTCCTGAACTCTATTGCTTACTGAATATTCATAAACCGGGTAATTCCATGAGACCAATCATTCCAAACATTAATTGTTCTACATATAACATAGCAAAATTGTTGGTGAAGGAGTTTAGCAGCTTCCAACTCGAATCAAGTTTGTCAGTGAAAAATTCTTTGGAATTTATTGCACAATTGAAAAATTTCAAATTCGAACCTGGTGATACTCCCATTTCATTTGATGTTGTTTCACTATTTACAAATACTCCAATCCCTGAGTCGATAAACATTCTGAAGAAAAGGCTTTCAAATATTAATATCCCCGATAGAAAAAAATTATTTCACTTTTAACAAAAATTATTATGAACAAACAACGGATGTGCAATAGGCAATCCACTCTCTCATTTTCTAAGCGACCTTGAAACCTCCTTAAAATGAAAATTGAATCAGTTTCCAAAAGTATATATATGTTGACGAAATTGCCGCGATTACAAGTAAAGGTTTTGATTTACATGGCTTTTTGAAAACGCTTAATAGCCAATTTGATTCACTGTCAATATCTGTTTCTATCGAAATAGAAACAGATATTCAGCTTCCTTTCCTTGATATTAACATTATAAAAGATGGTAATCACTTGGATTTCGGCATATACAGCAAACCCACTGAAACAAATACTCCGGCGGATTCAGCTACACCATTTAGATTTAAGATAGCTTCGTTTAACTGTCTAGTTCATAGATTATTAAACGTCCCTTTGAGCCAGCAAAATTATAACAATGAAGTTGATAAACTCCAGCAAATTGCGTTGGACAATGGTTAACACAAATCTTTGATCAATAATTTAATTACTAAACAACAACGGAAATTGGAACGTAGCCAACTAATCAAATTAGAGCCATTGGCTTAACTTCACTTATAATTCTTCAGTAATTAATAAATTCCATAGTTTGTTTTCTAAATTTCCAATACAACCAGCTTATAGATGTAAGAACAACCTAAAACACCGTTTAGGCACACCTTTGATAAAATTTCCGATTTCGACAAATCCGGGATTTACAAAATCAATTGTGAGTCGTGTTCAAAATGCTATGTGGGTCAAAGGGGGAAGGAGCATATTAACTCGTTATAAGGAACATTTTGCCCATTTAAAGAAAAATAATGGTGAGAATTGCGCACCGACAATTTTCGACCAATAAAATACTTTTATTTTGACTTGATGCGATGCCAACGAAAAAATTTCAGCGGATGTTTTTTCTTTTAGGGTAGAGAAGCAAAATTATAGTGGATATTTTTTGACGTTTAACAAATGAGTTTGAAAGTGATACAATACATAACAAAACAACAAAATTATGGTATTTCTTCGTAATGTCTCATATTTTCATGACAAAATGTCAAATAATATCACATTGAAATTATTTTAAACTAATTTTTCTTCGGTGTGAAATTCAAATAGTATTTAAACAAGCAAATTTTGATTTATAATTTAGTTAACTCTGATGGCTACTTGGTAGCCGAAAGGTCTTCAGTACTTTAGTAGTACTTTCAGTGGATAAGAGTAATTACCTCTTATCAATAGTAGCATTCTGTATATTTAAGAATTCACAAAATGTTAAGTTTTCTTATAATAAAAATGTAGATCCCACTTTTTTCTTCATTTACCGATACCAAGATTATGTGAATACAGATCATTATTATCATTTTCTTTACCTATTAGCAACAATTATATTAAAATATTAAAATTATCACAACTGAGAATGGAAATGTTGCAAGAAAATAAAGTTCATTTTAATGAATTAATTTATGTAATTTCAATTTATACTGTTATATTTCTATTAATTACCATTGATATTGAATTTTTATGTTTATTAATGAGTTTTCACGGAAAACACAATGATCAGATCCGGTTGTATTCTGACATCGTAGCCTGCGAGAGCTTGCAACGACCTTCCCTGAAGCTATTTGTTATATCTGTAGTAGGTAGCTGTATGACAAGTGAATGCCATAATCTTGTATAGCTTAAGGCTTTCAATATAACAATCTCATCTCAAACAATAAGTAATACAGTAGTTAACAGTTCAGCTTTTCAGAAATCAAATATTGGATTGAAAATTGAAATTTCCTTCGCCTTGTTCCGTAGGCAAAAGTTTCAATGCCATACTATTTTTTTTGCCTTGGCTGCTGGCTCAGCCACATAGGGATATTGTTGTACAGTTGGATGGTTTACAGTGCCCTGCTAGTCTGCACAGATTTTTCATGGCCTAGCTTTTGTACTTTTCCGGGGATAGCCTAGACTGCCCTATATTGCTTGCCTTTTGTGATTTAATGCTGCTCATCCTGACAGTATGTGTTTGGCAGTCTCTGTCCCTTTGCCACAATGTCAGCAGGAAAGTCCTGCATTGTTCAGCTCCATTTTGTATACCTATACATATCCTCTTATTCAGCTATCACCTTTTATATATCATCAGACATGGTTCCTCATACGCATATGTTTTCCCGTGGTGCATGCGAGGAACTTCATTCCAGCGCTCTCTTCATAGTTTGATCCAGTTCCGTATTATACAAATAGACTAAATAGATCCTATGTTTTATTGTCCTATTGCATAATGTAGACTGTCAATAATAAGTTGGTCTGTCAACCCTGTTTACGGAAAGTACTTAATTGAGTTCAATTTGGAAAAGAATAAAATGAATAAAATGTGTTGGTCAATACAGCTTTTTTATAGCATATCAAGTTTTTTCTGATGATAGATAACTTTTTACTGAATCCAACTTTCGATGATTGCGTGATTGACGTTGTAATACGCAATCTTTTTGATATTAAGAAAAAATTTTCAGTTCCGAAGAGTATAATCTGTCTCAACACGGAATGAGGTGTGAATCTGACAAATAACCTCCCCATCATAATGCACCGATGGAATATCTTTTTTCAAGGGGGGGCTTCACATTAAACTGAATTTTATTCAGACATCAAATTTCATAAATCTATAATTCTGATCCAAATAAAAGTGCACTTATATCTTACATCTACAATATAATTACATATATTAATTAACCTAACTGCGTAAAACAAATTTCGACAAGATTGACCGTTTTCAGACTAACATAGAAATATAGCTAATCAAAATCATATCGTGACATGCACAGACGATAACCGGTACAACTGATGATAAATACGAAACAAATTCAGAATTGAGATTATTTTTTATATTGGAAAGCTAGAATCTTCTAAGTGATGGAGATGAGAAAAGATACGTACGAACATAAAACAATGATATCCCTTACAGGCGCAAAGGGGATTCAACTTATACCAAACTATTATCATACCAAACGATTATCTTCAAAATTAATTTATAGAAGTTAATGATATTTTAACAACATACTGATGTATCAATGAGTTATGGAATTGTGAAAGAAAATTTTGAAAAACTGAGAAATGAATGGTGTAAACATGTCATTGAAGTGGCGAATTCAAAATCTCAATAACTTATATTACCGGCCCATTGATTCTTATTAAAACAGATTTGATATAAATTTCGAGCTATTATGAAAGAAAACTATAGGCTGATACCGTGTGAAACAAAGTCAAGAAACATCAACAGTAAATGTGTATCGTGTAGCTCGTATGTTAGAACGTCTATTCAGAAAATGACTGCAAATCTTGAATATTCTGCACAAGCGTAGTTTAAATACCTTTAGAGGACCAAAAGGAATAATCTAACGGAGTTAAATCTGGGGATCGATTGGGAAAGGATGTAAGGCATTGGAATTTTTCTTAATAGTCGTGAGGTTATGTGCATTAGGAAACCTCACTGGGCAAAAAGTTCTACTACTTCTTTGTTCGATAAAAAACATTAAGTTCAGTAGAAAGAAATTCGGCAGGTCTCCAGCTTGATAACGAAAAGGTGTCCAGATTGAGCCCGTCTAGTCTGCAGGAATCGCTCATCATGAAATAACAGACGAAATTTCCGATGAACACAGACCATGAAAATATCTAAGGAAAATAGAGAGATCCCACCATTCTACCATGTTTTAGAGAGGACAATGCATTCTTAAGTGCATCAGACGAACAGTTCATCTGAAAATAATCAAAGAGCTGCAGCGTATATTTCGGAGCTGAACTCTAAACAAGACAGTACTCCAGGACAAGTCGAATCTGTGCGCTGTAGATAATGAGAAACTGTTAGTGTGTAAAGTAGTTATTCGCACGTAATATGAAATCAAATCAGGGATTATGGGATCCCCTTTATGGAGAAAACATTGAGTTTTGGTTACATTGAACTCTACTACATTATCAGATCCCCATTTGAAAATTCTTGCCAGGTCTTCATTTATTGCATCAACTTTTCTCTGTCTCGCTCCTCTAGCTTCATTGAATGGTATAGGAGCTCTAGATGAGAAATCGGTATGAAGTGTACCATCATCTGTAAAGCTGTAGACGTGTCAGGTGGTGACTCCCAATAGACCGTTGATATCTCCTCTCTCTTGCTCCTCTGGCTTCTTTTGATGATATTGAGGTTCCACAGGAAATGGCGTCATGAAGTGTACCTTCACCATCACCAACCAGACGAACTTCAGCGTATATTTCGGAGCTGAACTCCCAACAAGACAGCAGGATAGGTCGAATCTGTGCGTTGTAGATAATGAGAAACTGCTAGGATGTAAAGTATCTCTTCGCACGTAATATAAAATCAAGTTAGGGATTATGAGATCCACCTTTATGGAGAAAGTACGACAGTGAGTTTTGGTTACATTAAACTCCACTACATTATCAGATCACCATTTCAAAATTCTTGCCAGGTCTTCATTTATTGCGTCAACTTGTCTCTATCTCGCTCCTCTGGCTTCATTCAATGGTAAGGAACTCTAGGTAAGAAAGCGGTTTGAAGTGTACCATCATCTGCAAAGCTATATACGTGTCAGGTGATGACTTCCAACAGACGTTGATATCTCCTTTCTCTTGCTCCTCTGTCTTCTTTGGATGTTATTAAGGTTCTACAGTAAAGGGCATTAGGAAATGAACCATCACCTGCATAACTGTTGAGGGGAAAGTAGGTCACTTCCAACACATCGGTGATATGGAGGAGAAACAAAGTTGATGCCAAGATGAATCCTTGAGAGACATCAGCGTCGTTACCAATGTATCGTAGGAGACTCCCTCAACCACCACATAGTAATCTATCTTAGAAAACACTCCTGAACATAGAATACAAGTATTGGTTACGAACCAATACACTACTTTTTTGATAACTCATGAAGTGAACAGTATCTTGCAGGTCAAACCAGTAGTCTCTATCAACACTATGCATTGTTTTCTAATAGTTATTTAGTAACTTTATTGGTTAGTAACAAAATACAGGCACATTAACAAAATTTCAAAGAAACGTATTAAGTAAATATAACAAACAATATCTAAGTTTTTCATGCTGGATTTTATTATTTTACAAAAATACAATCTATGTTCTAAAAGAATTAGAACTGTACTTTATTGTCCAAATATGTGTCTGTTGATATTAATACCTTTAGCAACTGTTATTTACAAAAATGGTTACTCTCTGAATAGGGATACGTATATAACGGTCAATACATACTTCTTACTCTTATTAAAGTATTTCTCAACTGTTCATTCAGTTTGTCATACTACAGCAGACCATTGGAAAGGTGAGAAATTGCAAGGAGTCTATTAAATCATTTCTATAAACGAATGTGATAACCACAGTAGACATTGTGTGAAGTAACGACCTTCCCTTAAGCAACCAATTTCCACTTACATGTAATTGTTTCAATTAAGTCGCTCAAAAGAGCACCTATTAATTCTATCATGAACAATTAATTGCCTTTATTTATTGTACGCCTCAAGACATTCGGAAAGGTCAATTGTTATTTACCTTTTTGTTTCAAAACTGGTGTTTCGTTTTGAAGGATGGTTTCACGTTATAATTTCCATCTTAACTGCATTCAAGAAAACGTATTTTATTCCGATTTATTGGAATAAGCCCGTTATATAGAATTGAACAACATTCTATTGGTTCTTCTCGGCAGTTATTTTATAAAGTCCCTATAATCAAAAGGAATGTGACATTTTAAATCTCATTTAATGTTGAACGAAAAACCAGCACGAGTTGAGAAGAATACAAAATTTTAATACTAACGAAACTTTGAAAAGTTTAGTAGTAAAAGTAAAGCCAGTTAGTTTAACAAAGATTAAGATTATTTCAATGTTTGTTAGCTCTGCTAGCTCACTGATTCTTGCACGAAATAACTCCCTTCAAAACGCTTAAGATTTAATCTTCTCCGCATATAACGAAACAGGTTATAGTGCCTTTGTTAACGATCTTGATATTTTTACTGAAATTAAGTAAAGTAAACTTCTTTAGGTAACTGAAAAAATAAAAAAAGGTTATTATAATAGAGAAGTGAAAGTAAACACACAAGCAAAGATGTACGACTAGGAAATGATTCTTAGTTTATAATTTTAGAAGGGTAGCATTTAAGATATTGATAAAATCTCAACTAAGCAGAGTTTTATAAGAGTTATGATCATAAAGTTTCACCAGAATAATACGGTTTCAACCACGAGGAAATATTTCAATATGCTTCTGACGAAGCCCAACTTGATTCACAGGCCTTCGAGACCTTAGCCTTAGAGGAAACTAAAGCAATTGTAAGTATAATTAACGGAATACTTAATGATTCATTTATCACATTCTCAAGTAGTAAACATCTCGAGAAATATTAAATGAAAGAATAACTATTTTGTTCCTAAAGTCTAAGTACTCTTCTTGAAATATTTAATGACTCATTCATTACTTTCTCAAGTATCCATTTATGGCAAATATAAATGTATTGTTTCACTATTTTCTCTGTCAAAACATTGCTTTATTAAATAGATAATGATATTAATGGAATAATAATACAAATTTTTCAAAAACTTATTTATTTTTTATAGCTACAAAGAATATTTATGAATTTCAACAATAAACTGTTATAATTTAGTTCGCACAATCACCCTTTATCCACTTAAAATTATAACTTATCTAAAGCACATTTCAACTGTGATGCAGCCATTATCAAATACGTATGTAAACTGAAGCTAAATTCAGATTATGAAAGATTGCGAAATACTTATCCGTCAAATTTGGGAAAGGGTTAATTCTAATGAACATGAAAGTGTTACATGTACTTCTTGGCTGAAATAAACATCAAATATTCCAGGTAGTCAATAAATCTATTAGTAAACAAATAATTACTTATAAATACGTGTTCCTGGAGTTGCATTGGATTTTATGTGGGATGACTGTCATAAATGTTATGTTAGCTTAGCTAACAGGTATATATCCATCAGGGTGACAGAGAATTTTCATCATCTTCGTACCAATAACATTAATAAGTCCGCCGGAGCAAATTATGTCTTACAAACCGGTCATAAGATTACAAAATCGAGTCTTTCTCATTTAAAACATAGGGACGAACCTACATTAGAAGCTCTTTTTGACATAATAAGTCTTCTGACGATGGTCGTGAGACCGAAACGTACGTAAAGACGAAAATATAAATCAAAGTGTTAATATGACCTATTTCCCGAGAATTTTTATATATAATACATTAGAAGCTATAGAAATGTATAAGCATAGAGATTATTTATCGAATCATGATTTATCTCATATTGAAAACAATCCATTATTATAAGTACTTTGATAATCTCTTGTCAACTCCAGGAACATGTACCTATAATTATTTGTTCACTAAAAGGAAAAATTTGATGTTTAATTCAATAAAGAAGTACATGTAACACATTCATTCATTACAAGAAGAACAATAGCCACTTATTACTAGTTGTAATTAACTCTTTCCCTAATTTGACTGTTAAGTATAACGCTTTCTTCCATAATGTTAGTTTAGATTCAGCTAACATACGCCTATGACAATGGTTGCATTGCAGTTGAAAAGTGTTGTAGAAAAATTATAATTTTAAGTGGAAAATCGAAGACATTATAAACTAAATTATATTATATTTCAATCCACATTGCTATCTAATATAGTATTTTCAGTAAACTGTTATCCAATTTCTGAAATCTATTGGAAAAAAATTGAACAACCTTAAACTTCTTAGTCGTTTCCCTTATAATAGACGGAATATTTGAATTTGAACATTGACAATAAATATCTTAAAATTAAAGTTTCATAACTATCATTATCAAGAGCGAATTTATAGCATCCTTAGAGGTTTAATGACGTCGTTGACGGCATTAGAATGATATTCACAATATACATTTCATGAAGCTCAGAAATAATTCACAAGGGGACTTTAAGTGGAATAAGATTTAAGTCCTCAACTTTGACAAGCTCCTCCAGAGCATAAGTATTTGGATCGTTCTTGGGTTGATTGAAATTTATCACACCAATGCATACCGCTGTGACCGCTAGTTCAATAAGTTATTATAGAACATAAATTATTACTTGCCAGTGAAATTAGTTTCACTTCAATTCTCGATATATCATCGTCGAATTAGTAAATTTTTTAATAACTCGTTAGATTTTTATATTTGCTCTATTTGTTTCTATATCTTGGTTCATCCTCAGTCCTCTATTTCCGTTTCTTGTGTTATATTGCATATTTTTCATAAAGCATCTATAATTATTGCAAAACAAAATTCAACTTACTGATTTATCCATTCATTTATGGATAAATTCATCTCTGTTATATTAAATGTTATAATGCATTTTTTAAGATCCCTAAAAATTTACAAAAGTTGGGTTCATTGGCGACGACGATAATACGTCAGCAATTCTATAAATAAACTCACCCAAACCATTGTCTACCCCCATTCCTAATTTTGTACCACATTTAGATTGATTTAATATTTAAGGACATAATTCTACATTTAGCTTAACTTGATAACTCCTAGCTTTGAAAATGCCAAAGTGTGATGAAAAAATTTATCAGCATTAATTATTTAAAATTAAATGTTACAAGTTATTGTGTAAATTTTAGTTTTATTCGACAACTTCCGAAAGTTTAATCTAGTTTATTACACGGATTCTAGACACGCCGCGAATACTTGTTTACTCCTCTACAGATCTGGCAAAAACCATAGAACTATAAAGTTCATTTTATCAGTTCCTTTGCGACCTACCCATCGCTATAATACATAAATCTGGTAAAGCGAATGATAACGAGTTCATAATTTTAAAATGAAAATACAGATGTTGATTCCAATCTGCATATGAAGAATTTCTCACACGCCAATTCAATCAGATTACTAAAACGTCAAAGAAAACAACTGATGGTAAAGTTCCACTCAAAACTAACACCCCGGATACTCTTGGAAAACATACCTCGAAGGCGCCTCAGGTAAAAATAAATAAGAATTACAGCAAGTAAAACAACAAGTAAAAATACAAAATTATTGGTGCCACCAGAGATAAATAGATATATATGACATGTGACATGATCCAAGGGGATGTATCAGAAAATGGTATTGAAGATTATCTTAAAGAAGTACAAAATCATGAAGATGCTGACATTAAAAAGCTTAACACCGTCGGAGAAAACTCTGCTTTTAGTATTGTATCTGTAAAGTTCTATGACACTTTCAAACACATGTATTACCATATCCAAAGAGGGTTAATCGGCCAACAAAGTCATGGCGACAGTTTTTCGGGATGCACACGGTATCGATTACCTTAAAAAGATCACCGGTGTATATTATACAAAGCTGTTGAATCGATTCGACACCGATTTGAAGCGAAAGCGACAGCATTTGATAAGAAAAAAGTGCTTTTCCACCAGGACAACGCACCTGCACACAGGAACGCAGACGTAATGGCAAAATTGGATGAATTGTGCTACAAATTGGTTCGTCCTCAACTATATTCTCTAGATTTGCCTCCTGCGATTTTGATCTATTTTCCAACTTGAAGAAATGACACTCGTATTCTGGTCTATCTAATATCCGGGATAAATATGAAATATTTGCAAACATTACTCAATAAAAATAACCCTACAACCTTGGCACATAAATATCAATATATGGAATAAGCGAAATTTTCTTCAAATCAAGCTCCGATTCTCCGTCTTGTTTGCTCAACATATTTTTTGTTACAATCATTACTTATGGGCTTATCCCACAACCTTACCTTTTGGATTACCCTACTACCAACCTCGTATGTTATTTTTCATTCCAGACATCTAAGGATAGCTTCATGAGCCCAGAATCAAATGGAAGTTTGTAAATTATGTAGTAAAAATTTTAAAGTAACGGATTCACAAATATTACTGCTAATACAGTCATGTTTGCTGTGGTGTACTTACATATTGCTGGGATATCTACATTCACTTGTGATCCCAGTAGGATTTCATATTAATTTTACTCACCAGCTCCTTCTATATACTTGTCTTGCAATTAATCTTTTTAATCTAACTTATGCACCACATACAGATTAGTTATTCTGAATGGAATAATTATAGAAGTGCAAGGTACCGCAGCTACACGAACCAATGACCTTTCAGTTAATTCTCATTCAAATAGTTGAATGCATGTAAGAATGAAATACAGTACTCGAAAAAGGAATAATTTATCCTCTTCATAAACTCAACGGAGAATCCAACAGACAATTGGCCCGAGAACTGCTTTATGGTATTTTCCGGAAAAAACGTCTGTATTTGTCAGACGTATTTCGTGTTCCTACCATTTGTGTTTGACTAAACAATTAGAGTTCTCAAGATTCCATCAACGGGACTGGTTTGACCACCGCATATATAACTGAAAGCTTTACAAACTACCTACGGTAATATGTTGAATTACTCCGGTTCTTCTCAAAGCAGTGATGAATGTACGTTTTAAAGAAGAATTTTAGCAATCTTAAAAATAGTAGATGTGATTAAGTAGGCTATGAGAATATAAACGCTGGAAATTCAATTACAATTAAGTGCCATTACAGTTACCTACACAAATTTATATGATGTCATATGTCAGCTACATGAAGAGTGGACGAGCATATTCGATTAACTTTAGCGGATGGCTGTGTTTATCAAGAATAAGAAATTCATATAGCAGTTTTTAATCATTTTATAACAACTCTCTTTCGTCAATATGAAGTATAAGTTATAACAGACTTCATTCTCAAGGAAAATATTGTCTGTAGGATGATAAAATCATCTATATATAATATTTACTATTGATAAACATTCTGTATATGTAAATACGCAAATCACATGACTAACATATTGTCTGTGGTTTGGTGACTAACTTTACGAAGATACACTTTATTTAAAAAGAAAAATGTTTCACGTATTAGTTTATCAGTTTTTTCCAAACCTCGATATTATCCGATACATGACAGTACTAATACGCAAAATTGCTAAGGATAACAAATAAAAATCATGGCCTATGAATGCTGTTAAACCTCTTTGATACAAGAACACTCCATATTACAAATTTTGCGTTTGGGCATCGGCTTATTTAATAGTAATTATGGTATCAAGGGGATTATCTCGAGGTCGGCAGTATACGTCGCCCAAGGGCATATTATCCTTATAACACCCGTGGTGCCTTTAATGTCATACTAGTCTGTTATTTCATTCGAATAATTTAGGATTTTCGAGTAAAAACTAAATTTTGAGATTTATGATTGATTAATTTGACATCTATGAATTCTAAAAAAGTACAGATGATTACTGGCTATTAAAAAGAATAGTCTATGACAATGACGGAGGCTACCATGCAACATAATAATATTTTGTTAATTGTCAATAACCCATTTAGCTGTTTTGTGTTGAATTGTAGTGAAAAAGTTAGAAGAAGAGAATCTTTCTGAAGAAGTGTTGTTAGGGACTGACAAAGCGGGCGAGTCATAAAATCAAGAAGGTACTTTAAAAACTATACCTTTAACATTAAAAAATCGCTGGATCACATTTGTTTCACATTTAATCAGTATTGAGATTTTCATAAAGGTTACTTGTAACTGCAAGTTAAAATTCATTCATTGCTATGTTACTGCGTTATAAATGCATAATGACTTAGGCATGGCCCTAGTCAGAGGGAGGGGTTCGAACCATAGACTGGGCCTTCTTTATTCTATGTAATGCGAGCTGTGTGCCTACATCTGGAGTAATTCGCTTGGATCAGTCACACTAAGGCACACCTTTCTAGCAGTGGCGTGCAAAGGCATGTCCTATTGGGGTTGCAATAAATATAACTTCATATAAATTATATAATCAAAAAAAAATATACTGATATAATGGTTATTAAAATGAAAAATAACTGTTTTCAAAATTTTGACTAAACAATTTTGTTCGTTTTATAATTTTTTCAATATTTTGTTGAATGGTCAATGTTTTTTGGGAACATTATGGTTGCAAATGCAACCTTTGCAACCCCTGTTTGCACGCCACTGCTTTCTAGTGCCTTAGTCACATTGAACAAGTCAGTAAGCGACGTATTATAGCCATGTTTCAAGTTCCAACTAAAAGGTCTATGTAACACTCGTAAATTCACCCGATACAGTTCAACAGGGTAGTGTCGAATGCCGCCATGATGAAACTAACTCAAGCAATTACCTCAAAGGTCGGCATCACACACTGTGATACTCACAAGCGCAGTCTAAGTACTAGAAGGTCTATGGTTCGAACCGATAATACAATATTTGTTTCAAGCTTTTCGATAGATGGGGAGTTCTCCAAATTATTGACAATTTGAACAAGATTTTTACAATTAATCTCTCCAACGATTTTACATTTTTCTTATCTCGTTTCATGTCGAAGTTGGGGCAAAAAATAATTTATGGAGAATAAAATAGTAATAGCCTAATTTTCTGGTTAGTTGGTGGGCGCTCAGCGTGAAATATCTAAATAAATTATCCAAAACCTGTCTATTATTGTGTTCTTACAATTCTTATAATGACTTAATAGCTTTAAATTGGTTATTAAGTACGAATATCCTAATTTCAAAATGATGATTCTTCGAAATTATTAAATACGGACGTCACACAACCCTCAAACCAAATCATATCCAGAAATCTTCCATATCTTCGTAAATTTTATGTACATTAAAAATTTATTCAAATTTATTTATTCAACTTTGTAAGAAAACATCTTCATTTTCAACATCAGCCACTTTTAACATTTCAATATCAAAAAGAAAAGTTATGAAAATATACATATCCATAAATTTTTTGTTGAATAAGAAATATAAGGTTTCTACTTTATTGTATTAACAGAATTTCTAGTTCATACACCGAACTTCATTTAAACTTTGCGTTCTGATGACACAGAAAACAGACAGACAACCATTTGCTAAAAACACTGAACTAGATTCATCTCTCTTCGAATATAAATCTCATAGTTTAATAATATTCAAGGGATGTAAAATTTGTAAGGGTACAAATTACTCTTACTTGTGGATAAGCTATAAGTTCTATTTTATCGCTTGGTTGCCGACAGCTACAGTGAAGACGGTCGTGAGTTATATTTTAGATGTTAAAATTGGGGCACCAGAGTATTTTAACCAACCAATAAATAATGTTGCTGAACTAGGGGATTCAAACACTCAAAAGTCCCCAGGTTAAATTACCCTGAAAGTATACAAAAAAATAAAAGACCTGTACCCAGAATGATTGAAATTTACTGGTAATTGAAATAATATTGTTGTTACAATTTATAACAGAACTTAATATTAATGAGTTATGAAGTGCATGAATTGAAGTATGAATGAAGTTAAATTTCTTAAATCACAGTGAACTACAGTTAAATTTACATATATATAAATACTCAAATGATTACTTCAGACGTTACATAAAAGTTAAATTTCTTAAATCACAGTGAACAACAGTTAAATTTACATGTATATAAATACTCAAATGATTGTTTCGAACGTTACATAACCAAAAGTTGGGTAGCCTGACCTGGTAACTGCTGGGTAAGATGTAACGTTATACCTGCTCGACTATGGATTGGTACTTCCTACTTGATGTATGGATTCCTGCCACGATTCTAATACAGTTTCCACGATTGTATATCACAAGTCAATTAGCAACTTCTAAATCAGATTTTCCACAGCCGATTCAAGCCAACCTCAGAACTTCGTACATTTGTTGAATTTTTCACAACATAAAAAAAAAACTGAAATGAACAGAATACATAACGATTGTTGAACAAAATTAGGACTAACCTATGTACTGTCAGATATCACCTGGGAAGGCAAATTAATTCTTGAAGTTAGTGAATAAATCAAATGAAATTACAAAGATATTTACCTCTATCGCGATAGGGTTTTTTTTATCCTTTCAATGAAACCACTTTACTTCTGTCCAAAACCAGTCACGTTAAAACTAAGTTTCATTCCACTCCAAATTGGTAATTGATGCCTTTGCTTTCAACGGAAGAATATTCCCAGAATTTGGTTCCAAACATAAGTTTGGTATCACCTCCCTGTTGAAATAACTTAGAAACACGACCTTACACTTGGACGATTTGACAAAAAGTACGCCATTTTCTCGGCCTTTTCCGGTGTTTCGATGTCTCACAGAACGACCTCGAAATAGAAGCGGTAACTACAGAATTTGATACTGAATATCCATGACTCGGAGAACATACGGTCTAGCATAGCTGACGTCACAGGAGTTAACCGATTGTAGTACAGCGGCCATTTCTAAGCCGTTAAGTGAAATTTACACGTTACAGGGATTTCACTTTTGTCCTCAGGGTCTATGTATTTAGTTACATGAAAAGCATACTTTCTACTTTTTAATGCCCTATTATTATTATTTGGTGATTAGATCTGAGGCTAGTGCCTGTAAAGCTCAGTAAGAATGACATAAAATAAATATTCATTAATGAACAATGAAAAAAATATTTACGAAATTTGATTATAAAATGTAATCAAGCTTGACCACCCGACAATTATTAATAAGGTGAACTCCACCGGTTACACTTGAACATTTAAGTTGCACTTACAAGTTGAGTTTTACTGCACTGCAACAAAATAAGATTTCAAGTGTCACATCAAGTGCTAGATTAAGTGTTACTTTAACGTCTTTTCAAGGTTAAATTGCGTTGTGATCTCTGTTTGTTTACATTATTCATTAATAACCAATAATATATTGATTTAATATTAGAAGTGGAACTTTTTGACGACATTGAAGAACATGAATTAATTGAATTTGGGATTCCACGAAATATTAATTGCAAGGCAAGATTATTATAATAGCTTCAATTATGTTTTTGTATTTTGCCACACAATGCTTTGAAAACACCGTTTCATCATGTGAGAAAAAAATAGCGCGTTACCGCACCACAACTTTTTTAGGGCCGTTTTACAAAAGTACTTTTGCATTAAGCTGCGGTTTGCAAAAAGTATATATCCGATCTTGCTGAAATTTTGTGTGGTACTTGGTGGGCACAAAAGCTAGTCCGCTGATTCAATCGGGTTCATTCGCAACTCATTTTTTCTTTTTAACTTAATCCGACGATGTCCGACGCGAAAAACCGGTTTTGGACCTGTTGCGACGATTAAAAAGTGTTCGATTTTAGTTCCTTCAATTTGTATTATAATTATCTACTTAAAGCAATTTTTTTCTCCGAACTCGTAATTAAAAACTCCAAAAAGCTAATTCTATCACACTATTATAGTAGAGTTATTAATCTAGGTTATATCCATTCATGGATGAAGAATAAATTTGTAATATTGAGCTGCAAATATAGCAGTCTGTCTCGTGCCTCGTTCTCCTTGCTTATTTGCCATGACAGTTATGAAGTCAGGTGTGAAATATGAAACGGAATCGTTTCATTAATACGTTAAATCATTTTGTACCAATTCATCAGGTTCAATGAGCGAATTTCGGTAAAGTCTTGAATTGATCCACTCATTGTGCGTTTAAATACGTTTTATTCGCATTAGGAACATAATACTTCTGTGAAAAATCACGCAACTGAATTCGAATTTCTCACGATGTGTATTTGAGATAATTTGTTATTAAATTGGAAACATCGCTCCTAGTTTTTGTTATACAGAAAACGCAATTTTTAGTTATGATTTTTGATGTCAAAAGTATAATGGAAAAATCGATTGAGACACGCTGAAAATATCACGGTTAACCGAGAATTCTTTAGCAAATGAAGGCTTGTTATTCAATCACTTTCATGGTCAATTTTATATTTGCATAGTTTCGAAGGAAGTCACGCTACATCCTTTAATAAATTCAACTTCTAAGAAGGCATCTTAAAGTTAGTTGAAATAAAATAATTACAGACCGTTAAAAGAATAACGTTTCACCTTGTCTCAAGATTTATTTTGTTATAATTTCGTCAATATAACTACGATCCAAATCGATTGAATTAATTATTCGGTGGATTATTGTCCTTGATGGTCTTTTCAATAAGTTAGTTTTCACGAATTATTATTAAATGAATGTTGTGTTTTTACTTTTACTGAGCAGTTTCCGTCATTCTGGAAATTTGCGAACATTTGTCCTATTTTGAAATCTACCAACAATGCCGACATATTGAACTATCGAGGCATCTTGTCTCACCGTTTTCTGATTGATGATCTCTAATCTCTAATCTCTCGAACTGTAATTGTATCATTCAGTATAGATCTGAAGCTTTCGACAACCATATACAAGTGGATGTAATATATACAGCCTTCTCGAAGGCATTTAATAAAATGGATCGCTTTATTTTGCTTAATAAATTAAAAACCTCCTCATTTCATTGAAGCAGTACGTCTCATTTAGGGGATTCAAATACGTTGGCGTCGTTCCGAGGTCTGGGTTACTCCAATGTTCTAATTTGGGGCCTTTACTTTTTCTACTACTCACAAATGACTTATTCAGTATCATTAAGTGTAACGCACTTGGTTATGCAGATGACATAAAACTGTTTCTAGTATGAACAAGATTCAACGGAAATCCGGTAAACTTATTCCAATTCTGTGTATCTACGTTATTAAAAACAAATCGCTTCAACATCATGATAATATAGTAGATGTAGGTGTTCATTTTGATAGTAAATTGACTCTCGTTCACCATATTCAGTATGTGTTTTTCACTTCCTACAAATTGTTATTATGAGAAACACTGAATCATTCCATAACACTAATACTATGATGTCTTTACAACTCATGCGTCACATCTAAGTTGGAATAACTAAGGCATGCTACCTTTTTTCCAACCCATAGCAAAGCATTCGAAAACATTTAAAAAAATTATTTTATATTTCATTCAGAAAATTTTCGAAATGCCTTCAGAAAAATTGAACAAAATACTTTATTACTACAATTCGAAATTCGAAAATTAATATCATATTTTTATATAGTGTTACGATTTGACTGTGAATTTATATCAAGTAAACTAAACTTTTTAATACCCAGAATAAATTCAAGATCATAAATAACATTTTATTTGCTAACACCTAATTCTAACTTTCTAGTCAAATCGCCAATATATGTGTGGTAACTTTAATAAAATAAGCCAGAATTGTGATATTTTTATTTCCACCCTTAAATAAATCAAGTTGTCAGGTGTAGAAATATTCATTTGTTAAGTCTACTAGTAATGTAGAAAGCTAGTTTATTATTATCTTGTCACTTAGTTGGATGTTATTTTCTACTTTGCAATTGAGATTACTATTAGTATTATTCACCCCTCATCAATTAATATCTCTAAATAATTTTCAAATATTCTCCAGATTAGACCTGTTGAAAGAAAAATAGTCGATAACATATTGTAGGATTGTGATCTACTAATAATGTAGTTGCCAAAATACTTATTCCGGTTTTTGAATATACAAACATCTCCGTAAATAAAATTTGAAGAAATTGTTGTAGTCATTCAATCATTTGTCATGATTCCAGGAAAAAAATTCAAGTGATTTCAGAAAATATGTGTATACTATGTAAATACACTGTATCAAAAAATTTGGTCTCGGAGACGACTCGAGTAGTTATTGTCATATTTTACTATCATAATCTTATAAACCATAATGTAACCAGATTCCTTGATCTTTATAAAGATAAGAGGGGTAGGAAGCAATTGTATGGGCTACGGCGTAATAATAAGATTACTAGCTCAGGTTTGATAGTAGAAGTGACTGGTGCGGCCCCCCTCGCACGATTATGGATGGGTGAACGGCCGATTATTTCTTGATGGTGTTCTTTTTTGCATAACATCTACGACTAGTTCAACATGTATGCTCAAGAAATGGTTGAGATTTTTATCCGAGAGCGAGAAGTTTACGATTTAAAATTTAACTAGCATTTACAGCTTATCCTTTATTGTAGGCATTGCGGAAAAGCAGATGAAATATTCTTCACATGTGACATTCGACATGACTGTCCTTACTACTCACTAGCTTATATGTTCAAGCTTCTCATTGTCAATGTTATCTTATTGTTGAACTAATACGATACACGATAGGAACAATTTTCATCTAGTTTACTCTCTTCTTATTCAATTAAAAGTCCATATAAATTCCAATGTCCATGGTCAGGATATAGTAAATAATAAATGAAATTGACGATTATTTTCTTTTTCTTGATAATTCACACGAAATTCAATTCAATATTAATTTCATATTTTTGTACTAGCCACAATATCTAATAACTCATTAAGTTCGTTGTACAGGGCGATTTTTCCTCATTGGAGCTGCCTGATGGGGCAGAGCCCACACAATACAAATAATTTGAGAATGGTGTCACTTCCGGGTATACTGGGAGTGGTGGATTTCATACTAGCAGCATGCTTAACAATACCTCCACTGCGTCCCAGGATATATAGGTATTGTGGAAAATGAACAGCGGAGCGCAGGAGCTTTCTTCTCGGGCATAGACAGTTCAAGATTCTCTTGATAAATTTAGGTGAGAGGACGTCTTGGATAGCATAAGGGGAACAAGAGATAACCTAAGGATCATTACCGGATTCATGACAGAACACCGCAAAAACAACGGTCATATGAGAAAAAAATGACTCAGTGAATGATGACAGGTAGATTCTGCAAAGAAGCTGAAGACACACCGATAAATTTGCTCATTGACTGCGGAGCTAACACCTCCGCAGAAGCAAAAAATACTTCGGGATATACCTACAATACCATAGAGGAAATTAGACTATTGAAGCCGGGAAAATTATTAATGTTTTCAAATGATCTAAAGCTCCACCGGCATTACTATAATATACAAGCTGTCTCATTTTTATCAAGACGTTATGAGGGTAGCGAACGATGTCGTTTCTCGAATCGAGTTATATGGCAAATGTATGTTCTCGTGTGGCGGCCAAATGGTAAATGCTATCCACTTGAAATTTTGACACAAATTAGATATGATGCTTGATATTTACTGACATAAAAATTCTATGCCGCACCTTGAGTTGTTTTCGATTTATTGATCACAGCGGTCCATCGAAATACTCGACGCTATTCGCATTGTTTTGCGCACTGTTCGGTGCGGTAACTATCTGGCCGATTTTAAAGATAAACAGTGCTGAAGGATCGAGCTCATGTAATTAGACAGGCTGCTGCTCGTAATTTTTATCGACATATGCGAAACATGGCCGGAGTGAGCTGTAGCGGCTCGCGCTCGTTATCAGCGTAGGGAAAGAAGTCTTTCCTCCTTTTGGCTCAAACGGTTGTTGGTTTCTACATAGCGGTCGAAAGGTGACTCCGTCTTAACCCTTTGCATTGAATACTACAAAATTAAATACATTTAGTCCCACATTTTTTTCAATATATCACATTTTTTTCAGAAACTCACTTTCATTTGTTTGATACTGAATTTGACATGGCAACTAAGCTTTCTTTCGTATTCCTAATTTTTCTAGGTTTTCAACCACGTCATCCTACTGGTTGCATTACCATACCATATGATTGAAATCTTGCGTCATTGAGCCACACGAACACCCAGGACTGTTGATTGCTTCATTTTTTACAAGAGATGCTGCAAGGGTATAATGATCTGATCGGCAACGGTTTATTCTTACAATCCGACGCCGATTATAGTTTGATTTTGAAAACCATAGCATAGCAGATTCATTATAATACGAGGGGATTATAATATACCTTTAAAGACGCAGTAGAAGCAACACCCATTAACTAGTCCAATCTAATGATTAAGAATATTTCCTCAAATCGCCTTTTGTGATCGAGCAGTAGAAGTAGTAGAATGGGATCCTGTTTATATGAATCAATCTTAAAATATATCTAACTGTATTTAGACTGGTATGCAGCTACTGGTTTTCGTTGGAGCACCTTAGAATTCAAATAAATCTACTTATATGGCAAATACATTTTTTATGCATATATTTTATGAAAATAATACGTAAATGGTATTATAAAAACAAAACAGCTATTTTTCGGTCCAGGATAAAGCTTAGAATTCTTATTTACATGATAGTTATTGCTAATTAATTGAGACAAACACATAGTTTCGGTTTGTATTAGTTCATTTACTGCTATTTTGTTGAAATCTCTGTAACTTGATTTCGTTATTGAACCAGTTCTAATCTTTCTCGTCCAACTACCTTCCATCGACATCTATCCAATATAATGAAAAATGTTCTAAATAAACTTATCAAAATGTGTTGCAAATATATATTTTCTAGTTTCAATCAGGTTAAGAAATCTTATTAAATAAATGTTACTTATTGATAACATTATCGAAAATGGACAATGGTCAGTGATATCTTGACAAATATTGTTATTTCAAATGTTCCTAAATTAAAGTTTATTTGAAATGTAGTAAATATATATACACTGCGGCCCAAATATAATGGATACATTTATTGTCCACGTTATTGTCATTTTTGGAAGAAACTCATTTGATCGATTTTTGTTTCGAACTTTTCTGATATTCGTTTCGATTCTGAATTCACGACCATAACGGCTGTGATTGATTTTAGGAATATATCACACTTACGAGTCCAAAGATGAGGGTTTGGTAATTATAGACGTTTGAAACGACGTTATTTTAACTTCGGTAATAGAACCTAATCCGAAATTCATTATTATAGTATAGCCCATTTTTCCCAACCAACTCGGACAGGTCGATTTTTGTTTTTGAAACGACAATCATTGACATAGAAATCTATTTCCACCTCTCTAACCCTTTAAAGTGACAACTACCCTTCTATCTTTATTAATTGAATGAAGGGGAAGTGATACCTTATTTTGAAGGGTATTCAATTGTCTATTCAGAACTACGATATTTTTTGAATTTCATCCATTCGTTATCGTGAAAAAGAAACTAACTAAATGAAATTCAGAAAAATCATTTTAACGTGTACGATAAAATGTGCATATAAATAACTGAAATCAAATTATTTCAAATCAAATATTGAAACTGAAAGTAGTTTGCTTCTTGAAAATTAAAGAATCGAAACAATGTGAATGGTATCAGTGTTGATTTATTCAATTTCTTCTCGTATTCTGATTTTCAAACTTTGAATGTGGTTCGGCCTATTGAAGTATTCTCTTCTCTTGTATACTTGTAGTATATCCGATCAATATACAATTGAATGCTCTTCAAAATGAGGTATCACTTGATCAATCCCTTAAAAAATGGGTATGGAGTGGAGAACAGTTATTATGTCGAAACCAAAAATCAACCAAAGTTAAAATGAACGTTCATAATTCCGAAACTATCAACTTTGGACCCCTAGTCTGCAATCAGCAGAAAATATCACAGGACGTTCCATCTAAAAAATTATCGATGACGTCATAACCGCAACGGCCGAGAACTACGATTCGAAATGAATATGAATAATAATTAAAGTTGTGCAGTTCGAAACCATAATCGACGTGTTCCAAGGTTTTTCCCAAAAATGGCTAATAACGTAGATGAATTTATCCTCTACATTTGGATCGCAGCTTATATACATTTATCAGTTTATTTGGAACGACATAAAAGAATGTTCAACATAATATAGGGTTGCATATAAACATCTGTATTATGTGATTAGTTGCCTAGATTAGAATCGTTTGATCACACGGGACTCGACGAATTATGAAATAGACAATAACAGATCTCCTCACTGGTCACCCCAATGAGAGGACACCTGCACAAAATAGAGCTGTACAATGGAGATATATCCTGCAGATAACGCGGCAAAGGGACAGAAACTGCCGAACAGATTCTGTCATAATGCGAGGAATTAGATCATAAAAGACAAGTAATATTTGGACAGCCTTAGCTATCCCCCGGAGAGTGCAACAGCCAACCGGCGAAGAACCTGTACAGGGGACTAGACCTACGGAGTGGATGTTGTAAACCGTTCAGATGGAATGCATAAATAGCCCTAGTGGCTGAGGTGTGGCCGGTGAAAAGGACCAGCATCCAAAACAAGAAAAAAAAATAGATTCTTAGATATAAATTCATCACTTCATTTTAAACAAAATGTGGGCAGTAGAAATTTGGTATTCAACAGACATTGATATCAATACAACATGTTTGAGTTTGCTTATGAAATCATCTGGATTAGTGATTGGTAACTGAATCAGTCTCCGTTTTACAGTGGGACACACGTGTTATACATCAAATCAAAATATAAACAATTGAGGAATAAATGAATATTGATTTATTTCTTGTTGGCTTTTGCCAGATAACAATGATAAGATCTCTCTAGTCTAAACCAATCAGTAACACTACATACTATTAGTTCTGAACAGCTGTTTCGCTTTTTAATCTCATCAGCATAACGAGAAAGTTTGCAATGTTACTGAACAATCAATTCTATAGAAGATATAATGTACACTGTGTATGGAATAATATTTATACGTAAAAGAATCTTTTTTATCAAATGTTGTAGAAGTGAATGTTTTCTTACTATATTATAAGCATTAGTATTAAAATATTGTGATGTGAAATGCCATACAAATTGAAACATATGCCCTTAAACAAAACTATCTATGTATATATTTCCATTAAACCTTCGATAGAATTGATCGTTCAGTAACATTGCAAACTTTCTAGTAGTGCCGATGAGGTAAATGAGAGAGCGAAACAGCTGTTCGGAACTAATAATTCGTGGTGTTACTGATCTATCTATACTAGCGCAGAGACCATATCATCGAAATAAAAGTTACATCAACCACAGATGATACGTAAAACAAGATACTATAAATATGCATCTAAATTAGAATTGTTCTTTTTGTTTTCAACTGTTCATTATATCATTTCTATTTATTTTCAGATGTACCTGTGATGAAGGATATACTGGACAAAATTGCGAAAGTGAATACATACCATGTGATCCAAGCCCTTGTTTGAACGACGGACTGTGTCGTCAAAGAGATAAGCACACCTACACCTGTGATTGTCCAACCGGTAAGTCTATGTTTACTTTTCAAACTTATAGTTTCTCGTGGGCATACAACATACATAATGGTGAACATACAGTTTGAAGAACATATAATGAATCTCTCGAAATGACTGACTCCACTTATACCATAATTTCCTGATTAATGATGAAAATATTCAATTCAAATTCCACATTTCGCTAGATATTTGTAATAATTTTCTTCATCAAACAGTGAGTGGGTAACTGAATGCCACACAATAACTCTGAAAAAGAATCGGTAAATGATTGTTCTAATAGAAATATTTATACTCTTCAAATTATCTTGGAAATATTCACATGAATTTTACATTCTCTGAAACAGGAGTTATCAAACTGTTGTACTCGAAGATATCTCAGATGGTACGCAAAATTTCCGGAAGAAAATACTTTTATAACTGTGAAAAAACGTATTATTTACATTCACTGTTTTACCAAATTTTAATAAACCTAATTGGGGGATTTGACAACTTGGTGTAGGTAAGCGGATGAGTGGAAACATAGTATGTTATCAAGATATCGGAAAGGAGGCTATAAAACAAATCTAATTGGTCATTTAGAATGTTATTGTTGACATTTTTATTACCTTTAAATATTATATTACTCTTGATTCTAGGGTGTTTAATTTAAAACCTTAACTCTGAAATGCAAAATATTAACTCCTTCTAATTTTGGGAAAGTAAGGCATGTCCTGTTTCTGAAACATAGTTAGAGAAAGAAGAATCTGATTAAAAGTCTAAAAGATCTAAAGTTTTCCTTAAATATAATTCCATTATTATGTCTCGATCTCCCAATGTAAAATTTATCCCATTCTGAACATTTTGAGATTTAACTCAGGTTTATTAAACGCATATAAAGAGATAAATGTTTGAATATGTTGCACTACTATCTACTCATCCAATACCTATAGAGAGCTCCTAAATCGTAATGACCGGCAATATAACTTTCGTCAGCAACGATCGACTTGGCTGCATATATAATATATATATGGCAGACATCATTTGGGAGAATGGGCCATCTCTAGCTCTAGCATTGGATATGTCCAAAGCATTTAACCGAGTCTGACACCAAGACCGTCTTGGGAAACTTTCTTGATATGGTTTGCCGCCTCAACTTTGTCGTTTACTATCATGTTTTCTCACTTCATGTGGTGGTTGACGGAATCTTCTTCTTACAATGGCTATTAACGCTGTTATTCCACAGGGCTCTCACTTGCCACCAACTTTGTTTCTGCTTCATCAACGATCTGTTTGAGGTGACCTCAGCTTCAGGAAGGGGAAACCTATAATCCTTAATAATGATGATGTCAGGTACAACTATTCCTATGAAGTCCTCCATATGCGTGCTCGGTATCACTACCAACAGCACCCTCTCATGGGACGCTCATATGAGGTCAATTCCCAAGATTTAATTTACACTCAAACAGCTCCTCATAATCTACACAGCACAAATTCTACCTCCACTGGAGTACAGTTTACATATTTGAAGGTCAGCCCCCAGATTCTATTCAGAAGAGAGATATTTGTCTGATTGGTGATTGGCACTTTCGTTCTCATTGCCCACTTTAGAACACCGTAGAAAAGTAGGCGATCCCTCCCTTTTCTATAGATATTTCCATGGTCGGTGATCATCAGAAATCTAGTATGTTATTCCACCACTAGAGATACCATGTTAGAGACGAGCTCAAGCTAGTCACCCCCTCATTGTCAAGCAGGAGACCTGACGAACTTCTTCCTATCAGACTTATTTTATCTATCAACCAGTAAAGTTGAAGAACTCTTTGACTAGTGAAGTCCTTCCTTAAGCTTTTAACTTCCAAACTTTCAAGGAAAATTCTAATGCCTATATCGTCATCCTATATTCCACCGCTGGCAGATGAAGTTTTTCGAACATTATAAGTTTTCCTCTCGTGTAATCAAAATATAAAAAAATCTTCTCAATTTGGATATAATTTCCGATTTAAATTCATTGTTGATGGATATCACCCAAATTTGTTAAATTCTCCGTTCAAATTTTTGAACGATTTAACTTACTCAAGCATTTGTCCCTCCATAAAAAATTCTAATTCAAAATAAATTATATTAAATTCTATAAACAGAAAACAATCACCCTTATCCACTAAAAATACTGTTAATGTACTGAGGACCTTTCAGCTACCAATTAGCCATCATCAGACTTATAAGTCTGATCATGGGTACTTGGTAGCTGAGAGGTTGTCAGTACTTTAACAGTATTTTAGTGGATAAGGGTGATTGTTTCTTAATTATAGTGTTATAAGGTATCCATTGTGTGAACTTTTCTTATAGTTCACCAGAGTTATATATTCTCTTGTTCTCTGTTGGATGCTAAAGATAAAAAAAGTTTCGAGTCGTTTATGGATAGTTTTGGTATTCTGATTTCGATTTTATCGTCGAATGTATACCCACAAATTTGCTAATTAATTATAAACAAATTATATTTATTATTAAATATACGAATTTGACCAAAATGTCGAGTTTATAGTCGTTGTCGGATAATTTTGGCCTCTTGAGTACGATTTTATTTTCATAATGTTCTTTAAATACATTCTCGTGGAAATTTTCAAAACCGAATTCGAAAAAAATAATAATAATTTTGATGTTTTAGTATGACAAATATCAATAAATATATATAAAATTAGACATATTAATTTTTTTAAGGAGGTATGGGAGAGTTGTTATGGAAGGTAAAACAATTATTTAAAATTAGTGGCATGCCATTTTTTTATTATATTAAGACTTAATACATTTCATCAATTTCGTCAAAAAAAGTTCTGAGTGTGCATATTATATGAAAATGAATAAAAATGTCACATTTCTCTTTTCTTTATTTGTTAATAAATAAATTGCTTATAACAAAAAATACTCTTTATCCGATCAAAAATTGTCAAAATTTATTCATTAGAAATTTTTATGTAATCTCAAAAATGAGCTAATTAAATTGTTTATTTATTGTTTATAAACAATATAAATATAAACAATTTGTGGTCACCTTTTTTTCTGATGACATTCTGAAGAGACTGCACTTTGTCCCATCAAAATCGATCCATTTCCCAAGGATTTACGGGTTTGACCTATTTTTATACCCATTTGACTGCATTAAATGTAAAAGTATTTTATTCTACCGATGTGAATTATCACTAAGTAACGACTTCCACTATCGACTTTATAAATTACAATCATCATACATATTCGAATTCACTTGTACGTTCTCATTCAATTCTAATATGTTAAGGATAATAAACTCAACGTTTATTTTAACATATGAACGCTAATTGTGAATATGTGCACGTCGAGTTGAATGTGTACATCAAATATTAATCTAACAGTGATGTTACAATTAAACTATAGTTTATATAACCTAGGCAATTAATATGCTAATGTTAAATTAGACAAACAAGCTTTACACGAACTATTAATACGCATGATGGTATGTAATTCTTAATTAATAAACTAACTATTGAATGTTATTTATATTTAAATTATTCAAACTATTACCATGTTGGAACTAAATCAAATTAAATCGAACATATTCATTGCGTATATCATACATTAGTTGGATCCTTCTTGATATCCTGTCTTGTTTCGAAAGATATGTGAGTACAACAACTGTCCTCCAGATCCGAAATTAAAATGAGAAGAGTCATGATTTAATTAATGCCATCAATACGCGTGTCTATGTAATTATTTTCCTCTCTCGAAGCAATCAAAAGGATGGATGCTCGTACTAGTCGAATAAAAGCAACTTGTATTAAGAATTGATGACCTTCTATAAAAATTATTTGAAAGAAGAATCACTACGTTAGTTGTCAAATGATGCAGATGCTTACAAATTCAACGTATTTGGCTCCAAAATAAAAAGAAAAACAAATAAAGGAAAGGCACCTCAGAACAATGTGAGTCCCGAAGCAGAAGTAAGAGTATTTAATTCGTTGTCTGGTCTATTGATATATTGCGGCATTGTGGCCAGCCGCAGACAATTTGATGTCGACATTTTTGGTTAGAAATAATATTTATTAGTCTAAATGTTCCGATTGAGCAACCTTTGCATTTCTTGTATCTGTTAATTTATGTTCGTAAATAACTCTAGGCAGATTACAAAGATAAATATTAATTTATCGATGTGTTTTTGAAATGATCCTGTATATACAACTTATCAGAAATTAATTTCCAGGATATGCCCGGGAGTAATAAAATATACCCGCGTGGGCAATGTATAATTATATCAACTTTGCATGTTCAGTTTTTTTGTGCTGTAACTCTGAATAATTATAAACTAAATTTCAGCTTCTATTCTGGTATTGACTATTGCCATGTCTGATTATCATATTAATGTATAAATTATTAATAGTAAAATCACCATTTTCCACTACGGACTTTTAAAATGTTATGCGCATTTCGCCATCATCAAAGAAGCCACCAAATTGAAACTGGTACTTATTAGTTTATATTTATATTCACTGAGATGTTGAGAGAAAAGGCAAGTGCCGTAATATCTTGAGTTAACATTTTTTTTACAGTGATTTGTTGACGAATTAAAGTTAGAGGATTGGCAGTATTTATATAAGTGATTGTTCATCAATTTATCTTTATTTTGGTACATATGAATAGCTTCTAGATTAGTCTTATATTGACTGAAGTTTTTTTATTTGAGTGAAGTTGTTTATTCAATAATTAATTGATTAAAGATTTCTCATATTTTGATATATACCGACAGAAAGGCCACACACTACACACACAATAAATAACATCGGCTGATTCAGGACGATACTCCATGGAATTATAAAATTGCACATTTCTTAAGTTTAATTTAACCATCATCATCATAAGACGTATCAATGTCTGAAACGGGATTTCTTAAAACTAATTGTATCAGCAGAAAGCGTCCTTATCGCATCAATTTCAATTAAAAATGCCCACGTCGCCGAAACGAAACACATAAATGTTTTAAGTATATGAATATGTATCAAGAATGCACTGCTTAGCAATTTTCTTATAAACTACGAAGTCATTTGAAGCAAAGTTTAATAAGACTGAAACCAAAAAATATAAAGCTCAATTATCCACTTTCGAACCAGCTATCAAAGATTTATGAGGTAATAGAAAAAGATTGTCACACCTTATTCGAAATATTGCTATATGAGTATTCTACCTAAAATATACTTTTAATATTATAAAGACTCTTGTAGGAATTTGCAAGGGTATTTATTAATCAAATTAGTATAGATCTGACTTAAAGATTGAACGTCACCTCTATGATTTACAGACATGGAGTCGCCTTTTATGTTATCATCTCCAGAATAGATCTTTCATATTAATTGGTTTCTTTAGTTGAAATATTAACAATATTGTAATCGAGTTGATGGTTATAATAAAAACAATGTTTAGCAACAGCAGTGGAATTTTCTAAGTTTTTGTTTCTAGTACTATACTTATGGCCGTAAATTCTTTTTTGTAAATATTGTTCAGAGATTACTGTCCCATCGCAATCTATATAATTTAATTTGTATACTGCGTGAGTGTGTTTATCTTTAGGTTTTAGATTTGAAAAATATTTATCAACACAGTTAGTAGGTTTATGCACAACATTTAAATCATACTTTTATAAACATTTCTTAATTTTCTCTGAGGTCTCGGGAATGTATGGACCAAGCTTTATGATAAACCACGAAGTTTTCATTTTTCCATCTGAATCATGCCTACCCTACCTGAATGGATACCCAAAAAAATTTCCAACACTATCATTATAGTCCAGTCAATGAAGACAAAATATTGGGAAAACCTTGCAAAAACAGATAAATGGATCAATTTCGGGATTTAAGTAGGTTAAAGGTTGTAGAAGGAAATTATCCATTCTTTACATTTCCAAGTTTTCGGAAAATTATGGAAAATTAGGGAAAACTTTTTCATTATCATTTTTTTTGCTCTAGCGGCTAAAGTAATTGAGATAGGGAAAAAAGTTTCCAACAACAGTTATAGATCGTCTTTTTCTTTACAAAAAATGTCTGAATAAATTTTTTGATCTTCCACACCATTTCGAGGTTATGTAACATAAACCTTTCGTAACTTTTAGACAGTGTGAAAATTTCGCATTTTCAAGAATGTAAAGCTTCATTTCTATCTAATTTAACGTAATAATATTAAAAGATACTCGATTACCCTAGTGGAATGAAACTTGAGTTAAGTATTGATTAAAACTGAAAAAAAATTGAAAAAAAAAATCTGAAAGTTATATGTGGTAATCGTTTTGCTTACGTGTTACAGTTTCAGGAAAGGTTACAAATAAAATATAATAATTTTAATTGGGAAAGATACACAAAATGTATGTTTATTAATTAATTTTCATTAATATTTTCATTCTGATTCACAGTCTGAATCATTTGATTTGTCAATCATTTCATCAGAGAAAACATTCTCTTCGATGTCGTCTGAACTAATCTGGTCTCCATCTTCGTCATCCGAAAGTACTATATCGTCATGCTTAAAATTACTGCACTTTCCCTCTTGGCAAGATCCGCATGCAGAAGTGCAAGATTTTCTACAACCGCAAGCTTTTTTACAGCCGGTTTTGCAGTTGCAAAAAATGTCTCTACATTTTACATTATTTTCATTTTTTTTAGCGCCTGATAGTACTAATGATTATCAATCGATGCGCCCAGTCACACGATATTTCTGGAGAATTCTCATTTGCCGCGCATTTCGGAGCAGCTCAAAACTACAAATGGAAAACACGTTTTATCCATTGAACGGCTTGCGTCAGACAAATAATTGTGGAGACCTTTTTTGTAGAAAAAAAAACGAGCTAAAACTTTTTGAGAAACTTTTTTCCCCATCTCAATTACTTTAGCCGCTAGAGCAAAAAAAAATGAAAATGAAAAAGTTTTCCCTAATTTTCCATAATTTTCCGAAAACTTGGAAATGTAAAGAATGGATCATTCAATTCTACAGGCTTTTACCTACTTAAATCCCGAAGTTGATCCATTTATCTGTTTTTGTGACCCTAAATGTTTAATTTGACTGGACTAAAGAAAGAATAAACAAAATCTATAATGGAACGTCTTATATAAATAACATAAATGGTTATACAGATAATTTTATAACATTACCATACATTTCGGAGACCTCAGAGAAAATTAAGAAATGTTTGAATAGTATGATATAAATATTGCGCATAAACCTACTAACTATGTTGGTAAATAATTTTCAAATCTAAAACCTAGAGATAAACAAAATCCCACAGTATACAAATCAAATTGTTTAGATTGCGATGGGACTTATACAGGAATCTCTAAACAATATTCACAAAAAAGAATTTACTGCCATAAGTATAGTAGGTACCTACTAGAAACAAAAAGTTAGAAAATTCCCCGCCCTACATTGTTTTGATTATAAGCATCAATTCGATGACAAACATGTTGATATTTTAACTAAAGAAACCAATTATTATAAAAGATCTATCCTGTATATGATTTAGATAAAACGTGACTCCAATTCTGTAAATCATAGAGCAGAAGGTCAATCATTAAGTCAGATTTATACTTATTCAATTAATTAAAACCCTAATAAATTCCTACATGCGTACTTTTTTTTAATGTTAAAAGTATATTTCAGGTAGAATGCTCAAATAGCAATATTTCTAATAAGGTCTGATAACCTTTTCCTATTACCTCATTAATCTTCAACATCTGGTTCGAGAGTGGATATTTGAGCGTTACGTTTTTAGATTTCAGTCGTATTCAAACATTGCTTGAAATTACTTCGAATTTTATAAGAAAATTGTTAAGCAATAGATTCTTGATACATATTCATATACTTGAAACATTGATGTGTTACATTTTCGATTACTCGTGTTTCTGTTCCTTTCGGCGACGTGGGCATTTTTAATTGAAATTGGTGCGATAAGAACGCTTGGTGCTTGATATAATTAGTTTTAAGGAATGCCGTTTTAGGCCCTGATGATGATCGGAGACCGAAACGTACATAAAGACGAAAATAATGAGCATGTGTTATTATGACCTATTTACAGAGTATTTATATATAATTCATACCTGGCTGAAGAATCATTATTAAGTTCACAGTAGTAACATTTGTTTCTACCTGAAGATAAAAGGTTGTGGATTATTAAGACAAAGACCCTTCTTCTCTACATCTCTGTGAATATAAATACTACTAGTAACAGTTTAAATTTAGTTGTTTCTTAGATGATGCTAACGTAGCTAAGGAATGCCCATAAAATGATATATGAAATCTAAAGTGGAAAAGGGTGTTTGTGATTTTACTATTAGTGAAAAATTCTACAGATATAACCTCAGTATAGAAATATATAAATTATGATGAGAATGATAATTGTTCTTCGTTTTATTAAGACATTATTAGAACAATAATAATTGTGACTACCACATTATCAAACTAAAACACTGGTTTAACTGATGATGTGATGTTCGACGGAATCAACATTTTTGCCTGTAAAAAATGATAATAAGAACGCTTTTTCATGTCTCTCACTTATACGTAGTGTAAGAGAAGTATTGTTTATCGCCCGGATTTTCCTGGTTATATCTGTTATAAGCATTTCTGAATCGATTCAGACTATTTTTTCGTATCACAAATCCATATACTGCAAATTTCTGAAAATGTTCATTCTCATTCTTGAAACATTCCGGCGTCTCTGATTTAATAAGACCATATAATAACTGTGAACCTATTTGAACTACTCGTGGATTAACAGATGCAATCAAAAATCGAATATTCATTCCAAGATTGACATTGATGAGATACATTCTATCCCAGTTAACGTATTACAGCTTTCAAATCGATAAATTATTATTCCATATCTTATTAGTTCATGAACCTATTGATTTTCCATTTAAAATTTCTCCGATGAAGAATAATTCATGTGCAGCTCGAATGAAATATAGTTCCAATCAAGTATATTCATATCTCAGAATTTCATTGAACAGATAAAATGATGAAATATATTGTAATGATTAAATGGTTTATATCAAAGTTGCAATATATACGTCTTATTATTTAATTTATTAAATTATTTAATTATTATTTGATTTTAATCGGTTATCAACGGTAGGAGGTCTATTGTACGTTGTTTGCGATTGAATTCATTGTTGAATTTTTCAATTTAAATTATCTCCGAAACTGATCTAACTTTTAATTATTTTATTCGATCTTGATGGACATTAAATTATTAATCTTAATGCATTATCTGCTTCGTAGACATGTCGTAAAGTGTGTTCATACAATGTTGTTGTCCGTTTGGTTTTAAGTTGGGGTATTGGTACTTCACCACTGTCAATATTAATTATTGGGCGCACTTGAATAGGTAAAAGAGCTTGATATAAGACCCATTTTGGATAAAATAAAAAATAAATAAGAAATAGTTAAAACAACTAAAACATTACTGATTTGTAGATCACGTATTGTTGAATTTTTTGTATTCAAGAAACAAAATTTCTTTTTTTAAGGATGCGTAATATAAGATCCTCAACTATTTCATGATCGTTTTTGCATCAAGGACAAAGGTAATTCGCGTAATCTACTCCGCAATGATCACTTCGTGTACTGGATCCATTGCTCGGCATGTTTGTCTTCGGATAGGATGAAATAGGCGTTAAGTGTCACGGACGTAATCGAGGCTGTCGTCTAGGATTCAATTTCATCAGGTGATGAAGATGAATTGTCATTTTAATTTTTTGAAAAGATTGGTGATGATTCCTTTTAAACAGGAAGGTTTCCACATTTAACACAGGCATATTGGATGAACATGCGTTGGATATCGTCACTTCTTAATCCATGATATGTTTGATTCATATCAATGCAATCTGCAATTCTTACAATAGTTAACTAGAGTGTATGTAGCACTGGAAATTATTTCCAAATTCCAGTTTACTTCAGAAATGTTGTTAATTGATGAATCTTTATCTACTTTTGAATGGTTTTTGGACAGAAAAATTGGTTTATTAAAATTTATATTTAAGTTTATTGGGCAACGATCTGTTAGTTTCTCTTTTAATATTATTGTTAAATCATTTTAAGAGTATTTTGTTTTAATAAAAATGTGATCGATGCAGGAAGGTTAGGAGGAGTAACTTTAGCCCTGTTGTGACAAACAATTTCCATACTTAGATGTGGAATGCTAGGTCTTGAGATTGACAATGAAGGGGTGATTAGCTTGAGTTCGTCCAGTTCGCCTAGTTGGAATTTCTCATGGTGCAATGACAGACGAGATATCTGATGAACACCCGCCATGGAAATATCTCCAGATACGATGTTCTAGAGACGTCAATGAGTTCATGTGACATCACCAATCAGATGAATAGCTTTCTTCTGAATAGAATATAAGAGCTCCAGAGTATGTTTTGGAGCTGAACTACAGCCAGGTGAGCAGTACTCCAGGGCAGGTCAATCTGTGCTTTGTAGATTATAAGGAGCAGGTGGGATGTAAAGTAGCTGTTGGCACGGAATAGAAAACCAAATTTTTGTGGAGCGGTTTTCGTAATAGACCTCACATGATCGTCCCAGGAGATACGGCTGATGGTGGTGATATCGAACATGATTATAAAGGACTCCATAGGAACAGTTGTAACTGATATCATTCACGCGATTATGCGATCCGTCTTCCTAGAGAAAATACTAGCTTGAGTATTGCGTCGACTTGTCTCTGTCTCGCTCGTTTAGCTTCATTGGGACACCAGATGCAACCACCTGGTTTTTTAGCTCCTGGTCAATTACATGTTTGCGCCCAAGACTAATAGATACAAGCTCTTTGGGAGACTGGGACTGCAGTTTACCTGCATTATTGTACCCCGTTTTCCATTATGATAGCCTTAACAGCTGACACCATTGCATCTGTATGTTACATCTCACTTTTTTCTTTTCGGCGACGGTGTCAAAAACCAAAAGTATTTTAAAGATTAGTTATAATATCAATAAATTGGATTTGATGAATTACGCAAATATTTAGACTCCGACAGCGGTTAAATATCAAAATTACAGATTTTCGGGGTTGAGATATTCAGAAAAAAACATTAGCACTCATATTAGTTATTCTTTGATACCAAATTAACGTATTTGACACGAAATCAAGGTATGTTGTGGCAATGCACCCGTCTTAGCCGTCAAGTGGTTACAAAGTTAATTTTTGCTCCAAATAATGGCCAGTTAGTCGGAAATGCCCAGATAAAAACCTTAACATGTGTTTCTTCAACAACTGGCAATAATAACAAAAATTTTCCACCAGGTTAGAGACTGTTCGTGCATTCCATTTAGCCTACTAAATCAACTGGCCAGCTCCAAGAAATTGATTCGATAAAAAACCTTGACACTAGGTGCAAATGTATAAGAATTACATGCTTTTCAATATACAACAATTCTGAAAAAGGGATTCTGCTATAAAAAAGTCTGACATTACAAGATTCGGCCTGTTAGAGCTATTATACATTGAACATTTCTCCACCAATATACAGTAGTGCCAAGGTGTATTTCATTCAGGTCCACCCACGGTCGTACATACAGATTTGGGGACTCGTATGTTTGAAATATGTCTCTTACGCGTCGCCAAACTCGTAGTCCCTCGCTCAGCCACTAGCTAGCGCTTGGATCGAAGTGGTAAAACGATTTCTTTCCGGAATCGTAAGCAGTGTTACTAACTATTCTGATTTGAGAGGAATAGAACTGTTACTCTTGTCGAACTGTATTACTCAATTTAAAAATAACTTCCCCTTTTTCGTTATACATGCTCGCACATAAAAGACCTCGTTAAAACGATTTCTATCCGGAATCGCAAGCATCCAATTTTTCCGCATTTCCGCATCTTTCGGCACTTTAAAAACAGAAGTCTCTTGCTTTACACCTTTTTACCCCGTTTTGCATTTCGGCACAATGCACGATTTCGTAATTTGTTTCTAAAAACGCAGGTATTCCTTGTGTTTACAAGTCAAGTATGGCAGTTGTCGGATAATTTCGACTACTGCGCCATCCTTTCTGGTACTACGCGACAGTCGACGCTTAGCGGACCCACTTCTCACATAGGAAGCAGCCTCGAATCCCCAGACCTGTATGTACGACCGTGGGCCCACCATAACGTTCTAGCTACTAGACTATAACCAGCTAAAACGAGACTTATAATAACCATAGAATATTGAAATCCAAACTCAGATTTCTAAGATACATTTCCAAGAAATACTGTTGCACATTAATGCGGATTAATTTGATTTTTTTTCAAATCATTTAGATTAAATATGAAATGGATAAAAGTAAGTACCTATCCATTATTTCACACTGAGCTAAATTTGATCTATATCTATATATTTCTCATCGACAAATGACATTATGGACCAATCTTAATCACAAAATTGTGTATTAATTAGTAATTATCATGACATTATATGTAAAAGCTCCTGAAAGTACCGAGAAGTCAAATTGACTTGTAGACTGTTATAACTGAATTTTCAGAAGTAAATAATAAATACTCTTTATGTTAATACACGTACCTACTATTAGAAACTAAGAGAATCTAAGAAGAATAATTCGAAATGAATGTTAATTATGGATATAATTTATGTTGAATAGCTCAAGAGCTATAAACTATTGTAAAGAGCATATCCTTCGAGATTAGCGTTGACTTCAAAAGAACAGTGGTAGAAAGACATTGTACGAATCTTAAGACAATAGATTGATTGACTAAACAGTGAACAATTGCTTGAATTCCCCATCGAAGCGGTGTAATATTTATGAGCATATTCGCAATCAGGTACCACTAAAAAATTACTCATTACAATGATCCTTTTTATGTTCGTTTCCTTTTGATAAAGATCTTTTTATGGCCTAACAATTGTCGTGGCTGCTTGTATCAATCATGTCCCGAGCAAATGTAAAGAATAGCCTCAGACATTGTGCATTGACCGACACGATGTTGATAACGTATTCGAATCAGTTGTATGTAGTTGGACAATATGGTGTCGATAAATTACAGTAAGTAAATCATTAAAAATTTATTTAAATTATACGGACATTATCATTAATCTCAAATGTAGCACTTACAATGAAATGCGCGTTTATTTGTTTATACTTATCATAGCGAACTTTTATTTCTTGTAAAAGGTAATTTATCACTACTAATTAAAGCAATTAATTTTTGTTCCCACCGTTCTGAACCGGAAATATTATTAAAACGTTTTGATGGCGTTACTTTAAAAATATGCACATGATTTCCTAACCGGAATTTTACAAGAATTAAATACATCATTATGAATTATAAAAGTACTCCAAACTAACCTTTTTAACATTTCAAGTGCGAGATTAATATTAATAATTATTATAATTTCTATTGAATTGAATAAATATACACAAGGTCCAACAATAGAACTAATCAGAAATTGGTTGCAAGACTATTAGTCTGTTCATATGACTTCCATAAGATATTCATCATCCGCATACATGAGATCAAGGTGAAAAGTGATTTATTTGATCAAATCTTATTTTATTTCTCAACATAATCTCCTTGTAGTCTCGTCCAACGTTTTTTAAATTTTTCGATCCCTTCCAAATAATGAGATTTGTGCAATCCTTCAAAATAGGCGTTTGTTACAACGATAACCTCATCGTTGGAGCCAAATCTCTTTTCGCCGAGTCATTTCTTCAAGTTTGGGAATAGATAAATCACAAAAGGCGAAATCTGAAGAATATGGTGGATAACGAACCAATTTGTAGCGCAATTCATGCAATTTTGCCATTGCGACAGCGAACCTGTGCGCCGCTGCGTTGTACTGGTGGAAGATCACTTTTTTCTTTGCCAAAAGCGACCTCTTTCGCTACAAATCGGCGGATAATCGATCCAACAGCTCTGTATAGTATAAGCCGGTGACTGTTTTGCCCTTTTCAAGGTAATCGATAATGGACCATACCGTATGCATCCTAAAAAACTGTTGCCATGATTTTGTTGGCTGATAAACCCACTTTGGCCTTTATCGGCTTCGATTCGCCAGGACAAGTCCACTGTTTCGACTGTCCTTTGGTCTTTGGTGTGTTGTGATGAATCCATGTTTCGTCCACCGCTACGAAACGGCCCAAAAAGTCATTCTGATCGCGCTTGGAACATCGCCAAACACTCTTTTGAAGTTGTCACACGGTCGCGCTTGTTGTCAATAGAGTTACGTTCCGTACTCGTTCGGTTGACAATCTCGTCCACTTCAACTCGCCGATCGTCCTATATCATACCATGGATTTCATCAACGATTTCTGGCGTTGTAACCTCAAATGGACGTTCGGCCTCCTTGGTGGTCATACTACCACAACAAAAATCAGTAAACCACTTGTGAATCGTTCCCATCGATGGTGAAGAGTCCCCATAATGTTTAACAAGCGATGCTTTGATTTGCGTAATGTTTTTTCCACGCAAGAAATAACTTCGTCAAGCCTGAAATATTTTCTTCAACAGTTAGTCCAGGCTGTGAGCCGGGATTTTAGCTATAATAAAAAAAAACATGTAAGTTCGGATCATAAATTTTTTTTGCATTAGCTTCAGGAGGTTCTCAGGATCATTCATACACCTTAAAACCTCTTGGGAACCCCAACCCTACCCATTGGGGGCGAAAATGGCCCGAAATCTCCAAGTCTTGAATTACATTTCCTACAAAAAAAGGTATTTTGGCATTTCGAGTGCACGTATGAGGTTTTTTGGGTCGCTGATCACGAATCCGTAACCACATTTACTTGCAATCCATCGTAGGGGTGGTAAATCGACGTAATTGGCCAATTTTGCACTTCTATATGTTATTTTGCAAGTTACGTGTTTTAGGCATTTCGAATGCACCAAGGAGGTTTTTTGGGTCGCTGATCACGAATCCGTAGCCACATTTACTTACAATCCATCGTAGGGATGGTAAAATCGACGACATTGGCCAATTTTGCACCCGTATATGTTATTTTGCAATTTACGTGTTTTTGGCATTTCGAAAGCACCAAGGGGGTTTTTTGGGTCGCTGAATACGATTCCGAAGCGAGATTTACTCCGAAATAATTTAAAATGCAAAAATAATAAAAATTCAGAAGCGTGTCAAATTAGCCATTTTTATAAATTTTCCACCCCTACGATGATATTCGAGTAAATCTGGCTTCGGAATCGTATTCAGCGACCCAAAAAACCTATATAGAAATATAGAACAGAAGGCTTTGTGTCAGGTGCGAATGCATTCTGCAACTAAAATAGGGTTAATATTTAATACCTACCTAAACATGACCTAATGCTGCGATCTATATCTGTTAACGCGGATTGTGGTGAATATATTTACTTTTAAATTGTAAGAATAACAACATACAAATACATAAGGAGAACTCGAATAGGATAGTGAGATGTGCCTAATACAAAGGGCAATTCAGCTAACTCATACGGCTAAAGCTTTTAGAGAATATTAAAAAATTTGGAGTTTAGGAATTTCGATTGCTTTCTATTGATAGGAAACATTTCTATATTTCGTTACAACGTGTGTTGTTTCAACCATTTTCGATTAGACGAGAAATGCACATAAAAATATAGAGTAAACATCAACCATAGCTTTTCATGGATAATACAAAAATTGATATTTTGGATAAATTTTCAAATTTTTTCGTATTTAATCATATTAAAGAATGTCTAATTGTTCATCAATCAATGAACGGAATATTGTCCAATTTGTTATAAAATAAATATAATTTTCTTTTCAACAAATAAGACTCATATTGCAATGTAGTACAGAATGCACCTGAACAAAATTTATAAAAAAATAATAAGAAACAACAATCGGTCGCTCATGATGAATAGTGATATGTGCATATAACAGAGTTCACTTTAATACTGAGAATGAAATTTTCCCTCTATATGAGTTGTGAAACAACGGTTATTGTTATTACTAAGGCGCGGATTTTATGCAGCATTAGTGGAGTAAATCTGGCAATTGGTTGGCGAAAATCTTACGATTCTTAGCGACCCGGTGGGAAATGTTTGTTGCATTCGAAATGCCTAAAACACGTAAATTGCGAAATAACATATAGGGGTGCAAATTTGGCCAATTTCGTCGATTTTACCACCCCTACGATGGATTTCAAGTAAATCTGGCTACGGATTCGTGTTCAGCGACCCAAAAAACCTTCCAGGTGCACTAGAAATGCCAAAATACCTTTTTTTGTAAAAAATACAATTCAACATTTCGGGCCATTTTCGCCCCCAATGGGTGGGGTTGGGGTTCCCAAGAGGTTTTAAGGTGTATGAATGATCCTGAGAATCTCCTGCAGCTAATGCAAAAAAAATTTTTGGTTAAAATTTTTTCCGGTTCATAGCCTGGACTAAGTTGGCAACCCTTTCCTAGATTACCGGTTGAATCAGTATGTTATATTCAATTTAATTGACAGTACACATATCCGCTATGAATATAAATGTTAATAGAATTAAGCTGCAATTCCACCTACATTTAGAGAAAATAATATCCTCACCAATTTCTTTGAAGAGGAACGTGAATATGGATGCAATATCTTCCTATCACTGCCGTATCTGGGATAAGATCGACAAAAATCATCACAACAACGTGCCTCCTAGGAGATGCAGTTCAATAAAGCATACTATATAACAAAATGTACTTACGAGTATGTAGAGAAAACATTTGAATCGTTGAAAGTAAAAATTTGGTTTGGGTGGTCAGGGAGGGAACCTTCAAGATTTACAGGATTTTATTCAACATCCGCGGAGGGGACTGATCCCACTCATAATTAGAATGATTTTTGGGAAACTATCCAGCTGAAATGATTTATTTACCAGTTGAACTGATAAAAATATTCGAGACTTCATTGAATTAATTCTTCGAAGAGTGACTTCACAAGGAGTGAGTTATTTGCTGAACATCCGTTTATTAAGATACATATTTCTAAACATTCAACATCTGTAACTATTAGATCAATATGTATCGCGATCATCAAAGAAGGGAATGATTCGAGTGAATAAAATAACAATTTTGTAAGTTACAATAACACACAATCATTCAAGGATTCCGTCATGAATACAACTCCGGCTTGTACTTGAAGATGACTAAACAATCATTAATTGTATCGGAGGACTGTTACTTACATTTACAGCTCATGAAATCTGATGTGAGCTAACTCTGACACCTGCTTTGCAACTAAAGCTGCCTGTCACAATATTGTTCGGATTGATGCGCATATAAATCCGTTTTTACAGTGGGATACATAAGGCGGATACCGCTTTCGATGAAATGTTCCTACTGGATATGAAGTATTTATTGCCTTGAATAGAACAGATAATTGCGATTTATTGTTGTCATAAAAATTACTAATATGTACTGAAGATGCTGATGCATACTCGAACTTCAAGCTATCGTCTCAGATACATTTGTGCTTGAGTCACAACGTAGAATAATGCAAGTTGTTCTTGTGGATATATGCTACATGATTTATTATATCATTTAATATCTTGAATAGTACACTTCCGCGGATGCCTAATCTTAACAATTCTTGCTTCCGGATGAATTCCGCGTCACAATAGCACTCCGTTCTGGAACCAGACCGTGCCGATTTTTTATACTTTGAGTACACGAGAGGGAAACCTAAGTACATCGTGTGAGCCAACAGTGCAACGTGAGGAGGAGATAGGCATTCGTATTTTTCTTGAAGGTTTGGAGGTTATAGGCATAGGGAAAAACCTCACTAGGTAAAAAGTTCCACAACTTCGCTGTTCGATAAGAAAGTTAAGTCTGGTAGGAAGTAGTTCGGCAGGTTTCGAGCTTGACAGTGAAGGGTGACTAGTTTGAGCTCGTCTAGTCCGCCTATCTGGAATCCCCCATGTTGGAACAACAGACGAGACTTCATATGTACACCGACAATGGAAATATCTATAGAAAAGAAAAAGATCTCCCACCTTTCTACGATGTTCTAGAGAGGTCAATGAACTCGTGAGTATGAACTCCAAACATGTGAACTGTACTCCAGCACAATTCGAATTTATGCTTTGTAGATTATGATGAGCTGCTGGGATGTAAAGTAGCTCGTGACAAGGAATAGAAAACTAAGTTTTTGCTAAGCGGTTTTCGCAATGTACATCATGAGAGGGTGATGTTGGTGGTGATGCCGAGCATTATAATGGAAGGCTTCATAGGAATAGTTGTACTTGACATCATCGTATTAGATAACGTGGAATTCGCCTTCCTGGAGAAGGCGCAAGCTTGAGGTTTGGTTGCATTAAACTATACTAGATTATCAGATCCCCATTTCAAAGTATTTGCCAGATCTCCATTAACCTGTCCGCTAACCTGTCCCTGCCTCGCTCCTCTTGCTTCATTGGATGGTATAGGGGCTCTAGATGAGAAAGCGTTATGAAGTGTACCATCTTCCACAAAGCTGTGGAAGGGATAATGTGGTCACTTCCAGCAGATCGTTGATATGAAGCAGAAACAAAGACAAACAAACAAACAAGATGTGTGGTAAATAAATCGTTGATATAGTGCAGACACAAAATTGGTGCCAAGACAGATCCCTATAGAACACTAGCATTGATAGCCATTGTATCGGAGCATACTCCGTCCAACCACCACATGGAGTGATCTATCTGAGAGGAAACTCGATAGTAAGAGACAAAGTTGAGGCGGCAACCCATATGACGGAAGTTTCCCAAGAACACTTTGCGGCCAGACTCGATCAAATGCTTTGGAGATATCCAATAATACAGTTGTTGTCCAAGTGTTAGTTTTACATGAAGTACCTGTCCCGAGGACTTTACCGCACAATCCCCATGGGCGAGGAATTGGGATCACGCCCAAGAAGCGCGGTAGAACGAATCCTACCTGCCAGTATGTCCGGGAGGGAATTCCCCGAATCCTACTGGTAGGAGCGGAACCCTATCCAAGTCCCTACTGGCTATGCATAGTCAGTGCCCGAGCTGAAACGCGAAGGTGGAGGATTGTAACACTCCCCAACACCCGCTAGCCATCATGCGGCTTCCAACCATTGCTCGGCAGAGACCAATGCCTTAATTGGAGAAGAGACGGTCTTTTGAACCATCTGGGCCTCTTTCCCCCTGCCTACTCGTGTTCAGTGTTAAACAGCTTTCGTTGACGAGTAGCCGTCGGCTTCGTATCATCGGCCTACCATATATCATTGTGCCCTGACTGCGAATCCATCACCCAGAAACCTGGGATAGGAAGCACAAACACCGGACTTTACGAGTAGAGCCATGTGGTGCAGCATTTAGCTACGAAGAGGCAGCGGTTTTTTTCGCATTGACAGCCGTTGTATCGGAGGATATTTCGTCAACCACCACATGGAGTGATTTATCTGAGAGAAAACTCGATAGTAAGCGACAAAGTTGAGCCGGCAAACCATATGACAGAAGCTTCCCAAGAAGGCATTGATGCCAGACTCGATCAAATGCTTTGGAGATATCCAATGATACAGCTAGAGTTTCCCCATATTTTTCAATAGATTTCTGTCATAAATGTGTTACGCAAGCAGCTCTTTATCTCCACTGACGAAAGCCATTTTGCCGGTCATTCACGATTTGGTAGCTCTCTAGGTAATTGATGAGCTCGATGATGATTGCTTTCTTCATCACTTTAGAGATCACGGATTGGGTGATTGTGAGCGAAGTCGAATGGAGGATGGATCTCCAAATGTTGGTAAAATAATATCCTAAATCACGGTTTAGATTATTTGGATGTTTTAGGATTGGGGTTGACAGCTCAGTGGACCAAGGAGAGTTCATGACAGATTACTTTTGGGCAGGGTGGTGGTGGGAAAAACCATTGAGGTATCTATCGGTATGAGTGGGTTTTCGATACACAGAATGTCCCAAAGTACCGTCAGTCTGTCGACTAACTAATACATCTAGGAACGGGAGTGAACCTTTCGATTCAACTTCCATGGTGAAAAGGATATTGGGATGTAATGAATTTTAATGATTGAGGGAAGAGAACAAGATTTTCGCGACCATGTTGCCAAATAACAAAAGTGTCTTTGAAATATCGAAACCAACATTTCAGCTTGAGAACAGATAAGTCGATAGCATCTCTCTCAAAAGATTCCATGAAGATATTAGCTATGACCGGAGTGGGGAACCCATGACAGCTCCCGAGGATTGCTCGTAAAACTTGCCATCGTACAGAAAATATGTGGAAGAGAGGCAAAAATCAATTAACGGTAGTAAGTCCATTGAAATGTTTTTGTAGGCAACAGTAGAGAAATTATGGAAAGGGTGTCTGGAATGGGAACATTGATAAAGAGTGATTCAACATCGAAGCTGACGAGCAAATCGCCTCGACATTTAGGCGATTAACTCGTCAGCTTCGACGTAGAATCATCATTCTTCACCTATTCCAAAAATAGTTTAGATGAATTCAGAAAGACTTAAAACCGCGAAAATCCTGAATTTATTTCATTCTACATATAGTGAGGGAAGTAAAAAGGACAATTCTAACTAAGATTAAAACCCAATAATGTGTAATCAATAAAAAAACAACGATGCTAAATAGTGGTGGGCTAACGGAATCATTCAACCAGGTAATTTTTTATTTGTTATATTGTATTTTAGTCGCCGCACTTCGGTAATTTCAAACCAAATGAAAATATATCTCGAGGCAAAAAAGAACCGTGCGAATCTACGATTGTTTGAATTTTGATCTTGCAACATATCTATTTAAATAAACAACATAATAGGGCATTAATGCTAAGAACAAATCTAGCGAACAAGTGCATTTTCTCACCATGTATGTTGGCGAGTGGGCGGCAAAGTTCTTAGCGTGCATAGCGTGTTATGGTCCTCCGGGTGTCCCGACTATGCTCTGTTGCCGCCTACGGGTATTACGATATTAACAACCTATTCTTTGCCGCACGATCAAATCCCGCACCCTTAAGGTAAACTGTATGAATGCAATTATATAAGTTATGTTGTTCGCTATTGTTTGTGCAATTCAAGACGGGCATAACTGGTTTTTCTCCACTGTAGTTCGTAAGGTTTAATGGTCGGCAAAGAATTTTCTCAGTAACTTGAGTTATCGTCACGCTATTAAAGTTATAACTGCAAAACAGTTTCTAATTGCTCTAATTAGAAATTGATAACGAATATTCGCAATTCTCATTTTTGTAGGTGACCACTGGGAAAAGGCCGCTTCCTCTACGGGAAGATTTTGTTATATTCCTAGTGTAAACGCAATTTTTAAGAGAAATACAAAATACATATGATTGTGAATTAACTGTGATCCATAGATCACTAAGTTCCCTCACACGTACGAACCGCAAGTATATTACGAATGATTAAGATCAGGTAAAGACAAATTATACTCATTATATTCATTTCATTGAAAGGTGCTGCAATGGTGATCCTATACAGCTTATTACGCATCGCAGAGGGAAACCATAATTCATAAAATTATTGCTAACTTTATCAAAAATTTGTTTCCTTGCAATTTAGGAAAGAGGATAACTATGATTAATTAAATGCTTTTGCAGACGATGTTTGTATAAGACTGATAATAACTAGAAATGTGTTGCCGCTTGGAGAATAGATAGATTGTGTGCGTGACAAAGTTACTATTCGCAAATCATTCAATTTGGTTACTGATTTTTATGTAATTGTCTTGTATATAAGAGTTGACACTGTGGATATACTATAAATAACAAATATTCACCCTTATTCACTAAAAATAATCTCAAAGTACTGAGGATTTTTCGGCTAACAAGTAGCATCATCAGAGTAAATTCTAGTAAACTCTAGTTTACTCTGAATATGCTACTTGGTAGGCGAAAGGTTCTCAATATTTTATAATTACTTTAAGTGAATAAAGGTGAATATTGCTCATTCATAGTGATATAATTGTGTCACATTTTATAAGACACCCTCCGCGTTTGTGTAAAGATAATGCAATAATGTTATTCAATTCATTACCTTCACACAACAAAGTAATATTCAAATCAATAATGTTTTCAAGAAAAAGTACAAAAACAAATTTTCCGATTCGGGGAATCGAACCCGAGTTCACTTGGACCACAACGCCGATGTAATATAAACTGTTGAAGTACAATATAAGTTTAAGCTTACATCGATAATTGTTTTTGAAATTTGGGTAGCTTCAAATTAACTTAAATTCACTGTAAAAGTTTTGAATCGATCCAATGTATAATTTTGGAAATTTTCAACCCTTCAGAACATAAAAAGGTGTGTTTATTACATGATTTCTCTGAAAAACAATGGGAGTCGTCACCGACCAGCAAACGATTTTATGTCATCATTTGAACATGATAGGCAGACAGATAGATTTTTTCAAAGTTGCTTACAATTCGATGAACAATACTACGGTGTAAGAATTTCTTCTCTAGGAATCTCTTCGTCTTCGTCGCGAAGAGTACGACAATACCTTAGATTACATATAATAGTTGAAAAATTGTATATTGTAATACAATATATACAATTCTAAGTAAAATCTCGAGGGAAACTTTACCTAAAAGGTGATTTTTCACTTAACCCTTGTTATTCTATGCCACAAAAAACATGAAAATAGAAATGAGAATAATTCTGAAATGTCAATTGTCTATAGCAAAAGTATAAATGAACAGCTTTAATTCAACCAATGAAGCATTTATAAAGCTTTAAATTTCAGAATAATATTTGTCCATTGCCTTAACACTGATATTTCCCTATCATACTTTGCAGAAAGCTTAAACACTTTTGGACATTATAATATATGTTAAAGATAGTTCCTGGCTACTACCAGTGGCGTATGACAGAATTGAGAGACAGTCCCCTTTCCTAAATGCTACGCCACTGGCTAAATTATAATTTTAGTGTAATTTTTCATTTCTTCATTTATTTATATGTAATTAACTTATTCCTTGGTCTTAACGATAAATCACCATTTTTCGAGATATTTTAAAGTTAAAGATAACGCTGCACAATTGTTTTTATTTTATATGTATTTATTTCTCATATTACTATTATTCATGTCGATGTCTTTTGGCACGGAGTTGCATTTATTGCTTGAATTCTGCTCTACAGTGTACATTTAGCACAGTTATGTTGTTCATAAACACATCAAATTCCGCAATGCAAGATTTGACAAATTGTTAGGCGGTATTCAACCTTGATAAGTTTTTTTTTGTAATAAACAAGAATGACTGTACCCTATCAGATCGAAATAAATATTACAGACCAGAGCCAATTATACAAAACATTAATTTAATTCCAAAATGTTGTCTTACGCACGTTGTTAAGCATAATTCATGCAAAAAAGACATGGACATGAGTAATAATAACAATATGACTAATAAATACATATTGAAATAAAAATAATTGTGTTGTGTGTAACTTTAAATATTTCGAGGATTGATAACTTTATCGCCAAGAAGAAGGAATAGGGGAATTACGAAGAAATTATAAGATTTGAAAAAATATTTCAATTTGGTAATTTGAATAATCTGACCAGAGAATTTAGGAAGGGAAAACCGTTCCTCAATTCTTTTGTGCACCACTAGTAATAGTAAGAAACTATTTTTTAACATATTTTGATATCTTCTACATTCCTAAGTTTTCTGCCTTGTATGATAGGAAAATTATCAAGCAGTGTTAAAGTAATGGGCAAAAAACTAATTAACATATGTACAATTCTTAATGAGTCATCCTGTATAATTGACATAGACACAGAATCAAATATACCATGAAACCACAATAATATTTAGTAACATTAATATATATTTTACCAGCTCGTTATTCTGTACATCTGTCACAATCAAAAGCATTGTAAGCAATGTTTTCATTATCTATCGTTTTCACTTTTATGTCTATGAAACTATAAGGTAGAAAAAGAATCATCACTTTTTAGCTAATTCTTTAGAACCAGACATTAGTTCGAAGGGACTTATATTATGGAAGTCAATTATCGTTAGTGTAACTTGTTTTGGAGCAGTATTGACTTTGTTTGATTGAATATTAACAGATCCGGAGCAACCTTCAATTACCTACCATTCGATACGTATGAACGAACGTTTGTTCCAGAAAAGGATAGATATAATCAATTTTATATTTCTCAATTCACCTGAATTGCGTTGCTGTGAATCGTGAGGAGACCATAAACAAACGTTTATTATTTCATAGAACGATTGTTGAAAAAATCTATGATTTGTGATGCAGGTTTCGAAATAAGAGACTAATGATTATCCGGCTAACATTTGCCTACAATCAACATCGTCTCAGTCATGTTATACTTAAATAACAGTTTAAATCGCCAGGTACCATATTTAGAAGTATAAATTCACGGTTTAGATTATTTATTGATAATACGAGTACTTAAAGACGTAATGATGAAAGATAGGTGTGTGAAAAATTGATTTTCTTAAGAGGCACTCGTTCCTTGTGAATTGTGTATGAGATCACAATGTATAATTTATAAACTGCTTAACTGTTAATGTTTATAATAGGTTTGAGCATACCATACAATTTAATACTAACTTATCATTTAGTCTTACTAACAAGATACAGGAACTAATATTGTTACGCTTTATTGATATAATTTGTATACTATTTCCATATGTCCATTCTGAACTTAAATAAAATAACTATTAATAGTTTTATTTTCACTAATTTAATACATTTAATACGATTAGTTTCTCTAACACCGAAGCTTCATCAAACAAACATCACAAACTTATAATACAGAGCTGATTTAATTCATCTAGGGATTAAACTATAAACTGGTAGCATATTGAAAATCTAATAACATATATTAATTCAACAGGTGAGAATTATCAAGCACTTGTTGATTATTCAGCAGGATATTGGAATTTTCATACTTATTAATTTCTAGAGCTTCAGCAAATTTAATTTAATTACTTTTATTCTGATGTGTAAAATATTCCCATTAATGAAAGAAAGTAGCGAGCTTCAGATTGAATTTAGGACATTTAATTTGCATTTAAAAATTATTCAAATTCAATTTATCCTGAATAAGAAGCAATTTTCACATTTAATTTTGTATTAAATTAAATTTCCAATTAAAGACATTCTACCTTAATTTGAAGAGTTTTTATTTCTGTTTATACAGTTTATTAAAACATTATATTTTCATAATAAAAGTAGATTTATTCTTATAAATGTCCTAAGAATAAATTTATTACCTCAATATCTTCAATATTATACTTTTATTTATTAGATATTTTAGTGGAAAGAATAAAAATAAAATTAACTATTTAATATAGCTTCAAAACTCTTTAAAGAATAGGATCTTAACGTAATATTCTAATCAGCCCCATCTAATATTTCAATATAATTTATACAAATATTTTTAGAATAATAACTCATGCATAACGCATAAATAAAAGATTAATTTCATAATAAAATTTCTCCGTATACAACTTAAATTATAAGCAATTTACTAAAAAGACTACAATTTTTTAAGTTCCCCAAACCCCATTACATAATAATAATATACCTATGGATGTATTTTATTCAGCAGCAATAGTAGATTCAGACATGTTATAATACTTGGTAAGTCGTGCATAAGCTAAATGGCATGTAGCTTTGGTGGCATTGGGCTATACATACTGAAAGACATTTTCAACAATGAACAGTGAGTACATGCTTCTTGAAGTTACATGTGCATCGGCGCTCCTTCAAACAACCAGTACTTGTGAACTACACAATAATATACCCATTCATTTGGACACAAGTATGACAACGTTGAACATATGCTTTGAACTATTCACCATGCGAAACGATTGACAAAAGCCATCATTTCCAATAATCGTTTACTCATGGTAACTATGTATAAATCGTATTTTTCGCCAATTATAGAACCTGTTTGATTTCTCTGATTATATCCACTAGGAAATTTCCCATAATTCTAAACTGGATATGTATATTACAGATGTCAGAAGACGTCTTTGTGATTCTATATATTATTATTGAGTTGAATGAGTCTTATACAATATCTCGCCAAAGGAATTTTTAGAACTTATCAATGACGCTGTACCGTGTGATCTAATCTACTATATACATTTTTCAGTTGCGGATCATAGTTTACGCAAACGTAAGATTCATAAGATACCGATTATAATAGAAATTAGTTTCTTTCGCTTAATTCTATCCCCAATGAATGATTTCAATATGTACATGTACCCTGACCAAAATTATGGTGTACATATACCAATTAGGCTGGCAGCCTCTTGATATAAAGAGCCAATAAGGGGTTTGTTCTTATTGCATTAGAATTCTAAATAATGAATAACTTCAAAACAATTATTTTCTGTTTCTGAAAATTGATTTTCCTGGAATGTAGCCAATATAAAATTAAAAATATTTGTAAACCAAGTATATTTATAAATCTATCAATTGATCTCGGAAACTCGAACAAGTTTATTGCCTTCTTTATAGAGCATGTTCGAATAAGACTGTTCATTTTGAATCATTTAAAACAATAGGTTTCTTCTTGCGAAAACAAAGTGATATTTTTATTAGAATCAAAAGTACAGAGTATGTGTGTTATTGATAGGACACGATATTAATCATCCCTCTCTGGAAAATTTTGGTCACATTTTCGTTCAATTGCGGCCTAATATCGTGAAAATCAGCGATAATATTGTCTTTAAGCCTCTGAATCTTTTCTGGAGCATGGCGTACCTCTTATCTTCAACGTAGCCCCTAAGGAAAAATTTAAAGGTGTTTAGTCACACGATCTAGGCGGCCTATGGATTATTTCCAACACCCAATGAACAAGCGTACGATGTTATCCGTGGTCTGCCTGCTTCAATGCTTTAACCCTGTGAGTCTTTAGGCCAAGATCTATTGTAAAATACAATGCAGGCTGGTTGTTGTTGTTATGCCTTCTTGTTGGGAATATCTTTTAGAATGACCATGTCCAGATCTTCCTTCTGCAACACTTTTGGCTGTAATGAAATGATTTCAACAGGTCTGACTGCACGAACAGGTGCCGAGTTCTTGACATCTACAACTTGGGCAAGACATTCAAATTTAGCGATCAAATGCACTAGACTTGACCAAATTCAGCACGAAATTTTGTGAATTTCTACAACATTAATGCGTTGCGCAAAATTATATCGACCCATGTTTTGTCTATTGAAATGTCATAGAACGACATCAGTACCTGCAACAGATGCTAAATAGCGAAAAATTGAGAATGGGACTTATATATGAACACCTTCCATCTTTAGGATGTTCGCCAGAAATTACCGGTGAAAGTTTAGGTAACAAAAGGCAGAAAACATACATTCCAAATATTATTGTGCATTTCAATCTTTTTTATATTATTTCATAGTTTTACGTTCTGATTATTAATTCATCCTCAAATTTGATGTACCCATCGACTACAATTTGCAATATTAAATTTGGTATTCAACTTGATACCCGGGTAAAGGAATAATAATTTATTATTAAGAAGAGAATGGTTCGATTAATTAACAATAGCTTTGAAATACAGTGACATCGGAAATGGAGTTATGAACTAAATACATCAACCACAACAACAAGGACAATTCTTAAAGAATTTAAAGAGGTCAATTCCATTTATTCAGAATAATATTTAGCTACAGTTTTACTTTCGCCTGAATGAATTATTGTAATTATTATTATTATGTAATTCCTTAATGTTATAGTATGAGTTTGTAATTGAGGGTGAACTACTTGTGATGATTGGACACTTATAAATATATATCAAAATCATGTTTTCTCTTTTGCTGTTTCTAAATATTTCTTGATTCTAATGATAACATTTTTAAATTTTTCTTGTATGTGCAAAATATCTAGCTTAATTGTAAAATTTTGAATTTATTGTAACAAGTACGTTTTGAATCTAGTTTTTCTAGTTTATAACTTATCCTTAGTTAGAGGCGTAGGGTAAGGGGTTAGCGGGGACACTCCTCTCAGGAGCAAGTAATAGGGCGCGCCAAATTTAGAGGTTTTTGTAAAGTTTTGAAGAAATTTCCTACGTTTTAAAATTTCCCTACGGTTTTGCAGAATAAAGTTTTATTTGTCTAGTCGTATTAACCTTTTTGCCGCCGGGCAAAAATTGTCCTCTCTAAGCCTCTGTTGGTACAATATTAATGTCCCCTAGAATGGATCTGAGATTTGAGTTGCAAAGGTACTATTCTATTCAGGATCGTGCTTCAGAGGTTTATTTGTAAAATAATTCTTTATAAACCCAAAATGTCGTGTTAAATATATTACAACATGAATTTGAACGATGAGGAGCATCGTATTGTTACGAAAATACGTTGGTATGGCTGAAATACCTTATTTAAACGTGGAAGGAAATGGAAAAAAGATCACATAAAGTATATACGATATATATTAATGTTCTTCAGAGCACGAACGAGCTTCTACATATTACCATATTGTTGATTTGATTTTACCAGGAGTCAATAGGTCAATTGCATCAGTAGACTGGATTTGTCTGGTGCAATGCATTGTTGCTATGTCGTTGCCAGACAAATTCTGAAGTAATCAATCAACTATAGAACATAAGTTTCCATACGTGATTAATTAGAAATTGTATGATCTCAATATAGCTTTTAAGATTTGTAGCTGAGTATAAAAGTTCGATGGTTATATATTGTAAAATCTATGTGGTTGCGGTTTCAATAATCGTTTCGATATCTCAGGTTCCAATTTCACCATTGTTTTCTTACGCCACGTATGTCTTTCAGTACCGTAATCAGAACAAGGAATGGGCAGTGACTTTTGAATATTTTTCACATGATGTTGTTTGCGTGCGTGATCCATCTGATATGTGATGTGATGAAACCGCGATGGCGGTCTTTAATTATAGTCATTGGAATAAATAGTTAGAGAGTTTGAGTGAGATCGTTGCTTTTATTTTATTGACCTTTCAATTCTAGTTATGTATACTATTTGCAAGTTACAATTTTATAAGTACTATATGTGACGTATTCGAATTATTTGGATTCTTCCTAAGGCCTTAAATGATATTGACAGAATGTTGTACGTTTCAAACGTGTTTATCCAGGGGTAGGTTTTGAGTCCTCCAAAACGTTCTTTCATATGTGCAACATGTGAAAATATTAATTTACCCCACCTGCTGACATCAATCAATTCAATATTTATACGTAAATCCAGCTTTCACCACCAAACATTAATAAAAATCGAAATGAAAGGTAAGATGAGAATAACAAACAGAGTACAATGGATGCTGAATGTCGATCACTTCAGTTGTTACTTGTAATTTTTAGACGTAAGAAGAAACTGCCCACCAAGGAGCAATAATCTAGTCTAGCCCAAATTGATTTGTTCATTTAAAATAGACGCGTACCATGCACGCATCGGCTATCCATTTTTTAATAGAGGTCAGAGGTTGCACTATTTTCGAGAAATGGGATTTACCGGAGAAAAAAGATAAAAATAACTATAAATTCAGTAATGATTTTGATAGGTACGACAATCGACGAATACCCAGAGTTCACATAGATAGCTTTCAATCTCCAAGCCCTATTGTTTCAATTTGGTTAACGTATTTGTATTGTTTCATGGTTGCTTAGATTTATTTCTACTTCACGCATATGGATTGAATTGATTGTGAAAAAACCAATTACAAATGTTTACATATAATACATCTTATCACGATGGGATATTTCGCATACAACAGTTTTCAAAGCATCAAAGCGGCATGTTGTGTATACTATCGTATCTACGATTACTATGTCGAAACGGTTATTCGCGCAAAATGTCCACGAACGCTAATCAATCATACGCTTCACAATATTCATGTTCTACACAACTCGGTACAAGATCATTTGAAACCAAACTAAATCGAGGATAATTCATCCAGATATTGTGTTATGTTATTTTTCTAGAATCGTTTTGATGGTATCATGGATATAATTACCTACCAATCCGCGTAATATGAACTCATATTAATTAATTTTTTGTGCTATATTTTTTATTGTTATTTAAATCTTAAAATAATAAAATATATGTTTAGTCATTTGTTTTTAGCAAACAGTTTTATTTGAGTGGAATTTTTCATTTTTATCATTTTTTTAGATGAAATTTTGAAGATATATTTTATAATTTTTTATTAATAAATTTATGAATTTTCATGGGTCTTGAAAATATCAAATTTATTTATATTTATAATTAAGAATTAAATTTTAATAGGAATTCTCATCAATTTTTATTTTATTAATTAAATAAATAATGAAATGAATAAACTAACTATTTATAATTAAAATATGAAAAATTATTTAAAAAATTTCTTGATTTTGAAAAATAAATATTATTCGAATAAATAAGGTTTTGTTTAAGTGAGAAATAGGCATTTCAGCATTTTTTGGTAAAATTTAAAAGTGCTTTTTTGAAATTTTATTCATGAATAATTTAAAAATTCAATTGTGGAAGCCGTTACTTTGTGATAGTTTATCATTTCAACGAAATAATAAATAAAACTACTTTGTTTTACTATCACTGATATTTAATATAGTCGTTACTATAGTTTCAACACTAAACGTGTCATCTTCAGACGAAAAATGAATTTAACAAATATTATATCTACTATATATAGGTTAAAGAATGATTACAAACAAATTTTATGGCTATAGGAAATAGTTCTAGGAAAAACCAGAGAGGGGTATGGTGATTAGGTAATTCCGTGAGGACCTTAGTGGTGCGGGTATATTTACTAACGGACTTTAAATACTAAAATCAGGTTATTAATACATTGAAGAGATTACTGTAATATAAATCTAGTTGATCGTTTAGCATCTTATTATCATACATCTTCATTCCTTTGAAAATTTCCATTGACTCTAATATATAGAGTTTTGAAATTTTATCTTGACTATGTCAAATTTGGACATTATTCAAATTAGGAAAGGAATGGCCTGTTTCTAAAATATGATTTGCAAATGAAGAATCGGTTTTATTATTTTTAAAGGAACGAAAATGTTCTTTATATCTAACTGCTATTTTACATAGGTAGATCTTGCCGTAATTGAATTTAATTGAAAATTATGTAAGTATTTAAATGTATGAATTTTTTCTTTTATATTTATAGTATAATTTAAATTTTAAAATGAATAAATATATGTTTATTCATTTGTTAATAGTAAATAAAGTTTTATTAAATTAAAATTTTTTTATCTTTGGTATATTTCATAATTTTTTATTATGTATATATGAACTCGTATTAATCTCTTCGAGAGATGAAGTGCACTTACTGTGTTGGTATTTTTAGCATGAGGTTATGGGAATATTCAATAAAATAATACACAATATCGAATGTGTTATGAATATGAAGTTCTTTATTTATCATAAAGCACTCGAAAAAATATAAAACGCTAACTAACTCATACTTACAAAATAATGGTCAAACTACCTAGACTGTTTACATAAAATTGTTTTAGTTTGTTTCTTTTAAAAATGCTTTCTCACACAATGTTGTCAGACAGATAGATATTTATGGTCCTTAAAGGTTTCTGTTAGTTTATTTTATTTCATCTGAACGTGATGATAAAATGCTGATTATAAAGTATAACTAACTATCTTAGGAAATAATTTTTGTTAGTAAATCCAACATGCTGCAATAACATATCTCATACCCACTTCAATCTGTCTGTTTCCTGTTATTTTGGATTTGATGTGATCTTTTACTCTTGCACTTGGTGAATAACAAGTATCGTTAACGAGAGTAGAGTGGGAGAAAATACACTTTCAAGGTTGTTTCGCCACATGGTTATCTGATCAAATATTTCCAATTGTAAATAAATAAATCTTCTTGTACAGTTGAAAAAACTTTTAGAAAATTGGAGAACCAATTGCTGTTCTAAAAGGTGACATTAACATCTTCAAATAAACTTAAGCTAAAGGAAATTAAACTGAACCATGAGCTTTCGAACTCACTCCTTAGGTCCCTCATATCAGCAATCTCACATAAAGGTGAGAATATGATAACCTGCAAATTCAGTTTATTGTTTTTCTGTACAGTGTAGTCGATAATCTCACCTCATTTGCGTTCAAATTAGATTTATTCCATGCTTGAATTGAGTTTCCTGTTTTCATATAGTTAATTTGATGAATCAGTCGTGGCACCGATCTAGGCCCTTGTTTTCATATGGAACTGGATCACTGTAAGGACTTCAATGCTGAACAATGGCCATCACATATATATAGTAATAATTGTATTACATAAAATTGCTGGATATATACTGTGTATAATGCGATACGTAGGAATCGTTTAACATATTCAAGAGGTTCCATTATATATAAAGATACATGGTACAGTTAAGATTTTGTGTCTTACAGAGTCTTGTTTACAGTCATTTAATCCTGAGATTATAATAAGCCCTACTACACTAAGTGATTATATCAGCTCCGGTGTTTGCTCCATGCTAACACCGTGTAGTTAAACGAAGATGTCTTCTTTAAGGATGATGTAAATCTGCATGTTCTTTCTTTTAGTATTTTTCACTATTATAAGACCTACACATACTTCCTCCAGTCTTGTTGTGTGTCAGATCGCATACCTTTGGCTAGAACTACTTAATAGAGTAGAAAATTCAATTCAATTCATAGTAAAGAATTGCAAGGAAACATCCCGAAAATTGGGATTTGGAAGAAATTGGTGTCTGTCTAAGAGAAGGTATAAATTATGGGGCTATGGATCAGATTGATCTCTCTGGTCCATATAGCTGATGATGTTGTAATTCGAAGTTGATAGAATATGAAGAACTATTACACAATATGAATAATAATACATTGAGTTTTGGCAATTCATTGAGCTACAGTGAAATGAATTCTGCAATATCAATTGTACTCGATTGACTCGGGAATATGTTATAATGCAAATACTCATGCTATTCGATTTAATGCTTATATGCTTAGGTTCTTTTCTTCCGTCTTCACGAGAGAAACAACCTGTGAACCAGCGGTAAGATGATGGGAGAGAAGACGGGCATTTTTGTATTTTTCTTGAATGTTTGGAGGTTATAGGCATCACGCAAGACCTCACTAGGCAAAGTTCGGCAGATCTCGAGCTTGACTGGGAAAACGTGGCCACTCTGGGCTTGCCTAATCTGCCTGCATTTATAATATGGATGGAATGAGGAATTTTTGTTTCCTGATAAAATTTAGTTTAAATTATACCCCCCAGCAGCTTATTCCTAAAATGAGTTTTGAGATGTGAAAAAGACAAAAGTTGCTAGTTCAGACTTGAGCATATCGCAAAATGTGGGAAAAAAATGTCGGGATGAACAAAAGCCAATGGAAAAACCAAGTGTAAGGGGAATCTGTATGGGAAATGACGACGTAGTGATGGAAAACAGAAACCTTTTCTACAACACAATCATTTTATCGAAGAAGATTATTTTCTTACAGCGATAGTTAGCAATGCGTCCAAAAAGGAAGCTCTTGACAATTTATGTGAGAAGGCTTACAAATTAATAAGGAGAGAATTAAGACAATTGGACGAAGATGTATTTGACAAGTTAAGAAGTCATGCTAAGAAACTAAGAAAGAACATCAAGTATTAAGTGATCTCAATTTAAAAACTGATAGAATCGAAGACTTACGTCTCTATAACAATAATAATAATAATACAGTAGTGTTTTTGTGCTCAAACAATCTAAAATTTCTATGTAACTTGGAAGCTGTATTTATGGATGGTATATTTCAGTTTTTAAAATTTTTTTATAATTCATTGTCTGAAAAATGGGCATTATATTGGTATTGTTTATTGTCTCCTGCCAAATAAGCATGCTAGAAAATTCAGTTGACTACGATAAATGTGGATGAATTTTTTTAAAGAATGAATTTGAATTGGTTATTTCAAATCGTATTAATATATTTTGAATTCAGGTTAAACCATTTCTCATGAAAGCTTATCACTTTTAAAACACAGTATAGACAAATATCTAGGTAATTCAGAAGGGATGGATGGACATTATTATCCGCAAACAGTATTTAAACAAGCACATTTTGATTTATAATTTAGTTTACTCTGATGATGAATACTTGGTAGCCGAAAAGTTTCTTAGCACGTTGATAGTATTTTTAGTGGATAAGGGTGATTATTTCTAATCAATATAATTAATACAACTTCATTTGGTGGATTTGGTGCAGGCTAAATTTCAATCAGGGTTGTTGAGAGATATATTCAGCCAATGGAAAATATCCTTGACAAAAAGCTGAAGGAATAACTACATGTAGAAGTCTGTAAAATGAGACGGATCTGAAACTCATTACGTTGCTCCTTATAAATATGTATGGGCGGGAATACCAAACGCGGATATTCTTATCAGAAGTTGTACACTGTGTTTTTTATTTATTTATTTTATGCTCGAAATCCCACGAGATGAAAGAAAATTATCTCGACTTCTGTAAATAAATCGAAGTTTGGAAACCATTGATAAAAATGTGTGACTAAGTGTTTTGATATATTCGCGTTATTTCTATACATCGTGCGAACTCTTCCAATTAAATTTCCAGTTAATAATAATCAACACATTGCGTGAATGCGTATCGATTACAAATATTGTGAGTTTCCGACTCGATTGCGCGAAAGTGATGTATCTAATTCGACTGTCTGGCGATAGATACCAGACGAGAATGACCGATATTTCGCATTAATTATGATGTAGGTGAATTCTGGATCCGGCCGAGTCGTTTTTAGCCGGAAGCTAAACCGCAGTTAAGGATATCTCGAAGAGTTGAAATGATAAGCGATAGAGCGGCGTGGGCTGTAGATACGAACCGTGGGAAAGACGATTCGCTCCAGATGGTGGACCAGTGCCCGTTTCTCGCGAGATCCGGAAATTCCACCAATCTATAACCATAACTGCTCATCTCTCTCTTTTCCCAACTATTATTATCAGTAGGTGCTCGTTCATATAACGAACTCTTGTACTTGTACGGAGGAAATGATGTGAATAACTGATTTATTTATCATTATATCCAAGATGTATTAAGTAACAAAGGCGTGGTTTCTCCTAGAAATTACTTGAACTTTAAATAGTTGCTGGTTTATATATCGTGAGTTATTTTTTGAGCAATACCTTTTACATTTTTTCAACACACATGTATTGGCGAGAGGTTAATAATCATTTCATCGGTATATTAGTCGATGTAATTAATGAAAAAACTAAAAGGGCCCTCCCCTTACATAAATATCACGTAAATATATAAAACGATTTATAATGTATCATTCATTATTATTATAATTAATACTTTCCTCTTTTTTTGACTATCATATGATCAGTGGCCACATAAACCGGTAATTGTTTCGGCAAACATTTTATTTAAGCTGTATTGATAATAAATTAATCGATATTTTTCCAAATTTATATAATTTTTTTGTTCTACACTTGAATAATACAGAACGTAAACAATTCATAATTTGATGAAACCCTCCATTTTGATATTTCATATAAATAAGTACCTACTTGTCCGAAAGTATTGCAAACAATTCTCGAAAATTCAGATAACCTAACCTAAGATAATGGCACACTGGTTACAACACCACAAGAAAAACTAACGTTTTTGCAGCAAAGTTCACTTTGGATCCACAAGAAAACTCCCTTCCTCTTATTATTGCTGCCATCGACAGCCATATGCCTGAAATGGTCTTTCGTCAGCGCACAATTAGGGGTATCCTGCTTGATCTCAATGCCAAAAAAAGGCTATGGGCCAGAAGGAATTCCACCTGTTGGTTTCGAGGAATGTGCGCCTGAATTGACACAGTTTTCTGCAGGTTATTTACCCTTTCATACAAACTTGGTGTGGTTCCTTCCAGCTGGAAGACAGCCAACCAATTCCAAAAAAAGAAAAGGAAGCCCTTCCTGCGAATTATAGAACCATTGCACTATTATCTATGATCTCTAGAGTGATGGAGATTGGAGAAGAGAATCAACATCGCGCTCATCCAATACCTAGAGAGCTCCAAAATCGTGAATGAGAATATAGCTTTCGTCAGCAGAGATCAACAAGAGACCTGCTTGCCTACGTAACACATGTATGGCAGAAATCTATTGAAAAATATGGGGAATCTCTAACTATAGCATTGGATATCTCAAAAGCATTTGACCTAGTCTGACACTAAAGCCTTCTTGGAAAACTTCCGTCATATGGTTTGCCGCCTCGACTATGTCATTTACTATCGAGTTTTCTCTCAGATAGATCACTCCATTTGGTGGTTAACGGAGTATCCTCCGATACATCACAGTTCGACAGGGATCTGTCTTGGCACCAACTTTGTTTCTGCTGCATATAAACGTTCTGTTGGAAGTGACCACCTGTGCCTTCTACAGACGATGGTACTCTTGATACTGCTTTTTCATCTAGAGCCCCAGTACCATCCAATGAAGCCAAAGGAGTGAGACAGAGTCATGTTGACGCAATTAATGAAAATCAGGCAATGATTTCGAAATTGTTATCTCATAATCTAGTAGAGTTTAATGCAACCAAAACTCAAGCTTACATCTTCTCCAGGAAGGCGGATCCCACAATCCCTAATATGATGCTGTCAGGCACAACTATCCCTCTCATGGAATGATCATGTGAGGTCCATTGCGAAATCACTTTACAAAAAAAAAGGTTTTCTATTTCGTGCCAAGAGCTATTTTATATTCTAACAGCTCCTCAAAATCTACAAAGCACAAATTCGACCTGCTAATCTTCTTTTCTTTTTTTAATCTTACCTGAAGTCAAGAAAACACTTCGTGTGTAATTGTGGTCGAAGATCGGCCGACATTTTTGCTACTTCGGGGGTGTCACAGGGGTACATTCTTGCCCCTCTATTTTTTAATTTGTCCGTTAATGACCTCTTGGCGATCTTGGTTGTCTCCCATCTTTTGTATGCCGATGACCTCAAAATATATTTCAGGGTATCTGATCTCGGTGACTGTCTCAGACTTCAATCCAATCTGTCAGCTTTGAATGCATGGTGTTTGAAGAATATGTTGCCTCTTAATGTTGGTAAGTGTGCAGCCTTGACATTCTCGCTGAAGTCCAATAACATTCTATACGAATATACCCTGGATGCCCGTGTCTTGAATAGACCGAAGACGTTCTGTGACCTTGGTGTTATTCATTGATCATATCAGTCATATGTGCGCCAAAGCGTCTAAGATGTTGGGGTTTGTTCTAAGATATTCTAGGGAGTTTTCCGAGATTCAGACATCTATTCTTCTCTTTAATACATTTGTAAGATCACGGTTCTACCAGACTCATGTTGTCTCTGTGGAAAGCATTCAACGCAGATTTCTCAAATATCTCGCTTTTAAATGTGACAATATCTACCCTGTTATTGGCTATCCGCATACCGATTTACTTTCGAGGTTTTCTTTGGACAGCTTGGCTAACCGGAGATCCAGGTCGGGTATAGTATTCCTGTTTAAACTCTTTCATTCTTCTGTGGAATGTTCGGAAATTTTGCGGGCTTTGTGTTTTCATGTGCCTAGATTTGAGTTCAGACTTAATTTATCTTGTTACTTGCCTACACCGAAAACAAACATAAGCAAGTGCTCGCTAATAAGTGGCATGTGCAGAGCTTACAATAACATACATATGCGGATCGATCTATTCAGATCAATTTCAGTTGACTTATTTGAGGTCTGAAGCGTTTCGTGCAATCCTCAGTTCTCAATAGATTGCATTTTCTCTCTTCTTTGTTTAATCTTTGTTTAATTTTTGTTCTAGTTTTATGATTATGTTCTGTTCTTGGAATGTTATGTTATCTCAGTTTAATTTCAATGTCTGTTATAATATTTTCTTGTAAATCTTATCTTGTATTATTCCTCATTTTGTAATTGGGCTCTACGCCTGTTCAATGGGTGTAATGTAAATGAATAGATAAAATAAATAATTAAAACACGTTATAATTCAAACGTGCATTCCGAAGATAACCGATATAATTAGTTCTTCGTAATTATTTTATTTCAGATATTGTAAGCCACTTCGTCTATCAAAGCGATTCCTGATACCTTTTGCAATTCAGATTGCATAACAGTTTGGTTATCCTTAAAAATATATACAAATATTTTATATAAACATTCTCGGGAAAAATAACATAATAGGTAATACAGACAATTATATAACTTTACCATACATTCCGGAGACCTCAGAAAAAATTACGAAATGTTTGAAAAAGTACGATATAAATGTTGCGCATAAACCTACTAACTGTGTTGGGGAATAATTCTCAAATTTAAAACCGTTAGTACCTAAAGATAAACAAACCCACACAGTATATAAATTGAATTGTTTAGATTGTGATGGAAGTTATACTGGAATCTCTAAACAATATTTACAAAAAAGAATGTACGGCCATAAGTATAGCACAAGAAATAATAACTTAGAAAATTCCACCGCCCTTGCTAAACACTGCTTTGATTATAACCATCAGTTTGATTACAAAAATGTTAATATTTTAACTAAAGAAACCAATTATTATAAAAGATCTATCCTGGAGATGATTCACATAAAACGGGATTCCAATTCTGTGAACCATAGGAATGATATTCAGGGATTGAGTCAGATTTATACTAACTTGATTAATTAAAACTCTTGCAAATTCCTACATGCGTCTTTATAATGTTAAAAGTATATTTTAGGAAGAACGCTTAAAGTAAATTCCAATGCAGGTCTAAAACCTTTTCAAGTACGTCATAAATCTACATCTGGTTCGAGTAAATATCAACAAATAGCTTCGAACTTCAGTTGCTTTGAGACCATAGCAATATGCGTTTGTATATTATGAGAATTTTACTAAACAGTGGATTCTTGTTACAAAAAAAATTATACTTTAATATTAACGATACAATTTTCTATTATTCGTGGTTCTGTTCGTTTCGACGGCGTGAGCTTTTTGATTGAAAATTGTGGGATATGGACGCTTGTGCTAATTAGTTTTAATTAACCCCTTTTTACATAATAAGTCTTCTGATGAAGGTCGTGAGACCGAAACGTACGTAAAGGCGAAAATTTAAAACAGAGTGTTATTGTGACCTATTCCCGAGAATTTTTATATAAATTCATACTGGGTCAAGAATCTTTATATTATACAAATACTTCACATTAAAACAATAAATTCTATACGTTGTGTGAAATTATAACAAATTGGATGGACAATCTGTCATGCATTGGGAAATACAATGTTGTAAAAATTCAAATTCAAAATTCGGTGCGCTCAAATAAATTACATGGCCTGCCGGACCGATTCGCCGCGGAGGCAAACAACCACCGGCAAACTTGTTTTTGTAGTTTATCAACGTTCTCAAATATGAAGAAGACATTTATGGAAGTAATTCTGGTAATAATTTCAGAATATATAAATGAATAAAATATATGATCAACCAGGAATATGTTGTTGTATTTACACGTTGTATACACGATTTGCAGTACATATTGAAGTTATGGGTATCTCGGATCCCATCAATAACTGCGGAATGTTGCTTTGCGCGGGAACCACCCGGGGAGAGCACGCTTCGGATACGGTTGTGTTGAGTAACTGCTCGGCTTAGACCGCATTTACAGGCCTTTTGTTCACATAGATTCACCCACTAATTGCTCTACTTACCAACTAAAATAATTACAACGCTAATTTTCCCATTCTCCTATTAAAGCGATGAATAATGAAATGAATAATTATAGTTAACGGTGAATCACATGATTTCTTAAATTTATTACAAGATTAGGGTAATGCAACACTGTTTTATTCACCATTGTTTCCTCCATTATATGCAAAGTCAAAAAAGAAATCGATTATGGGTAGATGGAACATTAAACAGACAATTTTAATGGTATCTACAATATTTCAAAAGTATCTGAAACATTGTATTACCTTTCATGAATAGTGAACAGTGTAAATTAATTTTCACTTCATAATAATGTATTAACAATTGTTCCACCACAAGTGGCATCTTCAGAATGAGTTATTGAATGTAAACAAATAAGATATATCTCCTTAAATGGCAGTGGCGGCTCGTGAGTTATGAAAGAGGGTGGGCACAAGAAAAAACTTGGCTATTTTTTTGTACATAAAATCCATTCTCCTATTTTTCATGCTGGAAAAAACGTCTATGACTTTGTTGTCAAAATCCGGGAGAGATTGGACGAACTCCTTTCCGATTGATAGGACCGCCAATGCGTTCAGTTGATCTTCTGACATTGTGCTTCTCAGAAAAGTGTTAATGCGTTTGAGGGTGAAAAAACATCGTTCACATTCTGCTGTCGACATGGGCGTTGTACAAATATTATCCTCCAACAGTTTGTATGTTTCCGACAAAACGTTTTTTAGGTGGTTGTCTGTTATGAACACTAAAAGTGGCAAAATACCGTCTACGTCACACATGTCAACGCGCTCATAAATTGCTGAAATTTCACTTTTTAATTTTACACTGTTCAACATAGGATAAGATTTGACAGTTTCATCAAAATGTTTTTTGTGGAAATGTATGTCTATAAGTTTTAAAATTTTGAGAATCAAATAATTTTGCTGCACTAAAGTGTTCCCTAAAATCAAATCAGTCGCTAATTTGGCTTAAAATAGTGTCACATACTTCCTTTGCAATTACAGCTCTGTTATCCCCAGTTGTCCTTTCTTGTCTTTTCCTAGCAGTTTCTTCATTATTGCGCTCTTGATTGTCATTGTCAGTAGAATTTCTAATTCGAATAATTTGCTGTTGGAATTGTTCAATTGCTTTTTGCAGATAAGCACTGTCAATCCCGCGCATTTGAGTCTGGTTAAATAATATTTCAACATGTGGCATGATGAAATGAAATATTTTCTACCAGTAGAGAAATTCCGGGATTCAAATGTTTCAATAAACCACTTGCTTCACTAATAGTAGCTGAATCCATGCAGTCTTCGTTGATAATTTTGTCTAAAAATTCTTTGAAAGAATCCGGGTGTTCAAATAATGTGTTCACTGTTCGACTTTTGTTAATCTAGCGTGTAGGAACAGCGCGTGGTAATCTACGTTTGACTATTTCATTAAGAATTACCATTCGTTTTGGCGATCGAGAAAAAAAGCTTGAAAATTACTCCAAAATTTGTAAAGAAAATTTTTACTTTCTTATTGCACTGTTCCGTTCGTTTAATAATTCAATTAAATTGATGCGCGTAACAGTGAATATAATGTGCATGTGGAAATGTTCTTTTGGATAATGGCATTTGTTTTACCACTCATCACGGACGCCCCATCGTAACTTTGAACGATTAGTTTATTGTTATCAGACACAGGAGTTTTTTCATTATGTTCACCCGGCTTAAAACAATACCAAAAGGGTTCAAAAAGTAGTTCATTAAACACGAATCAAATAATAACAACTATTTGCTGATGATTAGAGGTGTCTGTAGCTTCATCGGCCTCTAAAGCAATGACATTTGCAGATTTAATTTCTTTTAATATTTACTGCTTGTAAATTTGCAACATTGAATCTAGCAATTCGTTCTGAATAGTTTTTGAGACACCTTTAAATACTTGTGAACCCGAACCTTTCATATGTATTGCAAGCGCAGCGTCTAATTCAGCTGCAAAGTTGACTAAGCCTACATAAATACCTGGATTTTCCTACATCGATGTCTCATTATGGCGTCGTACCGCCAATTCAAAGGCTCCGCACTGTACACTATGAAGGCAAGACGTTTACTGGAGATACGGCGCTTTGTGCCCAAAACCGACGGTATACGTGCGTATGGCGAAGATAACCGTAGTCAGCCGAATCATACTTGGAATAGATACACTGCAGAACGTTCCCCGGAGCATAGTTTTGAGCGTTAGCACGTAAACATTAGAGCACCATATGCACGTCTTAGAGTATGAAAAAGACAAGAAGAGTAATTTGTTATCGCCTTTATATCTGTTAGAGAGCCTATTAGTGGAGATTCCGTTATGTGCAGGGGTAGTGTATGTTTTGATGATGAGTCAGTGGCCATCCCTTGACCAGCCTTAACTGCCCAAAGGTACATAGAGGAGGTACTACATGACTATGTGGTACTATTTGCATCGTTTATAGTACCCAATTTTTTTCTTCGTGTTTGTTACTATCTAAATACGGTGGAATTTTTTGCTACGGAGTGGCCAGCAAAGAGTCCAGATCTGAATCACATAAAACGCAGCATTATAGAAGAAGGGAGCACATTCCAGACAATATTGTTAACATGAAAGAAGCAGCGACAGCAGAATGAGAGAACAGTTCTCAGGAAGATATCTCAAACCTGATGAGGAGCGTTCCACGAAGGCTTAGAGCAGTCATTACAACCAGAGTTGGCTACACCAGATACTAAAAACTGTTGCTTTTGACACGATATTATGTTGTCAAGTTCTTTCTTTTTTATATTGAATTAACGCTTTTGTTTAAAAATTCAATTGAAATTTATAAAGAGATAATGTTTTAGTTCAACATTTAATTTTTTATACAATCTTTATCCAAAGTACTAGGTGCTTCTAAAACATTGTAAAAATATTTATACGTATAGGTAGTATAAAAGAAATACATACATATACGTATAATGTAGATATAAAATAGATATATCAAAATGTAAGTGGTGCGAAAATTTGGTCTTTGAGTGTGCATTTAGGTCCCTCACATATACTTAGTTATGCATAATTGATACTGTATTATCACTTCAAAAAATAAAAATAAATTATAAAAAGAGGTACTTAAATTCTTTCCTACAGTGAAACATATTTTCGTCAATTACATAAACTTGTCATTCTCCAAATGCTCGTTGACTGTTGGAAAAGGTAGCTTTCAGGGAACATGTTACTCGCCTATTTTTGTGTTGATCTCTCTGTACAATATGTGTCTAAAGAACGTTCCTTTTTGTTCCAGGATTTCGAGGTTTCAACTGCGAGGAGAATATTGACGACTGCCCGGGACACAAATGCATGAACGGTGGACAATGTTTAGACGGTATTAACAGCTATACATGTCAGTGCCCTTCAACATATACGGGTCGCCATTGCGAGCAAGATGTGGACGAGTGCTCACATAGTAGACCGTGTCAGAACGGCGCCACCTGTACCAATAGCGTAGGCGGATTCTCGTGCATTTGTGTCAACGGCTGGAATGGACCGGATTGTTCTGTAAATATCGATGACTGTGCTGGTGCAGCCTGTTTTAATGGCGCTACCTGTATTGACAGAGTTGGCAGTTTTTATTGCCAATGCACCGCTGGTAAAACTGGTAAGTGTACTTTTCTAAGAGCTGTTCATGACGATCATTTTCATCTTTTGTGCATATAAGGGACAACAAGAAACATTTTTTTCATATAATTAAGTACGATGAAATTGAATAATGACCCGTTTCTAATCATTATTTTCAATCTGTGATTTCCTGATGAGTAACTTGTGCTTTTTTATTGGGGTTCCGCAGGGATACCTTTTGGAGCCAACTTACTCCTCTTCGAAACACTATTATGTTTTATGTTTCTAAAAGATTTGAAAGTTCCTATGGGTAACATGGAATACTCCATATTCCTACGCAATATCTTGAATATGCGAAGTTTATGGTACAGGGTGAGTGGAATTGACCTTAATGTCAGTCATCAATAAATAGTTTCGTATAATGTATCCTCTTATTGATCATTCGAAATGATCGAGCTGAATACTTCGAAGAATATGTTGAAAGATTGAAATATTATAAAATAAATACTTACCTGGTATTTTAGTAGATCAATGTGAAAGTTGCACATTTCTGTCTTTTTTGATAAGTAGTTAACTTGCATCGAAGCTTTACGACTCTTACATCTACATTAGAGGTACTGTATTTGCGGGGTGGTCCGAACAACTCCAAAAATCCAACAGTAGCCATGGAAGTAATATTGGACCTACCCCCAATTAACATAACGATCATGAGAAAGGCAAGAATGAGACATCTGAGCCTACAAAACACGAGTAGAAGGGCCACAACAGAATCAAGAAAATTGTGGGATGTAACACTTTTGAAATGAAACATATGGATCACATCACTCCCAAGTACTCCTCCAACACTAACTTCGAGGTAGCTATGCAGAAACGAATTGAGAGAAAAGTCGACAAATCAGAGGCAAATCTGGCCAGAGGAACTGGTATACAGAAGGGTCCAAAAAAAAGAAAGAACGTGGTGCTGGTATATGCAATGAGGGAACAAATCTCAGCTGCGTAACTCACTGGGGCCAAACACTTCCGTATTCCTAGCGGAGCTCTAGCAGAACTCAACAGAATAACTTTGATGTGAGTTCCAACACACGTGGCATCGCGGACAACGAAAAACCAGATGAACTAGCCAAACTGGACTCATAAACTTCATACAGCCCAATGAGAGGGCACCTGCTCAAAATGGGACTGTAAAATGAAGACCTTTCCTGCGGACAATGCGACAAAGGTACTGAAACAACAGTCAAACGCATACTGTCAAAATGCGAAGCACTAGATCGCTAAAGACCAGAAATATTTGACTTAGAGTCATGGAGTGAGTAACTCTACTTGCTGAGGCGAGGCTGGAGCAGAATACCAGCATCCATATCCAAGGCAAACAGAAATTATTTTGAATCAGTATCAAATACATATGACCTAAGACCTAAAACATATTCAGTAACGCAGTAACCTGAATTCTGAGATGTCATCCGTCTATGTATACCGCAAACAACCCCTTATATGCCTACACTATCATTACTGATATTCCTATTATTTTTATTATCGTAGGTCTAAAACAAATGATTGACATAAGTAGTACGGAACAGTATGTTCCGTGCACTTATCACTTATCAGTAATTACTACAGGAAATGGATAGATTTCAACTATCAAAATAAAAATCTACAACAGTATGTTATCCAGTAAATAAGCCGGGAAAAAGTTCCAAAATTGTAAAAGTGGGGATTTGAAAAATTCATTTGAGTATCCATTACACTTAACCCATTTTCGGACGGCAAAAATGACGAAGTGAGGGGGGCTAAAGCTCCCAAATTGTCTCTGGAATTGAATCTTCAAAAAAAATATTTTAAAATAGCAATTTGGCCTTGAAAATCTGTACTCGGCCGGTTTTCGAGGTCGGTGATCACGAATCCTAGGTCCAGTTTAGGAAATTCAACATGGCGAACCGGAAGTCGAGCTATTTTCCATAAAAAATTGCATATTTTTGGAAAACAAAATGTAGGTAGAATGTACAGATTTTCAAGGCGAAATTACCATTTTCCAAATTTTTGTTAAAAGCTCAATTTCGGGGGTAATTCGTCATGTTTGCCGTTCGCAAACAGATAAAGTATAATGAATACTCCTGGGGGTCCAAAAGCAAAACAAAATTTTCAAATCTGAGCTACTTCCCCACTTTCACAAGTGTCCCGGCTTATTTACTGTACTAGTTAGATTGTTACTATATTGAGTCAAAGACTTTCTCCATGGTTGTTGTTATGAATCCTTTGCTAGATAAACATATTTGCTTTGCAAATAAAAAATTATCACACGTTCCTTATCCTGTTTATTAATTTTGTGGTGAAATCATAATGAGAAATTTGAGTAACGTGTGGAAACTTGATAATTATTGATAAGTCAGCCTACATTCGTATCATATTGAAACCACAAGTGAGAAACAATCTTTCGCATTTGCAAGTATAGAATAACAAATCACGATTAATGAATGCATCCTCGAGGTGTGAACGGATTCAGCGAATTCAATTCGCTTATAGTATTGGTAAATATGATTTTTCAGAAGAGCTGGAACTTATAAATAAAACAAAATCGAAAAGATAGATAACACGGAAAATGTGTCGACCAATATTTTTATATATGATGCTAAGCAAGCCAATCATGCTCTCTTAAACGTAAGCTAGTATCAGTGGCGGCTCCTCGAAGGAGGCCATTTTATTTCCTGTTTCTCTGATAATTCTTTAAATTTTACAATTAATTCCCCGTTCTCAGTAGTTATTTTTAATCTGGCAACAGTGGCCAGAGGCTAGATTCTCTATATATCTCAAACGCTAATACGTGTGGTGAACACAGTTTCCGTTTTCCAAGCAGTTCAATTGCCAGATAGGGTAAAAGAGCGAATATGGCAACACCCTATGTAGGCTAGCTTCTCGTACGGAATCGTCGGTCGAATGAAATACGATTACTTGCTACCGCCCTTCCGCTAGAAGAATGCGACACGTGTCGCGTTCCGTTACTTCTTGTTTTTGTACCGCGAGGCGAAGTAAGGTTAAGTAGTTAAGTTATAATTTATGTAATCGGTGAACGTTAAAATGATGAGTGACTTAGTTGCTGCTTTCTTAGAAAATCCATTTAGTGGATTAACATATGATAGAAAAGTGTTTTGTTAAAAATGAACGGCCTTTACCGGATTTGAAAGGATTAGTGGTGACGATGACAGGTATGTTTCAAAATCGAAATACACAATAAATTATATTGCTTGCTATTTACATCTGATACAACTTCATGTTGGGGGCACTCGGGTTATGATGATTTGAAAAATTTAGCTCGTGGTATAGACAGACATGAAAAATCGCAGGAACATATTACATCGAGTATTAAGTTTAAATTAACCGGTAAACAGAATATTGTTAAAGGAGGAAAACATATAATTTGGTAGACAAGAAACTACATTATAAACAACTTTTTTTATGAAATTTTAGATACTATTAAAGGTCAAATTGAGATTCGATTTTTCGATTGACATGAATTGAAGTTTTTCGACTTGACGAATAGAAGATTTTTCGAATCTTTTTCAAAAGAGTTTCCCAATACACTTTTAGATAACTTAGTTCTAAAATATAAATTTTTTGATAAAATAGCACTGCACAATGAATTATGCGTTGTATACTCGGATAAAGATATTTTAGGCCAGTACGACATTCACGCCGATATGATAAAATTATATGATAGACAATGATTTGCAACAAGTTTTACCTCAGTTTTATAAACTACTTTGTTTGACAGTCACCATTCCTGTCACGTCGGCATCGGTGGAGAGATCATTTTCTACTCTCAAACGAATTAAAACTTACATGCGAAATACAATGGGCCAAAATCCTTTATACAATGTTAGTTTGATATCTATTGAAAAAGTTTTAGTAAAACACTTAAAACAAAATGATACATTTTATGATAATATTATTGATCATTTTTCGCAAACTAAAGACCGTAGAATTCCGTTAGTATATAAAAAAGTTAATAAAAATAATAAAAAAAAACAAAATATGAAAAATTTCAAAAAAAAAATAAAAAATATCAAAAATCCAAAGAAAAAAAAACGAACAGAAAAATGTTTTGCCAAGAGAAACTCTACACCTCCACGTTGGTTCTTGCTTGGCAACAATTAATTTTGCACTGAACTAGCTGGTACGGTTGCTGTGCAAAGGTTAAATTTATTGGCTGAATAGAGTATATTTTTACAAGAACGTTTTATGTCTAGCCTCCTCTCTTAAAAAAATCACGAACCGCCACTGGCCTAGTATCATAATCAACAATATTGATTTCATCGATTTTGATTACGGTAGTTGTTGATCAGCAGATTTTGATATCCCTATTGTTCAAAATCATTTTATATTATCTTCCTTAATTTAATAATTTAATTCATTGTCATATAGTAATGAATATTTTCCCATCATATTGGCCATTTCAGTCATCCAAACAAATTATCAATAGAGGAAATTCCTTCATTAGCTACTAGAAAGTTAATAAGAAGAAATAATCACCCATAAAAATAATGTTAACGTACTGAGGACCTTCAGCTACCAAGTATCCATCATCAGAGCAAACTAAATTATAAATCAAAATGTGTATTAGTAGTATTTGGAATTAGTAATGTAAATAGGGGATCACCCTCAACTCAGGTTAAGACAAATCTTTGATCAATGAGTTAATTTCTAGCAAAAAACGGAAAATGGAACGCAAGCGATTAACCAAATTAGAGCCATCATTGTCAAATAATTCGATGAAATTCATTTATCCCATATTAGCCAATAATTAATACATTTCATTATTCGTTTTCTAAATTTGCAATAAAACTCGTTTATATATGTAAGGACAATTTAGAAAGGATGTAAATGTATGAGCGGAAAAGCAATTTAATGAATTCAGATTTATCTTCAGCTGAGGATAATCCAAATTTTAAAACAGGCTTTTTTCTTCTAATTTTATTTACTCAGATAATAAATAATAATAGTTTATTGACCAATAGAACGAATCCAATTACAGGACAATCATAAAAAATGCAATAAAGAATTAAATAAGAAAATACATAGTAAGATGTTGATCTTAATGCTGTCATAAAAATATCACACGACGAAGCAAAGTTGTTATAATTATTACACATAAAAAATACTGTTGACTTTATCATAATATTGGTTCTCGCACTTAAATAAAAGAATTGACTAATATAGGTACATGAAGCAGAATCAACGATAACAAATCGAGACAGTCAATTCCGTTCTTCATCAATTTATATAAAAACTCAGGGAGATAAGGCCTCTTCGCGACATCAAAGATATTACATTATACCTTCTTCTTGGCTTCCGGATGAATTCCGTATCTCAATAGCACAACTTGATGTAGACGTTTCGCCAACCATTACAGGTGGTATCTTCAGGGCAGGCTTGAGGCTTGAACTGAAAGTTACCTGTTTTCTAATGCTTTATTATAGCTCACATAATCAGTAATCCACCAAATAATGGTTAGCAACGTACTGCTGTAAAAGAGTTATGAAATAGTACAATGTTTGGACAAAGTCTGTGCGTACTGTTGGAATTGAGAAAGTCGCAATTCGGAACTGTGGTTTTGAACAAATCGACAATCCTTCTTTTAGTCCAGGTATTGCACCCAGTGACTATTACCTATTTAGGAAATTGAAAAAGGGCCTTCGGGGATGCCATCAGTTTCAGTTCAAGCCTCAAGCCTGCCGTGAAGATGCCACTTGTAATGCGGAATCCATCCGGAAGCCAAAAATTTTCTAGATTATCTATCCGCGGAAGTCTACTATTCAAGATTACATTATACCATTGATAATGATAACTCTTTAAATCAACAATTCTTCGTAACCCCTTTGTGAATTGAAGCGATCACAATGCCATTACACGAAATTTCAAAAATTTGCTTCGGACTGATTCAATACAGGATGATGATGGCTACTTGGTAGCTGAATGGTTCCCAGTACTTCAACAGTACCGATTTCTACTGGATAAGGGGGGCTATTTCTTTCTTATTAGTAAAGCGCGGAATATATGCAGGAAATTTTTTTTATATATGCGCATATTTATGCTAGCCTTTATTGAAAATATGCACACGTTTTCTCAAAAATGCTCAAACTATGCACATATTTTTTAAACATATGCAAACATAATAGAAAAATGTGAGAATAAATACGTCTCATTTTTCTTGTTGAATTATGCAAAATCGTTTCACCGTAGAAGAATTATCGAATACAGAAAAGTGACTACTAATTTTTCTGAAGAACAGAACGTATTAACTATGAAGAAAACGACATTTCTTATAACACATTTTCATATTACATCAAATTGCATACAATAAAATACATTCGCCAATTTAACCTAGAATTTAATATATAAAATAAAAAAATAAAAATTATTCCGTCACACTATGGAAGGAATTTATTATTATATGTTTTTCAAAATTTTCGGTTAAAAAGAAATGTCTTTTATGAGTTAAAATATGTTTATACAGCGAAAAACTGGGTTCTACATCTACAGATGTTATGGGACAATATTTTAATTTGTGCAATATATTGTACTCCAACGTTCAAAATCATGTGATATTATTTCACCTAGAACTATTTTAGATATATTTGTTAGATATTTATAGCCTGCATTTTTTTGTATCACGTTCTCTAGTTTTTCGAGAACTCTACTTCCTTGCAAGTTTTCACATTTCTCTGAAATGTCTTTTATAATTTCTACGGATTCGACAAGTGACCTTTTTTCTATACGTAGTATTGAGCTTGGAATGAAACTATAATTAGCTCTTATAAAAACTAATTGTTGAGCAACTGCATTATTTCTAAATAATCCCTGAGATCTTAAAACACATTGGTAACTATTCACAATGTCTAAAATAATTCCTTTTAAATTGTCAAAGTATTCCGCATAAAAAATAGCAGCATTCAACCAAGTTCCCAACCTGGTGATAATTGGTTGTGATGGTAAAGGAATTCCTGGTAACTTATCTTTATAAAGTTGCACCCTCAAAGGTGCCTTGATGAATACTTTTATAACATTTGAAATTAATTCATTAACTGAAGGAAATTCGGTTCTTATAGTTTCCGCTACTCTGTTAAGACCATGTGCTAAACACGTTACATGTTTCAAATTTTGATAAAAAAATTCCAAATTTTGTCCAACTTTCAACATATAAGGTGCTGCGAATTATGATTTTTTTCGGCTGGTACCTACTGCATTCGGCAAAAAAAATTTGTTAATGAATCTTGGCCGAAACGTGTAACAGTTAAATTATTTGTTTTGTCGAGTTGGTTTGAAGCTATCAACAATAATTTTGGAGCTTCCTCCTGAAGTATTCCTATCATCAAATGCACTATATATCAGTCATAGACGTGGGTCTTTTCTAGTTTGCTAGAGAGCACCCTTGTTAACTAAAGCTGCAACCAAATATCAAGATGAATAATTATATTCTCGATTTCTTAGTAGGTACAATCATTGGCCCGTGCCCGTTGCACCCTAATAATAAATGGTAACAACTTTAATAATTTCTGCTGAAGTTTGGTGTAGCTTTTAGTTACATTTAATTCATCATTTCCCTTCAGAAGTTGGAGAATAAAACTCAAATTTTACACAAAACTTTTAACATTTAATTTAAAAATGCTGACAAATTGTTTCACCACACTGTGGCAGTGATAACTCCTCGCTTTGATAATGCCACAGTGTGGTGAAACAATTTGTCAGCATTTTTAAATTAAATGTTAAAAGTTTTGTGTAAAATTTGAGTTTTATTCTCCAACTTCTGAAGTATTATGAATTTACACTACGTAAACGCCGAAACCATAGATATATCATCATTTCCCCTTTATACCACCGTATGTGATCGTAGATGGTTATGAAATGTGTTCACATCAAACTTCAAAATTCCAGGGAACAGTACACGATAGCTAATGGGTTCCAAGAATAAAGTACGCAAAAGAATGTATTATTGAATCTCAAGGAAATTTGAAGAATATGTAGACTATAGATTCAGATTATGTAATTTGAATTATTATGGATAGCGTGTTAATACGGCCAATAAGGTTCCAACTTCTCAAAATTAGGGACCCCTTTCCACTACGTACGTATTGTAGAAAGCAATTCAAACCGAGTGAAATGTTACAATACAATTAAATATCTTGATAGACAATTAAAAATAATTAGTTACTGTATGTGTGTAGTATGGGAACCTAATGCTATCAATTACTTTTGAAAAGTTACCAGTTTTCTAATGAGAATGCTCTCTTTATTATAGCTCACATAATTAGCAATCCTACTGCGAATGTAAGTGACATATCTAACACCTTTCAAATATTCAAATCGATTATTCGCATGTTCTCACGCTCACTATTTCGTTATTATTATTGAACAATCATTCCGGAAGCTTGAAATTCTCATATTAACTCTTATTAATGAAAATATTTCTCATATTTTATTTTATTTGAATTCTTAATTCTCGTTCCACCAAACAATGAATTATATTAGCAGAGTACTGCTGTAAGAGTTATGAAATAGTACAATGTTCGAACAAAGCCTGTGCGTACTGCTGGAAGTAAGAAAGCCGCAAATCCAGACTATGGTTTTGAACACATCGACAAGCCTTTGTATAGTTCAGATGCGGCACCCAGTAACTTTCACCTATTTGGGAATTTGAAAAAGATCCTTCGGGAATGCCATCAGTGATGACGAATATGTGATTGTTGTTGTTTGGATACGTTTTGAACACAAACAGAAGAAATATTTTTTCAGGGGTATTGAATTGTTGCTGAAACAATACATAAGTGTATTAATGTCTGGGTGGATTATATGGAAAATTTTATGCCTATTAATTGTAGTCAATCAGGGGTTGCATTTTGACATATTGCTATGAGAACAACTTAATTTTTTCGAAAATCACCCTACTCATAAGCACCTAGCTGTACGATTAATAAGTGGAAATCTACCTGGCTTGACAGCTGTAATAAAAATACTGGATTTATGGGTGAAATATAGAATAATTTCACGAAGAATGTTGCTCATATACTTAAACAGATCTTCTTGTTTAGGATAATAGGCCAGAGTTGTTCACCAAATACATTAAATACTTTAGATTTTTATGATAAACTTGAATATGCTCAGATTCTGTACAAAAGGAACAAAGATTGTATGTATTACAATTCATTTTATTATTAAATAATTAATTAGCTTTGCTTTTTATGATACCCACACATCAACAAGACTATTAATTTAAAGAACTTGTCACTTAAACTTGTCATAGGAATTTGAACCACAGCCAACTTTATATTACTGTAACGCGTAAAATTATCATTTATTTTGTCTACATTATTATTTAATTCTTTTAGTATTTTCCCTTTCTTCTAGTAGTATAAAATTATGGAACGTATAAAAAATAATATTTATTTTAGATTATTAAGCAAACCTTGTTTTACTAGAGCACAGGGAAAGTAATAAAAATGCGATTAAAACAAACTGCTTCTGATTTACCAAAATATAGTACCAGGTTTGTATTTTTCTCTTTTTTCTAGTACTATAAAGTTGTATGACGTAAGCAGAATGTTTTCTTCTTTATTTATTTATCCAATCCTCATTCTACTATAACATAGGGAAATTAAAATATTTGACATCAATACCGCAATTAACGAATAAACGTGCCACCGATATAAAATCCTTAGCGTCCAATAGAAATAGGCCTAAATTGTTTTCCCTTTTCTCTAGTACTATAAAATTGTGTGATATGAGTAAAATATTATCTACTTTATTCAATTATTTAAACCACATATTACTAGAGCACAGGGAAATTTAAAAATCATCATCTTACTATTTTCTGTTAAAAAATGTCACATTTTCTTTTTGTGTCTAATATAACAAATAAAACGCGACTACGCTTTTGAAACTTATAAGACAAAACGTCAAAATACAATTAGTTTACCATTCCTATGCAACACTAACAAGAGACTACTATGATCGTCCCTTATATAAGTTTTTCCGTCACCAATCTAATTCAAATAATTTAGCTTAACATTTTCTTGCCCAATCTCCCATGAGCTTAAATTAATATTCCGGAAATTTTCCGTAATTTTTTTTAAGAAAATGTCAAATTAAAAAAAAATTCGCACCTGGAAAACATTTCCGGCAATAATTTAAAAACTAGGGAGATTTTAAGTGAAAATTGTCTACGCCGTTTCTTCAGTCAGGCTGCGAGTTTTTGACGATGCCCTCTAATTTCATTACCTAACTTATGGATCCTCTTTTGAACTTGAGGTATCGTATTTTCATATTAACAATATTGACTTTGGGTTATCGATTTTGTTCACAAAAGTCAAATCAATTGTTGAGAAGGACCTCCAGGATTGAATTTCTTTGGAATAACTTTTTAATATTAGCCCATACTATAAACATGCTTGCACTAGAACCCAACGAACAACACGGTTTTTGTATTTCATCAATATTGAGTTGCCATTCTGTCTATTATTTCTTACGGTCACAAAAGAAAACATGTAGGTTGGCAATTGCAATTTCATCACGGCTTTCGGAAGAATAGATCTACGCAGTCCGCCATAATGAACGTTACCGAAATGTTATATAAGGAACTTGATTGTAACGAAAAAGCTGTGGAGGGTTCATGGATCTAAGCAAAGCGTTTAACTCCTGGCTAAATTGTCTGGATATGGTTTTAGAAGGAAGCTGTGTCAGTGGGGTTCATAATATTTTTCTTAACGTCATCAGGTTATTAAAATTGATGGTATCAAACCTAATCAATTGAAGCTTGTAATGGTGTACCTCGAGGTTCTCTATTTGAACTCCTTATTTTATTGTCATTTGTCAACGATTGGCCATTAGTACTGAAGCAAGGGAGTCGATGTTTACGACTGATAATTCAAAGCTGAACGCGTTGAATTGGGATGCTCAGATTGACATGTTATATAGCAGATTGTCGACTGTGTGCTATGCTTTGAGGAGGTTGCACAGTCCCCAAAGCTAGCAGAACCATTTCAGAAAAATGAAAAAAATCCATCACAATTATAGGCTATTTATAGGTTTGTTTCAGAGACAACTATACAATTTTAGATACAATTGAAAACAAAAAAAAACGAGGCTCTGCTGGCTTAAGATAAGCTAGCAGAGCCACCTAAAACTTCCCGTTGAGAGAAAGTAATTCGGGTACCAAAATTATAGGTACTTTATAGGCTCTTCAAATATGATAAGAAAAATTCATTTTATCCTAGCAAACTGAGTGTTCCTTCTATGGCCTCGGTTGAGATGAACTGTAGGTCGTAGGAATTATAGGCTATTTAAAAGCTTTTTTTGGGCACAACTACCAATTTTCAAAGTTTCAAATTTTTTAAGCCGTCTGCTGATCTAAAATAAGCTAGCAGAGCGCCATCTAAAAATTCACGTTTTAGGACAGTAATTCGGGTGCTAAAATAAATAGACACTTATGACAAGAAAAATGTTTATCTTAAAACAGCAGAGCCACGGTTTTCTTTGTTTTCAATTGTGCCTAAAAATGTATAATTGCGTCTGAAAAAAGCCTATAATTAGCCTATAATTGTAATATTTCATTTTTTCTGAAATGGATCTGCTAGCTTTGGGAGGTCAAGTAGATGTAAACCAATCACATTATTATGCGCAGTTCTATTCAAGATGTTCTTATGGCATCATATTCTGGGGATCTGCATCTAGATCGGATAGAAGAAAAACATTGGCTCATTTCAACGTAATGATTTCATTCATACTTACCCTACTAGAGGTCGAGCAGACATGGTGATACCTCAGCATAGGATGTCTGTGTATGAAGAAAGTCTGCGATATATGGATGTTCAACAAACTTCCGTAGGCGCTCAGAGATAATAATAATTTAAAACCGTTTAAAAAAGAAGTTCATAATCTGTATTTTACAGTATTCCTGAGTACTTGGCATCTACAATAACATATGATTGATAACGTTTTGCTCCTTTAATTTCAATTTTATATCTATAAATAATTGTATAGTAGGTCATAATTATAATTTGTTTCTTTTCGAACGGTTGTGTTTTTCTAAGCAAGTTTATCCTTGTATACTTTTCTTTCTTTCATTTCTCTCTTACTTTTCGCATGTTTATTTATCTATTTATTTATTTGTTTACTTGCATACATGTATATTTTCTGACTTAGTTTATACCGTTCTTGTATCATTGGTGTTACAGACAATAAATTATTATTTTTAAAATTATTAACGAAAAATATACTCACTGACTCGAAAACAAATGATGGTGAGGAATTGAATGATTTCAGATGAAATATTGATTTTTATATTATTCCTTTTTTTACTTTAAATGTTATATATATTATATATATTTGCTACCCGTTCGTAACTTCCTATACAGGCATTTTAAAAGTCAGCTTCAAACATTGTGAGAGGCTAAAATAAAAAAGCAGCCCCGATGTGAAATGTGTAATCATCTCGACTTAAATTATATTCATTCCCCCAAACTATACGAAAAGCGCTACTTAATTATGTACAGATATTTTAATTATATAATGTTATCTTCCAATTAATTAGTACCTTTCATTTTTCACGTACGGCACCACGTTAATTGCATGCCCGATTTAATCTGAAGAAATAAATACATATAATTTTTTGGGAGTCTCAAATTATACAATCTTAAGTTCACTTGCATGCAACTTCTGATAAACGACCGATTTGTAACGTACCAAATTCTTCAGTAATCTTTACAGCGATCTGTGATTAAAATAATAAGTCAAGTTTAGTAGTGCTTTCTTTTATTTTTTGCTTATAGATTATGTTACAGTTTCAAAAAATCTAAACGGTAACGTATAAAACATTGATGTCATTACGAGAAATCATTACGGTCTCTTTTGACTCTATACAATTTCTCACTTCTTTCACTAACCGTTAAATGTTAAATTCACAAGCTAATAAGACAGGCGGTAAAATTATGACGATAATAAATTATAGACTCTCGAGCGATAACTGTCTTCATTCAGTATCACTAGCTATTAGAAATAACTGATTCATTCCATGCACATTATTTAATAAAATCAAACCCTTGTATGCTTTAAACCCAGATGTATTCTAGCGCTTATCAACATAACAAAGTGACAAATAAATGAGGTATATAGATTTACATTCACTACACCAGAATGAATAAAGCCAATAAAGTAAGAACAACTAAGTAAGCTACTTAAAATCCACACATTATGGAATTTTGAAAAAATCCAAAAATGTTTAAATCCTTTGATAAAAGGGACTTATTCTATGGGATCTTAGAACACTATTTTGGGTACATTATTGGTCAAGAGTATGATTTTATTGGGGTTATTTGTTACGGCATGAAGAGCATTTAGAGTCGACATGCTGCAACTTGATTAATTATCGAGATTTTTCTTTACTTCTTTATGTAATTTTGAAAAAATCCAAAAATGTTTAAATCCTTTGATAATAGCTGAAACTCATTCTATTGGAATCTTAGAACACTACCGATACAAATTTTGGATATTTTATTCGTCAAAAGTATGATTTTATAACTGTTGAATGATCAACTTTTATCTGACAATGCCAATTCTCAAATGAGAGGAACTTATTCTTCACAGATCTGAGTTCAGAATATTTTTAGCAAATCGAAAATATTTTCCGTAATTGAGCATAAAATCTAAATAGCTACAAAGCTTCTTAAATTATTATTCATCATTGCTTGAAAAGTACCTCAAATTATACAGATGGCAACATTTTATGATAAGGAAGTTCTTTGTGCGTGTATTCAAGTATTTAATGCGCGTTGCTTGAACGGAACTTTGATAAACTATGCATAGATTCATGCATTCTACAGCTCCTACAAGAAAAGTCGAAATATTTGAGCAGGGTTCTATGAAAATATATCGACACCTAATCAGATGCAATGCCCTGATTAGGGTATACTCGTTTTATTGAGCAACGTATTTCAATATTACAGTTCGTTGGTAGGAGGCTATTATTTCGTATCATTCCTTGTACGATTACCTTATGATAGCTGGTTTGTACATTGTAATCAAAGGTACGATACTCTTGCATTTCACTTTACTCTTCTGCCATGCATGGATGATAAACTTGTAGAGATTTTGCAACTCGACTAATTGCTAATTACATCAAGATTTATCTTTGTTTTCTTGTTATTTTAATGAATTGAATTGGAAATGGCAGTATCTTTGAATGTGTTTACAGGTTATGCAAATAAGTTGATGAAACCATGATTGTTGTATAGTTCTTGATGTGAAGGCTTCGAATGACCGTAGTGTTGGGTTGGGTAAATCGGAAGATTCCTTTTCTATAACATATATTTGTTGAATTGATCAATAAAACTTGCAGCAAGAATTAAAAACTTAATATTGAGAAATTGACAACTTGTCAGAATGACTAGGGATACTGTAGTTGCATAAAATGAAAGGAATTCTTGAAGACAACCACTCCATTTTTAGTGATAAAGATAAATTTATATTAACAAATATGAATCCACGAACACTTAAACTGTATGATTTTATTAAACATCATAATATTTTCTTATATAAATTCGCCTCTTAAGGAACTATCAGTTATACTCAATTCTACATTCGAAACAATTTCACATTTCTCACCACAACATAGTATAAAAAATTCATTCGAACTCGCGCGCAAACTTAAAGACATTCACATCCCAAACAATTCAATTCTCATTTCGTTTGATGTTTCTGGTATGTTTTCAAAAATTCCTAGCGCAGAATGTCTACCACTAATTAATAACATATTACAGGAACAAAACATTAACATAGCTATTCTAAATGAAATTTTACAACTATTTGAATTTTGTATCTCAGAAAATTATCTGGAGTTTAATAACAATTTTTACAAACAAAATCAAGGCTTAGCCAAAGGGTTCTCCATTGAGTTCTTTATAGGCTGAAATATTTTTGTCCAACTTTGAAAATCATTAAATACAAACAAATTCATTTTTTGGTACAGGTATGTAGATGACATTGTAGCATGTGTTACAGGTAATACAGATGAACACCTAAACTGCATTCACCCCTGAATTAAATTAACCCTAGAAACTGAAAATAATTCAACAATCAATTTTTGGACTTAAAATTAACAAAAAAAATAGCAAAATTTCTTTTGGCATCTACAGAAACCCTATTTATACAGATGTAACAATACCTCAATACACCCATTTACACATAAAATAGCAGCGTTCCAATTTTTGATACATAGAGGCCTTTTCCATACCATTAGAAGAACCAGCGCTTTTGAGTTAGACACTAAAAGAAACACTGCGATACATAACGGCTATTCCGTATCGCAAATAAATAATTTAATTAAGAGAAAATCTTTAAAATTTACTACTAATTAAATTTATCCCAAAGTGCAACTAAAAACTGTCAAAGAAATATGTTATCTTGACCTATTTTGAGTCAATATCTGATAAAAGTAGAATGTAGCTTTCAGATCCAGCCAAAAACTTTCAAACATATTTTTTAATGCAAAAACTAAATCTAGTAAATTTCGGAACTCAGGAGTTTATAAGTTAACTTGTGAGGAGTGTAATGTCTTATACATTGGTCAACCAAGTAGATCGTTTGAAGTTAGATATAAGGAATATTTTAAGTAATTTAATTAAATAAAAGTAATTCAAATTTTTCAAAACACTATAGAAACCCAACACCGTTTTTCCTCACTAGAAAACTAGTTTACTACAATTACGAATGGTAGAGAACTTAATCTATTAGAACCTAAAGAAATATTTAATCACAATAATCCTTCAAGCAATCTACTTAACCCTGTTAAATTCCATGTAATACAATCCTTAGAATGTAATTACCGACAGTTCAATCACTTTCCGTTTACCATATCAATATAATTAACCTTAGTAGCTATGTGTACCATTAATTATTAGAATCGATTCTCTTCATTGTAAATTACATATAAATACTATAGTGATTCAGTGTTTTCATTGTATGTTTTGATAATGAACTGTAAAATTCGAAATTGCAATCAACTTTCTTCTAAATAAAGTGATATTTAACAAATTAACATTTCTCGTTTTTATCTGTAAAAATGGAATATCACAAAGTAACGGACAACTCCATTCAAATTCTATAGTTGAATTGTTTTTTCGGTGCTTAGGAAACCATCATTATCAGTTCAATACAGAACGAAAAAATAGTAGACAATGATCAATAATGATGATATAATAAACAGTTGTATCGATTTGGAATATTAAATAACCATAGTTAAAACAGGTTAGCCGATAGAAAGCATTTACCATTTTTCAAATAACAAGGACGGATTTTGCTCTCTGTTAATTAGATAATTTTTCAATTGACATGCATCTTCTCTCAGCAAAATAAACAAACCTGTTCCTATCGACGTAGCAGATACGAGTTCTGAATATCAATTCCAACAAAGACTGAATACAAACTGAATCTTTTTAGATTCAACTATCATCTTTCATCTGTTTTTTCACCTCACATTTACAGGCTCTGGGCTGCTGAAAATGTCTGTAAAATGTTTGAAAATTAAAAATCTAGGAATTGAAATAATTTTGAAGCAAAAGAATAATGTTTGGATGATTAATTGATACGATTCGTTTGATTTATCACAGAACTAGGTTGGAAATGTAGATGCGGCTAAATTTGAAATTTCAACCAGGCTAGAAAAATTCTTCACTTTCGAGATATAATACACTCGTAATAATATTCTATGTCATATAAAACTTGTTCGCAGAAAATGTTTAACAATGGTTTTGTTTATAGGTCTTTTGTGTCACTTGGACGATGCTTGTACAAGCAATCCATGTCACGCCGATGCAATTTGTGACACGAGCCCAATAAATGGTTCTTACACCTGTAGCTGTGCTTCTGGATACAAAGGAACTGATTGCTCTGAAGACATCGATGAATGCGAACAAGGTAAGAACAAATCGATGTTGTTGTATTTTGTATATCCATAATTCGTTTTCGCAATTTGCCTTCGCTTGTGTGTACAAATTCCAATATGAAGGAGAAAGTATTGACTCCATCGTGTATCAACATTCAACCTAATACATAGCTCTCCATTTTAATATTACGAACTCACTTTCTTCGTTTCTTTCTTGTTATTTATCACTTCAGATTCGTCATCCAGAATCTGCTTGAGCTTCGAATGGTACTTACTTCATATAGATGATAAAAATATATACAATGATGCTCTTTACAGAATTATGTTGGCTGTTACCTACACATTAGTTTAATCTTTGAAATATTTTTTATACATTTCGTTCCAAGTGTGTTGTATGTCGGTTAACACAATGAATATTTTTGGAAAATTCGCGAAATTAACTGAATAGACTAACATTTTGCACCGAAGTTTTGCTTTTCTTTGGGTAAACGTAAAATCGATAAAGTGACCAACCAGAATATAGGTGCTGTCCTGAGTCTAATTGGTCGGTCTAAAACGAACTCATGGGCTGCCAGACTTCTACTGTAGTATCTGGATTTACCTTGAAACGAAGCTTGAATAATTATTTAATGGAAAACACGTATATTGGTCATACATTTACTCCGAAACGCGTGATATAATAGAATTCATAATTCCGGATAGGTATATTGTTGTATAGGAAAATAGATAGTACCGGGTGTGGACACCCGTGTAGTATAAGGTTCAGATTTGCATTCATTCCAATTTATAAACAGCGTATGTTCGATTTCATTTAAAACCGTGCATATTTCGTGTAACCATAAGATAACGAAACAGCTGTCGTGAGTATAAAACCACAGCAAAGAATTTCGGAATTGGTGGAGCATCATTCGCGCGGAATGAGTAAAAGAAGGGGTCTGCAGAAACTGACGGAGGTGACTTGATCAGCACCTCGAACCGTATAAAAGACGACTCGCCAACCGTCAACCTGTAACTTCAATCCCATTAGAAGCAAAATCAACGAGCAAACGTAAAACCGAATACCCATAATTAAGTGACATTCACCACTGTATTATACAGTATCCTTTTGAATTAATTCTATAGCGAAGACCATTCTGTCTTTTGGTTTGTTTTATTGGCTTTACTATATATTATAATTGTTAGAATTGACTAATATAAAAGCCTTTCAAACCTAACTAATTAAAATTAAGTATTGTATAAACAACTATTATTTTAAAAGTGAACACTAAGTTGAGATTCATGTGTATATGCAAACATCAGTATTTTAATTACAAAAATAACATATTGTAATTTTAAATGAACATGCTAGGCAAACTCAAGATGAAAAAGGGTTTTAACTAACCAAATTTTACTAATGTGTGATTCAAATATATAATTTTTCATATTACTTAAAATGAAAGTGCTTCATACTCATGAAGCTACTTATATCTTCGTTACTTATTTTCTTAAAATATCACATGCAATGCTGAGCAAAGCCAAAATGTTGAACCTGTCTTCTTACATAAAAGTTTGAAGCCTGTTTTTGATCAACTTCAATTTTGAAAGTTACATTTTCCACTGCTGTTTGTGATGATAAGTGACAGCTACATTCTAGCCACCTCGATATTAGGAAAATAATCTCTAAAAATTTTTTGTATAAAAAGTTTGTACATCGACATCTCCTGGCTATAGAGCTTTTCATTTTCCTCATCATCTTTTTAAAACTCATGGAAATGCTTTACCCAGTTGATCGTCTAAGTCATTGTCATATATGTCTCTACTAAGTTTCGAGCTGCTGCCAATTACTTCTCCACTAGTTAATGTATCCAATATGTTGATAAGCCCAAAACTTCCAACTAGTTCGAATACCTCAAGCCTCTACTGCAATGAAGATTCAAATTGATCTATGACAGGAAGGAAAATCTGGATTCGAAATTTTTCAGATGGGGTCAGCCACAGCCGTCTTTATGAAAATTTAGTCTAATAATAGCCTATAAGGACTACTGCGGATCAGCCCAATTTTTGTGCTTCACTCATTATATTTAAAGTTATCCAGTTTTGTTCCTATTGTCGAGAGTTTCACTAGTTTTGTTGACCAGTCCCAAGATGTCATCCCAAAATAGTGTGTAGATCCTAATTTTCATCTTTGACATTTTGCTATGCAAACTTAAAGCAGTAAAACGTGATTTTCCTGAATCTTCTTCGTCATCGGTAATGCTTTTTTCATTCCTCCATAACCTCGCAAGAGGGCTTTTGTAGCTTTTGCCCGTCATGTTGTTGTCCTTTTTGGAGCCAGAATAGGATTGTCAGTTTGTTTGTTTTTCCAAGCAATCGGTTAGAACATTATATCTATTTGTTGACGCTGTAAAATATACACAAAGTTTTTTCAAGACGTCCAAAAACTCAGAGAGCACTCGGCAGCTTGTTTTTTCAAAAACTTTAAATTTTTTACAGATTTTATTTGTGCTGCAGCCCAGCCTGGGTAGCCTGCGTGTAAATACAGGCCTGCTTTCTATCATAATAGTAGTGTGATTCTTTCAACTTCTGGATCAATTGGATACAGTTCCATGACGTACGCAGAATCATAAATGCCCAAGAATTCTACATAATAGCTTATTCATTGTCTGCGCTTTTAAATACAATTCTCAGAATAATCCAACGTCGTTTACTTGTATTTTCATTCATTGTAATTACAAAGCGTGCACTGTTAGATTTTATTCAATACACCGTTTGCATTAACACTTCTATTTGGCAGAAAAGGAAATTTGTTGTTCAGGTTATAAAAGATTATATACAAAGATTCATTCCGCTGAAAGTTTAAGCATCTGATGGTTGAATACGAGTATTTTTATTACAATGAATTTATCCGTTCCCTTTTCGGTTACAAAAGTTTACAATATAGTTCTTTGTTGTTCTTCAATAGGTATTAGTCGCTATCATTCACTATAAACGTCCATCACGAACATGCGGAAATATATTGTTGAGAAGAATACTTTCAAATTAGTTTGCCATAAAAATATATTACCGAGATCAATGAGGCAATTTGTAACCTTAACCGTTCGTCTATTAGACTCGTTTATGATGATGCCCTCATTTACATCTGGGTTAAGGCGCTGATTAAAGTTCATTATTGTCTTAATATTCTAAAATGTGAATTATTGTCTTCATTTTTGGTGGCTAAAATTCAATATCCTATCATGATGTGGACACACGTTACATGTTACTTTGCGATATTCCGCTTTGAACAAATTAAACTTAGTTATTAATAATACTACGTATGAATATTTGCACTTTCGAACCTTTGAGATCATCTTCTAAACAAACAATTAAAGTGAAACGTAAAGTCGTTTTATAAGGAAATAATTTGAAAGTGCAAAACTACGATTGATAAAAACTATTCTTACAATAACGTACTTTGTGTCAATATCCGATAAGTTTATTTTTTTACGACTACATATAAAATATGTCCATTAAATGAATGTAAATTTAATCATAAACAGCTATATTTTGCACAGAACATCATTTTGGATAGCGGACCTGACACGATATATATATTGCATTTGTTGCCTAGCAACTTGCCTGGCAACCGATGCATTATGAACTATTATGTGTTAGGGGTGGTTCTTTGTGACTAGTGGGCGGCGGCTTTGTTGAGAATATAACACTAGCTACATACGGGATACTGTAATAAATGCCATCAGTATTTCTGTCAACATTTTTAGAATTTATTAGAATATTAAACGTGAATAGTAATTTTCGTAGAAAAAGTATGATATGCAACTCTCACAAAATGGATATTTTTCACTCGTATGAATTGCAGCTGTTGTGAAATGCTAGGTCTCAGACCTATTGTTATATGAATACAATGTAGGAGAGCAAGATGAAAAGTTCCTGAAAAATAAAATAGATGGGACCACAATCGTAAATCCCATGTGAAGTTTGTGATATACCTTCTTTAACTAGAACGTATTACAATTTTTTTCAGACTGATTTGTCATTGAGTTCTGTACCTTGAAAATGGAAAAAAGTGAATTTCGCGTCTTGATTAAACATCATTTCTTGGGTGGAAAAAACATTACGCAAACCATAGCATCGGTTGTTAAACATTAAGGGGACTCCTCATCATCGATTGGAACGATTCACAAGTGGTTTACTGATTTTCGTTGTCGGTAGTATGACAACCAAGGACGCCGAACTTTCTGGTCGTCTAATTGAGGTTACAACGCCATAAATCGTCGATAAAATCTATGGTACGATATGGGACGATCGGCGAGTTAAAGTGCCAGAGATTGTCGAGGCTATGGGCATCTCAACCAAACGGGTACGGAACATTTTGCATACATTTTTGAATATGTGAAAGCTATCTGCTAGATGGGTGCCGCATTTCCTTTCTGCTGACAACAAGCGCGACCGTGTGACAACTTCAAAGAAGTGTTTGACGATGTCCAAGCGCGATAAGGACATTTTGCGCCGTTTTGTAACCATGGACGAAACATGGATCCATCACAACACAACGGAGACCAAAGTACAGTCGCAACAAGGAACTTGTCCTGGCGAATCGAAGACAAAAAGGCGGGTGGGTTTATCGGCCAACAAAGTCATGGCAACAGTTTTTTTGGGATGCACACTGTATCGTCCATATCGATTCCATTGAAAAGGGCAAAACGATCACCGGTGTATATTATGCAGAGCTGTTTAATCGATTCGACGCGGATTTGAAGCGAAAGCAGCCGTATTTAGCAAAGAAAAAAGTACTCTTCCACCGGGACAACGCACCGGCGCACAGGTCCGCAGTCGCAATGGCAGAAATGCATGAATTGCGCTACGAATTGAATCGTCGTCCACCATATTCTGCAGATTTGGCCTCCCAGGATTACCGAAATCGTATTGCTTGGAAAGGATCGTAAAATTTGAAAAACGTTGGACGAAGTGTATCGGGCCACAAGGAGATTATGTCGAGAGATAAGATAAGTTTTGAACAAATAAATCGTTTCTTGTTTCAGTTTTCAGGGACTTTTCACCTTGCCCTTGTATAGATTGAAAATGGTACATGAAAATATGATAAACTTGCTTGAATTGAAACATTACAGTGTTCATTTCAACAATTTATGTAGAAAAATCATGAACGCTAACATCCCGTCACTATTCATCAAGAGTCGTTCATTTTTATCTTCCAAATCTTTGTCTGAATAATTTTCACCAGAATGCGTCGAAAGTTGTTACTCTAGAATCACTAAAAGAAGCAACAGGGAGAAATGAGTTTCTATGTATCGATGTTTGGATATTAGTTCAGATAAAGAACTGGACAGCTGATATATCATCCTAAAAAGGGCATTCCTGAGGAATATGCATAGAAGAACAAGAAAAAACGAAATATATACTTCGTTATAAGGAAGCTCTAATTCGCCGGAAAACTGCAACATTTTGCAAGAGTGAAAGTCATGTCTGAGCAAATGACAAAAGTTCTCTATTGCACAATTGATTGGATGGCAGCTCTGGTAGAAGCTAGTAGTTCCTCTACAACTAGCGATGCACCAAACATATTTGGAAATAAGGTTTAAGAGACGTGTATTATTTAAGAGTTAATGGCATATAGTCATCCTGTATCCTCTGAATGACAAACAAAGGTGAGATTCCCTCATACCAAGTATCAAAAATCGATGCAAAGTTCTTCACTATTAATATGAAATTTTTGATAATAAAATATAGAGTAACAACAAAATTAGTTAACCTTCAACGCATGGACGTTATTTTGAGATTTTGTTATAATGCATTTAAGACTCTAAGATCGGCACTCAAAACCGATATTGCCTGTTCATTTAGGCTCTATATCTTAGCTACTCTAGTCCTCTTGATATTGTTAATATCTTTGCAAAGTACTTCCAAAGTTTCTATATTGACTCTAATTCAACTAATAATGAATCTTCGGATAACTTTAATAGCTTCAATAATAATATTCTTTCTCTTTCAATTGTTAGTCCTTCTGAAGTGAGTCAGGTTACTAAAAGACTTGAAGCGAGTCACACGAAGGGTCCAGATCAAATTTTTGCTTTTTTCATGAAAGATTGCATCAATATATTCGCAGCTCCTCTGGCATTTATATGTTCATTTAGTTTTTGAAAAAGATAATAGACTAGAGGTTACTAATTATCGCCCAATTGCCATCATCAATAACTTCTGCAAAATATTTTAATATGTCTTATATGATTATGATGCTACTTTCAATCATGTAAAATTGCAGATATCCCCAGGGTTGGGTTCATGCCTGGCAGATCAATTATCACTAACTTAGGTTGCTACAGTCAATACTTGGCTGATGTTATTGATGAGGGTGGCCAGGTTGATTGTTTTTACCTCGATTTTGCTAAGTCATTTGATAAAATGGATCAGAGTATTTTATGGAATAAAATGTCTTAGGACTTAGGATTTACAAATCATTTGATTAAATTTGGATTTCTTACTTAAGTGATAGATATCAATATGTAGAGTACAAAGGTTTTAAACCGTATTCATTTCATGGCACCTCAGGTGTACCTCAAGTGCTCTACTTGGACCATACCTATTCAATTAATTTATCAATGACATTTCTCCTTTAGTTGTCTGTTATTTTCTCCTTTACGCAGACGATTTGAAACTTTACTCGGCAGTAATGCATTCTGTATGTTATATCTCACTGCACCATCACTTGGATGCACTCAGTACTTGGTGTGCAATCAATCATCTGGAGCTTAGTATTAGGAAGTGCACTGTAATAACTTTCACCGAGAAAATTAAGCCTATTATTTACAACTACAAACTTAGTGACACAGCCCTTGTTCGTTCCTATAGTTTCAGAGACTTGGGAGTTTTATATGACGTGAAATTATCAGTTGCGTCTCACATTGAATCAATTGTTTATAGCGCCTACAGAATGCTGGGCTTTACCATCTAGAATTGCCACCTATTTAACCATAGTGATTCAATAACAATATTATACAATTCATTTGTTCGTTCTAAGCTTGAATATACTTCAATTGTGTGGAACCCTCATTATAAAATTTATATAAATAAAATATAGCGCGTGAATCGACGTTTCTTGAGATATTCAGCCTTCAAAGCTTATGGTAAATATCCATCTATTGGTTTTTTCCATCAGGTTCTATTAGATAGATTCTCTTTCCTAGGGAAATTCATAGTATTTTATTCCTGCATAAGGTCATTCATAACCTGGTTGGCTGTCCGGTGATTTTATGAAGGCTGAATTTACACGTTTCATCTGCCCGCACCCTTTCCACACAAACATTTTATCTACCACTCTGCAGAATAAACACGTTATTATTTTCCCCAATATTCCAAATGTGTAGATCCTAGGAGATGATCGGATTGACTGTTGACAAATTTTGTGGTAACCCTAATGACATTTGTAAAGCTGTGTATATTAGTTAATTTCAATTCCTACTCTGTCATTATATTATATGTACTCCTAAGCTCTCCAAAGAGTTTCTTCCATTGAGCTAGTATATATAAATAAATGAATAAATAAATAAACTAAGATTCCATTTTTTCAGATGAATATAGAGTCAGAGACAAAATACATCAAGTTATCATTAATTAATTGCATCTAAAATACCAAGAGGTAGTAAATGCATATGATACTCATACTCCAGCAGTTTCGATTTATACTTCACATTAATGCATATTCACCTTGTCTTAACACTCTATGAAAATAGACAGAAGTCAAGAATTATTCACTCGGCAACAAATGCAACATATACATGCAGCTACTCATATTTCTAATTCATTTCATTTCACGATTGCTACCGTTGATTTCCTTACAACGCATACTTGAACACATTTGCATTGCAGCGTTAATTATATCCCGGTAATCATTAATCATAGTAATTTTTCTAGTCTCCTGATTAAATGTAACGATCTACGTGCAAAATTTATAATACATAAGATATGTTATGTCGGTGTCGAAAAACTACTTATTAGATTTCTCTACTGACAAATTAATGTTAATGATAGCTAATTATGAACAGGAGTTGGAGAATTTACAATCACGTGATGCGGTCGGGTGTGGGTCACAGGGCAACAAATTGATCGATCATCACTTATTGTGGCAATTATCTCGTTTTATCACCGGTAATGCCACTACTATTACAGCTGTAATTTGAAATAGAATGTTACAAAATATAATATTTCTTCGTTAATATCACGCCACAACGTTAATACTATTCACAAAATTGATAAATTTTCAATGGGTCAAAACGGCACATCGGAATTATATCAAACCTTGATAACTAGGATTTTCTGTAATGGACAACCTGAACTCTGATAATGATCCATCGATCTATGGAGCTATTTATCAACAGAACTTTACACTTTCTAGTGTTTTTTTTTTATCTTTCAACTATGGCTCCGCAATCGGCCATTTCCAAAAATCACTGTAGAAAGTGTATACAAAATACCATCTTTCCATTTGAATAGAATATTTTTTTGATCGATATTCGAATGAGAAAAAAAATGGATTCGCCAAAAAACACTATTTTGCTAATATCTCAAGACCATAACCTCAAAATTACTTCTACCTCGGCTCAAACAATGCGTTTTCACTGTTTCTGCAATTTTCCCTCCACATGTTTTTCCATTTGGGCCACCGTTTTATTTTTAAGCGCAAAAAACATGAAAATCATATTTTTTTGCGCGAACACATGCCCGTAACGTTTGAAGCTAACTTTGAATTTTTTCACTATTTTTCACGTTTTCAACACTGCAAATTTTTACCTTCAAATTTCTTTTCTCAATTTCTGGCGTCTGGACTAATTACCCGCTTTGGGGTATGAGTTAAGAAAAATCCCTTCTTAGTGGATGCCTACGTCGTATAAGAAACTCATCTGCCAAATTTCAAGTCGAGTCAGCTTCATAGTTTCGAAAATTTCGTGATGAGAATGAGCTAGTCAGTCAGTGAGTGATATTCGCCTTCAATAAAAAAGCCAATACCCGTAGGAACAGTTGAGGCGTCGGCTCCTCCTTAGAAATATTCTTCGCATTCTGTATTCTGTAAACATGCAAAGGCTTTTGACAGATAAACTTCTGCAACTCGTGACGTAACTTGAAACTATTGGCGCTAGATTGAGGAATGACTTGAGCCGAAATGACAACGCGTTTCCTAAACAATGGGCGCAACGAGGTCATCTTGGTTATAGCAATATTGAAAGACATTATATATATTATCAGATTATAACAAGGGAGGAATTGGACTCGGATCATAACCCAGTGTACCCACGGTAGGAGATGAAGCCGAAGAAAAGGCGAACTACAAGAGAATGAAACAGCTTATAAACCTAAACCCCCAAAGCCTGAAAATACGAAATACATACGCGTTAGAAAACGCAACAAGTCAGTTCGACAACGGAACGATAAAAACGGCCTTTAATGAATCAACAACTATCACCAGGAAAGAAATTAAATCGGCACACATCCCTCATAGCATAAAAGACCTCATCAAACAGAAAAACAGGACAATAAAAGGTATTTCATAGGACGAAATGCCTCAAGATAAAGCGGTACTAAATATGTTGAACAGTATGCCGTATCAGAATAAAGAGGTGAAAAATTTAACGCAAAAATGGAAACATACAACGAGGGAAATTTGTCGCTCTGTGTTTTCACGAAGAAGCTAAGGGGCTGCGATACCCGCACTCAAATTAGAAAATGGCAACACAGCAGTGACAGATTTCTTGAAAGCAGAAGCATTCGCTGGGACACTAGAAGTCCAATGCACTCCAAACCCAAGCTGTTGGAGTCAAAGTACAAGAAGCCGATAACGTACCTTGTACTCAACGCCCCAAATGGACAATAAAGAAGATATGAACCAAAATGATGAGCAAAAGAGCTTTTGATAAAACCGCAGCGGAAAACGAGCACATGTCGAATTCGCTAAAGCAAATGCAAGATCATAAGTAGCGCAATAAATTTGAAATATCCTCCATATCGAAAGAAAAGTACATAGATGTCAAATGGCTATTACTACATTTTATTTTATTTACTTTATCATTGCATTAAACATTGTTATAACTGTACATAACTTTGCCTCAAACTTTGGACGGAATGATGTACAAAACTTGTTGAAGAATATCCGTCATTGTAGAAACAGGATTTGGTTTTATCCATTCACTCCTTGAAAGTTTCATTTCATTCGTTTTTCATGAACATAAATTTAGTGGTGAAAAATTGCTACACGTTCTAACTAATTCTAACCATTTCGGGATGTTAAAGATCCAGTGGAAATACACCGGGCAAAGCACTTGCAATTCATCATTCATCCTATCGAAATAAACCATTTAATAAGAAGTTCAATTTATTTCGAAGGCCACAGAGAACTCAATCAAGCATATGCATCCGCCTTCCATCATTATGTGTAGAAAGGCACATTAAATATCTTTTATATAATAATTTCCATTTATCATGTATCCATCCATTCAATATCCATTATGAACCCCTCCAAGTAGGTAATACATTCTTATTTCTAGATCGTTGAATTAAACGTTATATAATTGATTGTAAAGAGGATTCAAGAAGCGTTTATGTTTCAATTAAAATATCTGAACCATCACATTCGTGCTTTCCCAGGTGTGGATCAAGCTGTTGGTGTTATAGCCAAAGTTCAAGGTATATTGAGAAATTTAAAATCTAGAAACATCAAAGCGTCACTTAGTTTTGCATACAAGTTAGCGATTTAATTATCTGGGAGTCGTTATATTTTATAATATAACAAGCCTATAGCATCTACAAATAATAATCTTAGCAGTTTACGATAAAACCAAAGTTGAACCTGCATTGTTGAAGTACATGCAGTGATGGTTTATTAATAACATAGTACGGAAACAGCAAGTTGCTAATAGTCTAGCAGCTGGAGCGATACAGTAGGATTGAAAGTTAACCCGATATGGCATTATGGTTTATTGTTAGAGGACGGTTCAATGATCAATTTTTCTCATTGACCGAATCTTCACTCTCGTGTGGTTTATGTGGTTTTTTTTTGCGGTTACTTGAAAAGCATGCCATTCTTGTATACTTCCAACATATGCCATCATTTTTTATCGTGTCCGTTTATCGGGCGTCAGTTTAAATGGGATCAAAAATGGATGCGAGTTAACCCTCTCAAATCTGGTGAAGAATGTTTATTGGTGTTGCCAATCGTTGAGGTACCATATGCCATCAAAAGTTAAAAAAAATTGGCCATTATTTGGCCAGAAAATCGACATTTTCGTCATTTTGTGTCTAAATCTTACGGATTACAAGTTAACACGATGGCACCGTGTGAAATGCGTTAATTTTCTCAATTCAAACCCTCACACAACCCAAAAGCCACCCCCAAAAAATCAGGAATTTCGTTATTTAGCCTTTGTCGGAGCCACAATTATTGAGTAATTTTTCATAATATTGGTTTAATTTTCCACCTTCTTCATGTTTATGCTTTATTTCCATCCCTTATCCCCATTTACCGTACCTACCCCACGGGAAATTAACTCCAAACATACTGGTCGTGTCCAATAATTTTCAATATAGTTCTATACCAAAATATACTTATACCATTCTGATCCTTTAATGCACCCCCTGCAGCACATCATCATCCCCTAACCATTCCCTATGCGGAAAAATAGTAGAAACTTAATATTCTGGAAAAGCAGATAAAAATTTCAGTTATTTTAATATGTATTCTTGTTCTGAATAATATTAATATTTATTAACATATATTGAAATTTTTTTATGTATCTTGGATTTATATTTTGTAATTTGATTTAAATATATTTGAAATATGATATACCTTACAAATAACGGATATGAACTATATATCTTTTAATATTTTTTATTATTGAATATAAGCAAATTTTATTATTGGTGAATGCAAATTTGTAAATTAAATTTTTCTTGTTTTATTACACATTTCAGTGTATACAATAATCAAAGTGTAGAAATAGTGTAAATAAATATATATATATATATATATACATACAATATATACTGTTATAATAACAAAAGAAGTTGTAGAATATTAATTTTCTAATATTTTCCGGGTTGGTTAAGGGATGATGATGTGCTTGATGGATTGGTATGGTATAAGTATACTTTTGATATAAAACTATATTGAAAATTATTGGACACGACCAGTATGTTTGGCGTTAATTCCTCGTGAGGTAGGTACGGTCAATGGAGATAAGGGGTAGAAATGAAGCATAAATATGAAAAAGGTGGATAATTAAACCAATATTATGACAAATTACTCAATTATTGAGACTCGGACAGCGGTAAAATATCGAAATTACTGATTTTTTTACTAGGGAGGTTTTTGGGTTTGTGGAAGGGGTTGAAAATTAACGTATTTGGTACGGTGCCATCATGTTAACTTGTAATCCGTAAGTTTTAGCCACAAAATGGCGAAAATTTTCATTTTCTGGACAAATAATAGTCAATTATTTTGAAATGGACCGGTAACTTTTGATACAAAGAAGAAAAAAATTATTTTATTACATATGAGATGTAAGTTATTCTATTCTCATATCAGAAAATAACAGATTCAAAAGCTTGTCGTATATGAATCCCTATTTTGTCTTCGAACTGCAACCATCACTATCAGTCATTCGTATTCAGTTCGAATACAAAAATTCTAATTCACGTTCGACAAGCTTTTGAATCTGTTATTTTCTAATATGAAAATAGAATAACTCACGTCTCATATCTAACAAAAAAGTAGTATTTTTAGTATATACTTCAAAATAAAAGCTTGTCTAAAAATGTTACTTTCAATTTTTCATTTTCAGTTAAAACTGATAAACTGTAAAAGTGTTCACACTGTGGATACACTATAACATTATGAATTAAAAGTGATCACCCTTATCCACTTAAAATACTGTCAAAATACTGAGGATAACTCTGATCATGGCTACTTGGTAGCTGAAGGGTCCTCAGTACGTTTGTTTTGTGGATAAGGGTGATTATTTCTTATTTATAATAATTAGAACTGGTTAAACCTCTTGATTAAAATGAAATTGCGGGCGCACATTGAAAGAATTTCTTAGTATTGCCATTGTTATTAATTTTAGTTGTTGTTAACTACTTACAATACATAGTTTTTTCAATTGGAGTGCCATCTTAAATAGAGACGAAAAATCATCTGATTACTCTGCAGATATCACGAATGGAAGGGAAGGTGGCAAATCAGATAATAGAGTATGAATTATAACATCTCTGCATTTTTTTGGAGATAGCATGTCCTATTTTTAATGATTATACTGGTTCTTGTTTAGTTACTAGATTCAAATAATAATAGGCATTAGATATTGAAAGCACAAAATTGTTCGTGTGTTAACTGCTAATGTAAATGTTTGCAAGTAAAAACCATTACGTTAATTATTGAATGAATTACTACTGTTCTATCGCTACTAAATTTACATTGCAAATTGTACATGATTATCTGTAAATGAACATCATTTATATCACGAAAGCTATTAATAGATGTTTGTAACTGCCCATTTCAAAATTTCTGGTCTACCTCTACCCAATTCTAAGAATCGCCACATCATAATGCTGTGCTGTAGTTGTTGTACCTACAGAATAATCTAAATAATGCAGTCTCACGATAATATCTTGTCAATGACCGTACTTTTTCCGTTATGGAACAAGTATATTCTTAGGAACAAGTTATGCAGCGTAAGAATCGGCGCCTGTTTTCAAGAAAAGCCTCAGATTCAGATTTAACAGAACTATCTCGTCAAGCACGTCGATGTAAATTAATGTCAATCGATTGACTACTGTGCGTACTCATCGACTTCTGATCATCGGTCAACGGGTTCGATAGCCCCACGACATTGACCATGGAGGTGCGAATGAGTTAAAGCTATTTACATGCATATAACTTGCTAATCCATTCATAAAAAGGAAACAAAACCTACATTCCTCGTTCAATCATCGACAAGCATATATAACATACCAGGCCAGTCAATGGTTAATGTTATTAGAAGAGTCTGTGTTGATGTAGATGAGAAACTATGTATGATGTTCCGTTTGTTTAACATGTACGGTAGTTAATGTTTATTTATTTGATCAGTATTCAATTGCAGTTTACGATCCTATAACTGTTTAACTTGGTAACTATTTTAGCAAGAATTTTGCAATTGTTCATTACCTAGTCCACTAGGGTTGTATGTTACGATAAATGTTAACAATTTTCAATTCAAAATGCAATTGAAAGTTATATCCATAATTTTACTATTGAAAACATATAACATGCTCTCCATGCTTCATACAACTTGAACATCACTGAATGTTAAATTGGGTAAAAGCACAAAATAAATGCACCTCCAGGAACATTGATTTTATTAGGATAATGCAAAATGAAGGCAGAGTAACCAATTAGCTTCAGCAAATTACATGGTGGTATTATGAAATTATGTGCAGTCTATTTATTGGCTATTGCAAAGGTAGACATATCTTTGGAATAGAGCAATAACAATAATAAGAAGCTGTTAATCAATTCACCTGAATGCATTTCTTCTTCCTCGTATATTCAGCCATCATACGTGTCACAAGTTTTTTTCCTGTGTGTACATTAACTTTGATCGATTTTATATGAAATATGTTATTTATATATTGTGTTAATGTTTGCAGGATCGCCTTGTGAACACGATGGGATTTGCGTTAACACGCCTGGTAGTTTTGTCTGCAACTGTACTCAAGGATTCACGGGTCCTAGATGCGAAACCAACGTCAACGAATGCGAATCCCATCCTTGCCACAACGACGGATCCTGTTTGGATGATCCTGGAACTTTCAGATGTGTTTGTATGCCAGGTGAGTTATCAGAAATACGAACTTCAAAATTTTGAAGGTCCGAATAACTAAATGCGAAATTGCAGAAGATATAATAATTCATATAAGTGCATGACTTAATTCGAATTGGATTCAAGTAATTTATTCTAACATAGGAACTGGGAATAATTCAACTACCTCCCTGGATAATACCTCGAAGATATAGCCATGGGTCAGACGGAATTCCGCCTTTTGTTACTTAAGAAATGTGCTTCAGAACGAACACCAGGTTGTTTAGCCTTTCATATAAACTTGGCATGTGTACTTTTACCTGGACGACCTCTAGAGTCTGTTTTCTCTTCTACAGCCCCTATACCGTTCAATGTTATGCCGGAGGTGCAAGACAGAGATAGCTCGATGCAATAAATGTAGAGCTGGCAAGAATTTTGAAATGGGGATTTAATAATATAGCAGAGTTTAATGCAACCAAAACTCAAGCCTTTTTTCTCCAGTAAGGCGAATCCCACAATCCCTAATAAGATGATGTCAAGTAGAACTACTCCTATGAAGTCCTCAATATCCATCTCATGAGACTATCATGTGAAAACCGCTTTACAAATACTTGGCTTTCTATTCCGTGGCAAGAGCTACTTAACATCTCAGCAGCCCCTGATTATCTACAAAGCACAAATTTGACATGTCCTGGAGTATTGTTCACATCATGCTTCAAGTTCAACTCCCAAACATACGATGAAGCTCTTAGATTCTATTCAGGAGAGAACTATTCATTGTCAAGCGCAAGACCTACCATACTTAATTTTTCTGTCGAACGGCGAAGTTGTGGAACTCTTTGTCTAGTGAGGTCTTTCCTTATGCGCCAAACTTTGGAAGCTTATCTCCTCTCCCTACATTCCACATCTGGTTTACACGATGTTCTTCGAACAGAACCTGGGTTTGTTATTATGTGCCTAGAACTATCCACATGTTTGAAGTACGTTTCTTAGCTGCTCTTAATAAGAGATATTTCCATTCTTGGTGCTTATCATTTGTTATTCCACCACTAGAGGTAGGCAGATTAGACGAGCTCGAGACTTTACGAGCTTCCTTGTAGCAGACTGCATTTTTCCATCGGACGGCGAAGTTGTGGAACTTTTTGCCTAGTGAGGTGTTTCCTGATGGATATAGCCCCCAAAATTTTAAGAATTCCTCAACGGCTAGATTCTCCCAAACATGCAATTGCTGGCTCACACGAGGAATGTGGTCATGTGGTCAAAATATAAAAAATCAGTTACAAAGAATATACAAGATATCACAAACATCCATCAAGTTAAACTGAAATAAATGGATGTAAACAAAGTTGCTAGGCAGCTGCCTCATTAGCACGACAACCCTTGTTTTCATCCGTTTTGAAGCCAAACTTGATGAATGTTTTGTATTTTTCTTCATCCACGAATTTGTTCTTTTTAATTCAATATTCATTGGGTATTACTCAGGGTGTACATGGTTGTTCCAGAATTATTCACAATTATTAGATTATTATTAGAGGTGTGGTTCCTACCGGATCCTTACGAGGACTATTGCACCCCCTCTCGGTACTGTTTTACTGTAGGCCGGTGAGCTTTAGATCCTTCAGAAATATTGGGATATTTCCCGACTCCAATGGTTTAATTTCCTCATCCGCTTTTCTGCAGAGTCTACATATCTCATCATTCACTAGGCCAATTTTTCCCATATGCCCATTGACTTTGCGGGTCATGAATCCTATTATGATACTCAGATTGTTTGCTTTCCCTTGTGCATTCCAAGACATTATTTTTCCTTAATTTGTCCAGAAAGATCTTGGAATGCCTATGTCCCAGAAGAAATCCAGTGATCAATGCTGAAGGTTACATCTCTCAATTACATGGACTTCCGCTTGATAGAAACTCGCGTATTTACTCATGGTTTCGAATATATTTCTATATTCATGACTGATTGAATATCCCAGACAGTATGAAATAAAAACATTTTCATTCTATGATTACCTGTTATAATGTTTAGCTTGTTTTTGTCAGATCAAGTACCTACAAGTAAAAGAAAAAATAATAATTATTATGAATACTTCATTAGTAACACTATAAATGATTCTACGAACAGTATTGTTTGAGACCAGTAATTTGCTCTCATATCTAGATAAACCAGCTTAGTTTTTGCTAGTTAGTAGACTTTCTTTCATGCGACAATATATACTCGTTAACAATTCATAATAAGTAGCGACGTTCGATTAATTAGTAACAGATACAGAGTGGATTTATCTGATTTAATAAGGCATAATGAAAACTTGTCAGTCCAGATTGCAGAATTTGGTAAAACATTAAACTAGTTGACTTTAATATGTACAGGTTATCCACATAAGTAATGTTATTTTCATTCTCCAGGTGAATTGCATTGCAACATTCAAAATAATTGAAGTCAGTGTGCATAATATGTTAAAGTATCCGTCTGTATAATTATGAATAATATAGTGAGTAGTATTTCTTTACCTTGACCGCAACCCATGACTAATTTAATTAATAATCATAAAGATTAACAGTTGGAGGCAGAAAAATATATTATAAACGATGCAATCGATATTAACTTTATCTTAATTAAAGCTCAACCCGGGTTAAGCGGCATCGTGGCGCCACATTTGGAAATTGTTCAGGGTAATCTCGAAGATCGAAATGAATGTGTATATAAATATAAAAATTCCCAATTAAATATTGAAAATGTTATGGATTGTTCATGCCAGCATCTGAATTTACAGATTACTGCAGGAAAATGTTGGAAAAAATAAAGCAAAATGTAAAATGAACTGGAGTATAATTCTAAAAATACAATTACAACATCATTGCATATTTATGAGAATGAACTAGTTGATCGAGAAGGTTCGATAATGTCACTGTGTGACAAAACAATTGCCAGCAAGTAAACTTTGCAGTTCGTTTAAATTTAAATATGTTTTATTTGACTACTCTACATATTTTTTTTAATGAATTTACACCAAGTAAATACTAAATCTTTAGAGACACTTTTTACTGTTTTTCATCACTTATACAGGGTTTTCCATTAAGGCCGGGTAGATATTAAAATTGAATAAAACAAGTTGTGTGTGAGATATCAACGAATTTTTTGTTTTATTTGGAAGGCCTATTAATGACATTATGTGTGAAATATTACATCGTTTAAATGGCCGCCGCGGCATCGGTGGGTGGCGCGCATTCAAGAGGTCCAATTTTCGACGATTCTGGCGCATAGATCAGGTTGAATTCGAGCAATGGCACGGGTTATGTTGACTTTGTGTACATAGGTCGTTTGCGGCCTATTGGCATAGACCTGCGACTCAAGGAAACCCCCAAAAAAAAAATAACTGGGTCAAATCGCACGATCTCGGTGGCCAGTTCATGTCGCCTCTGCGTGCGATAACCCTGCCCTCAAATCGCTCGTGCAGAATGTCCATTGTGGCATCAGCTGTGTGGCACGTGGCGCCGTCTTGCTGAAACCATATATCGTCCACATCCATATATGATCCAATTTGGGTCAAAAGAAAATGGTTAACATAGATCGGTAGCGCTCTCCGCTGACGGTGATGGCAATGCCATCGTCGTTTTCAAAAAAGTACGGAACGATAATGCCGCCAGACCACAATCCACACCAAACAGTGACTTTCAGCTGATATATTGCCGCTTGGTGGACCTCGTGCGGATTGGCATCGTGCCAAATCCGGCAGTTTTGCCTGTTGACCTACCCATTCATTCAAAAATGGACCTCGTCGCTGAAGATGATTTTTTTGTTAAAATCGGGGTCTGCTCCCAACTGCTCCAGAGTCCAGTCAGCGAGCTCACGGCACTGTCTATGGTCGTTTACCTTCAGCTCTTGGGTCAATTGGATCTTGACCGGGTGTAGACCTAAGTTCCGACGCAATATTCGTCAACTTGATGTCTGCGAAAGGCCGAGTTCTTGTGCGCGGCGCGGAACAGACTGCCTTCGGTTCTCCTGCACACTCTCATGGACAGCGGCGATGTTTTCGGCAGATCTTGCGTTTCTTTCACGTACAGGTGTTGGCTGATTGTGCAGTGAACCAGTCAACTCATATTTGGCCACGAGACGTTGGATAGTCGACTGGGAAGGATGACCATGCAAACCGTAAAATGGGCGCAACGCGCGCATCGTTGCCACAAGAGGACATCCATTTTGATAATAAAGTTTTATCATTTAAACGCGTTGCTCGACACTGTAACTTGCCATGGTGATTTGTCTTGAGTGACTGAATAATAGACAATAGATTTGACAGATGCAGCCTAAATAACATGATTGCCATGAATTATCAAAATCTACCCGTCCCTATTGGAAAACCCTTTATTATAGAACCACTATCGTGACTATAGTTTCGACTGCTAGTGTCAAAACGATACAAATGTTTGAATAAGCATAGGAGATCTTGAGATATTCATGTCAAATATAAGCTAAAAACAAAAACTGGGGTTACTTAGCTAATTAGGAAATTTTTATGCAGATATTAATAGGCAGGTAAGGGGCTTACGGACAAATTTTATGTTACCAACATAACAGAAAGAATACTGTGGTACAAGTGTAATCCTTTAAAATTTTACTGCCGTTATGTTTATTTCTACTGATTCTAGAGTATTTTTTACTTTTTTTCATCACGTCTTAAAGACCCAAATTATATACAGTGTGACCCATTTAGATTGGAAACACCCCTGTAAAATTGTAAGTTATTAACGGATTTTAAGAAATTTTTGTTTCAAGTAATGAAAGGTCTACTACAGGACAAAATTTAAAATGCTTATTCCAATTTTCAGGGCATAATACGTACGACACTTTTTCGTAGTTGAAAATGAAGAATTTTTATTAGCAATTTTTTTATTTAAAAAATTACTACTCCACATAATGCCTCCAAATAACTGTGACTGAAATTTCTTGAAAATATATTTATCAATAACAAAGTTACGACAACTTAAAATTCGAAAACTCACTAAGCCCACTGTCACAAAAGAACATTCTGTATCAACAGATAGCCATGGAAATTATTTTTTCATCAATTGTAACAATAAACTACCACTGAATGAACAAAATGTTTAATAAATTAGGTTTGTTAAATTATTCAGTTTTATTAATAATTAATTGCGAGTAAAGTTAAATGTAATTCTGTTACTTTCATTAAATATTTATACTGTTTTAAATATTTTGTTCATCCAGGGATTGTTTATTGTGACAATTAATGAAAAAAAATAATTTCCATGGCTATTTGTTGATACAGGATGTTCTTTTGTGCTTAGCGACTTTTTGAATTATAAGTTGTCGTAACATTGTTGTTAATAAATATATTTTTATGAAATTTTGGTCACAGTTATTTGGAGGCAGTCTGAATCCAGTGGCTAAGTAATTTTTAAATAAAAAAATCGCTAATAAAAATTCCATTTTCGACTACGAAAAAGTATCGTAGTATGCCCTGAAAATTGGAATAAACATTTTAAATTTTGTCCCATAGTAGACCTTTCATTACTTGACAATTTAAAAAAAATACATGGGTGCTTTCAATCTAAATGGGTCACACTGTAGAACTGTTAGGGAAACGTATTTTGATGAGGTATCAGAATTTTTTTTAGGATAAATGCACGAGTAAGATTATCTCTGCTCTTTTCTATTAATCAATTTTAATACAATTTCAGGTTGAAATCCATTGTTGATGTTAATAATAAAATTAAATTTTTCATTTAAAGTTTTCAGGGGTGAGAGGAAGTGAAGACTTGAATTAATTAATTAAGGTTAAATTCATCAACATGTTGTTTTCAGCTTCTATTTGACTATAAATATTTTAAGATTCTAAATATTTGTACCGTTTCGAAGATGACGCTAATTGTCGTCAGGTTACTGTTTCTATAATATATGGTTTCCACTATCAATATAATTCATTTTTGGTGAATTATAAATATTTATTTGATCATTCGAAACTACTTTACTATTCTGTTTAATATGTTTCAAAATTTCTATTGATTCTAAGATATGCTATTTGTGTCCTTTCTGTTATATCTGGGTTAAGGGTAAATTTATGAGTAGGTATGTTCCAAATTATTAAAATGTAAATTTTAGTTTTATTAACATGTCACTAGGTATTCAATTCAAATGAAACAAATAGTAAACGCTGAAACTCAACCAACGTAATTTCTATTCTATTTGGTATTTGCATTTATATTTTTCATAATAATGTTTGTAATTAAACTGATTATGTAACATCATATTTTTGATTTTAAACTATCGCATTCCCATGTTTAATCCAGTAGCCGTTATTTTGAACCGATTTACCAAACCGGTTCAGAAATTATAATTCTACTTGCATTTTTAATTCACGCGCTAGATTATTACGTAGAATCGTCTATCTATTCATGAGGTAAATTCCATAATAACAATTTTCGTTACGTAAAATGCCCTATAAATGATAACCATACTTTGTGAAGTTATATCTGTATTAACTGAGCTGAGGCGAAGTACATTTTCTCATCTATTTCAAAACATAATAAATTTATGCATTTTGTAAGGATCCTTTCATGAGCTTGATGTTCAAATAGCTTGCAAGTTGAAGTTTTAAGATTTTATTAACGGTTTCTTATATTGAGTCTTTCCAGAACCAGAACACTCCCATACGTAAATACTTTCTTATTGCATTGGAATGCACTCATACTCCCACGTTGAATAGCAACACTTATCGAGTTGTATCGATTACAATACTGGCGATCTTGAATGATAAAAAATCTAATATTGACGTATTATTCTTGGAACAGTACTTTCTTTGATTCACTTCGACCGATTTTCTCATTTATTATCATATATCAAGAAGCTTAAAGTTATGAGATAAAGTTTTAATTTATGATTAGCGATCTTGAATGATGGAAAATTTTATATTGACGTGTAATTTTCAGAGCAATATTTTCCCTGATTGAAGCAGCTCTACTTGTAAAGATTCACTAAATGATTATTATTGGTATTGGTTGATATGGTAGCGGGCTTAATAAACAGTTCAGTGCACTTTGCCAAAGACCCTTGTACACTATCCCCGGCTTCGTTTTACAGGGGGTATTTGGATACCCCGCTGCTCGACAGAATCCTTAGATCCTTCACGTCATCGGTCGTGATGACCCCTGGACCTAGCCGAATGAGCACAGGACATCCATAAAGAAAGTGGGCGGACGTCTAGACTTTGTTTTCCTCGCATCTCATACAGAACGGAGTGTCACTTCTTCCCACTGTATGACTAAATTCCATCAATTTCCGTTACCTGTAAAGATCTCAGAGATTATCCTGATGCTTTGCCTACACAGCGAGAGTGTCTCACTTGCCCTTAGGCCTATCTCATTGCCAAGCAGCTCTTTAGCAATTCGGCAACCGTCAATATTTCTCCATGCTGATGCATGTTCATCGCTCAGATGGTTCCGCAAGATCTGCATACCCTCGTTGTAGGGGATACCAGTAAGGAGGTCTTGAGGACCGTCCAAACTGGTTCCTTCTCTGGCCAGTTTGTCCGCTTTCTCATTCCCTTTCCAACCTGAGTGACGCGGGATCCTGATCAGGATGAGCCTGTTTTCACCGGCTAGCGTATTAAGGTTCTCCTTGGTATCCCTCACAAGCCTCGTGAACACAGTCGGGCTTTTCAGTGCGTTGAGTTCTGCTTGACTGTCCGAACAGATCCAGGTGGTCTCATGTATCTTACCATAGCCAAGTGGCTTCTCCGCACACAAGCTGTAGATGGAAAGCATCTCGGCTTGGAAGACTAAGATCCCCCATTCGCAGTACCCATCAATATATCTAGGACCGCAAAAGCCTGCTCCACTCTTGTGTTTCTTAAATACCCATCCATATACCAAATTGTGCCGTGTTTTGTTCCATTCCTGCATCGACGGGATGACGACCCTGAAAGGCTGTTCTGCAAACCACAGGACTTTGATTATGTCCTGCGGTTCTAGTCGCAGCCTTTCAGGCTGCTCCCTAAATGAACGGAATTGATATGTACTCCATCTCTTTAGGGAGCCATTGCAGCTAAGCAACCACTATCTTTGCGAGATTCCTCATCGTCATTGATAGGGGTGGCACATCCAGCAAGACCCGAAGTCTTTCTCCCCTTCACTAAATGATTCTCTAGTTTTTGAAATAATATCTTCAATATAATAGCTTTTTAATATGATTGGTAGATTATATTTCATTTATCGGAAGTTATTTTGTCATAAATTTCTGATCCTTGTCAACATCAACAACAAATTACATTATAACTCAATTACTTACCTATCTTCTGAATGATCTCTTCAATATTACGACAATAATTATTTGTAATGAGAATTTATAACCAGAAATTATCTCACTGTGCTCAAATTGGAAATAGGTATTATAACAGATCATTGACCACGATTATTGACATTTCTCGAAAGGCATGAGAAATGAATCGATTAAACTGAAACAAAGCACCAGAAACATAAAACTGTAAAAGAATCATCATGATGAGTTAACAAAACAGAATCCAAGTATATCTATGAATCTCATTTGAGAATATTCAGTCAGTAAAATGTGTGATAAAGTGATAAGTAATAAAGGGAGATATATTACTATCATTTAGGCAATGAAAGTAGAAATAAAACGAAATACGTCGTTTCTCCTCTACGTAAATATCCCAATATTCAGTTACTTCTTGATCAATCGCTTGATTTGGAAATTCCTAAGTGAAACATGGAATTATATAGTTTTTTTTATAATTATGACCTTTTATAATAAAATAAGTGACACTAAAAGCAATGTCTACATCACATATAAAACTCTAGCGGAGCAGCATCCGAAGCAAAAAATGTCTACATCAAGTTTAATGATTTTCATAAAGTTATATGATTACATTAGATTTATGCTACATTTAGATATTTTTTTTTGGAAGCCTTCATGTTCAAGAAGCATCACAATGACCAATAAAAATGTGTTCACCCATTATCTTCCTTTACCGGTAGTAATCACATCTGTACTTTTGGCAAGCAACGGAAAAATATTCATGGTTGAATAAATACATGAATGAATAAATACTTGATGTTCAATTTTTAAGTTTAATCTGGTTTTTTAATTTTACATGCGATTATTTGGCATTTTACAAATATTTGTCTTTGATCATTAAGTCAATTATTGACTTATGTGAAAGCGTTTAATGTTGGAACAACAATTAATAATATTATAAATTCTCGGGAAATAGGTCAAACTAACACATATGCTTATTATTTTTGTCTTTACGTCTCACGATCATCATCAGAAGACGTATCAATGTCTAAAACGTGATTTCTTACAACTAATTGTATCATCACAAGGCGTCCTTATCGCACTAATTTCAATTGAAAATGCCCACATCGCCGAAACGAACAGAAACGCGAATAATCGAAATTGTAACACATTAATGTTTTAAGGATATGAATCAAGAATCCACTGCTTAGCAATTTTATTATAAACTTAGAACCCATATCAAAGCACAGTTTAGAATACGACTGGACGACTGAAACCAAAAAATATAATGCTCAAGTATCCTTTTTCGAACCAGATGTTGAAAATTTATGACATAATAGGAAAAGGTTGTCAGACCTTATTAGAAATATTGCTATTTGAGCATTCTACTTAAAATATACTTTTAACATTATAAAAACGCATGTAGGAATTTGCAAGGTTTTTTTTTAAATAAAATTAGTATGAATCTGACTTAATGATTCCACGTTTGCTATGTGAGACTTGGAGTCACGTTTTATGTGAATCATCTCCAAAATAGATCTTTTATGATAATTGGTTCTTCAGTTCAAATATTAACGTTTTTGTAATCAAATTGATGGTTATAATTGAAACAATGTTCAGCAAGGGCGGTGGAATTTCTATACTCATGGTCGTACATTCTTTTTTGTAAATATTGTTTAGAGCCCCATCGCAATCTAAACAATTTAATGTGTATACTGTGTGGATTTGTTTATCTTTAGGTATTGAAGGTTTTAGATTTGAAAAATATTTACCAACACAGTTAGTAAGTTTATGCGCAACATTTATATCATACTTTTTTAAACATTTCTTAATTTTCTCCGAGATCTCCGGAAAGAATGGTAATGCTATAAAATTATCTGTATTACCTTTTATGTTATTTATATATGACCTTCCATTATAGATTTTGTTTATTCCTTCTTTAATGATGGGGTTGAAAAATATTTTGGGTAGCAGTGTACAAATTAAATTGTTTAGATTACGATGGGACTTTACAGGAATCTCTAAACAATATTTACAAAAAAGAATGTACGGCCATAAGTATAGTACTAGAATTTTTGATTATAACCATCAATTTGATTACAAAAATGTCAATATTTTAACTAAAGAAACCAATTATTATAAAAGATCTATTCTGGAGATGATTCACATAAAACGTGACTCCAAGTCTGTAAATCATAGAAAAGACGTGCAATCATTAAGTCAGATTTATACTAATTTAAATAATTTAAACCCTTGCAAATTCCTGTATGCATCTCTATAATGTTAAAAGTATATTGTAGGTAGAATGCTCAAATAGCAATATTTCTAATAAGGTCTGGCAACATTTTTCTATTACCTCATAAATCTTCAATCTCTGGTTCGAAAGTGGATACCGAAGCGTTATATTTTTGGTTTCAGTCGTTCAGTCATATTTCAAACTGTGCTTTGATATGACTTCTAAGTTTTTAAGAAAATTGTTAAGCAGTGGATTCTTGATTCGTATACTCGAAATATTATTGTGTTACAATTTCGTTTTGGTGACGAAGGTTTTAAGAAATGCCTTTTTAGACATTGATACGTTTAGACGAAAATGATGAGCATATGTGTTAGTTTGACCTATTTCCCGAGAATTTATATATACTTCATACCTGAATCAAGAATCATTATTAACAACAATAAAGAAATAAACAATAACATGGGTGATTTTTTTCTAACGGAAGAACATAAATAATCAAATTAATAATCGGTCTTCATCCGTCAAAGTAACCAATTCGCAACTGCCAATATACACAACATTAAATCGTCAATTCAATTTATAATTTTCTTCCTATTATAGGTTTCACTGGGACACAATGCGAAATCGACGTGGACGAATGCAAGGATAGACCATGTTTGAACGGTGGAGTTTGCAACGATCTGATAAATTCATTCAAATGTAACTGTGCTATTGGATTTACGGGTTCTAGATGTCAAATTAATATTGATGACTGTATATCAAGCCCTTGTCAGAATGGAGGAGTTTGTCACGATTCGATTGCCGGATACACATGTGAATGTCCATTGGGATTTACAGGTAAGAGTTGTTGATATCCTCTTGGTTTTAGTTATTTTCGAGCCTTGGCCGATTAGAATTAAATTCAATTCATTTTTTGTATAATATTTTTTCTTCCACAATAAAGTTCATCATTGAACTGAAAAAAACTATTATCTCCAAGTGTAGGTATGTACTTATTAAATCATATATTACAGGTACATCCTGTGAAACGAACATCAATGATTGCCAATCTTCCCCCTGCCTGCATGGGGAGTGTATTGATGGAGAAAACACCTTCAGTTGTACGTGTCATCCTGGGTACACAGGTTACGTTTGCCAACATCAGATAAACGAATGTGAATCAAACCCTTGCCAATATGGTGGATCTTGCCAGGATTTAGTCGATGGATATCAATGTTTATGTAAATCTGGAACTTCAGGAAAAAATTGTGAAATAAATGTCAACGAATGTTATAGTAACCCTTGTCGCAACAATGCTCGATGTGTGGATGGAATCAACAGGTAGGTTTCGAAACCTTCAAATCTGTTACCATTCTCAGGAAATTGCATTACCTATATTATATATTTTTATTGATTTTTTTCATGCTAACAGTTCCAATCCATACGAAGCGTAAGTTTGTGCCTGCATAAAATAATTTAATTGATGTTTGTTAGATATGGGAATGCCATTTTATTTATTTTACTTTTTTACGAAAACAGGGTGTAGCAGGAGTACGCTGTCATAACTTAACCTCGGATCCTACATCGAAAAATATTTTAAAAAGTTCGCGTACACGTATGTCCGCAAAAGTTTACTTATGGAGATACAGGGTGTTGAAATATGTTGAAGAATATATTATTTTTCAAATATCTTCCAAAGTAAAAGAGATATTGAAGCCGAACTTCGTCCACGACATATTGCCATAAACAGCCATAAAACGTGATGACGTGTTGTTTCCCAGTTAACAAGTAGCGGAGAAATGGGGTCTAGTCAAATTAAATTGGTAAAAATGATAGTGCGGACAGCCCAAAAAAAAAAGATTTATTAACATTTTTGAATAGGCATTTTTACACTGAACAAGTATTGGTATTGGTTTCTAAGTTCAAGTACCACATGTAGATTTTCTTCAGCCCAGATATGATTATTATGGAAATTTAATGATTTTTCTCTAGTAAATTGTGTTTCAACAGTGAAAAGAATGGAAATGTGAAAATCGGGATTGATTATTATCTGTTCAAGAAACCACTGACAAAATATTAAACGAGGCTGGAAATCTCGCGGAAACAAGGCCTTCCTGTACCTTCTGAATGCGGTACCTGGAGATGGACAGCGTCGTAAAGGAAATGCTACTTGATAAAGTCGCCTACTTTCTCTAGCAATTCCGTGTGTTATTCGATAGTGAAAATTGATATCTGCTAACACAGCTTCATTGTAATTATTGGTTTTAATTACAATACTACTCGCATAAATTGTATAAATTTGACAGGTAAAAACAATATTAACGCATCTAGAAATCATGGCTATAGCGATCGAGTAGTGTTTATGTATTTATTCCATTTGGAGATTGGCGAACACTTTATTGTTAATTATTAATAAGTAAATAGTAAATTTCAGCCTTCCAATTAATATTTTTCACTGCAAGTGCTAACTCTAGCTTCATTTGAGTTTTTGCCATAATAATTTTTTAATAAACTACTGTTAGGTAGGTAAGTAAAAAAAGTCTATATTACAACTGAACTTTGCTAGATACGCGAAAAAGTTGTGAGAAGTTTTTTGTTCAGTGTGAAAATTTGTGAAAAATGTTAATAAATTTCATTTTGGCCAAGTCCGTACTATCATTTTTACCAATTTAATTTGACTAGAGCCCCATTTAACCGCCATTGATTACCTGAGACACAATATGTCATCTAGTTTTATGAATGTTTATGAATGTGTGTACGAATATCTCTTTTGCTTTGAAAGATATTCGAAAAATAATATATATTTCAACAGCATGTATCTCCATAATGAAGCATTTGTTGCCATACTTGTATATAAACTTTTTTACATATTTATCGATGTAGAACCAGAGGTTAAATTTTGACAGTGTAGTTCTGTTACACCCTGAATATTAATGTTTTAAAGTCTAATCGAAGTTCATGTGTTATTTAAAGTAGACTATTTTCAATGATATAAATATATCAGTTCATGTAGATTGTGTTTGACACGTTAAGGTGCTTTTATGATTAGACCTTGGCATTAGGGCCCTGATTTCTCGAACTATAACTTATTGTTTTCAACTTTTTCATACCACAATTTATTAAAATCAGTAAAATTTATTTTATTGTACATTGTTAAACACACAATCAAATTATGTATTACATTGACCAATCAATACTTGATAGATTAACATCTATTACAAACTCTGTCAGTGACGACATCGATCTTTGGTTTTTCATTAAATACATTTATAACTCCGTCGAATATTACATGTGTTATATTAAGAATCTAAAACCTCCCAAAGTTGGAGAATTAAACTCAAATTGACACTCATTTAAAATTGTAATTAATGATGACCAAATGTTCCAACACACTGTGGCATTTACAAAGCTTGAAGTTATCAGAAACATAATTTAATGTTACGAGCATTCGTGTAAATTTTAATTTTAATCTCCAACTTACAGTTTTAGAATGATTTCAAACCACGTAAAACATAGATATATTAGAATCATTATAGCATTATTTATGCTATAAATTTTGGTAATTCTTTTTTATGTTTTCAAGTTAAACTTGTGTTCTTTTTTATCTCTTTTTATTTATTTCTTTTTTATGCTAGAATCAGATTTGACTACTGTAAGTCTTAACTATTACACTAAAAGAGTTCACAACTTTGGATAGACTATAACACTAATAAGTACCAAATAATCACAGTTATCCGCGAAAAATACTAAAAAAGTACTAAGGACATTTCAGCTACAGAGCAGCTGTCATCAGAGTAAACCAAATCAGAGAACATATTGTACCTCTTTAAATACTATTTGCAAACAAGGGGTTACCCTTAGCTGGAGAAAAATCTGAATTTAATAAAATGCTTTTTCGCTCAAGCATTTCCATCCCTTCTAAATTACCTAGATTTCTATCTCTTCTAAATTAGGTACCTAGAAGATATTTGTCTATACTATATTTTAAATGTGATAAACTTTCTTGAGAAATAATGTGACCTGTATTTAAAATATGTTCTGCTAATGCCATTATTCTTCTTTATATGGGCATACTGTTCTTTATAACGAGTTATAATGTTCCTTCTAGTTTGACCCACACAGCGTTTAGAACACCGCTCACAATCAATTTTGTAAAAATCTGGAAATTACAAAATTGATTGTGATTTCTGAATGCTATTAAACAGCATTTAAACACTTACATTTTGTTTTCTATTTTAGTTCACTCTAATGATGACTACTTGATAGCTGAAAGGTCTTTAGTACCTACTTTAGTAGTATTTTTAGTGATTATTTTTTATCTGTAGGTCTTCATTAAATCATAATTTTATAAAAAGTAATGAAGTTACCCTCCAATATGGAAAATCTATATCTAAAGTTTAAGAAGACATTATTCAAATTTTGTTTCAATGTAGCATAAAGCGAGACAATCATCAAAGTTTTTTTCATTGTTCATTGTATTTTTGAATAGAAAACTTTCACTATTAAAATAGAGATATTTCGAAAGATAAATGGGCTTCACGATGTGGAAATGAAAATTAAATCCACAGTCCCAGTATGAAATATAGTGGTCGCAACTGTAAGATGGTACTCTATTGATGAATCTCTATAAAACTTTACTTAAGGAATTTATATTATTCCTAATCCTCAATCTATTCATTCATTAACAGTGTGGCCATTTAATTTAGAGAACCATGACACGTTGGAGTTTGATCCCAATCATTGATTAGCCAGAACAAACGTGAAAAATATCATTGACACTTACCCTTTTCTTTCACAAGACACTTAACATTAAGATAACTTGAATAAAAACTGAGAACAACAACTTTGATCAAAAATCTAAAACAACTCTGATTCAGCTTCTTACCAAAAACACTCTGAAGAAACTATTAAGTTAAATTAATTGAAATTTAGTGTCACGTGATTTCTCAAGAGACTAATTCAAGCTAGAAAATATAATAATGAAGGTTTTAGGCATTATCCCTAGTATTTGTAATGCGTGCTTTTTCTCAAGAACCAATCTACAATTTGGAAAAGGATCCCCGAATTGTTTGACCAATAAGCAATATTCCTCTCTTATAATGTTTTCGGTGGGGATGTCTAAACCTATCTGTCCTTTTCTAAATATCACTAACTGATTTGAATGTACATAAAACATCTCCAGATGGTTAACATTAAGATTTTACATAAAGCTACCCATTAGTTTCTCGTCCTATATTGGTTATTCATCTTGACAGGTTTATGATTTCCTTTACGACCAAACTTTTGTGAACTTATTGCAACCCTCTTCACCATATCAGCTATGGTATCATATCACCCTCGTTGAAGCGAGTGTGAATTGTCTTATATTTATTTTAGAAATTTCTTTACTTTTCTCAAGCTATATTTGTTATTGGAAACATCTGGCAACCCGTGGATGTTCTTTACTTTTAGATATTTTAATTTTACATGAAATTTTAATTTACTAAGTATGATTTTGTTTTTGAATATTGGAAATAATCTGTACTAAACCCTTATTACACAACGAATGCAGGCGAGGAGACCAGATGTGCGAAAATGCAAATTGAAATTAGCCTGGTTCTGATCAGGGTATTTCTAGCTGTGGCGCTTCCCAATCAGATTATCCAATAGGGAGCTCTGTTCGCAATCGTTCGTTGTGAGAGCTGAATTTATAAGATTAATCTCGATTATTGTTTCTTATTTTGATCCGCATGTTTTTCAATATGCATTTAAACAAATGTCTCATTTCTTCCAATTTTTACAGTTACACTTGCGAGTGCATTCCTGGGTTTACCGGTAAACATTGTGAAAACAACATTGACGAGTGTGCCTCGCATCCTTGCGCCAATGGCGGAGTCTGTATCGACTTGGTCAATGGTTTCCGATGCGAATGTCCCAGAGGCTACTACGATGCTAGATGTTTGAGTGATGTTGACGAATGCAAATCCAATCCTTGCAAACATGGCGGAAGGTGTGAAGATGGAGTCAATCAGTTTATTTGTCATTGTGTGCAAGGTTACGGAGGCAAGCAATGTGAAATAAATATCGACGAATGTGCCTCTAATCCATGCCAACATGGGGGCATTTGTCAGGATCATCTGGCTTCTTACATTTGCGAGTGCGTCCCTGGATATACTGGGGTGAATTGTGAAACCAACATAGATGATTGTGCGATCAATCCATGTAAAAATGGTGGCTCCTGCATAGATCAAGTCAACGGTTACAAATGCGTGTGTGAATTGCCATTCACAGGACATAAATGTGACGATAAATTAGATCCTTGCGCTCCAAATCGATGTAGACATAACGCTAAATGCACACCAAGCTCCAATTACTTAGATTTTGCGTGTTCGTGTAGCGTTGGTTACACAGGAAGATTCTGTGAACAAGATGTAGATGAATGTGTGGTTACCAAGCCTTGTAGAAATAGTGCTACTTGTAGAAACACCAACGGATCTTACCATTGTATATGCGCTATTGGTTATGAAGGAAAAGATTGTTCAATTAACACCGATGACTGTGCTTCATGTAAGTAGTTTTCATTTCTTCCAAGTTGAGTTTGTAGATTGATTTTTTAGTTAGAATAAGATCATAATGGTCTATTCAATTTTTCAGATCCTTGTCAGAATGGCGGCACTTGCTTGGATGAAACCGGTAGCTACGAATGTCTTTGTGTGAACGGTTTCGAAGGCAAACAATGCGAAATAGATGTTGATGAATGTGCCCCTCAGCCGTGCCAAAATGGAGCTACATGTAATCAGTACGTAGATTCATATACCTGCACCTGTCCACTAGGATTGTCAGGAATTAATTGTCAAACCAACGACGAAGATTGCACAGATAGCAGTTGTATGTATGGAGGAACCTGTATTGATGGAATTAACTCTTACACGTGCACCTGCAAACCTGGGTAAGTTTAATATATTTGCACAAAAATTAACCACAACTGAATCAAGAAATTTCGGTTTGTTATATTGGTTCCAACCAATTTGCAACGATTTCATTTTTTTTTCATCTTTAGGTACACTGGATCGAATTGCCAAAATAGAATAAACCTATGCGACAGCTCACCATGCCTGAATGGGGCCACCTGTCAAGATCATACCACCCACTACACTTGTCACTGCCCATCGGGATATACGGGAAAAGATTGTAGTGAATATGTTGATTGGTGCGCAACAAATCCGTGTGAAAATCAAGCTACATGTAGGCAAATTAAGAACCAATATCAGTGTTTGTGCACTCCTGGATGGACTGGAAAAGTTTGTGATGTTGAAATGGTTAGCTGCAAAGATGCTTCCATCAGAAAAGGTAAGGTTCAATAGAATAGTTTACTGAGGTAAACTTTTTCATTTGAAAATATTTTGCATTTTATTTTGAATTTTTATAATAAGAATTTAATAAAGATCCCCAACAATTAAATTTCACAATGATCCTTGATCTGAAAGTAATAAAGCTTCCAAAAGCATTAAAAAACTTGCTGGAGATGTTTACCCTGTGACCGCTCCACACCATATCAAAATATCTCGGAAATTAGTAGAAAAATACTTGAATTCTTGTTGAACATCTTTGATAAATTTCTATTCCGCTTAAACAATAAGATCCTATGTGACAATTGAGAGATGAATGAATATTTATTTCTTGTTGGCTCTTGCCAGATATCAATGATAAGGCCCCCCTCTCTGATCTAGATCGATCAGTAAAATTACATTCTAAAATTTCTCTCCCGCAGATAATAAGCTGTTCTGAACTATTAGTTTTGTCATGTTATTCATTTATTTCTTAATTGTTACATTGGTTCGGTGTCACCATCTGACATTCAAGTAGTCTAACATTTAAAATCTGTCAGTCATTGCTTGGATTACATTAGTGGGGTCTTCTATGATTAGGTAGATGGCTTTAAATATTAGGTATGGTTGTGTCCAGCATTTTGTTAGTCGCGTTATTTAAATCTTCGACAGAATGATCGTTCAGTAACAGCAAACTCTCTGGTTATGCTGATGGGCCCAATGAGAGAGTGAAACAGCTGTCGGGACCTATTATTTGGTCTAGACTAGAGAGATTTTACCAATAAAATTGTTTATAAAATCATGACAATGTGGATTTGTTTCGATTCGAACGAAGTTAGACATCAAAATAATACATATCCTCAAACTTTCGAAACTGCATACAATTTTAGTAATGATCTAGAAAATCATTTCAGGAGTAATTTTGCAATTCTTCAGTAAGTATATGGAAAACACATGATTTTCAAAAAATCATGAAAAAATTAAATAATTTACTGAATTCTCACAATATCATCGAATATCAAATTAGAGTTTTTGATGAAATGTTTATTTCATTCATTAAGACTGAGAGAGCCGTAGCGATTTCTGTAAATATGGCACGTTCTTGGTTTCTACATAGCGTCGAACTCCGATTTACTCAAAATTTTCACAGAATATAGATAGATACGATGCTCGAAATTTACTGGTTTATAAATTTAATGTCGTACACCCTTAACATACATATTCAAAAATCAGGACATAAACTCAATATTCTAGAATCCATAGAAATGTTAACCCATTCAAAAAACAATAGTAACATAATATTAAATGACCAATTCGATACCTACCTATAATTCACCACTTCTATAAATACACTCTCACCCAAACCCCCTGTCTCAATTTGTACCAGCCAACCAATTACAACAAATTTTGTTTAATTCTTTAACTTCCTCCGAAAGAATCAAATATGGGGTCTTACAAGTCTACGAATGTCAGAACAACATAATATTCATACTTCCATAGAAATTCCACGAGTATATTATAACATTTGTTGATCAAACATGTTTGTGTTCCATGAAGCATTATTTTTCAGTTTGAATGAGCTAATACTTCGTTTATATTTTAGGGGTGCTTCTCAGGAATTTATGCAACAACGGAACATGCGAAGATATTGGCAACTCACATAGATGTCACTGTTTGGATGGCTATACAGGATCATATTGTCAGAAAGAAATCAACGAATGCGAATCGGCTCCTTGTCAACATGGAGCCACATGTAAAGATTTGATCAACTCATACTCTTGCACTTGTACCAAAGGATTCCAAGGCCAAAATTGCGAATTGAACGTGGACGACTGTAAACCTAATCCTTGTCAGAATGGAGGCACCTGTCATGATTTGATCGATAAGTACCTTTGTTCCTGTCCACCTGGAACACTAGGTTTTATTTGCGACATCAACATAGACGATTGCAGACTCGGAGCGTGTCATAATAACGGAACATGTATCGACAAAGTTGGTGGATTCGAATGTAACTGTCCACCCGGTTTCGTCGGTCCAAGATGTGAAGGGGATATCAACGAGTGCTTGTCGAATCCTTGTGCCGGGGTTGGTACATTAGACTGTGTACAACTGATCAACGATTTCCATTGCAATTGCAAGGCAGGTCACATGGGCCGTCATTGTGAGCACAAGGTTAACTATTGCGGAGATTCTCCTTGTCAGAATGGAGGGATATGTACCGCGATTCACGCAGGGTTCAAATGCACTTGTAACGGTGAATTTTTCGGGACGAATTGCGAATTTAGCGGGTACGATTGCGATTCAAATCCTTGCCAGAACAACGGCATCTGTAGATTGGCGGACGGCGGTGGATATATTTGCGACTGTCCTGTGGGAACGACTGGCAATAATTGTGAAATAGATTCATTGAATGAATGTAATAGTAACCCATGTCAACATCCCGACGCAACATGCCAAGACAAACTCGGACATTACATTTGCTTTTGTCCTCCAAAGCACGCAGGAAAGAATTGCGAAATTTACGATCATAATTTCCCTGGTGGTGAGGGTCTTACGACTAAGCAAAATATCGATAGTTACTTCGCTAAAGATCTCGAGAAACAACGACAAGAATGTTTGGATCATCAATGCCCATTGAAAAGAGGGAATAACAAATGCGACGAAGAATGTAATAAATATGCTTGCGATTTCGACGGTAACGATTGCTCTCTCGGCATCAACCCCTGGGCCAACTGCACCGCGCCCATAAGATGTTGGGAAGTATTCGATGATAAGATATGTAACGAGGATTGCAACAACGCCCAATGTTTGTTCGATGGTGGTGATTGTCGTAGATCTTTGCAACCGTGCAATCCGATCTACGATGCTTATTGTCAGAAACATTATGCCAACGGTTATTGTGATTACGGTTGTGATAATGCGGAATGTAACTGGGATGGTCTGGATTGCAATACTCAACCACCGGAGTTGGCCGAAGGAGTAATTTCCATGATTATTTTAATGGACATTCAGGGTTTCAAGAAAAATATAGTCGCGTTCTTGAGGGATACCAGTCATCAGTTACGAACGACTGTTCGTGTGAAGAAAGATCAACTTGGCAACGATATGATTTATCCTTGGAAAGGTAAATTAAATTCAATTATTAGTATTGCTAATAGGTTTGTTTCTACAGCAATCCCAAACTGTCCATGATGGTCAGTAATGTACCATCGGATCAAACGCGAAATTTCCACGAGTAGATATATTTTGTTTAGAATCGGATTCACTCCTTTAACCTTAGATAAATTATTCAATACATCACACTACTGACATCTTAAAAAAACAGACACATTAAAAATGAAATATTTGTGTTGAACTATATCAATTAGATATTTGTATTCATCCATTTATGTACATATCACCAGTTTGCATCCCAAAAGAACATACGTTTTGATAGAATAAAACACTATTACTTCGTTTTTATATCACTTATATTATAGAACTCTATTATTGTGACTATAGTTTCAACAACTAGCTGGTCATCTTCAGGCATAAGGAGGAAAATCGACGATTTTTGCCCGAGGTCTAATTTTTGTCTCTTCTTATGTATTTTGATATGCTGAACACGATGGTGTAGTTTAAATTCGGATTAACCCTGTACTCGAAAAACTATGGCTATTTTTTGGAGCCAAAAATGGCTATTTTTCAATTTTTTGCGTTTTGAAACAAAACTATGGGTTGTATGAAAAAATATTTAAGCAAAACTTGGTGGACAAATTATTACCCGATTTTTGGCTCCGGTCCGAAGTCGATTCGAGGTCGTGGGCCCAAGGTAGACCCATTTAGTGTGTTTTTAGCTGGCTCGGTGTAATTAGAACAGCATTTACCTTCACAATGCTTACATAATGAGCTACAAGGTAATCCCAATTTTTTGCACGAACCTTTATCAGTACAACTTTTTTTAACCCCCAAAAGAGATTATTTTGATCAACTCATCAGGACGTGCATTTTCTATCGTTTGTATAGGAGTAAGTTCATTCGGACTATTTCTCCAACCCAATTTCGTTGGATTAATGGTTTCATTATCGATCCAAACCTGAACTGGGTAATACACCCTAAAATTATGTTGTTTTGCAGCATTATCGTATTTTCATTTAATTCCGTTCTTGCATTCTCCCATATTCCAACATCATCCCCATTTGTTGGTTTTATCTGATTTTGACTAAGTATATCTTAAGATCCCCTATATTTGTTCATACTTCTATATAATTCTGAAGATGACAATACTAGTGTTTTATTCTATCAATATGATAAATTAGCAAAAAGTAACGGCTACCACCATCGAATTTTTGAACATACATTGGTTTGAATATGTTTCAATGAAAACAAACATTCATTTTTCTCTTGTAACAGCGTAAATAAAGCAAAGACAATTTTCAAATAAGAGTGCTTCAGCAACTAATCTTTCAGTTCCTAGGTACGAACCTGTATATCTCGGCAATTTATCTGTGTATCCTTCGTTTGTACTTGTACACAAAACATACTGTTATCAGTACCACTATTTGATCCCGTTGATCGTTGTTCGAGTGGCAGGTTTTGTCAATTTTTAACTTACCATCTGGTTCATTGCATTCTATTCGAAACAAAAAAAACTCAACTTGAAAACCATCTTGTATAACAAATGGTTTTCTCGGAATCTAATCATTGTCAATTAAAATATTTCATTATTTTCAGGTACTACGCCTACAGTGATGCAAGACAACTATTTCACAGTGAAGCATCATGTAGTTTACTCAGAGCAAGGTCAATCGGGGGTGAAAGTTTTCCTCGAAATTGATAATCGAAAATGCACCAGTATTTCCCAGAATTCAGAATATTGCTTCCAAACCGCCAGTGCAGCTGCCGAATTTTTGGCAGCAAAAGCATCTAAACATACACTGTCACAATCATTCCCTATATTTCAAGTTAATGGTTCCAGTGAAATAGTTGATCCCCTGGATACACCCACTAATGCCAAATATGTCCTCCTCGGTATACTCATGATACTTTGTGTAAGTGCCATTATTTTTGGTGTCGTAACTACTCAACGGAAAAGAGCAGCAGGGATTACTTGGTTTCCAGAAGGTTTCCTCACAACCAACTCGGGCACCAGAAGACGATCACGACGCCGCGGACCTGAAGGACAAGAACTGAGAAATCTTAGCAACAACGTATCCATACCAGGGATGGAGATTGAGGCACATGGACAACACGGTCATGAATCACATTGGTCAGATGATGAATCAGATATGCCACAACCCAAACGGTTTAGAGGCCTTGAAACTGGCTATTCTAGTGATCATACTGCCATAACTGAATATGAGGAAGCCGAACCCCGAGTATGGACTCAACAACATCTTGAAGCTGCCGATATAAGACCTTCGACTATGCTGACCCCACCACAAGGCCATCATGAGATAAACGATATCAACGCCAGGGGTCCATGCGGGATGACGCCTATAATGGTTGCAGCCGTAAGTGGTGGAGGCATGGATACTGGTGAAGATGACGAAGATGATTCTGCGGGGGCGGTTATTCAAGACCTCGTAGCCCAAGGAGCTGAATTAAATTTAACCATGGATAAAACTGGAGAAATGTCACTACATTTGGCTGCTAGATATGCCCGAGCAGACGCTGCTAAACGATTACTCGACGCAGGCGCAGATGCTAATGCTCAAGACAACACCGGTAGAACTCCACTTCATGCCGCCGTTGCTGCAGATGCTCTAGGAGTCTTCCAAATTCTCTTACGGAACCGAGCCACGAATTTAAATGCCCGCATGCACGAAGGTACCACTCCACTAATATTGGCCGCACGATTAGCTATCGAAGGCATGGTTCAAGATCTCATTAGTGCTGAAGCGGATATCAACGCTTCCGATAATTCTGGAAAAACTGCTCTCCATTGGGCAGCCGCGGTCAACAACGTTGAAGCCGTCAACATTCTGTTATCACACGGTGCCAATAGAGATGCCCAAGATGATAAGGTAAGTCACTGCAAAAACTTGAAAACAATTGAAGCAAAAGAAATTATAAGACTTTAATTGTATTACAAAAACAGCGCCAAAAGTTTCGTGGCCTAAAAAACTATTCCTTGGGTTTGTCTAAAAAACGCGCCCAATCTGGACCATTACCTCTTTACTGCAGCCACATCTGGACTATACGGAGGATGATGGTATTGTTCAAAACCACGGTTTGAATTGTGACTTGCGTCATTCCAGCAGTGTGTACAGCTGCATTGTCTGGCATAACAAACCCACGGTCCCTTTTCTCCGAAACCTTTTGTCCCAATTTGTGCAAGAGTGCTGCATAATATGCCCCGTTCGTTGTGATACCGTCAACCGGGGTAACTATTGGAATTATTTTCATAATATTTGCTAATTTGCTTATAGCTGATTGAGCTAAAATTTGCAAAATAATAGCATATAGTGAGGAATAATCCGATTAAGTGATTCTATAAACAAAAACTGCAGATTGAAAATAATTTTGATATTAAAAAAAATTAAATATGACTGTTCCAAGTCATGGACCGATTTTGATCTGTGAGGGCTCATTCGATTCGTCTTGACACCTAAATCAAATCTTAGCACTTTTGGTCCTTGACAAATTGTTTATTTTGTTAATAAACAATAAATAGTGGCAAAAAAGTTTTAAATGCTATTTTCCATTGATTTTAAGAAGTGTATTTTTTAAATTTATTTGACCGATAAACCAATGTTTATAACAATGTGTTAATTGACTATTTTTTAATAAGCAATTCCTTAGTTAACTAATGAAAAAATTTAAAATTTTCTGAATATTCGACATTAGAGTCATTTTCGGATAATTAGGACCTGCTAAACATGAATTTGATGTCCAATATTCAACTAATTGCTAATATAATTAGTTATAAGCAATTTCTTAGTTAACCAATGCACAAAAAAATAAAAGTTTGCTAAATATTCGACATTTCACTCATTTTCGAATAATTATGACCTGCTAAACATGAATTTGATGTCCATTATTTAATTAGTTTCTAATATAATTAGTTAATAAATAATTTCTTAGTTAACCAATGACCAAAAAAATCAAAATTTCTAAATATTCGACATTAGAGTCATTTTTGGATAATTATGACCTGGATAAATGTTTTCCCATATTAAGGAAAGGTTATATTCTGAAATAAATTAAAAAAACATTTTCAATTATATTTGAATTAGTTTCATTAAATTAAGAAAAAATGTTTAATGATTATATACATATATACATTTTTCATTATTATCATCATTATTACAACATGGTGTACAAATATCTGCATCATAGTCATCTTCATTTTCAATTATATCATCATCACATTCATCATCATTTTCTTCTTGAAGATTATTTCTTCTAAAATTATTCGAATAGTTCCCATACAATTTTTACATGGTACTGAACAGTCCATATTTTTTTCGAGTACAGCCTTTTGTTCATCAACTTCAAATTATCCGAAAATAACTGTAATTTTGAATATTTTTGTTAACTAATAAATTATTTATTCAATTATATTAGCAACTAATTAAAAAATGGACATCAAATTCATGTTTAGCAGGTCCTAATTATCCGAAAATGACGCTAATGTCGAATATTTAGAAAACTTTTATTTTTTTATTCATTGTTTAACTAAGAAATTGTTTATAATTAATTATATTAGCAAGTAATTGAATAATGGACATCAAATTCATGTTTAACAGGTCCTATTTATCCGAAAATGACTCGAATATTTAGAAAATTTCTATTTTTTTATTAGTTAACTAAGAAATTGTTTATTAACAAATAGTTAATTAACACATTGTTATAAACATGGAATAAACACTGCTTATCGGTCAAATAAATAGAAAATACACTTTACCTGCTTAAAATCAATCTAAAATAGCGTTAATACTTTTTTTGCCACTACAATTTGTAGGTTTTGATCTAGGTGCCAAAACGAATCGAATGAGCCGTCACAGATCAAAATCGGTCAATGAGCAAAAATTTCCGTAAGTCAGCTCGATTTTGGGCTATTCTACAAGTCTACATAAAAATATTAGTAAACATTATATCGGCGTCTTTGCGAGCTACAAATCTTCAAGAAACGCGTCAAATGAGAAGGTTGTTTCATTAAAATAAATCGTTTAAATTACTGAAAACCTAAGAAAACCCTCAACTTACTAACTTAATTCAACAGAATTTATTTTTTGCAATGCATCGTTACAATGATTTCCGTTAGTGCGCCTTAACCATATTTGTTATTTTCCAAGTTACATCTGAACGTGCATAAAAAAAATAAGGTAAACTCTGAGGCTACTTTTAGTTATCAAAAGTATTATTGTGCACAGAAAAAATACTTGGAACAGTTTTATTACATTTAAAGAAAATACCAGCACTATGTGCACATGATACAAAAACACCTTTTCTTTATTTGTTGTCACCAAACGATCACTTTCGCGGCATAACATCTGATCACTGCCAATGATGCACAGAATGTACCTTTAAATCGTTAATCGTACGATGGTAGCGCCTCTCACTGTTGAGCCCTGTATTTTGTTACACGATATCCCGGTTGAAGGTGTTGCGTTCTTTAAAGTCTAGATAAGAAGAATGCCACAATCCCAAAAGATCGCAACATTACCTTTTTTGTCGACTGACAGACCGTAAACTTTCTTGGTGGTGCTTCACCTTTTCGTCTCCATTTCATCGCCTTCCTTTTGGACAAAGGATCAGCGATTTCATCTCCTGTGACAATTGTCTTCAACAAGGACTATTTAGTCTGTCACCATCACTTCCACCGACCTTCCTCTTCTAACGTCATCATATAAGGATTCCTGGCTCATTTGAAACCGTTTTACCACCGATTCAGACAGTGACTTGTTCTCGTACACCCCATCTAGCGGATCTTTTATGAGAAAGACTTTCAGTAAGAAATTTGTTAACAGCTCGATACTCAATTTTAGTGAGTTCCGACATTATGATAAATGAGCGACTGCTGCAAGAGAACTTTTTTTCAAAGCCAATAAGCCTTCAACTTGTGTATTATCAACATTTTGAGCTGCGCTGCGATACCTGGATCTATATCAGACCAGATTTTTTTGGCTCTACCCTCGTTAATCCTCAAGAATTATTTCAAATTCCATAATTTTTTTTAATTTTGACTATTATATTTCATCAATTAAAATTGTATTATTCTCTCGATTAAAACTCTCACAATTGATACTTTTTACATTCCATATTCCGGTTTAAACAATTTTTTAGTGAAATTAGTATTCTTTTATTTTAATCCCTCATGTATTTTGTTCTGTAGGAAGAAACTCCGCTGTTCCTAGCTGCAAGAGAAGGCTCTTATCAAGCTTGCAAAGCACTTCTAGAAGCTTACGCGAATAGAGAAAGTACAGATCATATGGACCGACTACCAAGAGACGTAGCAAGTGAAAGACTTCACCACGATATTGTGCGTCTCTTAGATGAACATGTTCCTAGAACTCCACAGATGGTCAACGCAATGCCTAACAGTTCTATGATGAGTAAGTATTTTTTCAATTGTGATTTAAAAAAAGTATCCTCAATGATTTTTGCTCCTAAGTTTCGCATTCAACGTATTCTTCTTAGAGCCGCATATTTGCGCAATAGTAGAAAACTCGTGATGCACCGTTGTTCGACAATTTGTTGTAAAGGTCAAGCGTCCTTGTAGTACTTCACTCTTTAGATGTATAGAATTGGAATTTAAAGACACAAGATTTGACTTGTGTTAGAATATAGCCGCATGGGTATCCTACTTTCACCAGAAGCCGGTGAACGCCTACAATGATATAACATTGGCTATTATTGATAGCGAGACGTGTTAAGCTGCGAGACAGAGTTCGCCAATACGGCAGGGAAAACTAACATGGAGGATATTGTAGCGATCTTATTGAAACATGATTTCGGCAGAGTTCACAGATTTCAAGGATCTAGGGCCAAAAATCTTCCCGACTTGCATTCTTTAGGTGCGATTAGCGTCGAGATGTTTAACAATGGGTTTTGTGATCGTTTGGGGTTATTGTCTTGTTAATAAAGGAGGTCGCTTTGAGCATTTCGATAATTTGAAACATTCCTTCTTTTTTTTACACTAATTTAATTTTTAGTTCTATCATTATTTCTAAGTTATTTTTTAGGTTAGATAATTATTAAGAAGTATACGTAATAGTTTCTTAATGTTTTGCTCGGAAATGATTAATAGCATTTTTTCTAGTTGAAAGAATTTATATAATTTACCTCTTAGTAGAAGGGATACTAACCCTAGATTAGATTCTAACGTACCTAGACTATAGGAAGAGTGAGATCATAATTACCTGAAGATAGGGAATTCTTCCTGTCAACGAAAAGATTAGTAGAAACAGTGTCCTTGTTGTTTAGGATCACAAAATTCTTTTTTACTCAGATTAAAACGATTTTTCGTTAAAATTAGATTAAAGTGCGTCGGTTTTCTCATATGACAATCAGTCTGTAACCATCCTATTTTGTATACCCCTATCTATTCAAATGTTTGCACTATGCTACTGAACTTCATTTTCTTCAATACCGCGAATATTATAAAATAGGTAATGCGCCGATTTGATTGATAACTGCTGCTGATGAAGGTTTTTTTCGCCAGTTCCAATATGGTCGAATAAACCTATGACTTATTTTACAGTTGCCTTTTATGAAGCATTGCCTAGAATGTACTGAATATTTTTTTTTATTTCAGCATCTCCCAATGGTCAATTGTTACAACAGCCTACTGTTATCGTGCCAAAAAGGCAGAAGTCAAAGAGGCCAACTAAAAATAACAATAATAATGGTGCAATAGGTCCAACAAGTCCAGATGGAGAAATGAATACGACAGGAAGTATGCGTCGTAAAACCAGTGTTAAAAAGACAAATAAGAAAAATATGCTCCACACAGACATTCCTCAAAGTGTAGATTCAATCACTTCCAGTTTGAGTCCAGTTGAGTCTCCTATGACAAATATATCCAGTCCTTATGATACAGCCTCTCTATATTCGAACATGGCTCTGAATCCCGCCTTAGAATCAATAATTGCCAAGCAACCTCCTAATTACGACGAAGTTATGAAGAATAACGCATTACAGTTACTCGCCATAGATAATTACGGTGCCTATTTTACCACAGGTGGTTTTCAAGATATAATCGTGCCTAGACAGCAACCCAACACATTAAGTCCACCGTATTCAAATCAATCACCCCCACATTCGATTCAATCGAATATGTCTCTATCACCTCAAGGTTATACTGGTTCGCCTTCTCCAGCAAAGACAAGGCCGAGCTTGCCAACTAGCCCTACACATATTGCAGCAATGAGAGCAGCCACTCATCAGAAACACGGCGGTGTTCCCCAAGCACAAACTATGCAGACGGGTTTCGAATTTAGTCAGGCAGCATTAGATCTACCAATGGCTTACACTGCTAGTATGACAACTAACGCAATTCAATCATCCATACCCCCTCAACAGTATCAACAACATAATTACTATCTAACACCTCCCTCCCAACATTCTGATCATTTAATTCCCGACAACTTTTCCACTCCATCTCCGGACAGTCCTGGTCACTGGTCTTCGAGTTCACCACGCTCGTGTAACTCGGACTGGTCTGACCTATCAAGTCCCACTACATATACGGTGTCTGGTCATCAAACTAACAAAGGATCCGATGCTATTTATATTTAGTGAATTTATTCAAATGTGATTTTCCTGTATGCACACTGCCCGAAACGTGGACATTGAAGTTTGGATCACCTTTTGTTATGGTCTCATTCTTTTTATAACCAAACTTAAATACTATACGGAATAATTTGAATTTTTAATTGTATTATATTCATCAGTGGTGGTGAAGTTACTTATGCATCCTTTCATCACATTCTTATTTTCTACTTCTGGGCAATCTCGAGTTATATTTAGAGTCCCTTTGAAGTAGATCGGTACATGATTTGTCATAAGTGTTTCGGAAACGAAAATTCCAAAATTCGAAAATTTGCAACATGGACAGATTTTTTAATGGTCTTCTTTTTATCTTTTCTAGAAGACATTGGGAATTATATCCAACTAATGAAACATTTCCCAGTTATCATCATTTCTCATTAAACTTTATATTTACATCCACAATTGCATTCATAAGTAACTCCACCAAGTATGTAGAAATTAATGTAGCTGTTCGTACAAAATTACATACAGCCTGATCATGTGCCTTGATGTATGTTGTAATATTTTATAGATTAGTTTACGCAATTGTACATATTTTACTATAAACCTTTATCGAAAATATTCGTTACTAAAATATTCAAATCAAATTTGTTTAATTAAGTTCAAAAGTATATATAATTCAACTAGATCCCAGTAATATTTCGTTTGTTTTAATATTCAAAAAATAATTTAAATAGGTATTTACTATGTAATTCCCCCCTCTCTTAATAGTCTAGGAGCCAGAGCGATATTGATGGTCTGAACATTAACCCGATGGCACTATGGTGTATCGTTAGAGGACGGTTCAATAACCAATTCATCTCAGACCGAATTTTCGCCGGTTGTTAGATCTCGAGATACAGCATCCGCATTTTTTTTCTTGACTGGAGGTTAACCCTTTCCAAGTTGCGGTTACTTGAAAAGCATGCCATTCTTATACATTTCCACCATATGCCATCATTTTTTATTGTGTCCGTTTATCAGGCTGACCAGTTATAATTGGACCGAAAATGAACTGCAAGTTAACCATCCCAAACCTGGTGGAAAATGTTCATTGGTGTTGGCAATTATTAACATACCCTATGCCATCAAAAGTTATGGGTCGATTTCCGAGTAATTGACCATTATTTGACCAACAATGTTTTTTTTCTCATTTTGTAGCTAAATCTTGCTGATTACAAGGTAGCATGATGGCACCATGTTAAATAACTTTATTGGGGGTCAAATAAAGATTTAAAATTATTACCATCACTCCTTGCCTATTTCAACCCCCCAAAACCCCCCAAAAAATATGAATAATATGGATAATATGATCAATTTTATGATAAATTAGTCAATTATTGAGACTTTGGCTGGGTTTAAAATTGAAACGGCCCTTTTTTATTTTGCCGGATGATTTTAGGGACTTTTGGGGGGTTGAAATAGGCAAGGAGTGATGGCAGTATAAAGTTATTTAATATGGTGCCATCATGTTACCTTGTAACCCGCAAGCTTTAACCACAAAATGAAAAAAGAAACATTTTTGGTCCAAATAATAGCCAATTACTCGGAAATGGACCGATAACTTTTGATGGCCTAGGGTATGTTAACAATTGCCAACACCAATGCACATTTTCCACCAGGTTTGGGATGGTTAACTTGCAGTCCATTTTCGGTCCAATTTCAACTGGTCGGCCTGATAAACCGACACGATAAAAATGATGGCACATGGTGGAAGTGTATAAGAATGGCAAGCTTTTCAAGTAGCCGCAACTTGGAAAGGGTTAACCTCCAGTCGAAAAAGAAAATGCGGATGCTGTATCTCGAGAACTAGTACCCGGCGAAAATTCGGTCTGAGATGAATTGGTCATTGAACCGTCCTCTGACGATAAACCATAGTGCCATCGGGTTAATGTTCAGACCATCAATATCGCTCTGGCTCCTAGACTATAATGTAAATCTTTTCAGGAATTAATTATTTTTTCTAAAGTTTTGTAATTTAATTTATGCATTATGGAATCCCAGAATTCTCATTTAATAAGTAGTTTTGCAAGTCTGTGATGTCAGATATATATTATATGTAGACAATTTTCTTATGAATATGACAATTAAATGCTAGTAAGTGATATTTAATATTTTTGATAAACAATTTAATTATTCACATTCCGTATTTGGAAACTTTAGTCTTTCAAACTTGTTATAGATTTTTATAGACAGTTACATGTAGATATATTTTAAAATAAATCAGTTGATCTTGTTCTTATTTATATATTAATTTTATAATCTGTCAACTGATTTGAAAATCTGTAAAAAGTACTGATTAGGTAACTATTAGCAACATGTTTTAATATTATTAGACATAATTAATTGAGTTCTTGCTTCTTTGGAAGTATGATCTTTGAGTAGTTTTTTATTGTAGTTTTAAGAAGCTTTGTACTATATACGTTTAAAAATAAACTATAATTTTAATCACCTTATTTATTTAACCTATATAGAATTTTAATATCCCTAGCGTATAGAAAGTTCATCCTCAAGATATAAAAAGTTAGTAAATTTTATGTATTATCATTTTATTAAGTTGACCTTAGTTACTATAAATAAGAAATAATTACCCTTATCCACTTACAATAATAGTTTATTGGCCTTAGCTAAATTGAAAGTACGAAATATGTTTAAGAATAAAAAAAAATCCAAAAAGGAGATGATGGACATGCTTTTCACCAAGGGATGTCACGGAATTTTATGAGCCCCAAAAACTGGTAAGACCGCGGTTTGACAACGATGGATTAAAAGTTTGAATTTATTTTCTTTTCAAGAGTGGATATGTTGAAAAACATACACAATGGTTGACGACAAAATTTCAGGTAGCCATATAACCAAATTTTTGATCTGAACCAATCAAGGAATGACCAATTTTTGTCCAATATTTTTCAGGACTAGCATTAAGTTATATAATGAATTGGACTCAGTTTTTTCTGTGGGAGTAGATACCATTTTCCAGGCTAATGAAAAGATATTTTTCAAACGATTTCCTCGCGAGGGCTGGCTTCCTGATGGCAATATTCGCTTGAAATCATGTAAAAAGTATAGAAAAAAAAATACGGGTAGTCACCGAGCACTGCTGACAGAAGTGAAAACTGACATTATGAAGTAACAAATTTATTTTGGGAATTTCATCTAAATTCGTATGATTTCACCAGTATCATCTCTTTCTACATGACACAATTTTCCGACAGTGCCATTGGACAATCCATCCCCAACATCTATGTTATTAGTTATCATGTATGGTAGGTTAAGAACTAAAATTAACTCGTATGGTAATCCACCCGTATCATCGCTTCTCATTTTATGCAACTTCTGCCTGACGATATTTTGTTGCTCAGCATTATGACAACCAACGAAGACATCCGATGCCACAGATACTATTGTCTACGGAGTTTAGTATGGAGTTGTTGTGCTCGTTGTAGCATCCGAAATTACAATTTTATTATTTTTAAATGAAAATTAATATAATTAGTTTTTCTTTAGTTTTCACAACTGTCAGCATTTCAATCAACAATTATATACATTTTTATACTTAATAATAAAAAACGTATAAATGGGCGGTACAATCCCTGTAAAGAGTATGAATGTAACCCGATAGTCATTATAATAAATACACATAAATAAATAACGTCGAGTATCCGACTCAGATATGCACACGTGTATAAGCGTATAGACTTCCTGACTAGACCCGAGTAGTTGCGCACGCGGCAATATACATAATACCTAATATATGTAGCTACAGCGTGACTGCTCGTGACGGACTCATGGTTTTACCGCCATCTGAAATAGCTCAACGCGCCTAAAGAAGTTTTCACTTCAAAAATTACACTAGAAGACACTTAGATATTATTTTTAAATTCTACTATACCCATATTCATATTTCCATGTGAAAAATCTCAAAAATTGGGAAAATCTTGTTTAGCCTCTACAATAAGTTTTTTTTATAAGCGTTGCCGGTTCACGAAAAACATTTCCCAAAAGAGGTATCCCTACACTACAAATTTGAGTTGAATTGTACATGCACTTGGACTTTTGCAAGAAAATAAAAACCAGAACTTCGCCAGTTTCCCCATGTTATTTATTTAAATGGGAAAAAGATGGCGCCACTTTCTTACCTTGAATTATAGTGCTGAATATTTGACAGGATTTTTTTCTATCCATTTCGAAACTTTGAGGGGAAGGTTGAAATACGAAAACACCCAAAATGACGACCACCCTACTGCAGTCTTATTGTACTCCTAAATATTGCAATACATTTAGATAGAACTGTAGACAATCAGTCAGCAGTGTCATTCATTCACAAGGAAAATTTCAATTATCTATATGAAATAATCAACAGAATACTCTTGAAAGATATATTATTTTGTTTAGATAAAATATGTGGAAATGCATAATAATACTGACAAAATGATGTAAATAATATTCAGACTTACTGTAGGTAGGTGGAATAAATAAAGAATAAAATTAAGTAATTAGTATTATTAAGTAAACATATAGAGAAAATACTCTAAACACACATCACATCCATATTATTAAAAGATTTGATACGCAATAATATGCCTTTCATTGAATAATAATAGATTATTTAGTGTATTAGTAATTTTGAACCATTCAACTAGTTTCATGACATAATACACTTTACCATCAGTACAAGTTGATTAACCAAAATTTGGGTGAAGTCATTCATTTGGTGGAAATTGTGGTAAATATTAAGATTTCTATCTCATGAACAAAAAGGATAGCACATATCAAAAAAAAAATTCGTCTATGATTAACAACCTGACAACAAGTAGACTAATATGTGAATGTACCGGCTTCATGGGTATTCCATTACTTTAATTATTCTGGGGTGAATTGATAGCATTGAGAGGATAAGAGGAAGTTTTTAGGCTTAGATATCATTATTTTGTACTTTTCTGTAGCCTTTGAAAAAAAAATTAATCTATTTGACAGCTAGTGTTTAGGATATGATATGAATTGTGTAATGTTAAATGCTTGCTTGTTTGAAACTGTACCAGCAACAATTTGCATACAACAATTCAACTCATTCAAAAATACTGGGGAGAGTTAAAGATGTATTGAAGCTTAGATTATTTTCACACACTGGTTAAATAACATAAAATATGGTTTCAAACTTAACATTTAAATATAATTTATGTATGCAGAGAAATAAAACAGTAATTTATCAATCTATAAACTAATACACTTTTTTTTCTTCACAACTACATTAAGTATATTATACAGATTGTAGCTGTATTTTCTGAACTGAAGGATAAATATTCATAACCTAAATCGCTTACTTACACTATGAATCGAGCATCAACGCAAAATAGGGAATTTTCCATACTGTGACACTATCTGTATTATGTTAGTTCATGTTGATTTCACTTGTGAAACAAATTAATGAATACAAAAGATATTGAAAAAATATTTTTCATCTGACACTTATTAAATTATCTGCACAGAATCGTATATAACCACTATTTACTTTGTGTATAAGGTAGATAACCATAGAGATCTAGAATAGAGTACTCGTGTCAACAATCCAATAGCCTACTTGTAAAAAAAAAGTCGAGCGATAGCTCCGCCCCTTTTTACTCTGTTTTCACGCAGCAACGCGGCAGGTCGTCGAATATATTATTTTCAACGTTCGCGTCGTTTATACGTACCCAACTTTCACTTTTGAATAGCGCGCCATGAATAGTGGGCGGTGCTATTACTCGAGTTTTTACTTTCTTCTTTCTTACAATGAGACAATTCGAAATAGATTGTGCTTATACGGAACGAGTACTCTATTCTAGATCTCTATGGGATTAGCAGTATTAAGCTCCTCCTACCTTTTCAAAGGTCCAAGGTGTTTTTGCACATTTTCTCAAATGAAAGCCCTTTTTAAGATGTTCTGTTACACCAGTTTTATTGTTTTAACTTTGTTTCAATTAAATATATCTGAAATGATTGGAATTTCAACCTCACAAAATAAATAGATAAGAAAAATAAAAAGAGTATTGCCAATTGTAATAATTCGTCCACAAGTTTTTTTAAAGCTTTCAAAACAATACCATACTTTCAGCAGAGCAATGACATATCGTTAGATTTGAACAATAGAGGAAAGTCTGAGAGTACATCAATAAATGAGTTATATACCATCTCCATGGGACTATTTTCAATGCTAAGTTAAGTTACGTTATATGTAAAAATCAAAAAATATTTTCAAATTGATGTGAATGCTATTTATTTCTGGTTTCAAGATTTAAATCTTTAGAGAAATGAGAATCATTATTAAAGTTAGATATATCTACATCAAACTTGTACAGATAAACTGATAACATTATTCGTTTAATGAAATTACATGGTGTGTATTTATCTTTTGATTAATTCATTTTATGTGCGAGTAGAAATCAGATTTTCTCCATAACTCGAATTTAATATCCCGTTGGAAAGTTTGGAACAAGATATATTAGCCATAATGCTTGTGTAGTGTTAAGTAAATTTTTGTATATAACCAACACCGATATTGTAATTTTTATTTCATAAAAAGGAAACCTCAAAATGGTTTTCAGTCTTGAAAAGAACTTCTATATATTCTAGACTAATGTATATTGTTGGCCAGCCTGCATATACCAAAAAAAAATATACTGGTTATTGAGAATTTATGTCCATGTCCTGGAGTACTATCACCTTAAAAGGGTAACAGACTAGAGTTTTCCTCATAGAGGATCATAATACTTTAAGTACACATCTTTGTTTTAGCTATAATACTTTTGTGTACTTGCATTATTCAGGAGGGAAATTTACTTTTGTTTATAAGTTTAAGCCCAGTCTACAATATGATGCCAAAATATTGGTATTAGATTTGTAGATAATTAAATAAGGATAGTAGATAATTGAATAAGGGAAGTAATTTTTTGCTACAATTGAAATTTATAAATCTAACAATTTTTACTTCAACAATCTTGTGTTTAACAATTATTCAATAACAAATCATAGCATTAGGTGCCTGAACCGTTCAATTCAGTTTAAAAGTAAAGATAGCTGAAGATAAATAATAAATATTTTAATACAATACATCTAACTTTTGTGTATTTAAATCACAAATACAAGCAAACTTAATAATCACACAGTAAGAACAATAACTTGAATAATAATAACTATGTCCAATAAACATTGAATATTTGAAATCTAATAACTAAAATTCTAGCTTTTAAAAATCTGGTATGGATAAGTAAATTTACAAACTAACCCTACAAGAGTTGAATCGAAATGATTATGTAAAGTATTGTTACTGAAAAGGCATTATTTTGCACTTAAACCTTTCTGAAATGAAACCAATGTAACAATATCAGTTACCAAATCATATCGAAATGTGCGGTGATTTGTAATACAAATTGATATTTGAATAACCCGCCTGATTTAAAGTTGTGTTATTTGTAACGTAACTAAAACAAAGACTGTTGGTGTTGCATACTCACAGAGTAAATATCGTTTCTTTTAACCTGTTCCAATTTTCAGACAGACTACACAAATTTGTTGACTGGTTGGTATAGATCAAAATCTATAAAAAATGATTAGGAAGTATGCAGGAGATCAATATAGCAAATAGCAAAATAACAATAGATCATATTAATCTCATAAAAAGAATAAATGTACAAGTCTTATTACTCTGCATAGTTTCAACAATAATCATAAAATTGTGATTGATATTATTGCTTCAACAACCTGAAAACAAGTAATATTATTTTCCCATCCATTCTGTTATTTTTCCATTATCAAAAACCAAACTGTGTCTGGGTTGTGGAACTAATCGGCCTCTTTTCATAATTTCCATATTTTCTCCTGGGTAATACTGTTAAATGAAGATAAAAATCAATACATTTCAGTTTAAAAACATTCTAAACTATTGGTACAGATTTCGCAACTCTTGCCATGAGAGTGTTGAAAACAAATATAAAATAATGGCAACTTTTTTCATTCAATCTTATGTACCAAGAAAGGCTTTTGCATGTAATCATTGAACTGTTATTCCACTCAATCCTAAATGACATTTAGTTCAGTGGGCATGGCACTATCCTTGCCCAAATTCTGCTTCCGACGTTGTCTATTTGATCGGCATTTAGTAAATTTTTCGGTGATTCATCAGGTCCTGTCAACTGTATTCTAACTATTTTAGCAATTCCACTTTTTATATTAGATACATTCCAACAATGGAGGTATGGCGCGCTGACCTGCACACAACCGATTCGCATATTAAATTATGAGCCAGTAGATGAGAAGCTTTGCACGATCACGTGGTAGCTGACATCACGTAGTACCCGACGAGGACCGCTCCCGGTCTCGAAATCAAGTAGCAATGCCTTGAGCAATAGTTGTCTTGGCAAGCACCACTCCTCGCCACGTGACTGTCGTCGCTCGGCGGTGTCTCCCGAACCTGTCGCGACCTTGGTGAAATATAATCCTATAAGAGTTTTCAACACTGAAACAACCATGACTCGTCTACCAATGACAAACCCGACTGCTTTTTTTTTCGTCAACCACCACATGGAGTGATCGATCTGAGAGAAAACTTAATAGTAAGCGACAAAGTTGAGGCGGCTGACCATATGACGGAAGTTTCCCAAGAAGGCTTTGGTGCCGGACTCGGCTTTATGGATATGCAATGCTACAGCTAGAGGTTCCCCATAATTTTCAATAAACGAAAGCCATATTACAAGTCATTCCTGATTTTGGAGCTCTCTGGGTTTGGACAAGCTCGATGTTGATTACTTTCTCCATCACTTCAAAGATCACAGATAATAGTGCAATGGGTCTACAGTGTGGTTATTACAATGATCACCGTAATCTTTTGTTTGCCGATAAGTATTTAGAGCCAAAGTTGTATCTTAAATTGTATTCGAATACCAGTTGAAGTTGGGGTAAAACGCCGAAACTCAAGTAAAATAAGTTACAAATTCAAGTGATAACATCACAGTGTTCAATTTTAAAATATGGATAAACTTTCTAGTGTTCCTTAAATGTAATGTTGATGCATCATTTACAAACCTGACATTGCGATATGAAATCTAAAAGTGTTGATCCTAATCTTCGGTTGGATTCGACTAAATTTTCCAAGCTGGAACAAATCAAAATTTTAGTTTTTAATGTATGTAAGTTCTCAAATTAAAATTTTGTAATCTTGGGTAAAATAAATAGCGTGCTAACAATCTACCTCCTAACTAATTCGACTTTCAAGCAGATTTCTCATTGATTTCAAGATAATTTCCTACAGCATTGAATCAATCAGATCAATCCAATTATTTTTCTAAATATAATTAGATTCATCAGATATTTCGACTATCAAGTTCAATAATATCTTCATCTATATAATGCCACATTTGAAATTTTAGGTAAGGAAACGACGGACCACTTTTTTTTTAATGTAACGTGTTCAGATAGTGGAGGTGCAAAACCAAGTTTCATAATATTTAGAACTGCCTACTAGTTGTTTTTGGATTATATTGAGGGAGAGATTATGCAGGTGAAAACAAAAACAAACAAGATACTATATAGATATAAGCTGTACTTATAAATCTTTTGCATAGTGGTTATTTTAGTGACAACATTGAAAATAGCCTGAATTGCAAATTATTACTTCAAAGTTTTTGCTTAAAGGGAAGCATGAAGCAGGTTGTAACAAAACTACCATAGTTCTCTGGGGAAAATATCCATCATTTTGAAAACTATTGAATGGAAAATGACTTTATTTATACCATTGTATTGTCAATCTAAATAACTTTCATTTCAGGTATCACAAAGTCTAGGTTGTCTTTGATAAAAAAGTTGGGCTAAACAATCCTCATTTTTCAAGTTGTGCATTACTTTTCAATCACACAGTATATATATGAAAGCAGAATCTATTTGATTGGCCTCATGTTCACAAAAACTACCCCAAGTAAAAAGTACTGAAGAGTAAACAGTGTAGCAAAGCTGCCTGATTAATTATCAATTAGAATTCATTCAGATATCTAGTTGCTAAAATTCAAGCTGGTTCTAAGAACATTCATGAACGTAAATAGGATAATAATTACAGAGAAGTCAAGTATACGAGTTCATTTCTTAGTACGACCGTCCCATCATAAATTAATACAGTTTGTTCTTTATATAAGTGAGACCGAAACAAGATGTGTAGTCTCTGAATCCTTGTCAAGGGTCATTATAATTTGTAAAATATCGACAAAGTCGAAGAGGTTCCTGACAGTTTCAATGGGAAATCATAAAATACGTATTTAACAGAAATGGTTCTAAAGAAAATAAGTGCTTTACAGTATATTGGTAGCTAAGATACATTTTTATGATCTAATTCGAAACGGCAAGTGGATCGCTTGCTATGGTTTAAAAGTTTTTTACCCTATATTTTCCTTTAAAGCTACAATCTATTCACGTAACCATAACATAAGACGTGCAGAACGCAGTGGTTTCTTATTAAACATGTACTTAGAAGATTAACTTAATATAATTTTCATTCATACCTAAATTCAAGGAAGTCTAAATAAGGTCATAAAATAAAGGTCCCTGTCAATAAAAATAGAATAGTTCTTTTGTATCCACTCTCTCTCTCTTATTGGGTAAAAGTTACTACCCCAAACATATTCCTCAAATATGAGCTAAAGTCAGTTATATTCTAACTTCTTGATTTAAATCTTGCTTTGACTATTTCACGAATCACTTAAATCATATTTGAGAAAACTTTCTAGTTTTAAGCTTGCGTTGTGGGGTTTATGGTAGAATTTTCGCCAAGTTCATTTAGAATCAAGTCATATTGCTGAATACATAAAATTTAGAATTCCTTGAATAATTAAATCATAATAGTTTTGTTCAACTCTTTACCCTGGTACATCCGAGCTGAGTTAAATTAGTTTTCACTTCATATCTAGGTTTTAATAAGGTTAATTTAAAATTAAGGATTCATTAATTGTTTTCTAAATTTAATATAATTTCTTAATTAATACTTTGATTGTACTTAATCTTTCAACTTTCAATTCATTTTTATAATCTTTTTATTTCTTTATTATTATTAAATATTTTATATTTGCTTTCATTGCGAGTTTTTCTACTTAGCGTAATTTATCAACTACCCTCGATCACACAGTGCTTAATTAATGTATTAGTGTCTCAACCATAGAAGAGTGAGTACTACATATATCTATTAACCGTATTGTTGCCAGATTTTGCCTAGCTAATGGGAAACCCGTGATATCGGGTCACGTCCTAGATATCGGTACACGTACTGCAAGTTATATTGATATTAGTTAATCAAGACAAATGATATAAGAAAGGATAAGAATTATTCTGATAAAATAAGTAAATTGATAACCTTTAGTAAACAAAGTAAACCAGAGAAGGGCTCATTATTACAGCAGTCTTAGCAGCAAGCATTCTACTTAGCTATCCTTATTTGCTTCATTAGCATATTGTATGAATCCTTGATTGTTAGAACTTCCAGTTTATGTTAGTTTCTCTCAGAATAGTTGCATGAATGAAATATCATACCAGTGAATTTTTTTAATATCATATTGACACATTATCAAGTGTTTTACAGTGCTATGTCTCATTCCTCTACAATATAACCAAGCCACAACTTTACTAGATGGTAATGAGCGAGAGAAAGCAGGATAAAAAATTTAGATTACTCTAGAAATTTATCAAATATCACCAAAACGAAATCATGCACTCTTTTCTGTTCAAACGTTATGACATGTTACCTCAAATTCAAAGAAAATTCTATTTTAAAAAATACTAATTTTTCAAATATATTATTAACAATATATTTTCAATTTTGCTTGATGTGCAGCAATGTCAATCTTTCTTTGCAACCGATTCTGAAAAAGTTTGTTGTTGCTCAACACTGGATTTTCAAAATTTTTTATGAGGCAAGTTAGAAGACTACTCAGACCAGATTTGATGACGACTGGACATGCTTTTTTTCTTCTGTTGAGCATATTTATTTATCCTATAAGCTCGCAAGCTAGGAAATAAGAAGGATGATGGAGAAAGCAACATTATGACAACCTAATTAAAGAAATAGATCTTGATAATTCAATACTGACAGTGAAATCACCATGTGAACATCCTATAATTTGTTGATAATTAAAATGATTATTACCTGGATGTCTCTGTTAAGCCTCCATAAACTATAGTATCAGAAATTTTAGTATTTGCGTTAGCATCAAACAATGGCACTCCAAAATGGCAATCAAGTAAAGTCCAAACCTAATTTTAAAAAATGAATGCTAAGAATTAGTGATCACACTAATTTATTAAAAACATTTTAGTAACATGCGACTATAATCTACTTGACACTCACTTCTCCTGTATTTTCCCTGTGTTGAGGTTCAAAACCTTCCAGTGTGTCTGATAAATGGCTGATATTTTTATCTCTTGTAAACATATTGATATTATCATCGATCGGTGTGGCCAATCCGTCGATTGATAGGGCAGTGTTCAGATGTAATTCCAAGGAGGTTTTGGGTTTGCTATCTTTCTCCAATTGATCCAGTTCTTCTTCCAATAAATGTGTACATTCTTGATTTGTAAATCCATTGGCAGGTGAAGAAGATTCACTGTTTGTAACAGGAGTTAATGCAAAATGTGATTCAACTGGAGACTGCAATTTTATTTCACCAGTGTCTTCTTTCGCATTCGCGGAATGTGATAATTTATCAGCCTGAACGCAAGATTCGGTTTCATTAGAAAAACTGAAATTTTCGTTTGTTAGCGATGTTGGCTCCGATGACTCTGGAAGTTTGTTATTATTTTGATTCCTTGTCTTTTGTACTTTCGAATAACCTGAAACAGAATCGACACCATACATTCCACAAGTTCCACAATATGGAGAATTGCCTAGCACACCTACAAAGATCATCTACAAATGAATTCGTTCTTATATACTAAGAATATACAGGTTGAGTTTTACGAGGCGGGCCAGACGCGTTGTATTGTTTTTCAAGTTAGACAAGTAAAACGCTACCAAGTAGAAGGTTTGTTATATTCATGTGGGATGCGATGACTTTCCTTTTATAGGGTAAGGCAAAATGAAGTAAACATTTTCAAAGTTAATGAGGTAGTTGTCGAAGCGTTTGCGAGAAATGTAAGTGTAGTTATGAATATGGAGAGTTGGTGAAATATCAAACGTTGGTTCTTATGTGGTTAAAGAAGTGTTTTGTATAAATCACGCTCATCCTATACTCATACATACATAACGAGGTTATGTTTCTAGGCACAGTGAAGTAAAAAATGCTCATTAACAGCATTCTAACAAAATGGTTGACTTTATTTTTCGTGTATAATCCGACTATTGTGGAATATTTTCATCAAAATTGTAGGATCGTACAACAAAACTGAAATGGAATAAATTCTAATGCTGTTTCACTTACTAGAGCTATGATTTTTGGCGTTGACTCCAATCCTGACGACGGGGTCCTTATTCGAACATCCAAAATCGGGAACACCAGTTTTAACGAATGTCAAATAACCGCAGTTATGTGTAACGTTGATTATATCAGATAATATCTCAGCTGCTGGATGTTCACTTAACTGACATTCTGATGACGATTTGTAATGACTTTTATTTGGTGTATCTGGTCGAAAGGGGAATGGAACAACACATGTCTGTGCTGCATAGTGAACTCCGTACGCTTGGATAAGAATCGATGAATACTGCAATGCTGAATTTACATGCATGACATTAGCAACCGGAATAATTGCTGGTTCATGTAACCACGAAGTCACTAGTAACTTGGAATATCCTAAGAACATTCGAGGTAATTGATCTATGTTTGTACCTGGAAGGAAAACATTGTGAACAGATAAAGATAAAAATATATACGGTGTAGCATTCATTCATTCAAATATCAAACGAGTTGCTTAAATTCAAGCTCGATCTAAGAACACCCATGAACGTAAATGAGTTAATTTCTTAGTACGACCGTCTCATCATAAATTAATACAGTTTGTTCTTTAAATCTGTGGGACGGAAACAAGATGTGTAGTCTCTGAATTCTTGTCAAGAAAGGGTCATTTTAATTTGTAAAATATCGACAAAGTCGAAGAGGTTCCTCACAGTTTCAATAGGAAATCATAAATTACGTATTTAACTGAAATGAAACTAAAGAAAACAAGTGCTTTACAGTATATTGGTAGTTAAGACATATTTTATGATCTAATTCGAAACGGCAGGTTGATCGCTAGTTACGGTTTAAACAAGGTTTTTTTACCCTGTCTTTTCCTTTGAAGCTACAATCTATTCACGTAACCATAACAAAAGACGTACAGGACGCGGTCGTTTCTTATTAAACATGTAATTAGAATATTAACTTGATATATCTTTCATTCATACTTAAATTCAAGGAGCTATAAATAAGGTCATAAAATTAAGGTTCCCGTCAATAAAAATGAAATATTCTTTATTTCCTGCTCACTAGACGGGGCAAGCCTCTCTCTCTCATTGGGTAAAGGTTACTACCCCCAAACATAGTGGTTATCCAAGATTATAAAAAATCAAACTCACCACACTAAAGTCAGTTATATTCTTGAGTTAAATCTTGCTTTGACTATTTCACGAATCACTTAAATCATATTCTAGAAAACTTTAAGTTTTCTAATTAAGCTTGCATTGTGGTGTTTATGGTATAATTTTCGGAAAGTTCATCGTCAGTTTATATTCTAACTTCTTGAGTTAAGTCTTGCTTTGACTATTTCACGAATACTTAAGTCATATATTAGAAAAGTGTCTATGTTTTCTAGTTAAGTTTGCGTTGTGGTGTTATGGTAGAATTTTCGCTGAGTCATATTGCTGAATACATAAAATATAGAATTCTTTGAATAATTAAATCATAATAGTTTCGTTAACTTTTTACCCTGGTACATCCGGACTGAGTTAAATTAGTTTTACACTACTATTAATATCAATTTGGGTATAAGTCCTTATTCTGTAGTTGTAGGGAAGAACAAATTTTTACATGTCTTGAATAGTAGCCTTCCGTGTATAGCCAAGCTTGAAAAATTTTGACTTCCGGATGGATTCCCCGTCACAATAGCACGAGTTGATGCCGACGTTTCGCCAACCATCACAGGTGACATCTTCAGATCAGTTTCAGTTCTAGCCTGCCCTGAAGATGCCACCTGTAATGGTTGGAGAAACGTCGGCACCAAATCGTGCTATTGTGACGCAGAATCCATCTGGAAGCCAAGATTTTTCAAAAGTTTACAAGTAGTCACTCTCTAAAGAATAAAATGGAATGAAAAGTAAAATGTGATGGAGTCTTCGGAACTATCATATACAACTCCTACTCATAGATAATACTTGTTTCATTACTTTACTTGAAATTACGGTCCTTCGGGCGCCGACACATTCAGTACCGGATCAAACAGAACTTGTTTGCATCTATATGCCTCCACTTCTACACTCGATATTTGCATGTTTAAACAAAATGTTTACCCTAGCAACTATCTTCGCATGTAATATTCAATATAAATGCTTTCATGTCATTACAATGTATGTTTGATTTAGACATAACGCAAAATTGCGTACACTTTTTTCTACTTACCTTTTACTAATAATAGTGAAGGTGGACCATAGCCAGTCATATGATATAAAAATAGTTTGAACCATACAGAATTTACCTCTGGTACAGCTGGTCCCAAATGAGGTGGAGAAAAACTAGTAACTGGTCTAACTTCTTTACTGATAGGTGCCATGGAAACTAGCAGCCTGAAAATGATACCAAATAAGTAAAATGAAAATAATTGTTTCTAATGAATGGTATGATGATTATGATATTCAAGGGTTAGTCACTATTACAAATTAGAATATCAGTTATTTAACAGGAGATATCATTCATGTGTATCAAGAGAAATATTAGTTTTAAAGTTCTGTTTAACCTTGGATTTTCATCGGAACGCTTTTTATGTGGTAAACCAGTTTATCCAACATTTTTGGAAATGTAATGAAGTACCCTATTTTGTCTAAGAAAGAAGGAGTAGTTTAATGAAAAGCGATGGAACCGAATTTATGTCCATAACAGCCTTATATGAGGGCAAAGTGAAAAGTTCCTGAAAAATGAAACAAAAAATAATTCATTTGGTCAAAACTTATTTTATTTCTCAACATAATCTCTTTGTAGCCCGATTCACTTCCACCAACGTTTTTCTAATTTTTCGATCCGTAGAGAAAACCATGTAACATCTAAAGGTTAAATTTTCTGCATGTACAGTATTGTAGTCATAGAAATGAGAATAATGTTCCCTTTACAGTAACATCAATGATCCAAAACTCACAATTGCCATCCAAAATGACGAGTGATGTTCTTCGTTGAAACTTGAGGAATATCTCAGAATTTGGTATCAAAACATAAGTTTTACACAACCCTTCCAAATAATACAATTTCGGCAACCCTTCAAAATAGCCAAATCTCTGCCGCCGGGCGATTTCTTTAATTTTAAAAATAGATCAAAATCGCACATGTATAAATCTGGAGAATATGGTGAATGACGAACCAATTCGTAGAGCAATTCATGCAATTTTCCCATTGCGACTGCGGACATTGATACAACAGCTCTGCATAATATACGCCGGTGATCGTTTTACCGTTTTCAAGGTAATCGATATGGACGATACCGTATGCATCCCAAAAAACTGCTATGACTTTATTGGCCGATAAGCCCACTTTGGCCTTTTTCGGGTTCGACTCGCCAGGACAAGTCCACTGTTTCGACTGTATTTTGGTCTCTGGTGTTATGGATCCATGTTTCGTTCACTCCTTTGAAGTTGTCATACGATCGAGCTTGTTATCAAATGCAGCACCCATCCGGCAGATAGCTTTCTCATATTCAAAAATGTATGCAAAATGTTCCGTATCCATTCGGTTGAGACGCCCATAGCCTCAGCAATCTCGGGCACTTTAACTCGCCGATCGTCCAATATCATACCATGGATTTTATCGACGATTTCTGACGTTGTAACCACAATTGGACGACCAGAATGTTCGGCGTCCTTTGTGGTCATACTACCACAACGAAAATCAGTAAACCACTGTGAATCGTTCCAATCGATGGTGAAGAGTCCCCATAATGTTTAACAAGAAAGGCCTTGGTTTGGGTAATGTTTTTTCCACGCAAGAAATAATGTTTAATCAAGACTCGAAATTAATTTTTTTTTCATGTTTAGAAAAATCTTCATGGCTGCTTGCTGTCAATGGGTGTCAAAACAGAATTGAATGACATATCAGCTTGAAAATTTTAATGCGTTCTAGTTAAAGATGGTACATCACAAATGTCACATGGAATTTTCGATGGTGACGCCACCTGTTTTATTTTTCAGGGACTTTTCAGCTTGCGCTCGTAGTATTATTGAACTTCTCAGTATAATACTTTGTATATTGAATTTGGTTGTGAAGTGTGAAGATTATGACTAACCCGAATTACGCCCTTTAATTTACCATAATAATGTTAATATTGAATAGTGATTAGCATATCGAACAAATTCATTTGAACTGCTTGGCCAGTACTAAATAATTCATTGAAATAGTGATTTTTGCTGTAACATATTGCCACTGAATGAAAAACTAGTATATATCATTATATGCAAACATTAAAATTTCACTTTGTATTGTGGATTACAAGTCTTCAGCCTTATGGAACTAATAAAAGTATAAAAGTATTATCATATAGCAGCTGCAACAAGCAAACAATATACAATCAATGCATAGATAGAATTACCTTGGAGAACAAGAAAACTAACAAAAACAATAATAATAAGCAAAGGTAATTATTGAACAGAATTTCGTATGAAGACAAATAGATGATGAACTGTTTGAATTAGTTACTACCAAAGAAGTTGTTCAAGAAATAAAAACGAATATGAACCAAAAAAGCGCCTGGATATGATGTTATCACAAGAACAATATTAAAACAAATATCAACAAAAGGCATTGTGAAACTCACAAAATTGTTCTACACGGACTAAATCACGTTTCCAGTGTTAGAAGATCCTAAAAGCAGGGAAATGCTAAACGAAGCTAAATCATACAGGCCAATCTCTCTACTGTTAGTAATATAAAAACTGATCGAGAAACTATTTCTGAAGATGCTCAAACTGATTACAGAACTAAAAACCCTTATAAAAGACCATCAGTTTGGATTCCAAGAAAAAATTCCACAATACATCATGTACCTACACAGAATCAGACTTGATAGAAAAATGTTATGAAGAGAAAGAAATATGCTCTGCACTGTTTGTGGATGTTTCCCAGGCATTTGACAAGGTCTGGCATGAGAGGCTCATAAATAACAAAGAGCAAATGCTTCCGAAAGAAATATGTAAAGATGTTAGAATCATATAATAATAACAAATCGATATTTCAAAATATAGTACTTAGAAACATTGTGGATGGTCCATTGTATAATTTTCATAATAGACTTGCATAGGAACCTCAATATGGAAATCCTTAATAAAGAAAAAATCTAGAAAAATTTCTAAAGTATGAAGCGAGACTTCACAAACATGTGAATAATAACATGACGCTCCAGCAACTCGACCAACAAGACATCAAAAGATACTGAAGAGGACAACATTTTAAAATTATGGATATATTTAAATGTGTATTATTCAATTATTGGGTGTGTTTTTATCAAATTATCAATATTTAAATTTGAAAAATTCATTCAGGGGTTTGATATTTCATCACAATACTTTTTAACTTGCAATCAATGTGAATCAATAAAAATTGCTGATACTTTTTATTGAATACTGTTCATCTCTATCACTTAATTTCATTTCAAACTTACTTGTACTTCTTTTGGAGTAGCCTCAAACAAGTTGCCTCATCCAAAGTTTGCAAACTTTCTAACCTAACAAGGTCCAAACCAGCAGTGTTCAATTTGCGTAAAGCTAAAACTGTGGACCTTAATATCACTGCATGATCGAAAAATCTTCTTGCTTCTCCTTCTCCTTCAGCATCTAATACAGAAACTTTCTCCAATTCTATAAGAAAGCTATCTAAACTTTCATCACATAGTTTACCAACTTCGAACATGGTCACTGCATGCTTTTTCAAACCCTAAAATATGAGGAACATGTAAGGATCTTCATATCAATTCATTTACAAAGAAAAACACATTAAAACTCATGTAAATTTGAATAATTTAAACAAAAAAAGTAAGACTCCAGATATAGTATGACAACTTATTTGTTTAATCTTTGTTTACTATCAGTTTGTTTAGTTCTATCCACCAAAATATTTTAGTTAGATATAACAATGATTATAGATTCACTCACCGGAGACAAGTTTCCCATCATCAAAAAAGCTGTCAAAGCTGAATCAAACAAAAAAGCTATCCTTTGTCCTTTTCTATTCAGGGTACCAATTATTGGATTATATGGATCTTCATTTTGAGGTGATAATAATTCATCAGACAAATGTAAATTCGTTTCATTATTTAAAGTAAGAGTCAAAGACGTACTGTCCTTCTGTTTACTAAAAGTGGAATAAGAATAGATTTGAACAATTATTCATTGTTACACAATTCAAAAAAAAAACATTCCATGAGACACTACTTTTCAACACCAGATTTATTTCCTAGAAGACATGCTTTAAATTGTTGGTGGCATTCATGCTGGTCACAAAATAATGGTCAGTGAAAATATACAGGTGTTTCAGTTTTTTCGTTCACAACTTCAGTAAACGATAGAACTTCTAGAAATAATAGGGGTCTTCCATATAAAATTTTTCCCTAACTAAATCACTTCGTTTCCGAGATACAGGGTGTTGAAGTTTTGCAAAATTATTACATTTTCTTCATTACCTTCTAAACAAATGGAGATTTTTGGTTCAAACTTGGTGAACTTCAGTTTTACTGAATGAGAAGTTTTTTGGTAACAAAATGTTCTTGAGACAAATACAGTAGCGTAGTTATCGGGTTTTGTACCCATGTAAACCCCTTAAACTTCTACGCCAGTGGTCGGAAATTATTATTGTATACAAATTTAAGAACTTTGATTTATTTTCTATAAAAAAGTATTCTTGATAAATTTCTCTATTCGAGCTATTTTGATTTTTCTAATCAGAGTTACCTCATTCTCTCATTGAATGGTGTTTCCTCCCACATGTCTTCATGGTTAATTTCCAAAAATTCGAAAAATGCAGCGGCCGTTAGTATGTCTGCTGAAACGTATGGGCCAAATATATTATTTTTATAAATGCCAAGCCAGACATTGACACTGAATTTTTCTTGGAAATTCGTAGATCTTGTACCAAGAGTGTTTTCATTTGCCCATAAAAGTAATTTGTGGAAATTAATAAATCTGTCTGTATAAAATGTGCTTCCATCTGTCCAGAATATTTGCTGGAGAAAGCTTTCGTTGTTGTTCAGTTTCTTATGGGCAAATGAAAACCCATCATGGTACAAGATGTATGAATTTTCAATAAAAATTCAATGTCAATGTCTGGCTTGGCATTTACAAAAACAACATTTTTGTCCCATACATTTTACCAGACAGACTAACGGTCGCTCCATCTTTCGAATTTTTGGGAACTAACAACGAAGACATGTGGGAGAAAACACTATTCAATGAGGGAACAAATGCATGGATACAATTGGATGATTGTCGTGCCCATTTTGGAAGACAAGTACGAGAATGTCTAAATAGGAAGTACGGTGAAAGATGGATTGGTAGAGGTGGTCCAGTTGCATAACCTATTCGAGCAACTGACCTTAATCCTCTGGACTTTTTTGCCTAGGGTTATTTGAAAGATAAAGTTCATGCCACGCCGGTTCATAATAGAGAAGATCTACTGAATCATATTCGAAAAGCTTGTGGTGAAATAAATAATAAAATGTTAATTCAAACAAGGTCCTTGAGAAATCTATGTCCCCGTTGCGGTGAAGTAAATGGATCCTTTTGAGCATTTATTATGAATTATTTTTTATCGTTCCTAATAAATAGGTATTTAAATAGTTTTTTACTTTTTAAATAGTCCTTCAAAAGAAATTCCATGAAATAACCCTGATAAATCAAAATTGACCGAATAGGAAGCCTCTAAGGGAAATTTATCAAATACTTTTTTATAGAAAATAAATCAGAGTTTTTAAATTTATACACAATAATGATTTCCGACCATTGGCGTAGAAGTTAGAAGGGTTTAAATGCGTTCAAAACACCATGACTACGCCACTGTACTTGTCTCAAAAACATTTTGAAACCAAAAAAATTTCTCATCTAGTACAACTAAAACATACAAAGTTTGAACCAAAAATCTTTATTTGTTTAGAAGATAATGGAAGAAAATGTAATAATTTTTCAGAACTTCAACACCTTGTATCTCGGAAACGAAGTGATTTAGAGAAAAATGTTATATGAAAGACCCCTATTATTTTTAGAAGTTCTATCGTTTACCGAAGTTATGAACGAAAAAACTGAAACACCCTGTATAATTGAAAAAGATTGAAATAAACAAAGAGGAACATCTAGACTACATATTTGTCATTTTGGAATATGAATTCAGAGAAATAACCATCAACACACTTATGAAGAAGAAGAAGCATATTCTGACCACATTCCTTCTAAAACTTCTGATACCTTCTAGTTAGAAATTCATAAGTTTCTGGTTGAAACAAGTGGAAATATTTAGTTAAAATATTTTGATTCAATGCAGTGGCGGCTCGTGAAGAGGAGGCTGGACATAAAACGTTTTTTTTTAATATTCTCTACTCAGCCAATTAATTTAACTTTTGCACAGCTACCGTACCAGCTACTTCAGTGACAAAATTAATTGTTGCCCAGCAAGAACCAACGTGGATGTGTAGAGTTTCTCTTGCCAAACAATTTTTTTGTTCGTTTTTTTTTTTTAGGATTTTTGATATTTTTTCCGGAATTTTTCATATTTTGTTTTTTTTTATTAATTTTATTAACTTTTTTTATATATTAACGGAATTCTACGGTCTTTAGTTTGCGAAAAATGATCAATAATATTATCATAAAATGTATCATTTTGTTTTGAGTGTTTTTACTAAATCTTTTTCAATAGATATCAAACTAACATTGTATAAACGATTTTGGTCCATTGTATTTCGCATGCAAGTTTTAATTCGTTTGAGAGTAGAAAATGATCTCTCCACCGATGCCGACGTGACAGGAATGGTGACTGTCAAACAAAGTAGTTTATAAAACTGAGGTAAAACTTGTTGCAAATCATTGTCTATCATATATTTTATCATATCGGCGTGACTGTCGTACTGGCCTAAAATATATTTATCCGAGTATATAACGCATAATTCATTGTGCAGTGTTATTTTATCAAAAAATTTATATTTTAGAACTAAGTTATCTAAAAGTGTATTGGGAAACTCTTTTTAATGTCTTACCTGACATTACTAATCCTTCAAATCCGGTAAAGGCCGTTTATTTAAAAAAAATACTTTCCTGTCACATGTTAATCCACTAAATGGATTTTCTAGTCACCGAATAGATAAATTATAACTTAACCTTACTTCGCGTCGCGAAACAAAAACAATAACTGACGGAGCACGTGTCGCAACGGCAGCAAGTAATCGTATTTCATACGAATGACCGAGTGCGAACGAAAGGCTAGCCTACAAAGGGTGTTGCCATATCCGCTGTTTTACCCTATTTGGCAATTGGACTGGTTGCAAAAACGGCAAATGTGTTGACCACACGTATTTAGCGTTTGAGATATATAGAGAATCTGGCCTCTGGCCACTGTTGCCAGATTAAAAATAACTACTGAGAACGGGGAATTAATTGTAAAATTTAAAGAATTATCAGAGAAACAGGAAATAAAATGGAGAATGATCATTAAGATAAATTGGTGAGGAGGCTGAGCCTCCTTAGCCTCCTTCGAGGAGCCGCAACTGATTCAATGACTTCTGATACTCACTTTAATTCTATGTGAAAATTATTCCAACTAGGATGTCGTTTCGCTTTTTCATATTCAGTTTCTGGAATCAATTTATGTGCAAATTGTAGTCTACAGTACAAAGAAACTGCCTGTTTGACTAGATCTGTATCTACTTCTAGTACGCTGCTCGCAAGCTATAACAAAGTTTTCCATTTGAAACTATCAATGATATTCATAAAACAAATTAACATTGATATTAATTTATTTTACTTTGAAATGTAAAAAAGCACATTTTTCTTGTGTAAAATGAAGATTCATGAAATGTTTGTAATACATACCTCACCTATCGTTATATGTTCATCTATAGACACAAATATTTTATACAGTAAAGTTTCAAAATAATCACCCATAATCCTATTCATAACAAATCCCTGTAGGGGCGGAACTTGTACACAATCTACAGCTGTAACTGGTACATCTAAATAAACTAAACCTTTCCTGAAATTAAAAAGAATATAAAAATTGTATTTAAGTGTTCATATTTTCTGATTACTTTGTTGTGGATGATACTTACTTATATAAGCCAAGTACAACAAAATAATTCAACTCTCCAGCAGACCTAGACCCTGAATCTATTAATTCATCTAAAACTGCTAACTCTTCCTCATTTACCATCTGCAAAAAATATTTTAATGAAACAACTAGTTTCAAGTTGAAATAAAATGAAATGGTGAAATTGTTTCAAACGTGATTTACAACATTAAAAAAACATGTAAAAAGAATGATTTATCTGCCAAAATTTAATCTCTAGTAATGAGCACTTATATCCATATGCTGCATGCCAGCCACATATGAAGCTTGTGTATATCTATCGCTAAAATTTAAGTAGGTGTCTATAGTATATAAAGGCATAAATTCACTTGGATTTTACTAATCTGTCCTAACATAGTAACCCTAAATGATTAACTGTCTCCCTAAGCATATTGTACTAGCCCAATTCATTTATATAGTATGCAACCAACATAATGTTTCGTTCAATTAAAAAAAATTACTAGGTAGTCAAGTGAGTTATGTCACAAAAATGTTCACTTAATGTTAAAAATATTACAAAACTTATATTACTTTTACATCATCCTCTAAAACTAGGCCAATTTCAACTCTCCACCAAGGTTCAATATGTATGTCACAAGGCACCTTAGGGAGTAAAATTTTAACATTTTTCTTTCCAAACAATCGACCTTTATTGGATCTGGATTTATTCATTAATTCTATGTATTCATTGCGGCCAATACCTAACAATCGAAGACCTACAACAAATAAATTAGAATGAATTATGAAAAACTAATATGATACTTACAGTCAGCAGCTGTAAAATTTGGTAGAGTATCATAGCTTCTCTCTGCTTGAATAAGCTTCTCTACTACAGAAATATAATAATTGAAAGGTGTAATTCTTAGACCTTTGACAATCATATCTGCCAAATGGTATGGGTACAAGATCAATCGTTCTCTGCTATAGGCTATAATGCGCTCATAATATCTTTTTTCATTCTTAAAAATATGGCGAACTGAAAACATAAACAGAAAGCAGCATAAGTATTATCATTACTTTCATTTGAAATGAATAAAAATTGCTGGGTTAAAGATTTGAAGAAAAATTCTCAGTGATCTTAATTTTAATAAAAGCAATCATGATCATCTTACTCTTTTCTAGAATAAATTTTTATAGAATGGCAGAAGAGCTAACTGTCGAGTTTAAAAGCAGTAAGAAATAATGGGACTGCTACAATTGAAAAGGGATTTATTTAAATCAAAGTTCTTATTGGAACCTATATGCAATCTTTCGTTTAGCTATCCTGAAAGAGAACTATAATTTTAAAGTTTTTAGTTTACACATTGCATTGTACTTGATACTATTCTTTAATTTTTAAAGAGCGTTAAACATTGTTATGACATTAATGAAAACAATGAAATACCTAAATTTCCTCGGTATCTAAGTTGGTTCCTTATACTAAATGAGGTAACATATTTATCGTAGTCCCTAGACGAATTTCCAAGTATCTAAAACAGCCCCAAAAACATATGATAAGTATTAAGTAAGTGTTTATTGTGACATAGATTAATGTAACCTGTTTAATGTGTGTTGGTAACTGCGCCCAAGGGACTTTCTTGCGAATATTATCTTCAATTTCAAGATTCATGGTATCTTTCAAGCAAAATACATTGAAAACAAGAAATCGTTTCGTCTTAAATCAACTAAGCTTAAAAATAATAATAAGATAACCCTGACATCACATCATCATAATAAAATGTTCTCGGTTCTTATCTTGTCAACGTCAATTGTCAAAACATAGTTGTCCCAATAATATAAAATATATGGTTGTTTCGTTGCCTGACAGTCTGTCATAGTTTATAAACATACATAATGATATGTTGTTCTGTGTCACTACACTTTCCCTTGTCAACCTGAATCACAAAAATGAAATTACGCTCATAAGGTACAATACATAGAACTATAATAGTTCAATAGGGTAATATAAATTGACGCTATTTTCAGGAATCTGGCACGATTTTTGTATTGTTGCCTAGTCTAGATCTTAAGTTTGTCTTAATTTTATAGAAACTTGTTGATTCTATATGGTTTTTTCTTTGTTTCACAATAAAAGTTGTTTCTCATTGTTGCAAGCTACAAAGTGAAAGTGGGGGCCATATTACCCGAATGTACCTTACTACATTAACAATATAACAATAGAAGTAGTGTTGGGATCACTCGAGTGAATAATAACCTATCATCCGGTTATTACAATAACCTGAATAATTCGGTTATAGAATCCAAGTATTCAAGTGATGAATAACCTATAGCATTTGGTGTTCGGTGATGAAAACAACGAGTAGCTGTTTGACAGAAACATTCACGGTGAACCAATAACAGAGAACCGAAAAGACCGGCGATCAGAACCTGATAGTTATTCATTTCTATGCACAATCACAATATTTCAGATGTGACTTTATTCAGATACTATGGTGGGAGTTCAACCGAATACGAAATACATTCTGCTATGTCAAAACATTATCTAATTAATATAAAATAAACATTATTTTTTTTTAAATCGGTATAATAATGAATTTCTAACAAGAATATTAAAAATATTAATAAAACAGAACGAGAAAGGAACAAAAACAAATTCTAATAATGCATAAAAATGAATTCGGACAGAATATAAAAATCTAAATAACTTTAAAACAAAACAAAACATAACTTCCAAAAATAAAGTGATTTACTTATAAATAAAGAATATACAAATAGTTAATAATAAAGCAATTAAAACATACCCGAATATATTTCTGTTCTTCATAAAATTATTTAGATCAAGAAAGTAGAAACCATAGAAGAACATAATGGCGAACAAATGCGCATATAATATTTGCATTGCATAATCTTAACGCGAATTGAATGCAGCACCGACATGCAACGAAACAATCCGATTCCCTAGCGAGTCTAAAGAACTCAAGTGATCGTCATTCAAGTGAAATCACCCGGTTTTTCATATCACTTGAATACTCAGTAGTCGGTTATTGAAAGAAATCGGTTATTCCCAACACTAAATAGAAGCACAAATTTAATTTCATATAATTTCTGTATGTGTAGCCCTCTTCACAGAAAATACATTGATCGCGCACAAACAAACAAAAGTTGTTCGCGACGAATTCTTTTCCTGTAACTACATCGGTCGGATCGCTAGCAAACGTTTGCGAATGATCGTGGAGTCGTGATTAAACATAGCATATTGAACTTGAATAAAATAACTATTAAAAGTTCGATTTTCACTAGATTAATAAACAAATGTGACTATAGTTTCGCTAACCCTATATAATTGCATACTTACAGATTTTCCGTTTGCTACCAGCTTATTGTTTAATCCCTCAACGCGTTAAACCCAATTAGGTAAAATTCACATAACTATCTATCCGGAGATTATCATTAAACTTATATATTAGTTAGATCTTTTGTAGCAAGTTGTACTTATTTGTTTGAAGAAGCTACTGTTAGCGAAACTTATAGTCACATTTATCTATTACTAATGAAAATCGAACTTTTAAGTTATTTTATTTAAGTTTTGAATGGATTTTCATCACGTAATGGCTAATTCTATTCAATTCCTAGCATGCTAGACATACTATGGATTAACGTCTCGCCAACAAATACATATCAAGTTAGATCGAGCGGTGTATATAGCAATAGCAACTGCTATTTTGAACCACTTATTTGAGTTTTGAGATAGAAATAGCAGTACTCTAGCAGTTGGTATTATGATTATGGTATTTCTATGTAGAAATAACAGTTTTCCCCATCTCTAGTTAAAATACTGGTCTGTTGTTAGTTAAGGCGCTGACACGCGCCTCATAAATCACAAACATTTTGTTATTCACTAAAAATTGAAGACATAGATAACTCTTGGTAGTAGAGTTATCTATGGTTAAAGAGCTGAGGGCACTAAGTAGTCATCATAAGAATGAGTTAATTGGAAATCTAAATGTGTCTGTTTAAATACTATTTGGAATTAATAGGGTGTATAAGAAGAGATTACCCTAAGTTGAATTCATCAAATTGTTTTTCGCTTATACATTTCCATCTCTTCTAAATTACATTATTTGACATTAGTGTTTCAAGAGTAAAAAACGTTCCAGAGCAATAATGTGAACTGCATTTGAAATACGTTCGGCTAACGCTGATTTTTGACCATTTTTTTTCCTTGTATATAAAATGTTCTTTATACCGGGGTAGAATATTCTAATGGCCCACATAGCATTTTGCACGACTCACAATCGATTTTGTAAATACCTAATTTGTCGAAGTCGGAATCTTCATCAAAGAAACGGTTTTTTAGTTTATTCTTACATCTATAAACGATTTGTATTGCAAATTTTGAAAACAAATTATAGAATTTATAAATTACTTATAATCCTTCAATAATTAATGAATAAACGACAATTTTATTTCAAAAATCTGATGTAAGGTCAGTCAGCAGAATGGGAGTAGGGAAATAAACATAAGAATAATTATTGTAGGGTTATATTATATCAAAAACGAAAGTCATACATAGTATACATAAATATATAAATGTATTGTTCATTAAAGCAGATCAGGCTTACTTTTCGGATTATTTATTCTACTTATTGAACTATAATAAATAACATTAATAAATAATTAAAGCAAAAAAGTTCAGATAATGCGAGTATGTAATACAAAACCCAATAGTTTTCCCAGGTTCAATAAGTACCAAAAGCCCTTAATATATGTTGTGACGAATAAAAATAGTAAATAAGATGTATTTGATACAGATAGGTATATAGGAATGCAGATAGTCATAAATATAGAATAAGCATCAGTCCAACCGTTTAAATTCGGATATTTTGTATCCCCGTATAACGCCCCTAGTTATGTTTCAGGGTATAAATTTGAATTCAGGGAAGGTGAATAGTGTTTTTTTACAACTGACATTGAGCTCATCTTATGAGCATCTTGTTTCTAATTTTCTCATTTAACAACATCAGATAAGCGAAACAAAATAGGTAATAAGTTTCTTCTAACAATATTTTGGGAATCAAACTTGATTTAAGACCAAATTATGCACCAAATACCAATTTCTATCTTCAGAGATACCTAACGAAGATATTTTATAAGAACACTGTAAACTTTATATATAATTCATCATCAATGTATATATAATTAATGATATGTGGAATTTGAAAGATTATTCAAGATTGAAAATGGAATTTTCAAGCTTTCAATTCAATTGTGCAAGTTCAGGTGTCGTATTCTGGGAAATGAAGCATCAATTATGCAAGTCAATTATTAATAATAGTTTGAATAACCAAAAAAATATGAACAACTCTACAAATAAGTAATTATTTGGATACATTAATAAAGTTGATATTTTTTCATAAATTAATCATATCAGATGCTCAATATTATTAAACCTGACCCGATATAACTTGAATTGGGAGGAAGTTCCTTATGAATTAATAACTCATTATACATACTTAATTAACACAAATATGTGTTCTATTGAGATAATGATTTTCACCTGTGACCATCCTAACAAAAATCAGAAATTGAAATCATGACAAATTCCGAATTATCCAGAATGAAAAAACTATAAAAATTGACCAGTTTGACATTTAGATTTTGCAAGCCCTCTTGATTAATCTGGTATACAACCAAAAGATTTGGTATTTGGTGTTTATAGGGATGTAGGAACCGAAGCATTCATATAAGGATCTGGACATTACAAAAGCACTTAGTATTTCGAAGGATCTGACAGTTCTTGCTGGAACACCTGACTCCTTTATATCAGAGGATCCTTATTCCTTAGTGCCTACTATGATAGAAAATGGAATCTGAATTCAAAGAACTTAATTATCATTCTCGCTAGGCGCATTTACTGTTTAATATCTGCTGGTAAGGAATATGAAGGTCAAAACTATTCCATTTTCGTTGTTTTCTTGTCTCACCAATAGAATCAAAATGTCCTGATCAAATCACAATGGTTAGTAAGCCTGTCTGGTGAAACTTCGTCCACGTAATAAATAACATAGATTAGTGGTTACAGGTTGAAATCATGCGATGATTATTTCATATTACAATATAAAACATACGAGGGCAGCGCCAAAAATTCCCGGCCTTATATAAATCCGGATCTTGCAGCACTCCTGCACAAATTACCACAAAAATTGAGGAGAAAAGACATTTTAAACAGACCAGAGACGTGCGTTTGTTACACGACAATGCAGCAGTGCAAATTTGGCACTGTGGTTTTCAACAAATTCACCGCCCTTTGTATAGTCCAGATATGGCACCCAGTGACTATTACACCAGTTTGTGACGAAGAGATGAAGGCTGCACTTGGCACGTTTTGGAGACAATTGGTATTGGTATTGGTCGAGCTGGTAGCTGGCTTAATATAAAGTTCAGTGCACTTAGCCAGAGACACTTGAACACTATCCTCTGGTCCTAAGATCTGTTTTACGCTTAGATTCTTTGTCATCGGCCGTGATAATCCCCGAGCCTAGCCTTGCCCTTAAATCTACCTCATTTCAAAGCAGCGCTTTGGCAGTTCGGCAGTCGATGCTTCTTCATGCTGAGACATGTTGATCTCTCAGATGGTTCCGCAAGATGTGTATACCCCCGTTGTAGGCGATTCCAGCAAGGGTGTCTTGAGGACCATCCAAACTGGCCCCAGCTCTGGCCAATTTATCCGCTCTCTCATTCGCTTTCGAACATGAGGAACCCGGAATCCAGGTCAGGTTGAACCTGTTCCGACCAGCTAGCCTATTAAAGATCTCTTTGGTATCCCTGACAAGCTTCTAGGATACAGTCGAGCTTTTCACTACGTTGAGTGCCGCTCGACTGAACAGATCCAGATGGTCTCATTTATCTTACCATAGCCGAGTAGCTTCTCCGAACATCTGTAGATGGCAAGCATCTCGGCTTGGAAGTCTGTGTCGAGATCCCCCATTCGCACGGAGTACACTTCAATATATCTAGGACTGCAAAAGCCTGCTCCGACTCTTCTTTGTTCTAGACCCATCCGTATACCAAATTGTGCCGTGCGGCCATTTTCACATTCCTTCCTTGACGGGATGACGACCCTGAAATGCTGCTCCACGAACCACAGGGCTTTGATTCTGTCCTGCGGTTATACTCGCCCCCTGAATAGACGGGCTTTGTCTGCATTCTATCTATTTAGTGAGCCATTGCAGCTAAGCCTGTAGACCGCCATCATTGCGAGATTCCTCGTCGTCATTGATAGGGGTGGCATGCCCAGCAAGGCCCTCAATGCTGCTTTTGAAGACAAACCACAGGAATATTTTTTCAGGTGGGATAATATTGAAAAATAAAATTTAACTGTGAGTCTAAGCCGTTTCTTTCATAGTAAGGCCGAAAATGTTTAGCGTTGTGTACAACACAGTTGAACGTTGCCAATTTCATTTTATTCTACATCTTATAATTAAACAGAAAAGAGGTATCACAGTTTTTTGTTAATTTATAAACTGAGCATCTAAATGCAATTTACTGATTCTGTCTTCATAACTCAAGTCGAAATTAGGAAATGTTACTTACGAAATAGGTTAATCAGAATTCCAGGTTCAGTCTTCTCCATTCACATAGCGTCAGTCTCAAATTGGGAAAAAAATAAATCACATCCATATTTTTGAAAATGATGAATATCTATCAATAATGAAAATAGCACATAAAATAGTCGCTATCGGAAATGACTTGTAGAAAAGGTTACGTTTGTATAATCTACTACTTGTAAATGCAAAAAAAGTTCAATCACTTGTCAAGGAATCGAAAGAAAGTAATTGTATGTTCATACCAGAAATTGATGCTAATTGTCACTCATTTAGCAAAAATAGAAATAGATATAAATCGCTATTTCTATAATACGCATGGCTAGTATACTGTTTGTTACAAGAGATATGTGGATTTAGGAAGAAGGCTTTCATTGCAACTTTCGAAAGCATGGAACTTTCTTGTACTTTTGAAACATTGGAAATACAAATGCAAATATTGAATACTGAGGAAAACATTCCAACACTCATGAAATTTTGCACATCAAATTGAACTCGGTACCTTTTATTTTCTTTGCTAGACCACCAGATCAAGTTTCCAATCATTTCTATTTAATAATATAATGTATTATTGGATAATAACTAAAGAAAATTTCCTACAGATTCACTTCGAAACTATTATCTGCCAACTAGTCTTTATTACCTGACAAATAGAAGATATTCTTTAAGATCATAAAATATACGGTTTAATATTTTTACTTCCCTCACTATATGTAGTATATAGTGTAAGGGAAGTATTGAAATCGTACGAAAATTTATTTTCCAGATTTTTTCGGATATATAAGTTTTGCGTTTCTGAATCGATTAAGACTATTTTTAGCATGGTGTTTGCTGTGAGTAAAAACTATAGACCTTCTAGTACATGGACTTTGCCTCCGTCTTGGATCAGTCACACTTTTCTAATGTTTTAGCCACACTATGTCGCACTGAACTGTAACGAAGTGCCCTCGTTACTTATAAATTACTGTACTCCTCTGGTTAAAACGAAATAACACCGACAAGGTTGAGATTCTAACGCATCAAAGTTTTGTACATCCTATGTAGAAAAAGTTGAATTTACTAGGAGATAAGGAAGTTCTTATTCAATTCACCGCTGACTGCCAGAATCTCAGACCACCTCTGACGTTTTATTTCTTTTGGCCCAAAACCAGTATAAAAGGAGAACCGATTTCACACGAAAGGGAGTGAAGAATCAGTCGTCCGACCGTCACTACGATTCAGATATATTATTACCGACTGTTTAATTAATTCAACTCCGTTAATTTCCGGGAATTTATTTTTATTTTTCATTATAAGCTCCGTCCGCGCTCCGTAGGATCCACTCGTATACTTTGATCAAGTCCGAAGGTAAATATCGTAGAACTAACTCCAGTAGTAACTTCAAATACCGAAAACCAAATAATTTATTATTTGTGTTGAGGAAAAATACATCACATTCCTTCCGACTGACTGTACCGAAAACCGAATAATTTATTATCATTTGTGTTGAGGAAAACCAGACCGTTTGCCTACAGGATTTCAAATACCGAAAACCCAATAATTTATTATTTGCGTTGAGGACTTGGCCCGATTATTAAAGAACTCGAATATTATTAGCGAACACGTAAATTTCCACGATTCGAAATAAATAAAACCACCTGTGTCAACAGTGCCCTAGATACTGACGAACTATTAACTTATTTCTGCTAGTTTCTTATTACGGGTCAACGTTCCAAACGTACATCACTTGGCGTTAAGTTTTTTTCGAAGACCATCTGTTCGAAAACAACTGTATCACGCGAATAGATATTCTAATACTTCCGATTGTTTAATTTTGCAAACTATCCCGACTAGGTCAAATACTTGACTTAATTTTTTAAATTGATTTTATGAAAATGTTGTTCATTTAGACTAGGTGTAAATATTTATTTTCTTTTGTACATATATTTTCTATAATCAATCATTTCCCTTAATAAACTGTATATATAAACATCTGCGTTTTACTGATGAGGAATCAATCAATTCATATCTGTCAAAAGTTCATTCAACGGGAAATATACAACCCTGGAGCACGCATCCCGGAAGTGACCCCTTTCAAATTTTTCGTTCAACAAGAAAACTTACCTTTCCCCAGGTAAGGCGGTCACAGAACAAGCAGTCAGCGACAATGGTCTACTAGAAGGTCGATGCGTTAATCACTCTAAAGTCGCCCTATACAGTTCAGGAGCTTAGGTAGATCGCAGCACTGATGTAACTGACTCGAGCAATTACCTCAAATGTCACAATATCATGCATGTTTACACTTCATAACCTAGTTGTGTTAGACTGGGCTGCTACGTTTATAAAAATTAAAAAAAAACTAAACAGTCAAAAATTTAACAAACTAATCAGCGATAACCTTACCACTTAGAGTTTCGAACTTACGCTGCTATAGCATGCAAAATTCTTACTGTCCGGTATTTGGCCCCCATACCACAACTAGATTGTGGAATGCAAACATACCACTCTGATACTTAGATAGAGCAGTCTATGTACTAGTAGGTCTATAGTAACACCTGCAGAGGATTGCGCCCTTCCTGTTGGTCATATGCATTTCAAATTTTGTAGATGGCTTCAAAGTGGTGGAAATATGAAGTACATTATTTTGAGCGCGTTAGACCGTTTCAAGTGGTTTGTTGACATTCACCAGTTTTTCAAATGGAATTAAAGTATTTCATTAATCCATAATGACAATAGTGTTTTTCTGGTTATAATTATAGATCCCACGCATATATTTAACTTGCAGAAGTGTCGGAAATTCCCATTTAAAGGCTCAAGTAAAGTCACATTCCATTTTATGCGTTAACCCTGTGGCACATTTTGAAAGTTCATGTGACAGCAGATGTCAGTATAAAACAAGGTTATACTATAGTGTGAATAATTTCAACCTGACAGTAGGTGTCAGAATAAAACTGTTATTGATAAAAATTATGTTGTAGCTGACTTTTGAGAAAATTTTGGATATCTAGGTATAGTTATTGCGAAACCAATTTCAGTAAAATATAGATGAAAATTTGTCCAGGAAACGTACCTGCATAAGAATGGTTCTACAGTTGTAAGTGATAGCAGAGAGAAGTTGCTTTTTTAAAAGACAAAAGAGCCAACTAGAGGCACACATTAAAGAATTATATATTTTTTTGGCAATGTTATAACCCTTTACAAATTGTTTTATGTTTGCTTTGAGTTTCAGGGATATTTTCCTTTTCAGTTACCAAAAATAAATACTCTCTGAATCTCATGATCATCTAGATTCTTTGGTATTCCAACTGCAAAAACATATGGCTATTTTTAGAGTTCATATTATTCCAAGCATATCAGTAATTTGGTTTTCATATTGCATTTGTATTTCTTGAATCAGCAAACATATTTACATACTTCATGTTCACCCCTCTTTACGTAATGAACGAATTGTTTTATATCGCACGAGAAACTTTCTTGTAAGAAATATAAACAACAAATTCTAACATGGACTATTCATTTTTTTGAATAGGAGGATTGAGAACAGGAATAACACAAGCACCTGCCCTGCCAGTCTTGAGTGATTCTAAGGGAGACCACTCATTTGTAACAGGATCGTATTGCTCCACAGTACATAAATACTGACTACCGTCATAGCCTCCTATGGCAACCAGAGAATCTCCGAAAGAACAGGCCGCTACAGCATCTCTCTTACTTGACATGGAAGCAATTGTTGTCCAAGTGTCTGCAACTGTGAAATTGAAGGATGCTAATTATATAAAATACAATATTATTCCTATTCAGGGCGTCCATATAGGGCGCTATATTGTTCAATGATTTTTTATTAATCTCAAAATAACGGTTTACTCACATAGAGATCTTATAGTATAGAGGAGTGAAGCCCCTATATAGCCTATGTATTAGTTGGGTACCATGTTCGATCTTACGCGATGAGTTATACGTACCCCACTCTGCGGTATTTTAACTCGTTCCCCTTACTCACCTCCAACCGCGCGCTTAGATGACCGCGTGTAATAGCATAATAGTTAAAAGGTAACGCTAGAAAGTCACCTCATGTCCGCGGAGTGGGGATCGGATAACATTTTGAAACCTTCTCGCGTTATAACGGGGCTTTCCTCTATACTATATGATCTTTATGTTTACTCAGCATAATTTGATTATTAGAGGTTATCTGTTGCTATTCGCGTGGGTTACAAAGTCAACCAATATTGATCACTGTTGAAGGAAAATTTTTAGCCGTACCTTCTAGATATTTGAAAAACATTCCAAAAAAGCATATACAAAAAAAAACTATTTCTGTGCGTAATATATGGAGAGATCTGAAATTACTTAGAAAATAATCATGGATGGAGAAGTATGGTCACATAGTACAGTTATGAACTAAATCACCAATTAACAGTTCGTACATTAAGACACTAGTAGATTTAGTTTCATATGTATATAATAGATACTAGCTTCCGTATAAATTAAACGTATTTTAGTTTGTTTTAGTCTCAAAGCAATTGGCCTGTAGATATTTTAGCAAAAACGTTCGAAGATGATGGGTGGGCATTCGGTGTTGCGCGATATTGATCATATATCTGTTTTTGCTTGAAAAATGAAAACACCACAGCTGATTGCAGTACAAAACGCTGACGTCAGTGATAATGTATGGATGAAATTATGGAGATTGGTTTAGGGATGTGGAGTTTCTTCTTCATACCTTCTGCACAATGGGCTTTGTATAATCCCTATGTAATTAGTCCTACCGTTTTACATATTTTTGATCTACTCATTACGAGTATTCCTTCAGATTCATGAGGATGGACCACACTGATAAATAATCTAGCGTGCTGTATGCATTTCTTTGTGCTCCTTTATGTGCGCCTTCGCCATCTTATATGCTATGCCGCAGATGGGTTCCTGCTCCACAAAGGCCACCTTTGCCCCTTTCTTTGCCATTTCATTAGTCTTAATGTTATCCTGGACACCTCGGTGTGCTGGGACCCATATGAATCACGTTGTTGCTAGTTGCGGGGGGTTCTAATGTTTTGACGCATTCCACATCTAGGGTAGACTACATTATCGTTATGTCAAACGCCGTTAGAGCTTAAAGGCTGTCCGTTAATTTAAAGTGAAAGATAGTACTGCAGTTAAAGGTTAAATATCCTCTCCATCATGGTTTCGGCAAACTTTATAGTGGCGAATGTTTCTGTATATGCCAGCGCCTGACCGGTTGAACCAGATTGTTCGATTTAACGATTAGAGGTAGGCTTCCCTTTTGGGGAAGATTATTTCGAAGCTTTTGTTGTGATTTGACCACATAGCTAGTATTGGATCTATGTTTATTCTTTCGAATACTTCAGTGAGTGGACCTTCCAGAGATATTCTGTGTTTGTTGATAGTTATCTTATAAACTACTGCCTTGCCCCCTGCATGTAGCACTAAATGGAGAGGTGGGAGTCCCAGTAAGGTTTCGATGGCCGTTGTGAGTGTGGTGCTCATAGCCCCGGTCAAAGCTTGCCTATCATCCTTTGCGATTTTGAAGACTTCGTTCAAACATGTTTTTGTTTGGTTTTATGCCACCAAGGAAGTGCTACGTATGTGACTATGGGTATTATCACCGTGATGTACAACCATTGCATCATATTTGGTTTCAGTCCCCAGGTTTTTCCAACCATTCTGCGGCCTATATTGCCCCATGTTTTCGTTATGGTGATGTCCAGGTGGTTGTTTATGATCAAGATTATACCTTGGTATTTGACCCCTTTCTCTATGTGTTTTGTACCGAATCAGCAGTTTAGTTTTTTTTACTTGCGTGTATGTATCTCTGGGATTACTAAAATATCTATTTTTAACACTATAATGTAATTGAATACTTAATAAACTGACTGTTCTATAAAGGTATCTAAACTGATCTGATAACAAGCAAAAATTTACTATTCAACTAAAATTTATTTAATTAACATCATTCAAAAAGTAGATGATTGTAATTGATATTAATGATAAATGAATAAGCAAGTCAAGTATTTTATTGATTCAATGATAATATTATGTTCATAATCAATAGACAAATTATTCATCATTTGAAACCATTAATAAGTTTTCATTAATATTTAAGATCAAAATAGTATATTTTTTCACGAAGAATATATGAAAGATAAATATTATATAATTGATGAAATACAATAAATTATTATTATACAGGATGTCCTCGAACTGCGTGGCCAAAATAAAACCGAAGATTCTTTGATTCGAAAAAAATTTGATGAGCCTTTTTACTTTTGCCTCAAGTGTCTTGTTTAGCCGGTAGAGGTCTTCAAAGTTGCAAAAATAATTTTGTTTTTTCGGTATAACTTGAGAACGTGATGAAGGACTTTCACAATATTTGGCAGGTGAGTTACTGTTAATAATAGCCGTTTTTGACAGTGGAGCACAGAGCCTTAGAGACCATAGAAATGGCTCAAACTTGAGGATGTAACGGGAAAAGTCTCCAGAACTTTTTTGTGGTCAATGTAATTCACTCTATATTTTTTACGTATATAGCTTATTTTGTTTGAAAAGTTTTTTTACTCTTAGAAGAAACTGAACGCAGACGGACAAGAAGGACGTTAGAGCTCGAAGAAGAGATACTGGAAGCGGTTGAAACTGAACCTAGGATAAGCACACGACGTTTGGGACTTCGTATTGGAGCCTCAACATAATTAGTTCATAATGTACTGAAAGAAGAACTGTTGTATCCCTATCATATTAAAACAGTTCAAGACTTATTGCCCATGGATCCAGGTCATCGGCTAGATTTCTGTCGGTTTATTGTGCAAAGACAAAACGCAAACCCCAATTTTTGTAAAAGAATTCTGTTCACGGACGAAGCTACTTTCACGAGATGTGGTCTTTTTAACCTCCATAATGAACATTTCTATGCTGATGAAAATCCTCATGAAACGGAAGTTACACATTTTCAGAATCAAACTAAAATCAATGTTTGGGTTGGAATTGTGGATAACTTTATTATTGGTCCTACCGTTATACCCGATCGATTGAACGGGGAGAGCTACTTGAACTTTTTGGAACAAAGGCTACCTGAACTGTTGAAGACTTGCCCTTACACATTCGTCGTGACCTTTGGTTTATGCATGATGGTGCACCTCCTCAATTCACATTAGCTGTGAGGCGACATTTGAATGCGGAATATCCAGATCGCTAGATAGGTAGAGGACACGATGCACCAGTGAACTGGCCGGCCCGCTCCCCTGATTTGACGCCCTGCGACTTCTTTCTATGGGGCGAAAGTTTATGCAGCTCCAGTAAACACACGGGAGAAATTGTTGCAACGAATTAATCATGAAGCGGATTTATTGAAGAATGATCCTGAAGTACTAGCCAGAGTTCAATTCAATTTCTTGAAACGAATTAATTTGTGTATTCAGGAAAATGGGCAACATTTCGAACAATTGATGCCTTAGCGATTTCACAAAAAGTTTTGTTGTTTCTTTTAATTTAGCATTTGTTTTTCCTAAATAATCACATCGTTTCCCCATTTCTATTGTTTTCATTATTCGTGTTTTACCAAGATATTAACCATTTCAGTTAGTGAAATTTTGAGCCATAATTTCATAAAATTTGTACGGAAAGCAAAGTAAAAACTGACAGTTTTGAGAATAAATTCTCCAAATGCCAAAATGACATTAGAAAAGCAGAGGCAACTAAGGTATTTTAATCAAGTAAAATTAGTAAGCCAAAATTGCAGAGACTCGAAAATTAATTTTTTCAAGCTAATCCGTTGATTTTATCAAAATTTTCTAGGAGTAAAAAAAGTTTTCAAATTAGATAAGCTATCTACATAAAAAATATCGGGTGAATTACATTGACCACAAAAAAGTTCTGGACACTTTTCCCGTTACATCCTCAAGTTTGAGCCATTTCTATGGTCTCGAAGGCTCTGTGCTCCACTCTCAAAAACGACTATTATTGACAGTAACTCACCTGCCAAATATTGTAAAAGTCCTTCATCACCTTCTCAAGTTATAGCGAAAAAAAATTATTTTAGCAACTTTGAAGCCCTCTACCGGCTAAACAAGACACTTAAGGCAAAAGTAAAAAGGCTCATCGAATTTTTTTCGAGTCAAAGAATCTTCGGTTCCATTTTGGCCACGCAGTTCGACGACACCCTGTATTATAATCAACGAACGTTACGTCGTGGTTCTTTTACGATCCCTTATCAATTTTAAAACGTTATTAAAATTAAGTTCCATTACTTAGAATCGTCCCTGCTTTGCACGACAGTAAAAAATTACCGGGAATAGGATAGCAAAAAAAAAAGACGTAGTTATCTGTTCCGCGACGTTTCAAACATATATTTTTAGGTCTTCTTCAGGCTAAAAATATGGTATATACATTAGAATTGGCACTAAATTAAAGTAATTGTGAATATTGTTATTACATGATATTATGAACTCTAATTTAGTGTGAGATGCCATTTCTTATGTGTATACCATATTTTTAGCCTGAAGGTCAAAAAATATATGGTCGAAACGTCGCTGAATAAATAACAACGTATTTTTTTGCTGTCCTATTTCCGAAAAATGTTTACTGTTGTATAAATTAACTCATAAATACTATATCATACCGAATATAAAAGTTTTGGATGCTTTGGCGAAAAAACAAATTCTTCTTGAATCTGAATTTAGAGAATTTCGTAATATTTGACATCACATTACTTCACATCAACTATAGTACAAATAGTTCCGTATGTCACGCTAATGTTGTACTTCGTTAAATGAATGTTAATTTAGTATTGAATATGAAATTCTACTTACTTGGATCGTATCGCTCGACGCAGTCAAATCGTGAAGCTGCCGGATTATTTGCAGGTGCATCTTGTCCCCCCATTGCATATAAGTAACCGTTGGCAACTGCTACTCCCACGCCACCTCTTCGTCTAGACAACGCGGCACACATGGTCCATTTGTTAGTATGGGGATCGTAACATTCTACTGTTCTCAAACAAGATGTACCATCTCTTCCTCCTACAGCATACAGTTTACCGTTCAAAACAGCTACACCCGCCGAACATCTCTGACTTTGCATAGGAGATACATAACTCCATGACCTAGCAGCTGGATCCCATCTGTGAAATGAAAGCGTTAATCAATTGGATCTAAGCAATGGATGTCTTGATATCGAAAATCTATTAATAAAGATTCAATTATAATTTTGGCGGAAAATTACCTTTCTACTGTATTTAAATAGCTCCAACCATCATGACCACCCACAGCATAAAGGGGTCCTTCTAATACTGCTACTCCTAGACCATGTCGATGAGTATTCATGGGTGAGAATTGCACCCAACTTCCAGATTCAAGATCTAAACATTCCATGGAATTTAATGTTTTCAGACCGTCTCTCCCACCAACAACCAACAACCTTCAAAAGGAATATTAGCATCACTTATATGTATGTATATATAGTAATGCTATAATCAGAATCATAATTTTCTAAAATAATATTACAATAGAGAATAGAGGTAAAGTATTGAAAATTTTGAAGAAGATTAATAACGCCGAATATAAACTCACTTATCTCCTATTATTGCTATACCAAATTGTAATCTCCTCCCACTCATATGGTACATAACACTCCACTCATTAGATCTAGGATCATAGCTTTCTATTGTGGTTGCTCCTTTGTTTTTATCCATACCACCAATGACAAGTAATTTTCCCAATGTTGCTTTTCGAGACTTTGTCCTCACATTTGTCATTTGCAACCTCCTTTCTGGTAATAAATGCCATTTAAATGCTTCCATAATGAGCTTCTGACATTCTGGATTACCACCAATCGCTGTTTCAACATGATCTGCTAAAAAAGCGGGACTGAGCAATGGCAACTTAACCAAAGACAAAAGTTGCCCGATTTTTGTCATCCGAGTTATAGGCTCATGATGCACCCAGCTCATAAGAGCATGAAAAATATTCTCCTCCGATCGGACATTGAGATCTTCATTCGACAACAGATTTGACATCTGTTCTAGAGTTAGTTGCAAAAATTCTTGATTTTGAATAACCTAGAATAAGAAATATTTACTAAAGTTAATTTCATGTTTATGAACAACTCCGTTCGCACAGTTTTTATTATGGCTTGTGAGATTTATTTCAGTTTTAAAACTAACTGCAAAATCGAAATATGTAAAAGAAATAAAAGGTGTTTATTTTTAGTTATAAGGATGAAAAAATTTATTGTTTATAACAAAGATAAGATCAAGAACGTTCCATATAGATTGCATAAGTGTTTTTAGAACATTGAAAAAGATTTCATTCGGAGATAGATCGACATGTGTCTGTACTATTCTTAGAACCTTTTGTCAATCAATCCATTGATATCAAAGCACATTTGAATTTCATTCAAGGATAACAAATATGTTTATTTATTTACCAATGTCGTTCTTATCAAATGCATGGTCAATGGATATCACAATAACCTTGTTTTGTTCAATCACCGATCAACATTCTTATCAATCATATAATACGACAAGATTATTACAAGGATTGTTATTCTAAATTGTAAGTAATTACTCTTCTGTTTTGAGGAATTTGTGGTTCATGAGATTTATTATATGGGAATAACTTTACAAGAACATTCCACCCAAAACATTACCCCAACCGCATTCCTCAAGTTGTACCACATCAAGTTTTGAATTGTAATATTTGAGAACTCAATTTTACAGGTAGCTTTAGTTGATAACTCTTACGCTTTGATAATGACACAGTGTGCTGAACCTTTGAATAAATTCTAAGGCTGAAACCATTGGTAGCATTACCTCTTCAAATTAAATCTACCGTGAGTTAAGTTTTATTTCTCCAACATTAGAAAGTTCTAAATGATTTTTCATTACGTAAACGCCGAAACCATAGATATAGGTTCGAAAAATGTGGGAGTTTTTGACTGGCAACTTTTCATGCTCTTAATTCTGATTGTAATAATGATAATTCTTATTCACTTTCTGAAAAACCATTTATTGCATCCAATCTCCGATACCAGTTTCCCCTTGACCGCTCTCCTATAACCATTTCATTTGACATAATGAGAAGCTTTGTGCCAACAGACCAGGCCGAATCTCACTGTTAGGTTGGTCTAAAATAGCGAAATATGTAATATATAAAAGTAAAACTTTATAAAGGTATGCATATTTATATATTTTCTTATTCCCTTCCTAGTAATTACATAGCCTTTGCTCTACTATCTGTGACCCCTGAAGTAATGGTGAAAGCAGTCAACACCAAGCTCATGCAATACCAAGACAGATCCAAAACCGTGAACAACGACCGGCTTTAGTTAGCAGAGAACAACAGGAGACTTGTCTGCGTAACATATGTATGGCAGACCATTAATATTATGGTAGCACTGAATATCTCCAAAGCATTTCACAGATTTTGGCACCAAGGCCTTGGGAAACTTCAGAAATATAGTTTGTCGCTCCAACTTCATCGTTCAATATGGAGTTTTCTCTTAGATCACTCTATATGGTGGGTGACAGAGTCTCCGCCGATACAATCGCTATCAAAGCTGGTGTTCCGCAGGAATTCCTCTTGGTACCAACTTTGTTTCTGCTCCATGTAAACGGTTTGTTGGAATTAACCTTTCTCGTCCACAGCTTTGCAGATGATAGTTAGTACCTTTCATAACTCTCTCTCTCTCTCTCTCTCTCTCTCTCTCTCTCTCTCTCTCTCTCTCTCTCTCTCTCTCTCTCTCATCTAGAGCCCATATATCATCCAACGAAGTCGAGGAACAAGACAGAGACAGGTCGATGCAATGAATGAAGATCTGGCCAGAATTTTGAAATGGGGATTTTATAATCTAGTAGAGTTTGATGCAACCAAAACTCAAGCTTATATTTCCTCCAGGAAGGCGGATACCTAAATCTACAATATGATGATGTCAGGTACAACTATCACTATGAAGTCCTCCATATCCATCGGTATCACCACCAACAGTGCCTCTCGTGGGACGATCTAGCGAGGATCAATGCTTCACAAAAACCTAGGTTTCTATCCCTTGCCAGGGGCTACTTTACACCCCAGTAGCTCCTCATAATCTATAAAGTACAGATTCGACCTGTCCTGAAGTACTGTTCAGATGTTTCGAGTTCAGCTCCCAAACATACGCTAACGCTCTTAGATTTTATTCAGAAGAGAGCTAATCATCTGATTGGTGATGCGACACCTTAGAATAAATAGTGATAGGAAGGAGCTATTGGCATAATCTTGGTGGACCAAGATGGGAACTGTATTCGCGGATCGATGTTTCCGTTGTTCAATGGCTTACTCCGCAAAAGAGTTTAGGTGCGCCATAAAATCACCGATGATAATTTTAGCAATTTACGTATATATTCTCGATTTCATCACGTATAAAAGATGATTCAATAGAAATGTGAAAGTAAGCCTATGGGTGAAGTTTTAATTACATTTCATTGACATTGACCAAATAATGAATAAAATGAGGAAAAATAATACTTACTGATGGAAAGTAATGGCAAAAGATTTATTTTTGCGTGTTTGTAAACATCCACATGCTGGCACAGCTGACCATATTCACAAATTTAAGTTATCAAACGCCAAAGCAAAAAACCATGATAGACGTAAACCGCTTTGAATGAGTCATACCTGGGGTGTGAATATCTCACTTCTGCGTCGATATTCTACGAACATTACAGGTTTGCCTCTCGCATAGTAAAAAAAATTCCTGAACGTAATCAAGCACTACTCTTGAAACCAGTAAATAGATTAAATAAGCAAGTATTGTGCCAGTATTCTAACGAACGTTGTATCTCTTCAGGAAAATAATTGTTAAATTAAAACCACTTTTCATTTTATGACCATAACGCGACGCATTTAGAGCGTAGTTGGTGAAATTTTTGACCCAGAATTGGTATTAATTATTTATCAAAAATCAACTGGAGTAAAACGCATCAAACGTAGAAAAAAGATTCAAATGTTTCTCAACCTTTAACTTTTCTTGGTAGGACTTCAAGGGGAAGGGGCAGTAACCTTTTTCTATTTATATATATTAAGTATTCATTAACATGTGTGCAAAATTTCGTCCTTCTAATAATTATTGCTTAGTTAAAGTGTTCAAGTCGCACAGGATATTCGTTCGTAATTGAGCATAATCAGCCAGTGGCGGCACATTATTAAGGAAATGATACTTTTCAACGAAAATCACTACATGTTGAAATGTTTTTAGGATTCGTGATTGAGCAAAATATGATGAGTAGTGGAGCATTTTTGGGAGGTTAAAATATTCTAATATACGTGGCAAATTCAAATAAAATCAAAACGTCATCCTAAAACTATAACTTCTGATAAATGTTGATCTAATTACTGACAGTTAATCTAGTGGAAATAATGGAACTCATATTTTGAAGTACTTATGATAGAAAGCATTATGACAATTACATTGGAAGCAATTCCTAACACTTACATGCATGAAATGTTGGCTTGTGAAAGACTTCGATTTTTCTAACAGACTGCTACAGGATTGATGTTCTGCAAACACAGCAATGCCCAAACAATTACTGGGGTGTAATTGTAATGCTAAAAATCTGGAACAAGCTTCAACAACTTCATGAAGTTGCATTAGGCACGCTGTAGCAAGTAAAGTTTCCACATTATCTTCTCTTATTTCTATGGTTCCCGTGTAGCAATAGTTGATTACGGCTTGGAGTACATCTCCACTTACTTCGCCCAAAGTTATTTCCGATTGTTCAGATTCCCTAAGGTTTCCAGTAAACATTGCCGAGAAATATTCACTAGCTGCAGACAAAACCAATCTGCAAGAAAAAGTTTAATTCCACACAAATTTGGGTTTGTAAAAAATATCTGAGCTACTGAAGGAAAATTTAAATATTGTTGAAAATGTATAATAATAATAAGAAATATTACAAATTTGTCGAAGAATCTGAAACAACATCAATTCAATATGCAGACATGAAGCAGGTTGTTCCATTTGACATCAATAGAATGGATGTTAGCGAAATAATTCTTCTTCTTTTGTTGTACTTGGTAATTTTACTATCTCGACATTTCAGAAAATATTAAATTGCGTAGGAAAACGCTGACAATATGATGATGATGGAGATATTTTTATCAATGAGTTGATGCTTGTAATAGTCCAGTCAAAAGTGTAATCCTACAGCCGCATTATCTCAGATACTATTGCCAGCATGCCTCCACACTCAAAGACAGCTGATGTGCGGTCTATAAAATGTTAGTAATGACTATTTTATTCGCTTTTGACTGAGCTACTGACATTTTCTGAAGCTGAGGATAATCCTCTCGGTAATCGTAATCCCTCATTTGCATTACTAATACCTAATAGTATTTAAGCAGGCACATTTTGTTTATTTGATGATGGCTACTCGGTAGCTGAAAAGTCCTTAGTACTTTAATACTATTTTTAGTGGATAAGGGTGATTATTTCGTATTTATTATAGTGTACACAGTTGTGTAGATGCTTTAGAGTGGACGTTGAAAAACAGGTTTCACATTTGCAAATCACTTTTTCAATAATAAACATTCCTTCCCTGAAATAGACAGTTTGATAAAGGCTTGAAACTAAATTTACTGGAGTCTCCAGAAAAGTACAAACATGAAAACAATAATTTACTCCTCAATGTTCACAGACACCTGCTTCATTGGTATTACTTAATGCTCTTTAAGGTTATTATTCAACGAACTCTTAGTCTTGGTTTTTACTACACTATGTTGTTACTCATTATTACGATACTTATAATAACCCAGTATCTAATCTTATATTGTTAATTCTCTAAGTTTATGAATGACCACGGTAATCTATTGTTTACCCATAAGTATTTATAGCCGAAGTTCTGTATTTATATTGTACAATTAATCACTACTATGTTGTTATAACTTTTATTTCGAAATTGAAACTTCCGTTATTCGGTAGACAAAAGATTACGGTGGTCATTCATAATTAAAGGATTACTACATTACTACATCTACATGATTTTTAGAACTCGCTTAATAGCTAATTTGATTCGCTCAAATTCACTGTAGAAATAGAAAGCAATAACTAGCTTCTTTTTGTGACATTAACATTATCAAAGAGGCTCACCATTTGGAATTAAATTTTCCTTTGAGCCAGAAAAATTATAACAACGAAGTTCTAAAACTTCAGCAAATGCCGGCGGACAATGGTTACGACAAATCTTTGATAAACAAGACAATTTAGAGGGATTACTTTCAAATAATTCAATGAGATTCAAAATCATCCTTCGATAATTTCCATAACTTGTTTTCCAAATTTGCAATAACAAGCTCACAAACCGTATAGACAATACCTTTGATAAAGTTTCCGATTTCGACAAATCTTGTATTTCCAAAATTGATTGAGTTGTGTTCAAACTGCTATATTGGTCAAACTAGAAGGAACACTCAACTCATCACAATGAAACTTTGCCCATACAAAGAAAAATAATAGTGAGAAATAAGATTTAGCATATTTTAAATACAGATTCAGACTACTCCAGACAATTTCTCTAGAAAGTTTATCACTTTTAAAACGCAGTACGGGCATTACCAAGATAATAGAAAGGATTGAAATTTATAAGGGAAAAAGCAATTCATTAAATACAGATGGAACCAGCTGAGTGTAATCCCCTCGGTAATCCCTTATTTGAATTATTAATCCCAAATACTATCTACAGGTATCTTTTCTTTTCTAATTCTGTTTACTCTGATGGTAGCTGAAAGGTCCTTAGTACTTTAATAGTATTTTTAGTGGATAAGGTTGATTATTTCGTACTTATTAGCGACAACTTCTTTGTCTATACTCCGCTGATCAAAAATAATTTTCATCTTTAGTATAATAGAAACAAAAATATACTTGATTATAAAAATACAAAATCAAATACATCTGAGTACTCTTAATATTAAATAATTCTTCTTTCTGGTTAACATTGAACTACTAAGAATATATTCATGAAATGAAGAAAAATGTTCAAATACTTTTATTTATCATAAATTGTTCAAATCCATTTTTTTTAAGTTAAACCCAAATAATTTGATCTAGAACTGTTTTTGCAAATACTAGAATACCAGGAACTATTCACACAAATACGGATAACTTGTTTTCTTCATAATCGCGTATGCTTATCTAACAAATTCCGCCGGTGAAAGGTTGAATTATTTGATTGACACTCCTTGAATCAAGGGTCATGATCATCAAAATCTATCGATGTTGAAACTAGATACGTCACGTGTATCTATTTTTTGCCTGAAATACATGAATCAATAATAATATATATAATTATGAAACATTTGGTAAAGTTTGATATTTGATAATAATGTTTCCACAAACAATTCTCAAAGCACAATTACTAGTATATATATATTTACAGAGATGTAGAGAGAAATGGTAGGGTATTTGCGTTAATAATCCTAGAACATATTGTCTTTGGGAAGAAACAAATTTTACTGTCAACTGCGAGTTAAACTTAGTAGAGGACAACTCCTGATTATACTCAAGTCATTATTAATCACTTCATTTTTATTTCCCTTCATATAAATGGCTTCCAGATTAATCAAGAATTTACTTGAGCCCAGTTTTAAAAGTGACAAACAATTCTTAGAAATACCATGACCCTTCTTTAGAACATAACTGTTTATTTTTTTTAGGTTGTTTTATCTAATATATTAAAAATATTCTTTATATCTTATTGGTAATATTTCTTCTTGTTTGTCCTAGATAACTATTATTACAGCAATGATATTTAATTTTATATTATATATACCTGTATTCTCTTTTCGAATCCGTATTTCCTAATAACATTTTAAATTTATCAATACATTTATACCTAAACGGGTTTTATGTTGAAACGTATTATGCAAAATACTGATTTGAAACTTTTGAACAATTTTTTGTTATTCTCTGGAATACTAAAGTAGTATTTTGTTTGAGAGATCTTTTGTTGTTGAGAAATTGTTTGTTTATTCAATAAAATTTCTTATATATTCATTTTGTCATATCATTCTTCAGTTAATGCGTATGCAAGAGTCTGTAAATTAAATTATTAAAAGGTACAATTTTATTATTCCATTGAACACCTATCTGAATCAATAGATTTATAATTATTTGTTTCTGTCGCTATCTGATGTATAAGTAAATCAAAATATAAAATACAAAAGGTAGTTGATTATTTTCCTATAACTGAAACTTAATCAGTAACAAAGTAGTGAATATTAAATTATATTTTGGAGCTAAGAAGCAAAAAATAATAATTACATTCTTACCCAATAAATCTACTACCATTTTAAGACAAACAGCAAGGTTCTTTATTTAAAATTTCTCAATAATGAAGAAATTAAGTAAGCCTCCAACACATTTCTAGCAAGCCATTCTTGACTGTTGCTTTTCAATATTAATCTGAATGAACATTATTCTCTGTCTTTCAAATAAACCTTTTGCTATGTGTAATATGGAAGTATCTTTTAAATGTTTTCTGATTATTCAACTCACCTATGTGCTTGAACCCTCTTTCCATTGTTTCCTGCAATAAGGGTCACATCACATAATTTACCAGCCAACAAGTAATTCTGCATACACGATAAACTATGTTCAGCATGGCCTATGCTTCGAAAAGGTTCTTCTTGCGAAATTGTTGAGCCAGATGAAAATAATGAAAATCTACTGAAATCTCTGGGCAAATTTACACTTTCAATACTGGTTGTAGCAGAATCTTTACTAGGACTTCCCAGGCTCCCAGATAAAGACATGTTGGCCATATATAAATGATTTAATATTTCAATATTTTTCTTTATTTTCGACTGTAGTCACACTGAAATGTCAAAACCAACTAAATTCACTTCATCTCTTCTATTATTATCACCAACAAGAATAAACAATTCTTTTATTCATGGGAATTATATTCCAATACAACATACTACATGAAATTAATGAGAGTTCAAAAAAATGCCGACAGCAACAACATATATATATGCACAAAAGTTTTTGTTGACATGTTGACATTGACAATCGATGATCGGGGAAATCGGGAAATATTAAGCAATGACGTAAGACCATAGATCTATTGAACTAATCGAAAAATAGATCTATGAATATTAATCATTACAGGCGCGTTCTATTTGCACTATCTCTCAGTTTAACTCAAAGAGTTCTATATATAGAGTAGACAACTAAGCCTTTTACTGGTATGTTAACGGTTATTCTGTCCTTCTCCCACATGTACTGTGCTCTCACTCGCACGATGTGCGCGCCTTATACTTATTCTTGTATTCTTATACTCTTTGTGATAGAAGTGGGGACCGTGTGAGTGAGAGCGCACTAACATGTGCGAGAAGGACAGAATGTTCGACTAGTTACCAGCGCTTTCCTATGCTTAACACACTTCTTGTCTACTCTATATATAGAACTCTTTGGTTTAACTCATTTCACCTCGGCACGTATATAAAGTTATTCGTGAACAGCTGACTGAGCCGAAGTGAGGAATTTACCGCCATCCACAGAACTCGTGCAAAAGCACGACAGCACATAATGACGTGAAGTGATTACAGATCAGTAATCAATCTTAAGTTGTAAACACAAGGAATACCTGCGTTTTCAGAAACAAATTACGAAACTGTGCATTGTGCCAAAATGCAAAACGTGCAACAAAAGTGTAAAGCAAAAAACTTCTGTTTTTAAAGCCGAAAGATGCAGAAATGCGAAAAAAATGGATGCTTGCGATTCCGGATAGAAATCGTTTTAACCAAGTCTTTTATGTGTGCGAGCATGTATAACGAAAAAGGGGAAGTTATTTTTAAGGTGAGTAATACATTTTGACAAGAGTAACAGTTCTATTCCTCTCTCAAATCAGAATACTTAGTAACACTGCTTCCGATTCCGGAAAGAAATCGTTTTACCACTTCGAGATCCAAGCGCTAGCTAGTGGCTGAGCGAGGGACTACGAGTTTGGCGACGCGTAAGAGACGCATGTCAAACATACGAGTCCCCAGACCTGTATGTACGACCGTGCTATAGGTTATTCTAGAATTCTTGATCTGACCATATATCTTAAATTAGAACTTTGTAATGACTAATAAATAATAAAAATAATTGAGTAATCCCGCGAGGTCTTTTCCAACATTTTTTATTTCTTATAAGCTGCTGCCGACTATCATTTGCGTCGATTTCACATTTTGACATCTATCTGAGGATTGTAAAATTGTATGTTCCATTCATAGATTAGATATTATATATTTAGCGAAGAAGTCTGTGATTCTTTGATGAAGACAGGAGTAGAAGAAACAGAACAATCCAAGACCTAGATCATCATTTATCTAAGAGTAGAACATATTTACCGGTAGCGGTAGTAGAGTTTATCTATGGAGTAGAATCAGCGACATGGATTGCGGGGATTCTGTGTGTCTTCTATGATTGGTAGATTGATTGAAAACAAAATGAAAAACACAATAAATAGCAAAACATTCAACATTGTGAATGTGAAAAATATAAATCTGCATTATAGTTGTCTTCATGTAATGTAGCTTAAATTATTTAGGGAATTGGAAATAATTGATAATATTCATTTCAAAATGAAATGTTTATTAATATTTGATCATTTAAATGATATTATATTTACGAAATTTGACCTAAAATTCAAAGAACATATCATTGAAATAGCTACATCAGAAGGTTTAATAAATGATTTGGAGGTAAGAAGCTTGGTTTCAATTCTTGCTCAAATATTACGTAATAATATATTTCTTTCTTGGAAAATAGGATTTGTATAACAGCTTTACATGGTGTTGATTCAACAGCTTCAAATTTAAATATGAGAAAGTATTAAAGTAAATAAAGTATTATATACTATATTATCGACTATAAATTTCAATAGGCAGTATTAATTTGATGAAGAAATTATTTATCTTCTGCTTGTGAGTGATTTTTGTTAAAATGAAAATACTGAATATGGAGAATAATTTATTTAAAATTGTTTATTTTCATTAATTGTAGATGTCAATATACCCATGACTATAGTAAATTTCTAAAAGTAAGGTTTTCTATATACAAAGATCCTTTCCAAATATATCGAAGTTTCTATGTTTGTAGTGTCTACTACCATGGAAGGACTTTTCTATCAGATGATTTCAAATTTTCTTTCAAGGCAATGTAGTGAATCCAACATGTAATTTTGGTAGCACATTAAAAATGTATGATCATAATAACTAAAGCCTAATTTACATTTCTGAAATTGATAGGTATGGGTGTAAGCAAAGCTTGTTATCAAACTGATGAAGTGTTGAAACTTCATTCACAGTTGACTTTATCAAACATCAAAATTGTGATAACTTGCATGATGCTACAAATTAAGTAGCTAAAATAATTTGCTATTCTGCATCAAAATTTCAAGTGGGAGGAAGGAAGCAAAGATATGCAACATACTCATAATTGGTTTGAATTATTTTTACAGAATGAAGTGAACTCTGAAATAGATGAAAATATCATAGTTCACTTGTTTTCCCCAATCATTACTTCACAAAGAATCATGACATGCCAGTTCGGTAACTCGTACACATCCATACAATGTTATGGTGGCTTAAACCTCTGCTTTGATGAGGTAATATACAAATTCGATGTAATTCAGATTGTAATTTGTTATGTTCATTTGTTATAGTATATGGGTTATTTATTTGTGAGTATAGAAGAAGAAAAAGTTCAAATGATAAAGAAGTTTATTACAGTTTGTGTGGCTATGGTTAGATATTTATGTGGTCCAGATGTTTATCAGTGAGTTCATAGTTCCCTTGTTGATATTACATATGTCATTCATTACTTTTTGTTTGTGGTATATTAAAAAATTATAAGAAATTGTTTTCATCAATTGAAATTCTAAAGTAAATATTTATAATCAATATGAAGTAATTATATTTATAGAATAATAGACTTTTACTTTGTTTTTTATCACTTACTTTATAGAACACTATAGTCACAATAGTGTTGTGTAATATAAGTGTACAAACAAAGTAAACCGTGTTTTATTCTATCAATATGATAAATTATCACAAAATAACGGCTTCCACCATTGAAGATTTGTGTAATTATATTTTTATTTGCACCTTCTAGTTAATATTTGGATTATCTCAAAGGAATTTAATTGAATTTGGTGAACTCTGATATCAATTAATTAAAACATTACACTCGAACACAAAAGTATTATTCAGAATTTTTTAAATTGAAATCGTTATTTTTTCCTCAGGTTAAAATCAAACAGCAGAAATGCCAACATATTATCAGAATTGATAGATAATTTTGAATATTTACGAGCAAATGAGCAATCTATCCTAGTGGAAGCAGTAGAACAGCTTGTTGTGAACTCTAATTTGAATGCATCTGTTCTTCAAACTCTACGGGAATCTGTTGATGGTTTGATACCCCAAATTGAATGTGCAAAAGTTCATGCATTAGTTATGGTAGAAAATAAATTTTTATGTTTATATTCTAGGTAAGTGGAATTATATTATAAGATTTTTCATATCCCATAAACTCAATATAACTAAGAACACATTTTAACAACAATTAGATTAACTATGTTAAAATTGAGTACATATAAAGTTTGAAATTTATAAAATACTTTTTATTGATAATTGAAGTTGAGCCACATAAAAATAGCAAGAGAGTTTTTGAATATGAAGTAATTATGAGTTATTTGATTTTACGAATAAAAATTTTTCACAATTAATATCATATTATGCACAAATTCAATATGGGCACTTATTATTAACATCAAAAATTTAAATAAATTGAACGAAAAATTTTGTAAATGTAACTATATCGTAATAATGTACATTAAAACTAGTGACATTTAATGTATTAAATTAGCGAAAATCAAACTATAGAAATATAACACGTTCTCTGCCGGTCGCATCTGCTGGTGCGCCAACCGACAACTATAACGCGTTCCGTCTACTGCACCCGGCAAAGAGCTAGCTCTAGCGTACATACTACTTCCAATTCAGTTAATCTGTATTTTATTACCCTTAAGGCTGCGGTCCGGTTATTCTAGATTAGTTGTAAAACATTGCCACCTCATTTCGTATTGATAACAAAAATTAAGCACATCATGTAGACAAATTTCATATCAAATTAAGGCTGAAGGCATGCAGAATTGTATAAAGTAATTTCCAATAAGATTGATTGATTTACGCCTTCGAAATAAATTATTGAAAACTTGCTATTTTCGTCAGGTCAATTCGTTACTTGAACCGGTATAATTTACGTGAAATACAACCTTAATTATGTTATTATTATAATTATATTCATACAAAACACTACACATTTATCTATAAGTTGACACAAAAATCACAACGATCAGATCAATATGAAATCAAGATCATGTATATTATTATAAAATATTCAGAAAGCTATAAATATGAAGTATAGATTTCGAAAGGTTTCTGTGAATTCTAACCGAAATATGCGAATTTAATGTCGACTTTTCGATGGTAGATGACGCAACAAAAGTGGTTACAGTGGCGTAGTAGGGCAATAAACAAATATATAATAAGAACCCCTTTGCTAATAAAAACGTCACACATAGTTCACGAACGTTCTTGAATCTACGCGTTGTCGTGTATTCGTGTAGAGAACCATGCCAGGTGTTTATAAGACATGACTTTGATCTTTGTGTGCCGAAGCCGAAAGTCACTATTTTTTTGTCGATGCCGACTAATTCATTTCATCGATTTGTAGCTAGCTAACATTATAGAATTAAAGTTATATGAAAACATACTTATTTATTTAGAATTTCTGATAATTGTTATTGTTTATCGTGTAACTAAGAAAAATCACAGAAGAATGTAATACAATAACTAATAAGTAGAATAAGTGTTGAAATAAGTTTTTTAGAATTCGAGTAAAATGTACAAATAAAATAAATATAAGAGTTTGATTTTCACTAATTTATTAATGACGGACTTATGCGAAAGACGGAGTGAGCGTAGCGAACTGTAGAATGAACAGACAAAATAAATATAATAGTTTAAATTTCACTGATTTAATCAAGACGAAGTGAGCGTAGCGTATTGACCTGACCGACTTCCTAATAAAGCTTATTATTAAGACGGATTGAGCGTAGCTAACGAATTCATCTCTGGAATTGTTTTTTTTTGCAAAATGCATGTTCTCGTTTAGCGGCCAAATGGTAAATACAAACCACTTGAACGTAGGGAACGGATTCTTTCTTCCTTTCGGCTCACTCACTTCACCTTAACCCTTTGGGCATATGAGCAGCCGGACCTCCTAGTTACTGACTGACACAAAGACAGTCCATTCAATCCAGGTGTCATTATAACTAAAAAGATAACATATTATCTTCTTTGTTTCAGTCAATCTGCAAAGGAATTATCACCTACAGATATTTTATTCATAACAATTCTGTGCCATCGTAACAAGAAGGTTACAATAGAAGGTCAACAATCCAATGAAAGCTTAGATATCATGAGCTATCAATTACTACTTGCTGGGCCGGATTCAACTCCAAAATGTTTTCCTCACGTTGTGCATATAATATCTCTATGTGCTGGAGTTAATTTGATTTATTTTATAGAAATTGGAAATTCCTTTGTCTCTTCTAGTCTGTATGAAACATTTTGCCATTTACATACTATGCAATTAATACAAATACAAAGAGATCTTGATGTTATGAGACCAGCCTTTGAAAATTTAGATATAGCTACAAGAAAACTGAATGACAGCTTAAAGAAAACGAAGAATACTTCAATTGAGAAGTGCCATAAACAGTTGATGAAAAAATGGGATATTATCAAAAAGAAATATGCAGAGTTTATAAAAAATAACTCTGATGAAGCACTACTTCGGGCTGAAACTTTAGCTTTGGGATTTTTGGAAAATCTTAAAGAACTTCTGAGTTTAACTTCTGTAGACGAAACAGTATTACATTCCAGTCAAAAATATGTGCTTGAAAGTGCCCATGTCGTTTCCAAAAAATTGAATAGCTTCAATGAATTTTTAAAAGTGAAGGCTCTTAAGAATTTCTCACTTGGATCATATCCTTTTTCACAAATATTATCTCATTCAAATGCTAACATTATTGAAATATGTATGAGTATAATTTTTCCCCTAAAATGCTTAAAAATAATTGTCTTGGTGAGGTGTGAGATAAGTATGAAAGTGGTCAATTCTGAGTACATGCGGAGGGGATGGCAAATTGTTTAACAAGTTTGGGTTGCTTTTTTTTCGAACATAGGTCTAGTCTACATTCATAAGACGAGTTTACTTCCATTCTTTCTGCTGGTTCATCGGTTTAGGAGAAATGTATTTTCTATAAATGCTTTCCTCTTTTGCATTATGTTAAACACAAGTCCTAGTTCATCTAACAGCTAAAGCAAGTACGAGATCATTGAGAATTTTATTGTTAGACAACTTGACAATCTGAACATTTATTCCAACATCAAGCTTTGCATCAAATTTTTCCCTATTTCTCGAAAAATTTGATTTTGAAATGTGATTGACCTATCAGTGAACATTGCTAACTACCAGTATTTTTGGATCCATACAGTTAATGATTATTGAATTGGATCTATTCAATCTACATGAGTTGGGAATTACGTCAAAATAGTGAAAGAAATATTGCACAGTGCGAAATTCTAGGTTCAAACAGTTCACTCTGTTTGGGCAAAAGTTTTCGTTTTAAACGTGTGAGCATTTTATGACTCGATTATTATGCAGCCACAAGTTGAAGAGTAAATGGTGTGATTTATTTAACTTATTTAGTGTTCAATGAAGAAAATGTCAAAACTAGAATTACATATTATTATAGATTGAAATTATCCTTAATACATACATACAAGAAATTCCCTAACAATCAATAAGTATCTTGAAGAATTTCCTGGTTTGGTGCACTTCATTTATGTTGATCGAAATAGCCATAGAATCACTACTCCATCTGTTGATTTCAATGATACCAGTATAAGTTTGCTTTCTAAAACCAAGGTAGGTCCATAAGCCTTATGTGGAATATTTCACGATAGTTCAATTACCAACAAGTATACGAGGGCAGTGCCAAAAATTTCCGACCTGACATAGACCAGGTATCGCAGCGGGTCAAAATGTTGATAATTATTAGCCTTGGAAAAAACAAAATTGATTTACGACATTTAGTTGTCTTAACATACAAATGTCAATCAATTATTACGTTGTCAGATGTCACGAAAATTGAGAATCGAGTAGTTATCAAATTTCTTACTCGAGAAGATCTTCCTTCTCAAAGCATCAAGATCGGCTGGGTGGGGTGTGCGGGTAAAATTCGCCGTTTTTCACGGCGGTAAAAAATTGGTCAAAACGGTTTTAAATGGGGCAGAAATCCTTGACGCTAGAAGGTGGAAGTGGTGACAGGCGACAAAATTGACCTTGTTGAGGATATCGTATTAGGCAATCGGCACTTGAAGGTGAAAGAAATAGCTCAAATGTCAGTACTTTCAGATATGAGCGTTCGCTTAATCATCCACGAACCTTCCAAGTCATCAATGAAGTTGGTGCAAAGTGGGTTCCCGAACAAGTCAGTTCAGCGCCAGCGTCGTGTAGAATGTGCTCGGTCCTTTTTGGAGTACTGGAGAAAACTGTGGAGTGTTGAAGACAATTGCCACAGGAGATGAAACTATGGTCCTTGGTCCACAAAAGAGGCGAAAAGGAGAAGCATCTCCAAAAAAATGTTGGGTCTGTCAGTTGAAACAAAGGTCATGGCCACGATCTTTTGGGATTGTGAGGACATTCTTCTTATAGACTTTGAAGAACGCAATACCACAATTGACGTGGCATTAACGCAGCATTCCCGCACAAATTACGACAAAATATTCAGGAGAAAAAACGTGGAAAATTGACCAGAGGCGTGAGTCGTGCATACTGTTGGAATTACACAAGCCGCAATTCGGGACTGTGGTTTGGAACGAATCAATCACCCTCTGCATAGTACAGACATGCCCCCTGTAGATATTACCTTTTTTTAAATCAGGAAGAGAGGAAATCTTGCATAAGACACCGGTCTTTCCGGGACTGTCGGATTCCTACCGACTAAAACCTCTCCTTCTCGTCTCACCCCTCTCACTGGAACCGCTTTCGCATTACTTGGGGCCGTCTGGGTTTTATCTTGGTGTTCGTTTTCCTTTTCAAATTCTACAATCTATTTCTTTATTTTCTATTATGCCTCTGATTGCCCTATATGAGGATTTGAACTCTTTCTCACTCGACATAATGTGCTCCGCATCATCTTGTCTTCCACAATATGGGCATTCTTCGGATTCTATTTTCATGCGGTCGTATAGGTATTTCCTGAAACATCCATGCCTAGAAATAGCTTGTGTAAAAAAATAGTCGACATCGCCGTACGGCCTTCCAATCCATTCTTGGATATTTGGTATTAGTTTATGCGTCCACCTGCCATATTTGCCGTTGTTCCACTTATTTTGCCAACTGGAAATCAAGTTTGCTTCAGCTGTGATTCCATCTACGCCACTATATTCGTCTTGCCTTTCTTGGCTCAAGAGTTCTATTGGTGGAAACCAGCTATCACGCCCGCTCCCTCTGCCGAAATTGTCCTGTAGGTGCAGCAAATTCTTATCGCCATCTTCCTTTGAATCCTCGTAAACTTAGCAACTAATTTCTGGTTTTTGATCACCGAGAGCCAGGCAGGTGCTGTAGATATTACTTGTTTGAGGCTTAGAATAGGGACCTTGTGCGACGCCATTTCAGTGATGAGGAAGAGGTGAATGGTGCTGATTGGGCACAATTTCCAGACAAACCGAAGGAATGTTTTTCAGGGGTATTGAATTGTTTGCAGAAACGATTCAACAGGTGCATTGATGTGAGAGGGTATATTGAAAAATAAAATGTGTCAGGTCGAGAATTTTTGAAGCTGCCGAATACATATTACTGTCACTAATCACTGAAGGTCTTTTTAATTTTATTTAGTATAATCGGTAGGGGATAAGCAGCTTTACTAAATATTTATCTACATTAGTTATAATGTGAAAAGTAGTTCAATTCTAGTTGGTACATCTTGATCAAATAATAAATTAATTTCAGATATGGGGAATGGTTCATTTTGCTAGAACCCATTTACAAGAAGGAACTTTGTCCTTGATGTGGAAAGATACAACTTTTAATTATGGGTATTTTATATGGTTTGAAGATAATAGTGGCACCGCAATAAAACCTACAGTTTGCCCTACAAGTACTACAAAGACTTTGCCAATATCAGGTCTTTTGAGTGTTGACTTCTACCAGTAAGTGATTTTTAACATATTCCTATCTGAATGGAAAACTTTTTTGATTGGCGAAATTTTGACACGGAAAGTATATTTGTACATTCTGTATTCTGTTAATAATAATAAATAAATAAGCGACTTAATTCACTTAAGTTTTACTAATCTCTCCTAACAAAGGAACCAAGAATTATTCCGTAAAATCTGTAGTAGTTCACAACTATTTCGACTTTGTTCAAATCATCTTATTTTATCTGAGTTTAATTGATAAACATTCGTAATATTTTCTTCCTTTCATGGATATATTATATTTTGTTATTCAATATCCATAGATATTAGAAAGAGCAGTGTTGTAACTAGGTTGTCATATCTATATACCTACTTATAAAAAAAGACAAATACCACACTCACCACGAAATCTCCGAAACTATGGAACGCACCGACGAGAAATTTGGCATGTTATACGACGTAGACACCCGCTAAGAAATGGTTCTTCGAAGCTCAATCCCAAACGGGGTAAAAGGGATTCCATATATTTCGACGTTTTTGACATCTAATATAATCATGACCTACAGTTCCATAGATTAATGGCTGATACATCGGTAGTCACGCAATGTCCGTGGCAAACCATTCCATAACATAGATATTCCTGTCAATTTAAATAAACTTTAGAGCATAATTTCCTCGCTTTTAGCTAATTTACTAATTTGAAGTATGCATTGTCTACGGGTATCATTTATTTCTGAACAATTGATTGACGCAACACAGCAGTTGAAAAGGTGTCTTAACTATTGCACAATATTCTCCCCACTTGATTAAAAAGTGATTTTTTCTTCACTACAGGACAGTCTTTCAGGTATCCTTGTAGATCTGATATCTGACATGTGAGGTGTCCTTGTGGTGGTGCAAAATGTACTTGTTTCTTTGGGACCAGTCATGTGTCCAATTATATGATATTATTGACCAAGCTTTCGTCTGACGGTGCCAATCTTCCAGAGGTCGTGTAGCCCTGGTGGATTCCTGCATGAACTCTCTTTCCCTACTTGAAATTATCGTAAACGTGCTGTTTAGTACCTTGATGGAATCAGCCTTTACTATTCGGAAGGGGGCATTTGGCTGTAAAACTGTATTGTTCCTAAGGGCATAAAATGGACCCAGTCAAGCGGTCTAAGTGCACTGGACTTGTCAGCCTCTGTTTTGATTGATTTAAGCAATTGACATAGATAAACAGTGGTATAAATACATTTTGGAGAATTCACATTATTATAATTATCCATTACATCCATCTAACCTAACGATTTCTAGTTTCAATTGTTTAGATGTTCTGTCATGATAAAAAGGGAATTGGTGTTTCAATATCTCATTTTGAATTGAATAGGTTCTATTAAGAAAGGGATTGTCTATTTAAAGTAGTAAGTAATCCATTGGTTCTTTTCCAACTTTCAATACTTGACATCATTGAATCTTTTTTGCCAGTATAATATTTATGTATTGGAAATTCCAGTAGCTGATCCTCCCAGGTTGCCTTTTTTCTAGTCAGTGCATACTTTTGATAATCGAATATTGTGTATTATGGCATCAGAAGTGATTGTCTCCTTCCCAGTAGTTTTTATTTCTTATTACATTTCATGAAATAGGGACCTTGCACCTTATTCTTTTTAAGGTTAATCTCTGATTATTTGAAAAAAGATTTTTGTAGATATGTTACTAAAAAATTTGAATAATGAGCTAATAGATGGGAATTGAATTTTGAAGGCGGTCATCCGGTCTGAAGTAAAAGTACCAAAAGTAGATGAACACGGCCAATTTCCCGGAAAACCCCGAAATACTTATTAACATTACTAAAATCTCTGAAAATTCAAAAACATTGCAAATGCCTGCATAACCACCCTTCATGAAATGACCAACTTGTACCATGAAACTGTTCTGAACCCTATTTCCTTATAATTAGTATAAATAGCATTTATATCTATAGTTTTATTCAAACAACTTCAACAAATATGAAAGTTATTATTTTACTTCTTTTTACAGAAAACTGAAAGAAATATGTTTTCCCAAAATGTCACCTTCGAAAATAAGATGTTATGAAATATTCTGTATCCATTTGGGTCTGGTAACTGCATCATGTGTTCTAGAACATACAAGAAGGTTAGCGGCTACAGTCTGGGAGCTAAGGGGACATCCATCACATCCTATCGACTTATTGTAAAACTTATTTAATATATTTCGAGCTTGCAAGAATCATTTTGTTCATCAGATGGTCAAGCAAATCTATTTTTCAATGAAAGATTCAAAAATCGCTATGTGGAACTGGTAATTCGTCACAGAGGTTGAGAAACCAAAATTGAAATCTGGAATTGAATAATGTTTGCTGTTTTAATCTTATACACATCAGGAACACCGATCCGTAATTTTAGCTGAAAACTATATTCTTGGAAGCAGAGATTCTTAAATTTACTTTATCCATTAAACAGTATTACTAGTTTTTATCAAAATATGTACTTAATAAAGAAAGAAGACATTCTGGTTTGTTTTCCTTTAGTTTCCTATTTATTGGTATGGATAGTTACATGATCATTTGTTATTCAAGAAATTGCTACTTACTATACTTCATTTTAATTCAGAAGAATCAGTTATTTTCAGACTAAACATACTCAACTTCATATTAGTCTTATGTTTCTTTGATTAAACACATTGAATATGCACAAACCGGTTGTAAGGGATACCTAATCCAATGGCTTAGTTTTTATAAAAAGGTAGCAAACATCATCTTCAATTTTTGCACTAATAACATGTGGTAGTAGGCCATGGCTTTTCAAAGTAAAATGTTATTGGTGCTCTAGTTTAAAATTGAGTGCCAAATAATTTTACAATGTACCAGTTATCAACATATTCTTAGGATGGCATTGTATGCCATATATAATTATTAAGAAAGTGAGCATTTGCGAACGGAGTCTTCTCTTGAACCGGGTTATATGGCACAAGATATGTCCTGGTGTAACGGGTAAATGCAATCTTCTTCAAATTTTGGCACAAACTACGTAGATGCGATGCTCGAAATTTGCTGGCATAAAAATTCTCTTGAATCGGGTTATATGGCACAAGGTATGTCCTCGTGTTGCGGGCAAATTGTAAATGCAATCTACTTGAAATTTTGGCACAAACTATGTAGATGTGATGGAATTTGCTGGCATAAAAGTTCTACCTTGAGCCCTTTACCAGTTATTGAACTGCTACAAATTAACTTGATAAATAATATTTCCACAACTTTTCAATTTGTAAAATTGAATTTTGGCATCTGCCATCTCATATATAAGAACATTTTCGTTCTTTCAGACACAAACTTTGCTAACCATTCTTTACAAACAGGTCATACGAGGGTCATTTGAAAAGTTTAAAGAAAAACACGTAATTCAAACCAAACAAAAATTTATTTCTCGACATTTCTCTTGCGTGGAGCAAGTTAATACATTTGGTCAAACGCTTTTCCCAACCCTTCAGGCCATAAGAAAAAAATTCTTTAGGTAAACCTGAAAAATACAGGTTTACTGCCTCTTCAACCTCGGTATTTGACCCATATTTTTTCCCACCCAGAAATTTTTTCAAGTTGGGGAATAAAAAAGTCACTCGGAGCTAGGAGGTCTGGTGAGTAGGGTGGGTGTTGAAGCAATTTGAACTTCAATTCGTTCAATTTCGCCATTGCGACCATGCACGTGTGGACTCGCGCGTTGTCCTGATGAAACAGCACCTTCTTCCTCGCCAAGTGTGGTTGTTTCTTCTTGAGTTCCGTCTTCAATTGGGCCAGCAACACAGCGTAATAGGGTCCGTTAATGGTTTTACCTTTTTGAAGGTAATCAACCTTAATTACTCCACGGCTGTCCCAAAAAACTTTCGCCATCACTTTTCCGGCAGAAAGAACGACCTTCGTCTTCTTCGTAGCTGGTTCCCCCACCTCAATCCAGTGCATTGACTGTTGTTTTGTCTCCGGAGTATGGTGATGGATCCAGGTTTCGTCGACAGTAATTAATCGGCGCAAAAACTCGGTAGGATTCTTTTGGAACAGCTGAAGAGTTTCGCGTGACATGTCCATTCGTACGCGCTTTTGGTCGATCGTCAACAAACGCGGCACCCATCGCGCGGATAATTTTCTCATGCATAAATCTTATGCACCCGTTCAGTTGATATCCCACAAGCCTCAGCAATTTCATTAATGGTTAATCGGCGATCTTCCATCACGGTTGTGTTTTTGGACGTCCAGAACGTTCGTCGTCAAAAATGCTTGTACGACCGCGTTTGAACTCGGCCACCCAATGTTTCACGGTTGTAAATGAGGGCGACGATTCACCATACACGGAGTCGTAACTCTTCTTTCACGTCCCGAGTTTTTTTCCCTTTCAAATACAGGAACTTATCACCGCACGATACTCGATTTTATCCATTGTCGTTAACAAACGTAACCTGTCAACTTTGGAAGGGTACCATGTGTTTTGCACTGATCGGAATGACTTGAAATTTTTATGGCATACATATGTCATCCATTGGTTGGCAAGAGAACTTGAATGCACCATGACTTTTTGCCGGTAAGGCCGGAAACTTTTCAAATGACCCTCGTAGTTTTCCTAATTTAGATAGCCTAAAGTTTTCAAATTAAATACATTAGAATCAATAGGGATTTATAAAGGTGTCAAAAACTCCTATACCAGTATTCCAATTGATCAAAGTGATCTTTTCCTTTGTCTTCCAAAGCATTCTTATAATACTGAATAGTAAAAATCACAAATGCACAAATTGTTTCTTAATTTACACTGTATTATTCCGGGATTCGGAATTTCCGATGATCCTTTACTCTCGATTGTCATCTCATTCATTAACCCTATTGTACTTTAGTTCCTATTTATACTTGAAATGTTTCTCGTTTATTTCATAATTTTGTACCTGTTTGATAACGCCGGTGTTTAAGTTATAGTAACGTTTTCATATTACTATTATAAAAGTGGTATAAACACAAAGTAATTGTTTTATTTTAACTTTTCAACTATTGACTAAAAATTAACTCATTCCCAGGTTCAAAAGTTGTCTATATACATAAGAAAGGTCCAGTTAATGAACCAGGAAACTTTAGGCCTAACTCCCTAATTCCATTTCTAGCAAAAGTATTTGAGAAAGCACTAAAACCGAGAATAAACAAGTATTTTGAAGTTTATAACATTCAACAATGATGTTAGAACAAATCACTACAACCATGGCCCTGAATAATCTTGTTTCAATTGTAACTGAAGGTTTTAATGGCAATGCACTGTGTTTTGTGATTTTCCTAAGGTCTTTGACTACTATTCTATTTATTTATTTAACGTAGGCCTATTTCTGCTACTGTGGTAATTACCGATGGATGCCAGAAGGCAAGTTCACCCCAACCTAAGATTTTGCCGAATCCTGACTATTTCCAAGTCAAGGTGATCTTTAACGTGCGGTGAGATCGTACAGGCACGGGACCTAATGTTTTACTTCCCATCCGAAGGCAGGCATGATTAGATATTATCTTGCTCAATGAATATAACTGCCTTTTGCTCGATATTTATTTAAAATATGAAACCAGGTGGCCGGAGCGAGTGGAAACCGTGCTAACTACTGCACTGCCAAACGCGATGCCTTTGACTGCTTATCAATTGTTGAAAAATTGGTCCTATATGGTTTATCCAAGAGCAGTGTCGAACTGGTCTTATCTTGAAGATAGAAAGCAGGCAGTACTATATAATAACATAACTTCAAGTACTCAAATCTTATCAGAGGTGCTCGCAAGGCTCTGTGTTGAAACTTGTAGTTTTCTTGATAAACATAAATGATCACTGAGAGCAGTACGAACATAAACTTTACACTGTTTGCTGATGATACTTCTGCCATTAAACAAAATAATGATATATCTTTGCTTGAAGAGGAAATTACTGATGCACAGTCTAAGGTCATAAGTTGGTTTACTTCTAGTCTGCCATCTCTTAACAGAGATTAAGTATTTCCCCCTTCGCGATAGCACACCTAAATTACCTAAACACCACCTCAGTGAAGTTCCTAGGTATTTACCTGGACCCTAAATTTACTTGGGATGAACAGGCAGAATATGTACTCAAAAAGATGTGTATTTGTACTTTGAAACTTGATTATTTTCTCCAACAACACACTCAAAACAGCTCTACATGCCTTGATACAATCTCTTATTTCTTATGGTTTGCTTGGTTGGGGACACTGCCACCATCAGCTTCCATAGTTTTTAATACGCAAAGAGGGGCTATTCGTGTTATAGACTGCATTGCTTATAGGGCAGACTTTAAGAATAGCTACATTTATAAATCACTGTACATTGAACTACAAATCTTGACAGTACCCTCATTATACATTTGCAATGTTTGGTTTTCATAAAAGATAACCTATTTAAATATAATACTATTGAATCTCAACAAAATCACAATACAAGAAAAAATAGCAATTTATCAATTAAATTCCAGTCTAAAAAGCCAGAATGACATTCAACTATCATGGACTGATGATGTTTAATTTATGTGCTGCACATATTAAGATGTTATAAAAAAAATTGTTATAAACAGCCTTACAGATCGGGCTGTTAAATTGTCCCACGCAGAGGACCGTTCCAAAAATTTAAAAATTGTTCGAAATACACTGGAAATGAATGGCTACCCAAAAACATTTTTCAATCCTTAAAGAAAGAATAAACAAAATCTGTAATGAATCTTCATATATAAATAACATAAAAGGTAATACAGACAATTTTATAACATTACCTTACATTCCGGAGACCTCAGAGAAAATTAAGAAATGTTTGAAAAAGTATGACATAAATGTCGCGCATAAACCTATTAACTGTGTTGGAAAATGTTTCTCAAATCTGAAAAAGATAAACAAACCCATACAGTATACAAATTAAATTGTTTAGATTGCGATGAGACTTATACCGGAATCTCTAAACAATATTTACAAAAAAGAATGTATGGCCATAAGTACAGCACATGAAACAAAAACTTAGAAAATTCCACCGCCCTTGCTAAACACTGCTTTGATTATAACCATCAATTCGATTACAATAATGTTAATATTTTAACTAAGGAAACCAATTATTATAAAAGATCTATTTAGGAGATGATTCACATAAAACGTGACTCCGAATCTGTAAATCATAGGACAGATATTCAAACTCTAAGTCACATTCATACTAACTTAATTAAATAAAAACTCTTGCAAATTCCTACATGCCTCTTTATAATGTTAAAAGTATATTTTAGGTAGAATGTCAAGTATATCTCCAGTAACTGACGAACCTTTTTCTATTACCTCATAAATCTAGCATCTGGTTTGAAAGTGAATACTTAAATAATTGTCTCGTTTCTAGTCGCTCACAGACTTTGTTGACATGAACACGCATTTATTAAAAATTCTGCTTAACAGTGGATTCTTGATATATTATACTTATAACGTTGAGGTGTTACAATTTCGATAATTCGTGTTTCTGTTCGTTTCGGCGACCTGGGCATTTTGAGATTGGTGCGATAAGGACGCCTTGTGTAATTCAATTAGTCTTAAGTAATCCAGTTTTGGACATGATAAGTCTTTTGATGATGGTCGTGAGACCGAAACGTACGTAAAGACAAGAAAATATAAAGCATAAGTGTTAATGTGACCTATTTTCCGAGAATTTACATATAATTCATACCTGGGTCAAGAATCTTTATTATTATTATAACATATTAAGATGTTACCCATTAATCAATTTAAGGCTGTGATAAAGAAATATTTAATTTTAAAATGTTTTTATTGATTTATTGTTTATTTTATTAAATTACTGTATTCAGATATGTGTGAACAAAATTGTATTTTTGCACAAATTATAAATAAATAAATAAACAATAACTACCAAATCTTTTCTTACCTATTAGACCATAAGAAAGCATATAATTATCTGCTAAAACTTGAAGTAATGTACAGAAAGCTGTTGGTGGAATTAATTTGCACTGACACAAATGAAAATGACCATTACATAATTCAAAGAAAACTTAATGAGCATATTCTCAGTGGACAACCACAAAAATGGCATCAACTAAACGATTAAGAGGTGCCCCAAAATAAAGACGAACAGCATGGTCATATTGCACATGCACAAGATAATTTTGCATAAGTTATTTTTCAATGTACCCAAGGCAATCATTTAACGTTATCAAATATTATTATATTGTAATAATTTGAACCATATATAACATTGTAGAATAATCTAATATGCCCTTAAATATTTTTAATAAAATGTAGACAGAACTTGAACCATAGATAGTTTTTAAAGGGTTTTTTCACCGTCTCCATCACCGTGTCACACTCATTTAATTGTTTATTTGCTGTTGTGTTGTTAGTCAACTTCTTCTTATCACAAATGGTTCTTTAAAAGTAAAATTAACAAGTTTCTAACAATAATGTAAGATGTTTGGTTCTGAGGCAGACGCTTTAGTATTCATAAAAATGTGTTGAAAAGGTTTATTAATATATCTTACAAATACATATATCAACAGATTTTTTGGAACAGCTCTTTGTTTTAAAATGAACTTATTTTATGAAAACGGTAACTCAAAATTCAATGAATGGGATTGAATAAAAAATCCTTAGACTGCATGTGTTACCCTTTCACCTTGAAGTAATTTTTTCCCTTGTTTAGTTTCCTTTCCTTTGTTCTTAGCACCTTGACCTTTTGTCAAATTTTTTCTAATTGCTTCAGGAGTTGTCTCTCGAGAACTGGGCTCACTAAATGTTATAAGGTCAAATGATCCATTTTCCAAAGATTCAACTGTATTATCACGGTCATTTAGCAGATCTGAATTTATTTGTTCAAGTTCATAAATTTTTCTAATATCTTCTTCTAGGCCAAAGAGTGTTTCTTCCGCTTTTGTGAGATCATCAACTACTTTGACAATATGCTTTTGTAAGGCTTGTTGTACTCTCATTATAAAATTAAGTCCTTGTGTCTTCTTGGGATTAATTCTTAAATTACGTATTATTTCATTAAATGTTTCTGAAGAAGGCTCTAAGGTTTTGTATGTATTAATAGATTCACTTAAATTGATTATGTGTAGTGGTAAAGGTTCATACTTGTAATTTTTGTACCTGAGAAAGGTTTGCTGATACATATGTGTCGACTTGTTATTAGAACATTCAGTTATCAATAAACAAAGTGAAAATAAATCGGATGGGATATCAAAATAATCTGATAACTGTTTATGAATTAATTTCTCACGAAAGGAAACGCGAAAATTTGAAGTAGGTTCATATCTGTACCATGCCACTACTTTGGATTTCTGATTTCCTAAAACACCTTCGATCTTAGTTTTATCTATTTTACCCACTCCATTGTAAAAATAATTAGGCAGGGGGGTTGGTAACACGGAATTTATTTTGATTACTTTTGTAATATTGATTTGCCTCTGATCGTTATCAGTGATCGTTCTGGTCTCCTTTTGTACAATTTCACCCAGTAGAAAACCTTCCTGTAAAATAACTGAGGTTAGCACTTGAAATAACAAGAGAATCAACGTACTTGTCGAAAAACACTCTTAACATTTTCATATAAAAGAAACGAAAAGGCAGGGCCTGAGAGTGATACTGAAATTGATTCTATCATTTTATAGCATTGTCAAAACTAACAAATATCTTCGTACGTAAAAGGTAAACCACATTACTCACTGATTTCATAAAAATTATTTATAATCACCATAGATCTTTTGAATAGTGAATACATCTATGATAATCTCTTGATTGCTTTCTATCACGGTCGTATATACAGATCTGGAAACTCTATGTTTGACATGAGTCTCTTACATGTCGCCAAACTCGTAGTCCCTCGCTCAGTCACCAGCTAGCGCATGGATCGAAGTATGTTGTCAGGATGTCAGGATTAGGCGCCATATCGTTAAAGCACGGTCGTATACGTGCCAGAGAACATCCCTCGACACATGCGCCATCCTTTTGGTAATACGCAACAGATTACGCTCAGCGGACTCACTTCTCACATAGGAAACAGCCTCGAGTTTCCAGACCTGTATATACGACCGTCCTTTCTATTTCATATATTAATTCATGGAGAAACTAAAGGAGTGGTATTGGTGGAGTTGAGGAAACTAGAAGATATTATATATGTAGTTAGGTAGGAATCTATATCACAGTTCACAGAGTGGTTATACGTACTCTGTGTATAATCATAAGCCGGCTTAGGATTATTCACGGTCGTATACACAGGTCTGGAAGGTGTTTCCTATGTGAGAAGTGGGTCCGCTAAGCGTCAACTGTCGCGTAGTACCAACGGGTAGCGCATGAGTCGAGGGATGTTCTCTGGCAATCTTTGTATTGTGGGACTTGAAATTTGAACTATATGGCGCCTAATCCTGACAACATACTGTGTATACGACAGAGAAAAAAAAACTATTTTCATTGATTTTTGATCCTATATTGACTGTCCCACTGTCGTATACACAGGTCTTGACAACATACTTCGATCCATGCGCTAGCTGGTGGTTGAGCGAGGGACTACGAGTTTAGCGACATGTAAGAGACTCATGTGAAACAATAGTTTCCAGACCTGTGTATACGACCGTGGGATTATTGGGCTGGTACCATGGATATAGTTCCTAGTCAAAGACTACAGAAAAGACACAACTCGGCATGCGGTAATTTTTCGTCGAAAACACGTCAACGCCTTTGCGGGCAGTGCATTAACGGCTCTAGACCAAGCGTGTAGATAGCGGCTGTATAAGCTTTTAGTTACAATGGCTTAAGTTCGAAACTCCGAGAAGCAACATTATCGCAAGCTAGTTTTTTTTTTAATTTCATATGATTTTTACTGGGTCAGTAGGTTATTTGAAAGTTTGTTTTTGTAATTGACTGATTTTCCTTGCCTTTGTACATATACTTCAGATATCTATCGTAAATATATATGCGACTTCAAAATTCAAACCAATAACTGCTGCTCGCAATACAATTTTCGGTAATGTTATGTTGTTTCAAATAATTAAAATAATAATTTTTCTAAACTTCATAGTTAAATCCACCCAGTTTGTTCTCTTCTGAGATATCTACATTGTCGTGATTTTGAGTGATGTAAGGTGACATTAGTAACCAATTGTTTCAACATTTTTTAACAATTCAACAATCTTTGTTCTAAAAAATTTAATCTTCGTGTAGCTGTTGATGGACAAATCGCATGAGCATTGAAATCCTACCTGCATAAATATAATGATATCTATAGGATAATATTATTCATCTAAACATCTGTAGAACGATGAACGAAAATAGAAAGTTGAATACAACAATATATAAGGAATCAGAATGCCATAGATCGAAATTGTATTCAAAGTTAATAAGGAAATAAAGTAATCTGTACCATATAAAAAATTCTCGGGAATTAGGTCACATTAACACTCTGTTATAAATGTTCGTCTTTACGTACGTTTCGGTCTCACGACCATCATCAGAAGACTTATTTTGTTAAAAAGGGGTTAACTAAAACTAATTAGCACAAGCGTCCATATCGCACAATCTTCAATCAAAAAGCTCACGCGGTCGAAATGAACAGGACCACGAATAATCGAAAATTGTATCGTTAATAATTAGTTTTAGTTAACCCCTTTTTAACAAAATAAGTCTTCTGATGATGGTCGTGAGACCGAAACGTACGTAAAGACGAACATTTATAACAGAATGTTAATGTGACCTAATTCCCGAGAATTTTTTATATAATTCATACTGGGTCAAGAATCTTATTATATTGTAATCTGTACCAAATGAGGAATTAGTTTTACGGCAGATGGCGATACAAAATATTTCTAGAACTAATGATTCACAGAGGGCATTTAGTATTTTGGTATTACTGTATATCTAGACTTAGTTAATGTACCGGGATATCAAAAATTATATTGGTCAAGGGTGGTTGTTACTTTACGTTTGAAATAATTATGTCACTGTCACACTGACATCATCAATAACCTACAAATTTCATACCTATTTATTTCAGTTATAAAACAATAATGAACTACAAATTATGAAATAACGGTTTTAGTAACAAGAAAAACTAAATTACAGTAATTGTTGGAAATGTCCCCCATTTTGTTCGATGCACATTAACTAGCGCATCCGTTTGAAAATAGGCTTCAATCATGAACATTTTGTGCTGTGTGGTAAGAGGCATGATTCAAAAACTGGATTAGAAAATTTCAGCACAATGACTTAACAGATTCTGACACAACAAAACATATTCAAAAATTTAAAGTAAGACACATGTTTTACATTCCACAACCACCCTTGACCAAGATAATTTTTAATTTGTAGTTCATTATTGTTTTACAACTGAAATAAATAGGTATGAAACTTTTAGGTTATTGATGATGTCAGTGTGACAGTGACATAATTATTTCAAACGTAAAGTAAGACACACGTTTTAGATTCCACAACCACCCTTGACCAAGATCATTTTTGATATCCCGGTACTATTGAAAGTTTCAATCAACGGTACTATTCAGGCACATCGCATTATGGTATTGCTTCTCGGCTAAGATCAAAGTATAGTATTTGTTCTTATCAGTCCACATGCGGCGCCAGTTATTAAACTTTTGGTAATTGTCGGAGGCCCTTGCATAATAATTAATCTTCGCAGCATTCGCTATTTGGAGCAACACTTAGGATTATATTCAATAAAAAAACTCAATGTCACAAATCTGTTAACTGATTAGTGACATTCATGGCGCTTCAATCACTTTGGCTATTGAAACTGAGAAAACTGACATTATAATCATGAGGCCTAACAGTTAAAAGTTCTCAGCTTCATAGTTTCATTGGCTGATTGATATGAGATTCTTTTCCAGATTAATGTGTTAGTAAATCTCTGCAATCAATAGTCATGATGGATAACGGTTAATGCATAGAAGTGTTGAGAAAATACTGAGCTTTCTTGGAACAGCGAAGGACTTGACGAAAAAACTTGAAATTGTATTCAAAGCCACAACAAGAACACGATGTGTTAAACGTCAAACTGGTGAAACTGCACACGATGAACCTATAACTGCTACAGGAAAGAAATTTGAAGTTGAATTTTCCAACTGTCTCTTGGACACTACCGTAATTTCACTCAAAGAAAGATTTGAATAGTTAAATGAGAAGCCAGAATCTTTGGTATAATATAAAAAAGATTTTGGAATAACCAGATATGTGGTGACCGCCAATTAAAATTATCTGTAGGGTTGAAATCATCAATATAGATGATAGTTTGTTGTGTGATTAACTCCTTTTTGCCAAATGAAGATGATGTTATTACTCTTGTCTATATTTAAAATTTCATTAAAGGTCGCAACAAACAAGAACTATCTATGGGTAGCATTGAGAAATGAGAATATTGATTACTACCTGTAGGTAGCAAGTGGAGAAATGAATTTGCTAAGCTTAAGCTGATAAAAATCTATCGACAATATCATAATCGAGATTGACAAAATTGACAACTTTGTCAATTCAAAATAAAATTGCGGAAAACATAGACATGGGTCTTAATAAAAGAGTTTGCCGATAGAAACTCTATAAAAATAAAAAATTGTTAGAAAAAACTTAATTTCAATAAATTTTATCTTTCTTTATTGATTTCAAAGACCTACAAGGTATAAAATAAGTGAAAATTCAACATTCAAAATAAGTAAGACTAACAAATATATTTAACTTAATAAAAGAGTATGAAAAACAAAGAAACACCATTATGACGATAAGAACTCACCCACTGTATAAGTACATTTTTGACGCTTCCCCAAATTTGAAGTAAAATACCTACTTCTTGTTCAATATTTTAAAGCAATCTCTAATCCCATTAGAGATGGGACCATTCAGGCATATATTTAAGTGATTTTCAGGTGCGTACAAATCATGGCTAAAAATTGTTGGGTAATTGGGTATGTCGTTGTGACAGGGAATGATGTTTCTGTTTTTATATATGTAACAGGAAATTTCCATTATATATATGCAGCATAATGGAAGTATTTTCAATTTGTTGAAAAGGGGTTCGCATGATTCTCTTTGATTTTTTTCAAAATTGCACGTATGCATTTTTTCTGCACCGCAAATAGCTTTGTGCTGAAGAAGACATGCCTACAACCACAACAATGTGCCATATGATAGTCGAGACTGTATTTCAGCAAAGTAATAGTATTTCAAAACATTCAGGTTAAGCACCCTCTGAAGGTATCTTATTTGTTACAACTTACAGTTCAGTTTTTTCTTCTATACTTTGATTACACAGGAGCAAAACCTATAATGGACGAAGAACATCGTCTGAGAAAGCGTTGGAATGTTGGGAGATGAGACAGACATTCGAATTTTTCTTGAGTTTATAGGTTATAGGCATAAGGAAAGACCTCACTAGGCAAAGAGCTTCTAACTTCACTCAGTAGTTATACCTAAATTTAATAGTCTGAGATTTCTCTAGGTATGTTTTCGACCGGGCTCAGTTTTGTGTGGTAGACTTCGTGTTTTCCTAACATTAATATACAGATTATTAATGGAACACCATAAAATTATTTTTCCATGAGGTTATTACATGCTTGTTGATGAAGATTACGAGAGTCTTTTGATGCCAGTATAGAGAGGTCATCAGCATAGAGTGTAAATTTTAAAGGTGCTAGGTATTTTACGATATCTGCTACATAAATTCAGAACAAAACTGGGGCAAGGAAACTCTCTTGAGGAATTCCAACTTCCACAGGTGCCAGACGAGAGCGAGATATTGTGTTTTACCAACCATGTCCATTGCAAATTATTTGTACGTCTTACTTAAATCACAGTATATGCCTATAGGACTGTTCTTGCATCTAACTCATTGAGAATGTTAATATATGAATCTATTGTTGCCGAAGATATAGGCTTTGATTTTTTGAACCCATATTTTATTGTTCATCTGGGATTAGTTTGAATCTTGCCAGTGGCGGCTCCTCGAAGGAGGCTAAGGAGGCTCAGACTCCTCACCAATTTATCTTAATGATCATTCTCCATTTTATTTCCTGTTTCTCTGATAATTTTTAAAATTTTACAATTAATTCCCTGTTCTCAGTAGTCATTTTTAATCTGGCAACAGTGCCCTGAGGCTAGACTCTCTATATATCTCAAACGCTGAGCATGTGTTGTTCAACGCAGTTGCCGTTTTTCCGACCACTCCGATCGCCAACTGGGTAAATCAGCGAAAATGGCAACACCCTCTGGAGGCTAGCCTGCGGCGCAATCTATGAAGTACGACACGTGCGTTCCGCCGACTGCTGAGTAGGACAGTCAGTGCTTGTTTAAGTGTTGTCACGCCACGAAGTAAGGTTAGATTGTTGTCTGTTGTAAATTTAAAATGAGAGTTAGTGAGTTAGTTGCTGCCTTTTAGAAAATCCGTTTAGTGAATTAACATATGATAAAAGTGTTTCTTTTAAATAAACGGCCTTTACCGGATTTGAAAGAATTAGTAATGTCAGGTAACTATCAAAATCGATCATTTAATGCTAATATTGACAAGATGAAGTTTAAAAAAAATCATTGATTTATTTCCCTGTAATGCTCCAACTCGATGGAATTTTACATCACGTGCAGTATTTACCATCCATAAAAATAAAGACAAATTAATTGAAACATTTGATTTTGTATCAAACAGTGATGACTTTTCAACAGATCAGGTTTCATTAAATGCTGCTGTTGGTTTAAAATCTTATTTAGAAAATGAAGAATTTTTGTTTTTTCTTGATAATTTTAAATTAATATTTCAACAAACTGATCTTATTTTTCAAATTTTACAACACAAATTCACTGATCGTTTGAAACATCTCATTGGAAAAATTTCAAGTTTCCGTAATACAGAATTTCATTTTAATATTTTATTTGAAAATTTTTCAACTGATGAGGCTCCTCCCGCAAAAAGGAGGAAAATGTATAATTTGGTAGACAAGAAACTACATTATAAACAACTTTTTTATGAAATTTTAGATACTATTAAAGGTCAAATTGAGATTCGATTTTCCGATTTACATGAATTGAAGTTTTTTGACTTGACGAATAGAAGATTTTTCGAATCTTTTTCAAAAGAGTTCCCCAATACACTTTAAGATAACTTAGTTCTGAAATATAAATTTTTAAGATATTTTAGGCCAGTACGACAGTCACGCCGATATGATAAAATATATGATAGACAATGATTTGCAACAAGTTTTACCTCAGTTTTATAAACTACTTTGTTTGACAGTCACCATTCCTCTCACGTCGGCATCGGTGGAGAGATCCTTTTCTACTCTCAAACGAATTAAAACTTACATGCCAAATACAATGGACCAAAATCGTTTATACAATGTTAGTTTAATATCTATTGAAAAAGATTTAGTAAAACACTTAAAACAAAATGATACATTTTTTGATAATATTATTGATCATTTTTCGCAAACTAAAGACCGTAGAATTCCGTTAATATATAAAAAAGTTAATAAAATTGATTGAAAAAAAACAAAATATGAAAAATTCCAAAAAAAAGAAAAAATATTAAAAATCCAAAAAAAATAAAACACAAAAAACGAACAAAAAAATTTTTTGCCAAGAGAAACTCTATACCTCCACGTTGGTTCTTGCTGGGTAACAATTAATTTTGTCACTGAAGTAGCTGTACGGTCGCTGTGCAAAGGTTAAAAGGCTGTGAATAGAGTATATTTTTACAAAAACGTTTTATGTCCTCTCTCAAAAATTCACGAGCCGCCACTGAATCTTGCAATGAAGGATTTCAGCCTCTCCAGCATATAGTATTTGAAAAGCTTACAGAAAACTGATGTTATTGATATGGGTCTGTAGTTGTTCATAATATTTTCAATCTTTTTTTTTTGGAGTTGGATTACTTTCGTTATTTTGAGGGCATAGGGGGATATGACTGTTTCTAGTGAAAAGTTTATTATATGAGATGAGTTTCACCAGTTCATTTTTGAATTATTTCATAATATCGTTGGGTAAGTCATCAGGTCCAAAGGAACGTATTTTTGAATTTTAAGAACATTCCTCAGTGGAAAGAAGTATATAACCATCGAAGTAAGATTAGATTTTCACTGATACAGATATAATTAAATTATATTGATGTTTATTTGTTTTTATACAAATTTACAGTTTTTATGAAATTTTACAAACTCGACCTCCAAAACGAGAGAAAATCACGGTCTACATGAGATTTTGAATCATCATTGGTAGAATGGTAGAAAGAAATACCACATTACTAGAATATATATTGGTTCAAGTTCATTAATATTAGAGCCAAATTAAAGCCGGTTCTAACACGTTTCCTAGTTGCACGAAAGATAACTGAATAACAATTATCAAGGTGACATTCCTTAGGACGGAACTGAATACATAGTTACGCTTTTTCGCAGCATTATAATGAACTTATGTTTATTTTAAAATCAAATGAAGCAATTATAACCTACTAGAAATTTGTTTCTACAATAAATCTATCCTTAAGTAAATGCTATACTTCAAAACACAATTTGCTTTTAGAAATATTGGCTCACAGGTATAGTACATATCTCTGTTGTCTGAGCTTGCCGTTAAGACTATTAATTGCCCAATAGTTGCTCGGGTCAGGTACAGGGGATAATGAACAATGAGTTCATAATCTATTACGAAAGAAAAGTAACTTTATTTTGAGCGCCGAACTTATTTCTGAACTGTACTAGAGATTAGCAGACGCGATACTGTAAAAAAAGATATTTTGGTATCCTATATATTTTAGTCTAGTCTAATAATCCAATAATCGTAATCAAATTTTGAAACGTTAGAGTTCAAGTATTTATATCGATAGTGATAATAGTGATTAATATTATATGTTTTAGAATTTATAGTGAAACATTATATGCGTGTGTTTGGGTGAACGTCAGTTTATGCATCATGTCTACTGAAATTACGCGAACTCAATCTTGCCCAACGGTAAGTGAATAAAGACTATTTTAAGCATTCATCAAGATTTATAATCAAATGGCGTTTCTGAATTTATAAATTCGCATGTGTCTTACTTCACGATATCATTGAACACGTCATTGTTGACATTGAAGTTTATTCCTTTTTATATTTACAATATTTATCTATAAAATCTTATTTCAATTTATTTGTATTCTCTATCTGTAAGATAATAAGTTTCTAAAGTCAATTTTTGAATATATTAACCGAAATGGTCTTATAATGAATTTAGAGAAAAGCTATATTTTATAATTTCATCAATAGTGTGTAAAGTATATGTACAAAGTCATCTGATAGATAAAATTATTCATCAGATATCAAATTGGCATGTCACTTGATTGGAAGTCATTAATTGATGCGTAATACCAAAATGTCCGAGTAAAATTTTTGTTCAAAAAAAGATGATTCTAATAACTAGTGCCAAGGTAGTTAGAACATTTTATCATTCAAATTTTGAATCAGTTATTAGGCAATGGCGTCTTATTTGAAGCCAATCGTGTTATGTTTAAATTGAAAGGTTTGTACCTTTCAAGTTTGCAAAAATTAATTTATCAGCAGTTAATTTGTAAAATACTTTTCATGAATATAACCAGGGCCGGATTTAGGAGTGAGAGAAGGGTGCCCCACCAAGTATAATATATTGAAAAAAAATTTGGCTTTCAACAAAAAAGATGAGATGATTTCGTTAATATAGTACTAAATTCATAGTTTTTGAGTAATTTTATGCAGGATTTGTTTTCACATATTTTAATTATTTATTTTACATTACAAAAGCTGGAAATATTGTATACTTAATATTTATGTAATGGCAGGTAGAAATTGAATATAAAAATTCTCGGGAAATAGGTCATAATAACACTTTGTTTTAAATATTCGTCTTTACGTACGTTTCGGTCTCACGACCATCATCAGAAGACTCACTATGTCTAAAAAGGGGGTTTATTAAAACTAATTATAGCACAAGCGTCCAAATCGCACAATTTAACTTCAATCAAAAGAGCCCACGCCGCCGAAACGAACAGAACCACGAATAATCGAAATTGTATCGTCAGAATTAATGTATAAAAAATTTTTTTTTTGTAGTAAGAATCCGCTATTCAGTAATATTATTAAAATATATGAGTGCATATTGATTGGTATTCTCACAACAAATGAGAAGAACGAAGTTACTTGTCAAGTATCTACTTTCGAAACCAGATGTGTAGGATTTATGACTAGGCACTTAAGAAAGGTTTCAGACCTGTACTGGGAAATAACTATTACGAATTCTTCCTAAAAACATTTTCTACACTTATAAAGACGTATGTAAGAATTTGCAAGAGATTATTTAATCAAATTAGTATAAATATGACTTAGATTTTGTGTGTCTACCCTATGATTTACAGATTTGGGGTCCCGTTTTATGTGAATCATATCCAGGATAGATCTTTTATAATAATTGGTTTCCTTAGTTAAGATATTAACATTTTTGTAATCAAATTGATGGTTATAATCAAAGCAATGCTTAGCAAGGGCGGTGGAATTTTCTAAGTTGTTATTTCTTGTGCTATATTTATGGCCGTACATTCTTTTTTGTAAATATTGTTTAGAGATTCCAGTATAGGTTCCATCACAATCTAAACAATTCAATTTATACACTGTGTGGGTTTGTTTATCTTTGGGTATTAAAGGTTTTAGATTTGAGAAATATTTCCCAACACAGTTAGTAGGTTTATGCGCAACATTTATATCATACTTTTTCAAACATTTTTTGATTTTCTCTGAGGTCTCCGGAATGTAAGGTAGAGTTATAAAATTGTCTGTATTACCTTTTATGTTATTTTTATTAGACGAACCATTATAGATTTTGTTTATTCTTTCTTTAATGATAGGATTGAAAAAAGTTTTTGGGTAGCCATTCAATTCTAGTGTAGTACGAACAATTTTTAAATTTTTGGGGCGGTCATCTGCGTGGGACAATTTTATCGCGCGATCTGTAAGGCTGTTTATGACACTTTTTTTATAACAAGCTGGTGCAACGGAATTGAAGTGAAGATAACGTTGAGACCATACTTCTTTAGTAAACCAAGAGGTTTTTATTTTTCCATCAGCATCATGCCTAATGTTCATATCTAGGAAATTTATGTTATTGTTTAATTCTATTTCACAAGTGAATTGAAGTTTACAGTGAAAATTGTTAAATTTATCAATTACATATTGAATTTTATCGTTGGGAACACACATAAGGCAATCGTCTACATACCGTTTAAAGAATACAGGCCGAAAATCTAATGAACTCATAACAGATTCCTCTAGGCACTCCATAACGAGGTTAGCAATGGTAGCTGAAATAGGATCTCCTATTAGAATTAAACAATAACATAAATTTCCTAGATATGAACATTAGGCATGATGCTGATGATGATTGAGATTTTTGCATTCGACTCGGAAGGTAATTTAGAAATTGTGTGCTGCGCACGTTTTTTACTGAAAAAATTGCATTTCTACAGCCAAAAAATGCATTTTTCTGAGTGCACTTCTTGTGGTGAATAAAAAAACTCGAATTGATTTCTCGGGGGTTTTTAGTGTCGCTGATCACGAATATCCAAAAAATTCCTTCAGGTCCCCTTGGACCATCCCCGAGATATACGGGGGTCTTCACGCCCTGGATATCGATGAATTTCATTAAAAATAATTTTTTAATGCTTGTCAAATGTTCGAGTGAAGATATAAAGGTCGCTAATGATGATTGCGACATGCAAAAACTTTCCTGCAATACCTGGGGATACCCGAAGACGGATATCTACATCATCTTCTAGGAATTCGTTAATTTTTCTTCATAATATGTAACAAATTCTAGCTCTCAGTGGTTTTCGAAGTCGCCGATCACGATTATGACACTCAAAAAGTTCCACAAACTACCTGAAAGTGTTTCCGGATCTCTGAGGCCCTGCTTATCATTATCATCTTCTGAAAATCCGTTAATTTTTCTTCATAATATGCAACAAATTCTGACGTTCGGGGCTTTTCGGAGTCGCTGATCACGATTATGACACTCAAAAAGTTCATAGTCGTGATCCTGAGAACGCAAACTACCGTTTTTTTCTTTATTGATGTTTTTTCTAAAAAAAAATTATCGCTATTTGAAAATTTTTATACGTGATCAGCGACCCCAAAAACTCCCGAGAAACCAATTCGAGTTCGTTTTTTTATTCCCCTCAAAAAGTGCACTCAGAAAAATGAATTTTTAGGCTGTAGAAACGCAATTAATTTTTTCCGCAAAAAACAAGCGTGACAAAATTTTTTTGAATCGAAATCAGAAAACTGCATCTCAATCCATCCAACTGCGCCAGTGATGGAAGATGGAATGCTTATTTCCTCCTCTAATAGTCAGGTTATTAATTTAGGGTCTACTCTAGTGGAACAGTTCCTAAAATATTGTTATTCAGTGTTTTATTCACAGTTTGTATAAAATTCGTCATGAAATACACGTAATAGAATGCCGAAACTATAAAATAAATCATTCTTAGTTTACTGTAATGAACAGACATAACAAATTGTGCTTAATGTTTTAAACTAAGAGTTAATATTTCGAACAATAGGCAGTTAATACATTTTAGTCGGAACACCTATAATATGATTCAAAAGTTTGGGAAACATTACTTACTACATAGATTTATTAATCAATGCTTACAATAAATCATTCTTAGTTTACTGTAATGAACAGACATAACAAATTGTGCTTAATGTTTTAAACTAAGAGTTAATATTTCGAACAATAGGCAGTTAATACATTTTAGTCGGAACACCTATAATATGATTCAAAAGTTTGGGAAACATTACTTACTACATTGAATTATTAATCAATGCTTACAATAATACAACAGAAAATTAAATCAATAGTTGAGTTTGAAAAATAGAAGTTTACAAGAATATTGTATTCGAATTATTCAAATTTAGTATTCTGTTTTAAATGGCTTTGTCGGATTATACTGGTATGACCTCCGGGCATATCAGACGATTATTTATTTCAAATCCTTATCTTAAATATATTAATGTTTCACTGCGCAATATTAAAATAGCTTGAAATGTGTCCTAGTATAATTTATTTCTAATACTTTTGGCACTTGTTATAAATAATAAATAACTTTTCTTATCCACAAAAAATACTGTTGAAGTATTGAGAAACTTTCTGCTACTAATATTAGCAATTTTTTTAATACTTTGACTACACGAGAGACTACTTAATTTAATTGTAAATCTTGTGGAGTAATATTTGAAGTATGCTTAATATTGTTCTCCCTTTAAGCAAAATAAATTTATTTTGAACTTAGTGGATAAGTTTTTTATTCACAAATTCAGTAAATGGTCACATGATTCTTCTTAAAATTTTTTTTTGTTTTGAGTTGTTATCAAAAAATTGTAAGATACAAGAGAGGTTCTAAATTGAATGACAAATCCTCTCTGCAGTTGGTGTTGTAAAAAATAAACAGTGGCGTACGTTTTATTAAATAATGTATTTTTGAGGAAATCCGTTCGCACGCCTCTGTGTTGTAAATAAAATAATTACAACCACTATTCAATGAATAATACAAAGAAAAAGATCGGTGCAAAATTTCAGGAGGCTACCTTTATTCATTATTAATTTGTAACAAATTATTTAAAATAATTCATTTTCCTTAACATCAAAAAGGAAACAAAAAAAAAGTTTATTATACAAACTACCTTTATTTTCCGATAAACTATTGGCTGGTGATATCCTGATGATATAAACTGGACCATCCTGTAGAACAGGGAGATATCTTCTACCTTTTTACGATGTTCTAGAGAGGTCAATGAATAGTTCTGTAAAAATAACCCTTTTGCTTTTGTTATCCCTATTTGTTAATTAACAATTAAGCTTATAATTAATTGTTGATTTGGACCGATAATTAACTAATGTATTGGTATGAATTCAATTTCCTACTAGAGAACATAGATACTTCTGAGTAATTTTTTCTGATGAAAAAATCAATAAATGGATTTATATCAAATATTCCCCGTAAAAAAAGTCGGGAAATCTTTGATCAGAGAAATTAAGTTAAATCTCAGTTTATATGCAGTCTATTTTATATTCGTACGAATCTATGAAATATATTCAAATGATTTTGAATTACTATTGAACTATATTTATATATTGAAATTACTACCAACTCTTAAACTTATAATTGTATGTATTAAATATAATATTATTTAAGTCGTACTTGGATAAATTGCTTATATATAATTAACCTTACTGATTTATCCATATTTCATTCGTGTGATTTTATATTACCTCTCTGAGATCTAAAGAAATAAAAAATTATATACAAGAAATTTTATAAGAAAATGTAGATTACATTCTTATGAATATTCTTATTTTATTTATATATGCATATCGTTCTTCAATAATTGTATGTCAATACCTTTTTTTTACCACAAACAAGCAACATCCATTGCTCCCGTGGTTTCTGAAATGTTTATTCACCTTATATACCAGAACCTTCTGAATAATGTAATGGTAGCATTTGTGTATATTAGGCGGCCTATTTGAATAACGATTTTTATTCTATTTATTATTACTTATCTGCAAAGCTGTGGACGGGACAGGTGGTCCTTCCAGCAGATCGTTGATATGGAGGAGAAACAAAGTTGGTATCAAGACAGATCCCTGTGGAACATCAGCGTTGATAGTTATAGTATCGGAGGATACGACAAAGTTGAGGCGGCAAACCATATGACGGAAGTTCCCCAAGAACGCTCTAGTGCCAGACTCGGTCAAATCCTTTGGAGATATCCAATGATACAGCTAGAGATTCCCCATGTTTTTCAATAGATTTCCGCCATACATGTGTTACGTAGACAAGCAGGCCTCCTATTGATCTCTGCTGACGAAAGCCTCTAGGTATTTGATGAGTTGATTGCTTTCTTTATCACGTTAGAGATCACAGACAATAGTGCAATGGGTCTATAATTATTAGGAAGGGTCTTCTTTCCTTTTTTTGGAATTGGTTGAACTCTAGCTGTCTTTCAGCTGGAAGGAAACACACCAAATTTGGGTAAAAAAAGGGTAAACAACCTGCAGAAAACTGGTGTTAATTCAGGGGCACATTCCTTGAGAACGACAGATGGAATTCCGTCTGGCCACATAGACTTTTTGGTATTGAGATTAAGCAGAATCGCCTAATTATGAGCTGACGAAAGACAATTTCAGGCATATTGCTATCGATGGCAGCAATATTAGGAGGATCATTCCCTAGTGGATCCAAAGTTGAATTTGCTGCAAACATTCTAGCAAAAAGGTTGACTTTTTCTTGTGGTGTAGTAGTAGCCAGTGTGCCATCATATTTGGTTAGGCGAGGGAAAGAACTGGAAGTGAAATTCCTACCAATTCCTTTGGTGAAAGTTCAAGTCAAACGTGAGCCATTCGGACATTCGATAATGGTGACTTGGTAACCATCATCATTTTTATTTCTTATTTATAGTGTTACTCTTTTACAGCATATTTTGGGACATGTTGGTGGTACACTATTATCCTATGGAGACGAAACATCTCATTCATAAAACCCCATTTGACTTGTCGCAATGATTACATGAAGTATGACAAAGAAAACCAACGGACCTCTTAGTCGTCGAGTCATAATTACTCCTTATTGACAACGCTGTAACTATGATTGAAAACTTGGTACCACTTGTATGTCCCCATTCATAAAAGGTGCCCGACGTTGTCGCCTTCTGAACAAATGATGCAATGGAATGGAATAGTTCTATATTTAAAAATTTAAATATTCTATAATTCGATTATATATTCCAGGTTACCATAAATTATGGAATATTTTTCAGAGAAAACGACATTTCAACAGTATTGCTTTCAATATAACCAATAATAATGCTATGGACGTTTTTATAATAATTACAAATTTCAATCCGGCACACAGAACAACTAATCCGGCAACAGCACATTCCATACGGCCATACTTGTAATATACAGCGGTCTGAGTGGCCCGAAATTTGGGCAATATCTGATCATGTTTAAACGTAAACAATTCTGTCTCCTCAGGATAATAGGTCTGTGGTGGTGCATGACTTTGTGGTAAATATTGCTCGCTAATGAAACAAATTATTTTCATATAAGTAATGGTAATTAAGAAAATTATCATCCAAACGTCAAATGCAACCAATTATAGGTACTCACCTAATTGGGAGAATGATTATTACTTAAAGCAATAAATGTCATGAGTTTGAACGATATATTATCGAATATTTAGAGAGCATCACATATTTAATTGGAAATTGGTACATCAACCATTTAGTTGTAAATCTCTGAATAAACAGAAGGGTATAATATAAGCTTGTAACGTTTAAGTTTAACATTTAATACTAGCAAATATTCGTTTCACCACACTTTCACATTAGCAAAGCGTTGGAGTTATCAACATAATGTACATATAAAATTAAGCCGTTAAATATTACAATTTAAAACTGAATGTGAGACAAATTGAGAGATGGGGGTAGGAAATGGTTTGGGTGGGAGGTTAATTACCAAATTGTTGACAAGTAGTGCTCATTTAATAGTAAATGCCCAATGTTTAAACATGCTTAAATATTTTTTTTCCTGCATGTGTAAGATATCGAGATCAAGGGTGAAATTATGATTATGTTGCAATGGGTGGTTCGCGTAATTAAAGTCCTCTTTTGAAGTCTGCAGCTTCTGTAATTTTCTTGGAACCCTAGAATAAAACTGTGGCCCAGTTTATCCTATATACAAGGCATCACACAGCACACCTTAGTCTATTAACTCCAGATTCATATTAGTATTTAAGTGGTCATATAATATTTAATTCTAGTTCCAAAATTATTCTTCAAAGATATTGGTAATTGAAACTTTACAAGTTCAAACATTTTCTAAATATTTTGGAGTATATGAATATTTAATATGACATCTTCAAGTTAGTTCATCTCAAATTCATGAAAATTTGAGTAGGTATATTCTCTTGTTCAACTTGAGCAACAAACCATAACAGAATAAAAATTAATCCATATAATCCCAATAAATACTTACGAATAAATATTATATGTCATAGAATCTTTGATAATTTATGGGTTTATTAGACCTTAGTCTCATAATGCTATGTATTCCAATTTTATTAGAAAAATTGCATTCTCAGTGTAACTGGAACAAGCAATAATTTATCATCACAGATAATCAATTAATCAATATAATCTCAACAAATATTTGCGAATCTTAGATAATTTTGCAATATGTGAAACAATGAATAATACATTTAGCACATTAAATCATGTGTTGTTGTGTCTAGAATCCATCATACTTTTTGGCCTTTATTTTTGGCCTTCATAAAGGCCGGTTGTCGCTGTCGACTTTCATAATTATATTTAATAGGAATAGAAAAACACAAATACTAGTTTAAAACTCTATGGCTGATTGAAAGCTTTGTTTTCTATGTTTATATTATAATTGAGATAGATAATAACAGTGGGAAGGTTTTTATAGTTTGACCAGTGACATCACAATTCAATAGTTTTAGACAGCTGTTTCGCTTTCACAGCTCATCAGCAGAACGAACAGGTTGTGTTGTCATCGTTCGTCTGTTCTATCCGTGGCAGTGGCGTAGATAACAACCCCGCAAGCCCCGCGGTGCTGCAAAAATACTTATTGGTATATAATATACTAATAATTATGTGTAAATAACAAATTATTTTTAATAATCAAAATAAATCATTCAAATAAATATCAAGTACATACATTATTTTTAGTTAAAATTCAAAGTATATTTGTTATTAGGAAGGGGCGCAAAGAGTTTATATGCCGGGGGGGGGGGGGGGGGGGGGCAGAGCGGGAATTAGCTACGATACTGATACCGTGGTATAAAATACCGTAGACAGAATAATTATTTAAAAAAACCTAGATTTTCCCTTTACGAAAAGATAATGCCCCACTTCTTTGCAAAACAACGACTACAGCTTTCTCGCACTGCGATGAAGTGACGAATTACTAGTCCGCAAGGTGGAGATTTCAAACCGATAGGTAAATGCAACAAAGATCTCCTGGTAAGTATGGTGGTGCTCTGAATAATCTGCAATCTAGATCGACCAGTGATAATACAATCATCTACACGAGAATGCTTTCTAGCGAAAGAAAAACATTACAACAAAATATACGAATACGCTCTAGACATGCCTGATAATTGTCCAAGAATGAAGTTTCCAAAATATTCCAAATTAGAAACATTATTCCAGGATAGTACAGCACCGTTGAGGGAATTTTGGAAAGATGATGAATTGATTGGGTTTAATCATGTGGATCGTTGCTTTACGAATCTCATAAAAACATCTGATTGACAAAAATACGACTCATCAACAATTAACAAAAATTTAGTAACCTAAAATTTCAACTTGTCATTTGCCAATTTTCAGTATCTTAAATCGTGGAAGAATATTTGTCAAAGTTTTAATTTAACTTCGTTTACATCAAAATCTATATTTTTTGTAGTGCAGAGTGAAAATACACAAATCAATTGCCAAGTTTCCCAATCTTATAAGATAGAAATTAGCATTTCTTTAATTCAGAATTCAAACATCAAAAGTAGACGAGTAACTGACAAATTTCATAAAATGGAAGCAACCGATTTATCCGTCGAAAATTAAAAATCGTTGTTGATGTTGAGAGTAATGTCGCTCTGTATGCAATTGTTTCATAACAACAAAATAATGGGAAAATGATATTTAGCCTTGTATTCTTCCAGTAGGTACAATCAGATGAGAAACAAAGATTTTAATTTGCGATATATCATAGGAAGACATGGAAAAAAGTATTGGGTACGTCAAGATCTATCAAAAATAACATATTGCCAAAATACATATGATTTATAGCGAGCTTACACTTCTAAGTGAAAAAGAATCGAATTAAATTTTAATGGAAACAAGGATGTGACTTTATTGTCATTGAAATTGGAGAAAAGATTAAAATACAAATTGAAATCAAACTGGAAGCAAAATGCAATATTTTTATCATGCAACGATAAATTTGATTGAAATGAAGTGTGATAATGATGACGATTAAGCAAATGTTATTAAGTTAATAATAGTATGACTGCAAGGAAGTAATACATAATACTCATATTGGTTGCATGAATAATGCAATATTAATAACATACTTTATAACATTTGAAAACTGTAAACAAGATAATTGCTAGTCTCGACCATCTTGATTCATAATAGAAACAATGACATATTGCGTTGTACAAAACGTTATCACGAAATGAAATATTTTTTTATCGATTTTGTTAAATTCTCAGTATCAACGTAGCTACAGAAATGATCAATCAAAAGCCTTTTACGTGTTTGGGTAAGATTAATTTCTATGATTGAGCTGAAAATAAGTTTCATGAGAAGACTCCGATAATGATGTCGTCACACCCCCACCATTCACTGTCATAGGAATTTTACTAAGTTTGAGAACTCTAATATTGACCCTTATCGCATTAAGGAATGAGGGTTTTGTATGATTCACTGGATTTTCAAGTTTTCTTCCGCGTAGATGTTTGATCTCTGGTAGGGACCATACTGGTCTTGACGATGTTTCAGCTGAATGGCATCTGCCATCTTCAGATCTTGTTTCACGATAGCTTGTTGTTACAATTCAGGTTGAGTAACAAAAAATGTCAGATCTACTGGTGAACGGTATTTGCCATTCACATATAGATAATATGGTCACGTTCAGCCTTATCAACAAGAGTCAACAAACATGATAATATCCAAGTAATACCAATAACATGCCTGACACGAAACAAATATGATATAAAAAACAAAATAGTCCATCGGAATTAGACATAAAAATCAAAAATTTTGAGCAGCATACAGACATGGTTTTTTGGGAAGCTTTCGACTTCTAGAACACTAAATTACCAACCCGCAGATAGACGGAGGGGTGATTTTTAAATTTTTTTGGCGTTTTTGCCGTTTTTTGCAATTCACGTGAAAAATTTGAATTTTGGTGAAAATGATCAACAGGGCAAAGTTGTAGAGTGAACATTTCCTATTTTTGTTCCAAAAATTTTTTCATTTGCATATTTTCTCCGCTAGAATGTGCCGTAGAAACTTCGCGGCTATAAAATAATTTTTTACATTTTGATCTGGATTATCCTGTTATTATCATGTAGTAGAAGAAGAGATTGAAGTTTGCCCTGATATTGATATGGAATAATCCACGTCGGAGGAAGAAGTATATAGCGCAAGTAGCAACGAGAATGAATATATGAATGTGAAAAGAGCAAAGACTGCATAAAATATTATTATTATTGTTGTATACGTTAAAAAATATATAAAAAAGTGTTATTTTTTTGTAAAAATATGGTTATGTAGTATGTTAATAAAAATTTTTATTTTCATCAAAAAAAAGTTCATTTTATGACACACTAGAAAAATTCCTGCTATAAGCTTTCTTGCATCTTTTCGCGAAAATAATTAATACAATACAATAATAACTAAAAGAAAAAAAAGGAAAAATACTCGAAATTCAAGAAATTGTCTAAACGTATGATTCTATATCTCATTGGCGCCTTCTAGCGGCAAAAATAAGTAATTTGAAATAATTGATAATTTTCCGTTTTCCAACTTTGCCTTCTTGACAGTTTTCACCAAAATTAGTATTTCGTACTGAAAATATGAAAAATCTCTTCAAAAGCTGATTTGTCCATAATCGCGGTTTAGCGCTGAAAATACGTAGTTTCCGGAAAAAAATGTCTTTGCAACATAAAAATAGGAAATTTTCCGTTGTACAACTTTTCTCTCTTGATAACTTTCACCAAAATTAGTATTTCACACTGAAAATTATTATTTCACATGAAAATTAGTATTTCACACTTCAAATGTGGAAATTCACTTAAAAAGCTGATTATTTATAATTCGCGCCCCTTCTTTGGCGCGTTCTAGCTGTGAAAATATGCATTTCTTGAAAAAACTTTTGCATCATAAAAATGGGAAATTTTCCGTTCTACAACTTTGCTCCCTAGATAATTTTCGACAAAGCTAGTATTTCACACTGAAAATGTGAAAAATCACTTAAAAAGCTGATTATCTATAGCCGCGCAACTTCTATGGCGCGTTACAGTGATGAAAATACTCAATTTCAAAAATAACTTTGCTCTATTGATAAGCTTCAGTAAAATTCATATTTTACACGTAAATTGCATAAAACTGTAAGCAAAATGTCTTATATATTAATCTCAAAAATTTTCCACAAAAAAACAACAATTCCAATGGAATAAAAACATGCAAAATAGAGTTACGTGTTACTTTTATGTAAGCAAGGGTCGAAAAATGCTTCCTAAGGGAGCTACAGTACCCTAAAGAGTGAACTCTGTAGATCAATTTTTGTTAAAATTTTTCAAACAATTTATTATAAAATTGTGAAATTTAAAATGAGGAATGAATTTACGATTTTTGACCATTTACAGGGACGCGATAATTATTTGATATGAAATTCAGGCGGTCTGATATTATTAAATGCTATTTTTGTACAGTATTAACCAAATTGAATTTTCATCATAGGCGTGCCTTTTTTTCGTCATATCTTTTAATGACTACAATTTTTCAATAATTTGATTCCGTGATGTGGCTCCCTGAAAGGTACTCATGTGATTTGCTATAGAGCTCACCCACCGTAGGCGGTACAAAAAGGTTCTGAAAGAATTTCTGCATGATTCGATGAAAACGCGCAATAAGGAGCAACTATTTTTTGCGAGTTCATTTGCTTGTACATATACGAAATACGTAATGCTCACGTGATAATGCGATATTTGCTTATGCAATTCTGCGAGAGTAAACAAAATGAAGCTTATCTTAAGTATTTTGCTCCATAAAAACAATGACAATTTGCTTACAAAAACTTAATATCTTTTGCGAAATCAGGTATAATTCATTGATATCGCAATTCCCAATATCAACATAGTATAGTATACAATTATTGGATCTCAATTCATAGCTTTGACCCGTTATCTTTTAATGACCCATATTAGCTCACACCACTTGTTTCTCTGTTTTATTGATTCTTACAGGGTGTCCTCGAAGTGCGTGGCTAAAATAAAACCGAAGATTCTTTGATTCGAAAAAAATTTGATGAGCCTTTTTACTTTTACCTCAAGTGTCTTGTTTATCCGGTAGAGGGCTTCAAAGTTCCAAAAATAATTTTGTTTTTTCGGTATAACTTGAGAACGTGATGCAGGACTTTTACAATATTTGGCAGGTGAGTTACTGTCAATAACAGCCGTTTTTGAGAGCGGTGCATAGAGCCTTAGAGGCCATAGAAATGGCTCAAACTTGAGGATGTAACGGGAAAAGTGTCCAGAACTTTTTTGTGGTCAATGTAATTCACTCTATATTTTTTATGTAGATAGCTTATCTAATTTGAAAACTTTTTTACTCGTAAAAAATTTTGATAAAATCAACGGATTAGCTTTAAAAAAATAATTTTCGAGTCTCTGCAATTTTGGCTTACTAATTTTACTTGATTAAAATACCTTAGTTGCCTTTGCTTTTCTAATGTCATTTTGGCATTTGAAGAATTTATTCTCAAAACTGTCAGTTTTTATTTACTTTGCTTTCCGTAAAAATTTTATAAAATTATGGCTCAAAATTTCACTAACACTGAAATGGTTAATATCTCGGTAAAACACGAATAATAAATATTTAGGAAAAACAAATGCTAAATTAAAAGAAACAACAAAACTTTTTGGGAAATCGCTAAGGCATCAATTGTTCGAAATGTTGCCCATTTTCCTGAATACACAAATTAATTCGTTTCAAGAAATTGGATTGAACTCTGGCTAGTACTTCAGGATCATTCTTCAATAAATCCGCTTCATGATTAATTCGTTGCAACAATTGCTCTCGTGTGTTTACTGGAGCTGCATAAACTTTCGACTTCAAAGCGCCCCATAGAAAAAAGTCGCAGGGCGTCAAATCAGGGGAGCGGGCCGGCCAGTTCACTGGTGCATCGTGTCCTCTACCTATCCAGCGATCTGGATATTCCGCATTCAAATGTCACCTCACAGCTAATGTGAGATGAGGAGGTGCACCATCATGGATAAACCAGGCCACGACGAATGTGTAAGGGCAAGTCTTCCAACAGTTCAAGTAGCCTTTGTTCCAAAAAGTTCAAGTAGTTCTCCCCGTTCAATCGATCGGGTATAACGGTAGGGCCAATAATAAAGTTATCCACAATTCCAACCCAAACATTGATTTTAGTTTGATTCTGAACATATGTAACTTCCGTTTCATGAGGATTTTCATCAGCATAGAAATGTTCATTATGGAGGTTAAAAAGACCACATCTCGTGAAAGTATCCTCGTCCGTGAACAGAATTCTTCTACAAAAATTGGGGTTTGCGTTTTGTCTTTGGACAATAAGCCGACAGAAATCTAGCCGATGACCTGGATCCATGCGCAATAAGTCTTGAACTGTTTTAATATGATAGGGATACAACAGTTCTTCTTTCAGTACATTATGAACTAATGATTTTGAGCCTCCAATACGAAGTCCCAAACGTAGTGTGCTTATCCCAGGTTCAGTTTCAACCGCTTCCAGTATCGCTTTTTCGAGCTCTAACGTCCTTCTTGTCCGTCTGCGTCCAGTTTCTCTGCGATTTGCTTCAAATTTGCCAGTTTCGCGAAGGTTTGCCGATTTGGAATTCTGCGATGCGGATATCTTTCCCTTCTCCGGCCATTGCAACGACAAAGTCCATAAATCAATAACATATCAACCATTTCAGTGTTAGTGACATTTTGAGCCATAATTTTATAAAATTTTTACGGAAAGCAAAGTAAAAACTGACAGTTTTGAGAATAAATTCTTCAAATGCCAAAATGACATTAGAAAAGCAAAGGCAACTAAGGTATTTTAATCAAGTAAAATTAGTAAGCCAAAATTGCAGAGACTCGAAAATTAATTTTTTCAAGCTAATCCGTTGATTTTATCAAAATTTTCTAAGAGTAAGAAAAGTTTTCGAATTAGATAAGCTATCTACATAAAAAATATTGAGTGAATTGACCACAAAAAAGTTCTGGACACTTTTCCCGTTACATCCTCAAGTTTGAGTCATTTCTATGGTCTCTAAGGCTCTGTGTTCCACTCTCAAAAATGGCCATTATTGACAGTAACTCACCTGCTAAATATTGTAAAAGTTCTTCATCACGTTCTCAAGTTATACCGAAAAAACAAAATAATTTTTGCAATTTTGAAGCCCTCTACCGGGTAAACAAGACACTTGAGGCAAAAGTAAAAAGGCTCATCAACTTTTTTTCGAATCAAAGAATCTTCGGTTTTATTTTGGCCACGCAGTTCGAGGACACCCTGTATATCGTATACATAAAGGTCTATAGGACAAAACAAATTACGGTTGTGCATATTATAGAACAGCTTATCCTTTTGTTAAAACTGAAACTGTAACTATCCTCGGACCTCTTAGAACGGCATTAATTAACAGAAAGACATTCGATATTCGATTCGCATTTCATTTGAGGAAATCATGATAATTACAGGAAAAAACGGTGAAGAGAAAAATGACAATAAAATTCGATAATTGCTTCTAACGACTTATTACTTTTTTTACATAAATTAATTTAATATAAATTAGAAAAGATTAGATCTACGAATTTTTAATTTCTGTTGAACAAATAGGTCTAGAATCTATAGACTCTAGATAATATATTGTTGAGATTAATTTGTTACCTACACATACATACAGTTGAGAAAATTTAAAAATTCCTAGTATAACCGGAGACAGTCAGAAAATTTTTTTTTTTATTCCTTCCTGGCTTTATTATAAAACGGATTTCAAAGCAATTTGCACATTTACGTTGCCACTTTTCTACCCATACCCGGTCAGTATTAACGTATGGAGGAGGATTTACAAGGGTGGAATTTTGGGTCTTTCTTCAAAGTGTAGTCGCGGAAACGAAGCATTGAAGTTCGAAAAATTTGAACAGTAAGACGGATTTGAATGCGGTTTTGTGCATTCGATTCGTTAGAGCTTCAGGAAACTTTGTGACCTAAATTGATTTATAAGAAAAAAATATGTAATTTGCATAAATAATATACATTTTATAATTGCATTTTAAATTGACCGTAAATACTAGATTCACAATTCGGGTAATAGTGATGAAAATGATTCCAAACTCGTTACTCGGGGTTTTTGAGGTCGCTGAACCCGGATATCGTGACAGAATTGGTCTCCGAGGTACCTGGTGTCCAGAGTCTCCTCTGTGCATTCAGATTCAGTAAAAGTTGTCTCTTTCTCTTTGAAACTCTCCACGTTGGAACAGTTGCAGCCTGCACAATTTTTGTATGCAATGTAACAGATCAATCCACGCTTTCTGCATCCACATGAAACTCCGCAGTCTTTTTTGCAACTGCAGAGAATTACGTTCATCACGCTGGGTGGTCCAGGAGGCTGTGTCATTTTTGTTGGAATTAAGGAATTTTGAACCAGTTCCCATTCCCAATCTGTTGGATTCAAAACGTCGTCTCCTCTGCACTTATAAGTACACTCTTTTTAAATGCACCAGGTACCTCGGAGACCAATTCCGTCGCTATATTCATGTTCAGAGACCCCAAAAACCCCCGAGTAACGAGTTTGGACCGATTATATAACGAATTTCCTTAAAACTCCAGGAGACGACGGAGATACCGTTCACCCTGGGCACCAGGTACCTCGGAGGCCAATTCTGTCACGATATTCGTGTTCAGCGACCCCAAAAACACCCCGAGTAACGAGTTTGGAATCATTTCCATCACTAATAACCGAATTGTGAATTTAGTATTTACGGTTAATTTAAAATGCAATTATAAAATGCATATATTTATGCAAATTGCATATTTTAAATTTCTCATAAATCAATTTAGGTTACAAAGTTTCCTGAAGCTCTAACGAATCGAATGCACAAAACCGCATTCAAATCCATCTTACTGTTCAAATTTTTCGAACTTTGGCCGTTTGTAGTGCTTCGTTTCCGCGACTAGTGACTGAATAGAGATATTAGAGATTTAGTATCGATATTTGAAGGTTATTTGTGTAACAAAGTTTTTGGTAAACTATTTATTTTTATTCGATTTATTAAGGAAATTATTTTCAAATCATAACGATAATATTACATTTCTTAGAAAAGAGTGATATAATATCGAAAAGGGTCTATTCAAAAATGCAATAATCCAATATGGCACCCATAAGAAAAATTGATTATGATGATGTTGGATTTCTTTTTATAATAAAACCAGGAAAAAATAAAAAAGTTTTTAAAAATATCGGATTTTTCGTATATCTCAGGATATACTTGGAATTTTGGAACTTTCTCCACAGCATATTGTTAGTTAGTAAAGGCGCAATTGTGCCTCAATCTGACAATTTCCGTATCTCTTATTGTTTTCGAGATCCCAATAGTGAGGACCGACTTTGAAACCGGGTAATACTCAGGAATTTTGTTTGTCATATTAAGTATTAACCCTTATTTGAATTGAGGGAGTATAGATATACAGTGTATATGACCCCCTGACCTTCATATTTATAACTTGATTTCAATGAACAAAAGCTCAAAAGATGGGGAAAAAAGCTCTATGTAGGCTAAAAAAAACTGTTCTCTATGTTACTCGATCGAGGCTTACTATAGCATTTTCAATATGGATACCAAATTTCAACGAAACGTAACAATTACATTTGAGAAATAAATGGATATTTCCTATTGGCTAGTATAGATCGATCAATAACATTGCAAACTCTCGAGCTCATCAGCGGAACGAGAAAATTTGCAATGTTACTGAACGATCATTCTGTCGAGGATATAAATGACTCAACAAACAGATCGCTGGAGGGAACCAAGATATTCAACATCTACCTGAGAGTAAATGTCGCATTAAGAAATTTAAAAAATGTGCAACATTGACTGACTGATTTCTCGAAGTTTACAAAAGTTTCGGGGAATGTTAGACTACTAGTGCCAGATAGTGACACCGAACCAATGTAACAATTTAAAAAATACCCCTTTATTTCTTGACAATTATTGAACAATATTTTATCAAATTTAAACCCTCACAATTGTTTTATTTGAACGCCTGGAATCTGTACTGGAATCCACTGGAATATCGATCGAAACGTAATAGTCAAAACCTCAATAGAGAGAAATAAAGAAAACAAGTTTTTGTCTGCAGGGACATTTTAATCTTTCAAACACGAAAATCAACACTCTTCACGCTCCCCTATCCCCTGCTTTATTGTTTAATAATTGATTGTTGTTGAACAATCGTGTTTTATGACTACAAAAAGGGAAAATAACAAACTTCATTTATGTGGAAGGTACCTATTGTAAAAACATGTCATTGGTGAGCAACTCCGACTAAATTGATTTTTGGTTAATTTCATATTAATATCTAAAAATTAACAATTTTATTCTTCGTTGTGTGAGCTAAAAATTATTTAAGATATGTAAAAATGTTTTAATATGTACCTACAATATACAATCATTTTTTCTGTTGGAAATTGTCGGAGGGCTATCCAATACTTCCGTTATATCATACATCTAGATAACTCAAAAATTGTTATAGTTCAACATGAAGTTATAAATATTCTAGTTTTGTGATGTTTTCGATAAGTCGTTAATGTCATGCCAGCTTTTACATAATGTATGTCGATGACATTGACTCATTTAGGTTATTTAAAATACATTCTCATTGAATGTACACTAACTTAGGATGATCGAGCAAGTTGGAAAACAGCCAATACAGTATTTGAGTTTACAAGGTTTGGAAAATTGACATAATAAGCCTCAGGTGTGCATTATTCATTAATCCTTAGTTGAAATTGTAAGACATTAATGTCTTGAATGTATGAATATGTATTAGAAAACCACTACATAGTAATGTTCTATAGTCATATCTCGAGGACGAGGCAAAACAATGTGACAACCAAAATCCCTTTACGCCAATGATGTATTTAAAATGTAAGAGTACAATAGAAAAGGTTTTTGCTGTACCAATATTACTGATTTATTGTATTTGCTTTCTACATATACACGATTTCAAACATTATAAAGAAGTACGTATAAATTTGCAAGGGTTTAATAATTAATTAAATTTATATAGATTTGACTCAATGATTGTACATCGATTCATGTGAATCATCTCCTGGATAGATCGTCTATATTAATTGGCTTATTTAGCTAAGATATCAACATTTTTCTAATGGAACTGATGGTTATGATAGAAAAAAATGTTTAGCAAGGGCGGTTGAATTTTTTAAGTTATTGTTTTTAGTGCTATACTTATGGTCATACAATTTAATTTATATAGCGTGTGGATTTGTTTGTCTTCAGGCATTACCGGTTTTTGGATTTGGACATTTTTACCACCACTGTTAGTAGGTTTATGCGCAACATGTATGTCATACTTTTTTAAGCATTTCTTAATTCAAGGTCTCCGAAATGTATGATAATGTATTATTTATACATTATGTACCATTATAGATTTTGTTTATTCTTTCTTTAATGATGATGTTAAAATTTTTTTTGGTTAGCTATTCATGTCCAGTGCATTACGAAGTTTTTTTTTTAATTTTTTGGGACGGTCTTCTTGGTGTGACAATTTCACAGCGCGATCTGTAAGACAGTTTATAACACTTTTTTATAACATGTTGCTGAATTAAAAATGCCGTTGAGACCAAACTTCTTTTGTAAGCCACGATGTTTTTATTTTTCCTTATGAATCATGTCTAATGTTCATATTTAGAGAATTCATGTATTTGCTTATTTCTATTTCACATGTAAATTGAAGTTTACAGTGGAAATTGTTAAATTTATTTATTACATACTGAATTTTATCCTTGGGAACACATATTACGCAATTATCTACCTACCGTTTGCAGAATACGGGTTGAAAATGTAGTTAATTTATTACAGATTCTTCTAGACATTCTATAACTAGGTTAGCTTTAGTAGCTGAAATTGGAGATCCTATTGCTGCATTCTAAATATAAACAAAACTTTACTTCATTTAACAATTCAGACTGATCTAGAGGTGTGTGGTCTTTAATTCTGCTCAACGATTGTGTATGCTACTCAGTGCTGATTCGATTGGTGTAAGCAAACTAATTGTTATTTGAAAGAATCATTCAAAATTTACTACTTTTTCAAGCTACGAGCAGAGCTACACAAAGTAGTTATAAAGTAGCTCGTCACAAGCTACTGTAACAAAAATTTGAAGTTATTAAGCCACTGAGTTAGTTGAATGCTAAAAGAAGCTTAAAGTGAATATTTCGATTAAATTCTAAGATTACTTGAAGTATCTAGTACATTTTTCCTTGAACCTACTCAACTCATGAGAGTTACTGGATTACAAAAAGTAAACTATAAAAGAGTTCACACTTTGGATACACTAACACTATAAATAAGAAATTAGCACCCTTATCCACTAAAAATACTGTTAAAGTACTTAGGACCTTTCGGCTACCAAGTAGCCATCATCAGAGTAAACTAAATTAGAAATAAAAATTTGCCTGTCTAAATATTATTAGGGAATGATGTTGCAAACAATGGGTTACTCTCAGCTGAAGAACTTAATGAAATTTAGCACCCTTGATGTTTGCCTACATGAGATTTCTGAAAAACTATCCATCCCCACCCTTTGAAACAGATAAGTACTGTAACGAAACACCGGCAAATATTTATAAATTGTTGAAGTTTACAGATGAAACGAACGAAATTCAAAAATTCTGAAAAAATATAGTCTTTCTTAACTGAACTTTAGCGACCTTCGCGCCACATCTTTGTCGGTTTCTAATCATTTACAGTATATTCTGGGTTCCTACGAGGGAGGGAAGTTAGTGATCTATGGATCACAGTTAATTTTCTTATAGCTTTTATCTAAGCTACTTATTTCTCCTAAAACCTTGAAAAAATTATTTGAGATATAACACACTAACAATATGTAAAGTGGTGCGATAATTTTGTTCGAGAGTGTAGTTTGTTTGATGATACGTTGGAATTTGATCCCAACCATTGATTAGCCAGAACCACGGTCGTGCATACAGGTCTGGGAACTCGAGGCTGTTTCCTATGTGAGAAGTGAGTCCGCTAAACGCCATCTGTTGCATAGTACCAAAGGGGTGGCGCATGAGTCGAGGAATGATCTCTGGCACGTAAACGACCGTGTTCTCTGGCAACTGTCATTGTTGACTTGTAAATACAAGGAATACCGATGTTTTTAGAAAAAAATTACGAAACCGTGCATTGTGCGGAAATGCAAAAGGGGTACAAAAGTGTAAAGCAAGAAACTTCTGTTTTTAAAGTGCCGAAAGATGCGGAAATACGAAAAAAGTGGATGCTTGCGATTCCGGAAAGAAATCGTTCTACCGAGGTCTTTTATGTGTGCGAGCATCACTTCGTTATTTTTAAGGTGAGTAATACATTTTGACAAGAGTAACAGTTCTATTCCTCTCTCAAATCAGAATAGTAAATATTGCGTTACGAGAAAAATTATTTTACTTAATAATGTGATTGTTGCCATACTTCGATCCAAGCGCTAGCTGGTGGCTGAGCGAGGGACTACGAATTTGGCGACATGTAATAGACTCATGTCAAACATAGAGTTCCCAAACATGTATGTCTATGTACGACCGTGGCCAGAACAAACATGAAAAATGTCATTGACACTTTTATTTCACAAGACACTTAAGATTTTATTACACTGAAAGATAAGTGGGAGGGTAAACGCTAATATTAATCAGATAAACTCGTACTCAACAACAACAATAAAATTTAATAATGAAAATAACAATTAAATTAATAATGATAATAATAAAAGAATGTCTATGATAATTAAAGATAACAAAAAGAATATTATAATTAAGTTTATTTCTAATAAGAATAAAAGGAATAAGATCAAAATCTAAGCTCAAATAAAACAAACCTATATAATCTAAATTAACTAACAGATAGAAATAAAACAAAGATTATTAAATTGATTCTCGAACCAGGATGAACCTAGGAAATCGAAACTAAATGAACTGATTTGAATGTATTATTGAACTTGAACCTGAATAAAACTGAGAATAACAAACTTTGATTGATTTAAAATCTAAAACAACTCTGATTTAGCGAAATTCACCATTCTTACCAAAAATACTGGAAAAACTATCGAGTTTAATTAATTGAAATTGACTAGAAAATATAACTGTAGGTTTTATGCATTGCTCCTGGTATTTGTAATGCGTCCTTTTTCTCAAGAACCAATCTACAATTCGGAAAAGGATCCCTGAATTGTTTAACCAATAAGCAGTAAGATTTCTCTCTTGAGGTCTCTAGTTCAGAATGTTTTCGGTGGAGATTTCTAAACATATCTGCCCTTTTCTAAATATTACTAACAGATTTGGATGTACATATCATTTCAACTATAATCGAGACTATATTTAATTACAATTTTGAGGATTAGGTACTACGTTATGTCCCGACTTACGTGTGATACTTGATTAATTATGTAACTTATGAAAGAAAGACGTGTAGAACTTCCATAATCAGATCAACAATGCGCTTGGAAGAAAAGAGTCCACTACCTAAACATCTCCAGATGGTTAACATTAAGATTTATCATGTAGCTTGCATTCGTTTTCCGTCCTATATTGGTTATTCATCTTGAAAGGTTTAGGATTTCCTTCAGGCCTATGAACTTTTGTGAACTTATGCAACCCTCTTGACCATGTCAGTTATGGTATCATATCACCCTCCTTGAAGGGGTGTGAAGTAATTTGTGTTTATTTTAGAAATTCATGTACTAATTCTTACGCTAATATTTGTTATTGATACTAAACAGAAAAATTTAACCACCCCTATATGTTCTTGTTACTTTGCTTTGAGATATTTTAATTGCATATGAAATTTTAATTTTCTGAAAATGATTTTTCTTTTAATATTGGAAATAACTTGTACTAAACCCTTATTACAACTAGGTAAAATGTTTCAAGTGTTCTGCATACTTTGGGTAATGGTCATAGAACATAAATAAAATCATTAGGCGTCAGTGTCAGTTGTCTTTCCAAAGAAATTGATCGTCAAAATTCCAGTTTAAATGTTAATCTTTAATATGGGCTTGCTCATTCGTATCTACCTAATTTTTGCTATCGTAGCATTACTGACCTACGCCGAAGATGACGATGGTAAATATTTCACGTTAGTTCGTTATACTATCAACTAACAATAAATTACAGTTACAGCAGGTGAGAATGATATATTTACACGACTGAAGTTAGAATTAATTCTTATTAAGATAGTTGCAGGCAGAGTGATGTTAAGAAAATACCAAGGGGTTCGATACCGGTTGATACCAAAGAGTATCTTAAATGTAATAAAATGAGACCTCTTGTTTCGCATAAGGTAAGTCGTTTCATTGATTTGAATCTCTCTAATCCACTAAGAATACAAAGAAATTCTATCGTTTGGCCCCTCTGACTTTCTGCACAGGTAAATTTGCATTTTAATGTATTCTTTCCTGACTAAATACATCAACGGGTATTGATCTACGAAAAGTCAAATCCTTAAAATGATGTAATTATCATTTTTTTCCTGGGTTTGGTGAACACTCTGAGACAACCCTTGTTCCCACCATTCTATGCCATACGACTCTCTTATAAAGTTTAGATGTACGTGCGATCCTCTTAGCTAGTTACTATTATATCAGTACTAATAACATTTATATATTATTGGTATGGATTAGACCTACTATTGCTAGTGAAGTATTTTACAATTCTCTTTCTCTTCATTGAGAAACAAGATTTTAGGACAATGCACGTCATACGTCATATCTAGTGACATAGTATAACAATTAAGAAAGAAATGAATATTTATTTCTTGTTGGGTTTTGCCAGATAACAATAGTAAGGTTTCTCTAGTCTAGATCGATAAGTAATATCACAATATATTAGTTCAGGATAGCTGTTTTGCTCTCCCGAGCTCATCAGCGGAACGAGAGAAAGTTTGAAATATTCCTGAACAATAATTTTGTCGCAGATAGAAATAACCCTAAATAGACTAACCCAGATAGGGAAACAGCTGTCCGGAACTATTTTCGAGAGAGAAATATTTGTTGGTTAAAACTGGCAGTACCTTCAGCAAGCAACGTCCTATGCGCGTGTCTCGAGATAAGCAGCCCCTTGAGGCAAAACTAACAGTTGTCACTGCAAAAGATCCGGTAAACTGTGCACCACATACATTTCACCACTAAAACCACTTATCCCAGAACTCTGGCCGAAATGGATTCAGGGACTTGGTAGACATATGCGGTAGGCTATTTGAATGACGCCAAACGGTTACTCGTCAAACGTTCCTGGTAAAACAGGTAATACGAGGAGATGGAGTTGGCTATAGCCCAGAAGGGGCAATATAGCCTAGCAAACAGTGCTCGTTGTGGGCCTAAAGTAGTCCTTACACGGGCAAAAAAACAATTGTCTCTGCGTGGGTAAATGCTGCACCACATGGCTTTACTCCTAAAGTCCGGTGTCTGTGCTTCTTATCCAAGGTTTCTGGGCAATGAATTCGCGGTCAGGGCAACGATATGTGGTAGGCCGATGATATGAGGCCGACAGCTACTCGTCAAACGAAAGCTGTTCAACACTGAACACGAGTAGGCAAGGGGAGAGGGGCCCAGATGGTTCAAAAGACCGTCTCCTCTCCAATTAAGGCGTTGGTTGGTCTCTGCCATGCAGTGGTTGAAAGTCGCATGCTGACTAGTGGGTGTTGGAGAGTGTTACAATCCATCACTTTCGACGGGTGAGCTGCGTTTCTGCTCGGGCACTGACCATACATAGCCAGTTGGGACTTGGGTAGGATCCCGCTCTTACCAGTGGGTTTCGGGTAATCCCCTCCCCGGACATACTGGCAGGTAGGACGGTGAGCTGCTTTTCAGCTTGGGCACTGACCATACATAGCCAGTTGGGACTTGGGTAGGATCCCGCTCGTACCAGTGGGGTTCGGGTAATCCCCTCCCCGGACATACTGGCAGGTAAGATTCGTCCTACCGCGCTGATTGGGCGTGATCCCAATCGCTCGCCCATGGGGGTCGTGCGGTAGAGTCCTCGGGGCAGGTACTTCACGTAAAACCAACACTTGGACAACTGTTCGGAACTATTATCTTTGGAGCATGGTAACTGCATGTACCTGAGTTGGTCAACCAGTACCGAGTTGGGGCATTCAACTCAACTGCAGCAGAATTTACTTTGTGAGAGATCTTGCATTGACTGGTACCACGGGGGTCGGAGGCCCCGGCAAACTCTGTCCAACCGCTTGGTGTAGGCTTCGTGACTGCAGTGGTTAAAACCTATATGCTGGCTAACGGGTGTTGGAGTTACAATCCTTCACCTTCGACGGGTGAGCTGCATTTTAGCTCGGGTACACCATATATAGTCAATAGAGACTTGGATGGGGTCCCGCCCTTGCGAGTGGGTTTCAGGAAATTGCTCTTCCCGGAGATTACTGGCAGGTAGGATTCGTTCTACCGCGCTGATTGGGCGTGATCCCAATCCCTCGTCCATGGGGGTCGTGCGGTAGATTCCTCGGGACGGGAACTACACCTTAAACTGATATTTGGAAATCTGTCCGGAACTATTAGATTGTAATGTTCCTGATCGATTTAGACTAAAGAAACCTTACCATTGATATCTACATAGATATGAAAACCTAAATAAGTAAACCATACCCTCAAAACTGTCAAATTCATCATGACCGCAATGAATGAGTAACAAATAATCGAATGCTCTCAATGCTAAGTTTTGCGCAAAGATAGTATTGTCAAGTACTGAAAATTCCTGGGCACAATCAATAAACTAAATCTAGCTCGTGAAAGCAAAACAGGCTCAGTCTGAAAAATTATATCGCTGGACAGATTATTTTCATGATAAAACGATATTGATCAGATTTGTGTAACATTTCAATTGTGACTCTTATTTTTGTACTTTGATAGTGTCATCGTCTTATCAACAATGTCACTCCTAATATGGAATCAAATGCAAACTTATCTAAATACGTATTTCCGTAAAGTTGTTATCTGAAATGGACAATTCTATTGTCTGTGATTTGATACGCGCCGCATGTGGCCCGTCCGCCAGGCTTTTCTAGATGGGCCAATTAATTAATTTCTTACAGTAGAAAACTACAATTCCGCGCACTGACGTTGCTAGCTGGTATCACCATCGATAACGTGGATGTCCCTATAAGTATATTTCATAAATTGTGATAGAAAATTAAAGATGTACTGTATTCGTGAGATAATTCACAGATTCCATGCCTCGATTGGATTAATTAGAGAAAAGACCACAGAAAATCTCACTGTATTTGTACCTTTAATAATCTTTTTTAAGCTATTGCATAGCTTTTATCGCGGGCTTTGAGCGCGGTGACCGAATCAAGAAATTCCGTAACGAAAATAAAACCTAACACCCCCCACTCCGCCTACCATGTAGCTCGGCTGAGCGTTCGCTTAACGTGTATGTATATGTTACGACTGTACGAAGCTCGCACGGATCGAGACGAGCTGCACCGGAATCAGACGAATACGTAAGCAGCTGTTTGTGAGAAAATATATATAGTCGAGTCAAATAGGTATTTTATTACGAAAATCGAAAGATATGGACCGATTTTGATGAAACAAAGTGCATTCAATTCGGGATGACGTCTAGAAAAAAGCTTACCAGTTAGTTTTTTGTGCAAATTTGTTATTTTTTTTTTGAAACGAAAAATTGACCAATTTTTGGCTAATTATTGTGAAAATTTAGTCGGGGGTTTTCGGGGTCGCTGATTACGATTCTGAACTCAGATTGGCCAAAATCGAACTCCCCAGCTGGTAATTGGCCACTTTAATTGGACAAAGTGACCATTTTTTTAAATTTCATCAAAAATAGCCAGGAAAATCACTCGGGGGTTTTTGGGTTCGCTGATTACAATTCTGAACTCAGATTGGCCAAAATCGATCTTCCCAGCTGGTAATTGGCCAGTTTAATTGGACAAAATTGATAATTTTTTCTTAATTTCATCGCAAATAGACAGGAAAAATTACTCGGGGGTTTTCGGAGTCGCTGAGTACGATTCTGAAGTCGAATTGTTAGTTTTGATGAAATTTTGGAAATTGGTCAATTTTGTCCAATTAAACCTGCCAATTACCAGCTGAGGAGTTCAATTTTGGACAATTTGACTTCAGAATAGTACTCAAAGACTCCGAAAACCCCCGAGTAATTTTTCCTGTCTATTTGCGATGAAATTAAGAAAAAATGATCAATTTTGTCCAATTAAACTGGCCAATTACCAGCTGGGGAGTTCGATTTTGGCCCATCTGAGTTCAGAATCGTAATCAGCGACCCCGAAAACCCCCCGACTAAATTTTCCCAATAATTAGCCAGAAATATAGTCAATTTTTTGTTTAAAAAAATAATAACATATTTAAACAAAAAACTAACCGGTAAGCTTTTTTCTAGACGACATCCCGAATCGAATGCACTTTGTTTCATCAAAATCGGTCCATATCTTTCGATTTTCGTAAGTCGGCCTGGCCTGTTTTAATACCTATTTGACTCGACTAATAGCTATCATATCTTTATAATGCCACACTCACCGCATGTGCGCCCCGTAAGTATACATGTAGGTATATATACTGTTGTAGTTACTGTATTGTTCAATTCAAACGAGATAGTGTTCCAGAAGGTGTGGTAGCTATTTACCAAAATAATAATAATGCTACTAATATTATGACTCCGAATATTGAAATAAATATTGCACACTTAGCGATGTTAATGTTAGGCGTTCATTTGTTGGAGATATTTGTGCGTGCTTATGCAAACTTAGAAATGGCCTACACATAGTTATGGTGGCAATTTACATTTCTCCGAATCCAAAATTGGACAAGGTAGAGCATTTTATTCATCGCACTTTACTGGAGTACACTGAAGAAGGGTCGAAAATACTTGGTACAAATGGTAATAAATTTCCACTTATCTTGGCTGGCGATTTCAACATCAACTTCGCTGATAAAAAATCAGAGCGGTTAACAACTTTTCTTTCGGAAAAATTGAATTTGGAAATGAATAATGATCCACAAGAATCCACAACAAAATATGGGACCACCATTGACGCGGTATTTTCCAGATATTTAGAGGATATCAAGTCTCAAACTTATGTTTCTTATTTCAGTTACCATAAACCTATAGTTTCAATGATAAAAATTCCTGAATAATTTCTTATCAGTCACCACGCTCAAAAAGTATAACTTGAATTAATATCAAAGAAAAAAAAATACTGTATAAATAAATAATTATAATTGCATAAGTTGATAAAAAATGCTATGCAATAGCTTTACCGCGGCAGTCCCCGAGTGCCACTCGTTTTTTTTTTATTTGAGTATTGCCTCAAAGTTAGGTAAGAATTATAAATGGTCCAATCAAGTGTATAAAAATAGGGGTCATTACTAAAATCTTATAGACTGCACCAAAATGAAAAATTCTTTTTGCATCGTGTTCAGGATGGTTTACACATCGTTAGTCAGAAAAAAAGGAGGGCTCGTGATTATTACTATCAATAAACAATGAAAAACCATGTTCAATTATTAAAATAATTTTATAACAAATGGAATATGTAGGGCTCTTTTCTTTCTTTTTTTTTGCGTAGAGGAGATGAAATCTTGCATAGACGCCTCAGGTGTCCGTGCCCCCAGGTGTGTCGGATTCCTACCGACTAAAACCCCTCCTCCGTGAGATTGGTTCTCCATCCTAAGGGGAGCCCCACTGTACTGCGATCATTATAGTCCTATTGTGCCCTCACATGTAGCTACCTCCTCATCAGTCCAGTGTATTCTATGAATTTCAGTAGCCTGATATAGGGGATACTTCTGATTTCCTCGGGTGTAGTTTTATCGTCTCCGAAGTATGTTCGACGACCAACCGCGTATGCCGTGCACTGACACAGCACATAGGTGTTTCATCTTCCAATCCACAACCCTGCAAGTGGGCTGATCTATCAGACCCATTGTGTAGAGGTGTTTGTTGTATGGGGCGTGTCCGGTCAGGAATGCAACAAGATTCTGTATTTCTTGTCTGCTGAACGTCAGTAGATTTTTCACTCGTTGCTGCTGGAAATCTCTCATCAGTCGCTTGGAGTGCGACATACGGGGCAGTTCTCTCCAGTAGGCACGGTGCTCTATTTCGAGCCATTTTTGGATTACAGATTTCGCTGTGGCATGAGAAATGCCACAGGTTGGCTCTGGTCCAATCAGTGGTTTTTCCGCCCCCGCTTTAGCGAGTGCGACGGCAGTTTCAGTTCCTTCTCGTTTGGTTTCCTCACACTCCCACACGAGCTTTACTCTATTGTAAAGTGCCGTTAGTTCTTTAACGCAATCAAGTACACATTGTGAGGTGATTGTGTATGACTCCAGTGCCTTAAGCACTGTCAGGTTGCTCACTATGAATGTGATTTGTCTATTTTCATAGTCTCTCTCCCTCATAATTCGAGCACATTTTGTATTTGCAACTATTTTTGCTTGGAATTCTGTCGCAAAAGTCCCTAGGTTCAAAGAAATTCTTTCCCCTTGGTCCGTTTTCTCGACTATTCCAGCACCCGTACTTTTCTCCATCTTGGTGCCTTCGGTAAGTCATATGGAATCCCCGAGTATCATATGAGGACTGCCCCAAGCGTTATCCCGCCCATGCAAGGTTTGAACCATGAAAGGCACGGAAGCGCTGGTGAACCTTGATCCTGTAGGATCTCATCCTCAATGGCCCAGGTGATCCAAGCAATCCGGGCTCTTTTAATACAAAGTTTCTAAAATTTGGTATCAGCGGTCTTTTTGGTCCGTTTAACCCGAATCTGAGTCTTTTCTATGAGTATTAAATGTTTCTGGGTCGTAGACCGTTGGCAACAGCTGGCATTATATAAAAGGCAATTACCACTGACTCACTCACTCACTGACTCAATCATCATGAAATCTCCAAAACTATAAAACGCACCGACTTGAAACTTGGCAGATAGGACATTATATAACATAAGCACCCGCTAAGAATGGATTTTTCCAAACTCAATCCCAAACTTGGTGAAAGGTGTTCAATATATGTTGACGTTTTTGAGAGCTTGTATAATTATTGCAATTTACTTGACAGATAGTTCCATCGACTAATGAGTCATTAGCAGAGTTCAGGGTGCCTATGAAAGACCACACACAATACAATACTCTTTTGAAATCAACATCTTAGCCCCCAAATGCACTTAGGCCACTTAGTTGGGCCCATTGTGCGCCCCTATTCTATTCTAGCAGGTTTGTGGCCCGCCAGAAACCCAGAATAACCCAGTGCCAATGTATCGACATTTTGATAAAAGTTACTTGTATTCCGTTAAAATTCATTTATTGCTATGGTAATGCATTATAAATCTCTAGAGAAATATAATTGTTAATACCTAACGTCCCTAGGGTATTATTCCTAAAGTAATGTATCTCAAAATAAGGTGATTATTGAAAAATTCAAGACCAGTAGATATAAGAAAGATGGTAAATTTAGCGTTGTAATAATGGTTTAGTACAGGTTATGTTAATGTTTAGGAAATTAAAATTTTATGTAAAATTAAAATGTCTAAAAGCAAAGTAAAGAACATTTGGGTGTTGCCAGATGTTGCCAGACGTTTTCTGTTTAGTATCAATAACAAATGTAGCTTGAGAAAAGTAAAGGAATTTCTAAAATAAATATGAGACAATGCACATTCACTTCAAGGAGGGTGATATGATACCGTAGCTGGCATGGTCGAGATGGTCAATAATTTCACACAAGTTTCTAGTTCTAAAGGAACTCATAAGCCTGTCTAGATGAATAACCAATATAGGGTGGAAAACGAATGCTAGCTATGATACATGTTAATGTTAACCATCTGGAGGTGCTTAGATAGCGGGCTTTATCCAAACCCGTTGTAAATCTTCAATGAAAATTTTAAACGTATTTTTTTCATAAATTACATATTTAATCAAAATGAATCACACGTAAATTGGGAAGTAACGTAGTATCTAATCATCAAAATTGTAATTAAATATAGTTTTGATTATAGTTGGAATAATATATAGATTCAAATAGTTGTAGTTAGTAATATTTAGAAAAGGACTGATAGGTTTAGAAATCCCCACGAAATTATTCTGACTAGAGACCTCAAGAGAGGAATCTTACTGCTTATTGGTTAAGCAATTCAGGGATCCTTTTCCTAATTGTAGATTGGTTCTTGAGATAAAGGACACATTACAAATACCAGAGGCAAAGCCTAAGACCTTCAGTTATATTTTCTAGCTTCAATTAGGGTCTTGAGAAATCACGTGACACTTCATCAATTTGAATTAATTTAATTTAATAGTTTCTTCAGAGTGTTTTTAGTAAGAAGGGTGGATTTCGCTAAGTCAAAGTTGTTTTAGATTTCCAATCAAAATTTGTTGTTCTCAGTTTTTTATTCAATTCCAATTCGATTGGATTGGTTTAATTCCAATAATACATTAAAATTAGTTCATTTGGTTTCGATCCCCTAGGTTCATCCTGGTTGGGTATCAATTTAATAATCTTAGTTTTATTTATGTCTTTAAGTTAATTTGGATTATCTGTTTTATTTGAGTTTAGATTTTGATATTTTGATCTTATTTTTTTATTCTTATTAGTAATAAATTTAATTATATCATTAATAATGATTCTTGACCCAGGTATGAATTTTATATATAAAATTTTCGGGAAATAGGTCACACTAACACATATGCTTATTATTTTCGTCTTTACGTACGTTTTGATCTCACGATCATCATCAGAAGACGTATACCTGTATAACCGTGATTCTTAAAACTTTAATTATCATAGACATTCTTTTATTATTATCATTATTAATTTTATTGTTATTTTTATTATTAAATTTTATTGTTCTTGTTGAGTACAAGTTTATATGATTAATATTAGCGTTAACCCTTCCACTTACCACCTTCCAGTGTGCTAAAATCTTAAGTGTCTTGTGAAATAAAAGGGTAAGTGTGTTTTGGCTAATCAATGATTGGGATCAAATTCCAACGTGTCATGGTTCTCTAAATTAAATGGCCACACTGTCAATAAATGAATAGATTGAGGATTAGGAATAATATTAATTCCTTAAGTAGAGTTTTATAGAGTTTCATCAAGAGAGAGCCATGTTACAGCGTGTACTAACAATAACCAGTCCATTTATTAATAGGTGGAGACTGAATACACTATTTGAAATTTGAAATTGTAAGTTAGCAATAGTCAGATAATTTCAAAAATTGTATATAATATATGTAGTATACTTAATGTTCCAGTTCCACATTTCTTCTGTTTAGTCGAAGTTGGTTAAAAAATGAACAGTTAATTGCCCTTGAACTTCTTCAATTTTAATGGTCTTAAATTACTTGCCTTGAATCATAAGTTGACGCGAATACAATTGTTGAAAGTGGGAGATCAAATCTATAAGCACAATAATTTTAATCCTCTTAAATCGAGCGCTATTCTATCAGTAATCGGTAAGCTACAGTTCTAAAAGTGCAAAGAGATGAGGATTAAGCAAAGCTTGGATTATATCGAGGGGTTCGGTTCCTACAGGCGGACCATTAACGAACCAATAAACGAAAATGAAGTGAATCCGGAGGTAATGATGATTATTTTATTCTTTGATTAACTCCAAATACTACATTGATTCACTGATCACTGCAGTAATTCTATTGTGATGAGTTTTCTCCATTATTTATTCAACTATTGCAATGATGAGCCACATTGCACATTTCATGGTGAAACCTTTTGAAGGTCCTTCTTGCGGCTGATGTACATGATGAAAAATATTTCACCTTGCAGTTCAAACTTTTCGCGTTACTTTGGAGAAGGCAGTATTTAATTTTTGCCAACATTGAACCCTATTTCTTCGTTTTGGAGCTAGCACTGCCACTGATACCAAATAAACTCGGTGTATATATGACTGCTTATTCAAAACTGTAGATATAACACACACTTATATCAGTAGGTACAAATAAATAACAACACAGAACACACACAACTCTAAAACAATTAAAATTGCAGCAAGCGCAGAAGTTCTGTTCAAGTATACATTAATGACAACTCGTACCTGAACAAAACAAGATATATATAAAAATTCTCGGGAAATAGGTCACATTAACACTTTGTTTTAAATATTCGTCTTTACGTACGTTTCGGTCTCACGACCATCACCAGAAGACTCACTATGTCTAAAAATGGGTTTATTAGAACTAATTATAGCACAAGTGTCCAAATCGCACAATTTAACTTCAATCAAAAGAGCCCACGCCGTCGAAACGAACAGAACTACGAATAATCGAAATTGTATCGTTAGTCTTAACGTATAAAAAAAATGTTTTGTAGTAAGAATCCGCTATTCAGTAATATTATTAAAATATATGAGTGCATATTGGAACTCTCACAACTGAGAAGAACGAAGTTATTTGTCAAGTATCTACTTTCGAAACCAGATGTGTAGGATTTATGAGTAGGTACTTAAGAAAGGTTTCAGACCTGTACTGGAAAATTACTATTACGTATTCTTCCTAAAAACATTTTCAACAATTATAAAGACGTATGTAAGAATTTGCAAGAGATAATTTAATCAAATTAGTATAAATATGACTTAGATTTTGTGTGTCTATCCTATGATTTACAGATTTGGGGTTCCGTTTTATGTGAATCATCTCCAGGATAGATATTTTATAATAATTGGTTTCCTCAGTTAAGATATTAACATTTTTGTAATCAAATTGATGGTTATAATCAAAGCAATGCTTAGCAAGGGCGGTGGAATTTTCTAAGTTGTTATTTCTTGTGCTATATTTTGGCCGTACATTCTTTTTTGTAAATATTGTTTAGAGATTCCAGTATAGGTTCCATCACAATCTAAACAATTCAACTTATACACTGTGTGGGTTTGTTTATCTTTGGGTATTAAAGGTTTTAGATTTGAGAAATATTTCCCAACACAGTTAGTAGGTTTTTGCGCAACATTTATATCAAACTTTTTCAAACTTTTTTTGATTTTCTCTGAGGTCTCCGGAATGTAAGGTAGAGTTATAAAATTGTCTGTATTACCTTTTATGTTATTTTTATACGACGAACCATTATAGATTTTGTTTATTCTTTCTTTAATGATAGGATTGAAAAAAGTTTTTGGGTAGACATTCAATTCTAGTGTATTACTGAATAGCGAATTCTTACTACAAAAAATTTTTTGTTATACGTTAAGACTAACGATACAATTTCGATTATTCGTAGTTCTGTTGTTTCTACGGCGTGGGCTCTTTTGATTGAAGTTGAATTGTGCGATTTGGACACTTGTGCTATAATTAGTTTTAATAAACCCCTTTTTAGACATAGTGAGTCTTCTGATGATGGTCGTGAGACCGAAACGTACGTAAAGACGAATATTTAAAACAAAGTGTTAATGTGACCTATTTCCCGAGAATTTTTATATATAATTCATACTGGGTCAAGAATCTTATTATCAAAACAAGATAACAATTAATTAACAAAATATACAAAATAAGTTAAACATGTATTCCAGTTTCCTCGTGCAAGCAGTCACATACCTCGTTTTCATCTTTTTGGGCTTCAATGTTTTCTAAAAAGTCTTCGTTTCTTTCTCCGATACCGACTAAAAAGTTCTTATACCACAAAAGGTCTTCCCTATTTTGCCATTCTTCTCTAAAATGCTCCTTCGCACAAACTTTTTTCTTTTTATTTGAAATAGAATTACATAATGGTAATGTATTTAGCTGTATAATATATAAATTCTTGAGAAAAAGGTTACACTATATTTTTGGGAAGCCATTCATTTCCAGTGTATTACGAACAATTTTTAAATTTTTGGACGGTCCTCTGGGTGTGACAATTTAACAACGTGATCTTAAGGCTGTTGTTATTCTAGTTAAGGAATGACTAGAGGAATCTGTAATAAATTCATTAGATTTTCATAACATAAACGGTCATACAGATAATTTTATAACATTACCATACATTCCGGAAACCTCAGAGAAAATTAAAAAATGTTTGAAAAAGTATGATATAAATGTTGCGCATAAACCTACTACTCGTAACTGTTTGGGAAATATTTTTCAAACATGAAACCGTTAATACCTTAAGATAAGCAAACCCACACAGTATACAAATTAAATTGTTTAGATTTCGATGGGACTTATACATTAGTCTCTAAACAATATTTACAAAAAAGAATGTATAGTCATAAAGATAGTACAAGAAACAAAAACTTAGAAAATACCCCCGCCCTTGCTAAACACTGCTTTGATTATAACCATCAATTCGATTACAAAAATGTTAATATTTCAACTAAGGAACCCAATTATTCTAAATTATTATAAAAGATCTATTCTGGAGAGGATTCACATAACTCCAAGTATGTGACTCCTAGAACAGACATTTAGTCATTAAGTCAGATTTATACTAATTTAATTAATTAAAACTCTTGCAAAATTCTACATGCGTCTTTATAATGTTAAAAGTTTATTTTAGGTAGAATGCTCAAATGACAATATTTCTGGCAACTGTTTTTTATTACCTCATAAATCTTTAGCAAATGGTTCGAAAGTGGATATTTGAGAGCTATATTTTTTGGTTTCAGTCGTATACAGACTTTGTTTGACATGACCTCGTTTATTATAAGAAAATTGCTAAGCAGTGGATTCTTGATACATATTCATATACTTAAAACATTAATGTGTTACAATTTCGATTATTCGTGTTTCTATTCGTTTCGGCGACGTGGGCATTTTCAATTGAAATTGGTGTGATAAGGGCGCTTTGTGCGGATACAATTAGTTTTAAGAAATCCCATTTTAGACATTGATACATCCTCTGATGATGGTCGTGAGACGGAAACGTACGTAAAGACGACAATAATAAGGATACGTGTTAGTGTGACCTATTTCCCGAGAATTTTATATATATATATATATATATATATATATATATCATACCTGGGTCAAGAATCATTATTAATTTAGCTTTATATTGCTTTCGGATTTTCCTTTCTTGAATAGCGATTGCCAAGTTGTAGTACTAGAAGTGAACCGATAATTTCCAAACGTCATTACTTCAGTAGCAGTAGTAGCATAGACATATTGATATGGATGGATGTAACCGGTTGTACTCCAAATCCCAAACATTGCTTGACGATTTAAATGGGATATACCTCGTTCTAGTCTCAAATGAATACATGTACCGATTGATCTTACGACATACAATCAGAAACCAATTAAAAACAATTTTGGAAAATTGGATATAGCCGGTTTTGCAGTCGAGCTTCTCAAATAGCAAAACTATCATTGTCAATATTAAGGAGCGTTTGTGGAATGCAAATGCAATGATTGCGGAGGCATTGTGATTATTTATAAACCGTATTGTGTATATCAGTTCTTGTGAAGTTTAATGTATTGTGTCTGTTTGTTTGCTGATAACTTAGTTCGTGTAAGTATACCACTATTTTGCCATATAGTATTAAAAACCTGATTCATTTGTGTATTATATATTGCTTTCAATTTGTAAATTATGTTAGTGTATTAGTCGGAAATATTTAATTTTACAAAATACCTACTATATAGTCAAGGTCAGTTGTAACGAAATTTACTAGAACAAATGTGACACTGTTACAATTACCATTATGTCCAAAATAATTGTAGGATATAAATAATAGAGGATACTATAGGGTGGGGCAAAATATACCTAGCCAATTTTTTTTAAGTAAAAAAATTAAGCGCGAAAAAATTTTTTTAAAGGAAACTGTTTATTAAAACATCTGAAATTATTCATGAAAAACTACATCGAGTTAATGACCGCCACTACAAGCCCAACAATGACCAACTCTTTTTTGAGCGTTTAGCATATTGCGTATTATTTCAGCTGGACTTTGCGCAAGTGTCCTATCGTGTGTGGGCGATTAATGTAGACTTTATCTCTCAAGAACGCCCACAAGAAAAAAATCTGGTACCGTCAAATCAGGGGAATTAGGCGGTCACTCAACATCACCATTTTTTTAGAGCAGCCTGGCAGGGAAAATGTCTAAGGAGAGCGACCGTTTCACGCGATGTGTGGCATATAGCGACGTCCTGCTGGAACCAGAAGTTTTCCATGCCAAGTTCTTCCAACTGTAGTTGCAGAAATTCTCGTATCATTGTTCGATACCGTTCTCCACAAACAGTAACTGCATTGTTCCTGGCCTCTTCAAAAAAAAAAGGTCCAATGATTCGTTCGGTGCCTATTGCAACCAAATAACGACTTTTAGGTCAAACTGCACGTTCTCTTGAATGAAACGGAGGTTTTCTGTTCCCCAAAAACGATAATTTTACTTGTTAACACAACCAGAAAGGCAAAAATTTGCTTCATCGCTCATTATCAAATTTTACCAAGAATTGGGTTCTGCTTCCACTAAGTTCGTAACGATTTATGCGTATTGCAAACGTCTTTGAATAGCAATTGGCTGACCGTAGTTTGAACACAGTTTGAATTTTGTATGGATACATATGCAAGTCTAAGTGAAAAATTATTCTTACAGTCAGCTCAGACAACCCTAATTGCACCGCACGTCTTCTTGTGGAAGTTGTTGGTTCTGCCTGAACGTCAAACCGAACAAGCTCAATACTCAATACTCTCAATGTCTCAATACTTACTGTGCCATTCTGTAAAAACGCGTTTGCTAAGCGATGAACTGTTTCTCCGTGTGGAGCTCTTCGATTGGGATACGCTCTCCTAAAAGCGCGTTAAGTTAAAATTATCGAAAAAAAAATTATGGAAATACTAGTTAACAATTTTCACTTGTTCTTGAGGCGAATAACGTTCCATAATATAATTCTGTATCTTTCTACTTCGATATAAAACATTACTTTTGGCAGTTGTCAAAGAAATAACACAATTAAAACAATATTCCACAGCGTGCAAGTGCCACCAATATGTTAATTTGGTGTCAGTATGATCTTGGTATACACATAAGAATTGGCACTTTACAGTAAATTAATTAGAGTATTATTCATAATATCATGTAATAACAATATTCACAAGTTTACAATTTGAACCTTTGAGAAGACAACTGCAATAACTGAAATAATCTGTAGTCATCTACGTTCCAAAGATAACATCTTTGCTAAAATGTTGAATTTACGTATATGGCAAATAAAAACATAACGCTGGAAAATACTTGATGAAATTAATTAAGAATAGCAGCATCAAGTTAAACTCTGTAGATCTCTCGTCACTACCAGAGTGGTTATCACAGTCCGATTGAGGTGTTGGTTTATTTTAGTATAATAAAATACAAAATAGTTCAATACTATCTATAATTTTTGTCATAGAGCCATAGAATTAAGCCATGAATCTTTCCACTGTGAAAACTTTCTTTATCAACCAGGCTATTAATAATTTTCTTCAAAAACGACATAATCTTTCAACCAACTTCACATTGGAACACAATATTAACAAACAACTAAAAAAAGTTCTTAAGAATGCCTATTATCAAACAAACAAAAAAAAAACTTTTTCAAAGTGATGAATTTTCATTAGAGTTTTATAACATAAAAACAGTATCTACATTATTTTCTAGGCTTAAAGATAAAACACCAATCTTCAACCAGTCGAATATAATCTACTCAATACCGTGTGACTGTGGCAAACAGTATATAGGTCAAACAAAACAAAACAAAACTAACAGACTTAAACAGCACCAATATGACTGCCAAGAGAAGTATAGAGCTAAAGCTGAAAAAACTGCGTTAGCACAGCATTATTTTCTAACTTATCATACCTTTAATTTTAATGACACAAAAATGATACATCTACAGATTACTGACAATATGAATCTAAGAACTGACGTTACCAGCTGTTTTGGCTTCATATATTGGACTGTAGTTGTAATTGATACACGTCAGACATAACTAACCTTAAGACCTACTTATTAACTTTACTTTTCACAATTATTTAAATTTAGAAATATAGATGTTCGTCGTTTGGTGACAAGAATACTTATGACCTAAAATGTCTGAGTGGCAACCCAAGAGGTATAAATGTCACATACAAAAATGTTGGTACATAAGCTCCCACCTTGAACTATGCAATAGTTCAAAAATGGTTCATAGCTAAATATTAAGCAATTATCAACAACAGCATAAACATAAAAAGAAATTATAGAGTGTGACAATAGAGTAAGATAAATATTGTAACTTTTTTTTATATTGCGTTACTATTAGGCACTAAATTGTCTTTTTCTATCGATAATGGAAGAGGACACAATCGAGAAACTGCTCTTTTAAAGAGTTCCATTTTGGTTTTAACAGTTGCAACGCGCACTAAACCATCATCCCCCGGGTCTGTAGCCGTGTTTCGACCGAGTAGCCAATGACTGAGCAGCAAGTTGTCTTGCTTAATTATCACTAAATCGTTAATTTGTACGTTCGGTGATGTTTTGGACCATTTCTGCCGTTGCTGTAACGTAGACAAGTATTGAAGGGACCATCTTCGCCAGAAGCTTTGAATGAGTTGTTGAAGCAGTTGACGCCTTGACAAACCATTCATCGGGATATCCAAAACGCCTGGATCTGGAACTGTGACTATTGGCATTCCAATTAGGTAGTGTGCTGGGGTTAAGGGTTGGATATTATTGGGATCTATTGACATTGGATGCATAGGATGCATAGGACGCGAGTTTAAGATTCCTTCAATTTGTATAATAATTGTATTGAATTCTTCATATGTTAATTTGGTGTCAGTATGATCTTTAAGAATTCTTCACATTACAACTGGTTTTTTGAATAGTAAGTCTCCGTTTGAATTGTATTTGTATGTATCTCAATGGTTTCTAATAGACTTGCACTACATTTTAAAAAATCAGTAAATTTAGTTATTTTTGGAAATTCATCATCTTTAATTGAATTTTCCCACTTTCGTCTACTTGCCCTATCTAGTTTAGAACTCAATATGAATATTAATATTGTATCCCAATGTTCAGTTGGTTGATTTAAACTAGATAATGCCCTAATATGTTTATATATACCGTCTATTATATTTCGCAGTCCTTGAGAAGACTATTTTCTTATACCTCCTATATCGAGTAATGATTTTAAATGATTCTGAACAATCAAACGATTATTATTGTATCGGTGGTATAATAATTGCCAAGCGGTCTCGTAATTGTTAGCCGACATGTCCAACGATTGAATTACTTTTCTAGTATCACCCTCTAGAGATGCTTTCAAATAATGGAATTTATGAATGCTAGTGATATTTTCATTTGAATTAATAAGATACTCGAATGTATCTCTAAATTCGAGCCAATCGTGATAGTCACCCTTGAATTTGGGTAAATTAATAGTAGGAAGTTTTACATTACTGAATGGTATACAATTATTGTGAGAAGTCTGTACAGAGTTTGATGAACCACGGCTTTCATTTTCAGGTTTTGATAACTTTTTTAATAGTAATTGTGCTCTACCTAGCACCGAAGTATATGATGAGCTAAATTGATCTCGATCACCATATTGTTCTTCTAATTCTGATTCGTCACACAAATTTTCAATATTGCTTTGCGTTTCATCAAATTCCGTCAACACCACTGTAAATAGTTCTACCCTTAACTTCAAATCGTATATTGTATTTTCTTCTATGTTTTCATTATTATTAAACATCGTTTCAACTGATGATAAAAATGAAGTAAAACTTGTTAGTTTGTGTTTAATAGCTCCACGCTTCCTCTTTAATTGCATTAATTCATTGCCCCTAGTGAATATTTTGTTTTACTACTTCGGCTGTTGATTGAATTATGAATAATTTATAAAATAATTGTAATGTCAAGATGAGATAATATAATTTGTAATATATACCTCTTAGAGTAATAGTTTCTTAAATATATTGTAATTGAAAATATTAACTTGAATGAAGATGTACTGTTTATTGTAACAGCTTCTTAACAAACACAAGTCTAATTGTAAATTGAAGTTTCTTGAGAAACAAATTAAAGGAATAGTAATTGTACTGTAAATAAAGGAGAGAAAGTTAAAAGGGACGCACAATTATCAGGTACTTTCCCAGTGAACCAGTTGTGTAGTGCGAATGGTGTTATTGTATCATTGAATTGTAATTGCATTGATTGTATCGTGCACTACTTGTCTGGATGGTTGTAACTTGACTTGATGGCGTAGGAATTCTGCTTCTTAAGGGTAGGTACTGTACTTCTCAACTGAAGCCATGAATGTTATAATTGTGATAAATACCATGATTCTTCTATAATGCGGTTCGATGGACCAAATGTTTTGGCTTGATATAGTGGACTGTAGTTTTATTGATACACAGCACTAATAATACTCTGGTAGTGTGGAGAGGTCTACAGAGTTTGACTTGATGCTCCAATTCTTAATTAATTTCATCAAGTATTTTCCAGCTAAAAATATTGGTAACTTTTTTGAAACCACATTCTGAGCCATTTTGAGAAGCAGGTTTCAAAGTAACCTCATTGTATGTACAACCGAAATCTCTAATAATAAAAACCACCGAAATTACAAATAGATAGTGCAAAATGTTGCAATTGACCGGTCTCCCCTACTCAGTAGAGAGATGAGTGATATTTCACTGCCGGTGATTTTTTCACCGTGATTAGAAAATCACTGGTCGTGACAGTGATCGAATATTCAAAATAACGGTGAATCTGAATGTTGTTATTTCACTGGTTGTGACGAATCACGAATCACTCTTACGGCTAAAATATGTTGCTACGGCTACGGTGATTTGCTACTCAATGATTTTCAATATTTGTTCAGCACGTTAGGCGGATTCTGATGGTAAATAGTCAAACTTTCAGTGTATTGTAGCGGGAAAAGAAACTAACGAAAAAATGTCTGATATAAAAATTCGAAAAACAAGTGAAATGTGGAGGTTTTTGAAGCTTTAGACGAAATTCAAGCTGAATATAATATGTGTAAGGCAAAAATATCTTACAGAACGTCAATAAGTTTCTCTTTCATAATTGTTTCAATTTTCTAAATGTTCATATTACATAATGTATATTATATTTTGACGTTCTTGTTTGTAACAAAGAAAAGTCCTGTTCAGTAAAAAAGTAAAAGCAGTAAAAATTCAATACCGAAACGAAAAGTGAAGCGCGCAGTCGCTCTTCTCCATACCCGTTACCCACATAGACACATACCGTGATCACGATCACTGGTTAAAATCACGGTGACTGAAAAGTAGCAATCACTGTTCACGCCGTGATTGTGAAATCACCATTTTGCTCATCTCTCCAGTACTCAGCTTCTATAAATGATAAATTGAAGATCAGTGGGCAACTCACATCAGAAAGAACATAGTAACACCAAACAGGGAAAAAAGTTCTTAAAAATTCTTTTTATTCCTAATTCATCAAACAAATACACAAACTGATGAATTTTCATTAGCGTTTTATAATGTAAAAATAGTAACTACATTGTTCTCTAGGCTTAAAGATAAAACACCAATCTTCAAATAGTCGAATATTATCTATTCAATACCGCGTGACTGTGGCAAACAGTATATAGATCAAACAAAACAAAACTTAAGTAACAGACTTAAACAGCACCAATATGACTGCCAAGAGAAGTATAGAACTAAAGCTGCAAAAACCGCGTTAGCACAACATTATTTTCCTTTAATTTTAATGACACAAAAATGATACATCTACAGATTGCTGACAATATCAATCTAAGAACCAACCTTAGTAATATTTATAGTAATTTATTGAATAAGGCAAAGAATCAAACTGTATAGCACGACTTGAACATATTAAAGTCATGCTGTTTGTTCTATTGACCATCGTAATTATTTACTTCGGAAGATAAGAATTACCACTCTGGTAGTGTCGACAGGTCTACAGAGTTTGACTTGATGCTGCAATTCTTAATTAATTTCATCAAGTATTTTCCAGCTAAAAATATTGGTAACTTTTTTGAAACCACATTCTGAGCCATTTTGAGAAGCAGGTTTCAAAGCAACCTCATTGTATGTACAACCGAAATCTCTAATAATAAAAACCACCGAAATTACAAATAGATAAGTGCAAAATGTTGCAATTGACCGGTCTCCCCTACTCAACTTCTATAAATGATAAATTGAAGATCAGCGGGCCTGTGAAGAATCATCAATCTCAAACGCAGATGCTTCGTAATATCACCACATGGTATTCAGATAAGCTAATACATAGATTTTTATCACATTGGTTTAAAACAATTGTTTTCATTTATCTAAAAAGTATAATAACAGGCTATGCTTGAGCTCTTTCCAAACAGGATAGACATAATTATGTTTTATCATGATTGTCATAAATATTAACCTCTCTGACGTCTGACATCTCGAGAAAACTTCAAAATTACAAGTTCATCGTTCATACACATCTTTCACGAAAATGACAGAGGTTCGTGTACACCAGCAACGTAAAAGAGACTGTTTGTGCAAACCAATTAACGTTCCAAAAACGAAACCAACCAATGATAAGGTATGCTAGAATTATATTATACTTCACCAGTTAGGTATTTCGTTGGTCGTTATTTCATCTACTTTTACTCCCAATTTTTGTACTAAAACGAAATGTATTTCTTCTACATATTATGCGTAAAAACTCCCTATTTATGAAATGTTGAGATCACAACAATTATAGTTCCACTCTATTTAAATATTTCGGTCTTTTTTGTTTATTATATACGTTACACGTGCAAACTTACATTACAAGCTATGATATTCCACAAGGCAATATACCATAAGTCTTGTACAATAATAATTTTCAATACATTTCACTTATTCAAGTGAGTAGAGTAAACCAAACACGTTGATGAACGAAATGAGGACAATAATATATTTGTATAACATTAATACTGAATATAAATATCTACATTTCAAGAAAGTTGCTCACCAGTGGTGGATGGTATGTGTTCGTAGGTTACCATCTCCCTTCGTTGTATAGTAATATAATAACAAAAAATATCCAGCTTCATATACAGAATGCTAATTGTGGTGAAAAAATTGAACTGAGGACGACTTTTCAGTGTCGGTGTATTCCATTTGGAATATTACATGCACTAAAACTAAACCAACCACTTTTAGCTAATTCACATATGCCTGTGCTATATATTTATAACTAGAAAAATACTGTTATCATTATGATTCAATGAAATACTATAATTCCATTTGAAAAACTGAAGATGGATGTCAAAAATACGGCTATCGCGCCTAAAAACAATTATGCATCCTATATTATGTATATATTATACATACTTTTTTTACATTTAAACCTGGTCGGGGCTGCTACGCACTCCGATGACATCGCAGCAATCGCGGCAGAAAAACTAAAGTCAGTTAACCGAAGCTACTCCTCCCCCCGGTTGGTAAGTAGCTTCAGGTTCCCATCCTGACTGCCTTCTACATCCGGTCTATCAAGATCTGCTCCGAATTCTTACAGGCCGGAATGATCTTCAAGCTCGACGAATTCTGCCCAAAAACCGACGATCAGAACCACTAATACGCCCTTGTGGCCTAGGTATAGCGTGCGGAGATCGAACAGGAGATCTTGATCTTTGTCCATTTTTCCTCCTCTTTCAAGACTATGTTCGTCACTGCCGGAGCAGTGAATTCGATGACATACATAATCTTGGTTAGTTTATCGAGGAGGGCAACGTCAGGCCTATTTGCTTGTATTAACCTGATGGTCGAAAACGGGTAATTCCACTAGATCTGATGACATTTTTCGTTACCGACAACGGACTGAATATCTCTCTCCTGGCACGTAAGGTAGCACCGGCTATTCCGTACGAGTGCCTTAGATGGAACTAGAGCACCCATAGGGCCGCATTATGGCAATGGGTGTACACCGAGCCCGTTTTGCCGGACATGCCGACAGCAGGTGGAAAAGCGTCTCGAGGGCCTTTCGATAGGCCCTGCAGCTGACATCCGAAACCTGCACAGTGAACACCCATCACGTTGCGGCGATAGACCAAGGTGTTGATTACGCCATCTTGGCAAGCTTCAGTAAATTCCTCGGTCCCGGATGTAAGCCCTGCTGACCTTAGGTAGTGGTCCGATAGACGACCACTATCTATCGGCTTGTCATAAGATCTTGCTCCGCGGCATTTATCTGGGCTTTCAGGGGAGAAGGTTGAAACTCGAAGTTGCCTTCTAGTTGGCCTTCTCGACTGATGCGAAATTCGAGACCGGCCAATTCGTTTACACGGCACAGGAGGGGGTCCGAACTCCTAAGAACTTTACAAGCCATAGTCAGAACCACACTTCGATTCAGACCCTCCAGACTAAGGATCACCTCACCTTAGAGCGGTTTGCTAAAATAGGAACGACGCAATCGTTTCCACAGTCTTTATTCAACCACACACATAGACATCATTTCAAAAATAGTCTAGGCAAGACCTGTTCAGAAAGACTCAAATCGAACATTTCCGGGAAAATCCGGAATTTCTTTTTAAATCTGATTACAATACTTCCCTTAACTACGTGTAGTGAGAATAGGCGTAGAAACTGTATTCTCAAAATTTCTCAGACAATATATTCAGACAAATAAATGAATCAATAATGATGCATATCTGGCTACGTATATCCGTATATCCCTTCTCATGAGAAGAGAGAATATTTAAGGAAAAATTATACTTTTCTCTATCGCAGAAGTACCAGGGGTTTTATTCATCATCCGATAAGTGATAAAAATGCGATCACAATGGTGTACTTCCCTCTATGGTGTTGTATATGTTCCGAAGTATTTGCTCCTGCGGAGGAGGGTACCTCCGCAGTCAGTGAGCAAATGTATCGATGTTTCTCTGCAGAATGAACACCTTCCATCATTCGGCCAATTTTTCTCATATAACCGTTGTCTGTGTCCCGCAAGAGAACTCATATGGTTCAAAGGTTTCTGTATAGTGCGTGTTCCTATACCACAGAAAGGTACCGGTTCTATCAGCGACGTTTCAACTCCTTCGCATGTAAGGGTGTCCATCTTTTCATTTCCCTCAATTCCTATGTTCTGAGACCTAGTTGAGGGTTCTGCAATCCTAAGGAGCTTAATATGCTTTTGCAGGTAAGAATTATCCTTGAGCTGATGATGTTTGAGCTCAGCACTTTTATGGCTACTTGGCTATCAGACATGATGACCATGTATTTGTTTTTGTATCCTTTGTCCAGAGTGAGTCGTACATGTCTCTCAATTGTATAATTGCATGGACTTCCGCTCAAAATTTTGTATTTTCCCGTGGGTTCCGAGAATTTTATTCTAGGCAGGGGGAGGGGGTTAACCCCAGTATCCTCTCCATGCTAGCTGAATACTTCAGAGCCCTCGCTATAAATATACATGCGAGCCTTTTGGTTAACTTAATACTCTTTGTTTGGTTATTTTGAGTGGTTCCAGGCACTTTTAACTTTTCATAATCAAATTTCAAAGAATTGGTTTTTATAATTTTGAGCTGGAATACAATGGGTAAGACATCAAACTATGCCTACTTCCGTTAGAAAACCACATCACAAAACTAAAGGTGTTCAAATCTGAGGTTCATTTCCAAAATTTTAAAAACGAAGTAATTATTAGGATATTTTTATTTTAAAGTAAAACACAAACATGGCGGTTAATAATGAGAAACGGTAACGTGCAAGTGACCTCCTCTGGTTGCTTGGTAGGATATTATTTTGGAAAAATTGTCTATGAATCTTTCGCAAATGGCGATATTTCTGCCATTTCTGCGGTAGATAAAAGGACATTGGCAAGTTAATGTTGCCTCTTTTTGAAATTATTCGGTCTTGCAATCTTTCCCCCAAAGTGGTTTCGTATAGCGGTATGTAAAGTAATACCGTCTTGTAGAAACCACATTATGCTGAAAGTCTATTTCATAAAGTTCGTTTCATAAAAGGCTTTGAAAAAAATACAGAACACCATGGTCATGTGATCTAACGCCTTTGAGTTTCTTCTTATGGAGGAAAAATCTTTTCAGAAAGCAACTTCAAATTTAAACACCCTTCATAATCATGAAAATATTTGAGTAGAAATTGGTATCAAGAACGTAATGCTTAATTATAAAATAAGGCGTGAGTATAAATCATGTCTGCAATAATCCTTTCAGTAATTTCTAATAAGTTATATAGGATAGTAAAATAATAATTCATTTCTCTTTAGGTAAATTTACATGCAACTATATATTATTGTTTTGATATGATAACCATAGCTACGCTTTTGGTTAAATCGTTCGAAGAGATAATGAAATTAAGCTGCCACAATTCGAACCAATTCTAAGAAATGATGCAATTTTGTGTATTGGTTACACCTAGAAAGAAGGAATTTTTCTCGTAGGAGTGGCCTAATAGTAGCTTACCTCACATCACTCACTTCGAACGTATCATGTAGTAAGAGAAGAAGAAAAAAACAATTATTTAAATGTTTGTTTTGAATGAATCAAACTGCATTTCTTTCATCCATCTCTAACAATTTGGGATGAAACTTCTACTTATTAACTACAGCTAACATGAATCAAATGTGGTATTTTATTCATCAATGCAGCCAACTCTATCAGTTTCAATTAGTTCTAATTCAATCATCTTCGTAATCTTCTATCTATATACAGGATAACAATTTGAAAAGGTGCAATGGACTAGAAAGAGAAGAGATATATTTCTATAATGTATTTAATTACTAGTAATCATTATTGATGATTATCCTTAGGCTTATATATTATAGACATACGAGTATATGTGTGTTTATTTGAGTTTGTTGCCTTAATTGTAAAATTTGAAGTCATTGTTTTCGTAGGGAAGACTTCTAACCATTTGGAATGCGCATCTAAAAGAATTAGATAGTAATGACCCTATCCAATACTTTTAGATGCGCATTACAAATTGTTAGAAGTCTTCGCTATGAAAGCAATGACTTTAAATTTTAAAATTAAGGCACTACGTAGTACATTTGCACGATTTGGTTCTCCAAGGTTATTGATTTCTGACAATCCAACAAATTTTGGTAGTAAAGAATTTTATAAGTATTTAGAAACTAATAAAATAAAACTTCACCTCCATTTTTCCCACTATCGAACGGTGCAGCTGAGAATAGCGTCAAAACGACTAACAACATTTTTAAAAAGGCAGTAGGTAAAAAAGCATGGATATTTCAGAATAATTAAATGTCATTTCATTTGATTATAGAAATACGTAACATAGCACTGCCGGCGTTACACCCTCCATGTTAATCGTTAATGTTTGATCGTGGTATATGGGTATATTGGTATATGGGAGTTTTTGGGGTCGGAGATCGTGCTAACAAATATAAACATAATTACGGACCTGATACATATATCGTTTTCCACTTTCACGCTGCATACATTTACCGTTGCTTTATACACTTTATAGGTATATAATAAAGTTCGAGGTCATTTATGAATGACAAGGACTAAACATATCTATCACTCGGAAATAGCAATTTTGCTTCTTCCGTATGACGTAATAAGTTATTTTATTTCCAGGGTTAATAATACGAATGGATTAATTGCTAAGGTTCAAATGCCTCATTTTATAATTAAACCTCATGATTTGAGGCGTTGGTTGCAACTATAAATGAGAAATTAAAATGGCATTCTTATATAAGCAAGTATAATATTACTGAATTATTCAGTAGAATTGGATTACGTTGCTGACCTTTCATTGAATTTGGAACACAGTAATATATATTGAATACGGAATTTACAACATTTCGCAGAACTGTAAATCTAAGTATACAGTGTCTCCCATTTTTAGGTTGTTGTATTGTATTAACTATGAGAGCTAAAATATAGATCAAATGGAGAAAGTTTGCTGAATCGAATGAATTACTAAGTTCGGTTTAAAACATTTTTAATTTTGCTACTTTGAGAAATTAAAAAAAAAATAGAACATCCCAATTTATTCACTTCCACTTTCGCCAGTCGTTAGCAGATATATGAAAACAGTGGTACTTTTTCTCCACCATAAAATGCTACGTATTCTCAGTCTCATCATCAACTTTTATTTTTTAAATACGGACCTGCATTTTTCTTACCGATTTTGAAGTAATTATCCTACTAACAACTAAGTACCAAACTTAATTATTTTACAACGTTTTGTACATATTATAAATCATCGGAATTTCTATACAGCCGTGGCCTGTGATTGAAAAAATTAGAAGGCAATTTCACACCATAACTTTAATACAATTAATAAAAAAAGTTATATAAAATTGAGTAAATGCCTAGTTAAGCTGCTTAATGTTTCGTTCCATATTAATAAGTAGAAACGTGTCGCAAAATAGATGCATGGCAAAGTTACTCTTCTGAAATCATTTGATTTGGTTACTGATTTTTAGATAATTGTTTCATATTCTATAAAATACTCTTATTTTTTTATTTCATTATCATTCATTACGACACAAATAAATAATATTCAAATTAATAATGTTTCCAAGAAAATGTACAAAAATAAATTTTCCAGTTTTGGTAATCGAACCCGAGCCTAATGACTCGGAGCCAATTGTCCTAGCTCCTCTACCACATCTCCGTTTATTATAAACTCTTAAAATATGGTGTAAATTTAAGTTTCTGCCATAATTGTTTTTGTTGTTGTTCTTGGACGAGTTTGTATTAACGTGAATTTACTGTGAAAGTTTCGATTCGATTCAATGTATACTTTGGGAGTTATGAATTTTTTTAATTTCTACCATTCAGAAAAGGTTGTCCTTATTACACGATTTTCCTGAAAAACAATGGGTTCGTCACCGAACAGCAAATGATTTTTGTCAAAATTTTAATACGATAGGACCTTTCGTTTTTGAGGTATCGTGTAAACAAACATTTCATGACATGCATCCCGACAGACCGCCAGACGTTTTTTCAAAGTTGCTTAAAATTCGAAGAGAAATACCAAGGTGAAGGAATTTTTGCTCTACGACTTTTTTTTAACGATTTTAGAATTATCTTGAGTAACTACAATATAATAACACAGTAAGCAACTAGTGCAAAGTCGAACAAACATGAAGCAACATAGGAAAAATAAAACCCAGATATTGACAGATCTACTTTCCATTTTAAGTTAATGCACAGCCTACTTGACTGAAAATGTTTCTATCAACGTCACTACATGCGCAAATTGGTATTTCAATTGTTTAGATTTTTGCTTGTGGAGATACCTAAAAAAATTAAATTCACAATCTAAGCCTCCAGAAAATACTAGCATTGTAGAGGAAATAGTAAAAAATGGTATTGGAGCCATAAATCGGAACAGGTTAAGTCCAGTCTTCTAGAGATCATGAGAAAGTAATGGGCGGAATATCGATGTTTTTGCTTCATAACTTTATACATTCATTGTAGAGGGAAAGAAAGTGCTGTTTTCTACCCTAATTCTGGTGTCGTAACCGTCATTTTCTAAGGGGGTAGTAGGAAAAATGCTTTATTTCATACTGTCTCACTAGATAACGAATTTTTAATCTGTAATGTTAGAATGACAGTTCCATTAAGTCGCTTTTGAGTAGTCGCTAATAGTGACAACTACATATTCTCTCCGTCAAGAAAATTGACACTGCACCCAGTGGCGGCTGGTACTAAAGGGCACAAGGGCATGTGCTCACCCAACCACCAAGATAAACACAGAAAGAAATTCGCATTATTTTATTCCGCACGTCAGGCGACAGGCGCATGCAATTCTAACGCTCAAAACTATGTTCCGGGGAACGTTCTGAAGTATGATTTGGCTGACTACGGTTATCTTCGCCATACGCGCTTATACCGTCGGTTTGGGGCACAAAGCAACGTATCTCAAGTAAACGTCTTGCTTTCATAGTGTACAGTGTGTGAATTACATTTGAAGACGTGAAGTGATGATGGAAGTTAATTGTGTGCAAAATCTTTTGAAAAACCCGCTATCATCTGAGGAAAACTTTTAATTGAAAAGAAAGGAATGCCTATTCCTGATCTTATAAATAAACTACACTTCCACAAGTAAAATCCGAACTTAAAATAGAGTATTCAACAAGAGTATCTTTGAAAAATACGAGTGGATGTGCGGATGTCCAATAACAAATGATTTAAAACATGCAGAGAGGGCAAAGAAACAGGAAAATTCCGTTTTTCACATAATGCATACATGGAGTTTAGTGTTCTAGACAAAGTGAACAGTTAAATAGTGCTTATTTGCCACATAAAATTAACGAAGTTGCGGAAAAAATTGTCAAATTTTGCGCCGGTTAATTATGTGTATAAAATTTTGCGGAGCCTTTGAATTGACCTTACGAGGCCATGATGAGACATGACGTCGGAAAATTCAGGTATTTATGTAGGCTTAATCAACTTTGCAGCTAAATTAAACGGAGTGCTTGCAATACGTATGAAAGGTTCGGGTTCACAAGTAGTCAAAGGCATCTCAAAAACTGTTCAGAACGAAATGCAATGTTGCAAATTTACAAGTAGGAAAATATTAAAAGGAATTAAATCTACAAATTTCATTGCTTCGGAGGCCGATGAAACTAGAGACACCTCTAATCATCAGCAAATGGTTGTTATTATTCGATACGTGTTTAATGAACAAATGTTTGAACACTTATGGTCTTTTTTTGAAGACGGGTGGACATAATGCTGATGTATTATCAAAAACATTGCTGAATGAATTGCAAACTATTTTAAATTCTCATAAACAATAAACTAAGATGTTACCATTGGGCGTCCGTGATGATTGGTAAGACAAGCCATTATCAAAATAACATTTCCTCATGCACATTATATTCAATGTTAGCGCATCAATTTAATTTAATTATTGAAAGAGCGGCACAGTGCAATACAAAATTTTCTTTGCAAGTTTGCAGTCATTTTTAAGCTTTTTTTCTCGATCGCCAAAACGAACGGTAATTCTTGATGAAATAGTCAAAAGTAGATTACAGCGCGCTGTTCCTATACACTGGATTTTCAAAAATCAAACTGTAAACACATTATTTGAACACCAGGATTCTTTCAAAGAATGCTTAGACAAAATTATTGACGAAGATGTGATGGACTCAGTTTCTATTAGTGAAGCAAGTGGTTTATTGAAACATTTGAATTACCCGGAATTTCTCTACTGTTTCTAAATATTTCATTTCATCATGTCACATGTTGAAATATTATTTAATCAGACTCAAATGCGCGAGATTGACAGTGCTCAACTGCAAAAGGCAATTGAACAATTCCAACAGCAAATTACTCGGATTAGAAATTTTACTGACAATGACAATCAAGAACGCAATAATGAAGAACCGCTAGGAAAAGACAAAAAACGACAGCTGGAGATAACAGAGCTGTTATTGCAAAGGAAGTATGTGACACTGTTTTAAGCCAAATTAGTGATTTTTTCTTGTACCCACCCTCTTTTATAACACACGAGCCGCCACTGACTGCACCTTAATCGGGCGACTTAAACAGGGAAGAAATTTTGATAAAGATAGTAAATGAACTATTGAAACGTCAACAGGAATATTTGTTTTATTCCTAATAATACCATAAAGCACATACCACTCTGGACCCGTCAAAGTCTTATATTTATGCGGATATAAATTTTAGAAAGGATAGTAGATCATTGATCAATTATTCACTTACTTGCATCTTAAGTTCAATTTTTTTTCACCCTCCAGGACAACTGTTTAACGGCACCCATGCTATTCTCATTCGAATTTTTTTTTTTGAAAAATTCTCATTATGGCATATTCCGTTGCTATATTGGTATCAATTGTTTTTCGTGCAGTGATGATTTCAGCTACTGTAGTATTATAGAAATATTGACAATGTGTCTTGAGCTCAATCTTCGTGGATGCGAAAATAGAGTAGTAAGTTCATGAAAGGTCATCATGTACATTCGAACTCTGTAAATAAATAATGGTGTAAGGGCAAGGCAAATAAGTGTTGGCGGACTTTTCGAATGCTCATATAGCATATAGCGCTATTGTTCTAAACAGGTTAGCAGGTCAGGCGTGAAATCGACCCTCGGCGTATTCAAGGTTAACAGGAATATGAAAGCGTCGCGATAGAGTATGCGTATACTTCCCGTGACGTATATTTTTATCGACCATCGGAGGTGTGGTTGGAGGAGCGCCTGGCTGAAGGTGTCCCTCTTTATCAAGACCAACGTTAAAGTTGCTTACTCTACCAAGCACTGCCAAATAGCGCGGTGATAGCGCGTGTGACGTAACCTTGTTTTTAAGTGTCTGAGTGAGTGTATGCAATAATGAAAATGGTACAAGCTCCACTTGATCCAAATGAATGTGTAACAGCCGAAGTAAGTGATTCAATGTTACAGATGTCATGCAGTAATTTGTAGTTCTGAAAAAAAGTAGCTTCCCCATAAACTGTATGAGTCGAAGTCCTCTCACTGGTTCAAACACATTTGTCATATTGTAAAAAAAATTGTTGTCAAATACCAGCTGTTCAGACTGACATATAAAATATAATTACATTCAACATGGTATATTATTGCAGTTGGAAAAAGGGTGACGAATACAACAATCGAAGTGCTTGACAGTAGCTGATGAATTATATTATTGCCCAATAATCTACAAAAAAATAGTTATTACGTTTCTCGGTACTGTTAAACCAAATAACACGTAACATGTTTTCATTAAATTCCTTCCTATCTATGTGTGTGTTACCTCAATTCACACAGAATTTACCATGAATGAATGAAAAACTCTTCCGGGCCTCTGGCCAAAGTAGTTATGGTAGCACGCATGTTCCAACACGTAATATGATTTTCCAGATTCACATATTAAAACTTACTAGTACCTCCAGTATATCTGACCTGGAAGTTGATGTCAGGTCTAGCTTACAAATTAATCTAACTTAAAGATTTGAATACATTGTCTGATATAAAACGAGGGCAAGGTGAAAATTCCCTGAAAAATAAAACAGATGGTGGCACAATCGAAAATTCCTTATGACATTTGTGATGTACCATCTGACTGATATATTATTCAGTTCTGTTTTGACACCCATCGAATTTTGTAAGCATGGAAAAAAGTGAATTTTGCGTCTTGATTGTACATTATTTCTTGCGTGGAAAAAACATTACGCAAACCAAAGCATCGCTTGTTAAACATTATGGGGACTCTTCACCATCGATTTGAACGATGCACAAGTGGTTTACTGATTTTCGTTGTGGTAGTAGGACCACAAAGGACGCCGAATGTTCTGGTAGTCCAATTGAGGTTACAACGCTAGAAATCGTCTGTAAAATCCATAATATGATATTGGACGATCGGCGAATTGAAGTGCACAAGATTCCTGAGGCTATGGACATCTCAACGAGTACGGAACATGTTGCATAAATTTTTGAATATGAGAACGCTATCTGCCAGATGGGTGCCGCATTTGCTATCTGTTGACAACAAGCGCGACCGTGATCTTCAAAGGAGTGTTTGGCGATGTTCAAGCGCGATAAGAAAGACTTTTTGCGCCTTGTAGTAACCGTGGAGGAAGCATGGATCCATCACAATACACCAGATACCAAAGAACAGTCGAAACAGTGAACTTATCCTGGCGAATCGAAGCCTAAAAAGGCCAAAGTGCGTTTATCGGCCAACAAAGTCATGGTGACAGTTTTTATGATGTACACGGTATCGTCCATATGGATTACCTTGAAAAGGGCAAAACTATCACCGGCGTATGCTCTTCCACCAGTACAACGCACCGGCTTAGTCGCAATGGCAAAATTGCATGAATTGTGCTACGAATTGGTTCATCATTCACCATATTCTCCAGATTAGGACCCCTGCGATTCTTATCTATTTCCAAACTTGAAGAAAAGCTCGGCGGAGAGAGATTTAGCTCCAACGATGAGGTCATCGCTGAAATAAACGCCTATTTCGAAGGATCGTATTATTTGGATGGGATCGAACAATTAGAAAATGTTGGGCAAAGTGTATCGCGCTGCAAGGAGAATCAAAATAAGTTTTTACCAGATAAATCATTTCTTGTTTAATTTTCAGGGACTTTTCCCCTTGCCCTTGTATGCGAGGCGAAAATATTGCTCATAGACAATTGGGGAATTTGTTATGTGAATTTTCGAACTTTTGTTGGTCAATTCCTGCAGGAGAAGTATTTGTAATAGTTTTTCCACCTTCCTGAGACTGGAAATCAAAGGGGTAACAACCCCTTTATTCGCATAAATTATTTTCACCAGCGAAGCTGGCATCAGCAGTTCGTTAAAAAGCCAAGTTTAAAATGTATAAGTTTGAAAATCATATTTCCCTTTATTGTGTCGAATCGTTGTTCATTAGGTTATAACACTTTATATTACGATACCTTCTATTAGTCTAGGAGCCAGAGTGATATTGATGGTCTGAATATTAACCCGATGCCACTATGGTTTATGGTTAGAGGACGGTTCAATGACCAATTCATCTCACAGACCGAATTTTCGCCGGCTGCTAGATCTCGAGATACAGCCTCCGCAAATTGTTTATTTTTTGACTGGAGGTTAACCCTTTTCTAGTTGCGGTTGCTTGAAAAGCGTGCCATTCTTATACACTCCACCATGTGCCATCATTTTTTATCGTGTCCGCTTATCAGGCTGGCCAATTAAAATTGGACAGAAAATGGACTGCAAGTTAACCCTTCCAAACCTGTGAAAATGTTCATTGGTGTTGGCAATTGTTAAGATACCCTATGCCATCAAAAGTGATCGGTCCATTTCCGAATAATTGTCCATTATTTGGACCAACAATGGTTTATTTTCTCATTTTTTGGCTAAACCTTGCGGATTACGAAGTAGCATGATGGCACCATGTTGAATAACTTTATTGGAGGTCAAATAAAAATTTAAAATTATTGCCATAGCTCCTTGCCTATTTCAACCCCCCTAAAACCGCCAATCATCAATCATAAAAAATGATGGCACATTGTGGAAGTGTATAACAATAGCATACTTTTCAAGTAACCACAACTTGAAAAGGGTTAACCTCAGTCAAAAAATAAACAATTTGCAGAGGCTGTATCTCGAGATCTAGCAGCCGGCGAAAATTCGGTCTGTGAGATGAATTGGTCATTGAAACGTTCTCTAACGATAAACCATAGTGCCATCGGGTTAATATTCAGACCATCGTTCTGGCTCCTAGACTATATTGTATTCAAACTGAAGCACCTACTTGATTATATAAGCTATTTTATTAAATCGTGTGCACTGAAAATAAAATATGGTCAATGAAAGACGAAATTTCTCCATTATTATTTTTATATATAATTCTGATTCTGACCAACATGTGTCACGTTGGACACATATTTCATTAAATTGCTATTAAATTTATTTGTTTTATTTGAATGATAACTGCAACTTATCCGCATGATTTGTTTTTTTGAAGTGGGATGCAGTTATCTGATTAAATTCCTACGTTATTGTTTATATTTATGTTTATATATCAGTTTATCTATCAACAATGAATTGTAACCATGATAAATTGTCTGCAATTCATTCCACTGGTTCTATATATTCAGCTTCTGTGCATTTTGTTCTTGAATGGTCATCATATAGATATAGGGGTACAAAGATTTTCAATCACTCGGATAACAATTGTTAATTTCTCTATGGATGTCATCTACATCACCAAACTATTTCTCGACCTACAAAAAGGATATTTATGTAAAAAGTTCCATATCTTAATATGTGATAAAGTAATGGCAATTTTCCATGGTTGATATTATTCTTGATGTATTTAAAACACCTCAAACTAATTTTGAAAAGTAAACGAAACAGACATTAATTTTTGACTTAATACCTTCTATTATGAGATAACTTTTAGAATAGAGCAAGAAATACTTGGAGTAGTCAAAATATAGTTAATGGGATTCTCTAATACGAAAAGTTGTTCATAATTCCTGTGAGGCGGAGCTGAATAAACCAGTTTACTAGCCACTTGTTTACATTCCGTTCCTTTAATGTAGGTGAAGAAATCCTATAATTGCACTTTTCGTCATAAAATAATAACAACATGCTCGGCATATTTTGAAATTATTGCGAAAACAACAAATTATACCTTCGCTTATTAAAATGACAATGATATTACGTTTTGATACATGTTTATATTGATCTATTGTTTTGATTTGAAAGTTCAAACATTCAACCTACAGACTATTGACGATCTATAACATTTACATACTTAACGAACCACGTTGTAATTGTTCTTAAAACTTGTTAATTAAATACTAAAACATAATAATCGAAAGGAAATAATTTGATTTCAAGAAGAATTCCTACCCACACTATATTATAAGACAGAACAGAAATTAGTATTTGTAGAAATGCAATTGAAATTATTTTCAACGGAATGTAAAATGTATGACGTTCGAGTTCGTTGGAGTGAAAGCAAAGTTATTATGATTTCTTTACATCAACTTTTCCCTTCCTTTGTGAATTTTACTTATTTATTTACGTAATCAATCAATCAATCAATCAGAACGGGGGCGGACGAGTCCGGAGCACTTAGACCGCTTGATTGGGTCCATTGTGCGCCCCTTGATACGAGAATCAATCCAGCAGGCCCAAGGCCGTGCCAAAAGCTAAGATTTTGCCTGGACTGATATCTCTTATTGCTTCAGGCAGCATATATGTACTGCCGAGGTGTTGTAGCCTGAGAGAAACCAGTGCTGGACATTCTGCTAGGATATGAGAGGCAGTTTCATCCGCCTCCCCACATCTACTACAAATTGAGTCTTCGACAATGCCCATTGTGTGTAGATGTTTATTCAGATGACAGTGTCCTGTGAGGAGTCCTGTCACCAGTTTTAGGGCTCTCCTGCTCATAGAGAGTAGGGTTTTAGAGAGTTTAGGCGAGAATTCCCTGATGTGGAGCTTCGCCTGCCTCATGCCTGGGGAACCACGCCAGATCGAGAGCCACTGTCTGTCCAGCAGCTCCTTGAGGGCGTGGAGCCCGGTGGTCGATGAAATTCCGATCGTGGAGTCGGGGCCAGGGGCGCTCAAGGAGCCCCGTTTGGCCAATTCATCGGCCACTTCGTTTCCCTTCACACCAGAATGGGCAGGTACCCACACTAGCTGAAGTTTGTTTCTTCTGGCTAATTCAACCAGAGTTTCCCTGCACTCCAAGACAAGCCTAGAAGTCATTCTGTGGGCGCGAAGTGCGCCCAGGGCCGCTCGGCTGTCAGTGCAGATGTAAATCCGTCTACCTCGGTAGTTTAGTCTAAGGTTTTCCAGGGCACATGTCCGTATTGCACAGACCTCAGCCTGAAAAACGGTTGCGTGGCCACCTAGGGAAACTGAAATCTCCCTTCTGGGTGTACGCGAGTAGACTCCGGCTCCGCTGAAACCGCCAGTCTTAGACCCGTCCGTGAACCACACGAGTCCCCCTGGCGGAAGCGGCCCAGAGTCCTTGTTCTCCCAGTCCATCCTCTGAGTTATGAGAATGTCTGGTGTTTGAAACCTGACCGCCGGCGCTGTCGCATCCTGCGTCTGTCGGAGGATCGGGCAGTTCTCGGCTGCCCAATCCCAGATTTTGCCATGACCACGAGGCGTAGACGCACCGACCCACTGGCCCAGACCAACCAGCCGATACGCAGTACCCGCAGCCACCGTTTTGATATGGAGTTGTAGAGGAACGATACCCACCAGAACCTCCAGAGCCCTGGTGGGCGCGGTCCTCATAGCCCCCGTTATCCCCACGCAGACAAGTCGTTGAGCCTTGTCCAGCGCCAGACGGGACAAAGCCGTTTCTGTCGCCGGCCACCACACAACGGCTGCGTAGGTTATGATTGGGCGGATCATGGCCGTGTAGATCCAGTGCAGGACCTGTGGCCGTAGACCCCATGTATTCGCGAATGCTCTCCTGAATGCCCATAAGGAAGCAACGGCTTTCCTTACCCGGGTTTCCAGGTGCATTTTCCAGCTCAGTTTAGCATCGAGGATAACTCCAAGGTACTTCACTGAGCCTTTCATGTGCAGGGACCTTCCAAACAGGCGAATGTCTGGTAGCGGTCCCAGTTTCCGTTTCCTCGTGAAAAGAACCGCTTCGGTCTTTTCAGGATTCACCCTGAGTCCCTCGGCCTGGCACCAGCGTGCAACGATGGCAAGTGCGGTATTTTGCAGCTCGCACAAGGTGGCCGGGTGTCTTCCGAGGGTCACAGCTGCCAAGTCGTCTGCGTAAGCTTGGGCGTAAAACCCAGCCTCATTCAGCTCGACCAACAAACTGTCCACCACCAGGCACCACAGGAGCGGAGACAGTACTCCTCCCTGAGGGCACCCACGGGTGACGTATGTACATGCGACGCTGCCATTATGGTGCGCCGTTATCAGTCTCTGCGAGAGCATGGACTTGATCCACCTGACCAAGGTGTGATCGATTCCATGTCTCTCCGCAGCATGACACATGGACTCGAAGGCGGTATTGTCAAACGCTCCTTCTATATCCAGGAAAACGCCAACGGCGCACTGTCCGAGGTTAATAGCTCCTTCGATCTGGGTTACCAGGTGATGAAGGGCCGTCTCGGTTGATTTGCCAGCCTGATAGGCGTACTGTCGACGGTGAAGCGGAAAATCCGTTAGGGCGCCGTCTTTTATATACCTATCAATCAACCTCTCCAGAGCTTTCAAGAGAAAGGATGTGAGGCTAATAGGGCGGAAAGATTTGGCTTGAGTGAAGTCAGTTCTTCCCGCCTTAGGAATGAAAACGACTTTGACCGATCTCCAAAGCCTTGGTATAAAGGCGGAGGCGATACAAAATCGGAATATCCGGAGCACCGGGATGGTGATAAGCTCCAAGCCCTCTTGTAAGAGAGCCGGGAAGATTTCATCCTCACCCGGTGATTTATAGGGCGCAAAGCTCGAAATGGCCCAGCGCACTCTTTCATAGCTCACCACATTCGAGGCCATCCTGTAGTCAGTCGCTCTCGCGTTGACACGGAAGTCCTCGGGTGGTGTGCCTATGGGGTTGTCATCAGACCCGGGGAAATGCACCGACATTAGATGTCGTAGCGTTTCGTCCGGGGATGACGTGTACTCCCCGTTCGGCAGAATCACTGATCCTGTGCCAATCGAGGAATCCTTGGAGTGGGCCTTGCATAACCTCGCTGCTGACGGCATCTTATTGATGCCCTCACAGTAGGTACGCCACGAATCTCTTTTGGAGCTCCTCAGAGCTTTCTTATAGTTCTTTTGGGCGACTTTAAAGGTCTCCCAGTCTGAACTACACGACGTCCTCTTCGCCTTGTTGAAGAGTTTTCTTACCCGTTTCCGATGTTCCTCCACTTGGGAAGAAAGTGGCCTTGCTGATTCCACACACAGCGGCATCAGCCTCTTCCCGACCTCCTTGAAATGCAGGAAGATGAGAGAGCCTACCGCTTAGTTCCTCTCTGAATAGGTCCCAGTTGGTGGCTCTCGGATTCCTGTAATACTTGTCTGGGTTGGAATCAGATTCCAACTCAAACAGAATGTGTCTATGGTCTGAAAGTGAGACTTCCGTTGACACATTCCATCTTCGGACCCAACCCTTGATTGCTCTAGAGCTAAGGGTTAAGTCAATTATTTCCTGTCTGCGTGTGGTGAAGTAGGTAGGCGTTGACCCTCTATTGAGGACCTCCAGCTGAGTAGAAATGAGGAACTCAAGCAGCGCCGTCCCTCTCGAATTGACGTCCGAACTTCCCCACACCGTGTGGTGAGAATTGGCGTCGCATCCCAGAAGGAGTGGCACTCCCCGCCCCTCACAACGTCCAACTAATTCGACCACTTCCGCAGGTGGAGGGTTGCTGGAGCCGTAGGGAAAGTATGCAGAGCAAACTACCACCTCCGTTCGGACTCCTTCCACAAGGTGCCATATCCTAACCGCAACCAGATCCCTGTGACAGAATTCCGGCATCAGGAAGGCATCGACATCCTTTGTGAAGATGCATGCTCTCGGCATCTCTTCAGAGGTGCAGTAATGTAGCGTGCCTCCTCTTTGGCGTAGGCCTTTTACACGGCCGTGGTAAGCCCATGGCTCTTGTATCAAGCATACGTTTATTTTGAGCTCAGAGAGCCTTTTCATCAACACTGCAGTCGAAGACTTGCCGTGCTGAAGGTTAGCCTGCAAAAATTTTATTTTGCCTGCCATTTTGAAATAATCCCGGCTAAAGAGAAAAGCCCTCAGCCTGGGCTCGTACGTTAGGAAAGGCCGAGAGGTCTCGGCCTTTCCCTATTCCTGAGAGGAGGGGTCAGTGCTTTTAACTGGCCCCTGCTCTTTCGCAGAGGGCCCTAGTAATGTTACTTGGGCCCTCGTTGCTCTGACGAAAGGCTGGAAGTCCATCGTCCCCAAGCGGTCAATGGACTCCTGATCCAGCCAGACGATCAGTCTTAGCCCGTTGGGCTCTTCCTTCCTCTCGAGTATTCCCGAAGAGGTGGCTCTGAGCCCCGGGTTTTGTTTTTCCAGGGCACCTAAGGTATCCTGGTTTGTCGGGTGCCTTTTCCCAGGCATCCACAATATCGCCCGCCATCTTCTGGGAAGAGCTTTTGGCTCTACCGCCAGGAGGTTGACGTTTTCCCAAGGCTTTATGGTGGCTATCACTTGTGATAGACCAATCCGTGGAAGCGGAGTCCGCCGCTGTAATAAGCAGACAACGCTTCCACAGCCTTGTTGGATGGAAGCGGGGGGGCAGGGCCTCCTCCGTCAGCGCGGAGACCGCGTCCCCCACTGCGTCTGTGAACTCCAGGAGTTCATCGGGAGTGAAGCCTGCATCCTGCCTGCCCTCCCGAAAGACGGCAAGCTGCAGGATTCCTTCCCCGGTAAGAGCCCCCGCATAGCTGCCCGCCGCAGGCCCTTGAGGTCTGCGGCGTTTGACCACGCGGGTGCTCTCGGGAGTGGAAACTGGAGTTCGGGGGCGTTTGATGGCCCCCAGACTTGGCGTCTTACTTCCGGAAGGCGCCGGAGGCGGCATGGCTACCGGGGGACCCGATTTAGCGGATTCCCTGGCCTCCCGCATCCTCCGGCGACGCTTCCTCTCGGCCCCACAAATGTTGGGCCGTTTCACTTTGACCCTGCCCAGTGCCCTGGACAAGGTATTTATCTCCTCGGGGTCCTCTTGCGAGATCCCCGGGAGGTGTTCGGTGGATTGGGAGTCGCTGGTAGGCACCGAAGAGGAGCCTACCTGCGAAAAGGAGGAAGGCACCAGTAAGGAGCCTTCCGAGGGTTGGGAGGAGGAAGGCACCCCTGAGGAGCCTTCTTCCAGGGAAGGAGAGGAGGAAGGGGATGGAGGCACCGGTACGGAGCCTCCTTGGGTTTTAGGTTTTTTTTGTTGGTCTGTCATATGGATCCCACGAGTGTTGGGGAAAGGTTGGTCGCCATCCGCAGAGCCCCATACGGATGGAAGGTCTGCATACAACTGAGATTCGACCCGGTTTCCCAGAGGAACCGTTCGCGGCACTGTACCCCAGTGCCATTCAGCCCTCGGCACGGTATCTCACACCTTGGCTTGGGTTTTTGGGGCATCTGGTCCGGGACCCCTTATTCGGTATATTCCGTATTACGTAATACATCAAACACAAATAATTAAACTAGAATTTTTCTAGTGTAAGAATAGAGTATAAACGATATTACATATAAAAATTATTTATTCGTATAGGGGTAAATATCAATGTTGCCCTAGGAGATCAATTAGACAAGCAAAGAGACATGGTATTGCGCAAGAGCTAGTAGGGTGGATTATGAACAGCCTTGAGCGTAAACACCTTTTCACAACGTGGTAAGATTCTACTCTGAAAGGTTCGGTATCTCAAGGCTGTCCACAAGGACTCTCCGCCCTCTATGGTCCTGAATAAGCTACTAGTAAGGTTAAACCGTGCTGGTATTAAGGCCTCAGGTTATGCGGATAACATCGCCATACCCTCCCAGGAGCTTACAAGAGAACCTTGCAGGAGGTTGTTCAACATCCTTGATTATTACAGAAGTCTAGTGTAGAGAGAACAAACTCTCTATTCAACCGGAGGAAACGGCCATTACTTCTCCAGGTACAAAATCGAGCCTATCAAAAATATGGTAATTGGTGGTAAGGCGGTTGACTTTGCCGAGGCGACAAAATATCTGGGAGTCATCCTGGATAAAAAACTGCTCTGGCAAAAGCAGCTGGAGACTAGATGCCAAAATGCTCTGATAATCTTTTGACAGTGTAAGAGAGCAATTGGCATGAAGTGTGGCTTCTCATATGGTGGAAAAGAACCGAATTGGTCATGGCACTTCTGGACAGAATACAGGGGCTCTTTCCCAAAGGCATTTACATCCACAAAAAAGAGTACATCGACTGCAGCATTGAGAGCCGCCATCCCTATCGCGCCCTTAAGATATGGAGTGCAGATCGTCCCGTCATTTTAGGGGGCAGTCTGAAAGGCTGCGACTAGAAAAGCATGACAGGGATGCCATCCCGACGAGGGAGGATTGAGAAAATGGCCGTACGCCAAAAGCATTGCATAATTTTTGGTATACGGATGGATCCAGAACATACACAAGAATCGGAGCAGGTACTCCGTGCGATTGGGGGATCTCAATTGCTTTTTAATAACACTTTTTAAACCAACTCAAAGAAATGTTTCTCATCGTAAAATATAATTACGAGAACGAATTATAGTTAAATTGGTTATTATGTGAATAAATTAAGAAATTGTAGTAAACTTCATTTAATAACAGTAATAGAATACTGAGGATGCCACTATGTGATGAAACAAATGTTAATATACTGTTATTATATTGTTGTAGTATGACACAACTACTACTACTACTATGTCCGCAGAAACGCTGATAGCCGTAGAAACGGTTTAGACGCCGCCGCGATGTCTATACTAGGTTTCAAGACTTAATGTATGTAATATTTGTAATGAGTAGAAACAGCTAAAGGCGTAGAAAGACGTCAAATTATACGTCATGTGAACGTTTATTTGAATTTACAAGGATGTCTATGTTATGGTGTGGTCTATCGTGGACATTATGTGATTTCAGATGTCTGTGATGTAAATGTTACTAGTCTCGTTTTGGGGTTAGGTGTGATCTGACATATAAAGTCTGAACTGTATGATAACGATCCTTCGATCTATGGAGCTGTCTATCATGAAAAGTTTACGTAATTATATTTAGCTGTCAAGAACGTATAACTACATCGAATCGCTTTTACCCCCTTTATGATTGAATTTTGAAAAATTGGTCGTTAGGGTATGCCTACGTCGTATAAGGAACCTATCTGCCAAATTTCGAATCAGCCGGCTTTGTAGTTTCGGAAATTTAGTTCAGGGTCATTTCATCTCAAATCGTCCAGCCAGTTTGGGTTAGGTCTTTTTTTTTGCATGAAATTTTTTTTATAGCTTCTACATCGAAATCGATGAGACACGTATTTTTTCCTTTTGCTCGATTTTCAATTCTTTGGCCGTGGGGAATTTTTGAAAAATTTTCTAAAAACTCGATTTTGCGCTATTGGCGCATGTCAATTTTTTTTGAAAATGTAATAACTTTGCGAAAATGGGTCCGATCTTTATAATTTTTGGTATGTTTGTAGCTAAGAGGTTTCTCTAAAAGACAAAAATATGAAACTTGGAATATTTTGAAAAAAAAAATTTATATCGCGATTTGAAGAAAAAAATCAAAAAATTTTTGACTTGAAAAATTTCGAATTGCATCAGTTTTTTTTTTCTTCATATTTTTTTCTTTGATAGTCATATATATAAACAAAATTCTGTAGCAGCCTCTATTAGCCGAAATTCGTTGTTTGGAAATTATGATTTTTCAAAATTATAGTCACAATTATTGAGTAATTTTGGGCTTTCCTCATAAAATAAGCTATCATTTCGTCGAAAGTAGCTCAATTGTTGAAATATTTTGTCTGTCAACAGTCAAAGGTTAGTCCTAGAAGAAAAAAAATATGAAGTGTAGAAAATTTTTGGAAATTTTTTCCATGATCGTCTTTAAAATAGAAAAAAAATCGGATAAATTTTAGCCCGGAAATTTTAGCATTGCCTCGATTTTTCCATTCTAAATTACTGTTTTTGTATATCAATTTGTGAGTGGACAATTTTCAGAAGCTTTTTTCATAACTCCGTTTCGTTTTTCATTTATTATTTATTGATTGATTCCATTGATTATTTTATAATTTGATAATTTATAAAACTCTTTTATCAAAACTTGATGTTGACTTTTGAATAGAAGGTCATTAGAATTCATAATCGTTTTTAATGTTTTAAAAATGTTTTGAATTTCACAATATTTTGTATTTATAGACAGTAAAGAGAATAAACAGGTATAATTATTTAAGTAAAATAATGGCATTTTGAAAAGAATTTATTACGTACATTTGGTTTAAAAAGTATTGCTATACATTCAACTTCATTCTACCAATGCCCACTCGTGCTGGCATGTTTTTGAAATGTACATTTCGGTTTCACTTTCACCCTTCTTGGCCCTCCATGCATGCATTCGCCGTATTCCTTTTATTGCCGCAACATTTTTCCACTGGGTTTTTTTGGTTTTTCTGAACTTCTGTATGTCACGATCTTTGAGTAATTTGACCGCCACATTTGGAGTATGATGCTGGACCACAGTTGCAAATGTTTCCGCATCTTGAATGCTATCGATCAGCGTCTTTGACAAGTTGTGTTTCGTGGCTACGTGCTTGACGAGTCCGCCGATGCCATCACAGGCTCCTTTTCCATGACCAGTAGCAGAAAAAATCCATTTCTTCTCATGTGGTGAATTTCTCATTTCGTGAAATTGGAATCTGTTTTTGAAATGACTAGCTGCGCCATCAGAAATTATTACTTCGCAAGATATATCAATACCTGGATATCTGGCCTTTATGTCTTCTTTGATGTAGTTTATCGCGAACAATGCGTGAGCCGAGTCGTGTTCCTTGTCATTGCTCACAAGTGCATAGCTCAAAGTCACCGAATTGAAGTAGCATACAGCAGTAAATATTGAAACTTGATCATTCTTCCAATGATGACCCTGAATTTCATCTTGTAAGATGACGGACCAGTTTTCGGCAAAATCGATGTGAAGTAACAGTCGAGATGGAAATAACTTCGCCGCTTCTTTTTCTTCCCTGATGGCTTCCTGTTGGATTTGTTTTGACTTCAAATGCGGGCTGGCTTTAAGGGTCCATTCCGCCAGCACATCGACGTATTTAGTGAGAGTCAGGGTTTTCTTGATCAAATTATTATCTTCCCAAAAGGCAAACAAAATTTCATCGTCTTCATTCGCCTGTGTGAATCCAAGAAATTCAAGATTGATGGCTGAAGCTCCTGGGCACGTCTTGCAGTTTTCGAAAATGCACTGGTTGTCATCAGAACAAACAATGGCTGATAAAAACTTGTTTCGGAGTTCTTTAAGATTCTTGGTATCTTTGAATGTTTGTAAACCCATGGCCGCTGTCAATAATAAATCGAAGTTGGAACAATAGATGCACAAGCAAACCTCTTGAGTTGGGCAAGGAAGAACCCATTTTGGCTTGAGCGTGTAAAATTTTGTGAGACCCAATTTTGAGTCTGGATAGGTTTCCTTGAACATTTGATATGTTTCCTTCACAGTCCGTGTCATAAATCTCTTCACTTTTTTCACGGCAACTCCATTTTCAATCACGGTTTTTATGTCCTTTTTGTTCGGGCTTTGTCGAGAGCAATTGAAGTCATCGTTCAGATAATATTCCATAGCCAGGTTCACCGTAGTCTCAGGAACTGGGTGGCCAGAATAAACATCTCGTGTTGCGTAAGGTCCTTTTTGGGTAGATAAAATTCTTGCTTGTATTATCATGTAATCATGTAATTGGTAATCGTAGGAAACTTAGACATAATGTCCTCTTTTGACAAAACATGAATTGGGGCTGCTGTGAGAAGACGAATTTTTTCTGAAATCGTTTTACAACTCACCAGTGATGCTCTGAATGTTTTTACCCACTGCTCACACATATTGCACTCCAATTCTTTTGGCGGTGATTTATTCTGTGATGAGGCGAACAATTCGCCACTCGATTGAGTCAGAGATTCGGAAGTAGTGCAATTTTCCGAAAGCGAAGCCGTTTCTTCCGTTGACGCCAATAATAACGATGAGAGTGACGTGTAGCAGTCGTTGCAAACTTCGTCGGAACTGTGAAGCACATTATTGGGGAACAATGGTTGCAAACGAACGGCCAATTCTGCAAGTGGACGAAATTTTCTCTTCTGAGATTCATAAACGGCCTTTTTATGGCTCTGTTCTAAATCCGGGCATCTTTTCTTTATAGGATATCGACTCATTCTGCCCAAAGTGTCGTGTGAATAAGTCTGAAATTTAAAAAACACATATTTATAAACGTACTATATGATGCTTCAAATAAATGAATTCCAACTTTAAACAAAATGTATTCAAACCAATGATGCTAATATTTTAAAGCTTATCATACTTGCAAATGTCACGTACATACAATTGCAAAAATTTTAACGCAATATAACTACTCACAACAGAAACCGAATGATTCAAAATAGTTAATTATTTACTCATGGTCTGGCATTTTTTTAAGTATGAGATGCGATTGAAATGAAATATTGCGCTTAAGCGCAAAAAATTATTCAATAACGGCTTGCTATTAATTTGCCATGTAATTGCCCTTAAAGTGGATGGCAACTCGCAATGAGGATAATATATGTAGAATGAGGTTAGGTTTTGCTTTCATTGGAAATAACAAACATTTACGACAAAATTATGGCATAATTATATTCATGACCAAAAGTTACTTACCGCAAATCACCTTTGAGCACAATCAAATTCACAAGAATGATCTGATTTTTACTCAGGAAGCAGAATTTTTCGTCATAAATACAACTTGCACAAAACGCACAAACGCGCGTGAATGCTAAATGTGACCACGTGTTGGTATAACAGAATTTCTTCTTCTTGTTAAGATGGCGCTGGCCGTATTTTCAGTTAAAATTCCAATTTTCAAGGTATGGCATACGAGCAATACTTAAATTAGCTACTTGCCCAGTAAATTGAACAAAGTGTATATTTCTGAGAAACTTGGACAAAAGAAAAACCAGAAGCTTACTCGGTATACAGTTTAAATAGTCTGTAGTCTCGTTAGCCATAGAAACAGATTAATTGAAAAATAGCACTTGGAATTCGAAAAATCATGATAAATGAAAAACGAAACGGAGTTATGAAAAAAGCTTCTGAAAATTGTTCACTCACAAATTGATATACAAAAACAGTAATTTAGAATGGAAGGCAATGCTAAAATTTCCGGGCTAAAATTTATCCGATTTTTTTTCTATTTTAAAGACGATCATGGAAAAAATTTCCAAAAATTTTCTACACTTCATATTTTTTTCTTCTAGGACTAACCTTTGACTGTTGACAGACAAAATATTTCAACAATTGAGCTACTTTCGACGAAATGATAGCTTATTTTATGAGGAAAGCCCAAAATTACTCAATAATTGTGACTATAATTTTGAAAAATCATAATTTCCAAACAACGAATTTCGGCTAATAGAGGCTGCTACAGAATTTTGTTTATATATATGACGTATCAAAGAAAAAAATATGAAGAAAAAAAAAACTGATGCAATTCGAAATTTTTCAAGTCAAAAATTTTTTGATTTTTTTCTTCAAATCGCGATATAAATTTTTTTTTTCAAAACATTCCAAGTTTCATATTTTTGTCTTTTAGAGAAACCTCTTAGCTACAAACATACCAAAAATTATAAAGATCGGACGTTTTTTCGCAAGGTTATTACATTTTCAAAAAAAATTGACATGCGCCAATAGCGCAAAATCGAGTTTTTAGAAAATTTTTCAAAAATTCCCCACGGCCAAAGAATTGAAAATCGAGCAAAAGGAAAAAATACGTGTCTCATCGATTTCGATGTAGAAGCTATAAAAAAAATTTCAAGCAAAAAAAAGACCTAACCCAAACCGGCTGGACGTTTTGAGATGAAATGACCCTTCAGTCAAAGAAGCTGTAAAAAGTCCCAATCCATCCAATCATCGCGATGGATTCGGATTTTGATGAAACATGTTAAATAGGTTTATTTTGTGTTGATGGTTCTAGCGTACGTACGAAATAGTGTTCCTGGTTTGAAGCCGAATTATTGGCTAGAAGCCATTTCTTTTTCCTTTTTTGTTGATAAATATTTTTTTTATAACAATTTAAAAATTCATGTATGCATTTAAAGAACATAATAGCAATGAAATCGTACTCAGGAGGTCAAAATTATCCGAAAACAACTATAAACTCGACATTTTGGTCAAATTCGTATATTTAATAATAAATATAATTTGTTTATAATAAATTAGCAAATTTGTGGGTCTACGTTCACGATATTGACGATAAAATCTGGATTCCAAAATTATCCGAAAACGACCCTAAAGTCGGAGTTTTAGTTAATAAATAAATTGTTTATAACAAAAAATAGTCTTTATCCGATCAAAAACGTTTAAATTTTGCATTTTTTATGTAATCACAAAAATGTGCTATATTTATTGTTTATAAACAATATAAACAATTTGCGCAACTTTATTTGTGGTCAACTTTTTTTCTGATAACATTCTGAAAAGAGGGAACTTTGTCCCATCAAAATCGATCCATTCCTCAAGGATTTACGGGTTTGGCCTATTTTTATACCCATTTGACTGCATTATTATACGTAGATTAAACGAATGCATTATTTATAATATGTATGTAATAACTGGATTCTAGGAAATGAAGGCCACGGTGAAGGTTACTTGTAAACAAGTACAATGAATGAATATCATATTATATTCTGCCTTCGGTTATATTATAATTTATTGAACTCCAATTAAAATTTTATCTTTTTGAGATTCGTAGACTGAAATCGTTGATTGGTGTATAAAATATAAATACTTAATCTTTACGCGCATTCCTACCCTACAAGTTCTATATATGAGGCAGTTATTTTCAAAACTCCTTTGCTATTTTTTTTTACTTTTCGGTAACAACAACAAAAATTTCAGCTTTTATGCAAATTATATTTTCGAATTATTATGTTTTGTTACCAATACATATTATGCATGATTAATAAGTATGATGATCGTGAATCTGAATCTTATACAGTTTTTCGCAAATAAAAAAAGACATAAATTCATCAAAGTTTTATGAAATTAAAAGTTAATTAACTAAACAACAAATAGCCTGTTATAAACATTCAAAAAAGTTTTTGAAATAACAGGATTAAGTTCCAAGTATATTGTTATTCAATAAACAAAGAAATGCAAAATAAAAAAAATTGAAATGATTTCAGATCATTTTCGTTTTGACACAAATTTTGTCACATTCACTTGTTTTTGTACTTGTAGCAGCTTGATTAAGGATACTTTTGTAGAAGGCTAGTTTTCTCCAATCTTCACCATAATGCCTAACCAGCAATAATAGACATTTTATCGCTTTTAAGATTCTTGCTTAGTTGTACCTCAACTGGCTGAATGAATGAAAGCGAAACATTTTTTTACAGGCACCTTTAAATGTTCCGGTGTTAGTAAGTAAATTAATCTCACCTTGAATTAAAACCGTGTGTTCCTTTTTATGAAAAATAAATCGTTTCGCGTAGCTAAATTTAAAATGCCAGGCTCCAAGAAGTTTTACAGTTTTTTTTGCTTCACTTCCAGTTTTGTATGGTCCAGTCAACACATATTCTTCTAACTGTAGCATGTTGACTTAGTATGGCGTCGTAATGGCTAGATTCTACAATAACAGTTTTTTTTTTACTTCCTTCTGTATTAATCCGAAAACTCTATCTAGGAGAATAAAGGTGACATTTTATTAAACTAAAAGTGTCTTCTTATTCAAAAAATAAAGAAATGCAAAACAAAAAAAATTAAATGATTTCAGTGTCATTTTAGTTTTGACACAAATCTTTGTCACCTTCACTTGTATTTTACAGGCACCTTTAGATGTTCCAGTGTTAGTAAGTAAATTAATCTCACCTTGATTAAAGCCGTGTGTTCCTTTTTATGAAAAATAAATCGTTACGTGTTGATAAATTTAAAATGCAAGGCAGTCAACACATATTCTTCTAACTGAAGCATGTTTACTTAGTATGGCGTCGTAGTGGCTGGATTCTACAATAACCGTTTTTTTTACATAATTAGACTAACAGAAAAGCATAAATGCATTAATATTAAAATTTAATTGGGTATAAAGGATATTAAATGAACTATCAAGAATTGTTATTTTCAGAATGGATATTTGCCTAATACCTAATAAGCACAGTGTTGTTGACCTGGGCAAATATCCATTCTGAAAATAACAATTCTTGATAGTTCATTTAATATCCTTTATACCCAATTAAATTTTAATATTAATGCATTTATGCTTTTCTGTTAGTCTAATTATGTCCTCAACAATGACAATGTTAACCTAATAAATATAACCTAATAAATATAACAAAGTTGCAAAAATTTATATAAATATATTTGATACGAATCCTTATTCGTTATTCATATTATGGAAATTGAACATAGAAACACTATATGAAAGGAGACATAAAAATTATATGAAAAAACTACAGGAAACTTTGATGCAAACCTATTATGAAATCATAACCGCAAAGTTGTCTATGATAGCATCCGAACATCGCGTTTAAATATATAAATTATAAGGCCTATTATTATTCCATATTATTATCCAACTCTATAACTACGAATTATATTAATTTCTATAATTGTGACCTTGTGAAAACCGAAAATATTCAAGATCACGTAAGCCCTACGTCAGTGTTATGAAGTGAAACAACAACATTGAAGCAGACAGTGATGATATTCTAGTTATGCGAATGCAGTTCACTTTTCAAGCACACGTTATCAATTATTATTAAAGAACATATGTTTTGATAGATTCTCTGAGCATATAATGAGAGTAAAAGCACTTGACTGCTGTACTGGCCTGCGAATTATATTCGATTCGTTCTTGAGAAAGAAGAATATTGAAATCTGTTTTATCCTTTGGTTTTCCCACTTATATAAAGAATAAAGTTAACAACAATTCACTACATTTATCATGGGGAAAACCTTTATCTATCATAATAAACCAATTTTTAGAAATATAACTGCAACAGAATAGATTAACAATTCAAACACACGTGAGCAATATACTCGTAATTCAGGGAATTGCATCCAATGAGCAATTTAATACTCGTTCGTTATCAGTATTTGTAATGATGATATATGTCTCGATGTGTCGAAGTAATTTCTGCGTTTTACGTATTCCAAGGTAGTTCCTACAGAAAGTTACTTCTATTGACCGAAAACTGTTGGGCAATGCTGTCCGATTATGACATAATTTTGATTCAAATCTACATAAATACTTAGAAAATTCGTTAAATTTGTTGTAATCACGTCATTGATGATTTTCACTTCATATCTATGGAATGTGAGAGTAAACCTCTAAAATGAGCATGAAAAACAAAAACTTCAGAAACAAGGAGAAGGATTTTTTGTTAATTTATTTATTTTACTGATTGAGTGAATATAGAATATTTTTTTCATTTATTATTTGTTATTTACGTACATTTAATATAGTCCATAATGCCAATAGATTTTGTAGTCGAAATAGCGTTTGTGCAATCGTGGTCGAGAACCACTGCTTGTAAAATGCCCCAGTAGCCATTTTTCCTTATTTCAGGACATTGCAAGAGGTCCATTGCACGATAGGACCTTTCCCTGATGGTTCAATTTTTATCCTGACTACTTTGAAAATTCGTTGTTTAAAAGTGGTTAGATATTGGTCTTCGAAAAAATCTTCTAAAATGTCTCTCTGCGTATGGGCAAGGTGGCAGCCCGACATTTTTGTTGTGATTAGAATAACCACGGTATATGAACCATGAACCATATGAACAAAACTAAAAACAATCTAGTAGATATGAGATTTAGAATCGAAAAATCTCCCCCGAAATATTTTTCTGCATTGAAAGGTCTCTGATGGCGTGTCTATTCTATGTTTTTTTTCACGACACGTTTTATTTTTTCGATTGGGCATAAATCCCTATCACAGGTGAGATACGAATGCCCACTTTTGCTCGATCTTTTCGTAGATCCCCTTAGAAACTACGTTAATGAGCAACATTACAATAATGTTATTCTTCACTATTCATAAGAAATAATTACCCTTATAACTAAAAATACTATTGAAGTACTGAAGATCTTTCGGCAACCAAGTAGCCATCATCGGAGTAAACTAAATTATAAATCAAAATGTGTCTGTTTGAATACTATTTGGGGATAATAATGTAAACAATGAGTTACCCTCAGCTGGAGATAAACTGTACTGTGTTTTAAAAATGATAAACTTTCTTGAGAAATGGTGTGACCTGTATTCAAAATATGTTCGGCCATCACTGAATTTTCACCATTATTTTTCTTTATGTGGGCAACATGCTCCTTATAACAAGTAAAAACGTTCCTTCCAGTTTGACCCACATAGCATTTTGAACACGACTCTTAATTGATTTTGTAAATCCCGGATTTGTCGAAATCCGAAACTTTATCAAAGCTATTGCCTAAACGGTGCTATAGCTTTTTCTTACATCTATAAACTGTTTGTATAGCAAATCTAGGAAACAAACTATGGAATCTATTAATTAATGAAGAATGATAAGTGAAACTGTTGAATTTTATTGAAGTATTTGAAGGTAATGGATCTAATTTGGATAGTTGGCTACGTTCCAATTTCCTTTTTTGTTTAGAAATTAAATTATTGATTTAAGATTTGTGGTAACCATTATCCAACGCAATTTGCTGAAGTTTCTCAACTTTGATGCTATAATTTTGCTGGCTCAAAGGGACGTTCAATAATCTATGAACTAGACTATTAAACGGAGCTATTTTATATCTAAATGGTGTAGCCACAGTACGGACAAATATCTAGGCAATTTAGGAGGGATGGAAATGTAAAAACGAAAAAGCAGTTTATTAAAATTATGTATTTACTGAAGGTAACCCCTTGTTTGCATTATTATCCCCAAATAGTATTTAAACAGGCACATTTTGATTTTTAATTTAATTTAGTGTTATAATATATTCACAGTGTGAACTCTTTTATAGTTTATTTGATCTTATTTTTGTTTTGTCCAGGGCAAGTATCACTCCGCATTACTAGATTTTGAAAATTTGGAATGCGAAATGACTTCTATGCCCTTTTCTTCCTTTTCGCATTCTATCGGCGCTTTTTGGCCTACCTTTCATGGCCGTAATGCCCACTTGAAAAATATAACTTAATTTTTATTTCTGATTATCACTTTGTTCTATGGTAATATTAATACGAAACGTGTTTATTGCTTCCATTGTGTATACCTACATAGTTAATTATTTGGCAATTAGATCTTTCTAACAATGTAGAATGGATTAACACTTAGACAGTGCGCGTTTTTGATGTCACATGCTAGCGTTGACACAGACCTCTAAACACGTGGCTACCTGACTAGCAGGATGTGGCACTTAGACCCTTTTGAATTTCCACTCTTCAAATTGTGGAAATACCATACTTGATTCTTCAAACCTTTTCACTTCAGTAATAATTATTTGATATTTCCAGATGAATACATGTGATAATAATTTTCTCATAAATAGATGAGTTCGAAATTTCAATGAACGGTTTGATAAAGAAAGTGAAATTTAACGAAGTAGTTATAGTATCTACTATTCATGTTTATTGAAAAAAAAACCGGAAATATTACAAAGTAACGGACAAAACAATTTAACTTTTTGGTAAATATCTGTTCTTGAATGCTCTTTATAACTGTTGTTAAAACAAGTAGTACACAATTTTAGTCAAGGTGAAGAAGACCTTGATTTGACATTCATTAAATCAACTACATATGATACTACGTAGTTTTTGCATGTACTTCTCTGGTTTATCGGTTATTACCTTGCCGCATAATTACAATGAACATTCAAGTATGGAAAACCACGCAATAAATATATATGTGGGTATTAGTGCAACCCAACACTTTTATCTTTACAAATCTAAGTTCGGCCTATTAGTATTAGGAATTAGTTGAAACAGTTTACTATAATACTTTTAACAACCGCATTGCTCGCGAAGGTAGGAACCTGGAACCCTAACAATGTACTTGGTTTCCAAGCTGATATTTAATGCTCTTGGCGATGTCTTGGTGCTGCCAAGTTTAATTTCTATAATCGATTTTCTTTAGGCAGTTAATCCCTTTGCGTATTGTCCATTATATGTTCGCCTTTGATGAAACGTCTTTTGAATTTCAATTAATGAATTATATTATGAAATTTTTGGGAAAAAAGTAAAACGGCCGGGCTACCTACGAAATAATGCTGCAGGTTGCTCTACACTGTGGAAAAATACTTGAAACTTGAAACAACTAGTTGCAGACTGTTTTATCTACAAACAAATACGATTTCAAAAATTCAATGGTGGAAGCCATTACTTTGTGATAATTTATCATATTAATATAATAAAATAAAACACTTTTACTTTGTTTTTTATCACATATATTATAGAAAGAAATCGTGACTATAGTTTAGACATTAGGGTGTCATCTACAAACGATACTGATGTATGAAAATATGAATATTCTTGACTATTTAGGGTACAATATAAGACACGGCAAACAAGTGGAGTTCCGATTGGGGAAATACATTGTTAGAACAGCATAATTGAAATTGGATAATGAGGTAGAGTTAATATCGTGATAAGGACATTTTAATGCGGAGGTATACTAGGAGGGCACAAGAGGATTATGAGAAAGTTCACGTTATCAAGACATCAAACAGAATGCAACCTTTCTGGTTTTAATTATTTAGTGACAGGCATTGTATAGGCTATCGAATGAAACTATTTTCAAGGGGTTATATATAATTCAATTCAAAATTTCCCTATGCATAATGGGTTAAATAAAAGGGTTGTTCCATATGTACCTTCCTGGCTTACGTACATTCCTATACATTTTATGATGCCAGATCGTATTTTCATAACGCCAGAAAGTTACAATTGATACCAGCATAGGCCTAATGATATCATCGGCCCCTCCGATCATAAAAAACCTTGCATTAAAAAATTCGTCAAAGCGTGCGCAACGACTTGTGCTATAGCCAGAAAGTTATAATTTGCGACTCTTATGTATATATCAGCTCTTGTACTAATAGGCTTTATACGAGGGCAAGGTGGAAAGTCACAATCGAAAATTTCATGTGACATTTGCGATGTACCATCTTTAACTAGAACGCATTAAAACTTTCAGACTGATATGTCATTCAGTTCTGTTTTGACACCCATCGAAAGCAAGCAGCCTTGAAGATTTTTGTAAACATGGAAAAAAGTGGATTTCTCGTCTTGATTAAACATTATTTTTTGCGTGTAAAAAACACTACGCAAACGAAAGCATCGCTTGTTAAACATTATGGGGACTCTTCATCATCGATTGGAACGATTCACACGTGGTTTGCTGATTTTCGTGGTGCTAGTAACTTAAGGTTACAACGCCAGAAATCGTCGATAAAATCCAAGGTGTGGTATTGGACGATCGGCGAGTTAAAGTGCACGAGATTGCTGAGGCTATGGGCATCTAAACCGAACGGGTATGGAACAATTTGCATGTATTTTTGGATATGAGAAAGCTATCTGCCAGATGGGTGCCGCATTGCTCTCTGTTGACAACAAGCGCGACCGTGTGACCGTTCAAAGGATGTTCAAGCGCGATAAAAAGGACTTTAGCGCCGTTTCGTAACCGTGGACGAAACGTGGATCCATCACAACACACCAGAGACCAAAGAACAGTCGACACAGTGGACTTGCCCTGGCAAATCGAAGCCGAAAAAGGCCAAAGTGGGTTGATCAGCCAACAAAGTCATGACGACAGTTTTTTAGGAAGGACACGGTATCATCCATATCGATTATCTTGAAAAGATCAAAACGATCACCGGTGTATATTATGCAGAGCTTGGCGGAAAGAGATTTGGCTCCAACGATGAGGTCATCGCTGAAACAAACGCCTATTTGGAAGGATTGCCGAAATCGTATTATTTGGAAGGGATCGAAAAATTAGAAAAAACGTTGGACGAAGTGTATCGGGCTACAAGGAGATTATGTTGAGAAATAAAATAAGTTTTGAACAAATAAATCATTTTTTTGTTTAATTTTTCAGGGACTTTTCAACTTACCTTCGTATAGTGACGAAAAGAACGTGAAAACTGAAGACAGAATTATTAGTTATCCGTGTGGTTATGACATATTTTCAAAGAATATGTAAATGATTTTCCTATCAACGTCTATGAAATGAAATGATTAATCATTATCTTAGTTTATCTCTGATTAATAATAAACTCCATTGAGTACATAACCGCAACAACATTCTGGAATATTTGAAAGAACAATATCGTCAACAATAACCATTCACAGAGTGATATATCATATAAGACTTCCACTCTGTCTGACTTAATTTAATGACAGTGTATTTAAGTCTAAATAACTTATTATTCAGGGGTCATTCAAGATTCAAGAAATACGTACGCGCCACAGGGGCGATGGCGGTTTGTCATCGGTGTGGAGTGGAGGGGAGTAATTGAGGAATGTAAATTTTTGCTACGAAAGTGTACGAAGGATAGAGGGAGGGAGGTGGTCAAGTTTTGACGATTTTGTAAACGTATTTCTTGAATGACCCCTTCGCAGTTTCGAGTATTTTAGATTAACAGCCTCAATTGGCAACTTTAATTACATCTTCTAACAGGAGGAAAATAAGAATAATATGAAAACAAAATGTTTATTTATTGTAAAATAGTAATTGAGTTCAAATAAGGTTAGATACCATAAAAATAAAAATAAATCCAAAGCTAAAACGAAATAATCAAGGTTCTAGAATACAGGTTTGTAGAAAATTTTACACCATAAATTCATCTTGAAATTTGGAATTGCAAATTAAGGAACATTATGTGCTATGAAAAGGGGGACAGAGGATCGGTCGTCCGCCTCGTCTGTCTACACTTTGAAGAAAATTATATATGCTATGTTTATTTCTGTAATAAATTTTATAAATTTTTTTCCGGCTACGACTGACAAGATGGAATACCAAAGCTAACATCCCCTACTTTTTATAACAAAAATTATATTAATCTTATTATTTTTTCAATAATTAAAACAATGAAATTTTAAGTTCAAACTTCGTCGGTTATTGATATTTCTCGTAAACATAAGCTCGATGGTCTATCAGCTAGGATATGTTGATCCTGAATATTACCACTAATCATCATCTCCATTGTTCGCCGGGAAGTACCTACTCAGCGCTCTGACAGAACAAAGAAAATAACCTTTATGTGGGTCCCAGTGACATCGAAGGCAATAAAACGCTGATGAACTATCCTTAATCGGCTTATCGCCAATCAGCCTCATAGCAGAAATAAAACAAGCATATTGAAGAACCGACGAAGAACGGAATTGAAAAACTACTCAACATGAGTAGGAACTGTGCCCGAACAATAACACGTTTCATGACTGGTCACAACCCAAAAAGAGGTCACCTTAATAAAATGGGGCTGTACAATCTTTCCTGCAGACAATTCGGCAAAGGACAGAAATTGCCAAAGTCAGAATGCGAGGCATTAGATCGCAAAAAGCAAGCAATATTCGGGCAGCCTAGACTATCCCCCAAAAAGTACAAAAAAACCTATACAGATTAGAGTTGCGGAGTGGGCGCAGGGAACGATCCAACTGGAAAGCCCTAGTTCATGAGGTGTAGCTAGTGAGAAGGACCATTATCCAAGAAAACCAATTATTTGTGTCAAAAAAACTATTGGACTAAAAATAGTGAAAATTTCTACACTGGAATTGAAGTTGGATGGTGACACCAAAACTTTTCCTCCGGGTGCCACCAACTCTAAGTAAGACACTCACTATGTAAACAATAAAACATCTAATGTACTCAACTTTGATCTTGAAATCCAGAAGCCGCGCGCAAAGTACTTAATATTTATTTAGATTTCTGAATATAGGATAGGATAGGATACATTTGATTTTATATAGTGGCGTTATGTAGTATTAAGTTTATTCTATACGTTGTTGGTAAAAATATATTAAGGCAATTATTGTTTGTATTACGGAACATCTTGTCAGGAAATAAACAAATAAATACAACGAATAATGTGCTAATCAATTTGATTGACGCAATTCCAGAGCATTAACTTATTATTTTCAGAATAGTTATTACGTACCTACACGCGTATGGCGCTTGAAATAACCGCTCGAGTAACGCATTTCCTGAAATCTGTGATAGACAAAATTGAATAGAATAGGTTAGAACTCACAACAGATGAATTTTTAATGTTTTTAACGTATGGTTTTCAATTTTCAAGGGATGGTAATAATTATATCGATGTATTCTTTCCTTTCAATTTGAATTCAATCACACCAATATCAATACATATTTTTTGGTATATCCTACTCCTGTCAGAAAAATCATCGACGCAACAGAAATCCTAAAAATCCAATAACCCTGATCCACCAATTATCTTTGACAAATCAACCACCGGAATGGGCTTAGCGAAACATGATGCGTAAGCTCTTTCCATTGTAAGTAGCTCGATTAACTCGAGATATAAAACACCAGTCAGTCTCAGTTCCAGATTTCAAACGCGCTGACAATGCCGCCTGTAATGGTCGGCGAAACGTCGCCCTTTGATTCCAAATACCGAAAAGTTGGACATAATATGAAGACGATATACAAAGTTTGTATATCGACTTTTTTGAGGTCACTAATTAAAAGTCTTGATCAAAAATGTATAAAAAGAAAATATTGGATCCAATATGGCGGACAAAAAGTTTAAACTTGTCATATTTTCATGAAAATTTGTATGTCTCCGCTTTTTTGAATTAAACAAAAATAAGCAAGCTTGTGCAGCTGCTGTTACTTCTACGTTATTAAAAAACAGTTGAATAATATGGGAAGAACTGTTTGAAAGTGGGATTTCTTCGCAAATTCTATAAGATACTCTTCGCATTTGTGTAAAGGTACTGACATAAATTATTTATTTCATTATCTTTGCACAACTAAATAATATTCAAAGTAATGATGTCTTCAAGGAAATGTTATTACAAAAACAAATTTCCCGTTTCTGGGAATGGAACCCGAGCTTGATGAGTGGGAACAGAATATCCTAGCTCCTAAACCATACCTTTTGTTATAAACATTTAAAGTACGGTGTAAATTTAAGTTTACTTTAATAATCGTTTATTTTGTTGCTGTTGAACGAATTTCTTGAAATTTGGGTGAAAGCAAATTAACTCAAATTCACTGTAAAAGTTTTGAATCCATTCAATGTATACTTTGTGAGTTACGATTTTCTTAAAATTTTGAACCCTTCAGAAAAGAGAGTGTTTATTAAAGGATTTCCCTGAAAAATAATAAGGCTGGTCATCGAACAGCAAACGATTTTTTATCAAAATTTGAATATTGTAGGACCTTTCGTTTTTGGCGACATCCAGGCAGATAGACAGACTAGGATTTTTCAAAGTTGGTTGAAATTCGACGAACTATGGTGCAGGAATGCTTCCTCTACGACTTTTCTTAACGATCTTAGAAAGTAAATGCAATTTTCCGAGTTCATCGCGAAGAGTATAATTAGAAACAAAATTCATTGTAATAATATTATATAGCTTAAAAGTATTCATTTTGTCACGAAAAATTTGTGCGGTATCTCACACAGGCCATAGAGCGCTCAGACACTTGTCGGCGGACCGGATGTTTAGTATAAGCTAGGAACCAACCTACATAACTAAAGCCTGAAAAGTCCTCAAACCAAAGATTGATTTTAGGGATATTGACCATCTTTTTGGCATTTGGAACCACTGCATCTGTGAATACTAGTGCCATAATAATAAAAGCCTTATAAACTTTACTGAATGTTCGAAACTAATGTCCAATTAGGCTGATGTAGAAAAAGAAAACAAAAAAAGTGCCAAAAGAATTAAAGGAATAGATTTTATTTTGATTTTGGAGCCCTTTGCACCCCGTGTCAAGTGTCACCTAGTGAAGCGGTTCCCACCCACGAGTGTTTACCTATCATCCAGAGGGGCGATTCCCTCCCTAGACGGTTCCCCATTCTCCCCCAGGTCAACGATTCCTAAAGAGGTTAACACCAACTTCCTGATATATTATTTAAACTTCGTCCTAGTGAAACGGTTCCCACTCGAGAGTGTTCACCTGGCTTCAGAGGCAGCCGGGATCGGTTCCTACTCTAGAGTTTTCACCGGGTGTCCGAGGTGGACAAACAGCCATCACTCAACAACCACTCGGGACCGGGTAGGTGGTTGATGCCCTGAAGAGAACATTAGTATAATTTATGTATCTATTTTCTGGATCGCCTCAGTGTCGCATAGCTCTATCGAGAGTGCTCTGCGTCTTGGACGATGTGTGTTACGCATCTGCACAGAATGTAGGTCGATGTTTCGTTTTTCTGTTTGCACCTCCTGCACAAAGGCGAATCGCGAAGGATCATTTTGTGAAGGTGGTAATTAAATGGTCCTTGTCCTGCCAGTATCTGTATCAGCAGTTTGGCATCGGTTTTAACAAAGTTCCTCACTTGCTGAGACCAGTCCTTCCTGCAATCGTTCACTAGTTTCCACCCTTCCGAGTGTTGTGTTCTGACTCAGCAGTAGATTGTCTCTTCAAGATGCCGCTGGTTTGGGACCTATTAGGTTTTGCAAGCTTATTGGCTATGTTGTTTCCCCTTATTCCAGAAAGAGCGGGAACCGTGAATTGGGTGAGCTTGTCTTCTTCTACGCCAAGATTGTTTAGCGTGTTGATTCACTCCCACACTAGCTTCGATGTTATTATGATGCTACCCAGAGCAGCAAGGGCTGCCTTTGCAGTCTGTGCATATACTGATGTGAGTTTGCATTCTTTCTTCCAGTGCCATTTGGGGATTTCACCATTGGTTGGCAGATCTGATTGGTTATTGTTTAACCAATGTTTTCTGGGGGTATGCTTATACGATACTTCTTATCAAAGGTGTATCGTGGTATCATCCCATCCGTTCTCATTGAGTAGATGGGGTGTGTTTCGTCACTGATTGAGAATGGAATAGTTACTATTGAAGTTTTTTAAAATGATCACTTCAGATACCTTCAAGATATATAAGCGATAAAACGTTACAATACAAGCGAAACATTTTTAACAAGGGCGAAGCATATGTCACAATTCCATGCAATGAATAATCTTGACAAGAATTGGGTATCCTTATTTTTGTGATAGCTTTATCATACGTCTTCATATATTGAAATTTGTCGCACTACTTCAGGATATGGACTGCGTCTTTCTCTTACGTTTCTAGATGTTATGTCGATGTTTCCTTTGGTGTTTATGTTGATATTAACGTTGCTGTTACGTTTACGTCGATATCTGTATTGTTGCTTACGTTGATGTTCACGTTTGTCAGTTTATACCGTAATATGATTGATGCCCAATTTTACGGTATTTTTAGTCTTAGTGATTTATCTCTCTGTGGATAACTTCCTATGTTGTTTGTGTTTTTTACCAAGATGTTATGGTTTCTGGGTTTCCAGTATTTTATCTCGCTATGAATGTTTCCTGTTGAGTTTCTGTTTTTAACCAAGATGTTATGGTTTCTGTTTTTCCAGTACTTTATCTCGCTATGGATGTTTCCTGTTGTGTTTCTGTTTTAAACCAAGATGTTATGGTTATTGGGTTTCCAGTACTTTATCTCGCTATGGATGTTTCCTGTTGTGTTTCTGTTTTTACCGAGATGTTATAGTTACTGGGTTTCCAGTTATTTATCTCGCGATGGATGTTTCCTGTTGTGTTTCTGTTTTTAACCAAGATGTTATGGTTATTGGGTTTCCAGTACTTTATCTCGCTATGGATGTTTCCTGTTGTGTTTCTGTTGTTCACCAGGATGTTATTGTTACTGGGTTTCAAGTACTTTATCTCGCTATGGATGTTTCCTGTTGTGTTTCTGTTGTTAACCATGATGTTATGGTTACTGGGTTTCCAGTACTTTATCTCGCTATGGATGTTTCCTGTTGTGTTACTGTTTTTAATCAAGATGTTATGGTTACTGGGTTTCCAGTACTTTATCTCTCTATGAATGTTTCCCGTGGTGTTCCTGTTTGAACCAAAATACTGTTTGTTCCCAATATTAAGGCTCCTGTGTACTAGTACTATATCACTTTTTGGATATTTCCTATGTGTTTCAGTAAGTTATCTATGATGGGATAGCTTACTCTTCTAGAACATATGGTTTCTCCGTATCAGCCACAATCTATCCGTCACCTTCTTCTCAGGAACATGTGACTCGGAGTCCCATAATCTATCCAGGGTCTGTGTGCCTGTTGGTCCGCGAGAGCATGTCTGCTCCTACCCTGCTGGCAACAACTTGGGTATTCCCCTATCCGCCACCTGGGGACGCGCCTGGTTGCGGTTTTCAGGCTCCGCAACCTGCTTTCCAGGTTATGCATGCAGCCTAGCTTCATGCATATAAACTATAGGTAATATGACACTGAAATAACTACTTCTATGCAACAGCAGCCTCTGGTATTGTCCTAGTCGTCGTAGGTTAGTTGGGTTAGTTTTTTTATTTTTATATATTTTTGAAATTACTAGATGCAAGTTAGTAGGTTATTTGGAAGTTTGTTGTAATTGATTGATGTTTCTTCTTCATCTATTTTGCTCAATAGTCTCTCGCCACTTGTTAAATCATCCACAATTGGTGCCTTTAGGCTCAAGTACATTTTTGAACTTCATAACTAAATTAGATGTAAATGAATCGGTAAATCTGATATGATAAGAATAATCAAAAACGGTGATAATATAATCAATGTATTATTTTGGCAACACATCGAATGTATGAAATGTGAAATATGAACATGTTATCGAGAAGAAATAGAATGGTAATTAATTAGCTCTAAGCCATATTGAGCAAGATCAATAAAAGTAAAGGTCAGGTACATGATAAATCAGTCATACATGAACGTTTCAAGAATGCAACTCTGCGTTCTTAATAGGTTTGTTCCTTAGACCGTTTCGATTAAAATGGCGGGTTTTTCTGTTTCTATTTCATTTATTTCGGGTTGAATAGTGAGCTGAAAATCAGATTTAGAGTGGTGGGGGCCTGTGGGCAGAAGTTTGGTGGGGGCCCCTATGGTAGACGGTAATATTCAATGCCACAAAATATTTTGTTTTCGATTAAAATGGCGGGTTTTTCTGTTTCTATTTCATTTATTTCGGGTTGAATAGTGAGCTGAAAATCAGATTTAGAGTGGTGGGGGCCTGTGGGCAGAAGTTTGGTGGGGGCCCCTATGGTAGACGGTAATATTCAATGCCACAAAATATTTTCACAATACAAAATTGTAATGCAATTGTAATGTCATTGAAATAAATCTTTCCTGGGAGATATATATTATTTATTTGTACATACATATATTAATTATCGTTATAAAGGCACATTCCGGACTTTTCTTGTCGATCAAGTCATCAAATTTTAAATAATTAATTATTGCTACTCAAAAGCGGTAGATCATTGAGCCGTTTTTGGCTCATTGGCGTTTGCAATCTGTTTTTTTAGTAATTTTAACTTTGAAAAGGATTTTTCAGCCTTACAGCTAGTGATCATCAGAACAAGATACATTTCCTAAAACATTAGGAAAAGCATCCTGCACCTGTTTTTGATTATCAACGCGTACATGAAATGTTCACGGCTGAAGTATCTTTTTTTCTGCTGCAAACTGTTTGTAAAATTCTGCAAATTGACTAAAAACTAGAAACTTATCTGTAATACGGCATCACATACTACACACGAGGGAAAATTCAAATAACTAATTTCGATGAACTTGTTATTATGTTGTGTTTCAAAGCAATGTGACATCAACAATAACTTATTTCAATTTCTACCTGCCATTACATACCTACATATTAAATATACAATATTTCCTGCTTTTGTAATGTAAAATAAATAATTAAAATATGTGAATACAAATTCTGCATAAAATTACGCAAAAATTATGAATTTATTACTATATTAATCATTTTTGTTGAAAGGCAAAAGTTTTTCAATATATTATACTTGGTGGGGGGCCCTTCTGCTCCAGGACAGGTCGAATCTGTGCCTTGTAGATTATGAGGAGCTGCTGGAATGTAAAGTAGCTCTTCGCACGGAATAGAAAAGTTTTTGTGAAGCGGTTTTCGCAATGGACCTTACATGATCGTCCCATGAGAGGGTACGGTTGGTGGTGATTCCAGGCATGATTATGGAAGACAACATAGTATTTTGTAATAACTGCTTGAAGAAGATATGTGGTATTAGAGAAACTAGTTGCTTAGGTATATTGTATTACATTGGTGAAAATCAAACTTTTATTAACTTTTGATTTAAGTAAATATTAAAATTAGGTAAGTACCTAACTGGGATAAAAGAGAACCGCAACATTTTATGAAACACAAATGTCAACTTACATTATGACACTCCCACAACGTGGCTACTTCTTGAAAATATTACGATTACCTATCATTGTCCACTAATCAATAACATTTCATAAACGTATTTATTGATTTGGATGAATGAACCATTGTGAAATGTATTGCACAATCTTACCTCATACTGAAACTAAACGGGCCCACACATGATAATACAAGTTGAACTGCAAACTAGTTAGTGCATAGTAGTCATTTCAGACGAGAGGACGGCAACTATTGGAATATCTTTGTACAGTTGATCTTTGTCTGAAACTTGTTGCAAAATGTTTATGTCCTAAGAATCATTGGTCACCCAGTGTCACCGTGGAAAATTGGCACAACAATTGTTTTATTAACAAATTGACCGTTTATAAACAATTTAAATTAACAAATTTTCCAGATCCCAAAAAAATTGTTATTTTGAGACAGAAATACCCACTCGGGGGGTCAACTTCCGGGCGATTATGAATGACCTTGTCATCTTTGGATTCGGTATAGTGATTGCTAGCTCTAAAATAATAATTGAGTCCATTTTTTGCAAGAAAAAGGTTTAAATTATGTTGAATATCATCAACTTCCGGTGCAAATTGGCCAATTTCCAGGTGATGATGATTAATTCTGTTATTTTTGACTTCCGAATCGTAATTAGAGACCCCAAGAACCCCCGAGTGGGTATTTCTGTCTCAAAACAACAATTTTTTTTTGGATCTGGAAAATTTGTTAATATATATTCATTTATACATAATTGTTTATAAACGGTCAATTTGTTAATAAAACAATTGTTGTGTCAATTTTCAATGGTGAGACTGGGTGACCAATGATTCTTATGACATCAAAAACATTTTGCAACAAGTTACAGACAAAGATGAACTGTACAAAGATATTCCGAAATAAAATCTTTGAATGACTGTAATAACTCGACAAATAATTGAATCAAGTATTATACCTAGGTAGTTGCAGAAAGTTTTACCCACAGCCACAGAAAGAAGAGCGTTTTATGAATACCATTATTATTAAATATGGCACCTTTTTCTCTTTACCAATTTAGTTTGTGAATCGTTTATCTGTTAACAACAATTATACTTGAAATAATAGTACGTACATGCAGGGCCGGATTTAAGGTGGTGGAGGCCCCTGGGACCAAGTTTGGTGAGGGCCCCTATATGTCAGAGGCTAACATTTTTTTAATTCAGTATACACCGACTGTATACTGAATGCAATTTTAATGCATTTTAAAATGTTCTTGTAATAAAAAATCTGAACAATGCATATTATTTAATGTACATAAATATCAATAATTTTACACAGGTAGTTTCGCTTTGTGTCGATCTTCTTTTCGATCCATTGTTTAGATCTTCATGCATGTTCTCGCTTGGAAAAATTTATGCCGGTAGCCATGCAGTGACAAAAACTAGGAACTTATCTTAAATACGGCGCCACCTACTGTATACGCGGGAAAATTCAAATTACTTATTTCAATGAAGTTCTTATTATGTTGTGTTTTAGAGGAATGTGATATTAGAAATATATTTTTAATAGCAAAAAATATATTGCAAAATCTGTACATGCAAATGTTGCACTAAATGACGCAAAAGACGATATTATTCATTACTGATTACCAATATTCACATCAATAATATTGTATTGTACTATTGATTACTAAATTAAATAATTGTCATATGATTTCTGTAATAAGCACATTTTTTTCTTCACTTGATCTTTGGTGGGGGCCCCTAGGTGGTGGAGGCCCTGCGTACATGAAACATGATTATAAGACCCCAAAACATTCTAGTTAGTTAAATTAACTAAGTACTATTAATTTAATCTCTGTCGGCCTTTAAAAGGTGATTTTCAAAAAGAAATGTGCAAGGATCAACTACCTCGAGGCATGACCAAATATCGATTATCTTCCTGTTCGAAATTGCGAATAATTACTGAATTCAAAACAATCGGTAAAGTTTTTATTAACAATTAATTAATAAACTGTTGGATACGCCTGAGCTCATTAAATTATGCACGTCCAAAGTATTACAATAATATTCATGGATTATTTCTTGGACAATGTTTGATGATCTCCCGCCAATTTAATCCCATACAATATTTTACAAATCTTCTAATATTAATAAGTAGGTATACCTACCTACATACTTCAAAACTTTTTTTGAAAATATACAATCTTCTTGATAAACATGTTACGACTTGCATAACTATCAAGAAATATAGACAGTGATAAATTGACATTTAGAATATGAAGTAATTAAACTCCGAGAAAAGAAAAGTAGTACAAGACTACAAGAATGAAGCTGTGTGTATGCATGTAGACATATCGTATGATGCGTGACGTTGCTCGCATACACCGACACACGCCTTTGCTTTCAACCAATCACAAATAAGTTACGAATGAAATTGATTTCGTTCGCTAGGCGCTCGAACCATGTTTCTGGCCCGTTCGTTTGAATGAATTAAAACCATCACATTATATTGCGCAAGTCGAATATAGGATAGACTATGTTACACGCTGCAAACACAAGTCCGTCAGACTTCGTCGGTTGTAACGGTTGGTTTGGTGCTTTATTGATAACTTCAGTTAAATCTAACATCTAACAGTGAATATCATTCGGCATGGGCTACCGAACGTGTCCACCTGCAGTACACAATTCTGTAAGTTTTTTCACTTGTTTTAAATTGCCCAGAATGCTACGTGTAAACAAATATTTGCGTGCTCCGAAATATAAGAAGCCGGTTGGTTGAATTGTAGGGTGTGTTGTATTTATATTTGAATAGAGTTCCAGAATCTGTGACAAGTTAGGGCAGTACCAGCCTTCCCAATTTGCATAATGTGCACGTGATTTAATTTCCAGGATCTTCCTAATCCCCATCGGTGCTGACCTTCATATTCTCATTAGATTAGAGGTCGCAATTTGTAAGAAACGATTATCGACCAGCATTGGCCCGGGGTCATCAGTATTTTGTAGAAGTGTAGAATTCAAATTATACCGTTCCTCGAAATCGAATAATAAGCTGAACACACTGATAACACTGGATTTATTGGGCATGGGCATGATTTTTGTTAACCACAACATTCCAATTTTGTCATAAAAATGATTCACATTAATTGCAACAAGTTGATTGTTGTTCCTTGTAACAAATGTCAAGGTAGTGAAGTAAATAGTGAGAAGGAAAAATGCAGAGCATGCCAATAGAGAATAATGTACAGCGTAATAAACTAAAACTAATTGACATATATAAACAAGTTTAAGGTTTCTTTCACAATTTCGTGTAAGTACATTAAGAGATTAGAATTACATTTTCTGAATTATGAAGATAATTTAACATAGGATTATAAACACTTGATAAGAAATAATCACCCTTATCCATTAAAAATACTATTAGATCATTATTTATTTCGGCTATCAAGCAGCCATAATCAGATTAAACGGCTACTTGGCAGCCGGAAGGTTATCAGCACTTGAATAGTATTTTCAGTGTAAGGGTGATCATTTCTTATCAATAGTGTTATAAAATATTCACAGTGTGAACTCTTTATAGTTTAATAGGATTATAAAGATAAATAAACGTAAAAATTGAACCATAAGCGGGATTCGAACCCACATTTGTCGATGTCTAGTCCAGGGTGTTTACCAATCACACCAGTTTGGTCCAGTCAGAGTCTTAAATTTTTGTAAATCTAAACCTCTGAAAGGATAGTAGATCATTGGTGGACACAATGCGATTCGGCGCTCCGCTATAGCGATTTCAGATTCCAATAACCAATGTCATAGATGTATTAAATGTATTATGGAACATACTTCCATTATCCATATAGGGGAGTCAATCTGTAAAACGTTGGGAAATTTTTAGAAGAGCAGCCCCACCCATCAAATAACGTTTGTTGTGATGAGAAAAACAAGATCCTTGGGTTTCTACCTTCAACAGTTGATGGAACTCCTTCATATTTACAAAAAAATCTTTTTTAACCCTTTTTAAGGGTTGTTTTTCTTTTTAATTTTTTTACCCCTTAGCAAACGAACATTTTATAGTCAATGCTTGGAGAAGCTACAGTTAAAATTTCGTGAAGTTTCATTCATTCCCCTTCCTGTAATAGATATATAAATGTTTTTTTTTAATTAAAATTTGAATATCTTGGCCAGTTCTTCACCAAATTGGATGAAATTTTTAGGTAAGGTAGATAATATTATTGTTAAAGTTCCAGAAAAAATGGAATTACGAGGAAACTGTTCCTTAGTTGGGGACAGTGTTTTGGCAATAATATTATCTACCTTCCCTGGAAGAAATGGCCAAGATATTCAAATTTTAATTTAAAAAAAAGGCATATAGATACACAGGGTAGGGTGGGTGTCTCAGATTTTAATCGGGAAAATTTGATAGACGATAGAAAATTTGATTTTGAGAAAAAAATTCCCAATAACATATATGCACAGACGCTTAGTTTTTGAGATACAGATACAGATGTTGAAAAACATGGTCAATTTTTTGGTTTCGTTACTTGTTCTAACGTTTGAATAAATTGTGTTCCATTAGTAAGAATTGACCATGTTTTTTACCATAAAAGTTAATTTTTCTCGAAAACGGTCAACTTTAGAGCTTATGACCAAAAGTACCTTTTTTGTGTAGAAAACATTGGCGATTCAAATGGTTGTCTCAAACCCGTACTTTTTCCAGTGGCGTAGAAGTTGGGGAGAAAAACACCAACTACACCTTCAAAATCTTCACCAATTATGAGTAAAAAAAAAATTTTTATCACACAGAACCTAGCTTACTATGAGCAGAAAATCCTTGCAAAAGCTATTTTCTGTACGATAAACGGTTCCGGAGATATTCGCAAAAACCGAATTTTTTTTATCAATTTCATCACCCTGTATCTCAAAAACTAAGCGTCTGTGCATATAAGTTATTAGGAATTTTTTTCTCAGAATCAAATTTTCTATCGTCTATTAAATTTTCCCGATTAAAATCTGAGACACCCTGTATATCTATTACAGGATGAATGAAACCTCACGAAATTTTAACTGAAGCTTCTCCAAGCATTGACAATAAAATGTTCACACCCACGCAACTTAATTCGTTTTTTAAGGGGTAAAAAAAAATTAAAAAGAAAAACAACCCTTAAAAAAGTTTTTTTGTAAATATGAAGGGGTTCCACCAACTGTAGAAGGTAGAAAACCAAGGATCTCGTTTTTCTCATCAAAACAAACGTGGGGACGCTCTTCTAAAAATTTCCCAACGAAGCAAAAATCAGCTACAGATTTACTCCAGTGATAGTAATGTAGGAATGAGGAGCTCCTCGCAGCTGAGTTGAAGCAGGCCATGAATCTAGAAACGTTAGGATATTATCAGGCGGAAACAATTTATACAAAATTGTGTTTACCAACAAGTTGATGTAAATAAACCCATGCATACGTTGCAGGGCCATTTAATTTGTATCTACGCGGGTCAAAACGGTTCAAAACGCTCCATATTTGTCGTTTCCGCCAAATAAAGCATCTATCTACAGCACTCACACCTGCCATAATCGCCAAACATAAATAAATCTGCTCAAATATAAAGATCAAGATCAAAGCTCAACAAGCTAGACAGACGACAGCCCCCATAAAATGATTTCTTGCATATTTCAATTGGGAAAACCGTATTACGATAGCTGCAAGAGTCCTCGAGATATGATGTCAGAATTATGGACATTGTGGTACTACCGATGGTGAGTAGAATCGATCTATCATAATTGCCAAACGTGAATAAATTTGTACTCAAATAAAACAGTGAAACAGTTTACAACTTTGGATACACTATAACACTAATAAGTAAAAAATAGTCAACCTTATCGACTAACAAATTAGTGGATAAGGGTGATTATTTAGTACTTATTAATGCTGTATTCAAACCTAAAGATCAAGACTAAAGCTCATGTTGGATACAAGCTAGACAGACCCCCATAAAGTAATTCCTTGTATATTTCAAAGGGGAAAACCGTATTACGATAGCTGCAGGAGTCCTCCAGAAATAATGTCTGCATTATGGACATTGCGATACGACTGATGCTGAGTATCGATACTTTTTATATTGGTATCGATACCCGGCATTCGTTAATTTCAATGTATCGAGAGAAAAACTGGAATGTCGGAAGACACTTAGTTGACTAAATTGTCTTTTAACAACATAATAACCGTAAAATGGGCATTTTTTTATGGTTTGGTGGACTGGTGGCCAAACGCCAGTAGGGAAATCGGGTGTGGCTACCCTGGACAACGGTATCAGTGGGGTCACATTATGCGTTTTTCCTCCGTGTTGTTTGTATACATTTTGTTTTCAGAACTTTACCTAGATCTACCCTGCGGCAGATGATATTAAATCCCGAATATAAGATAGAAAGGGGTATCGCAATGTCCATAGTCAGAACGCTTTTCATTTATAGCATAACTTGAAGACAAAAATATTCACTGAGCTCATCACCCATCACATTTATGTATGCAGTAACACAATTATCTCGATAATTAACAGAAAGCATTGCATAGGTTTCTTATAGTATTGTTTTTCTAGCCAATCTCGTTATTTCCAATAACATAACGGAAACAAATGGTGATTCATTTAGTACTGCTCGTCTTTCTCTATAACTGACTAATTCCATCAATTATTGCTGATTATAAGTTAATCAGTGCTAACAGAGAGTGGATGTGGGCCAGCAGCGGAAGTACCATACAGCGAAAGGGAGCACTGCGGGGGGTTCTAAGGGGCCCATGGGGCTAACTATGGATTTTTTTAAATGTAGTAATGTAATAGGCAACATCTATGTGAAAGTACAACAAAAGTGTTATTATGCAACAGATAACACATAAATTCAAGCAATACTTGGTAAAATTCTTTTTATTCGATAAAGAAATTCTTAATAAATAAAGTAATAAAATAAACCTCTCTAATTACTTCACTAGGCTGAAGTTCTCAAGCCTTGACTAACCACTATGTACGTGTAAAAGCAAGTATTCCGAAACCTCATGCGGGTTAATTATATTTTATACAGGGTGTTTTAGAAAGACCTCCCATAAATGCAGAGGACGGTAGATTTTACAAAAATAATCAGATTTTTTCATATAAACTATGGTCCTATCTTCTTTCGTTTCGGACATACAGGGCATTGAATTTAACCCCCGTTTTCTGAAACCTCCGAGTATCAGATTTCAACGAAAGAAGATGTGACCATAGTTTATATGAAAAAATCTGATTATTTTTGTAAAATCTACCGTCCCCTGCATTTACGGGAGGTCTTTCTGAAACACCCTATATATCAAATTTTGACTGGAGTTTTGATTTTGCTGCGGGCCACATAACTAAGATATGTTCAAAAAGGATTCAAACTTCTTCCAAATAATTTTATTAATCTGTGATCCCTATCAAAGTCTTCTTCCTCTGATACATCGCACCCAGCGTTTCTTTCTCTGTTCTGGTAACGCTAGCAAGGAGGTGGAGCAAATTTTTTTCACTTTTAAGAACTGGAAACGAAGGTCTTCTTGATGAATTTGATCGAGATTAGGTAAGAGTTCGCAAAAGCCGTCAGGCCATAATGTGCACAACATTGGTTTTAAACTTGTCTAAAAACGGTGCGATAAAGGTTCGATTTGATCGCCGGGAAAGGCTAGGAGCGCCTATGCTAGGATTTCTTTACAAAAAGTTCCATCGAATAAGTAAGCAGCGGACGTCATATTACCCTCACTAAAGTTCAGATGGTGTGGTCATGATTCATAATCATCTTACTAAATTGTTGAAAATGACTTAATTAGTCGAACAACTGGAATAATCGATTATTTCATTCATTAAACAATGAATCATATGTTTTGCCTCGATTAATTAATAATTAAATGATTATTTACTCATTAGACAGCTGCACCACAGATTGAATGATACATATTTTTCAGTGTTCTGCCTGAACTGTAATTCACTGTTCGATATATTTATCCAAGTTACGCTATTCTGTATTTTACATCGATTCTTTTGACATCTTCCATAAATTATTATATCGATGCTTGAAAAGTGAAAGGACATAAGCGACAATTTGGTCAAATTATTTTTATAATGCCACTGGGCAAGATTTATATTTTTGCATCGGATCATCATCATCATAACTTTTGTGGCGCTTGAGTCAACTGCAAATAGAAGAAGAAATATGTGGCTTATTTTTGTCCTAACCGACCAGTTTTCAGGCACTACAAAAATATTGCAGCTGTTGTGCCTTTTCCTCCTTTTTTACAACTCTGAAAGTAAGCCTATTTTACCCGAAGCCAAGTTTGCATTATTTGACCACTTAAACTGTTTTACCTCTCAGAAGTATACAGTAAAATTGGCATTTATTCTTTTTGCCTTGCAAAACTAAACAGTTAGAGTGGCGCTTATCCTGTATATCTTGTTTCTCAAAGGTATAGAAAAGGATAAGGTCATTCCAGAACTATTTCATCATGATTTTATTAATATTCCTACTTCTTATATTATAAGGGATACCATTCCAGATATTGAGGATCAAAATTTGAATGATTAAATCACAACTTTTGCCGAATTATGTTTTTGTTTTGTTTGGTATTATTTTTACATTTATCGATATTTCTTACATTTATAATAATGCAAGTGAACATATATATTTTATTAAAAATAATTTGGTTCTCCTTTTTGAGTTTTTGATTTTATTTGTTGTTTTTTGAACAGTTTTATATTTTCCTTTTGTGCCAAAGAAAAATCATAAAATGAACTTTGTTTATAAACTTCAGTACTTCAATTTATTTTTATCTCCTATTAAAATACAAAAATTTATATTTACATCATCTGTGTTATAGATAAAACTAATACAAAAGAAAGAGAGAAAAAACTAATTTTCAATCTCCAATATCCATTCCAAAGTTTTAAATTTTCGACGAAAATGGGTGATACAAGAGGGATTAAAATTGTTTTTCTACCTAAACCAGTACTATTGGTCCATAAAACTATTTTGCTCAATGTTTTCTTTCAATTATTTCCAAATAGCTTTTACCTGAGTAATATTTTGCTATCAAAAGTAATCACAGCCTTTTCATCTGTATAAAATCCAAGACTAAAATTAACTTAAGTCCTTTTACCTGTATATTATTTTGGGATCAAATAGCTTATGCGACATTATTTTTATTATTCACAATTGTTACAGAGAAAACTTAAAATGAACACAATACTTTTGAAATGTCTTTGTTTCATTTAAAAACAACAATTGTACAAAAAGTTATGATTTTTTTACCCTTTTTGAAAACTTAAGCCGCACTACTGTAAAGTTACTAAATTGTCGCATATGACTTTATACTTTTCAAGCATCGATATAGGTTTAACAGTAACAACCTGTCGGTCGCTACCACAGAGGCGTTACTCACAGTCACAACTCAGACAACAATCAGTATAATAATTATGTAATTCGTTCGTTCGTTGTTAGTATGGATTTGGTCATTTGGAATCAAACATCATTCTTTAATGCACACCATAGTGAACTACAAACGCATTTCGTGTTGGAAAAAGTGTTGGTTCACCAGGTTGAACATTGACTATACGTCTTTTAGTCCCAGAACTATTATTTTTTGACGTGACAACGTCTTATAATTCGATGGAGCCGGCTGCACACACGAAAAAACATTACTCATGCTGCGTTAACTCGCTCTGAGGCGTTCCATTAATCGGCTTCCGCGTTCGGCAGCGTTCGACATCTGTCTCTCTCCTACTTGAATGAGCGATGCGTCCGCGTGGACAGCTGCTATACAATAATACATTTACATGTTTTCGTCAAGTATGAAGTGCAGTGAAAAGTGAATGTGGTGTCAATTGTTTATAGCAACGATAATTGCGGCGATAAAGGTAATGATTCTTTCGATAATAAATAAATATATGTTCAGTGATATATTGTCGAATATTCGTGCTTTCATCATTAAAATAAATAGCATCGGTCCGCTAGTGCAGCGATTGTAGGTTATGCTATAATTGACAAAACTATAACAATAAGTTAACAGAACTATTTCACGATGAGTAAAAACTCAATTGCTTTACTATTCGATCGAAATAATTATCGAGCGTAGCTATGATTTCAAAAAATTAAAACATAAATGTTAAATCTTCCACATATCAACGTGTCTGAAATGACAGGTTGGACCAGCCAGCCGTCAAAGGGAACAATTTTCTCCTATATCAAACACATTGAGGCGGGCTTTTTAAAAGCTAGAGTTACAAAAATTTTAATGATGTTTCCAAATTTTAAATTTTAAATTTAAGATTTATGAACAATAATTTAATCACAGTTTATTCTTATAATAAATTATAAAAAATTATTACTTTTTTACAACAAATTACAATTAAATTTGCAAAAATAATTAAGTAACTAATTGAACAACAACTTTTATTCAGTTTACTTGCTGAAAGAAATAATGTCAATACAAAATTTAAACAATAAATTTTATTCAAATATTTTGTAAATTTAAAATGATTTTCTGAACGAAGAATTTTATGAAAAAATTTTCTAAATTGTTTCGAACGACGATTGATTTTGCAGAACCGCTTACAATCGCACCATGGAAAAACAACCTGACGAACCAGAGGATTTCACGATGTACATTGTAAAAAAAATAAATAAAAATTGACATAATTGTATTTATGCGTACAAATAAATGTAACTTGATCAATTCAATTGTGATTTCCATTTACCTCCTTCTCTATATCCATACAAAATATCTATCAAACAAATAAAATTAAAATTTTCTTTTGAAAAATGAAACCGTTCCATCAGTATTTTCTTATGACGTTGTCACGTTCAACTATCGTCAGGAAACCGACTTTACAACCGATTTTTTTTGAAGCATAAACAAAACTGAGAATCAAACATATTTATTAGATAATAACAAACAATGGAAGTGGCACATCTGACATTGTTTTGTACAACTAATTGCATCAATATTGATCTCGACAGTAAGTTACTACACGTAAACAGTTTTCCAAACAACATCGGTAATTCGTGTTATCGCTTGTGATTCGATGTGCTTCATCCTACTAAAAAGCTGTCCACACGCATAAGTGTTTCTAAATAGTGTAGTTTTTAAAATGCAGGATATTCTTTCCAAATATGTTTTGTAGAACTCTTCCAAAACAACCTGATAAAATTTCTCCTTCAACTGTACATTACAAGGAATTTCACAACTTTGTATAGTTCACGTCAGCAAATGCAGAAAGCAGCACACGATGTTTTTTAAAATCTTGAGATCGTTTTTAAATTCAAGGTGCAATTCAGATATTATAGAAGCGTATTTATCCGCCTCCGCTTGTGTGAAATCTTGTTAATTTGACAGTGTAGGAAAGTCAATGAAGCTTTTTGCACCTAGGTAATTGTAGTTCCCAGAGCCCAAGTTTCATTTGGAATGCGAAAATAAAATCATGCATGTCATTGATTAATTGATCTTTCCCTTGTAGGCGTGTAGTAACGTCATTTAGGTGGCTAGTTATATCGGCCAGAAACGCTAAGTGGCAAACCCACTTTTAGTGTTCAAATTCTGGGATGCTTTCCGACTTCCTTTATTGGATCTGTACTGCTGTGATTAGGCCTATGGTTACCTACGCGGCGGTAGTGTGGTGGTTAGGGACAAGGACTGGTATTTCCCAGCGCCCCCATGACCGTCTGCAGCGACTTGCATGCGTAGGCATACTGAGCGGCATGAGGTCGGCTCCGACGAGAGCCCTTGCAGCTCTCGCTGGATTACAACCTCTACACTTATACATTAAAACTGAGGCCATGAGAACGGCGTATAGGTTGAAGGGCCTAGGCCACTGGACCAAAACGTACCATTCTCGTGGACACTCATCGATTCTAAGTGAGGCAATCTCTAAATACCCCATACTAGCATGATTCCTGCTATATGTCTCACTTCTCCCAAAATCCTCATCCCGGATAGAGGAGATTGTAACAACGATACCCTCTGTAACGTTCCGCCGAGCGTTGTGTTTTTGTAATAATAAATCTGAACTTACTCTCCAGATTGCTCTAGATTTAATATTTCCCAAATAAGTGAATAGGTTCGGAATCCTATCTCACTGCTTGTAACACTTGAACTTGTAACAGTCAGCTGGGTATTATTTCAGGTAGCGTTAATACCTCATCGACGTGTTATATGAATTTTAAAATTATTTGTTGGAACCTGTTCGGGTATCAGAGATCTTAGTTGATCCGTGTACCCTTAAGGTTCTTTTAAGCTGCCACCACTAGGCGTATATTTCAGCCCACCTAGAAGTTGTTTTTAACTACTTTGATCCATTGATCTCTTTCAAGGGACCGCCTCGTACAATTACTTATACTTATATCTTCATATCTATTCAAGCGTAAATTCTGATGGTCGCATTCGCTGATAGGTGATTAGGATTACCAGTTAAACTCGTAAATCAAATTAAAAAAATTAATATATATTGAATAAAACAAAATTAACAAAAAATTTGATACATTTACCAACGACGAACGATTATAACATTAATCCAAAATTTGGTTGAAGGAATGATAGCATAGATCTAAAAACGTCAGGTTCACCCCAAAATGGGAAATTGTGAAACCGTTATCAATGTCGCTAGTTCTACCCCTTTCGCCAGCGAGCAAGTTCCTGCCAGGATCTCTGGAGAGTTTGACAGTGATCGATTTCGCGCTCGATCACGCCGATGATTGATAAATATTGCTAAAAAAATGAAAGAATTCCTCCCTTTCTGGTAAGCTGGGGTAAACCTAACGACATGATGCTCTATCATTTCCCCTAAGTAATCTCCGATAAGCGGAATTTGTATAGACACTCAAAATAGCCTGAATGGCAGGAAAAAATTATATTAACAAATAAAACAGTGGCGGGCGGAACATGATCTGAATGGTAAATAACCACATTATATTATATTACCGATTCCGAGGTTGAAGTCAATATAACAGTTGTTCTTTGGCAATCAAAATGCACTTACCCTGTTGGTCTAATAACCCAATTTCCTCTCGAACCCCCTTGTAGTGATAAGGCACAAATAATTTAAACACTCGATTTTTACGTCGAATTAAATTTGGTATGATGTGGAATTGGCAAAAAAATGATTTTAAATAAGGGAACAAACACTTTACGCGTGACGCGGAAGACGCGAACAAGTCCAGCGCTGCTTTAGCCCCCCAGGGATGTATAACCCTTGTTGCATTGTTAATTTAATATCTATACATTTCTTGAATTTGATTTGTATATTCTGGACAAACATTATATTAATTGATTTGATTTAATGCAACAATGAGCCTGTGGACATAAAGCAAGCTTGCCTTACCGACAAGTACCTGGTGGAGAACTAACTGAGAAGGTGGTTGAGAACTGCCCTTTTTTTCCTCCAAGTAATTAGTTTTTATGAAATCATTGAAGCGGGGGGCCACCCCACGCGCAAACTTAGAAAATATGTTCAACTTAGAATACCGGGAGCATGGCCCACCCATAATTTATACAAGCAGCCAATAGGAATTTGACTAGGCGAAAGAATTGTAAGTGACGGGTCTACTCAAGTCCACGTGGACTTTTCCTGACTCAGGAAAAAGCAAGTACCGTTGACCGCGTACTTTGCTACGTTTGCGAAGCATGGTTCATGACTGGCCAGTCAATGATACAGGAAGGAGGACTCAGATTACCGTCGCTAGGTCTGTCTGGTATATCGAGTTCAAGATATAATAATTTATAAAATTTTCAATTTGAATTAAATCAAATTTATTCAAAGGCTTCAAAAACAAAAAGTAATGATCCGTCGGATTATTACACCTCATCCTACTGCCACCAGACGGGCTCGTATGGTTCACAGATGAGTCCAAGGTAGGTCAGGCTTCTGGGGCGGGAGTGTACCTAAAAAGGCCAAGGATGACTATCTCAGTGACTCTAGGCGCTTACTGCACGGTTTGTCAGGCGGAGATCTACGCAATACTGACTTGTGCCATGGAAAACCTGCGAAGAAACTATGTAAATAGGCGCAGATATATTTGCACAGACAGCCGGTCGGCTCTGGGAGCTCTCCAAATCACCCAGAGGCACATCAAGGCTCGTCAAAGAATGCAGAGATACACTGGCTGAATTAGCTAGGAGAAATAAAGTTCAACTCATCTGGGTCCCCGGACACAGCGGGGTTGTAGGGAACGAAGGGCCGACTCTCTGGCCAGGCGAGGGTCGTCTAGCGCCCCTATCGGGCCGGAGCCAATGGTCGCTTTATCAAACTGCGTAGGTGGCCTCGTCCTTTTGGACCAACTGAATAAAGAGTGGTCTAAACTGTGACGAGAATCACCACGCATGAGACAGGCCAAGCTCTTCATCAAAGAGCCTGTGCCTACGCTCTCAAAGAAACTCCTTTCTCTGAACAGAAGGGACATCCGGAAGATGTCTGGAATCCTAACCGGTCACTGTCGTCTTAGCAAACATCTCCACACTATGGGCATCGCAGATGACCCAATATGTAGAAAAAGCAGAGAGGTGGAAGAAACTGCCTCTCACATCCTGTTGTAATGCCCAGCATTAGCATCCCTCAGGCACCTTCGGAGAATTAAAACTGCTCCCAGAAGAACTTATGGAAGCCAGCACTGGCAATATTCTGGGTTTCTGGCGGGCCACAAACCTGCTAGAATAGAACAGGCTTCTGACTACGGGGCGCACAATGGGCCCAACTAAGTGGCCTAAGTGCATCAGGGAGCTTAGCCTCCCACCCTCTTTTGATGACGATGATGATGATCCTTGCAGAGAATGATTCTGAACACGAATATTGAAGTTATTGTAACGATATCAGTCAATGTAGGACTGACTCACAGTAATGGCGTGTGATATGAACAACACATGAAGAAATGTTCTTTTGGTGGTCTTATGTAAAATAAAAGTCGATCAAGTTGATACCCGGCGGGCCGCAGATTGGCCACCCATCTAGTACGTATGATGTATTTAGAGGTTTCATTATTACGTGAACACGGATTGAAGTGAAATTATTCTCTGATGATTATTATATTCATTGAATGAGTGATTAATCGATTATTTTGTGACGATTTAATCAGTCAACAATTGTTTTTCCATCTCTACTCGGAGATAACATTCGTGACAAATCAGTAGTTGCACGCCAATTATTATCATAAGTGGGCCCAGAAATGTCGATAAATAATAGTGGCTGTGTTTGTATATCAGTTATCTCGATGTATCGCTTATCAGCTTTATCGTTTCATTACCAGTAGAATTTGCGAGAAAACACTTTCTGGTAGAGTAAACTCAACTTAATGTCGCAATAAAGCAGCTAAAATTGAATAGATCAAAAGTGGAAGCCTTTTTCGTGCTTTATCATTTCATTCCGAATATATCTTTTATAGCTTCTCCACAATTAATTCTTCTACAATTTGCTAGAAAACACTTTCATATCGAGTTGACTCATCAGCTTTACCATTTCATTTCCAGTATATCCATTTTTTTAGCTTCTCTACAATGAATTTCTTTTACAATTTGCGAGGAAACACTTTCTGGTAGAGTAAACTTTATCGTGTAATACCAGCGTTATTATTTTATTTCGAGTATATCTGGGTTTTTTTCATACCTTCTTTGCAATGAATTTCTTCTACAATTTGCGAGTAAAAATTCTTTCTGGTTGAGTGGACTCAGAATAAAGCTGCTAAAAATTGAACAGATCAGAAGTGGAATCCTTTATCGTATTATACCAGCTTTATTATTTCATTTTTTCATAGCTTCTCTACAATGAATTTCTTCTACAATTTGCGAGAAAACACTTTCTGCTAGAGTAAACTCAATTTGATGTCAGAATAAAGTTGCTATTCCTCTTCGCGTTATGCAAAAAAAGTATGCCTTTATGTCGCTAAAAGTAAATAAAAAAAATTGAATATTATGTTTGGCGATCTTTTGCTGTCGTTTCTTACTCTTATCGTTAAATAAATATAAATCGTTTCGAACAAAGTTACAGGTATTCAGAAACCTAAACTTGCCTTTAGATGACTTCTATAGCCCCAAATACATTACTTCCGGAAGTAGTGTCATACAGCCTTTCAGGTATATTTCATAAGTTTAAACGTTTCGGCAGACAAAGAGACCTAGGTACATGGTACATTAGTATAGTGATGTATATGTTTCGACAAGTTTGATTCAATATATCGAGAATAACCTAGAGAAAAAAATGTATGCAATTGGTACCTACAGAAGGTATCACTTACTCTTCGCTTAGAAAATTATGTCGTTACCATTTCGGAAAGATTTTTAGTGTCTCAGATTATTTTCATTGAATAAAAGGCACGTGCTAAACGTTTTTACTTATGGCAGAAACTTATGTTTCAGATCCGTGACAAATGTAAAGAATTGATACTCAACGATGAAACACTAAGAGAAATACAACGTCGCTTACTGAACGATCTCTCGAAAGGATTGGCCAAAAAAACACATCCAACGTCCATAGTGAAATGTTTCATTACTTACGTGCAGGACTTGCCAACTGGCTCAGGTAAGTCTAAAATATAATATTTCTTATTCGTACCTAAATCTATTTAACTTGGTCCTAACCTTCAAAACAAATACCGGATATGTGGAAATTAACATACAGGGAACACTGAGCTAAGCAATCTTTCAAAATTCTAATGAAGTAACATGTGTACACTATTGTGTTGGGATGGGGGTGAATTAGAGGGGGATAGCGTATTAGGGTGATGAAACTTCAAAAACATGCAATCTGAGGAAGGTACAGTTTTTATTTAATGAAATCGTTGAATTTTGATTTACCTTAAATTTATATTGTATTTAACTTGAGGGGGCTAAAGATATAGCGTCGTCATAGAAGCATGTGATAGTATTGTCAGGTTAACCCATACTTTTCTATAAAAAAAATGAATTCATATTTATCATATTTATGCTCCCCCTCCATCTTATTGAACAACCACATTGAAATAATAAATATCACTCCACCGTTGTACACACTATACTTCATTTTCACATTTCCCTTCAAAGTAATTTATTGTTGAGGATACCATTTGTTGAACACTATACTCGAATTCACGATAGTAATTGGGGAAACCAAACGGGTGGGAATATCTCTAAGTCCGCTTCACACAGCTGAGAGTAGAGTGGTCCAAGCCACCATTACACTATCTCTATTCGTGAATTCAAATATAGCTAATAGTGGCTTCTGGCTTCGACTTTTTCTCAGTTTACTCCATGTGAATGTAGATAGAAGAATTACAGTCCTGAAAAGTACGGTTTTTGTACCTAATTCTGTTAAAAGTTAGATTCACAATGAATATAAGAACTGTCAATTGAATATAATCGACTGATTTATCCACTGATAAGTCCGAATATTCTAGTTTGGGGTCACTCTACATATATCAATACGATATTTGCCTTACAAAAAAGGTCACTACCTATAATTTTAAATATGTCTTACAGAGGGTCATTTTTAAAACATATTTAGGGAACGACACATGCTAACGCTCACAAGTATTTATATTTATAAATATGCAATATATGTGTATAACCACAAGTCTAATTTGATTTTGAATAATAATATACCTCAACATAACACCAAGAATAATGAGAAAATTCATAAAAGCGAATACATTATACAGTATACACATGTCTATTATATATTTTTATTTTGACGAACCATTACTAAATGTATTACAAATGGCTAATGAATATCTACCTATATGGCAACCTTGAAAAGTTTAAATGAACTATTAAAATGATAATATACGGACGGAAGATTGCGCGGCACTTAGGGAAATTGTTCGAATTACTAGATTGCACTAAATAACTAACTATGACGTCATTTCTTTCTTATCGTGATCCAAGTTTATTGCTTTTAACACCTTTCAAGCCTTAGATCCGAGTTCCTGTGCCTACAAATAAACACGAACAAAATTATACTGAAGCTGAATTTCATCGAATTGAATGAAGAGTCATTTTCATGGGAAGTGTGAAAGAGGTTATAAAAATCCTGTAATTTCCGAAATTCATTGATTTCTCACAAATAATTGTACAGTCAGTTTCACATGAGTCGTTTAATAGCTTCTGTGTGGTTTACAAATAGTGTGATAACTTCGCGTGAACAGATTACTGAAATGTTCCTAGCAAACATACATCAATGTTAGTTCTCATTCATCGAACAATACATAGTCAAAGTATACAGGTCTGCCGGAGCCGCCCTTCCATCGTTTCTCGCGCTAGGTGACGTCACCTAGCTCCTCCAATCACAGCCTTGCAAGTAACAACATCATATTATGTAAGCGTCAATAACATTAAATGAACGAAATACACGACCAATCAGCTTGCACTCGAATTTTAAAAAGAGTAGAAGGGAGGCTCCGGCAGACCTGTATACTTTGACTATGGAACAATAAAGCAACATGCCAAATTTAATTTTTGCTAAGCAACGATTCAAAGTTCTGTTTCAAAAATAGTTTTTTTTTCATCGTAACTCTCTGATCCATAAACTCGATTTTCCAAATTTACCAAAATTTCGGATAGGGGAATATTTTTTTATGGAGAAGGCGGGTTCTTCCTTTAAAATGTAGGAAATATGAAACACACAATAATTGTTATCTTTGGATAGTAAATTCTCAAATTGTAACAACTATTTAAAATAATTTAATTTTGCATTCATATTTTCTCCACACCTTCAGCTCCAATTATTCAGAGAACTGTAGTTGCTTCAATCAAAATTTTGAAAGAATAACATATTTTTCTAAATTGAACGAGAAATCCAGTGGTGAAAAGGGAAGAAACCCCCTGTAGCTACGACACTGGAAAGTTTTGTCGAATGTTTCTAATCTCGGATAATAGGTATGTATTTTAGGACTATTCAAACCAAATTTGGTCAAAATCGTTGCAGAGGTCTGTGACTTGTGGTTAAAAAACTATTTTTAATTCGAAATTTGAATCTTCCGTAGGAAGCGTTTTTGGCTCATTTTCGATGAAGAATCGACTGGTAAAGTTTGAGACATATTTTTAAACACCACCTCAAGAACACCCTTCCCCATTGAAATGCTCCAAGACTAAAAAACCCGCAAGTATATTTCAAGTGATTAGATACAGATAAATACTTGGAAATACGTCAAATTATACTCTGTCAGGGGTGTCAAACCGTTGAATCATTAGGCCAATCAAATTCCCTCGCATATTTGTAAACCAATACCTTTATTCTTCGCCCTCTATAGCTCTATCCCACTGATATTCGACCTAAACAAATTCACAATAAAAGAATTGTGACACCGAACAGAAGCCATTATGATTGTGCATCACGTTTGTTTAACATTTTGTGTTATTAATAGTTGGCTACATTTTTCGGCCATAACATAAGAGGAGGAAGGTGGCAGACGCCCTCCTCAAGCAATGACCAGTGTAACTGGATGCATCTGGGAGTTTAAAGTATAACGCAACTTTTCGAGGAATTTTCGCTGGTTGTATTGTGCTTTTACCGTGATTATAGTAAATGAAAAATATATTGTGTTTTACTTGTTTGCGTCTCAATGGTGAATACTTATATATATTTCATATCCGTTGAACTCAGAACCTACTTTTCTTTTTGGTTTTGGTATCATGTAAAGTTATAACCTAAATTTTCCCCATGTCTTGTATATCTTTTACAGTTAACCTGTACAATTCTCACGCCGATATGCCCCATTTAAACCAAATTTAATATTAGTACCACTTTCAAACACGTTGACTGCCAACTACGAGATAACTCGTAGATTGCGTTCTTTGCTAGGACGCCGACTACGAGTTTACTCGTACTGTGTCCACTTGCCATATTCGTGCAGCTACGATGAAACTCGTAATATATCAGTGGTAATATGGATAGATGGCTCCTGGGAAGAGAACAAAAAATCAATGCTGGCTTACATGAACAGAAAATTCATTGATAAATTAACAGAAATAATAATTATAAAAAATTTATTCAAAATCAACTAAAAGAATATTTTTATTGTTTGTGAAACTTTTTAAAACAATCTTCCACACTCTTCACAGGTCCGACAAAAATATCGCGTTCCTCGGCGTTTTTTTGCAATTTCTTGCGCAGCATATAAATTAGTTCGTTCGACCAATAATGCAAGAAACTCTATCGAAAAAAATAAGTCCACCAGCGTTTGGACTGTAAAATTTGACGTATCCAATTTCACACCAACATTTTCTTGGCAAATGAATAATTCAGGATTGTTTTGCATTTCTGTCCACAAATTATCATTTGCATTTGATGTTATTGCTTGGGAATCGTCATCATTATCATCAGCACTGTATGTACTACTGTCGTTACCATCCTCGCCAAAAATCTCGTCAAATTCTGAATCACTTAGATTAGCGTAGTACTCAAGATCGTTTTGAGTCAGTGGTCTTTTCGTACCCATATTGGGTTCTTGATAATTTAATTATAACAATAATTATAAAACAACACACTCAAGAAAGGCGTAAATGTGATGTACTCCACAATATCTGAGATACTACTGACGAATATGGACGCATATCCCTGATTCAGGTTTAGCGAAGCGACAGGTTTAAGCGTATCTGCGTACGAGTTAACTCGTAGTTGGCTTCCGCGAAGAGCTTTCTGTTACATAAGCCAACTACGAGATAATTCGTAAGACCTTTTTTTTACAAAAAATACATTTCCTATGCTTTTTGATGATAACTATGTACTATAATTAGAGTTTTTAATAATACAATATGATTAAATGAAATTGGCTACTTAGACCGGAATTCTGAAAATTGCCGTGGCAGTCAACGTGTTAATAAGAACTTATCGTGTGGAGCCTCTTTTAAAAACATAGTAACGTTTTTCATGGTCAAAACTTTTAATTTCTTTGCTTCGTAGGGTCATTTTGACGTTTTAAAAAGGCAGGTAGCTTATGTATTGTGATATATCCACATTTTCGTTTATTTGTATAGTACTTTTCAACATCGAATATACAGACCATAAACTGGATGCCTTAAGAGCTTTTACCTAAAATAATGAAAGACTCATTACATTTTCATCAGTTCTTAGTGCGTTTTTTGTCATCCTCCAATTCCAAAATATTCCTTCTCGTTTTTTTCTTGGATTTTAAAGGAAGTAAGCTCGAAGACGCTTCTCGAGCGGCATTTAAAACGTTTTCAGAACAATTTTCTGATTTGTCTTCAGTAGCTAAACTCATGTTCATGAATATGTAACTTAAACTCAATTTGACTCTCAAGAGTCACACAAATGAAATTTGTTAACTGTTGTTATGTAAATAAACAAAGCCGTTTCAGGTTACTAGGTTAAGGAAATCCTACATAGGTACCTATGAAATTTTTTTGATTTCTGACTTTGTAATGCTTTTATATCTATGATTATCTGCTCATAATTCCTAGCACAAAATGCGAAAAAAATGGTATAAACAAACCTCGTAAGGAAAGCAGTTAAGTAAGGAAAGTACTTAAAAGCTTTATTGCTTTTCTAACTTGTTGTTCAATATACTATAAAATTATAATCAAGAGAATAATTCCGTTTACATCAATTTTGCACAAATTTGTTCTGATTAATCGGATTAAGTAACATTGAGAACAATGTTATCAATTATCTACAGCAATTGTTTCGTTTTAAATCGAGTCAATCCTGTGCAACCTGAACGTTGGAAGACTGTAGAATTGTGAATATACTGTAAACCTTCTGTCAATTAAACGCCGATAAAGTAAATAAAATACAAATGAAAGATGTTTATAAAAATCTTTCTTTCCACCAGTCTCAACGCTTCTTATTCATCATCTAAAATATATTTTGTAGAGGAAAAATATAGTCTTAATAAAATGAAACTATTTTACTTTGTTTTCCATCACTCATGTTATAGAACACTATTGTGACTAGTTTCGACAACTTCAGAACGATACAAAAATTATTAATAAACATGGAGGATCTTAAGTAATATATAGTCAAAATAAGATAAAACCAACAAATGGGAATGCAGTTAGAATATGGGGGAATTCAAGAATTAATTATAGATACTTTTGAGTTGAATTTTAAAGTATGAAAATATTCAAACATTACTTCCCTTTTCTATGCCACTGCCTTGAGTGAGTTAATTTGGATTGGTTGATTGGTTGATTGAAGTTCATTGTTGATGGCTATAATCTTAATTATATTCAATTCTTCTTCATTCACATTTTTGGGAAAAGAGGAAGTGAAGGCTCTATATATCATTGAGTCAAATGCTGCTAGTTTGTGGGTATTAGCAGGACTATATAGGAGAAATTAGCAATGCTTAATTATCACAAAGTAACGACTTCCACCATCGATTTTTTTAAATGTAGTAGAAATAGTAGTATAGTATAGAAATATAATATGATGTATTAATGCTCATCGTTTTCTTCTAAATGAAATGTTTTTTGTTTTACTAAGGTTTTTTTTTGATAATCTGAGAAAAACTGAAAATCTTGAATTTGTAACATTAATAGTAAGTAATAACTATAATTTTCTAGATTATGAACAATGGAATGTTCACTATAAGGAAAAATATTACCGTTTAACATTGATCATTGATAAACCGAAAACGAAAATATCTGTAAAAAAAGTTGCCATCAAGTCTGCACATGATTTACACAGATTTATCAATAATTGAAGATGAATCTTTCGAAAAAGTCTGATTTTTCTACGCTAGTAACTGGGTTAGACTAGAAAAAGTTTCAGAAACAATACTCAAATTACTTATTAAAGTAAATTTATATATAAATTCTCGGGAAATAGGTCACACTACCACATATGCTTATTATTTTCGTCTTTACGTAAGTTTCGGTCTCACGACCATCATCAGAAGACGTATTATGTCTTAACTGGGATTTCTTAAAATTAATTGTATCAGCATAAAGCGTCCTTATCGCACCAATTTCAATTAAAAATTAAGTATGTGAATCAAGAATCCGCTGCTTAGCAATTTACTCATAATATACGAACTCATGCCAAACAAAATCTGTATACGACTGAAACCAAAAAATATAACGCTCAAGTATCCATTTTCGAACCAGATGTCAAAGATTTATGAGGTAATAGAAAAATGTTGTCAGGCTTTATTAGAAATTTGATATTTGAGCATTCTACCTAAAATATACTTCTAACATTATCAAGACGCATGTAGGAATTTCCAAGGGTTTTAATTAATTAAATTAGTATAAATCTGACTTACGACTGAATATCTGTTCTATGATTTACAGACTTAGTCACGTTTCATGTGAATCATCTCCAGAAAAGATCTTTTATAATAATTGGTTTCCTTAGTTAAAATATTAACATTTTTGTAATCTAATTGAAGATTATCTAAGCAGTTTTGGTTTCTTGCACTATACTTATCCCATCGCAATCTAAACAATTTAGTTTGTATACTGTGTTGGTTTGTTTATCTTTAGGTATTAAAGTTTTTAGATTTGAAATATAGACATAATATGTCTTCTGATGATGGTTGTGAGACTGAAACGTACGTAAAGACGAAAATAATAAGCATATGTGGTAGTGTGACCTATTTCCCGAGAATTTATATATATTTCATACCAAGGTCAATAATCATTATTAATTAAAGTATAATTCTATCTATAGCTCAGACATGAATAGTAAAAGTTATATTATTATTCTTCTATTCAATTTGAATAACTTACAAGTAGTAAAAGTGGAAACTCTAAAATTACAAATGAATATATTAAAATCGGTAGGTAGGTATGTATCTTGAAGCGGAAGAATGAAGTATAGACTAAAGACAATTATTTTTCATTCGTGTTTGGAACAATATTTCAATCTATTATTCAAGGTACATATTTCATGTTAACGTCTCCAAATGTTGCCTCACCTAATTTTCCCTATTAACTCAACGAATATAGACAATTTTCGGTAATTTTCATAATTTCGGTTGAGAAGGCCGAATTTTAAAAGTCAATAAAATGTCGGTTCCGCACAACTAAAGCCCGACTGTGAACGAACCTGAGTTTCATTGTATAATAACTGTTTGTCGATAATGTTGAAACAGGATATACTAATCAGTTTATTCTTATTTGTGAACACTTAAATGAATGGCATCCACTTCGTTTGGTTTTGTAACCATCGACATATAGCACTGATCGCTGAATGTTTAAATGTTTTCCGGAAAAGGAAACCAATTGCCAGATGAAATATCAAGTTGAAATTTGGTGAATAATTATTATATGAAGGAATCCAAATCCAAAAATTCATCACCTGGGATAAGAAATGGTAACATTAACCATTCTAAATTGTCCTAATTAGGACGAATTTCATTGTAACATGTCGTTATACAATATGGTTTTTTTGCACGTCGATGTTAGCTTACATTACATACCTATTATTGCTCTATAAATATTGTACATTTTGATTTATTAGTTGCATAATGATTGCTTAGTAATATTTGCATGCTAATGAATAAAATGATTCAAATGTGAGCCGCAATTTCAAATGAATATAAATCAATACTAGTAATTACCTCCTTACACATTAATTACATAATAAACAGGGACATTTTCGGGGAATCGTACATCGTAGGATGTAAGAATTGTGGAATGGGGATCTGATAATATAGTAGAGTTTGATGCAACAAAAACTCCAGCTTGGGCGGATCCCACAATCCCTAATATGATGTAAGCTACAACTATTCCGATGAAGTCCCCTATATCCATGCTCGGTACCACCACCAACAGCACCACCACAAGTCAGATCCATTGGCCATTGCGAAAACCGCTTCACAAAAGCTTGGTTTTCTTTCCCATGCCAAGAGTTACTGTATACAGCAGCTCCTCAATATTCACAGAGCTCTTTTTTGACCTTTCCTAGAGTACTGTCCTCATGTTTGGAGTTTAGCTCCCAAACATACCTTGAAGCTCTTAGATTATATTCAGAAGAGACCTAATACTGTGATTGGTGATTGGTCACACTTACGAATTCATAACCTCTTAACAACATCGTAGAAATGTGGCGATCTCTCCCTTTTCTATAGATATTTCCATAGTCGGTTCTCATCAAAATTCTCGTCTGTTATTCCACCACGAAAGATTCCAGGTAGGCAGACTAAAGGGGTCAAGCTAGTCACTCCTTCATTTTCAAGTTCAAGACTGCCGAACTTATTTCTATCAGACTTGTTTCTTATAAAGAACGAGTTGTGGTACCTAAGGATAAAAATCAAAATGGGCAAATCTGCGAGAAACTTTTGAAACGTTCGTGAATTTTTTCGCTTCAACCTATACGCGTGAAGCTCAATGCCACTTACCCACTTTAAGCTTGGCTAGAAACAAGAAACAACTTTGCATTGAAAACTGCCACTTTCTCTGAAGAATAAGTACTTAAGAAAATCAACAACCGAAAGACAAGTACCGCCAGTTCCGCTAACGGTTTTTCTGCAACGTTATTGAAAAACTGTGCACTTTAGGAAACCCACTTGCTCTGATTATGGAAACGTCATTTACAGCCATACTACGGAGTGGATATCTGCAGACATTGTGGCTGTACACAAAAAAGGGGATAAATTACTAGCTGAAAACAATCGTCCAATAAGCCTCACTCCCATCGAAGTTAAAATAATGGAACGTATCATAATTGACACCATGTTACCGTTTGCGTTTGAGCACAAATTATTCCGAAAAACCAGCACAGATTCCTACCTGAAAGGTCTATATTTACGAACCTACTTTTATGTGTGAATGATTGGTCACTGGCTACAGATAATAACATTCCAAGCGACGTAATCTATCTGGATTTCAGTAAAGCCTTTGATAAGGTCCCCAAATTGCGCCTTCTAGCTGAATTGGAACACTATGGTTTCCGGGGTGAGTTATTGGAGTGGATATCAGCGTTTCTTTCTGGTCGTAAATTCAGAGTAAAAATTGGTTCAAGTTTTTCACAATATGTGAATTGGCCCATTATTATTCTTAATTTATTTTCCGATTTTCCAGGACTACTTTCCTCTACATGTTCCCAATATGCAGACGATATCAACTTGTATACGAACCCTCTTTTACATCACCATTCGCTTCAACGTGACTTGGACATCATTTTGGAATGGTGTCATTTATGGCTGATACCATTAAATACGAGCAAATGCACTATACTTAACATTGGCACGAACAATTCACATATTTTCTACCATCTTAATGGGTTGCAGTTAAGCACGGTTACTTCAAAGAAAGACTCTGATAACCTCACGTTGCCGCACCACATTGAAGAAATGTGCAAGAGGGCGAATACTTCTATATTTTTGTTTAACAAAGTTTTATCCAATCTGTCAGTGCAAACATCATGCTTTCTTTATAAAACCTATGTGAGACCTATAATTGAATTTGGTTCCTCGGTATGGTGTCCAGTGTTTGCGCGCGATAGAAATTTAATCGAATCAGTGCAGAGAAGAGCTACGAGAATGCCGTTTGGAAGTTTTGGAACTAATCGTCCGGATTACCAGCAACGTTTGGGATTGTTTAAAATTCCTAAAGCAGAAGATAGACTTAGGCGTGGTGATCTAATCACAACGTATAGAATCCTTCAAAATACATTTTCTGTTAATCTCTGTAATATATTTAACATTAATGCGGACCCTCGTTTAGGTGGTCACTCTTTCAAATTAAGGCATGAAAATTATAAAACATCCTGTAGGCAACATGTTATTTGCAATAGAGTATTAGTGTACGGAATGCATTGGACTCTGACACTGTTTAATCACCTTCCGTAAACTCATTTAAAATTCATATTGAGTCTCTGCTACTCAGCAGTTGATGTAGTCCAATGTAGGTCTTATTATCAATTAATTTTTCTATTTGCTGTTGTATTTTGTAATATTGATATTATTCACTATTTTTCTCAAATAGATGTTATTTAGCTTCTACAAATGTTATTATGTATAATTGAGTCACATAGGATTTTATCCTCGACTCTTATCCTGATGAATAATAATAATAATAATAACTCTTTGCCTTTCATGATGCCTACAACCTCCAAACTTATAAGAAACAGTCCAATGCCCATCTCCTCTATGTTATCATTCCACCACTGGTTCACAAGGTGTTCAAAATATTTAAAACAATCCTATTCAACAGGTCTAAATAGAACCTACCTCCTAACTTTTCTATACATGTCTACTATGTGTTTAAATGGGGTTGAATCCCTCAAAAGTCAAAAGGGATAAGCTGCTGATCGAAAATGTTTAGTCCGAAGATAAGCTAATATTTCCAATTTGAATCAGACGTGTGCAACTCGAAAGTGAAAACTATTTTTATTAATTACATTATTTCATGGTTATCATTTTAATTAAAATTTTTCATAATGCTATTCAGTAAATTAACGGGTAACTTTTCTTTTTGAACTGGGGTTTAGTTTGATGGAGGGTTTCGATGTTTTAGGAAATTTTTATAATTGAGTTACTAAATTAATATTTTCAACTCTTGTGGGAATATGAGAAATATGTAATTCAGTACGAATAGTTTTGCAAAGTTCTAGAAAATATTTTATTGACCTAAAAGTTTCGCATATGCTTAGTTAATAAAACTTTTATCTGAAACGACTTCAAAATATGTGCGTTACTTATGCAATACTGAATACTTAATGCCGCCTATTATACAAACATAGTAAACAATGAAATCAAAACTGATATACTGGGTGTACTAAGTTAAGTCGGTACTATTGCTAACTTAGTTATTATTGGAGCTACGAAGTCGTTTAAATTAACAAATTAGTAGCAATTTTTCCGCTGATTAGGATGGGGAAAACAGAAAAATAATTGCACATCGCGCTTACGTGGTCTTTGGAAAAATATATTTTTTTCAATGAAACACCTCTGTATGTGCACTAATCGATGGAAAATATTTTTTTGCACAAAATCGTCACTAATAATTTTTTCATAATAATTAATTTGAGCGAGTTATTGCGAAGAAATCTTTAAAATCAAGTAGCCATGAAATAGAATAGTAATTTATTAAAAATAAAAGATATTATAATTATTATAAATGAAATCAGTTGAAAAATGAACATGAAAATATTATTTAAATATTGAAAACTGATCCATTAATCTTCTAGATTAAATGTTCAAAAACGTCGTCATCTTGTTCGATACATTTTTGAGCTCTGTTGACGACACTGCGTGTTGCCTTTAGTACAGTCCTACCATCAGTTGAATTTATTGCATTAGTTATACTATTTTTGTATCTCTTCTAAGGTATTGTATCTAGTTTTGTAAATTTCTTATTTAAGATAACCCCAAAAATAAAAATCGATAGGCATCATGTCCGGTGATCGAGGAGGGCAATTAACAGGGCCGTTCGTAGCGGTCCAATTGTTACTAAAATAGGCTTGCAAAAGTATTCCATTTGCATTATGGGCAGGTGTCCCGTCTTGTTGGATATAGATTTCTTGACGGGTATCGTCTAAAACCTCTCCTAATCACAGTTAAAAATTTAATGTGACGGTTGAACATGCCACGGTTAGAAAAATTTGTCTCGTTACTTTTCATAATTTTGTTCCAAAGTTTGGATCCTCTGTATATTTGTTAATGAACCACCTGCAGAACTGTATTCTTTTCGCGTTGTCACCTGGTTGTAGTATTTGAACTATTTGAGATTTGTATGCATTGAGTTTATGTTTATTCAGAACTCTTCGGATATTATTACAAGCAAAATCAGCTACTTTTGACAAATCGCTTATTGTTTGGATGGGCTTCAAAATATGCTAAAACAGTAATTTCTATTTCTTATTTTTAATAAAAGCACTTTCATTATTTATAAAAATTGGAAATAATTCACTGTAACTAATTCACTGTAAAATTGAAGTGCCGGAATTTTTATGGCAACTCACATTTTTCAAGACGTGAAAAAGGCATTTTCAATAGTATGTATTAAGCATAATGTTTTTTGATACCATAAATTCGTTCACAACAATACCTGACACTTTGTTTCATGGCTTACTTTCCTTGTTACAGGATTTCTATTTTCATGACTACCTGATTTTAAAGGTTTCTCGTAATAACTCGCTTAATATTAATTATTAAATTATTATGAAAAAATTATCAGTGATGATTTTGTGCAAAAAAAGATTTTCCATCGATTAGTGCAAAAATGAACAGGACATTTCATTGAAAAAAAAAATTATTTTCAAATACCGCACAAACGTGATGTGCAATTGTTTTTCTGTTTTCACCATCATAATCAGCGGCAAAATTGCTATTGGTTTGCTAATTCAAACGACTTCGTAGCTCCAATAATAACTGAGTTAGCAATAGTGCCAACTTAACTTGAACATCCAGTATAATGATCCCATCTCGCTTGCACGCACCACAAATTGTGTCCTTATCTGTACCTCAGTTATTCACCCTTATTATAAGCAAGCTGATAAAACTGTCAAAACAGATAAACGTGAAACGTTAGTGTTATTGAAAATGGAGGAAGATGTTTCTATGCGAAATGTATTACTTTTTATTAGTTTCAAGAAAAATTATAGTGTTCTATTCCCAAATACTGGCCGTTATTATTCGCTCGTATGATTTACGCCACTCGCGTTCGCTCGTGGCAATAAACTTTCATTAGGTATACTATTAAAGACCAGTTACATTAAAATGAAAGGTACGAGCAAGTTCAAAATGTATTATTGCATTAAGCCTGATAATAATAACAATTATTGCAAACCAAACAGTAATTCATTGGTATTAAATAAATATTTGGGTTTATAAAATCTGATTCATCTCACAAATTAACAGTTGTATATTTCTCAATAATTTGTGACTTACAAGTTATAATATGAAGGAATGCGGTTGGTGTTTGGTAAACAAACACCTTAATGGCTATTGTTCTCATTTTCATGTACTATTTAGGAAAGATTTTTAATTCCAGACAAACTACAAATTGAGTATCCGGCAATTTAGTAAAAGCTTCTCAATTCCTTCGAATTCCGGAGATAAAAACGTCATCCTAGATGGGTCGTTTCGGTAAAGTTTCTCAGCATAACGCACTTTCAAACATAATGCAAGAGAAGAGGTGTTTAACAGGCGATGTCAGGTTCGTTCCCTGGATTGTTTTCTCATGGTCAAATTAAATGAATAGGTTTCATTGGCTGCATCCTGAACAAAAAATACCCATACCTACCGATTTGCGTCCGGCAGGTCCCCTGGTTAATCCAAACCAAATATAACCCTTGGTTTAATTTAAAAAGTTGACAAAATTGCTTGATTGATTTATTTTCAAAAGAAGGAGTAAACCACATTACAAACTTCTTATATGTTCAGTTAATGTTATTGCATCCAAAAATAAACCTACAAATAACCTGCTAACCTAGAATTGCCTTGGAGATAATATTGTGTTTTTTGTGTGTTCAGTTACCTACTGTTGTTGCATCCAAAAATAAACTTCAACGAATTACTAACCTAGGATTGCCGCTTGGAGATAATTTTTCTTGTGTTCAGCTAGTGTTATTGCATTCAAAAATAAACCTACAAATTTTATAAACTGCTAACCTAGGATTGCCGTTTGGAGGTAATATTTGTTTTCTTATGTGCTCAGTGAATTTTATTGAATTAAGAGGAAACATGCTAGGGAGATGAAGGATTTAAAGTTATACTGGGTGTTTCATCAGTAAATTTATTGACGCCTTAACTATTTGTACGGGTATTAGCTATATTATATAAAACATATATTAAGAAAAGTTTGTTGTAAGATTTTCAATTTTACCAAGAATTCTCCACTAAAAATTACTGTTTGAACATGGTGAAGAAATGAAAGCCTAATTAATTTCTTTTTTAATTTCAGAAAGAGGAAAATTCTTGGCCCTTGACTTGGGAGGTACAAATTTTAGGGTGCTACTCATAGAACTTAGTAAAAATCACTTCGAAATGAGGTCAAGAATTTTTGCCATCCCTCAGCACATCATGCTTGGATCTGGCGAACACCTTTTCGATCATATCGCCGACTGCTTGCACAAATTCATGAAAGAAGAAAATATTTTATCCGAAACGCTACCTCTGGGCTTCACTTTCAGTTTTCCTCTGATGCAACAAAGCCTCAACACGGGTATTCTCGAAAGATGGACGAAAGGTTTCAACTGTTCAGACACCGTTGGAAATGATGTAGTACAATTATTGCAAGACGCTATTACGAGGAGAGGGGTGAGTAATCGATTTTACACTGATTGATACTACAATATTTCAGCATTCTGTGAAAAATATTGCAATTTGGAGACTAATAGAACTTATAGTAATAAAACAGAAGTAGTCATTTTGCATATCGATATTTACCTTAAATTTCACCACCAGATTATAGATGTTCTTTTTTCATTAACATTTCAATGCCAAAAGTGTTCTACTTCATTGATCCATATTTTCAAATTTCGCCTATTACTGTATTCAGAGAAGTGTTTTAACTATCACAGAATAGAGGTTGGGGGTAGCTGTTCCAGAGCTCAAGTATGGGTATCTGCCTTACCCCAGAGATACGAAGTAGATTAAAGTAGAAAAAAGTTTATGCAATCGGAAATACGGGAGAAAATGTAATGCATCATTTCTAGTTTTCGTAAGCGAAAATCAATAACATTAGGCAATTAATGGTTCGTCATTAAAATTTCTATTTACTATTTTTAGGTTAGGTATTTTCTATTTTCGGAATAGTAGAAATTGAAAAGTTGGCCTCTTTACTACTTCAAAATTGGTTCAAAATCATGTAATTTTAATTTGTAGATTCCATATATTCAGAATTAGTTTATCGTCACATTTGATATTTTTAAGGGTAGTTTTTGGTTTCGGAATCGTGGAAATTGGAAAGTTTTCCCCGCTATAGTTTGTAATTGGTCTAACTAAATGTGTATTTGACCTTTATATTCCATATATAGTATTGGTTTATCGTCAAAATTTCTATTTTACTAAATTGAGGCTTGTTTGCATTTTCTTATTATATCTAATGGTTATAAGATATAAAATTTGGAAATTTTTCACGAAGAAATTACATGAATACCTTTAAAATTTATCTGGCCTACTTTCTAAACTGAATATCCTTCTGGTCCCTGCTGCTCTGTAATGTTTTTCAAGATCTATAAAAAATAATTTGATCAATAACAGACCTTCGTAAATTAATTACTTGGCCAGGGGCCCAATTCTTGAAGGTGGGCGAATATTTTCGAATACGATCGCATAATAAAGTTCGTAACGATCAAAACTTGTTATTCCTGACGAGCGCGAAAGTTTTTGTCTCGTATACAACTATTCTGGCAACGCTGCAATAATACAGGTATGTCAACATTTTCGACTTAAAATCTCTGAAAAAGATCATCACAGAACCCCACATTTCTTTGCATTCCACACCGCACCACAGTGTAGGTAATAATTATTTTTAGTAGGCATGCCTTCCAAGGTCAAGGGTCGGCAATATCAATTCAAACGAACAAAAATATTTATTAATACAATTTATGAATTAGCATAAATATCGTACCTTGTTTGAACTGATGTTCACACAAGGTCTTCAATAGGTACCTCGACCTTGCAAGTTAAGCGGGGTCGTTCCGCAATAATTTCCATTTCTTTACTTAACATCATCTATTGGGTATGAAAAAGCTATTTCATCTAATTCAGCCATTCCGACCAAATTATAGTACTAATACTTATTAAATAGCAAGTAATACATTCAGTACCTTGAAATCTGGTGAACGATGGTTCAATAAAATCTGTTCTAGGGCCGTCGCTTCAAAACAAACAGCATACCGTCGTTGGCACCAGAACAAAATATGTTGAAGCCAGAAATATGTGCAATGAAACAATAAACGTTTCGAAAGAGGTATATATGTAATACCAAAATAAGATCAAAGCTTATCGTATGGCCGAATGGGTCACGTTCGTTTTGGACATTCGCCAGAGTAATTGGTAGGAATTTCACTTCCAGTTCATTCCCTCCCCTAACCAAAGATGATGGCTACTACACCACAAGAAACCTTTTTGCTGGAAGGTTTGCACAAGGGAAGGACCCTCCTAATATTGCTGCCATCGATAGCCATATGCCTGAAATTATCTTTCGTCAGCGCACAATTAGGCGCATTCTGCTTGATCTCAATACCAAAAAGTCTATGGGGCTAGACGGAATTCCACCTGTCGTTCTCAACGAATGTGCGCCTAAATTAACACCAGTTTTCTGCAGGTTGTTTACCCTTGCATATAAACTTGGCATGTTTCCTTCCAGCTGGGAAACAGCTAGAGTGCAACCAATTCCAAAAATAGGAAAGAAGACCCTTCCCAACATCGAGCTCATCAAAAACAAAATCAAAGAGCTACAAAATTGTGAATGACCAGCAATATGGCTTTCGTCAGCAGAGATCAACATGAGACCTGCTTGCCTACGTAACACATGTATGGCAGAAATCTATCGAAAAACATGGGGAATCTCTAGCTGTATCATTGGATATCTCCAAAGCATTTGACCGAGTATCACACCAATGCCTTCTTGGAAAATTTCCGTCATACGGTTTGCTGCCTCAACTTTGAAGCCAGAGGAGCGAGACAGGGACAGGTTGACGCAATTAATGGAGATCTGGTAAAGATTTTGGAATGAGGATCTGATAATCTAGTAGAGTTTAATGCAACCAAAACTCAAGCTTCTCTAGGAAGGCGAATCCCACAATCCCTAATATGATGATGTCAGGTACAGCTATTCCTATGAAGTCTTCCATAGCAATGCTCGGGACGATCATGGGAGGTCCATTGCGAAAATTGCTTCACAAAAACTTGGTTTTCTATTCCGTGCCAAGAGCTACTTTACATCCCAGCAGCTCCCCATAATCTACAAAACACAGACCACTCTTGGAGTACTGCTCCCAAACATACGCTAAAGCTGTTGGATTCGATCCAGAAGAGAGCTATTCGTCTGATTGATGATGTCACATTTACCAGTTCATTGACCTTTCTAGAACATCGTAGAAAGGAGATATCTCTCCCTTTTCTATAGATATTTCCATGGTTGGTGTTCATCAGAAATCTCGTCTGTTGTTCCACCACGAGATATTCCTGATAGGCGGACTAAACGAGCTCAAACTAGTCACCCCTTCACTGTCAAGCTCGAGACCTGCCGAAGTTCTTCCTACCAGACTTAATTTTCTTATCGAAACCTTCAAGAAAAATACGAATGCCTATCTCCTTTCGCTACATTCCACTGCTGGCTCATACCATGTTCTTCGAACATTTTAGGTTTCCCTCTCGTGTAGTCAAAGTATAAAAAAATTTTAAAAAAGGTACAAACCGTAACATTCATATCTCACCGATTTGAGGGAATTGTCAAAATTTTAACCACAAATATTGAAATTAAACGAATATGTATGCTGAAATTCTGTATGCATTTCGTCATAGGTAGGAATTTCGTACGCTGCTTACCACACGTGGCGTTTCCCACTTTGGCGTAAACGACCGGTCAAAAATTTCGTCTTTCCTGGACAAATAGTCCAGGAAAGACGAAAAAAATGACTGGATAAAATTTGTAACAGGCTGAATTTTTGCATGCACTTTAGTATTATAGGCCTCAATAATGTGTGAAAATTTCCCATCGATTTGATTACCGTGAGCTGAGTTACGCGAGGTCAAAGGTGGCGAAAAATAATTTTTCGCAAATACATCGAGAACGGCGACCTTTATATATAAGAGATCTAATTTGTAGCTGAGACGATTTGCTATAAAAACTTGTATCTGTTTGATAATGGCACTTCGGTGTTGAAACTATAGTAATGTTTTCATGTTAGTATTAAAAGTGCTATATAAAAACAAAGTAATTGTTCTTTCATTTAATCATATAAAAACTTGGTCGAAAGTTTTTTTGTAAAGGCAATCGAGATAAAGAGTTTATAAATACATGGAATAGAGTCACGAGAGAAATTTACTAAAGTAATGATGTTACGAAAGTCCTAGAATGGTTTTCTTGCTACTTTTGATTCCCTCAGCTTCCCCATATAATGTCAATATCGATTGGAATCATCGGTGACGTTAAGATTTTGTTACCAGGCTCGGCAAGTTGGCCTACTTTCTATGGGAAGCATGACAAACTTGACACTCGACAATATCAAAGTAGCTTCTCTTTTGACAGTCAGCAGCTTAGTCAATGTGCATGGTGAAAAAGTTGCCAATTGATCCCACTATTGCTATTTCAACGAATCAGTATTACCAAACAGTTTGAAGAACATGCTTGGAGTACGTCTTATCTCCATACCCGTTATCTGTTTTTGATGAGAATGCTGCAAGAATAAAAAATCATCTTTGTATGTAATACTGCAGCCAGTCAATGAAGACATTGATTACACAAATGTAATATATATCGTTGATGGAGAATACCTACTGCATTGTGTAATATGAAATCGAGACAACACGTTTAATACCATTTTTGAAAGCTACATACATTATATACGAAAGCATTTTGGCCATGACGTTATAGTTGTATTCGACGGTTATAATTATCATGAAAAAAATATCAAAGCTCAGAGCAGCGTCATCGTTGTGTTACAGTTTTTCATCCGCTGATATTCTTTTTGAGGCATCAATGACAGTGCCAACTTGTCAACAACAATTTCTTACTAATAAAATGAACAAAAGTCGATTCATGTCCATGTTGTCTGAAAGATTCAATGCTGCTAATATCATCATGAAGCAAGCAAAAAAAGATGCTGATGTTGTGATCATCGAAACAGCGATAGAACAGTAGGATACGAATACTGTCATTATTGTAAGCGAGGATGTGGCCATATTAATTACGCGAGCTCCTCATGACAAAATGATGTATTTTCAGAAGCCTGGTAAAGCGAAAATGGAGTCAAAAATGTTTTCTTCTCATAGTTTAGCCTCATATCCAAAATGTCAGAGCCACATTTTATTTCTCCACGCAATTACTGGCTGTGATACGACTTCTGCTCTATTTCGTAAATGCAAATTGAATATCTTCAAACAGTTTGAAAAGAGTAACATGATCAATTATGCTGGAGTGTTTACAACAACTAACAGTGCTCCCAATAATATTTTTGAGAATAGCCTTGCAAAAAACAAAACTCAATCGATAAATTGTGATATTTCAAATTTATACAATCGACAAAACTTTAAACAGCTATGCAATTGTCTACGCTTCCTTCAACCTCTGCCGCTCCTCATCAGCACTTCTATCGCGCATATTACCAAGTACAAGTATAGCTAGGAAATGGCGAAATTGATTGTCAGAACTGGGAATTGTTACTACAAAATAATATCTTGGAGCCAGTTACAACTCTGCTCCAAGCGCTTCTGATGTATACTCCAAACAATTTCAGAAGCTTCCGAAGAAGGCGCCTTGGTGCCAAAATCTGTGAAACGCTTTAGAGATATTCAGTGCTACCATATTATTAATGGTCTGCCATACATATGTTACGCAGACAAGCAAGTCTCCTGTTGCTCTGCTAACGAAAGTCGGTCGTTGTTCACGGTTTTGGATCTGACTGGGTATTGCATGAGCTTGGTGTTGACTGCTTTCTCCATTACTTCAGGGATCACGGATAGTAAAGCAAAGGGTCAGTGATTATTAGGAAGGGAATAAGAACTGCAAGAAAGGCTGTAGGTCCAATTGTGGTTGTCGGAAAGCAGGATTGAACTGTTCTGTAGTTTATAGCCAAACTTGTATGAACATGGAACCTTTTGATATTGATAACGAGGAGATCCAAAACGACCTCGATCCATCGTCTTTCCTCATCCAAACTTTGGTGACGGAATAATCGGAATGCGAAACTCAAGAACACTGTATATTAAATGCACAAATATTTGCAAAAAATGTACAACACATGCATTCACTTATAGATAAAGAATCCTATAAATGTACGTATTTAATAATAATGATCTACGTTCTTAGTTCTTTGAAACACTATATCGCGTAAACAACAATATTTGCGAAAAACTATTTTTCGCGACCTTTTACCTACCGTAACTCAGGCTGCGGCAATAAAATCGATAAGGAACTTTCACACATTATTGAGGGCTATAATACTAAGGTACATGCAAAAATTCAGCCTGTTACAAATTTTTTCCATGTAATAGTTTATTTTTCCTGGAATTAGAATGTCTTCAACATTCGTATACGAATCCTAGTGACTTCGAGAATAGGGCCCCTGGTAGTTATATTAATTATATATCTTCTAAGGAATTATATCTTGAAAACAAACGACATCATCACAAATACATCGCTGTATTAACTGCAAATCGTACTTCAAATACGCAAATATCCTATTCAAATCACCTAATGGTTAAGATAAATATGCTAACATGTAAAAAATGTTAATTAGAAGGCCAGTTAAATTCGCAATTCGCTAATGCAAAATGAGCAGAATAAACATCATTTTAGATTCTATTAGCCTAGTAATGTGTAGACAGGTGTGGCAGTAACAGAATCATAGGTACTGCTATTCATAAGATAATGTAATAGATAAGATAATGATATATTAAGCCGGGTATACAACTGACATAAGTTTCCATTTTTTCTGGGTGAAAATACATATCTAGGCAGCGTTGCCAATCTTTGGATTTAAATTTACTTTCTGAATACCCAAAATATTGTCAGTTCGACATATTTTTGAAATATTACCACGTTAATGAATAATAATAATTAGCTTATTTAGATTTTGCAGAAAAATAATTTTTTAAACGTGATAAACAGAGTAGAGCATGTAGCATCGACGTTGATATCACTTACATTAGAAATAAAATAAAAGTACTTTTGAATGACTTGAATTCTCAAAACAGAATAATTCGTAACAAAGTGGCAACGTCTACTTTCGTGATATGATGATGTGCATCGGAAATTTTGTTGTGACTACTTCATTTAAGCGTTTTTCGAAGATATCATAACCAAGTCAACCTGAAAGATGAGAATTCGATCAATAAAATGCAATGAGTGGGAAACTTTCAAGTATATGAACGATATACCGAGCTAGTGGCGCTGTTTCGGTATACACTCTGTCACCTGAAGCGCAAAATTTTTTTCAGAGTTTTTTCTGACGTCCTATCAAGTAAAAAATGCATTGTGTTTCATACTTGGTCATACGAACGTTGATCAGTAAGCTCCCTCTGAGTTCTTATTTCCCCCTCCCGAATCAACTGCCGAGCCCTCTTCTTTCATCCTTCCTGTTTGGGCAGCCCATAGAAAAGAACGAAATATAAGTACATGGCCTTTATCTTGGCAGTGTTTCTCTTCTCGTCCTGTTACGCTAGGCGCTCTGATTAGGTGGGTTCCAGCCTTGTCCAAGTCTCATGACAAATAGAGTGTAGCCTTGGATACAACATACTTGAAACACTATCTGAAACGTACCTACCAAGAACCAGAAAGTATCCTATTTAACCCCAAATGGTCTCCCATGGTTTCTAGTATTTCATCTTCATGTTATACACCTAAGTGTATAATCCAATCCGTAGTTAAATTATTTTGAATAATTTGAATCGAAAACAATAGGATTTGAACCGTTCAAAAGTCGGTAGATATGGGTCTGAAGGTTTTCCCCGCTAGCAATAGCTCGAACTTAGGTCGATGCTAGTTGGGGTGAATTCCCAGAGAGTATCAATAAGTTTAAGAAACAGTTTGCGGCCATGCTAATGACAATTGTATTATTTATATTCGGGAAAATGGAGATTTTTATCAAGTTCAATAACATCATCTCTTTTTTCGAGATTTGAAAAATCTGCCATTTTATTGGAAGGAAGCATCTGGTAAATTGAGTGAACTCGTTTGCGCAATGAAATGAGATAATTCATATATTGTGTTCCTCTACATTGAGCCTATAAGTTTTTTGTATTATGTATTTTAGGACCTAAGTGTGAAAATAGAGGCCATTCTAAATGATACTACTGGAACACTCATGTCCTGTGCCTGGCTGAATCGTCACTGTCGTGTTGGACTTATTGTTGGTGAGTTCGAGAGGACTTATTTTGCAAACGGCAAAATATGTTTGTGCATGTTCGAGCTTGAAGCTATTTCATTTTGATATTTTATTTTCAGTTATTAAGGTGCATCGGTAATAAAAGCGGTTAAATGCCTGGGAATCCCATGTATGCTAATTTAAACTCGTGAATAAGCTTTTATATCATCTAACTTATATATGCTTTCTTTATCCTTTTTATAGATGCAGAGTAACATTATTGTTCAAGCTATTATAAATGATACTACAGGAACGTTAATAGCATGTGCTTGGAAAAGTCCTTATTGCAGGATTGGACTTATTGTTGGTATGTCCCTCAAACCCCTTTAATAATAATATTCACCTTAACGTATCACTGTCATTCGAGTTTGTTCATAAGACGTAAATCGGCCACGTTTATTTAGTCAAACTTCTTACGCTGTTTGTGTATACACAAATTATTCTTATTGAATTTTTATCGTTCTTTGTGGTCGAAGTGTGTTAGATAACGAGTTTCTACCTAACAAGAGACGTCTTTTGGTGGTATATAAGAAAGATTATCATTTGCCAAAAGACCCTCCACACTCAATGCCTTTTCTTGATCTATTCTGTCCGTCACCTGTATTAATTTTGTTATTTTATGTGCAAAATATTATTTTACAGCTATCTTCATCAGGTCCAATTTTGCCCACAAGCTGAATAGTTTCCATACGAGTTAAAAATCCTAAACAGGTTCTACAGTTTTACTACTACGTTGTTTCGACCTTCTAGCACTGCCTTTACATAGGATGGTTTCGAAATATGTCAATTCCGCTCGAATACTTCCGGAAATAGTCTTGTCCTAGTCGTCAAGTTGATGATAATTCAATAAGTGATCTGATCGATTGTGTTTCGAGCCAGGGAGCTTATGGGATCATAGCTTTTCGATGTCTTCATCTTGCCGTTATAGGGACTATTGGGTTTATTAATTTTAAACATTCCACTCTTCGATTATTCTGTCAAGGTTTCTATCATACCTACCGCTAAATCCTACCTTCACCACTCGTTCCTATTCATGATTTCCTCCATTACCCTCTTGTCATGCTTGACACCCAGCAGTGTGCGACTCAAACATTTGGAGTTTTCTGCGGATCATGTTTTAAATTCAAAAGGCGATGAAATATTTTTAGAAATTGATTCATTTATGTAGGTTACTATTCAATTACGTTTTATTTAATCAGGTATAAATACACATATTGTCAAACCTCATAATTTCCAGAAGGTTAGGAAACTAGTAAAAACACAAGTTTATTGTATTTGGAATATTATAAGTTTTGATTTTGTTCGAAGCATTTCTGAATTTTTACCAAAAATTAGTTTTACTCTTGTCTTTCTTCATTTTTTTCCAAAGGCCGCTCCTGCAATTATAATTTCCCCGACCTTTACAGATTATCACGAAAAAATATTATCTTATATCCCTGATTTATGTGCATGTTTCCTGCTACTAATGAATAATTATTTTATTGTAATTTAGATAAAAAGATTAATAATTTCATGTGCACTTAATATGGGAATCATTTTAGGCGCTTCAATGGTGACTTGGGATGCTGTACTTTATTAATCAATTATACTAAATTTATGTGTTTTTATTCAGGTACTGGTACTAATGCATGTTATGTCGAAAAGCAGAAAAATGCAGAGTTATTTGACGGGGTCAATATGGGATCTGGTAAAGTCTTAATCAATACAGAGTGGGGAGCGTTTGGAGATGATGGGTCCCTGGATTTTGTAAGAACAAGTTACGATCAGGATGTAGATGAGCATTCAGTAAATCCAGGAAAACAATTGTAAGTCATCACTTCACCATTTTTTACTTTCCTCACTGTATGTAGTATATAGTATAAGGAAAGTATTAAAATTGTAATCGGGGCAAAACAAATTTTCCGCATTTTCGCGGATATATTCGTTTTGAGCATTTCTGGTTCGATTTAGACTATTTTTGACATACGCGCGCGTGTGTTCGTAGTTTTTTAAATGGAATTATGGTATTTTATTAAACCATTATGACAACCGTGTTTTTCTGGTTATACAAATATCTGAAATTCTCATTTCAAGATTCAAGTGACGTCATCGATGTGAAGTCGATGCGATTATTCTGTGGCAAATTTTGATAGTTCGTGTGACTTACAAGGTGTCAATGTAAAACATAGAGTTGTAAAATACATTATGTAGACCATTTCGATAAAATTTTTATGTAACATAGAGTATAATATAACGTAATAACTATAGAGTTCACACTGTGGATATATTTAAACACTATTGATAAAAAATAATCACCCTTATGCACTAAAATTGTTATTAAAGTACCGAGGATCTTTCGGCTACCAAGTAGTCATGATGAGAGTAAACTAAATTATAAATCAAAATGTTCATGTTTAAATACCTACTATTTGGGGATAATAATGTAAACAAAGGGTTACCCTCAGCTGGAGATAAATCGAAATTTAATAAATTGCTTTTTCGTTTATACATTTCTATCCCTTCTAAATTATCTAGATCTTTGTCTGTACTGTGTTTTAGAAGTGATAAACTTTCTTGAGAAATGGTACCTGTATTCAAAATGTGTTCGGCCACCTTAGATTTTTCACCATTATTTTTCTTTATATGTGCAAAATGTTCCTTATAACGAGTTGAAATGTTCCTTCTAGTTTGACAGACATAACATTTTGAACACGATTCACAATTTGTAAATCCCGGATTTGTCGAAATCAGAAAAACTTTATCAAAGGTGTTGCCTAAAAGGTGTTTTAGCTTGTTCTTACATTTATAAACTGGTTGTATTGCAAATTTAGAAAACAATCTCAAATCCCTGAGTCGATAAACATTCTGAAGAAATGACTTTCAAATATTAATATCCCCGATAGAAACTGCACAGAATACGTGATCATTGCATCTTTATGTATGAAGCAAAATTAATTCACTTTTAATAAAAATTACTATAAACAAACGAGCGGATGTGCAATGGAAAGATATGTTGACGACATTTTCGCGATTACAAGCAAAGATTTTGATTTACATGGCTTTTTGAACACGCTTAATAGCCAATTTGATTCACTGTCATTCACTGTCGAAGTAGAAACAGATAATCAGCTTCCTTTGCTTGATATGAACATTGTGAAACATGGTAGTAATCACTTGGATTTCGACATATACAGAAAACCCGCTCAAACAAATAAATATACCCCCGCGGATACAGCTACACCATTTAGATATAAAATAGCTTCGTTTAATAGGATAGTTCATAGGTTATTGAACGTCCCTTTGAGCCAGCAAAATTATAACAACGAAGTTCAGATACTTCAACAAATTGCGTTGGACAATGGTTACCAAAAATCTTTGATCAATAATTTGATTTCGAAACTAAAAAAGAAATTGGAACGTAGCCAACTAACCAAATTAGAGCCATTACCTTCAAATACTTCAATAAAATTCAAAAGTTTCACTTATCGTTATTCAATAATTAATAAATTTTATAGTTTGTTTTCTAAATTTGCAATACAAGCAGTTTATAGATGTAAGAACAAGCTAAAACACAGTTTAGGCAACACCTTTGATAAAATTTCCGATTTCGACAAATCCGGGATTTACAAAATCAATTGTGAGTCGTGTTCAAAATGCTATGTGGATCAAACTGGAAACATTTTAACTCGTTATAAGGAACATTTTGCTCATATAAAGAAAAATAATGGTGAAAAATCAGCGGCAGCCGAACACATTTTGAATATAGGTCACACCATTTCTCAAGAAAGCTTATCACTTCTAAAACACAGTACAGACAAATATCTAGGTAATTTAGAAGGGATGGAAATGTATAAACGAAAAAGTAATATATTAAAATCCGATTTATCTCCAGCTGAGGATAACCTTTTGTTTACTTTATTATCCCCAAATAGTATTTAAACAGGAACATTTTGATTCATAATTTAGTTTACTCTCATGATGGCTACTTTCTAAATCATTTCCAATTTATTTGCAACAATCATATACATTTGACACACAGGAGTGTCCGAAAGTTATTTTGCTAACAATAGTGAGGGGATTCGAGTGATCAATTAATCACAGTATGTCACAAACTTATATATTCCTACTAATTTAACTGTTTCTGTATCTATCACAGCCCAGACTCAAAGACGAGTGAATTTTTCTTATCCGGGACTTGATTCATTCAGTTTATTCCTCACTTCATGTGAAATCGTCTATTCTCATTAATTTTTTTATTTCAGACACGAAAAAATGATTTCTGGTATGTACATGGGAGAAATAACAAGGCTGGTTATAGAAAAGTTTACCAAAGAAGGATTATTATTTGGCGGGAAAGGGTCTGATGCTTTGTTCACTCGCCTCAGATTCTACACCAAGTATGTCTCAGAAATTGAGGCCGACCGACCAGGCACTTACACAAATTGTATAGAAATTCTTGAAGAACTAGGTAGGTTATACATGGTATATTGTGTCTTGATCGATAAGTTGAGCCCACGGTCGTATACACAGGTCTGGAAACTCTATAGTTTGACATGTCGCTAAACTCTTAGTCCCTCGCTCAGCCACCAGCTGGCAAAGTATGTTGTCAGGATTAGGCGCCATATCTTTCAAATTTCAAGCCCCACAATCACTGTCGTATACACAGGTCTGGAAACTTGAGGCTGATCCTAGTGAGTCCGCTAAGCGACAATACAATGATTGCTAGAGAACATCCCTCGACTCATGCGCCACCCGTGACGTCTTTTGGTACTACGCGACAGTTAACGCTTAGCGGACTCGCTTCTCACATAGGAAACAGGCTCGAGTTTCCAGACCTGTGTATACGACCGTGGTTGAGCCCAATATCATTATTAAACCAATTGCTAAGCGTACCGAGGCTGAAATCGGCCTACTAACCGTGGCAGTGACAGTTAAGGATGATTTACGCTGCACCGTGCCGGGGCCGTGCTACGGCGCCGAAATATCGATGGGGATTTTTTTCCCGTCTCCGGCCCGGCCCATCCACGGCTCGTCGTAACATGAATGTTTTCGTCGTGCGGTGGCCGGGCGTTGGACTATCGGGCAATCGCTGATGGACTACTGAATGGAACACAGCGCAGCCAAAAAATAGACGATGAAAAATTGATAGAATGTGTGCAGTACCCTTTAATTTATGATATGGATCATCCTAAATATTTGGATACCAAACAGAAAAACTGTTTTCCTTCCCAATCTTCTTTTTTTAGTTTGAATGCGTGTTTCCAATATTTCGTCATCCATAGCAATTGCTGCCAATTCAAATTGCGAAAATTGCATTTTTGTGTACAGTGAAAAACCTTTTTGTTTAAAAAATGGATAGGCCCTCGACAATACTCGGTACACCAGCAGACACGGTCATCTAAACAGCCCGGTCTAGCTCGGTCGTCGCCCGGTGGAAACGACACGGCACGAACTCGGCCCGACCCCGGCACGGTGTAGCGTGAATCATCCTTTACGGCGATCTGCCGGTCTACCACCAGTCATGCATCTCAGTGTTGACAGTTGCTCGCTTTACTAATTCTAAGAAGCTCGTCCTAGCCAAACGACATAACTTTTTTAATTCAACCATCATCATACCCTCTGTACTTTTCTTTATCGAACTCCTGACATCTCTTTACACTACGCTATTAATATATAGATGCATTATCGATTTAACATGAACTACACTTGATCAAATGAAACCAGTTACATTGTTCGGAAACTGAAATGGCAAATTTTGTTTCATTCGCCTTATTCTTATACTTAGTTATCAAGCTTATATAAATTTATCAATTAACTACAACCAACATCAAAACTACATTTGGATTTATTCGTTCCAAATAAAAGGTAACCCTCTTATGAAAGCATGGAAATGTATGAAAAAAATATCAAGGACGTGAAATCAAAAATGTTGTACCACAAGCAATAAATGGAATGATTTCGTCAATACCCTTATACATTGACTAATCATCAATTTCCTTACCGAACAATTAGAAGATACTTCAACAATAGCAGATTTGACTATTCAAGAGGCGAACACAAAAAGAAACCATGGTTCGGACAATAGTTTGGAAGCTCTATGGTTCGATCCACCTGTATACTTCAAATTGACGATGCAAAACATATTGACTCCTTGCAGATTGATAACAAATTTCATCAGGGACATGAAAAACAGGTGATTTATATCATAAGAAGAAAATTTTTTTCATGCATTGACTACACGAGAGGGAAACCTATAATGTTCGAAGAACATCGTGTGAGCCAGCAGTGGAATGTAGGGAGAGGAGATAGGCATTCGTATTTTTCTTGAACGTTTGGAGGTTATAGGCATAGGGAAAGACCTCACTAGGTAAAGAGTTCCACAACATCACTGTTCGATAAAAAAGATATAGTTTCCACGAAAACAAAATGCGTAGAATACGTTTTCAGTTTGAAATTGTTAAAATAGACATATTGACCTACTGCATAGGTTAGACAAGCACACGGAACGTGTTTGGAACATTTTTAGCTCATTTTCATCTATAATTGTTAACCAACTGACCAAATGACGTTATTGGCGGTTTTAGTAGTCGAAGTACTACGCGATTGTTGTTTGTTCTAGTTGTCTTTTCAGTTTTTGACGTTGACGATATTCTTTGCATCGTTCAGCCGCTGGTTTGCTTTTCTTTCCAGACATTATGATCAGTATTTACACGGAACGTGTTTTATATATCAAATGAATTGATAAAGACTTATCTTATAAGTACAGCACCTCGCGCTTACACGGTTATCACTTGAAAGAACGCCAGCTACTAAGGATGCTAGACAATTTCGTTGTGGCTCCACCTACCACAAGCGCATGCGTGTGTCGATTTCCGCGTTACGATCTCGCTCGTGACGATTTCGTCTAGTAGGATGCCTCTGTAAAAACGTAATCTACGTTAAAAAAATGAAGACTGGTAGAAAGAAGTTCTGCAGGTCTCGAGTTTAACAATGAAGGGGTGACTAGTTTGAGCTCTTCTAGTCCGCCTATCTGGAATCTCTCGTGGTGGTATGGTTTCACCAATATACTAGGAAAATGCTTACTTCATGCATATTGATAACAAATTTCATCAGGAGATTTCTATCAATATACGAAAAATGTTTAGTAACCACAGTTTGCTCATTGAATAATTGGAAGATATTTTAACAGTATTGAAAATCTGTATGTCCAGACGAGCACATTAAGTTCACATTGATTGCTTGATGGTTTGAGTATTGACGTATACACCAGAAAATAGAATTGATCCTGAGTCATATTCCGATTTAACACCAATAAGTATTATACCACTGTGTGGTAAAGTCCTGGAAAAGATTCTATACAGACAGATCTACACATATATTACTGGAGTAGGAATTGTTTCGGATCTGCAATCTGGCTTTAGAAGGGGCCACAGTACGGTAACAGTCTTGGCTAATATTGTGGATGATATCGTGAGAAGTTTAGACCAAGGACATGTATCTGCATTGGTATTATTAGATTTCTCAAAAGCCTTTGATACGCTGGACCACTCCCTTCTAGTAGCCAAGTTGAGGTTTTATGGTTTCAACTATACAGTTTGTAATTTTTTTATGCCTTATCTTTGTGAGAGGACACAGGTTGTTGAATGCAGGGGTGAAAGGTCTTCGGTTCGTTATATTACCCTGGGGTTCCGCAGGGCTCTGTGCCCGGTCCCTTATTGTTTCTGATCTATACGACCGATACGTTTGCGAGTATTCGCCAGTCTAAGATGCAGATGTTTGCTGATGACACTCAGATTCGGTCTGTCTTTTTACCTGGGGACGTTATACGTGCTGCTGCTGCTTTAAATCGTGACTTGGCTTCTATTTCTGTTTATGCGCGTGAAAACAATCTTAAATTGAATCCAAAAAAGTGTATGTATATGATATTTTGTCCCAGGAACCGCAGGACACATATCCTGCAGAACTTTAAGTTGATGATAGACGGTGAGCCTATTAAGTACGTAGAGACAGGGAGAAATTTGGGCGTTATTTTGGACACTAACTTGAGATTTAGAGAGCATGTCTCAAATGTTGTGAAAAAAGCCTTTCTTGCACTTAAATTGATGTACTCTACCATATTATTAACTTCAAAATGCGAAAAAAACTTTGTGAGTGTTTAGTAATTCCACTACTTCATTATTGCAGTGTGGTATATTTCCCCTGTTTGGACAAACTATGCAGGTATCGTTTGCAGAAGGTTGTAAATTCATGTGCTCGATTTGTATTTGGTTTTGCAAAGTTTGACCACATCTCACATAAGATAAAGGAGCTCAGATGGCTTAACGTTGACCAGTTATACAGTTACTTCTCAATGTTTGTTTGTAAATTGTTGTCTACCTCGTCACCACTTTATTTGAGACAGAAGCTTACTTTTAGACAGGATGTGCATGATCTTCATTTGAGACATGTAAATACATTGTCCTTACCTAGAATTTGTTCTTCCATGTTTCGTAGATCTTTTTCGTACAATGCGCCGGTAATATTTAATATGTACTGTTTACAGCATGAGAACTTGTCAGTGAAGAGCTTTCGTTTGAGGCTTAGAGAATATTTTTGGAGGGCTGAGAGTGTGTTCTCATTGCTCATCGACAGACTGGATCGTCATTTTCTTTCTTGTTTGTATCAATTCAATTTTGGCTTAGGTTTAGAATTTGTATGTATAATTTTGCTCGTCTGGGGGGTCGAGTTGAGTAGCTTATGCTAGATCTTCGCCTCTCATTAGAGTATTTGTATTCTTAATAAAGTTATATTATTATTATTATTTCTTAAGTGACCTTTCTATTGAAAATGTTTTACCAATACATTTTTTTTTCAATGTAAAGAAACATTGCGGATAATGCCGCAATAAGTGTAGAAAATGGGAACTGTTGTTTTTCGTTTTCAGAAGCTTCGTCTCGAAGTAAAGTCTAAAACATTTTTGAGCGTGTGCGGTGTAATACGATTTTCCTAGAAATGCGGTCCAATAAATGTCAAAAGTAGCTATAGAATTTAACTTTTAACAAAATAGCAGTCGATATTTGATATTAGACAAAATATGCTACAGTCACGTAGTTGCTTTAATATGAAACCAGTTGGTAAATAACAACTGCTCGCTGAATAGCAACCCATCTCTGATTCTTACTAACTAACAATTCGACCTGTGCAATATACACTCCCCTTTCCATATCGCACGACACAAGCTCTTCTTCTGTTTATATCATTAACAATACAATGCGTCTGGCTCTATCACTCTCATTTAATCCTATACATTACACTTTGACTCAATATGTACATGATAGATACATTATGTACAACTTCTACAAGATTTGTAGACGGATTTTGATAACGGATACCACAAAAAACGGTCTTGGTGTTAATAGTTTTGAATAAATCAAAACTACTATTGGACCAAACTGGCTAAAATTATTCATTTTGACTTGTTTTCATCTATATATGATGCTTCTGTATATTTAAGATCCTTTGTTTTTATTATACATGTGCATAAGTGATTCATTTTTAAATCCTATTTCAGGTTTAAAACATTCTACAGAACAAGATTACATAAATATTCGGTTCATTTGTGAGACTGTATCTAGACGCGCAGCTCACTTAGTCTCTGCTGCCATTTCCGCATTACTGATGAAAATGGATGAAAAACGAGTAACGATAGGAATTGATGGATCTGTATACAGATATCACCCACACTTCCATAGCCTGATGGTAGAGAAAATATCACACCTTCTGAAACCTGGAATAGTGGTAAGCATAAGTTTCATTTCTGTAAATAACTCGATGAGCAATTCTGTGGTAGTATGGAGGTAGTGCTAAATATAACAGATGTGTTATGTTGAATACTACTTTAAGATATTTCGGAAACTTAGTGAGTGGTCTACTTGAGTAGCAGAATTAATAAAAGATTCAGTACTATCTGTCTTCTGTCTCGTATTCTTGTCTTCACCAGGGAAACTTTTTAAATTTTTAATATATCTGATTCAACTAATCCGACTAACAGCTGTTACATACATTTTGGGGAAAGTTTCAGCTATCACTAGAATAAAGCCTACTGAGTCGAATCACTTATGAAACTTGAAAACTGCTGAAATCGGAGATATAAATAAAAAGGATGGAAAACTAAACTTTCAAATTATCGACCTATTGCCTTCTTATCGAATATAGGCAAAATAAAAGAAAAAATTATATATAGAAGATTGATATATTTTTTAGACTATTCATCATGTCTAATGCACAACATGGATTTAGAAAAAGCAAATCAATAATTACCGCTACTTACCATTTAAATTGTACAATATTTGAATCATTGAATGAAGGAAAAATAACTCAACTAATGGGCCTAGACTTGTCGAAAGCCTTCGATAGAGTTGATCATAGAATCATGTTGTTGAAATTAGAACAGATAGAACGTTAGAGTCATAGCACTCACATTATTCGAAGCGTTTCTTTCAAATAGAAGTCGGTGCGTAGTAAAATATGATATTTACGGCTAAAAAATCAAATCGTCAACATGTACAGTGACGAAAGAAGTTCCGCAAGGCTCAGTTTTAGGTCCAATTTTATACATTGGATACAAAAAAAAACTACCAGCATGTTTAGAGGAATTTATCAAGTTTACAGATGACTTATCTTCTGTCACACAAGAGAACTCTGAAATTGAGATGCAAATTACCTCAAACGAAAGATAGACAAATTTGAAAATTGGTGTACTATAAATACACACATCAAAAGAATCTAAGGGTCAAGCATATTTTGGGATTGTTTGTTAATTCTCGGAGATCCACGTGGCATTATCGCGTTGCAGATCTTTGTTTGTTATTTACACAATACTTTTTTATCATTTTGAACATCATGGTATGTGTTCCTCTTTTTTCCAACGGCTATTCATTTTCTTCATGTCGTTCCTTGTTTGATTCATCAGATCAAATCAGATGTTATCCGACCAGCGAATGGTAATTATTGAAAATTTTGAGTAGTGTTGTTTGTCTAAATTATGGAACGTAATCACCTTCAGAGAGACGTGCACTTAAGGGCCATTGGAATGCTTCAAGTTGGAATGTCTCAGAGGGTTGTTGCCAATGAATTACGGACTAACCAGTCCACTATAAGTCGTTTATGGATTCGTTATAATCAAACTGGTGATGTTAGAAAGCAACATACTGGCCGTACCAGAATAACAACGGAGGCACAGGACAGATTTCTGAGAATTCAAGCTCTGAGAAATCCAACCCACACGGCAGGTCAACTAAGTTTGGAACTCAGAAACGCTCACCATATACAGATAAATGACCAAACTGTGAGAAATAGACTACACTAGTCCAATTTAAGTGCCAGGCGTCCATGAAGAGCTCCACCATTATCCAGAGGAAATCGCGAGGCCCGAATAAACTGGACTAGAAATCACATCGAATGGGGCGTGCAAGAATGGACTCCTGTGTTGTTTAGTGATGAATCGAGATTCGGTTTACGTCCAGATACTAGACGTACTCGTGTATGGAGACAAGCTGGAAATGTTTGGAGACTTAGGACTGCACAGGAAGTTCACAGCTACCAAGGCGGAACGGTGATGGTTTGGAGTGGTATCAGCATTGGCGGAAGAAGTGACCTCGTATTGCTGGAGAGGTTTGTAAATGCTCTTAGATATAGGGACCTGATATTAGAACCATTTGTCATTCCGTATGCAGCTGCAGTAGGTGAAAACTTCATCTTCATGCATGACAATGCGCGCCCTCATACCGCCGCGATCGTAAGAGATTACTTGGATGAGAGTGGTATAAGTGTTTTGGATTGGCCTCCTCAATCGCCAGACCTGAATCCGATTGAGCATGTGTGGGATTTGCTTGGCAGAAGAATTTTGAGGCGTAACCTTCTCTTCCAGACACGAAATCAATTGTTCCATACTCTGGTTGAAGAATGGAATGCGATTGATCAGGAAAGCATCGATAACCTTATTCTCAGCTTACCAAATCGATGTATGGCAGTTTTGAACAATCGCGGTGGACACACTCTGTATTAGACATTGACCAGTGACAATTTTTTTGCTCAGAATCCTAAGTGCATTGAATTCGAATTTTTCACTCTTTTCAGTTAGATTAAAGCTTTCAATTGATTTGCAAACTTTGTATGAAATTATAAATAAATTATGTGGCAAAAGATTATGTTCTACGTGGGTAACAAAAATTGTATTGAATTTCCCATTACTCAGTGCCGAAACCCTAAAAATATCGCTGACCCCTACATTTTGTTGATGTGTGTAATCTGAAATTAAATACAAATAAAACTCGATCAATAGAATTTTCATATTACTCAAATAACAACTCGGAAATAGGATCTGCATATTCAGAAAACAACTTATCATTCCTTGGAATGCAAATAGACGGTAGACTAGACTGGAGGTGTTATGTGGACCAGGTCGCCAAAAGCCTATCAAAATATTGTTATGCGCTAAAAATAATAAGAAATCATGTTAATTTGGAAGCAGCATTGGTGGTCACATCCAGTGTAGAATACGATATGGAATAATATTCTGGGAAAATTCCATCGATGCTAATAGAATTTTTGTTCTTCAAAAAACAGCACTGAGATCAATTCTTAATATAAGATATACAGAAAGTTGTAAGCCTATTTTCAAAGAAAATTATATTCTTACATTCTATGGTATATACATATACACGAAGCAATATTATTTATTTGTGAACATAGGATATTATTCAGGGATTATGAGAGTCAACTTTCATACTTACGCGTTTCAGACAAAATCTCTATTATGTGACAAAATAAATTACTTATCTCCAAAAAAATGTCTAGTACTCAATTATTAAGATATATGATAAACGCCCATAGACATAAGAATACAACCATTAAATAACATTTATTATTTTAAACTGTAGAAAACTAGTCATTTATTACGTTTAGTTCATTTTTAACATTTTAACTATTGTAAAATTTGTAACCTCCTTCCGCTTGAATGGTTAATTACAAGTGGGGGAGGTTGTCACTTACTGTCCTCTTATGACAGTAACTGACCTGCTCGGGTTTCTTGAGGGTCCAGGTTCCCTTGTAATATAGGTTTTAAAATTGCTATTTCTCTTTCGTGTGGATTGCCAAATAAAACAGATGTTTCCTTGTTCAACTAAGTTTATTAATTATCCATATTTACATTTGGTATATTTACACTAGCTGTGTACAATATATTTACAAAATGTTGCAATCATCAGAACAGGCTGTTTCATGCGTTCGTTTTCCGTGCATAAAATAACTCGTTAATTAGATGTTTTTCTTGTCGTCGATTAGCGCCGGGAATCTCCAACATCTGTGTGAGATGATAGACAAGTTTTTGTCCCTAGGTCTAGGGAATGAAACGCGACAATCTATATGTTTAGTATACCTTTAACTTCGACAGAGCGTGGATCGTATGTTTAGTCTGGCCTGTATTTCAGACGTTATTTCTTACGGAGCGGGGCATTTCGGACCAGGTTGATTTGTCACTGATCTTCGGCTATGACTACTGAATTAGTAATTTTACACGTCGGTCTCGGGAAGTATCACAACGTAGCCCCTGAAATCATTTCGCAGGAGCTGAATCGCAAACGTCCAAGCTACCAGGATTGATTTTTCAGGCTGTTCCTGCTGTGAATTTATTCACAATTCTACAAATCGGTCTCGAGAAATATCTCAACTTAGCCCCTAGAAAACAATCCGCAGGAGCTAAATCGCAAACGTCCAAGCTACCAGGAATGGTTTTCCTTCCTACTGTGAATTTATTCACAATTCTACAAATCGGTCTCGGGCAATATCCTAACTTAGCTTCTAGAAAACAATTCGCAGGAGCTGAATCGCAAACGTCCAAGCTACCAGGATTGGTTTTCCTTCCTACTGTGAATTTATTCACAATTCTACAAATCGGTCTCAGGCAATATCCTAACTTAGCTTCTAGAAAACAATTCGCAGGAGCTGAATCGCAAACGTCCAAGCTACCAGGATTGATTTTCAGACTATTGAATTTATTAACAAAGTTCGAATTTGGAATCGGACTTATGTACTGGAATGTTAATTCAATAACTTAAATGGATTTTATACGGCAATTAATACTCACTTTCTATCTCTCGGATTTGCACAACGGCTTCGGGTTGTTTCGGAAAATAAATTACTGCAGCTCAATATCGATGCTTGTCTCCTTTGGCTATGAAATGGGCTGGCTTTAATATAGATCGCGGCGTGTGACGTAACGTGAACAGGTGACCGGCTTGCGAATTCTGTTCACCAGTTTTTATGCATAGATGTGCACGAAGTTTGATCTCTTAACTTTGCCTATATAATTCGACTCTATTGAATATTCAAATTGATTTATAATTAATGGAGAATGCTTCAGTACAAATTTTTCATGTACTATGTCACTTATATGTATTTCACTAAAAATTTTATTTATTTTATTTAACGTGTGTTAACAGTATAAATGGAACAAATAAATACTATATCTATCTACTATCTACTAAGCAATATGTTGCCTAGGTGTTTGTCAAATTATTTGCTTAATGGCGTACAAAGAGTATCTACCATGTATCTGGACAGTTGCTAAAACGAGATATTGTTAACATATTTCGGAGGCACAATATATCGAACTATTAGAGAATGCGAGAATATCATGTGTTAACCTGCCAAAATGTGGACACCTACTAACCCAGGTTCAGTAAAACAGGTTATCCGAACGTGCTAAAAATACCTTTTGTCAAATTTCCCGTACTTTTCACGTCTCCAACGCTACAGTTTTGCGATATATCGCTAAAAAGCGTATGAATATAGAATACGGAAGAAATGTCCATATTCACTGACGCTCTGTTAGCTAGAATTCCAGATTGTTGGAAGATTTTATAGCGTTGCCATTTCGCCAACAAAAGAACAATAATGATGAATGATGAGAAATATTGTATCCTTAGCCACGTCGAACTTCCTAGCCGGATTTTATACAGACAACATAGACAAAACCCCTAATGACATAAAATGTAAACCTGAGGCGAAATTTTCTGATAAATGTTTGGTGTCATTTCTGATGTAGGTGAATCTAGACCTTCCGTGAGTAATGTTAGAGGTCAGGCAGTTGATGCCGGCTCATAGTCAATGTGTCATTTTTGTTGTACATGCATATATTAGGTCTATGGGCGATGTTCTAACAGGAACATAACAGAAATAACGCAAATTACAAATCCGCGTTAATTTATGTGTAGACGCTGCGTATATTGATTCATATATTGAGACGTTCAGTTAACTAATAATTTTCTTATTCTTTTTCCAGTTCGACCTAATGTTGTCTGAAGATGGAAGTGGAAGGGGAGCAGCATTAGTCGCGGCTGTAGCTGCAGGGTATAATAAGCGGTGAAGAATAGCATAATTTAGTAATCAGTACATATTAGCAACATTGGGTTCATATAGCTTTGAAAAAAACTTGTATGCATGAGAAGGGAAGAACTAGACCCAAACAGTAATCTAACTAATAAATAATTATAATTTAGATTACTCTTTGATTTTCTCAATATCACAATAGTTCTCCATTTGGTTGATTACAGTTTTATTTCAAAAGACAGCTGGCTCATGTCACCTAAGATCACATTTTAATGAGTACTTATTGTTTTAGTACAAGGAAGGAATTTATTGTTATATTAAATTTGGAAATACAATATAATATTCAAACAATTTTACTGGTTTAGTTTTAAATTTGTAGATTTTTAATGAAACCACGTACTTAAAAGTGTATTGCCATATTTTGAACAACAATCTTCAAACTTTGATTTGATAGAGATTATGAATTTTGCTCATATGGTCGCTTTTGGCTGAAATTTTAAATGGAATTCTTTGTGTTCTGTTCAAATGGCAATGTTCAGGTATGTGTTTGAATAAATACCTACAGTTGTTGTACAATAATTATTCTATGTTTATTATAAATAATTGAAAATTTATATAATTTGTTTTACTCAAGTTGAAATCCCTCCACAAATTTTAACAAATAACGTTCAAATATTAGGCGAATTGTAGAGAACCTTGAAATTGAACATCCAAAGATTTGGCAATGAAGAAACTAACTGACAAGGACGACGCATCGCCCTTCTATTATTCCAGTTACGATGTACGTTCACAATCAATTATGGAGCTGTGAGTAATAGTTTTTCAGAAATATAAAGAATTATTTGATTCTTCTGAACGAGTTCCATTCAAATGGTTATAGATATTATGAGTACATTTTAGACCACCTCCCAAACACTACTTTATGTTGCACGAACGACAATTTACTGGCGGTAAAATGGTGATCATGCTGGTCTGCAAACTACAAATTCAAATACTGATGCTACACTTGGAACTATTCCAGCTAAAAAACATCAGAAATCATAACAAAGTTATCCTCGATTTGATTGTATCAATTAATATTGGCATACCTGTCGTCTCCACTGCTGATTATAGTATTAGTCTAATCTATCAACATTATTCTCCACTACACATAAATATGTGGTTCAATTCTGATAAAGACAAAGTTTGTAGCTTTTTTTACCGCAAGGCATTTGATTTAACATCCCATGAGCTATTATTATACTTGCTCTAATGTCTTGCGTTACCAACCCCACTAGTGAGTTGCATAGAACATCTGTTGACACTCTGGAAGACTCGTTTTGCCATAACATCAGTCACACTACCAGTCTTGACAGAATTGATAACATTCAAGAGGGCTGTTTTCCAAGGAGGCCCCTTGAGTCCCATCTTGTTCAACATCTCGCTGCTGCCGCTTCTCTCCATTGCATTAAGACGGACTCTTGGATATTACTCTGGACCACCGAACGATCGGAGGCATCAGATCACCCATTTATTTTACATGGATGATCTGAAGTGTAAGCCTCTGGGGAGAAAAACCCCTAAAGCTCTCAACGTGGTTCAAGAATATACACGAGTTGTAGGCATGAAGTTGGGATTGGACAAGTACGCAGTGTTCCCTTTGAGGAGAGGACGATCTCCGGATGTGCACGAGAATATGCACCTTGCCGAAGGAATGGACGGTCGATGAGCTGCATAGACTCGATAGACACTGAAAATGATGCATATCCATCACAGTTTGCATCCTAGGTCGTCCGTTTCCCTCATTTATCTCCCACGTCTCCGGGGACTCCTTAGTCTGGAGGGTCTGCATCGAAGTGTGGTTCTGAGTATAGCTTGTAAAGTTCTAGGACTTCCGGAGTTCGGACCCCCTCCTGTGTCTTTCAAAAGTCACGTATTGGCCGGAGTTGCGGCATTTATCATTAAGGCAGCACAATTATTTGAGAGATCAGTAAAGTAATATAGGGACTGGCATATCGGCTGTAATGTGAAATACGATGTTACCCTTTTCACCCTCTTGCTCTTTCGTCTTTTCTAGTTTTTATGCTTCTTAGCTACGCATCTTTTTGTTTCAAGCTTGTTTACTCCGAAGTTCAATGACGCAGAAATATCTAAATCTCTGTTATGAGTGTCATGCATGAGTATAGAGTGACATATTGCGAGAAACAGATTTTGATGTCATCAATACTTTCGCCCCAAAAAATGTTAGAAAGGTGTTTGTGTGATAACTAAAAAATCAGTTATATCTAATAAGTAGCTAATATTATTTAATATTAACAGAAAATGAATCATGTAGGTTGTAGGAAATAAAAATATATTATATATTAAAAATTATTGAATTGTTTATCATTATTCAACCGATGATCTAATGTCTTTGAAGGTATTAGTCAATTGAAACCAAGTTCTAGCTGCGGTCCTGATGGCTCCTCAGTACTTAACCAAAATATTACCTTTTGACAGTTTGTAAGCCCCTATTACATTGACTTGGTTCAGAAGCTTCATAAGTAAGCGCAGCCCATTATATACATTATACTGCTCCCATTAAGTTCATTCTGGTGTTCCTCAAGGACATCACTGTGGACCGATAATCTTCAATGTATTTGTTGTACCTTTCTTCAGCATCACAACGTATAATATGCAGATTCTCTGAGGAAATATAGGATTATTAAATACTGGTAACATGTTTTTTTTAGATGAAAATTATTATTATTAAATTGGGAGGGAACAGGTAAGGTTCCTTTATGCCTAAGCAGAAGACCTTTGCACCCTGTATCACCCAGTGAAGTGGTTCCCACTCGCTTCTGGATCTCCTCAAAATCGCATAGCTCTAATGACATTGCTATGCGTCTTGGGGATCAGTGTTACGCATCTGCACAGAATGTGCGTTGCTTTTTCGTTTACACCGCCTGCACAAATATGAATTGCTCTATATTTGAAACAAATTGTAGTAGAGCCTGTATAACATATTCATTGAATGCCTTGAAGGGCTACTTCAACATTTTGAAGTTCCAAATTTTTAAGATAGTATTCTCAAATTCAAAGAATATCCAAATTTTAACAATTTATCAATACGTAATTTAAATTAAGCACATTGAAACAATACGAAACTTTTTCTTAGATTTCTTGAACTGTGTGTGACGATGCAGTACGTGTAGGTGTTATTGATTTACTTGAAGCCGATAGGACTTCCACGTATCAAATCTAACCGATTTAATAAATTTCTTAAAAACTTGATTTTTGAATCATCCTCTAAAGTTACATTAACGATTCAATGAATATCTTAAGGGCTACTTTACTTTGTCATTTCAAATTATTAGGATAGAGTGCTCTCAAATTCAAAGATTATATAATTTTAACAATTTATTATGTTCTAGTTTATGCATTTTTTTTCAATCATAAAATGAGGGAATGTCCTCGTCTCCCGAGTCAAAGTTGGGATACTGCATAATTTGATTGGATTTTGAATTTAGCAATTATTTTTATTACATTTGTGAATGTGAACCAAATCAAATAGATGAAAGAATGGTTTTGAATTATCAACTGGATGAAGATACACGATTCTTAACTTGTTATGTCTAGAAAAATTGTTCATGGCTTCTTTGTCGAGTGCATTATTGTCACTTTAATACATAATATTTTATATCCAATTCGTTCTAATTTCAAAATTATTGACAAAATTTACACTTACTACGGTTACAGTACCACGACGAGGAGCTTGTTCCGTTATTGTTGTTACCATGAAATCTTTTACAGGGACAGTTGATATCCATAGTTTCCGTAGTTCATTATCTTTAGGAAAACTGAACATTTGAACTTCTGGCCCATTGTTGTTATAATTGTAGTCAGGAGCACAACATTTATTCGGCTTAAGTAATCAACTTACAAACGTCAGTAAGATGGACGTAAGACATAAAACGGAAGAAATATCTCTGATTATACTTGAAGCATAAGTTTACCCAAGAAGTCTAGCAATACTTCTTGTTGTGCCTTGGGTTTATCTTTACGTAACTAGTCAACCACCAGTCCAAGAATGATGTTGATGTTTTGCAAGTCTCATCCACCGTTGAGCGTTGACATAATAGACAAATATAGAAGGTCGTCAGTCGTGCGCCTCTAAATTGACAAAACCTGGACTGTGTTATTTGCAACATTGTGACAATTATTTTTATTAAAAAACCACTTCTCAGGATAGTCTATAAAATATATTTTGAAGAATCAAGAATTAAAAATCATAATACTAGAGCTCTTTTGACATGAAATTCGAAGAGTGAATCTGTGTATTAACTATTTAATGCAATTTATGGGCAGGGGTAATTACCATACTCAAATTGCATTACACGAAACACTCATTGTGGTTTCTTATAGGCCCTTACTACTGAATAAAAAAACAGGAATAATTCTATATTTTAATGAATATTTTCAAGAATGTACAATGTTTTACAGGGATTGTTTAATAGAAATAAGACCATAACATCTAGGAGATACCACTGGTTCAAATAACTGAACTAGAAATGAATTTGTATGACCTTGTTCATGTAAGAAAAGGAGTCTATCTAGTAGGATCAAACTCTCTATCAAAGGAGACAGCATGCTTCTTAATAAATGAAACACATTAAGTTCATGGATTCTATGAAAATAATCTTTATGTAAAGCTTGTAATTCCACATCAGAAACATTTATATCCAAGTCTAGTTTTTTCAAAGACATTCTGGCATATTTACTAAAATCACCATTATATTTTTTTTGTTTCCCAACATGTTTGCTAGGTAGTGGATCACAGTGTTTTTTGAGAAGAATTTGTAGCAGAGCTCTGTAGAAAACAGTCATATTCAGTAACTCTTTTTGGTCTAATATCCTGTCAATTGACTGGGATGCTACCATTCTTGCATTTCTTCCCAAAGTACATTGTTTATCGATCAAGAACTTACTCATTGGGAATCCATAACTTTCTGCATTGATATCAATTTCATGCATTTCTTTCAGCAAGTGATAACAGCATCCAACATTACATATTGATCTTATACTATCATTATTATTGAATATCCTAATTGAAGTTGGTGCCAAATTACCACAAGTATGAAGACCTACTAAGGTAGTCCGTTCTACTTCACCCATATATACATTTGAAATCAATTCATTGAAATCGATGTTTTCATGTACATAAACTGTAACTTGTTTATAAAGCAGCATATCTGAATGCAAATCCAATTGATGATTATTGCCTCCAGGTTCATAATTGTTTGGCAAATTTGTTCCCCTCCAGCGTTTTCCCATTTTCTGCATTCTTTTAACAGCACCATCAGTATTAATAGATGATGCATCTATTCCCAAAACTGGGATTTTGTGCTGAAGAGCTAAAGTTGAGCTCAAGTACCCTTTTCCATCACCAATATCTACAACATGAGTAGAATTGGTGATTTGTTTTATTCCAACTGCTATTGCACTTAACATCTCCACTTCATGAGATTTCTTCTGTTTCATGAAAGCATCAAATTTTAAATCATGTATATTCAAGCACCCCAACTTCAATTTATCATGGCATTCGCCAATATTTAGACAAAATTCAGAACTGTTTTTCAATGTCAAGTTTCTACAACTATCTACATATTTTTGTAAGTGATGAGTTGGAGACAACTTGTGTTCAAAGATCAATTCAAGAGTTTTTTGGAATGTTAATTCATCTATTTCTCTTCGAATTTCACTATTAACCAGTAAGTTGTAATGAGAATTAGTAAAAAAGTCAACCATGTGACTATTTGCCAAAGGCAACAGTGGCTCCAGAAACAAAAGTATTTCTTCTATTTGCCTAGTAATACTGATTTGAACTGAATTCATAATCATGTAAATAACTTAAAATGATAGGTTATCAATCTCAGGGAAGGTTGCATCTAGTTTTAAAATTGCACAAAGCTTTTTAAATTTTGCTCTTATGTTATCAATCAATTCTATAAAATCAACATTCTCCACATTATGTCTTGGAAAATTACTTAGCAAAGCTTCCAATGTATGTAGAATCTTTAGTACTTTCTCAGGAAATGTTTCTTTTACTGTATAACTTTCAAGATAATTTTTGGTGAAAGCTGAATAATATCCTATTTCTGCTCCCAATTCAGCTCCTCTATGGTATCCCAAATGGTAACCCTCGACATTGGCTTGAGAAGATCCTACCTGGAAGCCTTCTTGAAATCCTTCTTTAACAATTGTGTCTTCTGTAAACAAAATATCTTCAAATACTTCATTTATATCTTTTGTATCATTCTCCATTTCCATTAGAAATGAATATGTAAAGATGTCAGAGAATATCACATATTCTGTACGTAGAAATTATTTTTTTTGCAAATATATATAACATTCACGGTAAATAAAACATTTTGATAATTTAAAATTTAAGGTTAACGATATCATAGATGAATAATTATTATTACCCACAGAACACCTAAAAACTAGAAAGAAATCACACGGATCACGGATTGACCACAGGCTGAGCAGGTTTGCAGGAGTAAATTAGTGCGCCAAATCTAATTTGGTGGAGCCACCTGCCACAGCACCCACACCTTACAGTGACCAGTTACTGTACCACACTTTAACTATTTCTCGAAGTTATAGTCGATGCTTTATATAACCAGACCGAGAACCATTTTCACTTTTTTATGTACATTTCTTAATTTTTTCTAAAAAAATGGTTGTTTTTATTATGAATTACTACAGTTTTTCAATATTATTTAATTCGTATTAAGTCTACGAATATTGAACGAAGAAAGTCTTCTTTATTCTTGAATGTTATAGAATGTAGGACATTCAAATTTTCTGTGAGTATTAACATCTTGCGAAACTATAATTTTGAATAGCCTCCTTAAAATATCGATATCTACCCTCCTGTTCTCACTCATTCTTTTTCCTTTTCTCATTTCCGCTTTAGAGACTTTCCAGCTATCACTTGTTTCTCGGGAGTTTTCGGATTAAAAGAAATTAAGTTTACTTCTAAGTGTATTTTATTATAAAAATAGAAACCGCTTTGCTTTTGCAAAATATATTCTCAATAAATGATGGATAATCGTAAATTCTGTAAGGCTTATTTTCTCATGCATGGGGCAAAATGAACCTCATGGAAATCTAATCATCTACTTCATTTTCCTGTAATAGCATTGAAAATGTATTACTGCGTTAAAATAATTATTTATACCGGGGTACCAATGAATTTTATAATTCTAGGCGCATAACATACTACAAAATTTTGAGTACCTAATAAAAGTTAAGCAGCATACCGTCAAATATTGATAGAAAGTGCATCGATTTTCTACACTTTTTTGTCTCTTCTATTATACCCTGTAAAGCAACACGTTTGCATCATTTCAAGAATCTACATTTTTGTTTCACCAAATATATTGTAGTAGATAATCGAGTACAAAAGGACTGGTGTTTCCAATCTCCAAGTGAAGAGTTTTTGACGCCCCGGTAACGGGATATCTTATTCGAAGGCGTTAATGATCAGAACTGCCGAATTTGAAGAAGCTAATCAACGAGAGATTGAAGATGTCGACTTCACTCAGAGGAGATTTCTCTCTGGCATCGTCATCGACCAGTATTTCTTTCAATATGAGCCAGGGTTGACGATCAAAGGAGAAAGGTACCGAGCGATTGTACGGAATATTTCTATCTCGGTTGGATGGTATGGATCTGGAAATATGTTTTTTTAACAGGATGGGACCACGTGCCACAAAGTTCATGAAACGCAGGAATTGACCGAAATTTTTCCTGGTAATCGCTATCACGTGAAATTATTGATCACGTAACGGCGATCCCCCTGGACTTCTTTCTACGGGGGTATGTGAAAAGTCAAATCGAAAATTGAAGCAGAGACTATATCAGTAGTTTTTGTCGAAATACCGCCGACCTCTTCTGAAGTCCAAAATTGGGATTCTCGAACGGACGCTACCCATCGAAGCAATAATATGTGCTTTCATTTAAATATGAAACAAAATCGTTCCCTCTTATACAACTTATTTCATTCCATTCCAAATATCTACATTGATAGATATTTGTCGATTATAACAAAATATCATTCTATTTAGTTTTGGGCAGTATCATGTTTATGCACAGCCACACCCCCATAAAGTTACCAATTTTTATCATCTCTTGATTTAGTATGATTTCTATTCAGGGGAATATGTTTTCAAAAAACATTAATAATTGCGTTAACATGATCAACTTAATAGATTATTTTTATACCATGTATTAATCGGCTTGTAAACTTGGAAACATTAAAGCACAATGATTTTTTAACATCAGTTTCAATATATTTCAATATATTGCAAAAGAGTTAAAAGAGGATTGTCCACTAGTACCATCAATTCGATTATCTCCGAAGGGATAATGTATATTTTCATTCAGATCGTTTCGACTGCGGCCCAGAAACATCAAAGTACAATATAGAGGCTATATCATTATGAGGGACTAGATAATTTAATTAGACATTTGGTATTCCAATAAGAAGAGTCTAATACAAGGTAAAGGCTCGTACGAATTCCATTGATTCGGCCCTGTGTTTATTTTATGTAAACATCGATAACCGGATCTGAAAGTTTCTGGATGGGTAGGTGGCATAGCGCGCATAGGAGCTCGGAAGGTTGTTTAGAAAACAAAAGGAACAACATAATCTTTGTGATAACGTTTCCATTTGATAAGCTCTTTACATTTGTATTAGTTTTTAAAATGACATTAGGTACCTCATGAGCTTGTTGATGGTAGGTCGTTCACGGTGTAAGTGCAGTGCAAAGAGTTTCAACACAATTTCCCAAGCTATTACACAAAAGGTATGATTTCTTCTTTTTGTCAAGCATATAGTTATTTAATTCATTGTGTAGTTTTGTGATAATTTGATTTCTCAAAGATCTATGAAAGTATTGTTAATTCATCTTTTACTGTATCTACTTTTAATCATGGTTACTGAAACTTAGTAGTACGGAGTAAGTTGTTAATAAAAATTTATGATTCTAGTTCCTAGTCCGTATGTGTGTAGAATGATCGAAAATTTCGATATTAATATTCAAGAATATGTCAAATTATGAGAATTCTTACAACCCATAAAATGCATATTATTGGCAAGATGAAATGCATGTGTCCGAATGTTTCGTCTCGTCTTATATTCACCAAAATTTTGGGCTACAGAAGTTCTTGACGAATTGATTAAGCTAAATACAGATTTATACTAATTTGATCTTATTCTCATTTTGACATGAACATTATTAAGTTTTACAATATCATTTATATTTAATTTCAATTTTTGAAAAGTAATGAAACCAACATCACATTATCAAATGTTCCCAATTAGTCCAGGCAAACAAGCGATGTGATTACGCAAATTGTTGAACCTGAACCGATTTTGATGGGACAAAGTGCACTCCCTTCAGAATCGTGTCTAGATCAAAGTTGAACAATGATATAGCTTCGCAAAATGTCAGAATTGTTGATAAACAATAAATTAACTAATTGATTAACTTAAGTTATGAGATTATATGCCAAATTTGACCGTTTTTGATCGTGTTAAAGATTAATTTTGCTCAATAAACATATAAAAATGGTAAAACAACTGATTGAATTAACTCAATTTGCTATAAATAATTGGTAAACAATTGATTAATTTACAAACAGACGATTTTGATCAAAACTACGAGTTTAGAGTCATTTTCGACTAATTTTCTGAGTACAATTTTATCGTGAATATCGTCGATTGTATACTCATTAATTTTTAATTTGTTATAAACAACTTATTTATTAACAATGAAACGAATTTGCCCGAAATATTGACTTTATCCGTTGCGGATAATTTTGGCTTTCTGAATACGATTTTCTTGTTATTGTGGCCATTACATACATAATCACGAAGTTTTCAATGATTTATAAACCAATCATTTATAAATATTTACAAGAATTTAACTAAAATTTGAAGCTTAGGGGCGTTTTCGTTCTATTTTAATGAACTAATGATGATTTAATTGTCGAAATTATTGAGACTGATCGAATTTTGAATGTAAATAAATTATACTTTTAATAAAAAATACTAGAAAAATCTCGATTTTGCATGAATCAAATATAAAAATATTTCATCAAGCTATTTCAGTGCATGAAAAGTTTGAGAAGCAATTTTTAACACTTCTATTTGTTCAAAAAAATGTGCGAAGTGCGATATATTGTTTATATTTTAATAATTAATTATAGATACAAATTATATTAATTTATAATTGAAAACTTCATGAACTTCATGTATTTAATGACCACAATAACAAGAAAATCGTATTCAGAAAGCCATAATTATCCGAAACGGACCCCAAAGTCGAAATTTCGGGCTATTTCGTTTCATTGTTAATAAATAAGTTGTTTATAATAAATTGAAAATTAATGAGTATACAGTCGACGATATTGACGATAAAATCGTACTCCGAAGGCCAAAATTAGTCGAACATGACTCTAAGCTAGAAGATTTTGTCAAAATTTTGTCAAATTAACATATGTGTTGGTATACATTCAATGGTATTTTAACCATAAAATCGTACTCAGAAGGGCAAAATCAGTCGAAAATGAATCTAAACTCGGAGCTTTGGTCGAAATCGTTTGTTTGCTAATAAATTAATTGTTTATCAATTGTTTACCAATTGTTTATAAAAAATTGAGCTAATTCAATCAGTTGTTTTACCATTTGTATATGTTTATTGACCAAAATTAGTCTTTAACCGATCAAAAACGGTCAGATGAAGCTATTATCCGTAGATGCCGAACCCGTCTTTCAATTGGTTCATATTTTATCCCGTCAACCGTTTATTTTAAATGTGTTGTTGCTGGCATCGTCTCGAAACGTTTTGTATCTACCGCTCTAACATTCCTTAACGCCTTATCAATTCCATTCAAAATATAAATATAAGCGGCACGAAAATGAAATAATCACTCATCTTGTTCAAAAGCAGGTTTTCTTTGAGTAAGCCTCATACCAAAGTTTTCCCAAATATAAACATAATTAGGTATACATTTAAAATGAAAACGATACATGTAAATGCGACAATTTGATTCGATTTTGGCCAGTCTACGTTAACAAAACAAGTAATGCCCTTTCGACTTGGTTGAAAAGTTGGCAAAAATGATACCACAAAAACGAATTCCTCTACAACAATGATATATTTGGCCAAACAGTGGAATTCCGCAATTTTTCGTTGTGAATACACAAATTTATGTTTTATTCAAAATTATTATTAACGATAATATTATGTCTATTGTATTCTTCGTAAAAGTTGATGACAATAAAAAGAATCCGAATTCAATTTGCCCATTTCATTGAATTCGTGCTTGAATATTATTTATTCAATGTCCGATTATATTATGCAAGAAGATCGTGTTAAAAATGGAGGTAATTTGTTTCGTCATTGATTTCATAATTCTTAATTAGTTCCAGAAGCTCTAAATAATCATTTTATGATTACCTAAATGCCCGAAAAAAGTAATAATTTCGTAAATAATAAAAAAGGAAATATTACAAGGTCAACAAATGCTCTAAGATCTCGAAAAATCTGCATTTAATTATAATTCACAGTCACAGTTAAATGATATCTGGTACAATTTTTCCATCATGCGTTTTACATATGATAAGATAATTTGTTAACCTTATGCAATTATTAACCGATATGCTCACAATTACCCAATTATTGTAGTATCTATGTGCACATCTTTATATTATTGGAGCTGATTTTTCTAATCGATGTTGTAATCGCAAAGTTCAAGAGCATTGAAATTTATCTTATTAAATTTTTAAAACCAGATTCGTAGCTCGTGTATTATTAATCATCAGACCTGCTTAAGAATTATTCGACATCTCACTTACCTGGGACTACATATTTAAAGAATTTTCGTAGGTACAGTGTTACTACATGAATGCTGTTGGGAGAGGCTCTTTGACCTAATTGTAGGGTGATATTTATTTTCTAAAATTGTCTGTTTGAATTTTTCTTCGAATACCCAACTTTTCTTTTGAAAGAATTATCTATCATCTGAAGTAGATTAATATTTCCCGATATTTTGAAAAAGAAAACAGATTTTCACGGAAATATCTGTTTTGAGCCTTTCTGAATCGATCTCGACTATTTTTGGCATGATGTCGGTGTGTGCTTGTGTTCGTCTGTAAAAACGCTGGAGACGAAGCGCCTTTCCTATTGGTTGTCTGAATTTGAAATTTTGTAAATCGCCCTTAAGTGGTCAAAATGAGAGCTGTATTGTTCTAGGGTGCGGTAGCGCCGTTTCAAGTGATATTTTTTAACACCCATCTTCTGTTTTTCAAATGGAATTATATTATTTCATTGAAATATGCAGCCGTTACGAAGAAATTGTCGACCTGTAATTTTTTTCTCTAAAATTGCAAATATCTCAAAAACGGTTGAATTTAGGTATAGACATAGATGAAATGTACCTAGAATTTTCCGTATAATCCAAAAATGGAATAAATTATAGTATATTTTATTTAAAATAACGAAGTTGTCATCGACTTTCGGTATAGCCGGAAGTTCCATACCTTGGAAATATTTTAGATGAATAGTACTCATTGACTTTGGTCAGCTGCCAAATTTTCAAAAAAACTCTATACTTACTTTTTGAGATATCGATTGATGCAGTTCGTGGTGAGACACTGCATAGTATGAGAGAATTATTGTAACCGGGGTAAAAATAATTTCCGGATTTTTGCGGATATATCCGTTTTGAGCATTTCTGAATCGATCTCGACTATTTTTGACATCAGGTCTATAAGTGCGTAGAAACTGTGGAGGCGATTGCTGTCTTTTCTAATCTCTACAGCGTATTACAAAGTAAGGCCGAATAACAAATTGTTATTTCCAAAAAAGTTTAAACCAGATAACTACAATGTACTTTAATTTATATTAATTCCTCCAACAAGAGTTAACTGGACAAATTTACTAAATTTTGTGTATTATTGGTGGAGGTAATTAAATCACAAAAATTGAATTTGCCGTGAAACGGTGTTAGCTACAAAGAAATAGCATATCAAATATCATATCAAGGGACCTTAATTGTTTTGATTGCAATTCTGCATCGAAGTTTGTTCCTAAAAAGTAGCCTTTACAAGGTGATAACACTGTTCGGGTCAATTTATTGTTATTAAATACCTATATCTACGCCACTGGAAGTAATACCAGTCTCAAATTAAGTGCAAATGTGGTAACCTATCTACGCATCCACGGTACCAAATTTCATTTGATATCAATTATCTTCGAGATACAAACAATATTAATAATTTTTTTGTTAAATTCAACACCCTATATCTCAAAAATTAAGCGTCTGCGCATATATGTTAATAGGAACTTTTTTCTCGAAATCAAATTTCTATCGAATGTTGAAGTTCCACTACTTAAACCTGGGACATCCTGTAGAATCGTGGCGGAAGTGGAACGCAATAAATGGATTGTGTTCAACCATGAATGTTAAAACTGGTAATTTTTGGGGAAATTTTTTCAGAAGAATTTGCAACGCATCAAGGCGTGGCGTCACACAGATTCATAAAAATTTGCACTTTCGGCGTTGCGCCGTCAAATTATATCAACTCGTTGGAAATAATACAAATAAAGAGCATATAAATTGGTGCCTCTTGGTCTATTACAATTTAGAACATAATAGTTTTGGGCTCAATTTCCACACTATAGCTCTGATTCAAATCTGCAGGAATCAACTAAACATTCTATTTTTATATTCAGTTTTAATACTAGTTTCCAGTGAAAAATATTCTCAAGATACGCTACTGGATTTCCATTCAATAATTATGCGGCAGAAGGTAGAACAGACTTGCATTTATCAAGTTCTGAAGGTCATTACTCAAATACTTGTATTAACAGTTTATATTTATCAACATTACAATATAATAGTAAGTAGCGCATTTTTGTTTACTACTCCAAAGTCTTCCGGACTACGTTGACTTTACACTTTATAGGGAACAGTCTATGTATTTTACAAACAGGTACTTACTATCTAAAATATTATTAATAATAATAGTAACTTCTATGTGACTTTAGCTACTTTTATGAAATCAGATCTGTTAATAATGATCCTTGACACAGGCATGAATTATATATAAATTCTCGGGAAATAATAAGCATATGTGTTAGTGTGACCTTTTCCCGAGAATTTAGATATAATTTGATAACTATAGTGTTTATTCAATTCTCGATTTAATAATTTAACAGTAATCATTTAATTTCTTACTGCCATTATCTCTATCATTAATGGACATTTCTGTTTAATTTACGATTAAATCATTATTGTACCATTATTCGTCGTAGTTTAATAAATTTCGAGACTGATATGTTGAATGCATGTTAAATGGTGGCAATTATAAAAATCTGTAGGCAATACATTTTAGTGAATAGGTTACAGTCATTTTACAGTAATTGATGTCACAATTGACATACATCTTCCTATACGCTTGAAGAAAAGAGAAAACCTGTTGGTGTTCATTGATAATATTTACGTCCCAATTCATAAAATTTCAATGGAAGTCTTATTTGGAACAAAGTTAGCTAATCTAATTACAAAAACTTAGTGTTTCATTGCAACATTGAAATAAGATTGTACAAAACATATTTCTTGTGCCACATTATACAAAATTCGAATCAGTCCCCTAACAAGGGTAGTCTATGAGGGCAAGGTAAAAAGTTCTTGAAAAATGAAACAAGAAATAATTTATTTGGTCAAAACTTATTTTATTCCTCAACATAATCTCCTTTGTAGCCCGATACACTTCGTCCAATATTTTTCTAATTTTTCGATTCTTTCCAAATTATACGATTCCGGCAATCCATCAAAATAGGCGTTTGTTTCAGTGATGATCTCATCGTTGGAGCCAAATTCATTTCCGCCGAAGCATTTCTTTAAGTTTGGAAATAGATAAAAATCGTAGGGAGCAAAATCTGTAGAATATGATGGCTGACGAACCAATAAATAAATAATCATTCCTGGCGTATTTCAACCCCCCAAAACTCCCTAAAATCATCCGGCAGAATGGAAAAAAAATAATTCTCATCCCGGATAGAAGAGATTGGAACAACGATACCCTCACCCTACTGCCACCAGACGGGCTCGTATGGTTCACAGATGGGTCCAAGGTAGGTCAGGCTTCTGGGGCGGGAGTGTATCTAAAAAGGCCAAGGATCAGTATCTCAGTGACTCTAGGCGCTTACTGCACGGTTCTTCAGGCGGAGGTCTACGCAATACTGACTTGTGCCATGGAAAACCTGCGAAGAAACTATGTAAATAGGCGCATATATATTTGCACAGACAGCCGGTCGGCTCTGGGATCTTTAAAATCACCCAGAGTCACATCAAGGCTTGTCAAAGAATGCAGGGATACACTGGCTGAACTAGCTAGGAGAAATAAAGTTCAACTCATCTGGGTCCCCGGACACAGCGGAGTTGTAGGGAACGAAATGGCCGACTCTCTGGCCAGACGAGGGTCGTCTAGCGCCCCTATCGGGCCGGAGCCAATGGTCGCTTTATCAAACTGCGTAGGTGGTCTCGCCTTTTTGGGCCAACTGAATAAAGAGTGGTCTAAACTGTGGCGAGAATCACCACGCATGAGGCAGGCCAAGCTCTTCATCAAAGAGCCTGTGCCTAGGCTCTCAAAGAAACTCCTTTCTCTGAACAGAAGAGACATCCGAGAGATGACTGGAATCCTAACCGGTCACTGTCGTCTTAGCAAACATCTCCACACTATGGGCATCACAGATGACCCAATATGTAGGAAATGCAGAGAGGTGGAAGAAACTGCCTCTCACATCCTGTTGCAATGCCCAGCATTAGCATCCCTCAGGCACCGACACTTCGGAGAATTAAAACTACTCCCTGAAGAACTTATGGAAGCCAGCACTGGCAATATTCTAGGTTTCTGGCGGGCCACAAACCTGCTAGAATAGAATAGGGTTCTGACCATGGGGCGCACAATGGTCCTAACTAAGTGGCCTAAGTGCATCAGGGGGCTTAGCCCCCTTAGCCTTATGATGATGATGATATCTGTACCATTAATTCTTAGAATCGATTCACTTCATTGTAAGTTTCATACAAATACTAATGATGTTTCAATGTTTTCTTTTAAATAGAATGATATTTAACAAAGTAAAATTTCTTGTTTTTATCTGTAAAAATGGAATATCACAAAGAAACGGACACCTCCTTTCAAATTCCAAAATGTGTTTCATATAATAAAGTATTTGGTGGATGGAGCCAGTACTTTTTGATGGTTTATTAACATAATGACAATAATTATTTTTCTTCGTTTTAGTTACACTTAAATGGGAAAAATTCTTATTTTCATTATTTTCATTCACATTTACATGTTTATTCAACTTATAATGTATTTACACGTAGGGAATTCATTAGGCATCACTCACTAGTTGTGAAAAGAAGTTTAAGGCTCAAACGTAATATTTTGCAATAAGCCTCTATTATTCAATTAATGTCTTCTGTTTCAGCCCAATTTTAATACATTAATTCAATCGATCTGAAAATAAATCGAAATTGTATCGTCAGTATTAATTATTAATACTGACGATACAATTTCGATTATTCGTAGTTCTGTTCGTTTCGACGGCGTGGGCTCTTTTGATTGAAGTTAAATGTGCGATTGGACGCTTGTGCTATAATTAGTTTTAATAAACCCCTTTTTAGACATAGTGAGTCTTCTGATGATGGTCGTGAGACCGAAACATACGTAAAGACGAATATTTAAAACAAAGTGTTAATGTGACCTATTTTCCGAGAATTTTTATATATAATTCATACTGGGTCAAGAATCTTATTATTGTTAGTTTTAGAGAGCGTTCCATTGGCCAGATGTTGGATAACGTTTATTTACATCATTATTCATAAAAATTATTTGAATATTTCAATTTAGACACGTTTGGGAACAAAATTTGTTGACTATTTAATTCTTGAAAAATAGGTCTACATAACACACAGTAGGTAGCTAATATTTCGGTCTTGTGTTTATCAATAGAATACTTTGAAGTATCCAATTAAGTAAATATCATTGATTTTTTAAATGTACATTTTTTTCTGTTTCCCACTTTATAAATATGTTGTTTGTTTGCTCCAACAGTTTGTCTGGTCAGGTCAGTATTCGACATTGAAATGAAGAATTTTGCATTTTTGCATATTGTTATTTTGGTCATGTATTTATAAACAAGATTGCCATGGGAACACGATTCTGTGAATAACAAATAAATCAACTTGTATTTCCTTAATTTTATTCACCACACCACCAGCTTTATGTTTTTTACTGTGTTTATGTATTTCAGGTCTATGGTGCGTCATAATCAGATCCATAAATTAATAGATCACAGTTCATATTATCTATGACAGACAACACATAACTCCTCAACAAGACAGATAATAGTCCAGGCTGTGAACCGGAATTTTAGCTATAATATAAAAAAAGCATGTAAGTTCGAATCAAAAATTTTTTTGCATTAGCTTCAGGAGGTTTTCAGGATCATTCATACACCTTGAAACCTCTTGGGAACCCCAACCCCACCCATTGGGGGCGAAAATGACCCGAAATCTCCAAGTCTTGAATTGTATTTTCTACAAAAAAAGGTATTTTGGCATTTCGAGTGCACCTAGGAGGTTTTTTAGGTCGCTGAACACGAATCCGTAGCCAGATTTACTTGCAATTCATCGTAGGGGTGGTCAAATCGACAAAATTAGCCAATTTTGCACCCCCTATATGTTATTTTGCAATTTACGTGTTTTTGGCATTTCGAATGCACCAAAGAGGTTTTTTGGGTCGCTGAATATGATTCCGAACCCAGATTTAATTTTAAAATGCAAAAATAATAAAAATTTAGAAGCGATTCAAATCAGCCATTTTTGTAAATTTCCCACTCCTGCGATGATATTGGAATAAATCTGGCTTCGGAATCGTATTCAGCGACCCAAAAAACCTTCTTGGTGCATTCAAAATGCCTAAAACACGTAAATTGCAAAATAACATATAGGGGTGCAAAATTGGCCAATTTTGTCGATTTTACCACCCCTACGATGGATTGCAAGCAAATCTGGCTACGGATTCGTGTTCAGCGACCCAAAAAAATCTACTAGGTGAACTCGAAATGCCAAAATACCTTTTTTTGTAGAAAATACAATTCAAGACTTGGAGATTTCGGGCCATTTTCGCCCCCAATGGTTGGGGTTGGGGTTCCTAAGAGGTTTTAAGGTGTATGAATGATCCTGATAACCTCCTGAAGCTAATGCAAAAAAAATTTTCGATTCGAACTTTTTTTCCGAGTTTTTTTTTCCGTTTCATAGTCTGGACTATAACGTTTACATGACATACAGCTGATACCTTGACATTCACATAATAACCGTAACAGATCATTCCATAACACAGATATCACATGACAGATAATATAAATTTAGCTGTTTCTACTCATTAGAAATATTTTGTATTTGGTATTGAAACTTGGCCAATAATATATATTATTAAACATCTCGGTGACGCAGCCGATGTTTTCTGGGAGTATTTTATATTTTTCAAATACTTACTCCTCCAAGAACAGATCTAAAAGTTTAGTCTATTTGCCATGAAATTTATTGAACCATGCTTTTATCCCTAACTTACATTATTTGTCGTTTAATAAGCTTGTTACTTAAGGACCTGATATTGTGTCCGTCCCTTTCCTCTACGATATTGATTTTTATTTGATGGGAATGTGTTAAAACAAAAGCATAATGTCATTCTGTAGGCAATTGTTATATATTTCGCCTATCAAACCACATTCAAAAATATTCACCTAATATAGTAATATCTTTTTGCCACAATGCTATCTGCCAAAGGGAAGTATACGCATAATCCGAGCAGTGCAAGTTGAGTTGATGATTGGATAAGTTATTTCCTGCCTTTGTTTACATTATTATGTTTATGGTAAATTGAATTATTCATAAAGTATTATAAATTTAATAATTCTAAATATACAGTTACAACTCCAGACCTGCTATTTTATATTTGTAGTGTACGATACATCTTTCATATACTGTACTCCTTTAATAGATAACTTTAGCTTTTATTTCAAATGTAAGTTAATTAAATATTTTTGTTTCAGATAGCAATGTTTTCGAAAGTTCAACGTACAGCAGTTTGCAAACTGCGAGAAGCCAGGACTGCACAAGATTTCTTTTTTAAAAGGTCACAAAGTAGTCAAGATATTATAAGCAAAGAAAACAAATACGTTGCTCATAATTATCATCCATTACCTGCAGTATTATCTAGAGGGGAAGGTGAGATAATAATTACTACTTTAGACACGTGTTATAATAACTTCCAACACAACATAAGTATCTCCTTGAAAACAATCAATTATATTTGAAATGTCGGGAATATGTAATTCTTAACTCATTAATAATATGAACTCACTGAACGGTTTTATTCCAAGAACTATGGGGGGAATAAAAACGCGTTATGCCCGTATGTTTTATTGTATTTGAAACTTTTACTTTTCTATTCACATGTTCAGATGAATCTGTGGGTGTTCATCATCATTTCCGGAAGGAAAATATATGAAGTCGCCGTTATGAAGTTATGAACAGTATATCACTGAAAGCCATCTGTTTTTTTCAACCTTCAAGGATATTGAAACCATCAAAATATATAATTCTGCCTAATTAGGAATAAATTGAAATATCAGTCAACCTTTTTTGGGTTTATTTGCAAAGGAGATTTATAAAAATATTGTCTGGATTACATTACCATTTATAATAAAACATAATTGCAAACTTTGGATCAAAAAACAAAAATTCAACACGTAAGTAATCAAAAAAGTCTAAATGATAATTGAAATTTCTGAAAACGCATTAAGAGTAGTATACTCAATAAATTTAGTACAGATTTTGTAGCATCTTTCGGATACTTTCCAAGGCAAGTCAATTTCTGGAGATTCTGGAATAAAACCATTCATTCTGTGTGCCAATAGAAGGCCTGTTGCAGGTGTAGGACACTTACCATCCGAAAAACTTGCGACTTCTTATTTCTGAATATAATATTTTCCTCCAGATCATGCGAAATAATTTTCAAAGCGTTTCGGAACTACAGTGCCACTGGCCAATGTCTTCTGGACCCTCTTACTCACCGCTGACAGAAAGTCATGGTTCTCTCAATTGGAAAAAAAGATACACCCTGTGGACACGCAGACGCTATGTGGAAAATCTTGAGACGCTGGCCCTAAACAAATGAGTGGCTATGTGTTATGGTCATCAGGCCCATGTTAACATATGGTGCCATATTCTGGTGGTCGAAATCATCACAAGGAACGACCATAGCTAAAGCACACGAGCTTACTGATACAAACATGCCTGACCATTACCGGAGCCATGTGCTCCACACCAAGGGCTGCTATAGGAATCCTTATCGACCTACCTCCTCTTTATATGTATTTGGGGAGAGATAGGCCAGGTGAGCAAAACACACAGGCTTACGCAAGTAACCGCTACCACAAGCAGGCATAATGCAGCGGAATAGGCTGCTGGAAGACCCGGAAAGTCATAGTATTCTGGGAATCATCTTGAATATCATATCATAACAACGACCAACGTCAACCTCCCTTCAACATCATGGATTCGAAATAAGACTGACCCACAGGGAACAGATCTGTTGGTTCACAAACGGCTCCAAACCTCTCCTAGGAGTTGGAGCCCGAAGACTGAAGTATCTGTTACTCTTGCTGCTTATTCAACTAGTTTTCAAATATAAGTACATGCTACCGAGTTCTGAGTACGAGACCAAGTGCGCGTAGATCGATACAAATTTTCTCTAGCAGCTCTCAAAGCGATTGGCTCCTATCGTTGAAACACAATTATGGTATCGAACTGTCAAAGAGCTCTTGCGTGCCTAGTCAACAAGAACAAAGTGAGTGTGATCTGGATTCTCGGGCATTGATGGAAATGGGGCAGCAAACCCTCTTAAGGGTGCAGCTTTAAAGTTTATCGAACCAGAACTAGTGCTTGGCATATCTCCAAACTAGTTGCATTAGAACCACTTCAGTACTGGCAAATCTCACCAACACTAATAAATTTGAAATAATTACCCCTATCCACTAAAAATATTATTAAAGTACTAAGGATCTTCCAGCTACCAAGTAGCCATCATCAGACTAAACTAAATTAGAAAACTAAATATAGGTACCTGTTTGAATACTGTTTGAGCTTAATAATGCAAACAAGGGGTTACCCTCAGCTGGAGATGGATCTGAATTTAATAAATTGCATTTTCGTTTTCGTTTAATCCAAAAGTTTGGCATAGATGTGTTGATGATATTTTCGCAATTACAAGTAAAGATTTCGATCAACATGGTTTTTTGAACATGCTTAACCAATTTGATTCAATTAAATTCACTATAGAATCGGAAAGCAATAACCAGCTTGCTTTTCTTGACATTAATATTATGAAAGGTGAAAGATGGTCACCATTTGGAATTCGTAATATATAGAAAACCTACTCAAACGAGTAGATATATTCCAGCGGTTTCAGGTTCACCAATTAATCATAAAGTAGAGCCCATTGAATAGTCTTGTTCATAGATTACGTTCCTTTGAGGCAGAAAAATTATAACAACGACGGACAATGGATACGACAAGTCTTTGATAAACCAGTTGATTTCTAACGGAAAACGGAAATTGGAACGCATTCAACTAACCAAATTAGAGCCATTACTTACAAATAATTCCAAATTTCCACTTGTCATCGTTCAGTAATCAATAAATTCCATTAACTGTTTCCGAAATCTTCAATAAAACCCGTTTATAGATGCAAGAACAAGCTAAAAAACCGCTTAGGCAATTCCTTTGATAATGTTCCCGATTTTTACAAATCTGGAATATCCAAAAGTGATTGTCGTGTTTGAAATTCTATGTGGGTCAACCTAAAAGGAACATTTAACTCGCTATGAAGAACATTCTGCCCATATAAAGAAGAGTTAATAGTAATATTAGTAAGTTTTCACTTTCGATTTCGAACCAGATTTAAATACATATCGGGACTAGATAGCAAATAAAATTTCAAAGATATTCAATTCTGTATAAATAAGATAAAATTCGACCTACATAATAATATATTTTATAAAAGGATACATCATCTCAAAATTGAGTAGTGGGAACTGATGAGTTCCAAAGAATTCTGGAATCCCATTCAATTAGATCATAACATTATTCTTATCATGTTGTCTATTGTTTTATATTTGGGCGTTCACATAACCGACATTTTCGATGAGTCGGTTATTTTTATAAAAATTAATAGAACATGCATGGCAAGTGTAATTGGAGCTATTGTTTTCTAATGCTAGTTTTGATAAGTATAATGTATCTAGCTCATATTTTCTAAAGATAATTCTTGCGTTATATTCACATAAGAGAAACCTTAAAGAAAGGCAATCATGTACTAACATGAAATTTCATATTCCAATGGCATCTCTTGATTTTGTATGAAATAGTTCCAAGTGTTAACTGCCTCTACATTTAGATTGAGCAGAACACTAAATAAAAGGAGAGCAGAGTTCCTAACAGTTCATCTCCAGAGAAATCTGAGCAAAATAGATGAGTGTATTGAGACCTATAAAAAACTTAATATCTTCCAATAGGGTGATATCCTAGCCGATTTTCTCGAGAAACATCATACTCTTGACAAACTTCAGAATCTCATAATGAGGCTTCTTGAATAAATAATTGACACAATTGTAAATAATTAAATTATTTATTTGCTTCTAGATATCTGTATCGTTGTTATAGTCTACAGGGTACTTGAGTCCGTTATACATAAACATCATTATAATCTTCAGAATCGGAAGAACTTATATGAGATGACAAATTCTCTGATAATGAAACATATATTATGAGTTAAGAACGCATCAAAAATCAAAACTACTGTAAGTTCATTATGAAATTGGTTGAGTAATTAAAAGTATTCAACCAAATCCAACTTAACCACCATTAACAAGTGATATATAAATTCTCGGGAAATAGGTCACACTAACACATATGCTTATAATTTTCGTCGTTACGTACGTTTAGGTCTCACGACCATCATCGGAAGACGTGTTATGTCTAAAACGGAATTTCTTAAAACCCTCGTCACCAAAACGGAAAAACAGAAACACGAGTAATCGAAATTGTAACACATTAATGTTTTAAAGTATATGAATATGTTTTAAGAATCCACTGCTTAGCAATTTTCTTATAATATACGAACTCATGCCAAACAAAGTCTGTATACGAGTGAAACCAAAAAATATAACGCTCAAGTATCCACTTTCGAACCAGATGTTAAAGATTTATGAGGTAATAGGAAAAAGTCAGACCTTATTAAAAATATTGCTTTTTGAGCATTCTACCTAAAATATACTTTTAATATTATAAAGAATTTTAGTAGGAATTTGCAAGGGTTTTAATTAATTAAATTAGTATAAATCTGACTTAATGAATGCACGTCTGTTCTATGATTTACAGACTTGGAGTCACATTTTATGTGAATCATCTCCAGAATATATCTTTTATAATAATTGGTTTCTTTAGTTAAAATATGAATGTTTTTGTAATCGAATTGATGGTTATAATCAAAACAATGTTTAGCAAAGGCGGCGGAATTTTCTGTTTAAGTTCCATCGCAATCTAAACAATACAATTTGTATATCTGAGGCTAACCCCTTGTTTGCATTATTAACCCCAAATAGTATTTAAAGAGGTACATTTTGTTTTCTACTTTAGATGGCTACTTCGGTAGCTGAAAGGTATTTGGTACTTCTACTAATAGTATTTTAAGTGGATAAGGGTGATTGTTTCGTTCTCATTAGTATTTCCTTTACTGTATTAAACCTTTCCAAGTTTACTCCATTCTACAGCATTTATTATAAACCCTTCGAAAACAAGATCTAAAATAATTCTAGAGTAATACAACCTACGTACTCTAATCGGTCTATACATGTTCTTTGTAAATGCCCAGTTGGGAGAAGAACATATCTGAGTTGTTCGGTAAGACACATCTCCCACCAGAAGATCTGAACAAAGACTGATTTAATTGAAAGTGAGCCACAAAATACACCACATGGTAACGGTGGAGGATCGAACCTAAACCTTATTTTCCTGTTTTGCCGGCTCTGTGCATTCTACTAATCAATCTCTTCACCCATTTAGGAAATACTGAAGAAATTGTGAATATTATTGAGATTTTCATCTTGATTTACAGGTGTGTTCGTATGGGATGTAGAAGGAAATCGCTATTTTGACTTCTTAAGTGGATATTCAGCGAACAATTTTGGCCATTGTCATCCAAAAATAATAGAAACACTGAAAAATCAATGTGGCGTTCTGCATCATACGTCTCGTGCATTCTACAGTGATACACTATCTGAATTTGCAGAACACATTACTAAGCTTTTCGGATATGACAAATTTTTACCAATGAATACTGGTAAGTGAATAATAAAAACTTATCATACACTTTCATGAACTGATATCGTGAACTTGCATCGAATGGTTTGTCATTTGTAGGTGTCGAAGCTTGCGAAACAAGTGTTAAAATCGCCAGGAAATGGGGATATATGAGGAAAAAAATACCAAACAATGAAGCAAAAATGGTGTTCGCAAGTGAAAATTTTTGGGGACGATCTTTAGCCGCGGTATCTGCTTCAACTGATCCAACCTGTTTTGAAGGTTATGGTCCGTTTATTCCTGGATTTAGCTGCGTACCATATAATGATCTCCAAGCGCTAGAAGTGAGTTTTTGTAAAATTAATCATTCTGATCAATAATGATATACAGAGGGAAAAGTGAAGAGGAGTGAGAGATATGGTGGCAAATTTTGAGCTCCTAAATTACCCTTAATCCAAGTGTTATTTGCATTTCGAATATACCAAGGGTTGGGTTGGAGTAAATCGAGCTCTGAATAATATTTATAGGTAAAAGAATAATCTCATGATTAACAAACTGTAGAGGGAAATTATTTATGCTAGATTTTTTTTCTTGGTTTTCATTATTAATCGATTATTATCATTAGTCGTAAAGTTTTTCCTATGGTTAATGTTGATGTGGTTGAGAAAAAGGTTATTGAAAATTCCTGGCTTCTGGATGGATTCCGCGTCACACTACACGACTGGATACCGATGTTTCCCCAACCATTGCAGGAAGAATCTTCAGGGCAGGCTTGAGGCTTGAACTGAAACTGATTCTTCTGCTTTCTGTAGCGGTATTTATTGTAGGAAAAAATCTTTACGCTACAAAGTTCACTGCCTATATTCCGGTGCTTAACTCCGTTCTTGCACCTGACTGCCGTTGTGTGATCATGTGTGAAGTGGAATTTTCGAGGATGCGTTTCCAAAGGTTGGGAAGGTAATATACTGAGTCACGGTTTAGATTATTTGGATGCTTTAGGATTTCTATCGTTTCAAGAATTTTTCGCTGATAGAAGTTTGGTCTCGAGCTAGGATTTTGGTATTTTCGAAAAGGATCTCCAAACTAATTCCTATAAACTCCTACCCCCTCTATAGAGTTTTCAATTTCACATATTATCCGTCATTCTTCCCTTCCTGGTCCAGATAAGAAATTTGTGAACCCCCATTGTTCAAGAAGTCCCCGATTATATGGTTTGCTAAAGTTCATAAACCCTCAGTTCCCCCCTGAACCAATTGTCAGCACTATCGGAACCCCTACTTATAAACTCTCTCGATATTTGTCATCTACTCTCAAAGCTCTTGTAGGTAATTCCAACAGTTTTATCCTATTTCGTTGAAAAACTCCAAATGCTAAAAGTTGACCAAGGGGATTTGGTCGTCAGCTTCCACGTCGGAATACGTTTTACCAATGTTCCCATTCCAGACACCCTTTCCATAATCTCTCATTGTTACCTGCCAAAAACATTTCAATGGACTTATCACCGTTAACTGATTTTCGTCTATTTTCCACATATTTTCTGTATGATGGCAAGATTTACGAGCAGTCCTCGGGAGCTGCCATGGGTTACCCACTTTCTCCGGTCATAACTAATATCTTCTTGGAAACTTTTGAGCAAGATTCTATCGACTCATCTGTTCTCAAGCCGAAATGTTGGTTTAAATATGTCGACGACACTTTTGTTATTTGGCAACATGGTTGCGAAAATCTTGTTCCCTTCCTCAATCATTCAAATTCATTACATCCCAATATCCTTTTCACCATGGAAGTTGAATCGAAAGGTTCACTCCCGTTCCTAGATGTATTAGCTAGTCGACAGACTGACGGTACTTGAGGCCATTCTGTGTATCGAAAACCCACTCACACCGATAGTTACCCCCCACCACCCTGCACAAAAGCGATCTGTCATAAACTCCTTGATCCACAGAGCTGTCAACTTATCCCAACCCCAATCCTTAAAATTAAAATTAAAACATCTTTCATCTGTCTTTTTATCAAATAATTTCTCCCATTATAACATTCCAAAAGCCATAAAGATATACACTTCGCCTATAATTTCAAATCAACCTGAGCCACAACCACCCCCATGACACTAGTCATCAAATTCTTTTCGAAAATACTAAAATCCTAGGCCGAGTCCCAAACTTCTATCAGCGAAAAATTTTTGAAGCGATAGAAATCCTAAAACATCCAAATAATCTAAACCGTGACTCAGGATATTACCTTCTCAACATTTGAAAACCCATCCTCGAAGATTCCACTTCGCACATGATCACACAACGGCATCAGGGTCAGATGCCAGAACGGAGTTAACCACCGGAATAAAGGCAGTGAACTGTGTAGCGTGAAGGTTTTTTCCTACAATAACAACCACTACAGAAACCAGAAGAATCAGTTTCAGTTCAAGCCTCAAGCCTGCCCTGAAGATGCCGCCTGTAATGGTAGGCGAAACGTCGGCATGAAGTCGTGCTATTGTGACGCGGAATCTATCCGCAAGCCAAGAATTTTCGAAAATAGCTATCCGCGGAAGTCTACTATTCAAAAAGGGTTATTACAAAATGCATTTTAATATCGGTATTACAACTGTATTGATACGACATTACACAAATTATTTCATTTATCCTATACCGCCCTTCCTAATTCAATTTTCACCTATAGGCTTATTTCTTTTTTATAGCATTCCACTTTTGGCTCACAATTTTGTAAGAGGATGTGTTCATCTGCCACACATCAATATAATTACTTATCTTAGATAATAATTTATTGTTGTTGTTCTTTCTTGCGTCATACTAAGCTATTTTTAGATATTACTTTAGTTTGAGAGGATAGATATCAAAGTTATATAACAACAGATTCCGCTGGTAATCTAGAAAGGTCAGATAATGTATTCCAGTCTCGTATTATTTCCGAAGCTCCTAGGGTAATTCGGTGGAAACTTGCTGAATGCAGGTGCTTAAAATTGAGTGAAACGAAACCACATTTTTCGAATAAAATGTTGAGAAACCTGTTCCATGGTCGGTAACAGTTCCATATGCATATAAGCTAACGTTGTTATCTCAGAACGTATTAATTTTCACTGCATTTTGAATTAATAAAACCAGTTAAATCAATAATAATATTTTGCGATAGTGTTGCAACAATTCTATTTATTCTGGTTGAGTTCCATCTTTGATAACATCGCGCATAGTTTTATATTATTATTCAGGCAATTAGTAAAATAAAACATGCCACGAAAAACAGAATTTTATCAAATAATTGTTTTCAAGCACCATATTGATACTTAGAAATCAAAATACGTATTTTGGCAACTAAGTTGCCATATAAAGGGCGGATCCAGAGAATGTACAAGGGGGACGCTTACGTTCTTTTTTGTGGGAAATGTATGGTAGATAATTGTTGAAAAGTTATAGCCCATTAATTATTGAACCCAACCTATAATTAAATGTATTATGTATTACATATAATACTGACCATAACTTTTAACAATTCTTACTAAACTCAAGCATACGAGGGCAAGGTGAGAAGTCCCTGAAAAATAAAACAGATGGCGCCACATTCCAAAATCCCATGTGACATTTGTGATGTACCATCTTTAATTAGAACGCATTGAAATTTTCAGACTGATTTGTCATTCAGTTCTGTTTTGACACCTATCGAAAGCAGGCAACCTTGAAGATTTTTCTAAACATGGAAAAAAGTGAATTTCGCGTCTTGATTAAACATTATTTCTGGCGTGGACAAAACGTTACGCAAACCAAAGCATCGCTTGGTAAACATTATGGGGACTCTTCACCATCGTTTTTTATCTATTTCCAAACTTGAAGACATGGCTCGGCGGAAAGAGATTTAGCTCCTACGAAACAAACGCCTATTTTGAAATATAGCCGAAATTGTATTATTTGGATCGAAAAATTAGAAAAACGTTGGACGAGGTGTATTCGGCTACAATGAGATTATGTTGAGAAATAAAATAAGTTTTGACCCAATAAATCATTTCTTGTTTCCTTTTTCAGGGACTTTTCACCTTATCCTCGTAATACAAGCTACTCTATTACATTTTTCAATTCGCTCAACAATATTATTTCAATAATTAAAAAACAATCAATTATTATATGTTTGTATGTATTTTATGTTCCTAGTTTTGAAATTTAAAACAGTATGAAAATGTCTGCCAATCTAAATTTAAAAAATTTTGAAGAGTACTGGCGCAGTATGAGAGTGTTTTTCATAATATTTGTCAGTTTATCAAACCAAAGAAAATAAACCCGAAGGATCTACCCTGTGCCGTATTTAGTAGAAAAATAGAATAGCTATTGAAATGAGAATTTGTTGTTATATGCGATATTTTTTATATAATTAATCAATGATTTAAACAAATAAAAGATTGGTGTATGTGCAAGATATTAAAACTTCTCATAGATATGCCGTAGAATTATATTCAAGGGGTATTTATATGTTTTTGATTGATATGATAATGAATAATGATAATTCATCATATTGATAGAATAAAACACTTATTACTTTGTTTTTATTACTTATAATATAGGAACACTATAGTTTTAGACTAGCGTATCATCTTCAAAACGATAGAAATGTATTAATAAACATGAAAGATCTTAAGATATTTAATAGCCACGTTAGTGTTTCTATAATATAAGTGGGAAAAAACAAAGTGGCTTCCACCATCGATTTTTTGATTTTGATTCGTCTGCTAGAACTACTCCGAATAGGTTCAATGTAAAAAAATGGATTATATACAAGTAGTACAAGTTTAAGTTCGGTTGGTTTTTTGTTTTGAAAGATTTTAAGATATTTACTAGTCACTATAGTATAAGCGGTAAAAAACAAAGTGGCATCCACCATCGATTTTTTGAACTTTTGCGGTAAACAAAGCCATAGTCTTCTAGTTAGCCTAAGTAGAATTTGTCACCTGACCAACAAATGGAATCTACTTCTCGTACCTCATTCTATTCAAATTGTATTCGACTTTGAATAATATTTAAAATGATTTGTGACTTTTTAATTACCGTATGACATTTGAAATCACCGGTTATTCTATTCAAATAATTGGGATTTGGCAAAGTTAAATCTCCAGACTCTCCATCTCCAATACAAATTATAAGCTCCAGGAAATCGAATTTAATGAATTGATATGACTGACAATATGATCAAATTAAGACCACTTCTGAACAGAGTCCGTCTTTTACTATAAGCTACATATGTGAATGGAGTATAACTAATTTTATTTTCTTCAAAAAATTAAATCTTTTAACTCTGCTGTCGATAATAAAACCTGAAACAATCTTTCGAACATTATATCATTTACATTACATCATTTAAAGATAAATAAAAACAAATCCTGTTTCCGGAAGTTTTATGAGAAAATTCACTCAAATTATTGTTATTGAAGTTTGAAATAGTCATTACAATTTAAAATATCATCTTTGAGTCATGTTAGAAAATCAATCTCATCGCGATGGTCACGGGTTCATCATTTTTCTTCAGGATGTTTTCGTTTGATTGGAATTTTTTAACAAATAGAAAGGTCGATTGGGAAGAATAATGGATACGCAATATTGAACGAGTTTTTTCTAGGGAAACAATCTATGAATAATTGCTCTAGTCCATTTTTGTTTCAAGCTTTCGCCTTGTGGAATAGCAAATGTTGAATAATAAGTCGTATCAGCATTACCGGCATAATACGTCACGTGATCAAGGTATTGGCCTTTTATTAGAGTAAGTTAAGACAAAACATTGAAATCCCTAAGCTATAGTCTTATTTGAAATACGACTACCTTACAACATTACTAATCGACCGAAGGCTAAGCTTCCAATACTTCACTCTCAAATGATCAACTCTAGTCTGTAATACTCCACTAGTAGACACACATCTACTACATGAATAACGTGATTAGAAATTATTCATTGAACTTCATTAATTCTTTTTTTTGTTTCGAAATCTTCCACAAAACCACCTTGATTACCTTTTCGCCACCGATTGAAGCCAGTAATGAATATGTCCCAGGATAAAATCGAAGCGAAAGTTAACTCATGTCCTGTGAGATGCTTTATTTTTGCATAACGACTGAGATGGGATTGCTAGAACTACTTCCCACAGGTTCAATGTAAAAAAGTCGACTATATACTAAATAAGTTCAAGTAGCACAAGTTTTTTGTTATCTGACGGTTATAGGGTTCCTAGTTACATGATAATCTTCTATGTATTGTTATACATGTCTGAAATAATAATTATATCTTTCTGAATAAATTTTAAAATATTTTATAATATTCATTTGGAATTTTTTCCATTGAGCCACAAAATATTCAACTCTCTTCCGCTTCAACAACCATTTATTCCTTCCGTTTCAGTGAGATCTCGATCTAAAACTTCTATATCTATTTTATTTCAGAAAGCGATCCGAGATCCCAATGTTTGTGGATTTATGGTCGAACCAATTCAGGGAGAAGCTGGTGTTAATGTGCCCTCTGAAGGATATTTAAAAGGAATAAGAAGACTTTGCAGTAAATACAACGTTCTATGGATAGCTGATGAAATCCAAACAGGCTTAGGAAGAACCGGGAAAAGGTTAGCCGTTGATTACGAAGATGTCAAACCTGATATATTAGTTTTAGGGAAGGCTTTAGGTGGAGGTGTTTATCCTGTATCAGGATGTTTGTCACCTGAAGTAGTGATGTCCGTTATGAAACCAGGTAGGTCCAAAAACATTTCCCTCTCGTTGTCTCTGAGTTTTACTTGATAAATATTTGTAACATTTTTCTTCCTTCATGAATATATTCTTTGTAATTTAATATCCTTCGAGGTATTTAGCCAAGGATGTTACTGACCCCTGGAATTACATTGACCACCGGGATCCACGCCCTCAGAGTTACTGAACACAATGGTATTCGAAGTGGCGCAGTGCCCCTGATTGAGTATGAGGCTGGCAGAACTTCACATTGCAGAATCCTCGCATAAACGCTCGAAAACCCTTCTCTCCATGAGCAGAAGAGACATAAAACTGGGGATAGGACTTCTTACAGGCCCCAATCTCCTGAACAGAAATGGGCATTGTTGATGACCCAGGTTGTGCTAGGCGCGGAGCTGCTGACGAAACTGCCTTTAATATCCTAGTAGTATGTCCAGCACTGGCCTTTCTGAGGGCTGCTATCTCGGCGACGCACACATGCCGCTTGATGTCACAAGCAGTATTCTCGTCATTGACGTTGTCCAGGCCTGCTGCCTGCTGGACTGAGTCTTTTTTTTGCATAGAGGAGGGGAAATCTTGCATAGACGCCTCGGGGGCCCGTTCCCCCGAATGTGCCCTCCCCCGTGAGGTCACTGCTCTGCGGTCATTAGTGTCCTCTTGTGCTATCTGATCATCAGACCGGTGTATTCTATGAAATTCCCTAGCCTGATATAGACCAACCGCGTATTCCGTGCACTGACACAGCACATGCGTGGGTGTATCTTCTTCCAGGCCGCAACCCCTGCATGTGGGCTGATCTACCAGACCCATCGTACAGAGATGTTTGTTGCATGGGGCGTGTCCGGCCAGGAATGCAACAAGATTCCATATATCTTGTCTGCTGAACGTATGTAGATTTTTCCCTCGTTGCTACTGGAGATCTTCCATTAGTCGCTTGGAGTGCGACATACGTGGCAGTTCCCTCCAGTAGGCACGGTGCTCTGTCTCGAACCATTTTTGGATTATAGATTTCGTTGTGGCATGAGATATGCCACAGGTTGACTCTGGTTCACTCAGTGGTTGTTCCGCCCCCGCTTTAGCGAGTGCGACGACACTTTCAGTCCACTTTCTCGCCATTTGCGTTGTTCAGGTCTGCTGTCTGCTGAACTGAGTCTTGCTCCAAGGACAATAGACCCGGTCAAGGGATCTAAGTGTACTAGACTTGTCTCCCTTCATTTTGATTGATTAATTGATCGTAATTATATATGATAGATATGGATTCTACTTACCAAAGTTAAATGTTAAGCTAAGTTATTTATATTATGTTTTAATGATTGTTCCATTGAATAAATCATCTTCTATAATTACATAAAAGTGTACATAATGAATAGTTGTTAACTGCGATTCTAAAAAAAGGATTTTCAGGTACTCATGGTTCTACATTTGGAGGTAATCCTTTAGGTTCCAAAGTAGCAATGAAATGTTTGGAGGTGCTAGAAGAAGAAAAATTAGCAGAAAATTCGTTTAAAATGGGAGAGATTTTCCGGTCAGAATTAGCAACAAAAGTTACTAGTAAAGCTGTCATCCAAATTAGGGGGAAAGGCTTACTAAATGCTATAGTTATTAACGGAAGTGAGTACCTATGTATTATTTTGTTATAATTTCGTTCAAAAACTTGATTCAAATTTCAAATTTTATACACAAGGAGATATAGCTAATTATATCTTATATCAGATTACTTATTGTTAAACAGTTTCATTATTTGGTACTGAATTTACAGGCAAGTCACAATCAAAATAAACATGTTTCCATATACCTAATTAACACATGAACAAAATATTCAAACAAATTAGGGACTTGTTAGAGTGCACAAAGGTATAGCATTTTTACGTTAACAATGATGTGACGTCATACTTTTGCAACCAATTCATTTCAATAATTTTCCTAAGCAATGTGATTTCATTTTAACTGTTGGTAACACATTATACAGAGTTGCGATATCAATTGCACATTTCTTGATTTGATTTTGAATTTTATTAGAATTAAACTTCAAAAGTACAGAAACAATCCTTTCCAGGACTGGAATTTTACATTCTACGTACATTTACGTCGTGTGCTGTGTAAATTGTGAAACGTGTACGTCCATTTTTTATATATAATATAAGTCTGTTTAAAACGTCTTCCGATTTCCAGTCTCCATTTTCCTCTGTCTTACATAGGCCTTCTTCCACGTCTCTTTCTCGGATTTCTTGGTCTCCCTCTATTTCTTGTGGTGTCCATTGCCACACTTGTTTTGGAAGTCTTCCAACCGGCATTCTTTGAACAGGACCATACCATCTAAGTTGGTTTCCTTTAATGTCCTCCACTATACTGTGGAATCCATGATTTCATGGATTCTTTCATTTGTAGTCCTCTCCATTCTCGATTTTCCGGCAGCTCTTTGCCAGTAATCCATTACTGTAGCTTTTAAGATTTTTTCAGCGTTTTCTTTAAGGGCCCATGCTATACTATACGTAATTATGCTTTTTACTATGATATTATATATTCGTTGTTCGTTTCTGTTCGATATGAATTATCCCATATTATTCCATTCATCATGGCTACTGCTTTTCTGCCTTGTATATTTCTGTCCTTTATTTGTTTACATCAGTATATTAATCTGAAAAATGAGTGTGTAAATACGTCTATTTGTTTATCTCGGCGGGACATGGATCGTCGAAGATGGTACTGTCAGTCATTCCTGGCAAGATTCTAGCACTAAAACTGAAAACGAATGTGAATGAAGCAATGGGTATCGAGTTTCATGCTGGTTGTTCAGTAGGTTTTATTCCTTGTGTAGAACTAATATTTTCTTCAAAAGCAAAGAATGTCGATCATCATGGTGAAATGTATCAAAACGACTTCCTAAATTTGTTTGAATTTCAACTTTTAGTGAATATAGAGGAATCACCATTATACATAGCTAATTATGTTACATGGAAAATATGTACAACGAAGTGCTTTCTCTACCCCCTTACCATTACATTTTAACCCCATTCTACACATTGTGGGTTTAATTAGCTACTACAGGAATCAAGTTGGCATGAAACTCTATAAAACATGGTATTATCACCCCCCTTGAAGTGGGTGTGAACTAAGAGTTTGTACAAGTTCTTTACTGGGTGGGAATTGTATAATTCTGGTTCGCCAATAGGCTTTCCAAAAATGGACTGTCTTTTGCGATCCAGTGCCTCGCATTTACACAGTATGTGTGTCACTGTTTCTGTACCCTTTCCGCAAAGTCTGCATGTCAGGTCGCCATTGTATAGTCCCATTTTGTTTAGGTGTCCTTTTACTGGCGCGTAGCCAGTCATGAGCCCTGTTGCGACTTTTTTTATTTTTTCCCTATTTAGTGCTAATAGGTCTGTCGTTCTTTTGTTACACGGGGCTATTATGTTTTTCTTCCCATGTTCGTTTCCTGGGACTTTTTCCAAGAATTCTTTGTGGTTTTCCATAATCCAGTCTTCTATAGACCTTCGTGCTGTACGTTTTGGCACCCCCGTGGTCTGTTCTGAATCTGGAGCGTTCTACAACCCTCTTTTTGCAAGTTCGTCGGCTTTTTCATTGCGTATCGTTCCTTGATGACCCGGCACTCAAATAAGCTTCACGTGGTTTCTCTCTGCCAGTATTTCAAGCTCTTCTTTGCCTGTCTATACCAGACGGGATGTCACTTCCTAGGTTTCTTGAGTATACTCCTGCATCTGCACCTTTTTCAGTCTTAGACCCGTCTGTATATCAGATCAATCTTTGTAGAATGTCGCCCAGGTTTGTATGTTCCCATTCAGTCCTTTCTGGTATCGATACCCTGAATGTGTTGTTAAAAGAGTATCGCTTTGGAATGTGATCTGTTCTCATGCCTAACACGTCTTTGGTCACGATTTTTACGATACTCATGTGTCCTGACCCAATGTGAACATTCTCCAGTGTATTTTGTATTCTTAAAGCATCAAGCCTTGCCTTTCCATGGATTACCAATTGGAGGGGAGGTAATCTCAGTAATGTCTCCATTGCTGCAGTGGGCGTAGATTTTATGGCCCCTGTGATCCCATAAGACATGCAAGTCTCTGAACCTTTACTAGTCTTGTCGTGGTCCTTCTTTGTTGTGTTTTAGACCGCCATACCAAAGAGGCATATGTTATTGCGGGTTTAACCACCATGTTGCACAACCAGTATAGCATGTTCGGTCGTAGACCCCATTTTTTCTCGAAGGAGCGTCTGGCCACAAATAATGAGATCCCCGCTTTTTTAATTACTTTTCCCAGATTTTGGTTCCAAGTCAGGTTCGAGTCAATACTACAATAGTTCGGCGAAAAAATCAGTGGCTATGCAGAAAGGCTAGGAAAAAAACACCAGAAATATGGGTGAAAATTATTTGACATACTGATATTTTCAAGTCGAATCAATGACACAAATGTTCACAAACATATTGTTCATTGCAAATATACATGCCTACAAACTATAGCAAAAGATTGTAAATGGAAGTTTGGTTGAAATGATTTGTTGGTGGATATGCACCTTCAATGATCTATATTTCAGCATATTTCCAAAACAATTCAATTGATACACACCATACCTTTTTTTTAAAAAGATTCATGTCAGGGAAATCAAATTATAAACAATATTACTTACCCGATTTTATAAATTCTAATTTAAATTAGCTCCTTGAGTAGGTACCTGTTTATTTTTATATGAATGTTTTTCTTTTTTCTAGATTATGCAAACGCTTGGGATGTTTGTTTGAAACTGAAAGACAAAGGTCTCCTTTGTAAACATACCCATGATGATATCATAAGGCTCTCTCCACCTTTAGTAATTACAGAAGAACAAACTCAAGAATCAGTTGCCATAGTGGCTGGTGTATTGAATGAAATTGGTGTATAGACAATAATAAGTGATGATTGGGTAAATCTGGTTAAATTTTTTGCAGGAAATCATATTTTTAACAAAAATTATTTTTATACATCAATGTTGAAATGTTAATATTGTTAAATATAATTTTATATTGAGTTTGTTTTATTCACTGAGGCATATGCTTTCTACACATTTCAATCCAGTTTATTTATTAAGATGTCATCTCATTATTAATTTTGGAGGAGTTCTGTGATGCAATATAATTCAAAATTTAATTTTTGATTGGACTAGGAGATATCGCCTGCTCTAAATGTGGGATATTCTATGTCTATGTAACAATTATTAGAGCGTATTACAGTTCGCAATTCTTGTTGCAATAGTATTGCAGCAATACTCCGACCTTGGCAAGAGCTGGCATGCAACTTTTATGGCAAAACGTTTTACACTTGGCAATTTTTACTTTCTATTGCATACTTTAGTTCACTACCAACCTTAAAAAATATACCAAAATAACTAAAAGTTAAGAATTATTAATTTGTTCGTTCTATGACTTCTATGTTTTAAATTTATTTAGTTTTATGTAAAAATGAACAGAATGAAACACAAGAAAAACGTTGCTGCTATAATTACTATAATTATTGCTGCCGCTGCTCTGTTGTCGAGAGAGACCGGAGAAAGAAGACAACGAAGGTGGTGGGTAAGGCCTTGGTTAAACCAAAATAGAGGAAATATTGGTTTAACTGAAGAGCTCATTGCTACAGATGTAGAAAAGTTTTCAAATTTTCTAAGGATGGATACAAACACCTTTAAAAAACTGTTATCCAAAATTGCTCATAGAATAAAAAAACAGTCTTTCCGTCGCCAAACAATCTCATCGAAATATAAACTAATAATAACACTAAGATATCTGGCTACAGGGGAAAGCTTCCGTAGTTTAATGTATAATTATAGAATATCTGAGAGCACCATATCATTATTTATTCCAACAGTCTGCCAAGCTATATATGAAGAATTGAAAAATGAATATTTAAAGGTATGCATTTCTGGCATAGGACAAAGAGTATCCAAACTACATTTTCCTTCTGTTTTACAGGTTCCAACAACTGCTGCAGAATGGTTAGATATTGCAAAAAAATTTGAAACAATGTGGAACGCACCCAATGTTATCGGTGCATTGGATGGAAAGCACATCGTAATCAAAGCACCAAAAGACCATGGATCTGCCTTTTTTAATTACAAGAAAACACATAGCATAGTATTACTTGCTCTAGTTGATGCCAATTATAACTTCACATACATAAATGTAGGCATGAACGGAAGACTTTCAGATGGTGGTGTGTTTTGGGAGAGCGATTTGGCACGAGCCCTTGAAAAGAACAGACTCAATTTTCCAGAAGACAAACCTTTACCAGGGAGAAATAAGCCAGTGCCGCATATAATAGTTGCAGATGCAGCTTTTTCTCTATCCAAATATATATTAAAACCTTACCCTTTTCGAAACATGTCAAGAGAGCAAAGAATTTTTAACTACAGATTAAGCAGAGCTCGCCGTGTGGTTGAAAATACATTTGGCATATTAGCTAACCGTTTTAGAGTATTACTTAATACAATACCTTTAAAACCAGAAAAAGCAAAAATTATAACCCAAGCATGCTGTGCACTTCATAATTTTCTCAGGCATGAAACAAATAATGCTTATTTACTCAATCCAGAAGAAGAAATCGATGGAAGGTACAGATTTGTCTATGGTTTAGGCAGACAGAACTATGGCAGACCCAGAAATGCAGCCCTCGCTATAAGAGAAGAATTTAAAACATATTTTAGTGGATGTGGTCGAGTGCCTTGGCAGGATGATTCAATTTAATGATTTTTAGTTTTTGAGCAATGGCATAGAAAAAACGAAGTTAATAAATGCTAAATAGTTTTATTAATATAAAAAAAACACTTTATTATTCTATAAATTATTCCTCTCTCTGTCTTTTTTTCGCAGAAAAAATTGATTGTAAAATACATTGCTTCACCTCGTCCAAGATGTCTTCATCCTCAATGCTGTTTAATTCTTCTGCTACCATTCTGAAAAAGTGTTAAAATTATATTTACAATAATTTGTCAAATATTGTTTAGCACATTTAAATGAAATTTGACACAAATTTTCAAATATTTTGTAAAAAATAGGCAATACCATAAATAAATAAATTTAAGGTTCAATAAAGTCCAGTAATTAAGTTTTGATCTTTTCTTGTTCAATTTTACTAAAAAAATTAGTGATCAACATTTTTCTGTTTACTCCTGTCATTAAAGGGATTCAGTTTTTATTTATTGCTACTTAATTATCTAATTAGGAACTTACTTTCCAAATATGGAATGCTTTTTATTTGCATCCTCTTTGGGTTTGTTGATTTTTTCTAAAGTTGAAACAGCTGTGGTCAGTAATCCACTTATATCATCATGTTCTATAACTTTCCTCCGGGCTCTCTTCTTTGGAGGTTGTTCAGGAGTTGAGGTACCTCGTGAGGAACTGGCCCTAGACTCTGAAGGTAAAAATTGCTCCCCTTCTACCATAGATACATCCTGAATGTTCCCATCATAAATGATTTCACATTCAGGCTAAAATAAATACAAGTATCTTAATAAACCGATGCACAGTTTTTAATGTTCAATAGTTTTATATAAAAATTGAGATCTAACACTCACCTCGTCATAATGATACTCTTGACTGAATGTTTCTTCAGCCCGACTGAATTCTGTTGCCATATTGGATTCTCCCTGGCTTACAACTTCTGTTCCCTGTTGCAGAAATTGAAGGAGATCGAAACACCACAGTTTGGGTTTGTATATGGTGTCTGTTGAAGTTCCAGATACCTCACTTTTTTTAATTTTATTTACTTCTGATAAGAATTGTGTCCTTATGCCATGTATTTTTTTTTTAATGTCTTCTGGGGTTAGCTTCGTGACTTTTTGTTTATTAAACTCGGCAGCTATCTCCTGAAGGGCCCTGTTTCGTTTGTCACGGTTGTGGTAATCTTCATGTGTTGGGAGATAGAGGCACGGATGTTCCTCATAGAAATTAATCAACAAGGTCGTTGCCGATTTAGGCCAGTCATAACTGCTAAGAAAGTTTTATTAATAGTTTATTAAATAATTTTAATGAAATAGGTCCAGGCTATTCAAATAACCCGTATCTACCAAGGGTCATTAAAAACAAAACTTACCCTTTGCCAGACGCCATCATTTGATTTCTTTAAAGGTAATGTTAAAATAAAACACAATTCACAGCTAATGCTTAAATGTCCAAATCAAAACGAAACACTACAAACTAAAACACGAGGAAACCTTAAACTACAATGAAACAAAATATACAATTTACAGTCCAAATCGAAAACAAAAGAATATGCGAAACACAAGAATCAATAGATAATAAACATTTATGTTGTACTCTGTACTGTGATATAAACATGAATAAGCGTCCTTGTCGGCCATATTGCAAGATTTTCTCGGAAATTTTCCAAAATCGAAAACTAAGGCCTCTACGTTCAATTAAAATTCACCATTCGAAAGATCGTCATCGATAATGCAAAAAAAATATAATAGTCCAACATTTAACCCAAAAATGCCTCTAAATAGGTCAAATAAATTGATAAAGATTCGACGTCGTTTGAAGGTAACCTAAGTAAGAATTTACTGATAATTTTTGAAAGCGATCGATTTCGGAGGTGTATGTATAATAAAACGATGTAGAAATAATGTCAAGAGATCTTAAATAGCTAGATACTGCTCAGAAATTTCCAAAATGGTCCATGGACGAAGGTATACTTCCGAGGGAAATATGTACATTTCCACATCTATAGTTCATGTGGGGCTACTGAAACTATTTCTATCGTCGCAAAATGTTCAAGCGAACCTCTATAGTCTCAGACATAACCTCCTCTCATGTATTTAACCTCTGGCAAGCGTAAGTTGTGAACTTCATGTTTCCATTCAAAAGTACTTGAATATGATACAACAAAGGGGCCCCATCTATTAAAAAACCTTCTAAAGGTAAGTTTAAACAATGTCTAACAATGATATTCATCATACTTTATTTCAGATTTGCATATATGAATTATATTAACGTCTGGAACCTACAGATATATTCTTGCATGTACGAGAAGGGTACAATAAATTTTAGAGGAAAATAACAAGATATCTGTCATATTCTACTATACACGTAGCATCGTCCAGAGTTATGTAGCACCACGAACATTGGATTCACTCATAATTAGTTCAAATTCATAGTACAAGCTTTTTAATGTACTTGAGTAATCTTACTATAGATTCAATAAAGATATTTTCATATACATGTGTATGGTGTATTATGTTTTAGGATCTGAATTGTCATTTCACATTTTCAACGTAGAAACGAGTTTACAAAGTATACATCACTTCAATCAGCACAATATTCATAAGAAATTATATTGTACGATTAATGTTTTTTTTATAAAGTAACTTCAGAGATACTGCAAGTAGCATAAAAAATCATATAAAAAGTAGCTTGAGAGATTAACATACAAAACTGGATTGCATTTAGCATGGCAATGCTGAAAATTAATGAGCTTGATATTCATAAGGTAGATATTACATTTTTTTTTTCTTACAAGGAGAGGTAATTGTGTGTACTTATTTGTTAGAATGTTGAGAAAATACTGGTACAATTACAAAGTAGCATACAACATTGTCTGAGAATAGAGAGGAGTATAAGAATAAGAATACCTAAGAATATGTTTATTGAAACTAAAACTGGTATCACGTGAATACAGGAAAATAGACACCTAAACGCCAAGAGGTTTGTATTGTGCCGTATAATTTATTACAACAGTACAGTAGATAATTGAATATTATATATTACGATTTATTAGTCAGATAAATATAATTGATATTTCGAGTGAGCAATATAACAATAATTAAGAAACGCTGAGACAACTCACAAATATGTGGGCGTTATCAATGAGATAAGTATAGACTTCATATTTGAATCTTTTAACATCATTATTAATTGATCTCAATGCTAACGGAAGTTTGTTAAAGACTTTTGATCCGTTGAAGGAAATACTATTTTGACATTTTCTTTTGGCGAATTTATTAATTTTGATTTCTTCATTGTAAGCTGCTCTTGTGTGATAGGCATGATCTATGCACTTAGTTTCCACTTTTAGATGCATGTAGATTAGACATTGATATATGTAAAGTGTTCTTACTTTTAGCACATTCATTTGTTTGTATAAAATATCCGTAGAAAATCTTTTAGATTTGTTTAATATTATTTTTAAGACGTAATTTTGTACAACATTAAGAGGTTCCATTGCATAAAAATGCAATATATAAAAATATAGACCCCCCACGCTTCGATGCCATATTTCAATAAAGATTCCACCAGAGCTTTGTATATATTTTTAAGCATACGCATGTATTCTCTTATTTGGTAAAATTTATAAATTAGTTTTCTTACTTTGCTTGCTAAATGTTCTACTTGAATATTCCACCTAAGATTTTTGTCAATGATTATACCAAGATATTTAATGTGTTAGGTGCACGGAATATGCGAAACGTCGTTAGTAAGTATAAGTCACGGTCGTATATACAGGTCTGGAAACTCGAGGCTGTTTCCTATGTGAGAAGTGAGTCCGCTAATCGTCATCTGTTGCGTAGTACCAAAAGGGTGGCGCATGAGTCGAGGGATGTTCTCTGGCACGTATACGACCGCGTTTGAACGATATGGCGCCCACGGTCGTATATACAGGTCTGGAAACTCGTATGTTTGACATGGGTCTCTCACGCGTCGCCAAACTCGTAGTCCCTCGCTCAGCCACTAGCTAGCGCTTGGATCGAAGTGGTAAAACGATTTCTTTCCGGAATCGCAAGCAGTGTTACTAAGTATTCTGATTTGAGAGAGGAATAGAACTGTTACTCTTGTCAAAATGTATTACTCACATTAAAAATAACTTCCCCTTTTTCGCACACATAAAAGACCTCGTTAAAACGATTTCTATCCGGAATCGCAAGCATCCACTTTTTTCGCATTTCCGCATCTTTCGGCATTTTAAAAACAGAAGTTTCTTGCTTTACGATTTGTACCCCGTTTTGCATTTCGGCACAATGCACTGTTTTGTAATTTGTTTCTAAAAACGCAGGTATTCCTTGTGTTTACAAGTCAAGAATGACAGTTGTCAGAGAACACTCTTCGACTATTGCGCCACCCTTTTTGGTACTACGCGACAGTTGACGCTTAGGGGAGTCACTTCTCACATAGGAAACAGCCTCGAGTTTCCAGACCTGTTTGTACGACCGTGATGGCGCCTAATGCTGACAACATACTTCGATCCATGCGCCAGCTGGTGGCTGAGCGAGGGACTACGAGTTTAGCGACATGTAAGAGACTCATGTCAAACATAGAGTTTCCAGACCTGTATATACGACCGTGGTATAAGTAACACTTGTCACTTGTGTGGGTGTGCTTGTGCAAGCGCGTGTGGATGTGTATGCGTGCGCGTATGGATGTGTGCGTGTGTTTTTTCGTTATTTTGTGTATCGATACTTATTTACTAGGTATCGCATTACCACGGATCTGTCATGACAGAGTTAGAAAAGTATTTATACTTTTAATTGCCTTGCGACCTCTAGCGTCAACTAGAAATACCACATGAAATAGTTCGATTCGATATTCGGTATATTTCTTCCAAATAATTTTGCTTATATTTAATTATTTATTATTTTCGATTTAATCAAAATTTTTTGTTCGAAAATTTCACTTAATGTGTCATTTGAATGTTTGAATCATATCGTATTTCAAATTATACACCATATTGATTCTTATTCTTTCATTTCCGACATTTTGACTGCCTTTTCCTGTCCAAGTAGATACTACTAATTATTTAGTTAAGAATATGTGTTAATATATTCAAAATTATAAATGAAATAAGCGAATACTACCATGTTCTTCCTGTCCGTAAGTCCTTATTTCCGTTTCCTTTAGAATTTGAAGATACGTAACTTGATTATTGAGCAATTCTTATCTAGTGATATCCTAGATGGAACAACCACGGTCGGTATATACAGATCTGGAAACTCGAGGCTGTTTCCTATGTGAGAAGTGAGCCCGCTAAGCGTCATCTGTTGCGTAGTACCAAAGGGGTGGCGCATGAGTCGAGGGATGTTCTCTGGCACGTATACAACCATAGACCTATTATCCTAAGGAGACAGAATTGCTTACATTTAAACACGATCAGACATTGCCAAAATATATAGTATGACTATGAAGTATTGAATGCAAATATCACTTCAACCAAAATTGGCACTATTGAAAGCTAAAACTTGCGACTAAGACGCTGGTTAGAATTAACAATGGAACCAGTTTTATACACAAAAGACAAAACCATAGAGATCTAATATATGATCTCTATGGACAAAACCAAACTATGTGAAGTATATAATACATTGTAGTTTTATTTTCTTGGCTGTGGCATTACTTAATCTATCGAACACAGACTATATGTTGAAATCATAAGGTTTGTGACCATGATTTAAATAAATAAACAAATTCTGCCAAAATGGTTGCTGAAGCTGAGTAACGTTTGATTACTAGAATTGTCAAACTCTTTACCAGTGCTAGTAAGTGAACTGCCAGTCTCAAATAGGCTAGTATTTCAAGAAAACCGCAACAGTCAATTTCAGCTATACTTTATGTTGAAATAATCTAATCACAGCTAGTCTATGCCTTTTATCTTTCTTTTTCAAGAAATGCCTTTCCGTTCGTTTGTCCGATTGCGTTTTTCGGAAAACAACAATATAGAAAAATTATGATCAGAGTTGGATAAAGATGAACTTAAATTTAATAAAGTACTTCTTGCTGATGTTATTTAGTAGATACATTTGGACGTATGATTGCCCATCTAAATGTACATGTAAAAGGAACATACAAAAAGGTTTATCAAATTATGTTAAACTTAAATGTGGAGAATCTGAGAAAATTAAGGAATTAGATGAGATTGATCTCTTAAATATAGCTGGTGATATTGAGCAATTGTAAGTGATTTTATCATAGAAAATCCTTATTTCTAATTATCAATTTTTTCTAGGAATTTATCAGATAATCTCCTAACAGTTTTCTCTCCAAAATTTCAATTAATAGCTCTACAAAAACTGTAAGTAGCAAGGAAAAGGTATTGATAATCAATTTATCCTCTAAATTTCCAGTAATCTTAGCAGAAATCGTTTGAAAATTTTATCTAAAGATCAATTCATAGAAATTCCTAATTTGAGAAGACTTGACATATCAGGTAACAATATCTCTCATATTGACTACAATGCATTTACAAATTTGAGAAAGCTGGACAGATTGAAACTAAATCAGAATAAGATTGGTTCTCTTATTATGGGCACATTTGATCCTCTCATCAGCTTGCTCCAGTTGTAAGTACACTTGACTTACTATTATTTTGACTGTCGTCTTTCTATGAATCGTATTCATTTTTATTGTGATTCACCGTTTTTTCCCAGACACCTAATTAAATTTTTTACAGGGACATATCGAATAATCCTTTGATTTGCAATTGTGCCCTGCTCTGGTTCCATGAATGGTGTAAAAAAAGAACTAAATTAAAGTTAGTTCAAAATCCTACATGTAACAATGGTCGTCTGTTGAGAAAGTTGAGAAATCTTGAACAAGATTGCAAATCATTCAGTTATGGTTCATCTATGGTAAATCTAAAACCTTCAGAGAGTCAGTTCGTTTTCGAAGGTGATTCACTCAAGCTTGAGTGTAGGACACCTATGATAACTAAAAGTTTTAATGAATCAAAAATTGAATGGACTTGGATGAATTCAAACCCAACCCTTCAGTTTCCAGATATTCTGATAAAAACTGAGGAGTTGAAGAGTGCTGAATTGATATATAGTTCTTTAAGTATATCAAAAATTGATAGAAATCATACAGGTACTTGGAATTGTTCATATATTTCGGAAAATGGAAATTTCTCCAAAGGTATCATGGTTGTGGTTATAACCACAGATACAGAGTTCTGTCCTATAAGTGAAACAACAGACAATAAAGGGTCCTATACTTGGCCACAGACTATTATTAATAACACTGTTGGAATGACTTGTCAATCACTTAATTCAAGTTTGCATATATCTCAACAGAAGGCATTCTATTATTGCTCAGAATTAGGCAAATGGGAAAATTTAAATACATCTACTTGCTCATACATATCAGAAACAACAAAAATTCTGCAACAGTTTTCTCGAACGAATACAGGTGTGTTAGAAAGTGCAGGGTTGTTCAGGAATTATACATCGAATTTAAAATTATTTAAAGACGTTATGGACTTAGCATTTGCTGTAGAAACAATAGAAAATTATTTGAAGAGTTTTCCAAATGAGGAGCTTGGTGGAATTTTAGTTGATGTTATTGACAATTTAATGGAATTACCACAAGAATACATCAATGAAGCTAACATGAGGAAACAAGTTTGTGCAAAATTAATAAATGCATCTGAAAGTTTAGCAGGACTTTCTTCATCTCATCAACTACATAAGGTAGGCATAAATTCAAACATTTTCAATTATCCTATATTAAGATGTTGCACATCCTTTGCTAACTACAGAATCTTGTTTCACTCATTTATTTCATTATCCACAATATTCAACTACTGGATACTAACAACCTGCAGAAAACTGGTGTTAATTCAGGCGCACATTCCTACAGAACGAGAGCTGGAATTCTGTCTGGCCCCATAGACTTTTAGTATTGAGATCAAGCAGAATTCCCCTAATTGTGCGCTGACGAAAGACAATTTCAGGCATATAGCTATCGATGGCAGCAGTATTAGGAGGGTCCTTCCCTTGTGGATACAAAGTGGAATTTGTCGCAAACATTCCAGCAAAAATGTTGGCTTTTTCTTGTGGTGTAGTAGCCAGTGTGCCAGTGGCAGCTCGTGAACTTTTTAAGAGAGGAGGCTGGACATAAAACGTTTTTGTAAAAATATACTCTGTTCAGCCAATAAATTTAACCTTTGCACAGCGACCGTACCAGCTACTTCAGTGACAAAATTAATTGTTGCCAAGCAAGAACCAACGTGTAGGTGTAGAGTTTCTCTTGGCAAAAAATTTTTTTGTTTGTTTCTTTTATTCTTTGGATTTTTGATATTTTTTATTTTTTTTTGAAATTTTTCATATTTTGTTTTTTTTTATTATTTTTATTAACTTTTTTTATATATTAACGGAATTCTACGGTCTTTAGTTTGCGAAAAATGATCAATAATATTATCATAAAATGTATCATTTTGTTTTAAGTGTTTTACTAAATCTTTTTCAATAGATATCAAACTAACATTGTATAAACGATTTTGGCCCATTGTATTTTGCATGTAAGTTTTAATTCGTTTGAGAGTAGAAAATGATCTCTCCACCGATGCCGACTTGACAGGAATGGTGACTGTCAAACAATAAGTAGTTTATAAAACTGAGGTAAAACTTGTTGCAAATCATTGTCTATCATATATTTTATCATATCGGCGTGAATGTCGTACTGGCCTAAAATATCTTTATCCGAGTAGGTATATAACCCATAATTCATTGTGCAGTGCTATTTTATCAAAAAATTTATATTTTAGAACTAAGTTATCTAAAAGTCTATTGGGAAACTCTTTTGAAAAAGATTCGAAAAATCTTCTATTCGTCAAGTCGAAAAACTTCAATTCATGTAAATCGGAAAATCGAATCTCAATTTGACCTTTAATAGTATCTAAAATTTCATAAAAAAAGTTGTTCATAATGTAGTTTCTTGTCTACCAAATTATATGTTTCCCTCCTTTAACAATATTCTGTTTACCGGTTAATTTAAACTTAATACTCGATGTAATATGTTCCTGCGATTTTTCATGTCTGTCTATACCACGAGCTAAATTTTTCAAATCATCATAACCCGAGTGCCCCCAACATGAAGTTGTATCAGATGTAAATAGCAAGCAATATAATTTATTGTGTATTTCGATTTTGAAACATACCTGTCATCGTCACCACTAATCCTTTCAAATCCGGTAAAGGCCGTTTATTTTTAACAAAACACTTTTCTATCAAATGTTAATCCACTAAATGGATTCTCTAAGAACCCAGCAACTAAGTCACTCATCATTTTAACGTTCACCGATTAGATAAATTATAACTTAACTACTTAACCTTACTTCGCCTCGCGGTACAAAAACAAGAACTAACGGAACACGACACGTGTCGCATTCTTCTAGCGGAAGGGCGGTAGCAAGTAATCGTATTTCATTCGACCGACGATTCCGTACGAGAAGCTAGCCTCCATAGGGTGTTGCCATATTCGCTCTTTTACCCTATCTGGCAATGGAACTGATTGGAAAACGGCAACTGTGTTGACCACACGTATTTAGCGTTTGAGATATATAGAGAATCTAGCCTCTGACCACTGTTGCCAGATTAAAAATAACTACTGAGAACGGGGAATTAATTGTAAAATTTAAAGAATTATCAGAGAAACAGGAAATAAAATGGAGAATGATCATTAAGATAAATTGGTGAGGAGGCTGAGCCTCCTCCGAGGAGCCGCCACTGCAGTGTGCCATCTTTGGTTAGGGGATGAAATGAACTAGAAGTGAAATGTTTACCAATTGCCGTGGCGAAAGACCAAAACATAGATCTTGAGTTTGAGCAGAGTGCTATTCTTACAAAAAATAATATGTTGTTAGATTCCAGGTCACAAAGACACAAGTACTTTATTTCAGTTCTATATGTTCAAATCTGGTCAGAAAATAACAATAGCATTCTTATGTTATGGTTTCCAAATAAGTTTTTTCCATATTGAGAATAGTAGTAGCTGTTGGGTTTCATTCTTCAAAAGGGCTAAAGCATATCAATAGCTTGTCAGTGGTAACAAGTTCAAATACCAATATTTTTAATATTCCGCGAAAGTCAATGTAAAAAAACATTTCTGTCATCGACAATAATAATTTGGAAAAATTAGAAGCTCATCTGAAATTTGAATACATCAAAGAAGATAATAATAAATTGTAATAATCCAGAAAGCATAATCAAACTTTGAGTAGATAATTTTTGATTTTCAGTTCTGATAATACCAGGTGACAAGTGCACAAATTCATGAGAAATTTAGAAGAAAGTATACTTCATACTAATGACCTTGATTAGTGTTAGTCTATATCTAGTGGTTTTATAGATTTTAATTGCACTACTAAATGAAATCATTGAAATACAACATAAATAAGTAAATATGATACTATCTGATCGAATGAATTGAATGTAATGAATTATACTATATGCTCTTGTTATTAAGAAAACTGTGGTTACTATTTATAAATCTGATAACTTGATATAAATATAAAAAGTAAAATTCCAAAAATTAATAACCATACATTAAAATGTATCCCACGCTGAGAAAACTATGGTTACTATTTATAAATTTGATAACTTGATATAAATATAAAAAGTAACATTCCAAAAATTAATAACCATAGATTAAAATGTATCCCACAATGAGAAAACTATGGGTACTATTTATAAATCTGATAACTTGATATAAATATAAAAATTAAATTAATAACCATACGTACATTTTAATCTGTGGTTATTAACTTTAAATTTTAATTTTTATATTTATATCATGTTATCAGACTTATAAATAATAACCATAGTTTTCTTAATAGCAAGAGCATATAGTAGAATTCATTCAATCAGATAGTATCTCATAATATTTACTCTCTATTTATAATTTAAAAGTTAATAACTATAGATTAAAATATATCCCACATATCCACAACGTGAACTCATGTTCAATCATGTGCTCCTTTATCACATTGTCATCCCTTTATTTTAGGATAATTTTCAAAGCAAAGATTATTGTATTTTCTTTTGTCACCTCCTATTATCAGAAATGACCATACAGCTCTTGTTTTTAGACTAATATTGCGTTGGAGGAATTTCCCGTGAATAAGGTTGGTTTCACTGGTATGAAGTGTACTTGGTACCTAAATCCTGAAATTCGTCCGGACCTATCGTGCATCACAAATAGTCAGGTGGATACTTCTGGTACAAATGGGAGAATTATTGAAGCATCTATTACTATACCTGAAACATTATTTCATCAGATGGATAAAGAAGAAAACTACAAAATCTTAATATCGATGCATACCAATAATAAATTATTTCCCACTAATAAGTCGGCTGATTTGAAAGAAGACGTAACTTCAGCTGTGGTTGGAACAAAATTAGGTAATTTATCTTCACACATGATACAGTTCAGGCAGGATAGCACACAATGACAATAAGAATTTTCAAAACAATCAGTACAAAATAACATGAATAAATTAATAAATAAATGGTACAAAAATAAGATAATCCCTATTGAATTGACAAATAAATTAATTTGCCATAATGGGCAAGCACCTTATATCTATGGGCTTCCAAAACTACATAAAAGTGATATACATACCTTTAAGACCCATTGTAAGTAATTTTCGAGCGCCTACCTACAATTTATCAATATAATTGGAAAAAATGAATTTTTTGTGAAAGACTTCACATTTTAATGTGGATTTATAAAAAACAATCCATACCCGTAAATCATCAACCAATTTCTTTGGACGTTGTTTCTTTATTTACAAATATATCAGTCGTTTGGGCATTGTAAAACATTAAAAAACGTTGGGCAGAGATTAAAAACCATACACCTCTAGATCAATTTGAATTTATAAATGCAATAAAGTTTGGTTTAGAATGCACCTATTTTCAATACGGTGAGCAATATTTTGGGCAAATATTCGGCACAGCTATGGGATCTCCTATTTCAATTACTATTGCTAACCTAGCTATGGAAAGCCCAGAGGAATTTGTAATAAATTCATTAGATTTTCAACTCATGTTCTATATACGGTATGTAGACAGACGATATGTGTTCCCATTTATAAAATTCAATACGTGATTAATAAATTTAACAATTTCCACTGTAAACTTCAATTTACTTGTGAAATAGAAGTGAACAAAAACATAAATTTCCTAGATATGAACATTAGGCATGATGCAGATGGAAAAATCAAAACTTCGTGGTTTGCTAAAGAAGTTTGGTCTCAACGTTATCTTCACTTCATTTCCGTTAAACCAACAAGTTATAAAAAAATTGTTATAAACAGCGTTAAAGATCGCGAGGTTAAATTGTCCCACCCAGAGGACCGTCCCAAAAATTTTAAAATTGTTCGTAATTCACTGGAAATGAATGGCTACCCAAAAATATTTTTTAATCCCATCATTAAAGAAAGAATAAACAAATCTATAATGGAACGTCATATATAAATAACATGTACGATAATACAGATAATTTTATAACATTACCATACATTCCAGAGACCTCAGAGGAAATTAAGAAATGTTTAAAAAAGTATGATATAAATGTTACTGTGTTGGGAAATATTTTTCAAATCTAAAACCTTCAATACCTAAAGATAAACAAACCCACACAGTATACAAATTAAATTGTTTAGATTGCGATGGGACTTCTACAGAAATCTCTAAACAATATTTACCAAAAAAATGTATGGCCATAAGTATAGTACAAGAAACAAAAATTTAGAAAATCCCACCGCCCTTGCTAAACACTGCTTTGATTATAACCATCAATTCGATTACAAAAATCTTGATATTTTAACTAAGGAAACTAATTACACTAGCCGACAGCCATTTTGTCCTTGGGACTAGACCAACATTTTTCGATTGTTTGGGTGTAAAATAGTAGGAAAGTCGCCATCTAACTCCTCAGACTTTGCTTTTGTGGTTAGGATACGTGAAAAAGCATTTTTTTACTTTTTTTACTATTACTTTGGAACAACGCAAGATAATTTGAATCTGACAAAACTGCTTGAAAGCTTATAAACAGAGCTACATTTGGTATATAAATGACCTTTGTAGAATGAACGAAACCCTGATAAAAATCAATTTTTCTGTCAAAAAAACGCAAAAATCGCGTTTTTCTACCACTTTTGCGATTTTAATCGGTTATGAAAAAAAAACTACGCTAGATAGCTCGGATCAGTTTAGCTGACCTGAAAGCCTATTAAATGGGCTACAATTTCTGTATGGCACACCTCTATCAGTTGATCAGAAGTCTTTTAAATAATGGGTTTTGTTTGAAAAAATCGCGAAATTTGCATTTTTAGTGCGCAAAGAAAATAACTTGATTTTTTAAAAGAAAAATTAATTTTTATTTTACGTCGTTCAAGTGACCGATGTTTGCGTTACAGGAATTGAAGCCCCTTTTAAGTCTTTCATATGCAACAAACGGATTTCACTTGCGTGGTGCAGTTTCATTTTTCTATTACAAAAAATGTTCGAATAAATGCAGCTTTCGTGATTTTTTCAAACAAAAATTGATGTTTAAAAGACTTCTCTGTTCACGATATAGAGGTGTGACATGTAGAAATTGTAGCCCATTTTATAGGCATTCAAATGCATAAAACATATTTTAAGTGGGTTGTGCTCTATTAAATATAAAGAGAAAAAAGTCCGAAAAATTACAAATTTTCCTCGATTTTTTCAAACAAAACTTCTGATCAAGTGACAGAGGTGTGCCATACAGAAATTGTAGCCCATTTAATAGGCTTTCAGGTCAGCAAAACTGATCTGAGCTATCTAGCGTAGTTTTTTTTTATAACCAATTAAAATCGCAAAAGTGGTTGAAAAAACGCGATTTTTGCGTTTTTTTTTTACAGAAAAATTGATTTTTATCAGGGTTTCGTTCATTCTACCAAGGTCATTTATATACCAACTGTAGCTCTGTTTATAAGCTTTCAAGCAGTTTTATCAGATTCAAATCATCTTGCGTTGTTTTAAAGTTATAGTAAAAAAGTTTTAAAAAATGCTTTTTCAGCTACCTAACCACATAAGCAAAGTCTGAGGGTTAGATGGCGACTTTCCTACTTTTTTACACCCAAACAATCGAAAAATGTCGGTCTAATTCCAGGAGAAGAGAAAAAATCAAATTTTGTCGTCTAGTGTTATTATAAAAGATCTATTCTGGAGATGATTCACATAAAACGTGACTCCAAGTCTGTAAATCATAGAGCAGGCGTTCAATCATTAAGTCAGATTTATACTAATTTAATTGATTAAAACCCTTGCAAATTCCTAGATGCGTCTTCATAATGTTAAAAGTATATTTTAGGTAGAATGCTCAAAAGCAATAGTTCTAATAAGGTCTGACAACATTTTTCTATTACCTCATAAATCTTCTTTAGTCGTATTACATACTGTGATTCGATATGTTTATAGAGCTTATAAGAATATTGCTCAGCAGCGGATTCTTAATTATAGACTTTAAACATTAATTGTGTTATAATTTTTTATTGTTCGTGTTTCTGTTCGTTTCGGCGACGTGGGCATTTTTAATTGAAATTAGTGCGATAAGGACGCCTTGTGATGATACAATTAGTTTTAAGAATTCACGTTTATACAGTTATACGTCTTCTGATGATGGTCGTGAAACCGAAACGTACGTAAAGACGTATTAGTGGGACCTATTTCTCGAGAATTTATATATAATTAGAATTTTCTTTTTTTGTTTTTCAGTGAATGTGGCAGTTACTAATTTGAGTGATCCAATATATGTGATGTTACGCACACCACCAACCATGGCGTTTGAAGTTACACCATTCACGCCAGTTTGGTGGGATACATCGTTGGAAGATGGACACGGTGGTTGGTCATCCGAAGGATGTGAATTCACTCATGAATTTCAAGATCACATGGTATTTTCTTGTAATCAGTTCGGATATTACGGTTTATTTCAAGACATTTCACATTTACAACATACGCAAGTCTTCGTTAAATTCAAATTTTCTCATCCGGCTATTTACGTTGGCAGCTTCATATTATTAATATCGTTTTTAATCGCCATCATGACCTACTTATTGGGTTACGACATGATACAAATTCCCAAAAAGACGAAACATTCGTTAATAAACATGTGGATATCTATTTGTTTCCTATGTTTCATGTATGTCGTCGGGATCTATCAAACGGAAGATGTTAACATTTGTGAAATCGTAGGCATGCTCTTACATTACTTTACTTTGTCGTCTATACTTTGGTTTTGTGTAGGAATAAATTGTATGTATAAAAGGTTCAGTAAAAATGTCATCATTGAACTTCAAGATGACGAACTACCTTCAGATCAACCGATAAAGAAACCTATTCTCGGTTTGTATCTTGTTGGTTGGGGTGTGGCACTTATAGTTTGTGGCATTTCCGCAGCCATCAATATGAGAGAGTATGCTTCGCCCAATCACTGTTTCCTTCGAAGTGGACCTGCTTTAAGCGCTTTATATATACCGTTCAGCATACTTTCATTATTCATAATAGTGTTTTGTTTGTTGGTGCGGTGCGCCATCTACAGTGTAGACGCGAATGGACATTTGAGCGAGGGAACTCAGGCAACTGAAAACGTCGATTTAGACCTATTAGAGCCAAACTTTCCCATCACTGAAACTGTGAGCGTTCGCAGTACATCGAGCAAAACCTCTTCGAGTGAAATTGAGGATCCAGAACACGCTCCAATCACACAATTAAAAGCTTTCATCATATTTCTGTTACTGTATATATTGACTTGGTTATGTTGCGCATTTGCAACTGTACAGCCGTTTCATGCAGGTGTTTACGAAGAGGATTTATTCAGCTTTTCGTACGGCCTTTTAGCGACAATTTTAGGAATGTTTACGTTGTTTTTTTATTGCATAGCTCGGGCAGACGTACGTACACAATGGGGATCAATGTGTAGATGGTTGAGGAGAAAAAAAGTATGCATACGTTCCCGAAATATATCAGATACAATGCCTAGTGTACCTCAGATTCAAATACAACCTTTACCTCCAATTCCGAACATGCCAGTGAGCGAAATACATATCACATCTAGATCGAGCAGTCGTAGTTCGAATAACACCAAAACTAACTCTCACAACAGTAACGTTTTGAAAGTAGCTGCAACCGATTTAAATGGATCTTTTACGGACAGTCAAGGTACTAAAATTAATAACGTTAATTTAATCGTGCTACATCGTCAGCAATATAGAAACAACCCCATACCTCACATTATAGAAAATCAAACAAATGCCGCCGAAGTATTTTACAATCCCCATCAAAGCACCGTAGCTCGTAAATTTTTCAAAAGGCAAAAACGACATTTGATGAAACGCAACAATTTAACGGCCAGGCCACGCGATCAAAGCAGTGACGCAGGTTCTGTTCTCTCGGAACCGAAACAGAATAGAGACAATCCCATGGATCAACGCATATTTGGAACCAACTCGAAAGTGAACAATACCAATATTCACGTCGAGCAGGTTAGAAGAACTAAACAGAAGAATCCCAATTTATTTTCAGACAGTACAGATTTTGACTCGTCTAAAAACGTTTCGGTTGAAAATATAGTGATGAACGCTGAACGTCTGAGGAACAGGGAATTGGCCCGTCACAAGACCAGAAAAAAAAGCAATAAACTCGAAGAATCTCCTCCGTCTATTGAAAATAACATGAGATCTGTTTCACAACAATGTACCTTGGAATATAGTTCGGAGAATTTATCTGATTCCATTTTAGATAAGACTAGCCTCGACAAACAATTGCTACCTACTGAAGATAACTTTCTGACTCCGGTGAGCGGCGCACCGGGCTGTTTGCGACGTGAAAATAGCCCTATGGGAAATTTGAGTTTCGCAACTGAGGATGACCTTAATTACTGCAATATCAATGATGTGAAGGATAAAGAATATTTCAAAGATATGTATCCTGCTGTTAGTCGGAAGAACGCTAGAGAAGTAAAATTGGACGAACCATCCAATCTTAGCTTAGATAGTGCTAGTGCTTTGGTTAATGGTTCGCCTAGAGTTTATGTTAACCCTTCGCACGATCTGAATTTTACAAAAAGGATAGAAAGCAGTAGAGCTAGTAGTGTTTCTGTTAGTGATCTAGATGAATTATATCAACAAATTCGGAGAGGACCCAAGTTCAAAAACCTTCATTCGAAAGTTTACGTCAATGATTCTAATGTAGTTTACAGTCCTTGTTTGTCAGATTCTGAGGTAACTTCATATGTGACTGACCCTCGATATCATCATCGCACTGCATCAAGTAATGACAATTTGAGTGATAATGTAGAGACAACTGTATAGTTCAAGACTAAGAAGCAAAACGTAGGCAAATATTTATTATTGATGAAAAATTCAAATTGGGATGTGAAAATGACTGGATTGATTAACTTTAATTAACTACACTCTAGTGAGGTTGACTGGAAGAGATGAAGGGATTATTTACATCAGTCCATGCAGCCTTGGTGACCCATGATTGACAAACGAATCGAAAAAGGTGACCGCCTTCAAAGAATGTTTCATTTATCAATATAGCTTCCTTACTGGTGTGATTTATAATAATTAATCGTGACTGAGTGAACTGAAGGACCAAGAAATGATTGTTCAAGGAACATGAAGGACAAGCCATCCATTTTCTGATTTTGTTAATACTTTAAATATGACTATTTTCATTCTACAAAACAAATGCAAATCTGTTAACCCTTAAATGCAAGTTTTTTTATTTAAAACGGGAAATTGTAAAAAATTGTAGATTTGATAAAACTAACATAAAGAAAATTAATTAAAAAATTCGTGTTGCTGTTTAAAGAGATTTTTCGAAAAAAAAATGTACAGTTCTTATTCGATAAAAACGAATAACATTGAACATGTTTAATGTTCTTTCTTCCCAATAAATAAAAAAGAGTAAATTGATAATTCTGACTGTCTTATATGAATGTGGTCACAGTCACGTATACACTCCTCTACGCTCGGTTATTTCCTCGCTCGCTCGGCGCTGGTATAAGAGCAGGAGCCTATTGGTGGTTTCGATCAATCAGACCTGTTACGGATCCACGTAACGGTTTTCGCGTAACGCTTTCCATCAATTAGAGTAAAAATATATTCTATGTTAAAACTATGTTGCCAAATGGCAACAACATGCGTTAAGTAATACTACAATACTACATTCATCCAAATTGGTATGGCTTGTTGGAAAAGACTTTGTTAAGTGGTCTCAATATGATTCTATTATCAGACATATCAAATCAATTTCTTGGAACTTATAATTGTATTAGAGTCTGGAAATTAAGTTTTTATAAATTCCAACTATTTCAAAAAAATACCCGGTGATTTCAAATGTCACAAATTATTTATTAATGTAATTTGGGATGTTACTCAAAGCTGACTACAATTTGAATACAACACTTCCAGCAGTAGATTCAACCAGTTGGTCACGTGACAAATTCTACATCATGACCTAACTCTTTAGTAAGCTATGGTTGAACCTCCTCCTAGTAATTTATCAAGTGAATCCTTCCAGTATTTTGAAATCTACTAATACCCTTTTTACAGATGAAACAACTCAGTTGCCAAAATACTTATTTAGGTTGGTAAATATCATTATCAGTTAGGTTTATTTAATATTCTCTTGACTAACCGAATACTAAGCTACAAAAAAGGTCCTCAGTCAATGCTTATATCGCTTTTATTGAAAATATCGGGCTGAATCCTCAAAAAAATATATATCCATTCCGTTTTGTTAGTTCCCAAATCTTCCAAATTCTAGAGGACCATTAAAGATCCACTTCTGCTTCATCATTCAGAACATTCCATTTTCTTTCATTTCACAATGGTGAACGGGTCACACGATATCTAATCGTGTGGAAGATCATTATCACTGTATATAAAGCGTCGTGCGCTTGCGCAATATCAGTTATGAAGGACACTTAACCGTTTTCAACTTGAAGCTACAATGAATAACAAATATAGCGGCTTCCTTCTAGCGTTCTATTACTGGTTGGAAGAAACAAGCTATATTTGTTTTGATTGACTGCATCTTGAAAAGTCATCGCATATTTTATCATCGAAACATAACCTAAGCATTTGAATTGTTCAAAATCTAATTCAATTAGTGAATTCGTACTTCGGAATATTTCTCCATTGTCACCAAATTATTCATCTATCCCGACAATACTACTCTATAATGATTGGCGAAAGATTATTCTTCCGAGACCCTCCGATAAATTGAGTTTGAAAATGATGGTGCTGGTAGATAATAAAGAAGGAGTGTATTTGAGAAATATTCTCCCAGTTCCTTAATTCTCCTTCACTCCCGATAACGGAAATGTTATGCATCCCTAATTATTGTCAACAATGATTTCAGTTTTCACGGTGAAAAAGTTATTTATTGAATAATTTCATTCATTGGCAACGTTGTAAATTCACATGTACTCACCTTTAATGTGATATCTAAACAAACAGTTCAAAACTTCATTAGGTGGAAGTTCTACATAGAATTGCTTATTATTACTACGTAATTAATAAAACTAATAATAATCAAGATATGATTTGATTAAAAATGTATCATATGTATGCTAATTATGCATTTTCCTTGGCTAATATTCTGAAAATATTTTTGTTTCTGTAATAAATGCTCAAATGTGTATAAAATATGAAATTCTCCAAGCCATCTGTGATCACTGATATCCATTTTAAGTTAGATTAGATTCTACTGAGTACTAGGAGGTTACTTAAACATTTAGGGCTAATATAATATGTGGTGAAAATTGACAGTATGTCATAGAGTATGTCATAGAGTCGGACCCAACTCCTTGAGTAATAGCGTGAACGAGTTTTTTATAGAGTTGTATTGAATTTAATCGCGAAAAATTATATGTGATATTGTTGACCACCAAACATTAAGGCTATTGTTCCTTATCTTAAAATTGGACGAGAGTTTCATACTTTTCTAGTATATAACGTGTGGTGTGCAAGTTATGAAAATGTGCCGAAAATTTAGTTTTAGGTAAATTTTTTGTAGCTGACGAATGATTTTTGTAAAGCATATATTTTTTGTATAAATTTATGGAATATAATATATACATCGAAATGTGCATTATTAGATTAACATTGAAATTAACTATAATTTATTTCTTTGCTTTTTATGCTACAATGCTAAACATCAGCACCAAAACGTGTGTTGTAAGGTAGAATAAAAACAATTGTTCGATATTTATTATTTTAAATATCTTCTGCAAGATATTACCTGTGATATTTATAAATCTCATTGACAATTTAGTTCTTAATACCTTTTGTATATTTGTATTTTCTTTTCTTAATATGTTTATTTCTGCACTTCAAATATTGTAATGCTTCAATGCAATATATCTACGTAATAATATGTACTTGCTGCCTTTAGATAATTTTCTCGATAGGTATACCTATGTGTTCTAGTTCTAATATTAATGTTGGTAAAAGGCAGTCGATTTAAATGGGTTGAAATTCGAAATATAATGTACAATATTTTAAAGACTGTTACTGATAGTATTACAAATATAAATCGCTGAGTAAAAATTGTTAAATATTTCAACCAATATTTGTATGACAAGTGTAATCGACACAAAATAAAATATGAAAAGTGGTTTGTTCGTCTTTTTAAGATTTTTATAAAGCAGAAAAGATACTGATGCAATCTATTGTGCCTGTCTGAAAACTGAGATTGTGACAGGTGAGAATGGTGTCATCTTCCTATGTATCAGGGTGCACTGTTACAACTAATACAGGCAGAAGTAAGTAAAACGGTTTTTGAGTCATAATGGAAGTATATGTACTAATATACAGTAAAAAGATCCAGCGTAATAATTGACTTCATTTTTAAGTAGCGGTCTTGATAATTCAATGAACATCTTTTGCAACAAGAATTATAGGTTTCAAGCTATAATTGGTTTATTACTATACCAAATAGATTAGAAAAACTCGTTTTATTTCCGAACGTTTTGTCTCAAGTTGCTAAATCGTAAACTTAAAAATGATATACATTTGTCAGACAGGAAGGACCTTCCTTCATTAATAATAAATCAGATTTTCTGAACATTTAGTTATAATAGAAAACAATAAAAGTAATAAATTAAATTTGCTGGAATCCTTAGGAATTAAAAAAATATAAGAGGTCTGATATCCTATTGAACCATCAACAAATACTTAATAATTCTCCCTTGTTAAATTTGTATAATTAGATTTTCCGTATGCTCCTAATTTATCATTGAATTCCTCACTGGATTAAATCTTATTCCAATAATCATCTATCCTAAGATTATCATTAAAGCTATATATTAGGGAGCTCTGTTGTAGTAAGTTAGTACTTTGTAATATTTGTTTGAAGAAGCTACTGCGTTAGAGAAACTATAGCCACATTTATTTAATTATCTAGTTGAAAAATCGAACTTTTAATAGTTATTTCAAGCTTAAAAATATAACGTTTAGAATATTTCAGTTTTCCAGTATGGCGCTGTCCGCGTGATTCGAATCTAGAGACACGTTTTCCAAAAATATACTTTGGTTTCAAGGTATTGAGACGTAATATTGCGATTATGGAATTACGGACAGGTGATGATTGTATTCGTAAAGTGAGGAAATGCATGATTGAATATTTACTCAAGTGTTGACACTGAAGTTCTTTAAGGAACCTTCAAAGTTGATACTATATTTGCTATCATTTCATGCCATTTAGAAAACATCAAATAGGTACTTGGCTTGGTGCACAGTATACGTAAAGCTTTTGTTTTAAATCGTACAAATGTTATTTCGCAAAGGGTTCATTATTCCGGTCGTTTAATGTGATTAACTCGGGGGTTAAGGAGTTAAATGTTGGAATACATTATATTCAAATCATAAAGAAGATGCAAAAACTAAATGTAGTGAGTAGATCGTAATTAGAAAAAATATATCTTACCTGGCAGAAAACCGAAGCGACATTTAATAAAAACTCGCATAAATATAGAAGTTTCGGAATTTTTCCAGTGATGCTACAATTATGACACCAACCAAAGTATGAGAAATGCGTTGAATAAGCCACGAGAATTGATAGTCTTTCGGTGCACTATTGGATCAGGGAATCATGAGAAATATTTTGGTGAATTAAAAATCCGAAAACTGTCGTCACTATGAGTAGCGTTGGGAACTTGATACGCAATACTTCAATGATTGTAGGATTTTTCTAAAAATACACGAGGCAAATACATTCTAGAATTTGTTCACCTTTTGATGATGTTAATCAAATAATATGTATTTTTACATAACCTTTTAATTTTGGTATTATTCTACTAGACACCAGTCATTCTACCTTCAAAATGAATTTATTCTTAACTTGGATTAACTGTAATTTAAAATGATAGTTCTTTTAAAAAAACGTAAAATATGGTGTTTCGTATTATTGCTTGAAGGAACTATGGCATATCTAATTTATTTTTCTCGGTTGTCTTGGTTTTCGGTTTTATTTTCTTCTTGGCTGTTTCATTCTTTATAGCTGTTCTCTTGTATCTAAAATGTTTATTAGAAATTAGTGAAAAAGTTTGTGAAAGAAATAACAAGAAAATTAAGTTTACGAGGAAGAACCATATTCATATAAAAAGTCAATGGTAGAAGCCGTTACTTTATGCTAGTTTATCATTGCGATTAAATGAAAGAACAATTACTTTGTTTTTATACCACTTTTAATAATAACAATGAAAACGTTGCTATAATTTCAACACCAAAGTGCCGTTATCATACAGATACAAAATTTAAAAAGAAGTTTTTTTTCGCAATATCCCGAATTAGCCCGTTCTTACCTAGAATGGTTGAATAGTGAATGGCTGATTAGATTATATAAATATTCCAAAAGGTATAAAAGTCTCTCAATTAAGTTGATAAAACTCAAAAATAAGCTCCACAAGATATTCAAGAACTCTGACTCAACGAAGATTACCAAGAATTCGCAAAGTTACGACGTACCATAAATCACATTGAATGAGCTACCTATCATTGATCAATATTGAATGCCCATCAAATTTTCCTAAAATTTATGAATCCATACTCCCTGACGAACTCTTTGAGACTTATATTATTTCTAGTCAACAACATGGTTTTTATCTCGCCAAGGCTTTTCAAACGATATGTAGATGATGTGCATTTCCAAGGTTAAAATTCAGTATATAATTAATACATTCAACAATTTCTACTGTAATCTTCTTAGATACATTAGGCACAATTCAGATGGTATAATAAAAACATCTTGGACAAAAGAAGTTCACTTTAATTCAGTTGCACCTACAATTTATAAAGAAAGTGTTATAAACAGACTTATACAGATCGCTCTTTGAAATTGTTACACCCAGAAAATCGTCCCAAAAATTTGAACAAAGTTCGTAATACACGGGGAATGTTAAATCGTTAAAGAAAGAATAAACAAAATCGATAATTTTATAACTTCACCATACATTTCGGAGACCTGAGACAAAATTAAGAAATGATTAATAAAATAATACATAATTGTTGCGCATTAACCGATAACTGTGCTGGTAAATATTTTTCAAGTCTAAAACCGTTAATACCTAAATATAAACAAACCCACAGGTAGAAATTTGCCGAACTGATGGTAATAATCAAAACAATGTTTAGCAAGGGCGGTGGAAGTTTTTATCTTTAGTACTATACTTATACGTTCTTTTTTTTTGTATTAGTCCCCTCGCAATCTAAAAATTTTAATCTATATACCGTGTGGGTTTGTTTATATTAGAGGTATTACCGCGGTTTTAGATTTGAAAAATATTTATCAATAGTTTAGTAGGTTTATCCGCAACATTTATGTCATACTTTCTTAAACGTGTCTTAATATTCCCCGAGGTCTCTGGAATGTATGGTAATGTTATAAAATTATCTTTATTACTGTTTATATTATTTATATATTTACTATTATAGATTTTGTTTATTCTCCTTTAACGATGAGGTTAAAAAATGTTTTTGGGTAGCCATTATTTCCAATGTATTTATTACATACTGAAGTTTTATCCTCTACATATTGTTTGAAGAATACAGGTTGAAAATCTAGTGCATTTATTAATTCTTCAAGGCATTCCATTTAACTAGGCTAGCGATAGTACCTTAGCCCTCTTGAAACCGTTTTGCGGCATATTATTCCTGATTTGTTATTAGTTTAAAATTAGTATAGGTGCCTAAACTCTCCGAAACTCTACTCTCTATGAGCAGAAGAGGCCTAAAACTGGTGACAGGACACTGTCATCTAAATAAACATCTACACAATGGGCATTGTTGAAGACCCAGCTTGTAGTAGATGTGGAGATGCGGATGAAACTGCCTCTCACACCCTAGCAGAATGTCCAGTACTGGCTTGTCTTAGGCTACAACACCTCGGCAGCACACTTATGCTGCTTGAAGCCGTAAGAGATGTCGGTCCATGCTAAATTTTAGCCTTCGGCACTGCCGCAGGCCTGATTCTTGTATCAAGGGGCGCACAATGAACCCAATCAAGCGGTCTGAGTGCTCCGGACTTCTCCGCCACCGCTTTGATTGATTGATACATAGCCTGTATATAGTAGGTTTGTTGTTGTACAACGAAACATGTTGAGTTGAATATATAAGTCTAATAATTGATCTTCTTAAAAACCTCGCCTGATAAGAGAAAAATTATATAATTATAGTTACAGCTTTTACGTCAACTATGTGTAAACTTATCCAAATTGAATAGTGGAACTTTTAATAAGTTACATAACATATGGAAATAAAATGTTGTAAATATATTTTCATTCAATAAAACAGCAGGTATTTACATAGCAGAAAGTATCATGTGAAAAATATCACTTGACATTGATGCTGCGTGCCATCACTAATGATTTTTTTTCTAAGATTCTAAGAAGTTGTAAAAATACTCACTGCTCAACAATTCCACTTAGAATATCTACCAATTTGTTGTCTGCTTCAGATAGTGGAACGCTTGGGACTCTTTTTTTACCCCTTAGTCGTGGATCCATCATTGAAGTAAAATCAAACAAACTGACACATTCAAATTTAAACTGACAACCTAATAAAATGCACAGCAATTTACAGTAATACGAAACTTTGTAAGCATCACTTAGCAACATGTTCTGAAAATATTGAAAGTTGAATAAATTCGAACCAATTAAATAAATTTATTTTTTATGGAATTAAGTTTTCATTCCAATTTGAGATTGGTTGCTCTTGCTTGCAGGATTCCTTTTTGACTAAAGAATAAACAAACTTCTAGTGAATTTTTCACATAAAATAACAAAACAATAAAGTTTAAATAATTCGTCTCGACTGCAATCTTGCCTTGACACATGCCAGCGAATAGATAGTCGAGGAAATAAAGCACTAAAATAGGCCAAACAAGCAAGTTGGCGCAGTTGAATGGATTGAGATGCGGTTTTTTGCATTCGATTCAGAAAGTGATCTAGAAAATTTGTCCGGTACCTTCTTTTTGCGGAAAAAATTTGTTGCATTTCTACAGCCAAAAATGCATTTTTTTGAGTGCACTTTTTGACGTGAATAAAAAAAACTGACTTGAATTGGTTTCTCGGGGGGTTTTGGGGTCGCTGAACACGAATATGTTATCAAAAAAATTCCCTGAAGTCTCCTTGGACCTCCCCGGGGGTATCCGGGCGTCCTGACGCCCTAGATATTTTGTCACGGTCGCGATCGGCGACATTTAAAACCCCCGAGCCACAATTTGTTACCTTTTATGAAGAAAAATTAATAAATTCCTAGATGACGTGATACACAGAGCGCGAAGAACCCGGAAACACCCCCAGGTAATTTGCAGAACATTGCAAGTGTCACAGTCGTGATCGACGACTTTTAAAACCCCCGAGAGCTAGAATTTGTTACATTTAAATAAGAAAAATTGATACATTCCCAGATGACGTGGTTACCCGGATTCAGAGCACACCAAGTATTGCAGAAGTTTTTTCACGTCGTAATCATCACTAGCAACCTTTATATCACCTCTTGAACAGTTAACAAACATTAAAAATAATTTTTTAATTAATTTCATCGATATCTAGGGTGTCAGCACACCCAGATACCCCCGGGGAGGTCCAAGGGGACCTCAGGGAATTTTTTTGATAACATGTTAATGTTCGACGACCCCTAAAACCCCCGACTTACCAATTTGAGTCAGTGTTATTATTCACCTCAAAAAGAGCATTTTTTGGCTGCAGGAATGTAACAAATTTTTTTCGCAAAAAAAAAACCAGACAAATTTCGCTAGTGGAATTCTTCATTTCCTCGATTAAGAATAACTCAGAGAAAATCATCAAATATTATTTAAGAAAACATGTATTTAGTTGAAAATTGTTTGTGCATGGTTTCTTCAATTTCACTTGCAAGGGATAATACAAATATCACCTTCGATCATAAATATGATGAACGATTAACAGAAACTTACTTTCTAATCGTATGATTCAGTAAAAGAAGGGTGGTTTTCTATATTTTTATTAATTACAAAAGGAATTACAACTATTAAGATGTCTCTACCGCTGTAGCAGCTGCAGATTCTTCTGTATATTTTCCTTTGTCTTTACCTAATGCAGACAAACGTCCTTTAGCTCTTCGGTCAATGATATTCTTCCTATCTTTGTCCATTTTCAATTTAACGATTACCACCTGTAATATTTATAAATTTAATTTTCATGAAAATTATAACTAAAGAAATTCTATGAATGATTCAAGAAGTCAGTGCCTAATTTTTCACCAGAGTATAGGAGAAACAAAACACAAATGCAAATTTGTCAAGAGAACCTTGACAACAGCACTTATATTAAGCTTCAAACACTATAGTCTACGAATGGTTTGTTTCATCATTGTAAATTTTCCAATACAAGTTGATTGGTTATGAAAAAAATTTAAATGGTTAGAAATATAGTTAACCTTAGAAGGATGAATTCCAACATATACACTGGCCCCATTCGCCTTATCTCTTTGGATTCTTTCAATATAAATTACAAATTTCTTCCTGTAAACTTGAACTACTTTGCCTACTTGTTGCCCTTTGTAATGTCCCCTTACAACCTGTAAAATAAAAAATATTATTAAGACTACCAAAATAGAAAATTTTCATTCTCAGATAGAATGTGATAATTTTCAGTTATACACATTTTTTTATCATTAATAAAAGATCTTTCTGTAAATGTGTACAATGAAAATATGATTAATTGGGGTAGTTCTGGTAATTAATCACTCTTGAACAGACAAAAGAAAACTAATAGAAGCGCTTTTGAAAATATAGCTACATCTTTATACATTCAATGCATAACTTTTTTCACTGATAATTGGAGCATACCAACAATAATATAAAAGTTTCTACATTACAGACAAAACATATAATATATTGAATTAATAATTTAATCTCATGTTTTACCTGCACTTCATCATCCTTACGAATGGGCATGGTACGAACATTATATTTTTGTTTAAGTTCCTTCGATAACGGGGCAGACATCAGCCGTCGTTTGATATGTGAAGGGGCAGTGAAATGCCTCTTCCTGTTCTTACTCCTTGATGCAGTCACTAATTTGTTGAACTTCATGTTGAACCTCAATCAGTTCTGGAAAACAATGTCTACACTATGGGGTTATGTTTCAAGTAATACTATATGATCTATTATTTATTTGACTTCGTGGAAATACAACACTAGGATGAGAGAAATCATTTCGAAAATGAAGACAATTATGTAAAATTACTTTTTGGGAATACATGTAACGAGATGATGTTGGATTTCAAGAAAATATTCTGGGACACTCACTCACCTGCTACAATCACAGAAACGTTAAGGAATAAAAAGAGCGTTATTCATAGAGTAATGAATAAGAACATGGTAACCGTTAAGAGTAGTACACGGAGGTTGGCCGAATTTCAACTAACCTAAACTTATTTTCTATGCTCACTGTTCAGTAGTTTCTTGGTGTATTTGTGAAAGATATCAGACTACCCATTGTAGTTCTGTGGACATTATAAAATAATTATTGTCATAATAAAAGTTAAGCTAACGTTACCATAGAGATCATATAGTATAGAGGAGTAAGGCCCCTATAAATAGCCTATGTATTCGTTGCGTACCATGTTCGATCTTACGCGATGAGTTATCCGTACCCACTCTGCAGTATTTTAACGCTCGTCACCTTATAATGTCCGCGGAGTGGGGAGCGGATAAGTATTTTTGTAACATTGTAACCATAGAGATCATATAGTGTAGAGGAGTAAAGCCCCTATAAATAGCCTATGTATTCGTTGCGTACCATGTTCGATCATACGCGATGAGTTATCCGTACCCCACTCTGCGGTATTTCAACTAGTTCTCCTTACTCTCCTACAACCGCGCGCTTGGATGACGGCGTGTATCTATAGTTGTCCGCGGAGTGGGGAACGGATAAGTTTTTTAAACCTTCTCGCGTTAAGACGGGGCTTTACTCCTCTATACCATATGATCTCTATGAGCGTTACCTTCTGGGAAATGTCATCATTTAATCCAACATGTAGCCACATTTCTTAATGTGAAATCAGGGGATTTAATTTAGCCTGAAGCAAAAAATTAATTGATACAAATATTCATGTCACTCAGCGGCAATTGTGGATCTGCAGTGTGGCAAAGAGGAAGAAAATAAATCATTGTCTGTCTACAGAACTGTTTCTTCTTTCAAAGTTTTGAACTAGTCGCAACCACGGTCGTATATACAGGTCTGGAAACTCTATGTTTGACATGAGTCTCTTACATGTCGCCAAACTGGTAGTCCCTCGCTCAGCCACCAGCTGGCGCATGGATCGAAATATGTTGTCAGGATTATGCGCCATATCGTTCAAACACGGTCGTATACATAGTCAAAGTATACAGGTCTGCCGGAGCCTCCCTTCTACTCTTTTTAAAATTCGAGTGCAAGCTGATTGGTCGTTTATTTCGTTTATTTAATGTTATTGACGACGATATAATATGATGTTGTTACGTGCCGGCGATGTGATTGGTGGAGCTAGGTGACGTCACCTAGCGCGAGAGACGATGGAAGGGAGGCTTCGGCAGACCTGTATACTTTGACTATGGTCGTATACGTGCCACAGAACATCCCTCGACTCATGCGCCACTCGTTTGGTACTACGCCACAGATGACGCTTAGCGGACCCACTTCTCACATAGGAAGCAGCCTCGAGTTTCCAGACCTGTATATACGACCGTGCATACGATCGAGCGTTCAGGCCTTGCACTTCAGAGGGTATTGGTACCATAGAGATCATATAGTATAAAGGAGTAAATCTCCGTCTTAACGCGAAAAGGTTTCAAAACCTTATCCGCTCCCCACTCCGCGGACATTATAAGGTGACGAGCGTTAAAATACCGCAGAGGGGCTACGGATAACTCATCGCGTAAGATCGAACATGGTACGCAACGAATACATAGGCTATATAGGGGCTATACTCCTCTATACTATATGATCTCTATGGTATGCATTCTATTCTTTATGTTATTCTATTCTAAATTAACTCCTTGTTGTTCTGTGATTTATATATATTTTTTCTATAGCAGTTCCTAACCCTCTGTATTGTAGATAAATTAAAAATACATTATTTGTATTTTCCTTCAAGCACATGTAGTTTATTTACTATATTTGTGTCATTATTTAAAAATGGTATGTCTTCGATTTTTCCAAAAACTAACTTCCAGGCATGTGGTTCGTGAATTGATAAAATTTTATGGTTTTCATATGAATTTTTCGTATTTATGACTTCGAGAGTATAAATTAATCTAATTTCAGAATGAAAGTGTTATTACTGTAAAAAATATGCATATTACATGATTCGTTTCAAGACTAGCTCCAAAACTAAATTTCTGTCCTGATCAAGTCATGTATATGCTTAAATAAAATAACTGGTAAAAGTTTAATATGTTCACTAATTAAGAAAAAAGAAATTAGTGAAAATTTTTAATAGTTATTTTATTTAAAAATGGAATGGATTTTAATCACATAATGGCTGATTCTATTCAATTCATGTATATGTGATGAAATATTAAAATATTTTATTAGTCCATGGACTACATGCAATTATTCATCACAGTAAATAAATGTATACCTTTGAGATTATTTATATCTATTCATAAATTACAATTTTTAGGATGTTCTCAAAAGACCAGCAGAAGAATTTACAAATGACCAGTCAATAGAAGTTAGATGGGCTATGAAAGCTTATGAACATGCAGAGATATATTTCAATGTAGGTATTATTATTTCTGTTCAGTATTTGGGGTAAATTGTCTATATAACATGAAGGTCTGGATGATTACTATTCTGGCCAAGCTACTCAATTGCAGAGTAGAGTTTATCTAAATATATACAGAATAAACATATTTTATATATGTGGGAACTTGTTCACTATCATTACAATATGTAGTATTAAAGCTTTACATAATCAGTATTATATTGAATGTAGATATTTGGTTATTTTTACTTCCCTTACTATGTGTAGAATATGGGAAATAAATACTCTAAATATTGTAATTGGTTTGAACAAATTTTGCTGGAGTTTTGTAGAAATATGTTTTGAATCTTTTTTTCAAGTATAGTTTACTAATTTGGGAATAACATTCTGTATTATATTGTATGCTTAAATTTCTGAGAATATAAGGAATGTATCATTCAAGTAAAGTACGCATGAGTTGACATTTTGTGAACTTTGATCATTGAAAGAAAAAATAAATATATTTTATTGTGATTCAGTATGTATCAAATAGAAATATATAGAAGAATTCCATCCAAAACCTGAAGCATGATTTGGAGTAGAAAAGTGAAATTTGTTATAATGAAGATTTATTATTTATGGGTCTCTTTTGTTTTATAGATTTTATGCTCTGTAGATCCAAAATTTCTCACAATGACTCCAATTGATGATATTATATACAAAATGTTTAGGGAAGAATTTCCTAACCTGGATGTCAAAGTTATAGATGAAACTACTTTGAAAAGTGAAAAAGAAAAACTAAAATGGCGTCCATTCTGTGAAAAGTTCAAGGGCTGTTTAGAAGATTATAACTTTGGAACATTATTGAGGGGAGATTCTGCAAAAGACTATACACAGTTAAATACAATGCTAGTGACTAAGATTCAGTTCTGTGCAATTGAAATTGCAAGGAATCGAGAAGGTGTCAATGATATTATTAGGAAAAATTTTTCACAAACAACTAAAGAATCATAATAGTTATTTATATTAGATTCAGTTTGATATTATAATTATACTCAAATGAAAGACATTTTCCCTCAACTTGTATCGGTATCAAATATAATTATTTTATATCGTTACCTATTTGAGGTAATTGCTGCCATTTGTTAATTTAGAGCATTTTTCTATAATGGTTTTTTTACTGTAAATAAACTACTACCCTGAAACTGAGTTTGATTTTATAATGAACTGGCATCCCCATCATGATCCTTTTACTCTTTATTCACGTGAGTGTTTAAAGTCATATAGTCAAGTTTTACTTGAATCCTTCAACAAAAGGTTCAACATCCATAATTAGGGACCAACGCCACTAGTAAAAAACCCAGTTTGCAGAAATGGACGCCCTGTGCAAAGTTTTAGTGGAAAAATTTAAAAGGTTATTTCAGTTTTTGCTCAATATCTATGCCTGTATCGGAGACCTAAAATAGTTGTTTCCAATATTGTAGAATATTTGTTACAACTTTTGAATCTGATTTTTTAAAGGGCTGTAGTGACAGTTTTTGGAAAATTACTACCCATTGCAGAAATATTGATACAGGACATTATTGAATATTGATTTATGATACATTAATTAAATTAGTAAATTTTTGATGTAAACATAAGATTGAAAAGTAAGTACCTAGCTTATACAATAAAGGTTATTCATCATCATCATCGCAAGAGGGGAGGGGGCTTAACCCCCTGATGCACTTAGTTGGGCCCATTGTGCGCCCCGTGGTCAGAAGCCTATTCTGTTCTAGCAGGTTTGTGGCCCGCCAGAAACCCAGAATATTGCTAATGCTGGCTTCCATAAATTCTTCTGGGAGCAGTTTTAATTCTCCGAAGTGTCGGTGCCTGAGAGGTGCTAATGCTGGGCATTCCAACAGGATGTGAGAGGCAGTTTCTTCCACCTCTCTGCATTTCCTACATATTGGATCAACTGTGATGATAGTATGGAGATATTTGTTAAGATGTCAGTGACCGGTTAGGATTCCAGTCATCTCTCTGATGTCCCTTCTGTTCAGAGAAAGGAGTTTCTTTGAGAGCCTAGGCGCAGGCTCTTTGATGAAGAGCTTGGCCTGCCTCATGCGTGGTGAATATCGCCACAATTTGGACCACTCTTTATTCAGTTGGCGCAGAAGGGCGAGACCCCCTACGCAGTTTGATAAAGCGACCATTAGCTCCGGCCCGATAGGGGCGTTAGACGACCCCCGCCTGACTAGAGAGTCGGCCATTTCGTTCCCTGCAACTCCGCTGTGTCGGGGACCCAGAAGAGTTGAACTTTATTTCTCCTAGCTAGTTCAGCCACTCAGCCAGTATATCCCTGCATTCTTTGACAAGCCTTGATGTTACTCTGGGTGATTTGAGAGCTCCTAGAGCCGAACGGCTGTATGTGCAAATATATATGCGCCTATTTACATAGTTTCTTCGCAGGTTTTCCATGGCACAAGTCAGTATTGCCTATTGCGTAGACCTCCGCCTGAAAAACCGTGCAGTAAGCGCCTAGAGTCACTGAGATAGTGATCCTTGACCTTTTTAGGTACACTCCCGCCCCAGAAGCCTGACCTACCTTGGACCCATCTGTGAACCCTTCGAACCCGTCTGGGGACAGTAGGGTGAGGGTATCGTTGTTCCAATCTCCTCTATCCAGATGAGGATTTTGGGAGAAGTGAGACATATAGCAGGAATCATGCTATCTTGATAAAGGTTATTAGAATAGAATACTTTTATTCAGCTCAATACCCATAACATTACAAAATAATTACGCTTTCTCCTAAAACAACATAATTAAGAATTAAAATACATTTACCTTAGCCTAATTTTAAATATGGCAACATTTAATGATTTTTTTACATTTATTATTATTGGTAATAAGTTATTGTACACTTTCCATATTATGTAATTATTATACGTTACTTAAACATTGAATATACATTTTCCTTGTAAAAACAAAATTCAAAATTCATTACAGGTTACTTAAACATTGAATATACATTTTCCTTGTAAAAACAAAATTCATTACAGTTTTCACAAACAATCGTAGCATTATCAAACACATGCATGTTATGAGTTTATTGGTACCTACTTTAATATGTTCGCTTGTTGATACATAATGTTTTTAGTGTAGGTTAGTCAGGTCTAAACTTAATTTAAATTTTTCAATTCACCCTCCGTGACGTGATACGCATTTTTTGTTGTTATGAAGTAATGCAGACATGCGTACAATCAACTATCCGAACTGAGGTGAAAAGTAACGAATGTATTCCGATTTACTATCAGTTCAGTTTATAAATTTTGTTGAGACGAAGCAGTAGTCAAAGAAATTCGTTCTGGTATACTCAATATTTTTTAAATATAATGAATTCTCGAAGTGTTAAAATGAGCCGGACGGTGAGTCTTCCTGATTAAATAATTGGAATAATTTTCGCGCTATGAAATGGAGTGCAACTTTCATACTAGATCTTAATTTATGAATAGATTATAAACAAATGAATCCGTTTAGCTTGCCCTTATCAGTGTCAAATTATGTTGATCATGTTTGATGTTTATGCAAGAGAAATCTGGTGACTTTACTTTTATGACTTACTGGAAATATGCTTTACGTTTTCTGTTTGTAATTTCTATTGTGAAATTTTGGCATTTTCCAAAAATCAATCATTTTGTATAGTTCGTTGAAAACCAATTGCCACTAAAAAGTGTAAACTAAGGCCATCAGTAGTGGACCACAGCCGGGGAGTATAGGTAGATAACAGGCGAATTCATTTTTATTTTGGTTATTTTTTGTAATCAAAAACAAAAAACTGGCAACACTGTATCACATGCTGCCACGGCAGCATTTCTTTTATATCGCGAACAGACTTTACCAATATCATATACCTGTTATAATTTATATTGATAAAAGAGGTGTATTGTATCTCGTGAATATCATTTAAAACTTCCATCTCCAGCCAATCTCTGGGAATTAGTTACATTTGTCTGGATTATACATTCCATATTGAAGGAAACTAAGAAACAAAATGTTTTGAATATTAAATTCCAAAGCAAGACATTTCTTCTCATCACAAAAGAACTATATTAACAAATAACGTAACTCTACAACGAATGAATACAACCTTAAGCTATGAGAGATAAATAGAAAGCGATTTTGGTAAAACGTAAACACTGCTCATTTCTGCGCAACTGTTGAGCCTCATCTACTGAATATGTAACCCAGGATATTGTGAATTTAGGTCGATTTGATGGAATCGTTAAAGAAATATGATTTTTTCAAATCTTCATTTCCTGCCATTAAGCACTTTCCGTTCATCGGAATAGTCCAATATCGATTTTCCGTTCTAGTAATCTTTTTCAGGATAGTTCCGTGTCGTATAGCAGCTTAGCATGACTGTGCCGACGTTTTTTCGACCTTTAAAGGTAAAATGAAGAATATTCGTGGCGTGCAGACAAGTTGTCAAGTTGTTCAAATTCCAGAAAAAGTTTAACCTCGAGCAGGATTCGAACCTGCCTTCTCAAGATTGCAGGTCAATGATCTACCAACTGAGCTACCGAGAACACTCAGCGGCAATCTAGAGGTCGCGGGTTCGAATCTTGCTCGAGGATAAAGTTTTTCTGGAATTTGAATAACTTGACAACTTGTTTGCACGCCACGAATATTCTTCATTATAAACATATCACAGACACGAACATCTTAAAAATAACGTTCGCCTTTAAATGTTCCTGTGGGCGGCAGCCTCCAATTCAAGTGTTCATCATATTTGGGTGTTTTTCACATATATTTGGCACAGTTACAATTTCAGTGGGAAAAGGGTGATAGTGCAAACTAAATTATATTTTATTTAGTATATGAGTTTTACGAATTATTTAACTTGCTAACTAGTTTCATGGAACACACAGAATTTTGAAATCTCGTTCCCAACATTTTAAGAGCTTACAATAATTTCCCAAGACTTTTATTTATAGAGTAGTTGAAAATATTTCAAAATGATAAGAGTAACTTTCATAGTAAGAAGAAATTTTCAATAATTTAATGAGTATTATATTAAAATTGTCATAAAGTTAGTTAATCTCAATTGATTGAGCGTTATTAATTATTTTATTCTAGCTTCTACAAGTTTGTAGAAAAATCCGTTCACTGAGTTCTGAAGCATGCAGCAGTATAAGTGGCACGGGAAACACAAACCTACATCTACCGTTAACTACTTTGACAGAGAATGAAGAAATTATGCGACAAACAAGTAGGTAGTAGTCTGTAAATTAAACGACCAATGGTGGGTAATCTACTAATTTAATTTCACAATTTAGACTTTATTTAGTACATAATCTTAATTAGTGTTATCTATTGAAGAATAGATAAACAGTGTGTGTAGCAAAATTACTTTTCGCAAATCATTTGTTTGATTACTTTTTTAAATAAAATTGTTTCCCATTCTATAAGATAACTCTTCGCTGTTGTGCAAAGATAATGAAATAAATTATTTATTTCATTATCTTCAACTAAATAATATTCAAATTAATAATATTTTTAAGAAAATGCTATTAAAAACAAATGTTTCGTTCTGGGAATCGAATCGAACCGGACTCTACCGTTGGGAGTCGAGTATATCTTAGACCATATACCTTTAGTTCATCGCCGTTTGCTATAAACAGTTAATAATATATGGTGTAAATTCACGTTTCACATTTACGTTTTTGTTGTTGCTATTGAACGATTTTGTTAAAATTTGGGTGAAAGCAATTATCAATTAAAATAAATTTGCTGTTAAAGTTTTGAATGGATTTAATCTATACCCTTCAGAAAAGGGTGTTTGTTCATTACACGATTTCCCTGAAAAAAATAGAGTTCGTCACTAAACAGCAAACGATTTTTTGTCAAAATTTCAATTTGATAGAACCTTTCGGCTTTGAGTTATGGTGTAGACAAGCATCGTGACGAATATCCAGACAGATGGATTTTTTCAAGCTGCTTAAAATTCGATTTTTACTCAAGCTCTTTTTTATAAAGATTTTAGAAATAGCTTGAGTACTCTTCATACTTCGCCTGGGAGGAGTATAATACTTGTTTCACAAACACAGTGGCGTCATTGGAAATTAGGCTTATTAGATCGCTTTGAATTTGCTATCAATAATATAATATAACAATGCCACACAATATTTTAGTCACCAGCCGCTACTGCTACCATAACCACCTAATACTACCACCACCGAATAAGATGTATGAATCCAATCCTCATTGGACACCATTGGACACTGCCATAGACATCAAGGTCATTTCTTATTGATTAACACTCACCAATTATGCGATTTCTCAAATCTTCTACATTCTCCAATGGTGTAGAGTCAAATAATGAGTTTCAGATAGCCCCACGGGAAAAATCTAGAAGGTTCAAGTCCGAGATCGAGCAGTGGGAACTAACAACCACACTATAATCCGCTGGTGCATCATAGTGCATTGCATTTCTTGGTGCCAATGGTTATATCCTCCAGATAGCGATTGTTCCCAAAATGTACGAGACATCTCGCCCATAAGTCAACCTGTTAGAAATACCGGTTCAATTCCCCAGGCACCCACAATTCCAACCTAAACGTTTAATCCTCATGTGGCTTTTCTTGAGGGCATATATGGTTATTCTGAAAATTCCTTGTAAAATTCGCTTAATTGGTAAAAATGATCAACCACAGTAGTTGAGGAATTTGAACCAATGTTAACAAAAGTCTCTGAAGTGTCTGAACAAATCTCTCTGATGTTCAGCACATTTTTTTTTCAATTCTAAAGTTTTTAGTGTATTAGGCCTTTTCCTGGTCTTTCATTTGGTTCAAGTGTACCTATTTCATGAAGACGTTGATGAATATACTTTGGAAAGTTTTTCTACCAAAAACATAACGGTTGGAAAAATTTTAAATCTACTAACCATAAGTTCAATTATCGATGACAGTAAATAAAAGATGTAACTTTGAAAGATACACAATTACAAACACGAGACGTATCCAAAATATGGGGAAAATGGTGTTTTCGATACCTGCACCAGCCTGCTGTGAGTGCAAAAAATAACCATGTTTAATAATCAGTTGTTAAGACAAAAATGCATTTGGAAATTTTATTTTACTTGATGGTATGCCCAGTGCAGTAAGCCGCTATAGTATTATTTGGGCTAAATACATAAATAATCTTGAAAACATCAAAATAATTGTTAATCGTCATAAAAAGGGGTTTCCCCAAAGTCTCCCTTGAATTTTTTCCGTATGTTTACTACTATTTTCCAATTGGAACCTATGCTACTCTGATCTTAGAAAGTTAATATCCAATCCAAATCTTCCATTTTATAAGGTTTCAAGTACGGTGAATTCAAATACGCATGTTGTGGGTGGAAATCCATAATGCATCTAAGTAGGTATATTAGATTTTGTTAAATGCAATTTTGAAAGATATTTGATTACAATAATGCACTGCCTATTCTTATCTAGGACACACACTGTTATACCCATTTATTGAACTGTGAAATGTAAGAAAATGTTAAATTGTTTTAGTATCGAAATTAGCAAGAGAACAAATAGGCCCTTATGTGAGAGAAATGGAAACCGCGGGCAAAATAAAGCAAAGTGTAATGGATTTATTGTTTGAAAATGGGGTAAGTTGACGATAATATTTAACACCTACAGTTAACAAGTCGATTACAGTTCTCGTTCAAGGAATACCAAACAAAACAATTCAAATTCTGATGTATTATTCTTCGTCCGGTCCTTGTGGACTAAGAGTATAGAGTTTTAAATACACACAATAAGAATGCCTCCATTTGAATTCTCCAATTGCGATGTCATATTTAACCTTAAGTAGATGTGATTTACACTGTGGAATCAAACGAAAAGTATTTTTCCAATGGGGAGAGTTTAGTCCTAAAATTCGAAAATTTAAAATGGAATATTCAAATAAAAACACATGTTATTTTACACACATTTATTCTAAAAAAAACGTAAGAATAATCCAGAAGTGTTTATAAAAATAAAGCTAGAAGCCACTTCTAAGAACATTTATTATTCATTAAAATAAAGAATATAAACTAAGATTTTTAAAAATACGTAGGTAATGAAGGTTACCTCTTCTCCAAATATTTTTTCAATTAGGCGGTCGCAGTTAAGACAAATATAAGGAACCCTTCCATCAATGTAATTCTCAAAATACCAACATTTTCGGAGAATACACATATCCATTTCTCTTTTAATTTAATTTAATTTAGTAAAAACATTGTTCGTCGTAGATCTTTTTATTTTTTTTAACTTTCGTTTTTTTCATTTACGGCTACTTTGTTCTTCCTTTAACGCATCCGTGAGAACTTCCGACTTTCTTTTTTTGCTGCCTCGTATATAAATATTTTTCTTTCTACTGCTTTGGGAAGCGGAAGCAGAAATTCTGGAGGAAAATGTTGCCTGTTTTGAGATAGGTTCTTGGTTTATGAGGCGGGGTAAGTTGTAACATGTTACAATTTGCCCTCAGCGATTTGTTACATCTTGCTTCGATATGATATTTTTTCATTTTCATATCCTAACAGACAGAGACGTTATACATCAACATTGTTGAATATAACTATTAAGATAAAACTAAAACTACCATTTATTTTCTTAATATAAAATGATGCAAATTACCTGAGAATATATTATATATTGCACGATTTAGTGGATACAAACTGATTAATTATCTCCCTTAAATCGAGTTGTTATAACAGTGTTCTGCTTTGTAAAAGTTATGTATTAGTTTGAAACACTTGCAAAAACTTAGTTTTTGCAGTACAAAAGTTACAAATTTGAGGGCGCCGAAAAATTTAATGCGTACCAGATTTCTACAGTCGTCAACACAAATTTCGAAATTTTGGCGCCTCCCTATTACTTGCGGCCGGGGCTAGTGCCCCCCCTGGCTCAAGTTATTATTAATATTATATAGTACTAAATAATATTGCTACTGTTTTTAGATCTATCGAACTTATATGTTGTATTGAATACCTACTATAATTTTTTGAGTTCTTATATGTCCAATGGAAAATAGTTATTCCATCAATTTATAATTAACTAAATACATAATAATAAAAATTCAATTGTGGACGCCGTTACTTTGTGATAGTTTATCATTTTAACGAAATAATAAATAAAACTACTTTGTTAATAATAAATTATTGTGGTTGTATTAAATCAAAAATCGATACATACTTGAGTTATTCTACAAATCTGTCCTAACACTACAGAATAATGCTAAACTACTTTCCTGACTAATATCTTGGCATATAGTGAATTACAATAATCATTGAGCGAGTTTTAATAAACACAACTAAATGTTTGGTCGTAGTTGTTGGGGATAGAAATACAAGAGGAATACGGAGGAGCAGGTGCAAATTTTATGACAACAATTTTGGCTGTAGAAGAATTAGCAAAAGTAGATCCTGCTGTTTCGATCTTAGTAGATATCCATAACACTCTAGTTGCAGCCATTATAAGGAAACTTGGTACACCGGAACAAAAAGAACAATATTTACCCAAACTGGCTAATAATATGGTGAGTTACACCTAGGTAATGGCTTATTTAGTTATTTAAAACAGGTTATAATAAGAAACATTATATAAAATGTATCCTAACAATTACAATTGTTTGAAAATTCAATAACTTCAGTGAAGACTTGTTAGATAGAAAGTTCTATATTGGTCATACTTCCAGCAGTTTTATCAACACAATTGAAAGAAAATATTTATTTCTACCTAAGTGAAGTTAATTAAACTGATATAATCTAATACGAAGAATTATTCAGGCTAAATCTCAAATGATTGTTTACAATACGATTGTAATCTCTATGAGTTTTATGTGATATTTCTAAATTCTGTGAAATTTGAGAACTAATAAAATGCATTTCATTCCATTAGTGTGGAAGTTTCGCCCTAACAGAAAGCACTGCAGGTACTGATGCATTCGCCTTAAAAACAACTGCCACTAAAGATGGATCAGATTATCTCATCAATGGTACCAAGATGTGGATCTCCAATTCTGATATAGCCGGATTATTTGTAGTAATGGCGAATGCGAATGTTGCTGCAGTAAGTACATTATGTAGTTGTTTAGTCTACTTTCAAATAAACAAATCTATTGAGCGCTGATTGCTTCCCCTTGAGAAGCTGCTCGATGTTAATATTGTTTTCAGTGGCGGCTCCTCGAAGGAGGCTAAGGAGGCTCAGCCTCCTTACCAATTTATCTTAATGATCATTCCCCATTTTATTTCCTGTTTCTCTGATAATTCTTTAAATTTTACAATTAATTCCCCGTTCTCAGTAGTTATTTTTAATCTGGCAACAGTGGCCAGAGGCTAGATTCTCTATATATCTCAAACGCTAAATACGTGTGGTCAACACAGTTGCCGTTTTTCCAACCAGTTCAATTGCTAAATAGGGTTGAACAGCGAATATGGCAACACTCTATGTAGGCTAGCTTCTCGTACGCACTCGTCGGTCGAATGAAATACAATTACTTGCTACCGCTCCTAGAATGCGACACGTGTTCCGTTAGTTGTTGTTTTTGTTCCGCGAGGCGAAGTAAGGTTAAGTAGTTAAGTTATAATTTATCTAATCGGTGAACTTTAAAATGAGGAGTGACTTAGTTGCTGAGTTCTTAGAAAATCCATTTAGTGGATTAACATATGATAGAAAAGTGTTTTTTTAAAATAAACGGCCTTTACCGGATTTGAAAGGATTAGTGATGACAGGTATGTTTCAAAATCGATCATTTAATAACGGGATCTGAGGTACCCAATAAATTATATTGCTGTTATTGCTTGCTATTTACATCTGATACAACTTCATGTTGGGGGCACTCGGGTTATGATGATTTGAAAACTTTAGCTCGTGGTATAGACAGACATGAAAAATCGCAGGAACATATTACATCGAGTATTAAGTTTAACTTAACCGGTAAACAGAATATTGTTAAAGGAGGAAAACATATAATTTGGTAGACAAGAAACTACATTATAAACAACTTTTTTATGAAATTTTAGATACTATTAAAGGTCAAATTGAGATTCGATCCTTCGATTTACATGAATTGAAGTTTTTCTTTCGACTTGACGAATAGAAGATTTTTTGAATCTTTTTCAAAATAGTTTCCCAATACACTTTTAGATAACTTAGTTCTAAAATATAAATTTTTTGATAAAATAGCACTGCACAATGAATTATGCGTTATATACTCGGATAAAGATATTTTAGGCCAGTACGACATTCACGCCGATATGATAAAATATATGATAGACAATGATTTGCAACAAGTTTTACCTCAGTTTTGTAAACTACTTTGTTTGACAGTCACCATTCCTGTCACGTCGGCATCGGTGGAGAGATCATTTTCTACTCTCAAACGAATTAAAACGTACATGCGAAATACAATGGGCCAAAATCGTTTATACAATGTTAGTTTGATATCTATTGAAAAAGGTTTAGTAAAACACTTAAAACAAAATGATACATTTTATGATAATATTATTGATCATTTTTCGCAAATCAAAGACCCTAGAATTCCGTTAATATATAAAAAAAGTTGATAATATTAATAAAAAAAAAACAAAATATGAAAAATTTAAAAAAAAAGAAAAAAAATAAAAAATAAAAAAAAAATAGAAAATCAAAAATGAACAAACAAATTTTTTGGCAAGAGAAATTCTACACCTCCACGTTGGTTCTTGCTGGGCAACAATTAATTTTGTCACTGAAGTAGCTGGTACGGTCGCTGTGCAAAGGTTAAATTAATTGGCTGAATAGAGTATATTTTTACAAAAACGTTTTATGTCCAGCCTCCTCTCTTAAAAAGTTCACGAGCCGCCACTGATTGTTTTCTATTCAAGATTATAGCATTGTTGTGATTGCTTTCTAGGGTTACCGTGGAATCACCTGCTTTTTGATTGACAGAGATGCACCAGGTTTGTCAGTAGGAAAACCTGAAAGAAAATTAGGAATATCTGCTTCCGGAACCTGTACAGTTAATTTTGACAATGTAAGGGTACCAGCAAGTGCTATTCTGGGGGAGCTTGGTCAGGGATACAGATATGCTGCTGGGTTTCTAAATGAAAGCCGCATTGGAATAGGAGCACAAATGCTTGGCATAGCTCAAGGTTGTTTTGACGCCACAATTCCTTACACTTTAGAGAGACACCAATTCGGTAAACCAATATTCAGTTTCCAGGTAATTCATGAAATCTAAATAAATATTGAATTATGAAATGGAATATCCTTTAACAGTAGACAACATAAAATATGAACTTTTGATTTCAGGGAATGCAGCACCAAATAGCCCAAATTGCAACCCAAATTGAATGCGCGCGCTTACTAGTGTACAATGCTGCTAGGTTAGTGGAAACTAATCAACCTTTCGCGAAACAAGCAGCTATGGCAAAATATTTTGCAGCTGAAGCAGCACAACAGACTTGCATAAAGTGTATTGATTGGATGGGTGGAGTAGGTTTTACTAAAGATTTTATTCAAGAAAAATTCTATAGAGATTGCAAAATTGGCTCAATTTATGAAGGAACAACTAATATTCAACTAAATACTATTGCAAAATTTATTCAAGCTGAATTCAAGAATTAGATATTATTCAATGTACTTAATGTAAGCATTAAAGAATGAAAGCTCTGTGGTTACAGTTTAATACTCATGATTCGCCAAGGCATTTTGTACTAGTGTTTCCTCTTTGTGTAGTGTTTGATATTATTTGATTCGTTTGTTTCTGAATTATTACCCCAAATTTCTGATCTGTGTTACCCCCCTGCCCCGAGAGTTAATCCGGTGACAAGCGCAGAATGTATCGTTTTATAAACCAGAGTTTGGATTAACTCTGCCCCGCCATTCAGCTCGTGGTAACTCGAGAGTTAATAGATTGCATGCGTAGAATGCACCAATTGTGATAAAATTCAGTGAAAGATTATGTTATATGTTGTCAAGAACGATTTTTCATTTTGAAATTAAATATTCTATTTTTATATTGAATAAATATTAATTATATACATACAAAATTTATAGCTATGTTACTGTCTCATTCATAGATGTATGATATATATTGCATGAATATGTAATATCCATGGTCTCATTTAGTTTTCTTCAGATTTTCACCGTGGTCTTTCAATGTTGACCAGAGTTTAACCCTAGGGGTAACTCGAGATTATTTTATAAAACTGGGCCTAAATAAAAGTAGCACAGAGTACCATCACAAACGAAGGCAATATGTGTCAAAATTGGATTTTGTAGATATTCCACAAAAACTAATGAAAATATTTAACAAACTAACGGAAGCTTGATTGTAACTTACGATTGAAATTTAATCATAAGAAAACTTATATCAAAGTAAAAAAGCCAGGGAGTAACGGTTATAAGTAACAGTAAAGCAGTTACCTTTGAACTGGTATATGTGACGCAATAAAATAATGTTGCTGGAGTAACTTTCTATAAAGTTCTTTGTGTTTAGGTTCAGAAAGAAAATCAATCATTGTACAGGAGGACGTTTTCTTGTTGTCAGGGATTACTTTCAGGTTCAGCTGCTCTTAAACTATGTAAAGTAACTCCCCTTTACTAAATATGTTCGTGCCCAGGGAAATAAGTCAGAATCTTGTTTAGACTTTATTATGATAAAGTTGAATATTTTTTCAATTCTGATTGGGGACTCAAACTCGGTTATAAGAGCTGCGTTCTGTAGCCAGCGATACTTCCTGTGTCCAATAGGAATGAACTATTTTTCACACTCACTCGTTTATGTCACCGTAGTTGGATTATTTCTACTGCTGTGTGTCGCTGGCGACAGAACGGAGTTCTGATCTGACAACCCGGCTTCAGGTACCAGCACTGACTAAAATGCGCCGCGACATACACAAAGCGGACATCTTTTGACACAAATTTGAAACATTTAAAATGAAGATAGCTACATATTCCTTTTCTCATTATAAAGCTTGGCGCATACAACTCTGCGGAAAAATCTGAATGACCGCAAATATGGCACTTACATCCTTTGATACTTACATTTTTTAATTCATGCATACTTTTGGATTGTTCATACCGAGCAAGCAATCAGGAAATGTATGTTATGCTTTTTATTATTTTCTGTCCGTAATGACTTTATCGGAAAGTGAACTAATCAGTTCTTCATCTTTCTTCTTGCAGCATTTCCAGTTAAAACTCAGGGAATTCGATTATTTCCGTTCCTTCACTTCTTTCAACTCTAAATGTTGATAATTCGATTATTTCGGGTTATCAATAATTGGAAATATTTCGTTTAGCTGAATTTGAAGTTGGTTACAATCATAGAGATTATATAGTATAGAGGAGTAAAGCCCCGTCTTAACGCGAGGTTTCAAAAACTTATCCGCTCCCCACTCCGCGGACATTATAAGGTGTCGAGCGTTAAAATACCGCAGAGTGGGTACCGATCAGTGGCGGCTCCTCAAAGGAGGCTAAGGAGGCTCAGCCTCCTCACCAATTTATCTTAATGATCATTCTCCATTTTATTTCCTGTTTCTCTGATAATTCTTTGAATTTTACAATTAATTCCTATGTGAGAAGTGAGTCCGCTAAGCGTCATCTGTTGCATAGGTGGCGCGTCAGCCGAAGAATGATCTCTGACACGTATGACTTGTTAACACAAGGAATACCGGCGTTTTTAGAAAAAAATTACGAAACCGTGCATTGTGCCGAAATGCAAAACGGGGTACAAAAGTGTAAATCAAGAAACTTCTGTTTTTAAAGTGCCGAAAGATGCGGAAATGCGAAAAATAGGATGCTTGCGATTCCGGATAGAAATCGTTTTAACGGGGTCTTTTATGTGTGCGAGCATGTATAACGAAAAATGGGAAGTTATTTTTAAGGTGAGTAATACATTTTGACAAGAGTAACAGTTTTCTATTCCTCTCTCAAATCAGAATAGTAAATATTGCGTTACGAGAAAAATTATTTTACTTAATGCGATTTTTACTTCGATCCAAGCGTTAGCTGGTGGCTGAGCGAGGGACTACGAGTTTGGCGACATGTAAGAGACTCATGTCAAACATACGAGTTCCCAGACCTGTATGTACGACCGTGCTTTAGATGAATGTGCGTGAATAGCAAAGAGTTCTCTATAGAACTCTTTGGTGAATAGTTGATCTATAGCCGAGCATCGAATCGCATTGTGTTCATCAATGATTTACTACCCTTTCAGAGGTTTATATTTATAAAAATATAAGAATCTGAAAGGACCAAAGTGGTGTAATCCCTGGACTAGACAGCCAGAAATGTGGGTTCGAATCCCGCCTATGGTTCAATGTTTTACGTTTATTCATATTTATAATCCTATGTTAAATTATTTAAGTTATCTTCATAATTCAGAAAATTTAATTCCATATCTCTTAATGTACTTACACGAAATTGTGGACAACTAGGCAAAGAAACTAACGTGTTTAAATATATATAAATAAATATATATTCCTGGAGGGGGATGAACATAACCTCACAAAAATTTAACCGTGGGTTCTTCAGACATTGACAAAAAATGGTTACATAACTGTAGCTTAGCTGGCAGTCTAAATGTTACGGAAATATAAATGAGATGTACATATATGAAGTTATATCCGACCTCCACATTAGCATCAGTAAAAAAATAAAGGATTTCATCAGGGACGACAACGATTTCTCCCGTCCCTTCGTCATATTGTTTTACATCCATGTTATATATTGCAACAGTATCTATGTACATTTTGGTGTGTGAATTAAAATTAATTAATTCCAGTAAACATTCTTACGAACTACGCTAAGAGAAATAAGCTGGTAACTTGCACTCTTACTCAGAAAAGATTTTTAAGAAAATAAAAAACCAGATTACGCTTTTTGAACAATGATTCAATATTCAACTTTCGTTACACAGCAACAGTCAAAAATGTTTCTTCAAGTTGAATGTATCGTTCGTATATTTAATAACTGTAATCTCGTTTTTAATTTACTCAAAAACTTTTCCAAAGTGATAATGGATTTTCACTCTCACGTTTTAGTTGTTTACTATTCATATTTTAGCTTGTTTCTCCATTAAAGCAAGTTGTGTTCATTTCTTATATTGAAACAATGACAATGCGAAATAACTTTACTTAGTATGTGCTTTAGAAAACTTTACAAAATAGCTTGAAGCAACTCAGACTGCTGAAATATTTGCAGCAACTTCCACTTTGAATCCACAAGGGAAGGACCCTCCTACTATTACTCCCATCGATAACCATATGCCTGAAATTGTTTTTTGCCAGTGTACAATTAGGCACATTCTGCTTGATCTCTATACCAATAAGATTTTGGAAATCAGAATTTCGCCTACTGTTCGGTGCCCCAGAATTACCATTGTAAATATATGAGCGACTCAGCAAAACAAGAAGTGCATGGGCTTGTGAAATTTTATGCACAAGGATTATTAGCTAGTAATATTTGAGCAGAAAATGCTTAGAGGGAAAACAGAGATAAAGAAAATTATAATGCTTCTTAATATTCTATTTTCTCGAACTATGTACATTAATTATTATATAATTTTCAAAACGTGTATTTATATTACCACACATTTTCATTTAGGATCATGTGGCAATTTGAACCCTACTAAATTAGCAATTTCTGCCACAGAACGCTCTCCTTTCCCATGGTATTCGTCATGTATTTTTTGCTGCAAACGTGAACTTTTCAAATAACATAAGTATGTTCTACCTATGAAATCTATTTCTTCTTTTGCTTTACACAGTTGCTCATCTGTAGTATTATACTTTCTATACTGATTGAAGATATATTGAAGAGTTAAATTATCTTTCATATTTCTTGATGGTATCATTTTACGGAATTCTCCAATTATTTGTCTTAATGTGCTGACTTTTGTGGCCATTTTTCAGTCTACAGAAATAATTATGCTATGTTAAATTTGCATTCAATGCTGTTTGTAATAAATTCTAAATCCCCCTCGTCATATTTAGGTTCTATACAAAACTTCCAGAAGTCATCAGATATCAAACTCAACTTATTCCAGGGGAATAAATGAATTGCAGAATCATTGAAAATATTGTAATATTTGAAATTGTTAGCAATTGCCAATTCTACAGTATATGGAAATATGCTTAGAATATATTGGGCAGATTTTATCAATAACCTTTTTGGTGACTGTTCTATAATTTCATTGAAACTATTTGAAATTATAATGCAATAATTCAAATTTAAACCCCAATTAGCCCACAGTAAGTTATTTGTTAACTGCCTACAACAATGTGGCATGTAGAATATGGTAGTACTTTTATCTGCGATTCGATATTTTCCCTCTAAATTTTCAACTAAAATCTGAACTTCGTAATATTTGAGAATGAAATAGTCATCTTCATTGAAAATAGGATCAAATACTTCTATGTCAACATTGTACAAATCTTTCAAGCATAATAATAATGCAAACTGATATTTAGAAGTCAACAACTCACCGATGCTACCCAAACCAAGGCAAATTATTTTCTTTATACAAGGATTTTCTAATAAAATTATTCCTTCCTTTAATGAAGCCACAAAAGACTGAAAAATATCAGAACCCTTAATATCTCTCTTTGCTTCCTCTATTCGACTGAAATAAATATAACTCGTACAGAAAATGTGAATGTATAAAAATATAAATCGGAAGTTACCCTATTGCTAAACCTCTATTCACGGGTGATGAGTTTGTTCGACGTGAATTAATTTTTTCGACAACAACTTTTGGTTTTGACTTCTTTTTGTGATTTACAATTTTAAATTCTTCGCCTTCAGTTACTGGGTTAGAACAATTTGACATTTTGCTTATGGGTGTTGCGTGATCATATTTGATTCTTTGGTGTTGGTTGGTAGCAAGTAGCAAGGACATTACCCAAAATGTCCTTGGGTTGGTAGCACGGTTCTGTTCTAACGAGTGGTTAATAGGCATGGGCGGCACCCCCCCACCCGAGTGTACATTCAGTAGCAGTCTAGCAGTTTAATACAGAGAGATGTAATAATAGAGAGCGCTAAAGGATATATTAGTGACCGGACTTAATGAATTTAGAGTCGAGGAGTGGGGATGAATGAGTTACCAACCATCCCATACCACAAAATTTTTCTCTGTACGAACTACACTAGCGGAAGATTCGACGTCGAAAGAACGAATTGTCAATGCCGCGCAGAGTACGGGAGAAAAAAATTTGTTGGAGGGGAGAAATCGGTTACTACTCTCTTTTTTCAATCCCGGTCATTCGATTAACATAAGCTTTTATGGGACTAGCGCTCTCTATTCTTACATCTCTCTAGTTTAATACTACAAGTGCTCAAGGGCAAGGAACATCAATCATTTTCAAATAACCTACTAGCCTAGTATTACCAAAAATGTATAAACCCACCTCATGGAGTTTCAAAATCTGAAAACAAAAGTATAATCGGATTTATTACGACCTCTGTCAAAATCACCGATAAAGTTTCAATATTGAATTCGATTACGCTCGCCGCTAGGAGCATAATATTATCTGTATCAGTGGGTGGTATCACTCAAAGACAATATGGTCTCATTTGTTCTGTAGCTAGAAAGAACTTACGCCTTGTTCAAGAATACAACAATTGTGTTTCGTGGTTGCGGTTCCGTGTATATAGTAGTTCTGTGTGCGCCTACTCAGAGAGTTAGACCATATTGTTTATTGAAGTGTGAATAATAGCTCGTTCTCAGAGCAAAGAATAAAAGTTATTTTGTTCCTTTATTTAATGGTTTGAGGTATCACGTACGAGCAGGAACTACCTGAGTTAGTATCTCCGAACAATAAACCACAGATCTATAAGACGAATAAACCCGCCTATGATCGAAAGTGTGTAAATGGGAACCAGCTATCTATGACCGGAACTCACTACAAACACGTACTGTATTCCACAGAATAACTATAACGCTATGCCACGGTCGTACATACAGGTCTGGAAACTCGAGGCTGTTTCCTATATGAGAAGTGGGACCGCTAAGCGTCGACTGTCGCATAGTACCAAAAGTCGTCACGTAGGAGTATTCTCTGACAACTGTCAGTTGACTTGTAAACACAAGGAATACCTGCGTTTTTAGAAACAAATTACGAAATCGTGCATTGTGCCGAAATGCAAAACGGGGTACAAAAGTGTAAAGCAAGAAACTTCTGTTTTTAAAGTGCCGAAAGATGCGGAAATGCGAAAAAAGTGGATGCTTGCGATTCCGGATAGAAATCGTTTTAACGAGGTCTTTTATGTGTGCGTCATGTATAACGAAAAAAGGGAAGTTATTTTTAAGGTGAGTAATACATTTTGACAAGAGTAACAGTTCTATTCCTCTCTCAAATCAGAATAGTAAAGCGCTAGCTAGTGGCTGAGCGGACGAGTCCCCAGACCTGTATGTACGACCGTCCGCTATGCTGCATACACGCTAACGTCATGTGCACTGACCTGAATTATATAGAGATCAGTGGTTATGTCCCGATTAAATCATTAAAACATTATATCTCTATGGGCTATGGGTATAATTATTTTATATTTGCCTAAGGCACGGTCGTATTTACAGGTCTGGGAACTCTATGTTTGATATGAGTCTTACATGTTGTCAAACTCGTAGTCCCTCGCTCAGCCACCAGCTAGCGCTTGAATCGGTAATGAGAAATAGTCCGAATGGACTTACAAATAGTAAAAATGCACGTCCTGATGAGTTGATCAAAATAATCCCTTGTGATTGTAAAACAAATTGACTGGTAAATGTTCGTGCAAAAATTAGGATTACCTTGTAGCTCATATGTAAGCATTGTGAAGGTAAAAATTGATCTAATTGCCCCGAGCCAGAAATCAGTATATTAGATGATAATGATTTTGATATCATGTCGCGGTCACATATACACGTTCACACGTCTACATACACTCACACATTCACACAAAACGATAACAAGCATACAGGTGCATTTTAAAACATTTAAAAAAGTATAATTTCGCGTGCGGAATCTATTGTACCGACCCTCGCTTATTGCCGCTAAATGAAATTCCGCGATAGTGTTTTATGATGAAATTCGTTATAACTTGGAATTGTGAACGAATCTCCGTACGCTGTTTCAAATCTAAATAGCCGATGTATTTCTTTGTAATTTGCTCCAAGATTTTGTCGATAGGCACCTTGAGGCCCAAACACATTTATTAAGATAACTTCATTTCTACTTGACTCAAATCGATCTGCTTGGACTTAAAATACTCGCTATGAAAATCTCTAATAGAACGTAGAATTTGGATTTCGTGAAAAACTACTAACCTCAAAAAATTTGAATTTTTCGGTGGTCCAAATTTTTCAAATGGCGCCAAAGTGATGTCTTTGAACCGAAATGCTTGAATTTTGTATATTAGGTGCAGAATAATAGAATCTTTCGAATCAATTTAGTTTTAGATCGATAACAGGGATTTTGTCTTATATATAGAAATTCTCGGGAAATAGGTCACATTAACACTATGTTTTACATTTTCGTCTTTACGTACGTTTCGGTCTCACGACCATCTTCCGAAGACTTATTACTTCAATAACCTGATTACTTAGAACTAATTGTATTAACACAAAGCGTCCTTATCGTACAAATTTCGTTTAAATGCCAACGTCGCCGAAACGAACAGAAACATGAAATCGGAATTATAACACAACAATGTTACAGTGTAATATTAAAAATCCACTATTTAGTAGAATTATCAACAAATACGACCACATTTCATACATGTCTACGAGAGACTAACAGACGAGACCATCTCAAGTGTTCATTTACGAACCAGATGTCACGAATCACGATCCATTAGGTAATAAAAGAAGGTCTCTGGCCTCTGAGAAATACTTTAGACAATTCTACCTAAAATAAACTTTTAACATTATCAGGACGCAAGTAGGAATTTGCAAGAATATTAGTTAATTAAATTAGTATAAATATGACTCAATGTTTGAACGTCAGTCCTATGATTTACAGAATTGGAGTCACGTTTTATGTGAATCATCTCCAGGATAGATCTTTTATAATAATTGGTTTCCTTAGTTAAAATATTAACATTTTTGTAATCAAATTGATGGTTATAATCGAAGCAGTGCTTAGCAAGGGCGGTGGAATTTTCTAAGTTATTATTTCTTGTGCTATACTTATGGCCATACATTCTTTTTTGTAAATATTGTTTAGAGATTCCAGTATAAGTCCCATCACAATCAAAACAATTCAATTCATATACTGTGTGGGTTTGTTTATCTTTAGGTATTACAGGTTTTAGATTTGAGAAATATTTCCCAACACAGTTAGTAGGTTTATGCGCAACATTTATATCGTACTTTTTCAAACATTTCTTAATTATTTCTGAGGTCTCCGGAATGTATGGTAAAGTTATATAATTGTCTGTATTATATTTTATGTTATTTTTATATGAAGAATAATTATAGATTTTGTTCATTCTCTTTTTAATGATAGGATTGAAGAAAGTTTTTGGGTAGTCATTCATTTCCAGTGTATTACGTACAATTTTTAAATTTTTGGGACGGTCCTCTTCGTGGAACAATTTTACCGCGCGGTCTGTAAGGCTGTTTATGACACTTTTTTTATAACAAGCTGGTGCAACGGAATTGAAGTGAAGATAACGTTGAGAGTTTTTATTTTTCTATCTGCATCATGCCTGTTCATATCTAGGAAATGTATGTTTTTGTTTACTTCTATTTCACAAGTGAATTGAAGTTTACAGTGGAAATTGTTAAATTTATTAATCACATTGAATTTTATCGTTGGGAACACACATAAGGCAATCATCTACATACCGTTTAAAGAATACAGGCTGAAAATCTAATGAACTTATAACAGATTCCTCTAAGCATTCCATAACGAGGTTAGCAATGGTAGCTGAAATAGGAGATCCCATTGCTGTGCCGAAAATTTGTCAAAAATATTGCTCACCGTACTGAAAATAAGTGCATTCTAAACAAAACTCTACAGCATTTTTTATAAATTCCGGTTGATCAAGAGGTGTGTGGTTTTTAATCTCTGCCCAACGTTTTTTGATGCAATTCAATGCCAACACAACAGGTATATTTGTAAATAAAGAAACAACGTCCAAGGAAATTAGTTGATGGTTTACGGGTACGGATTGATTTTTTATAAATTCATTAAAATGCCATGAGTCTTTCACATAGAATACATTTTTTCCTATTATATTATTGATAGATTTTGATAGAAATTTTGATAAATTGTAAGTAGGCGCTCCAATATTAGTTACAATGGGCCTTAGTAGAGGTATATCATTTTTATGTAGTTTCGGAAGGCCATAGATAGAAGGTGCGCTAGCCCATTATGGCAAATTAATTTATTTTTTAATTCAATTTTTTATATATAATTCATACTGGGTCAAGAATCTTTATTATTGGTATTTTGTCTGAAATTCGTAAAATACGGTTTTTCAAAATGGCTGATTTTGGCGCAAAAAAATGAAGTAGGTCAAAATACCAGAAGCCGAAAGAAGAGAAATAAAAATACTATATTCCTACCAACAGAATATGAAAAAAACAAAAACTCTTTGACATATACTCCATTTTTCAATGTGCTAAAAAACATATTAAATGGGCCCTATCTTGAGCCCACGAGCTCGAATCGACTTCGGACAAGAGCCAAAAATCGTGTATTAATTTGTCCAACAGCTTTTGTTCAAAAATTTTTCCATACAACCCATAGTTTTGTCTCAAAACGCAAAAAATCGAAAAATGGCCATTTTTGTGTCCAAAAAATGATCATAGTTTTTCGAGCACAGGGTTAATCCAAAATACACCATCGTGTTCTGCGTGTCAAAATACATAAGAATAGACCAAAATTAGACCTCGCGGGAATTCGGACAAAAAAATTCCTTAAATGCCTGGACTATAATGTCATCCAGAACAAATCATCAAATTCTTTATTTACAAACACGTAGTTTCGGATCTAGAACACATTTCGAAGACGTCAAACGGAAACTGTCGTACTAATTTGCTACTTTAAGTAGGTAGGTACATGTCAGATGGACAAATTGATTTGACACAATTGGACTATGGTGTGATCTATTATTAATGATAATAATTATACAAGATCACTGGAAATTTTATATGGGGCTTAGGACGTGTGATTTTGAATTGACAATTTAATTCATGCACTAAAAATGCCATATGTCGCGGTGTTTTGTCATTATGACAGCGAAAAAAGTTTGCCCTAAGTTTTCCAGCGACAAAACGGAACCTAACTTTTGAAAGCATGACAACCAGCATTGTAAACAAATTTTTGATGACGTTATGTCAGTTTTTCTCAAACTTGCGTTGTCAGAAAAGTATCTTATTTGTGGAAATGTCGCGATTTGGACAGTCTTCGAGTGGAGAAATTGAAGAAGCCATCAATTATAATGTGCCTCGCAATACTGTGAATTCAACTACGTCAATTTGTTTGGAAAAAAAACATGAACTCATTGCAGAAACTTCCACTGAAGAGTTAGCTTCTATTTTATGTGACTGGGCATTCAACATGAAGAAGAACAATGGAGAAGACTATAAAGAGAGTGCAGTCAAAACGATTTGGAACACTTCAGCAAAAATGTTACAAGAGAAGTACTTCAAAGAATATAAAAGAATTTTTAATCCGTTCACGGACATACAGTTTAAGAAAGCGAGAAATGCACGCGACACAAAACGCAAAATTTTGCAAGCAATCCCAGAAAAAAGGAAGGTGAGTTCTAAGGCTCTCACAAAACAAGAAATTTTTGAAATGGCACTATTGTGGAGTGAAGAAGAACCTCTAGGCCTTCAAAGAAAATTTTATCATATCGCTGCTTATGAATTGGCTTGGAGAGGTGGAGAAGCAGCAAATTGTAAGGTATTCTATTTTAAAATCGAGACAGACAACCGTGGAAGAGAGACCGGAAGAGTTGAATATAACCCAGTGTTTTCGAAGACAGCACAAGGTGGAAATCAGAAGTTGGCCGACAGTAAATGGTTGGTAGCAAACACTGAAGAAGATTGTGTATGTCCAGTACAATTGTTTAAACAAATTATGGGAAGACGGGGAAACCATATCACAGTGAACATTTTTTTTAACTCCAAATCCTTTCTGGCAAAAAACAAATTCGAAAGGATGGTATAAGAATTCTCCTATTGGGATAAATGAAATATCTATATGGACCAAATCCTCGGCGAAAAATATTGGACTTGATGCCAAGCGGGTGAAAATTACGAACCATTCTAATCGAGCTGCCGCCGTAACTGAATTGTCCAGGAGTGGTATAGGTGAACAAAAACTTGTGAAAATTACGGGACATAGCACCCCATCGTCATTAAAACCGTACCTTCAGTCAGATAAAGAACATCATAAAAAATCATTGGTTCCATTCGTACTACCAACCAGGAAACAGTTACTACCACCGCTCAAAATACTAGCATGCAGCAAACTATTAACAAAAGACAAGAAAGTCCTGAAAATCAAGCTTTTTTTAATAATTGTGTTTTTAACAATTGTACTTTTCCGTTAAATTAAATAAACTAATTTACATCTTATTTTTTAATTTATTGATTCACATATTCATTAAATTGTCTTACCGAATTACACTCTAGCTTTTTTTTTGTCGAAGTAAACTTGACATGTGTTAATGAGAATTTTGTTGCCTGGCAATTTAACGAAAAAAACTGCCCCTGAAAAAATTACGAGTCCGCAGGACGAGTAATTTTTTCTGGCAGTTTTTTGAGCTCTCGTGTTATTATAAGTGAAAATAAGTGTGTCGTTTGATTTTCGTTTGCTTTTTTTAATCGAATAGAATCAGTCATAACTTTACGAAAATTCATTATAAGCTTGGATGAAACAACTAGTAAAAGTTAAATTTTCACTAATTTAATAAATACGTGTTACCATAATTTCGCTGAACGTCATAGCTTCTAACAGATACTACAAATTACTTTAATATCGGTTCGAAGAAGCTCTCTGGTGTTAGCGAAAGTAGTGACATTTATTCAATAAATTAGTGAAAATTAAACTTTTATAATAGTTGTTTTATTTAACTTTGATTAATTGTTTAAAAACCATTCTGTTATTCTAAATCTAAAATCGCTTCGAAACTCTGAAATGATAATTTCTACCAAGAAGTGTAGTTAGACTTTTTGATTTCTACTAGTTAAGAGTATCCCGAGGATAAAACTTTACATTGCAAATTCTATCTTTGTTGACTAATTATGATTCCACTTGTTGCTGCTCCTCATTCCACTTGAAGTCTTGGATACTATACATACATACCGCTGACGGTAAAGTAAACTAAAACTTCCGCTAAGTGTCTACTGCTGTACTAACTGGAAGTACTGGAACTGCTGAGAACGAATGGAAAAAGCGACAAAGAGATTTCTGAATCAAAAACGGTGGGAGGAGCGTTGCCTGACTGTGAGTGCAATGTTGTTCAACTCTCTCGGCTCGGCTTGCTTGTATGTATGGAAGTGGATTTTTAGGACGGCAAGCGTGTATTGTGGCTGTGTACTGTTGCTGTTTGTTACTGTTACTAAAGTGGCTGTGCTCAACTGCTCAGTTCGAACGTGAAGTTCTTTTGTGTGGGTGGTTCGTGCAGTGATTTTTATTAGACTTCGCTACATCGTGTTACTTGTCTTTGAATGAACTGACGGATAATGTCATAACTTTATGTTAAGGTAGGTAATTATTCAAAATATTTATATTGAATTTGTACTTTGTAATGTTAGGAACTTTATTTTTCACCGCTTCTAGACAGGGTGTTTACTTTTTGTTTCAAGCGGGAAGCAGCTGACATCGCGAAGAGAATGTATAGGTACCTAAGGCAAAGTTACGTACTTTTCGAACGGCTGTTGTAAGTCAAATTAATTACTAATTGAATACTAATCGATCAACGACGAGCCGAGGGTTACTTTTTGGTTCTGATATACGTCCTATCCTCTGGAACTCATATTTTGGGTGGTAGGTATAGGCAAGTACATTTGAAACTCTGACTGACAATTAAAGGGACTGTGTGCCGTAGTGCTTGTTTTAGAATAAAATTACTGAAGGTATTCAATACAGCAATAAAATCCATACGCATCATTAAATCACTAAACTTTACTATATTGAGTCAATTTCATCAATTTTATAGTAAATGCCATAAATTTAAAATATTCCACAACATTCGCTTATCATAAGTAGGTACCTAGGTGTAATTGGAAAATTCCTCAATGGATGTAATTTTATCAGGTTACACGCTATATTATTTGAGATTCATTTATTTATCAAAGCAGCACATATATTCAAAAGGTTAATCGGACAATATGTAATAATGTAATTTCTTTCGGGGTGAAAGGTGGTAAATGTGTGGTAAATACGGCCAAGATAAAAGCACGAATCTCGAAAGCGCCAACATCTCTATTATTATCTAGTTCTAGATGGTACTATTTAAATTAATTCCAGAAATAATGGCCCTGGACAAAAATCCTTCCTATGGTTAGTTATATTTTTGGTTATCGTTATCAGAATTCAAGTTAGGTATACCTACTAAGTATGAAAATTAATCGAGTATTAATTTTATTTCAGTTCCGGAATAAATCGGGAATACAGTAAAATACCTATTACCTACAGGTTTGAGACGAAATTATGGCACAATTACACTTTTTGAATTAACGAACATATATCATGTTTTCAGATTGATAGCAGGTAAATACATGAATATACAGGACGGTCCAGTTTATATCATCAGGATTTCACCAGCCAATAGTTTATCGATAAATAAAGGTAGTTTGTATAATAAATTAGGTCGAAGAAGGCTTCGTTTTCGAGATACAGGGTGTTGAAATTGAAAAAAAGTTTCGTTTTTTGCGAATATCTCCGGAACCGTTTATCGTACAGAAAACAGCTTTTGTAAGCATCTATTTTTTCCAGTAGCGTATAAGTTGGGGAGAAAAACACCCACTACCCCTTCAAAATCTTCACCAATTATGACTTAAAAAAAGAAATGTATCGCACAAAACTTAGCTTACTATGAGTAGAAAATGATTACAACAGTTGTTTTCTGTACGATAAACTGTTCCGGAGATATTCGCAAAAAACGAAATTTATGTTTCAATTTCAACAGCCTAGCCTGTATCTCGAAAACGAAGCCTTCGTCGACCATAGTTTATTATACAAACTACCTTTACTTTTCGATAAACTATTGGCTGGTGAAATCCTGATGATATAAACTTGACCATTTTGTATAGATATGTTCTACTTTTAGAAAAATACGACACTGAGAACAGTCTTGATAATGTTATTAATAATCTTCAAAAAAGATACTAAGCCAAGCCGCCATCAGTGTAGACAAAGGCGAACATAAATTATTTCTATTCTAATCTATCAATTGTCAATGGAATTAATACTCCGTAATGTTATATCATACTCTTCCCAAACATTCTTCTTCATACACATAATGTATTATATAAAACTGTGAAATAAGATTCCTGTCAAAAATGATTAACAAATGGATTTAAAAATTCGCAACTCTTTTTTCACTAGGGACAAAGCGGAAAACGTGAATTTTCCATTTCCATATTTCTACGTAAATTCAGTCCCGCTGATAAAATCATACAACGTGAATTGAGTCCTACTGATGAAATCATACTACTTAAATTGAGTCCTGGGTTTCAATATAATTCCCAGAATATCATTATAAATGAGACTGATTACAATATTCGCGATTACAATTTGCATTCTACCTATATCAACAATGTTAGGTTAGTAGGTTAGGTTAGGCTAGGTTATGTGAGGTTACGTTATAAATAAAGTGGTACAATAAACAATCGTTATTAGTTATTACGAGTGTGTTAAAATTAGCGCGATTACAATATTTGCATTCTATATAAACAAAGTTACCTAGGTTAGGTTAGAAACAAAGGGGTTACAATAAACAATCATTATTGGTTATTGTGCAAATACTTGGGTACAGAAGGGTTGTTTACCTAGGCAGCAGGTACTACATGCTAATTATCTGACTATACAACCAGGTACATAACTGGAACTTTGAAAATAACCGGGACTGAATTTACCTACATAGAAAGGCAATTAATACCAAAATTTGTGGTGTGACTGCTGTTGAAAAAACCGATAGAATTCGATATTGCGAAAATATCGGAAAAGCCATAAACTACAAATTGCTTCAATATTGTATGATAGTTTGGCCGAGGTTTGGCTATGTAATATGTTGATATAATATATAGGTGATGATTATGGTATTATAGGAGGTATTTCAGAAATTACGGATATATTTATCTCCAATGATATCTTATGTATAAAATTGTCATAATAATAAACACTGACAAAAAATTCAAATGATATTATGCATTTCCAAAGACTTTTCTCCATTGTTGAAAGATAACGAACTTTGAAAATTCAGAAAAAATATATTCAGCTTATATCTAGGGAATTTGGGGAGAGATGTCTGAAATAAATTGATATTAGCAATCATCCAATGAATTATGAATTATTAAGATTGGGAAACAGATGTGTATAAACGAGCGCGGTATCAGAATATTCGAGAAATATAATAATCCGAGTAATAATCTAACCACATGCTTTCCTGTAGTGGTGATAACTCGATTACACAAATTTTGAAAGGGAGATGATTAGAAATATATTAAGACATTAGCTTTAATAAAATGACTTCACCAAATTTTATCAGAACGGGCCATGATAATAGAACTTGGTAACCGAATGAAAATCTAAAATCGGTTATACTTACAGTCTCTGGCCAAACTATTAGACTAACTTCCGAAATCTAATTTTTTGTTGATTTTAATAATATTATTAACATAATCATGGTGCAAATGTTAGTAATAAACAGTTGTTGTGTTGCAAAATATTTATTAAAGAAAATGTGAACAAATATTAATTAGAAATGAAATAAATTAATATTTTGTTAAGCCACTCTTTGCGGCATACTCTCAACACAGTTTAAAGCAATTTCTTTCAAATTTTCGTTATGTTTCCAATGATGGATAATTCTTTCTATTAATTGAACCTTTGTAGTTATGTTTTCTTTTGCCAGTTCCCTTTTCAAACACTCCCAAAGGTTTTCTATTGGATTCATGTCTGGGGAGTTGCCCGGCCAAGGCTAATGTGGTATAGACATCTCTTCTAAGAATTGTTTGATTGATTTTGCAGTATGGCAAGGTGCTCCATCCTGCATGAACACTTTTCTAGCATTCCCGAACCATTCTTCCATCTGTGGAAGCAATCTTGTTTCCAAAACTTTCTTATATTGGTCTTGCCGCATGGTTCTCTCGACCACATACAAACGTCCTAGGCCCTTTCCACTTATCACCGGCCATACCATGACAGACACAGGATGCTTAACAGTTTTTATGACACAGTCAGGATGGAATTTTTCGTTTTTGCGACGGCTAACAAACTGTGCCTTATCATTCAGGATTTGAAAAGTTGATTCATCGCTGAAGCAAGTCTGTAGAAGAGCAAAAACAGTAAAAAAAAAACTAGAAGATTTCAAGCAACTTACTATTCTCCAGTCATCAATCTTTATGAGCATTAGCCCAATTTAGCCTCGTCTTTACCATTGTTGGTGTTAATCTTGGCTTTCTTACGGGCCTACGGCATTTGAAACCAATATCATACAGGTTTCACCTTACGGTACGAGCAGACACATAGTACCCTGCTTCTACAAATTTGTTTTTAATGTCGGCATGACTTCGGCCCTTCGAAATTCTCGGTAATGTTTCGGAGTAGTCTTTGTCCCCTGGGAGTGATAACACGTTTTCTACCACACCGAGCTTTTCGAGCAGCGTCTAAAGGCTTTTCGGAGTTGATTATTTTGTTTATTCGTTACTGAATTCCACATCTTGCTGCAATCTGTTGGTTAAACTCTGTATTCTTCAATGGAGCTATTACGGACGATTTTTGTTCTCGACTAAGGTATTTATGCTTCCCTATGTAAAAAAATGCATCCAAATATTAATTGCCAAGTTTTCAATTTGTATCGCTTTAAAAATGTATAACAATATAAATAAATATATACTTCAAGTCATTAATTACTTACTTAGATAAAATTGTTGCTAAAATTGGATAAATCGCACTCAACGTCACCGTGCACTTGAAGAATCCTAACTCAACTAATATTTGATAATTTATAAAATATCAGCATTACCGACTGAGTACAGCCATAACAAATTTTAATATGCTATTAGCCAATCCTTACTCTACAAAAGGTTTGCATAAACTAACACGTGATATTTCAATGCAAACCAAAATAACTCAAATTTTATAAGTGAGTCTAATAATCTGGCCAGGCACTATAGGACAGGGCTCTCTTGATCGATCAGTGACACCACATGTAAATAGTTCCAGACAGCTGTTTCGTCTACTCTAGCTCATCAGTGGAACGAGTAGAGCCAGAGAAGGCGAAACAGCTGTCTAGACTCTGGAGCTATTTTGCTGTGGTGATCACTGATCGATCTAGAGGGACCTATACTACCTTTATCGATTATATTAATTTCTAATGAGTCATTGTTCAATTATTGATAATTACATTTATCTTATAAATCTATTGATCTAGAACATGATAGTTGAATATGTTAGCTGGTGAAACCTAATCATCCTGATATAAGAGAATAAGTCTTACTTTCATTTCAAGAAATGAAAGAGTTATCGTGTTTTTTTGAAGACGTTCATTCAATATTGGAGTATGATATATTTAATATAAATAATCTTATCCAAAGGTCGTTGTACCAAATTAAACATGAAGACGTGTCTTTCATCTGATATCGGACTCCTGATGCTACTCGTATTTTGAGGCTCTTAAAATAATATTCTCCCTTGTTGCCAGTCGCAAGGAAGGGTGCGAGTTTATCTAAGGAAGGATTCCAGCTAGGAAACTAAGAATAATATAAGGAATTCTTCGGGTTAACATATTGCCCATCAGAGTATTCAAGAATTTTCTTCTGACGATTATGAATATGTTGTCGGCATACCAAACCCCGTGACATGCTAGTTTGGCTACTTTCCTCAATAACCTCCCATCACCAACTATGTTTCAGATGGTGGGTGAGAGTAATCCTGCCTGTGGACATTCTCTTTCCATAGAGCCACTAATCGTGGAGTTTTCTCTGGTGACTTGTCGGTTCCTGTTTTTCTACATCCTGTATCCAGGTGTCTACTAGACTAGGAACTCCTTTTTCTCGAACTGTAACTGGTCTTACGAATTGAGCGAGTACAGCTTTTTTCCGAATTATTTATGACTTTGGTATTTATGGAAACATAAAGAACAGAGTGCACTTCAATGCTTTTAAAGTTCTCGTTGCAGTTATCTTGTGTGCTTAATTGGATTTATAAAATATGGGTTCATATCATATAATGGTGCGGTATAATTGTTTTGAAATTCCTCAGATTGTTTTAATAGAATCTGTGTTTACATTCTCGGCATACTGTGAGGCACCATTATTTAGTGGAATAATTGAAAAAGTTTTATATAAATGTTGCGCAAAAACCTACTAACTGTGTTGGTAAATATTTTTCAAATCTAAAACCTTTAATACCTAAAGATAAACAAACCCACACAGTATACAAATTGTTTAGATTGCGATGGGACTCATACAGGAATCTCTAAACAATATTTACAAGAAAGAATGGATGGCCATAAGTAAAGTACTAGAAACAAAAACTTCCACCGCCCTTGCTAAACATTGTTTTGATTATAACCATCAATTTGATTACAAAAATGTTAATATTTTAGCTAAAGAAACCAATTATTATAAAAAATCTATTCTGGAGATAATTCACATAAAAAGTGACTCCAAGCCTGTAATCATACAGCAGTTCAATCATTACTTGAGAGTTATATTTTTTGGTTTCAGTCGTATTTCAAACGGTGCTTTGAAATGGAATTTTATAAGAAAATTGCTAAGCAGTGGATTCTTGATTCATATACTTTAAAACATTAATGTGTTATAATTTCGATTACTCGTGTTTCAGTTCGTTTCGGCGACGTGGGCATTTTTAATTGAAATTGGCGCGATAAGGACGCTTTGTGATGATATAATTAGTTTTAAGAAATCCCGTTTTAGACATTGATACGTCTTCTGATGATGGTCGTGAGACCTAAATAATAAGTAAATGTGTTAATGTGACCCATAGACATATAGAATGTACTGCGCATGGTAATGCTAAGCGCGGATACTGCATGCTAGAGAGAGGGCCTCTTAGTTTTCCCTCTCTCTCTCGCCTACAGTAGCCAGGCGCAGTCCATTCTATATATCGATGGTGTGACCAATTTCCGAGAATTTATATATATAATAAGTGGAATATATCTTAAGCACTTGATCGGGGCTTAATGATAAAATATAGTTCCACAAAGAGCACTACATACAATGTCGAGATGGATGTTTGAACAATATTATGAATTGAAACGCAAGACCGAGCATAGCCAGATACTATTGACAGATAAAAAGTATGGATAAGGAATTGTATTTCTACTTCCCTCACTATAAGTGGTATATAGTGTAAGGGAAGAATTGTAATCTGTCCAAAAATTTGTTTCCCGGTTTTGCCGGATATATCCGTTTTGAGCATTTCTGAATCAGTCTAGACTATTTTTGACATGATGTCATTGGGTGTGTGGTGTGTGTGAGTGTAACTCACTGTGGAGACGATTGCGCCGTTCGCAATGGTCGTATGTATTTTAAATTTTTGCAAATAGCTTCAAAGTTGTGAAAATAGGAACTGTATTGTTTTTGTGCACGGTAGCCCCGTTTCGAGTGGTATTTTTGACATCCATCTTCATTTTCTCAAATGAAATTATGGTATGTTATTGAGCCATAAGGACGATTCTGGTTATAATATATATATATATATATATATATATATATATATATATATATATATATATATATATATATATATATCACATGTATACATTTAACATGCAGAAGTGTCCAAAATTCTTATTTTAAGATTCAAGTGACGTCATCGATCTCACGTCTTGATCTATATTTTATGTCTTTATTCTAAAACATGATTATATTATAGTAAACTATAAAGAGTTCACCCTGTGGATATATTATAACACTATCATCAGCATCCATCCATCCTTTCTAGATTACCTAGATATTTATCTGTACTGTGTTTTAGAAGTGATAAACATTCTTGAGAAATGGTGTGACCTGTATTCAAAATATGTTCGGCTACCGCTGATTTTTCACTATTATTTTCCTTTATATGGGCAAAATGTTCCTTATAAAGAGTTAAAATGTTTCTTCTAGTCTGACCCACATAGCATATTGAACACGACTCACAATTGATTTAGTAAATCCCGGATTTGTCGAAATCGGAAACTTTATCAAAGGTGTTGTTGCCTAAACGGTGTTTTAGCTTGTTCTTACATCTATAAACCTGTTGTATTGCAAATGTAGAAAATCCATGGATTTCGACATATACAGAAAACCCGCTCAAACAAATAGGTATACCCCATCGGATTCAGCTACACCATTTAGATATAAAATAACTCCGTTTAATAGTCTAGTTCATAGATTATTGAACATCTCGTTGAGCCAGCAAAATTATAAGAAATAAGTTGAGAGAAACTTCAGCAAATTGCGTTGGACGATGGTTACCGAAAATCTTTGATCAATAATTTAATTTCGAAACAAAAAAGTAAATTTGAACGTAGCCAACTAACCAAATTAGAGCCATTAATTTCAAATACTTCAATAAAATTCAAGTTTCACTTGTCATTCTTCAGTAAGTAATAAATTCCATAGTTTGTTTTCTAAATATGCAATACAACCAGCTGATGGATTTAAGAACAAACTAAAACACCCTTTAGGCAACACCTTTGATAAAGTTTCCGATTTCGACAAATCTGGGATTTACAAAATCAATCGTGAGTCGTGTTCAAAATGCTATGTGGGTCAAACTAGAAGGAACATTTTAACTCGTTATAAGGAATATTCTGCGCATATAATAAAGAAAAATAATGGTGAAAAATCAGCGGTAGCCGAACACATTTTGAATACAGGTCACACCATTTCACAAAAAATCACTTCTAAAACAAAGTAATTTTTTTAATTTCGAGTTATCTCCAGCTGAGGGTAACCCTTTGTTTCCATTATTATCCTCAAATAGTATAATTTAGTTATGGCTACTTGTTAGGCGAAAGTTCCTCAGTACTTTAAAAGTATTTTTAGTGGATAAGGGGGATTATTTCTTATCAATAGTGTTATATTATAGTGTTAATAATTGCGAAAGTCAACCTGACAGCAGTTGTTATAGAGTTGTGAAATACATTGTTGTCATAGAGTTGTAAAATATATTATGTAGACCGTTTCGATAAAATAGTATTATAACATAGAGTATTATTCAACGCCTTTTATTAGCGGCTTCTAAATCATTTTCGATATCTTTTCTATTCCTACAATCGTTTAAATTTGACCCGCAGGAGTGTCCGAAAGCCATTTTGATAACAAAAGTGAGGGAAGTGACCACAGCTTTTATTATTATTATTATCACCGTTAGTTTAAATGGGACTCCGTAATTTGATTATGCGGAAGCTTAGTATGCACGTTATTAGAGAAACAATTGAAGTTGTAGCAACAATTAAAATTCATTTTACTGGCAATTAAATGTACAGTTTGTAAACATAACATGATAATTTTGCATTCAACTGGCTGTGTTAATTTGGAACCAAGATTTTCCTTGTTATTGAATGGAGTAAAAGTTGAGGAATGTTTTTTATTAGAGGGCAACATCAGCATGTTGTATGGAAAAGCCTGAACTCTGAACCAAACTTACTAAATAGACTCGGATACCGTTACTTCCCACTCACTGTCATAATAATCTCTTTGAAAGCTCTAATATTGACCTTTATCGCACAAGGAAATGAGGGTTAGAATAAGCTCATTTTTCCCTTCATATTTTTTTTTAATTTCGCTCTTATAACAAATATTTAAGACCTTTAAGAACCGATGCGAAGGTGGCGAACTTGGAATATCTGGGAATGTGACGAAATAAATTATAAAGTAAAAGTTATCAACATTTGTGTCAGCTTTAGGATTGCAGTAATCAAAGTTCTTAAATAAATATCTACTTAGATATAATTTAGTTTACTTTAACACACTTTTTCCACATAAATTGTAACTTATCTGAAGCAGTTTTCAACTACGATGCAGTTATTATCAAAGACATATGTAAACTCAAATCTACTTAGAGTTACGAACGAATCAATGTTCATGATAATTAAGACGAATTTGATAAAGGTTTAAAACACGAATTTGAAACCACGACAGTGAAAGGTGGGGCTGTGACGTCACACTATCAGAGTGAATTCACTATTTGATTCGAAAGATCCATCTGACAACAGAGAACAGAGTGTGAAGGATAATCCTCATTCTACAGTAGATTTGTGGTTTCTATTAGATTTATGTATATTATAAACTTCACTTAGAGTATGTTAACATATTCTAATATAGTGCCTGTGAATAATTCTCAAACAACTACTGCCCTGCTAATTCCTCGACACATTTTTCATTACAAAGAATATATTCACGAAGCAATGTCAACAAAGTTGCCAAGAGTTGACTAACAGGTATTTCACAACCTGGTGGATCTCGTCAGGACTGTCCATATGATATATTAGGAGGTTGGTCTGTACGCTGCTTTATTTATTTTATTTGTTCTTTTAATTGTTTGCTACTCTCACTCCGTCTTTCGCATAAGCCCTTCTTAATTAAATTAGTGAAAATCAAACTCTTATATTTATTTGTTTGTGTAACTCTTTCAATCAACGCCAGGCCTCAGCTATACGGATTCGCGATTACCAGCAGCAGCAGATGCGACCAACAGCGAACGTGTTGTTATATTTCTTTCTACAATCGGCCAGATAGTTAGTGCACCGAACGACGCGTGAAACGGAGCGAATAGCGTCGAGTATTTTGACGGACCGCTCTCCTCAATAACTTGGAAACGGCTGAGGGTAGGACATTTTTATGCCAGTAAAAATTCGAGCATCATATGCAGTTTGTGGCAAAAATTTCAAGTGGAATGCATTAATTTGGCCGCTACACGAGAACATACATTTGCCAAATGACTACTGAATCAACAAACGACTTCGTTCACTAATGCTCACTCCGTCTTAAATAGTTATTTTGAAATATTTATTATAAATAAATTCTCGGGAAATAGATCACACTAACACATATGTTATGTCTATCATTTTCGTCTTTACGTACGTTTCGGTCTCACCACCATCATCCGAAGTCGTATCAATGTCTAAACCGGGATTTCTTAAAACTAATTGTATCAGCACAAAGCGTCCTTATCGCACCCATCTCCGGAATTGTTCGTTATACATATATTTTGGAACATAATGATATCGCAGACGATGAAATAGGGATCTACTTTCCCGTTATTTATCGAATGAGGCAAGTAATAGACACAAATAGAAGGTCTGTAGGAGTACAGTAGGAAAAATCCTTTTCATTTCTTCTTTGTGGTTGTATCAAACTTTTGGTTTGATGAAGGTTTCTTATTGATTATTATTGTTATTATCTGTTGTTGTTTCTAAGTTGTTTTTCATTATTAATATTGTATTTCATCAAATAACATCAAATATATAAATAAATGAATAGGAAAACGTAGAATAAAGAAGAAATAGGGTTGTGGTATCCCTCTAAGAAGGTCCTAGTCGACAGAATCTTACATAACTGCTTTTCAGCCTAAACAGGGACTAATATGTTTGTGTATGTTCTATGTTTGTCGATTTTGAACATATGTTGCTTCGTTATTAAATTAATTTTCTTTGTAAGCCGACTACAATACTTTCCTCACACTACATATAGTGTGCAGTGGCGTAACAAAAACTGGGTTTCTAGCCCCTCCCCCCTGAAATGTTTCTCGGTGGGCCCCCTCCCTACAATGGGAGAAAAATTACAATAATCAATGTGACTTTCTTTGCCATTAGATAATTTTTGAATTAGTTCATCCTAATTTAAATCTACATATTATGTCACATAATAATAAAAAAATTCAAATTTATGGCAGACAGGTAGATAGGCATACAATAAACAAAAATAATAAGGCATGAAGAGATACTCCAGCAAACAGACTGCAAATCAAAATTTTAAAATAATATACCTGTAGGTAAAGGTGCTTACAATGGTGTGACAAAGCCCCGCAGAATCCGTTAACCAAAAGATAGAAAACTGTAAAATACATAAACACGAACACGAAATATTATCGTCAAAGTTCAGTTGCTAAAAAAAAAAAAACGTTGTAAAGTTAGCTATAACATTAATGCACGAAATAAATACATCTGGTATTTGATGAATTGTTTATTAATAAATGATCCGCAAGTTCAAACACTGTTTTCAATTCCCCAGCCCCTTTCTAAGGCTCATAATTTGATTAGGAAAGTCAACGGATAAGTCTTCTTCTTAAGGAAGTTAAATTCTCAGGATATGAAAAAATGAAATTATTCTGTTTGACATTTTCATTTTCAACTGATTGGCAAGAACATCTGTTTTACAGAATAAACTTCCACTAGGAATAATTGTTCTGCATTGCTTAATGTATCATCTTCTAAAAATTCATCGTGAACGGTTTTAACTTCTTTCTTTGATTTTTGAAACAAATAACTGCTTTCTCCATTATAACAGCAAAGGCTGCTCTTATATGGCGAGTTCTTTTTTATTATTATTTGCTTGTGCTTCGCCCCTTTAGTATAGACACAAAATATACTCGGTTGCAGACGGAGGGCCATCGAGATGACCATCTGGTTAAACATAGCATTTTAAGAGTAAATTTTATATCCTCTTTTGGTGCCACTTTTAATTCGTTCCATCTTTTCTATGTCCAAACAAAACATACATTTTTTGAAAAATATAGAAGGCTTTCATCATAGGAATATTTGACAAGCAATACTGAATTTTTATTATGTTAGCACGAATATTCTGTATATTGATTACAATTTTGAACTCCCTGGCAGCCGGAACCGGCAACCTGCGGTGCGCCGCCTGCGGGGGTGTTTGTTACGCCACTGATAGTTACAATATTATAGTACGGTATGTCTAGTTACGAAAATGGGCTTAGATTCAAGTTGTTTTAAATTGGTCACTATTTAAAATAAGTCGATGCTGTTGTACAAAAACAAACCAAAACAAGAAATCGAGTCTATAAAGATAAATGTCAAGCATATTGTAAACATCTTGTCTTACTGCAAAAAATAGTCTGGGTTGCCAATTTAATTTCATGAACAATCTTTTGCTTTTGAATATATTTCAATTTTTTTCAACGGAACACACTTAATTTTTATTCAATAATAAATCAGTTATTAACATTCTTACCTATCTCTGAATTATAACATGAGGTTCCGCTAGATACCATCGAATGGTGTTCAATATGTTTTTAATAATGTTAATCTATTGAAAACCATATAGTTCCAGAAATTTGTCTCCGTTACACCCGGTATATCCATATGTTAATATCATCGGTGATAATTTACTCTAACTGGAAACCAGTTTTAGTGATGGTATTACGCCAACTTGCTTAACATTTGACCTATAGCACTTCTAGCGGATTGTCCAAACCGTTAGACATCTGAAATCAAAATTACCTGTCGTATGCAAGTAGGTAATATATGGTGAATAATGATGAGATACTAAAACCAAGTCACTAGTGACAAATAAAGTTGAAGGAACCTTATGGCTTCAAGGACTGGCATCTGTTAGACATTGAGTACAGATACCATACATTATATATGCAATCGACAATTGCATTCGATAAGATGCAGAAAAGTTGACCCCCCAAAGTTGAAATCTAGAGGAATAGCGAAATGAAGATCGAATAAAGCTCCCAAAGGCAGGGAACACAATGTAACACCAAAGTTAAAACTAATATTGTTTGCATGATTTCAAAATTTGATACTTAGTCAGGCTATATTTTAAAAGCTTGTACCAACATTTCGGCGCCAATATTGGTCCATGTAGTAGGGGTCGGTAAGTATAGGGAGGACGAATTAGTTGCTCTTTATTTCATCTGCTAATATACTGCCGGCTCTGAATATTCAAGTGAACTCGAGTCGGTATATAGGATATCTCTCTCTTTCTTTTTTTTCTTTGTTCCTTTCTCTTTCTCATCGCAGGAAAAAAATGTATATGATTCGGGAGTAACGTTGGCATTCCTACTAGAACTAGATATTCTTCACCACGTTAAACGTTCAACCGAAATGTTCAATATTGGAAGACATAAAACACACTGTGGCAGGGAATACTAGCCAATTGTTGAAACTGTATAAAGTTTGCCGATCTTCAATATGCAATTGAACGAGTATCAACATATGTTATTCACACTTTGTAACTTTATATAACGTGCTAACCCCGTTCTTGCTATTATTCCCGATGACGAAATGGCACGAGAAACACGAACAGTTGAAACTTGTTTACTTTGCATGCTATACGTAGTATATTAATCCAGGCTGTGAACCGGGATTTTAGCTATAATAAAAAAAAACATGTTAGTTCGAATCGAAATAGGAGGTTCTCAGGATCATTCATACACCTTAAAACCTCTTGGGAACCCCAACCCGACCCATTGGGGGTGAAAATGCCACGAAATCTCCTCCAAATTTGCAACATGCCAAGTCTTGAATTGTATTTTCTACAAAAAAAGGTATTTTGGCATTTCGAGTGCACCTAGGGGGTTTTTTGGGTCGCTGAACACGAATCCGGTGACAGATTTACTTGCTATCCATTTTAGGGGAATTATGCAGTTTACCTGTTTTAGGCATTTCGAATGCACCAAGGGATTTTTTTAGGTCGCTGAATACGATTCCGAAGCCAGATTTACTTATAATTCATCGTTGGGGTAGTTAAATCGACAAAATTGGCCAATTTTGCACCGCTAATATGTTATGTTGCAATTTACGTGTTTTTGTCATTTCGAGTACACCAAGGAGGTTTTTTGGGTCGCTGAACACGAATCCCAAGCCAAATTTACTTGCAATCCATCGTTGGGGTGGTAAAATCGACAAAATACAATTCAAGACTTGGCATGTTGCAAATTTGAGGGAGATTTCGTGCCATTTTCACCCCCAATGGGTGGGGTTGGGGTTCCCAAGAAGTTTTAAGGTGTATGAATGATCCTGAGAACCTCCTGAAGCTAATGCAAAAAAAAATATTTTATTCGAACTTACATGTTTTTTTTTGTAATTTTCCGGTTCATAGCCTGAACTATATAGTGTAAGGGAAGTAATTGTAATCGGCACCAAAAATTTTTTCCGGATTTTCGCGGATATATCCGTTTTGAACATTTCTGAATCGGTGTAGACTATAATTGTGTGTGTTTTCAAATAGAATTATGGTATTTTATCGAACCGTAAGGATAACCGTGTATTTCTAGGCATAAATATATATCACACGTATATATTTCACCTGCAGAAATGTCCGAAATTCTTATTTTAACATTCAAAAGACGCCATGGATATGACGTCAGGATCTATTTTATGTCTTTATTCTGTGCAACAAGTCCCACATTTCTTGATTATGTGTACATTTTTATTGTTATTGAATGAAAACTCAACCATTTATATAAATCGGTTTCTGTAGTTATTTCCTTTTTGAACCTGACTTTTCTTGTAGTGTTTTGTCTTTAAAGCTGTTAAATATAGCTTCAGTTATAAATTAATATTGTGACCATACATTCGAACAATGGTTCAATAATGGCTGTTCAATAATGGCTGTTTAAAAATAATCTAATATTCTTTGAAAACATGTTTTGTATTTTGCATACAGCACAAAACGGTTTCTGACACACACAACAATTAAAATAATTTTCAGACATCTCTTAAGTAAAGACCCTCAACATAGTTGAAGACATACGTTTAATAATAGTAGAGATTTTTTCAAGACTTACTATGGTCATATTTATATCTAACGTACAGTATCGAACATCGGCTTTCGCCTAACAGACATTTCATAAATCACGCTCATGATCGCAAATAATATCAGACGCACGATATCAGTCGTGGAATATGATCTGTAGTCGATATAACGAATTTGCATATACTTTATTATGTGAATTGTTATATTTTTATATATATTCAATAAGCTGACCCGTGAAAAACTTACCCACTTACGTGCGATAACATTGCCGCTTGGAGTTCCGAACCTACGCTGTAAGAAGCAAAAATACATTTTAATGCGTTCGAGAGGGTCGAAGGTTTATTCGTATTTCTTCGTCATGTGTAGACGGTCGCTCGCAACGAATTGGTGCGAATGACCAGCAGTGCGAGCTCATGTTTTCAATCTGGTGTCGGTGAAAAATTAAAGATCAAACGGAACTGTTAACCACAATTTTTATTACTGAAACTAAAGGTTGTCCAGTCGTCAACGTTGAAAATACAAGAAAATCGATCTAGGTGGTATTACTTTTGATAAGGAATGTTTTATTCAGTTTTCAATTATTTTATTTAAACCATTGTTGATGAAATTTATTACAATTTAACTCTTCAATGCAAAATACTGGGAACGTTAACAAAACATTGCCGGGATTGTTTGCTCACTACAGCAATAATGGCAATTCGAACGACTAGAAATGTTTATCAGATGTATTCTCGGCTTTAGATAACATGAATATGCAATCGGGAATGTTTATAGACCGGCGGCCCCTACCCTAGCCGCTAGTTCGGAATTGATCTCATTGTCCGACTCATATTGGAACCCACGAATGCTTACGTGATGTATCGAACCAAACACACTATGAGGCAAATTGCAAGCTTCACCACTTACTCGGTATACAGGCAAGCAGACAACGAACCTTCTCATTTCGTTTTCAAAAGACCCTATGAAGCACCAACAAATATGGGAGCCATGAGTGAAGAGGCTCTAAAACCAAAAGGAGAGTTTGAACCGGTAGATCGTATTTGAATGAGGCTCTCTTCTGTTGAGATATTGGTATTGCTTGAGATAGTAGCGGTGCAAAAATCTTTGTACACTATTCCCTGCTACGTTTTTGAGTGGGTTTATATTTGGGTAACCCGCTGCTCGAGAGCATCCAAAGATCTGCTTCACGCTTATGTCCTTTATGTCATTGTCTGGGATGATCCTCGAACCTAGCTAGATTAACCTGGTTCAATTGAACGCAGAAAGTCGGACATTAACCTGATGCCTTGCCTATTCAGCGAGAGTATCTGACTAGCCCTTGGGTCTACCTTTTTGCCAAGCAAAAAGTAGTTTGGCAGTATCATTGCTTCTCCATGCTGAGGCATGTTAATCTCTCAGATGGTTCCGCAAGATCTGTATAGTGTATACCCCGCTGTAGGGGAAACCAGCAAGGGAGTCTTGAGGACCGTCCAAACTGGCCTCCTCTATGGCAAGTTTGTCCTTTCGCTCATTTTCTTAACAACCTAATTGACCCGGGATCCAGGTCAGGTTAATCTTGTTTTCACCGGCTAGCCTGTCAAGGATCTCCTTGGTCCAGTCGTGCTTTTCAGTGCATTGAGATGCGCTTAACTGTCTGAACAGATCCAGATGCCCAGATGGCCTCATTTACCTTACCATAGCCGAGCAGATTCTCTGCACATCTGTAGATGACAAGCAAACCGGCTAGGAAGACTATGTTGTGTCCTTAAATCATGACTTTCCAATGAGTAGAATAATGGATCATTATCGCTAAGGGAAGAAATGAAGAAAAATCAAATTAAAGCCCGAATTTACTTAACTTTGATATATTCATTTTAAATGTTTCGCTATACAGCAACATCGTCAGGAGAACTTATGTAATCCTGTTTTCATTCTTTTTTAATCTTTCGTCAATGATATTATGGATTTATATAAAGTCGAAGCCAACTTCATCAAATATGATTCATCATATGCTGGTGAGTTTTCCATAACTTGTTGACATTCAACGATATTTATTTCTGAAATATATCCATATGAGAAACTGCAAACCTCGTTGTAAACTTTATAAACATTAGCATATTTTACTCATCATATGTAAGTTACAATTAGATCATCCCATGCTGTCTGTTTTAAATAATGACGTATCGGTGAGTAACTTGTTTCCATATGAATATAATGTTACAGCATCGCTCACGACAAAAATCTTTGAATTATATGAATTATAAGTACCTATAAGTAAAAAACATGTTACATCAGACAGCTGCATGTAAAATTATTGATCTGCGTCTTCTTTATATATTGATAAAGTTTAATTCAGATAAACCTCTAAATACATTATCAGAAGAACTACAAAATCAGGAAGTTGAGGGCCCAGTCGGTGCGCAATTGGGACTTTTATTTTTTCCACACCTCTATTTTATGATTGATACTTATTTTTTTTGGGGTGCTGATCACGAATATGTTAGTTAAAAATTCTAAAACCTTATGCGTTCCAATATATTGGCCATTTTAAGTAATAAAATGGCAATTATTGGTAATTTTCGCCGTTTTTTGCGATTTAAACGAAAAGAACGCATTTTATCTAATAAACTGCTAGGAGCAAAGTTGTAGAGGAAGTCAAAACGCAATAGCTAATAAGAAGTCATAAGTCAAGAGGGGCCCGATCAAAGGCACATTTTCGGTTTTTTTTTGGTAAGATTAAAATTTAATTTCCTATTACCGATTTTGCTTTAGGAACTTTATTTTCTACTGGAAGGTAGCATTTTATTTTCTTTTTGACCCAAATTTTTTTTTCTATCTCTTTTTTTTGCACCAAATACTGCCATCTTGGAAGAATCGTATTGCGTCTTTTCACCCAAACCAAAATGCAAATTGAAGAGTTTGATGCCCTCTATAACATATCCAAAACCACTTTGCTTGTGAACCAAAGAAACTAGGCCATTTAAAAAAATCTCTGGAATATTATGGATTATCGTTCAGATTTTAATTTATCAGGATTTCCCTGTGATTACTGTTGTTAAATACATGTAGTTTTTATGACTGTTATTAGGAATTATTTTCTAGATAACTGTCAAGTTTTGTTTACATTATCACTTGAATACGACAAATATTGACTAACTATATCGGTTCACGTCATCTTTATGTGAAATCGTAAGTAAATGTTGATTCTGATGAGGGATTGGTTCGAAGAATATCTTACTAATCTAGTCTATAATTACTGTCGTCGAATGTACTTACGATACGAATGCTATATTACTAACTGATAATTACGGTTAGTCACATTCAGTGTGACTGATAGAAATATTCTAGTTTAATCATCATTGGTAGGGTTGCTCTAACAGTTTTAAGTAGCCATGCCGTTGCGTCTCTTAGTCATCCTCCCACGGTTTCTAGAAGTCAGAGGAGTCCTCAGTCTGTAAATAGATTTAAAATGTTCATGCGGAGATGACAGTAATGAAGAAAGTAATCAAGATCGCGAGCTAATCCAATATGTAGAGAGCTCCAAATTTGTGAATGGCCGGCAATATGGGTTTCGTCATGAGAGATCAACTGGAGACCTGCGTGGAAATTAGAAATTATGGAAAATCTCTAGCTGGATATCTTTGGATATCTCCAAAGCATTTGTCTGGCACCAAGGCGTTCTTAGGAAACTTTCGTTCTATGGTTTGCCAGCCCAACTTCGTCGTCGAATGTGATTTATGTGGTGAATGAGGGAGTCTCCTCCGATACAATACATCATATCCTGTACAGATTTGCAAATGATGGTACATTTTATACATCATTCTCAGAGCAGGTTTGTGGCCCGCCAGAAACCCAGAATATTGCCAGTGCTGGCTTCCATAAGTTCCTCCTCTCTGCATTTCCCACATATTGGGTCAGCTGTGATGCCCATAGCGTGGAGATGTTTGTTAAGACGACAGTGACCGCTTAGGATTCCAGTCATCTCTCTGATGTCCCTTCTGTTCAGAGAAAGGAGTGTCTTTGAGAGCCTAGGCACTGGATCTTTGATGAAGAGCTTGGGCTGCCTCATGCGTGGTGATTCTCGCCACAGTTTAGACCACTCTTTATTCAGTTGGCCATTGCCTTTAATAGGAATGAGGTTAGACTAATAGGCGGAATGCCTTAGCTTGGGTATAATCAGTTTTACCCGCCGAATAAACACGACTTTCACTGCCTGCCATAGCTTTGGAATAAAGCCAGTGGCAATGCAAAAATCGGAAGATTTTCACCAATAGCTTGATGATAATTTTCTGACCCACTTGTTGGAGAGCCGGGAAGATTCCATCTTCGTCTGGTGATTTGTACGGTGCGAACCTGTATATGGCCCACTTCACCTTGTCATAATTGACTATGTCGGAGGACAGATGAAAGCCACCGTTATGACGGCGACTCTGTCCATCGTCTTCTTCGGTAGTCAGATCTCTGTCTCCAGAGTCAGGAAAATTAACCGACACTAGGTGTCTCAGTGTCTCCTCCTTATTCGTGGTGTACTCACCACTCGGAAGAATCACTGATTCAATTCTCGCTCTGTTGTCTTTTGAGAGAACTTTGCAGAGTCTTGCTGCAGAGGGTAACTTGTTGATATCCCCGCAGAAAGTCTGCCAAGTATCTCGTTTTGACGTTCTCAAAGCTTTTTTATAGTCTCTTTGGGACGCTTTATAGCTTTCCCAATCCACGACTGCTTGAGATCTCTTAGCTATATTAAAAAGTTTTCTTACCGTTTTCAGGGGTTCCTCCACTTTTGTGGTCCACCATGGCGTTGTTCCTCCAGCGTTCCTCTGCCTAATGTCACAGCTGGCTTCAACAGTACCCTCTCATGGGACGATCATGTGAGGTCCATTGCGAAAACCGCTCAACAAAAACTTGGTTTTCCATTCCGAGCCAGAACTACTTTACACCCCAACAGCTCCTCATAAGTTACAAACCACAGATTTGACCTGTCCTGAAATAATGTTCACATGTTTGGAATTGAGCTCTCAAATAAACGCTGAAGCTCTTAGATTCTATACAGAAGAGAGTTATTGGCTCATTGGTGATGTTATACTCTCACACTTACATATTCATCTCTCTCGCAGAAAGGTGGGTGTTAGATATTTCTATGGTCGGTGCTCATTACAGATATCTTTACTAAAATTGAGCAAATATCTTTGAGTATGATGACAAGTCTGCAAACAAATATAAATATTCCAATTTTACAGTTAAATTTAAAACGACGTAATGAAGAAAGTGACGGTAAAGGATAATTTAACTCATCACGTCAATATAGCTTTTACTATAATATCTAACAGAAAATGCAATAGCCATTTCTTCACTTGTCAATTTCACTTCTGTTTTTTAGTTTATCGCATTATTTGACAATGTTGATATTTTAGAGATTTGTATTGACTAATTTATTTGTTCGAACACTTTTTTTAATCGTAGATTCTGACTCTACATTTTAATCGATTCAATACTTGGAGCAGGATTTATTCCTTGGAATGCGTTTACTGTGTAGTAATACATTACAGTACATTTAGATCGACATTTTGAACATCAGCTATTAACTGTTTTTTTATATGAAATCGATTCAAAGTACGTTTTATCTACTTTTTTATTACGCTACCGAGACGTTGTATATTATGACAGATAACTACTCAACTAAAAAACAATTATAACCACTTCAAACTCAAAGAAATCTATTAACAATCGTGAAATTCTTTTCCACCGATAAACAGCATACTAGTATAATCTGTTACGGTAAATGTAGTGGATCGGAGATAATTCAAAATATCCGGTGATTATGTATAATCCCCATTATGCTTGGTGAATATGTTAAATTTATCAAAATAAGAGGTTATTATGAATAATCTCCAGTACTTACCAGTGAATTTGATTAATTGACAATGTATTATCCAGTAGTTTGTTCAATTTTAGTGAGGTTAATTTCAAAAAAGTTTATAGGTATGTTTGGGAATACTATCTTAGTAGGTCATTTGAAAGTGTGTTTTATTATTGATTGTTTTTCCTTGCTCTTCTACACATGTATTATTAGAGTGTACATTCAAATATCAATAGTGCATGTGGCGGCTCAACCCAAGGTGGAATGGTACTTACAGACGATAGTCTGGACAACAGACATTTATCAAATATACTAGCAAGCATTGGAGATTATTCATAATGGCCGGTAGATTTGCTAAATTGCTGCTATTTTATCAATTTCTTCAATATTATAGGCGATTATGCATATCTCCGGCCATTATGCATAAAAACCGGATTAATCGAATTTACCGTAATATATTTCATATCTTTGGTTTACGCGTGAAGTCTGCTTCCGTTATTTACATTGGGCATAATCTATCCTTTACTATAAAATCCTTGAGCAGGATCCACATTAATTAGATTGACGGTGATAAAATACAGAATGATAGGCAGCACATAGAAGGACAATTGGTCATTATTTCATTTTAGAAATGTGTTGGCTTTTTACTAGAAGGTCTATGGTTTCACCACTATAAATTTCTAAGCCCCAGCTTCCTTATTGGTATACAATATTTTCGTTTGAACGACCAGAACAAGGTCTTTCAATATGCTTCACATCACTTACTGTGCCATTCTGTAAAAATGCGTTTGCTAAACGACGAAATGTTATTCTCTATGTGGAGCTCGTCGACCTCGGTATGCTTTCCTAAAAGCGCGTTGAGTTCAAATTATCGAAGAAAAGTTTTGGGAAATACAATTTAACAATTTCTCTCTGTTCTTGAGGCGAATAACGTTCCATATCAAAATTCTGTATCTTTTTACTTCGATATAAAACTTTACTTTTGACAGTCAAAGAAATTAAAATTAATTAAAACAATATTTCATTTCTGGGTATATTTTGCCGCACTTCATACTACAAATTATTTTGATAATACATATTACGTGCTTCCAAAAATAGTAAAATGTTCTGAAATTATTAGTGGAGAGACATTGAGAAGTGCGGTTTTGTCGTACTTGTTCACTGTAATGCCAATAATCCGTTAATTTCGTTATTACGTAAATTCGATTTATGATAGTAAACATTAATAATTTACTACTTATTTAAAGATGCTACAGAAATTCTTCATCCTAAAACTAGTAAGGTGTAGTCTTTGTGCTGCTCCTTTTCCATTAGTGAAATATTGTAAAGTATGTTATTGTCATTTTAATTATTCACTGTAATGTCAATATTGAATGTAATACCAGTTAATACCGTTACTAAAAAAAACCATTTAAGAACATTAATCTTAGCTCTTGTGTTCATTCCATACTTATTTAATCAAAAGCTACTGTTCTAAAGTTAGTTAGTTGGGTATATGCTTTCTCGCTACTGACTTATATAGATTTTTATTTTATTTTCCTTCATATAAACGAACCTCGATAACTAGAAGGCGCCGTTCCAGACTGTCGCTAATATAGTGCAACGACAATTCGTTCAACTCTGCCTGATGGATGTTAAATGGGAGTTCTTAAAATAAGCATAGGGGTTTTCCGGAAGCTTATAAGGATAGTACAATTTTCGTAGTCTATTTGCGGAACGGTATTCCACTGTCACTAATAATAGTTTAGACTTAATTAAACAGAAGTACAATCTAAAGACTGTAAAAGTATTGCAGTTTATTGTATAATATATAGGCTCGAAAAAACGTTTCATTATTGTTATATATTTCGCAGAACTTATTATTAAAGGGGAAAGTGTATAAATACGTTCATTACTACCAGGAGTAGAGTTTATTCACGGTTGAACGAATAAGTTACTAGACATTTATTTTCTTGAAGCGAATTCACAAGCGGCATGTCATTCATTTGAATATTATCTAGTCTTGTATAGATAATGAAAACCAAAGAGTATCTTATACAATGTGAAACAATTATATAAAATCAGTAATCGAATCAAATGATTTGCGAAGAGTAACTTTGCCATGCACACTATTTATCTATTCTCCAAGTGGCAACACATTTCTAGTTTCTTTTTTTAGTCTAGGAGCTAGAGTGATTTGGTGGGCCTGAATGGATACACCTTGGTACTACTGTATGTTGGTGGAGAAAGGTTCAATGTACAATAGCTCTCACAGGCCGAATCGTGTATTGTCAGGCGTTTCCAAGCTAAAGCCACCTCAATTTTGGACTTTTCTATTGCACGAGCCCTTTTTCAGAGTTGTTGTATATTGAAAAGCATGTAATTCTTATACATTTACACCTAGTGCCAATGTTTTTTATGGAGGCAATTTATTGGAGCTGGCCAGTTAATTTAGTGGGCTAAATGGAATGCACGAACAAGGAATGTTTGTTATTGTTGAAAAAGTACATGCATTTCCGAGTAATTGGCCATTATTTGGACCAAAAATTAACTTTTTGACCATCTTACGGCTAAAACGGATGCATTGCGACAAAATACTTTGGCAAATATCTTGATTTGTTGTCAAAGAAAACCAATATGAATGCCAATGTTTTTTCCCAATACAACTCCTCCCTCAACCCCGAAAACCCCCATTAACATTATTGTGAACTATTTTAACTAAGGAAACCAATTATTATAAAAGATCTATTCTGGAGATGATTCACATAAAACGTGACTCCAAATCTGTAAATCATAGGACAGATATTCAGACACTAAGTCAGATTTATACTAACTTAATTAACTAAAACTCTTGCAAATACCTACATGCGTCTTCATAATGTTAAAAGTATATTTTAGGTAGAATGTCTAAGTATATTTCCAATAACTGCAAACCTTTTTCTATTAGCTCGTTTCTAGTCGTTCACAGACTTTGTTGACATGAACGTGCATTTATTAAGTGTACTGCTTAATAGTGGATTCTTGATATATTATACTTATAACATTGATGTGTTACAATTTCGATTATTCGTGTTTCTGTTCGTTTCGGCGACGCTGGCATTTTAATTGAGATTGGTGCGATAAAGACGCTTTGTGTAATACAACCAGTTTCAAGTAATTCAGTTTTAGACATAATAAGTCTTCTGATGATGGTCGTGAGACCGAAACGTACTTAAAGACGAGAAAATATAAAGCATAAGTGTTAATGTGACCTATTTCCCGAGAATTTATATATAATTCATACCTGGGCCAAGAATCTTTATTATATGTTGTCTTTTTCTGAACACGGGCAAATCGACTATAAAAGTGACCGCGGGACGCAACTCGGCAACTGACGATAATATCGTGGTTACATCAGGTGTAAGCTTTGTCATAATAATTCGATGTGTAATTTCATTCGCAAAAACTTTATCAATAGTTGTCAGTTACGTTTCAATTTATCTAATAAACGAAATTACAATTTTAAATTTCATTGCGTTCATTAAACTCTTGATTACAATTGAACTTCACCGTTTGCAGTTTAAATGAAGTGGAATGTTTTTTATATCTAATTATAAGTGATCTCCCTGTTTGACAGTCGTTAGGTACATTCTTTAAACCTTAACCTTTTCTAAGATTGCTTGTTTCTGTTTTCGCGTCGAGTTTATTAGAAAGTTTGTTTAAAAGCTATGTTTACATTGTATTTAGTAATAATGTACCTCATAGTTCCATTGTATTATCAGTTATTTCATTGTATGGTCGAGTTATTTATCCTGAATTAATTTATCAATTATTTATATAAATTAATCCTGTCTTCAGCAATGTTTCTTGAAGTATCTACTTCCTATTGGAAGGCAGGCTCACAAGTCGGATGGGAAAGCTTATTATGTTTCATGGAATGAAATGTTGATATATTGTGGCCTAAAGGAATCGTTACATACATATATATATATATATATGTGGGTTTCTATAGATCAAAAGAGATTGTTGATGTTAAGTCTATAAAATTTAGAATTGAATATTATAATTGATTTTAATTTCTGAATTATAAACCATGCTATCAATATTTTCATGAATAGTTGAGTTCATTTTGATTTCCTGATTGCCGTCTTCGAATATACGGGTGTTCCTTAATGATATATGCAAATATTTTGAGGGGTGATTCCTGGGTTAATATTAAGTAAAAAAATTCCACAAACTTGTCCCAAAACGCTCTGTTTTATATATACAGGTTGGTTGAGATATTGAGTTGAGTTTAAAATTTAATTAGTGTCGTAAACAACGGTTTTTAATTTTTTACTTCTCAAGAGAGCTTTTTCATACAGAATTGACCAGGCTATCCAAAAAAATCTAGATCGAAAAAGCTTGGTGGTGTACCACATTTTTTGTTAAATTGCTGTAATGCTAACCCATAACTACCACACTGATGAAATTTTAAAACAACTTATTAAATGAAAAAGCGTCTTCCCAAGTCAGATTAATCTGTCCCAAAACTCAGTTCAATAACTTAAAACTTCTACATTTTTGGAAAAAACCTAAAAATTAAATTTTGCCACCCTATATATCGAAAACAGAGCGTTCGTTTTATGACAGGTTTATAGGAACTTGTTTTACTTAAAATTGACCCAGAAATCACCCCTTAAAATATTCGCCTATGATTAAGGAAGACCCTGTATATCAGAAAATGAAATTCCTCGTTGATTATTGAAGAAATACTATTACAAAATAAGCATGAAAATTTCGGCCGATAAGGAACTCAATGTATATTGTGTAGTTTATTTTCGATTTAATAACTTTCTAGAAGTGCGTACCACTTTTAAAACCTCAGCACATTTAGTTGAAGAAGGAGGAAAACTAGATTTAATTGTTGGATAGTAGACTTCCGCGGACAGCTAATCTTGAAAAATCTTGTCTTCCGGATGGATTCTGCGTCACAACAATTTACTGTTGAATGAACACCTAGAATATTTGTACCTCCCTTAATTCCAAATCACATTTCTCATAATTAGTATTTTCCGAATTATCTTCACTATGAATAAGGACAAAGCCTCAATTCTTTTTATTTTGTGGCCTAAACATGCATTTATAAAGTTCAAAATTGAATTATATTTGCTGTAAAGAATTACCGTAAAATAGAGGCATGGTAGATCATTGAAAAAAAAGTTCACTACTTTATTAATTGTTCAAAATAACGTTCTTCAGCTTCAATAAATTTTTACGTTTATCATCCCTCTAAATTACAGAACTTGTTTGCAGGACATGTATATTTTAGTTATGGAACATATTGTATCGTTCATCGATTAGCAGCTTAGATCTACCTTAGATCTACCTTAATTTAGTGACAAATTTAGCTTTCTTACATAATTTTTATTATATAATCTCATGCATCTATCTAAGATAATTTATAATGATATTTAAATGAAAATTACATGTAAACTTCCGGGCCGTACTAGGAAGAATTTAATAAATTATAATGTTATGTTAATGTTCTCTACAGTATTATATTGTAAATTCTTATTGGGTAACTCTTATTATTTAATCCTGGAGATTTATATTCTATATTAATATTATTTTCAATAGTTGAAACATAATCAATTCAAACAATAAACGAACTAACAAACAAGTTACCTCATATAAAGGTTGTTTTTGTGGCGTGATAGAATTTCTGATCGAGAAAGCTCTAACACTGATTATCATAAACTTGTGAGGTTATTTTTAAATGTTCGCCATTTTGCCATGTAAAGATTAACGTCGCAGCAACGATTGCAAATAGTTCAAATTTGTTTCGAATATCATGGTTTTATTCGCGAAACTTAAGATCGCTGCGACCGTTTTAGGATCGACATAGTCGTCCATCCGAATAAATAATTAGAAGAACCATGGATCGATTTCGCACCTCGTTTACACTACTTGATGTAATTCACCCTATGAAGAACATATCGCCGAAACACCGAAGTAGATCCTAACACATCTATTCGACACCGTTAGAAAATCTACTTTAGGGAAAATGTTACCTAAAGATCTTGGTTAATACTTCACTAGTTCATAACTTTGTTTCTGCACCATATCAACAATCTCTTGAATTCGCTGGCTGATACGACGTTTTACTAACATTATAGGTTTTTCTGTCGTGTAGTCAATTTATAAAAAATAAAGAAATCACCCCGAAAAATACTTGAAAAATCGAAAATTGGACATCCAGATTTCGCTTAATTAGATCTAGTAGTCACTGGGGTAATATGTTTTAATGGAGTCGAAATGAACATATTTTTGCTTTAATTAATATTATTATCTTTATACTCATTGCCGCCGAGTTAGAGGAATTAGCATACCAGTTCAAATACAATGAGAAATTGTTCCAAACGTACGTTTAAATTAACTAGAACTATTACAGTCTCAATTGCGGTATGTTTTGCATGTCTTCACTTCTCAATTAATATGAACGTTATAAATTTCATTGAACCAATAAGCACGCAATGTAACATTGAATTCTTTCATTTCCTAGTGTACTAATAAACGTAACTAATAATTACATATTATTCTAATTATTCTAACCTATTTTCTAATAAGAGTTTAATGAACAAATGAAACTTAAGATAAAAACAAGAAATTTTACTTTGTTAAATATCACTTTATTTAAAGGAAAGTTGAATACAATTTCGAACTTACAGTTCATGAACTGTAAAGTTCGGAATTGCATTCAACTTTCCTTTAAATACAGTGCTATTTAACAAAGTAAAACATCTTGCTTTTATCTGTAAAAATGGAATATCACAAAGTAACGGACGCAGCTCTTCCCAAGTAAAATTTCTTAATATTTATCTTAACTTGAACTTCTGATTTCTTACAGTGGTTGTATAATGAAAATTCTATTGGAAATGTATAAAAATATACATTATATAAAAACTCTCGAGAAATAGGTCACACTAATACATATGGTTATTATTTTCGTCCTTACGTACGTTTCGGTCTCACGACCATCGTCAGAAGACGTATTATGTCTGAAACGGGATTTTTTAAAACTAATTGTATTCGCAAAAAGCGTCCTTATCGCACCAATTTCAATTAAAAATGCCCACGTCGCCGCAACGAACATAAACACGAATAATCGAAATTGTAACACATCAATGTTATAAGTATAATATATCAAGAATCCACTGTTTAGTAGTATTCTCATAAAACATAAACATTGATGTGTTACAATTTCGATTATTCGTGTTTCTGTTCGTTTCGGTGACGAGGGTATTTTTAATTGAAATTGGTGCGATAAGGACGCTTTGTGTTAATACGATTAGTTTTAAGTAATCCCTTTTAGATATAATAAGTCTTCTGATGATTGTCGTGAGACCAAAACGTACGTAAAGACGAAAATAATAAACATATGTGTTAGTGTGACCTATATCCCAAGAATGTATATATAATTCATACCTGAGCCAAGAATCTTTATTATAAAAATATACAGAAATCAATTAATCATTTAAAAAAAATTGAATATAATCAGCCATTACGTGATGAAAATCCGTTTTAAACTGAAATAAAATACTATTAAAAGATTTTCACTAGCTTAATAAATATTACTATAGTTCCGCTAACACAATAGCTTCTTCAAACAAATATTACAAAGTACTAACTTAGTGCAAAAGAACTACTTAAAATATATCTTTAATGATAATCCTCGGATAGATGGTTATTGGAATTTTACCTAATTAAGGAATCAAACGATAAACAGGTAGCATACGGAAAATCAAATTATACAACTTTAACAAGGAAGAATTAGTTGTTGATCGTTCAATAGGAAATGGAACTACTTATATATTTACTCTGAATGTGTAAAATCTTTAAATTATCATTAAAGTTATGGATTTTTATATGTAAATGTTCCGCAAAGGTTGAATCCGATTAATTATTAATGAAACTACGTTTATGTTCTTTGATCCGTTTTTGAAGGTCCTCCCTGTCCGATAATAGGACCGACATGTCAGTTTCTAAATCCCACACTTGTGTTCATCCGATAATGTATCTTTATTATTTTTCATAAATTGACTAAATTATTTATCAAAAAGAATAAAGATAAATTATTATCCGATGAAGACAAATGTGAGGCTTACAAGCTGATATGTGAGCTTTGTCCTATGATATACATTGGTCATACAAGAAGGACCTTCAAATTGAAACCATTTTCACCACTATATTTACTCCGAAATATAGTATATAACAGAAAGTTTAATTGATGAAATCCAAAATATTGTAATCCAAGGTACTGCTAAATTAGTGTTAAAACCTATTCCCTATGATACCCCTTGGATATTTTTAATTTAAATGTTAATCTCTTAGATAAAATACATACTAACTGCGATTTGTACAAAGAATTAATTTCAAATTGATAATAATATATACCTATTTGGCTAAAAATGGATCTAAACATCAAGAAAATCAATAACAAATTTGATTTTTCAATATTTCGTAAACCCATCACATATTATACTGATGTGACAATGCCAACTTTCTACTTCAAACCATAATTTTCGACATAAAATAGTTAAAATAGAAGCCTACAATAGTTTCGTACATTACTCGACGTACCGATGTCAAGCGATAATTTAAAAAAAGAAAAACATCATTAAACAAATCGGTAAAAGCGGTAAATAATGGTTATTCCTTCGGACTAATAGATAATACAAGTTAGCTATCAACTCTGTGTTTCCTACAATGAAACAAAACTATTCTTCTGTAAGTATCACCTATATGTGGCCACCCTCCACTAATATTTTCTTGGTCTTACTAACATAGCTATTTAGGTAGCATATAAAACGCATAATAATTTATCTAAGATTATCAAAAATAATAATAATTTGATGAACATTTTTAAATTTTACACATTAATAAGTTAAGAATTCCGATACCCTGCTGAATGATTAATAAGTGCTTGATATTTCTCCCCTGTTAAATTTGTATAATTTGATTTTCCGTTTCCTACCAGTTTATCGTAAAATATTTTGATGGGTTTGTGTTAAACCACAATAAAATAAGATTCTACTAACCATCTATCCTAAGATTATCATTGTTATATACTAGATTAACTCTTTTATGGCAAGTTGGTATTTTGTAATATGTGTTTGAAGAAGCTACGGTGTCTACTCAGATTTAACAGTAATTTTGTATCCATTTGATAATGACGGTGTTGAAACTATAGTAACATTTTCATGTTATTAGTAAAAGTGATATGAAAACAAAGTAATTCTTCCTTCATTTAATCACAATAGAACGAATCTTTTTAAAATAATCTGGTGGCTTCCAGAAGACTGTCATTCGTTTTGCTGAGTCTATACTAGCTGTTTCCACTATTCAAGAAGACGATGTTATTCTCTGGTTAAAAATAGACTTCTGATTTACATTCCAAAACAATTCATATGACAACATGCGTAACGTGAGTCTTCCCTAGGAATCTCCGAAGGTACGATTGTCATTGACTTTGAGTACTAATATTTTAGCAAATACCGCCGGCCTGGAGATGTCATTGATAAAATCAGAATAAGTGGCAATCGCAAAAATAAAGCTCTTAAGAAAATGTTTGATAAACTTTGGTGAACAGCATTCAAGGAAAACATAAATAATCCGTTTTGTAGCAACTTAAAATAACATGGACTTTCAGGAAGTGTTATTCAATAACGATTTAGCTAATTACTATTTTTTTCCTTCCATTCGAAATCTGGTGAAGGTCGTAAGAAGGAAACATACGTGATAACTGTGTTTTAATTGATCTATTTGTCAAGAATTTATTATAATGATTAATAATCAATTTTCGTATTTGATTTCTAAACATAATAGCTCAACATTCTATTATGACAATTGCTTACCAGCATTTTTGGATTATTTTTCCTATATCAATTTCTATTCTATTTCGGGAGGCCTACAAATTTAGAGTCAAGTTTACTGTGATGGTACTTTTTAGAAATATAGTTTCAACATCATATTCTGTGTGGATATACTTATCGATTATCTTACTGCCATTGAATGATATACAACGTCAAAGTTGATGCCACCAGTTGTACCGAAAGTAACTATGGAAGAATGTGATTATTTGATGTGCTTACATTTTTGTCATCGCATTTTAAATCTTCAAAATTTCACTTTGTCACGCTTTTATTCAATGTGAGTAAAGTTTTTCAAAATGCTGACAATGTAGTATTGTAAAACGAATTTCACTGATATTATTCGCGTTTCGAGAACCAAAAAAACACGAGTAACTGAGAATGTAGGTGTTCTTGCAAAGTTTTGATTAGAGTCAGCGTTTACAAGATATTTGACTATTAATGTAAAGTCGACTATCCAATTTTCGGGTCGGGAATATCCTGGCAGGGGCAGGGAGTTTCTTCTTTCAAATGTGAAAAGTAAACATGATACACACAATAAACGTTATCTTTCAATAACAACTTTCTAATCAACATACAACCAAATATAAAATTCACAAATTGTGACAAATGTTCAAAATAATAGCCATTTTTCTTTTATGGGTGGTTATTTTAGATTTTATCTAAACTTCGAATTCCATTATTTAAAAATCCCAATCAAAACTTTGCAGGAATAACTTTTTTCCAAATTGAACGAGGAATGAACAATTTTGATAAATATCTAGTGGCATAGAAAATAAGTTGAGAAAAGGAGAGCATCCATCCTTAGGCCACCCCTTTTCATAATATACACCAACGATTTGCCTGTATGTGTAAAATAAAAAATATTCCATTTTGCGGATGACACATCAGCAACTCTATTTAGTAAAGAAGGCCCTGAACACCTGAAACAAAAAATAAATAACACAATAGAAAATTTAGATAGACATTAAAAACAATAATCTATCTATAACATGAATTTCATATAGATCTGCGATTAGACTGGAAGCACAATATAGATTGCCTTGCAAAAAAAGTGACATAATGCGTATGTTCTTAAAACGTTAGTACATATAGTGAATACCTCGTATCATGCTTACATTAAATCTAGACTGAGTATGGAATAATGGAATTAAAATGCAGAACACATTTTATCAAATTGTAACTATATATTCCCTTTATATCTATGAATGTGTAGTATTTGTAAAGACAAATATAGGCTTATTCTAATCAGAAAATCATACATATATTACAAGGAATAAAAATAATTTAATATGTCTGAAATATCAGTATTCAGATCTCCAAAAAAATGTACAGAATATGATTATAAACTACCTTCCACTTTAAGACATAATACAATAAAAAATCTTAAAGCTTTAGTTAAGATGTTAGTAGGGAAAGCTTATTATTCCCTGCATGAATTCTTTAACTATTACTTTCCAAATATATAGATACACATTTACAAAAGTTTTTCTTCATTATAGAACACTATTTGTATTATATATAAAAATTCTCGGGAAATAGGTCAAATTAACACTTTGTTTTAAATTTTCGTCTTTACGTACGTTTCACTCTCACTACCATCATCAGAAGACTTATTATGTCAAAAAGGGTTTATTAAAACTAATTATAGCACAAGCGTCCATATCGCACAAATTTCAATCAAAAAAGCCCACGTCGTCGAAACGAACAGAACCACGAATAATCGAAATTGTATCGTCAATATTAAAGTATAAAAATTTTTGTAGCAAGAATCCACTTTTCAGTAATATTCTTATAATATACAAGGGCATGTTGGTATAGTCTCATAACAACTGAGAACGAAGTTATTTGTTGAGTATCACTTTCGAACCAGATGTAAGATTTATGAGGTACTTGAAAAAGGTTTCAGACCTGTACTGGAATATTACTATTAAGCATTCTTCCTAGAATATATTTTTAACATTTAAAAGACGCATGTAGGAATTTGCAAGCGATTTTATTTAATCAAATTAGTATAAATATGACTTAGATTTTATTATTATTTGTTACGTATCTGTAATTATACTGTTTTACGCCTTTAGATTTCTTGTGAACAAATAATAGGTATCTTTTTGACGAGTACCTACTTGAACCAAATTTGTTTATTTTGATCCCAAAAATCCAAAATAATGCTGTTTTAAATTTTGAAACGTTTTTTACCAGTTTTTGGCCAATACAAAGTGTCAAACAAAGAGCGCGGTTTCGTACTTCCCACATCCCACATATTATCCAGGACACAATATAAACTTACTCACCAAGTTTCATCTTATTCCTTATCCATCTCTACGATTGATAGTGAAAATGCTTCATTTACTGGACTATTATTAAAGTCATAAATCAAGTATTCATAATTTAATGAATTGAAATTAAAATTTGTTAATTTTATTCCCATAGTACATACAATTGCAGGATGCGGTAAGTCCAATGGCAATGACTATATGTTAAGGCATCAATCAAAGGTTGAATGAATTGGTCTATATATGTACAAATTAATTAAAAGAACAGTAGAAAAAGTTTCAATATATAGGGTGTTTATTAAGTACTTGCACAAACTTTATAGGGGAATCTTTGACTAATTTCAAGATAAAAAGTTCATAAAACATGGGTCAGTAACAGCTTGGTTCTTGAGATATAGGGCGTTAAAAAAATTTTTTATCTCATTGTTCAATAACATGGCAATTTGACGAAATTCGGGATACTGGGAGTGTTAATGATGAGAAACTGAAATATTTACTTGTTTTTTTTTAATGTCAGAGGGCGCCACATACAGTATTGTACCTGGATTGGAGATAACCATAACTTTTTTGTGTCATACCGTATGTAATTTTTCACTTAACAGACTTATTCTACAATCAATTTTACATTCAAGAGGTACTCTTAGTATTTGTCGCTGAAAGCAGCCGTTTTGGTAAAAAACGGGGTTAAAGTTAAACCTGCTTTGAATTTTGAAAAATAAGTGATAAAATGTGTCTTTTATTGATTTTGTATTGTGATGTGACTAACTCAGATCATTTACAAGATTAAGACTAAACTACTTCTACAAATAAGTTGATAATATTTACAATAATATAACTGAAGAAGACCACCGCCTACTGCAACGCATGCATCAATTCGCCTTAACATCGATTGACGAACTCCTTCGAATATACCTTATGTCTAATTAATGATTGCACAAGATTCAAATATCCTGTTTCTTAGATCTTGTTCATTTTGGACTGGAATTAAACTAGTGACATCAAGTAATCCAAAGGATTCAAATCAGGTGATCTGGGAGGCCGGGCTTGCGGTCCCGCTCTTCCTATCCAATTTTTAGGGTAATTCTCATCCAGAAATCGGCACGCAACTAAACTAAAGTGCAGTCCAAAATGAACAAGATCTAAGAAACAGGATATTTGAATGGTATGCCATCATTAATTATACACAAGGTATATTCGAAAGAGTTCGTCAAGCGAATTGATGCATGCGTTGCAGTAGGCGGTGGTCATTTTCAGCAATTATTGTAAATATTACTAACTTATTTGTAGAAGTAGCTTAGTCTTACTCTTGTAAATGATCTAAGCTAGTCACATCACAATACAATCAATAACAGACTCGTTTTATCACTTATTTTTCAAAATTCAAATTCCAACGCAGGTTTAACTTTAAACCCGTTTTTTTTTCAAAACGGCTGCTTTCAGCGACAAATACTAAGAGTACCTTTTATATGTAAAATTAAATGTAGAACAAGTCTGTGTGACACAAAAAAGCTATGGTTATTTCCAATCCTGGTACAACACTGTTCTAAGATTAAACAAAAAACCAAGTAAACATTTGAATTTCTCATCATTGATACTCCCAGTATCCCGAATTTCGTCAAATTGCTATGTTATGGAAAAAAATATAATTAAAAAAGTTAAACATTTTTTTTGGACGCCCTGTATCTCACGAACCAAGCCGTTACGGACCCATGTTTATATGAACTTTTTATCTTGAAATTAGTCAAAAGTTCTTTAAAGTTTGTACAAGTATACATCCTGTATATAGTGGTCCTGATTTTCATTGCGAGTCATCGAATGAAAATACCTATTTTTCATATTAATTTTATAACAAATTTAATTGTACACAACTTCATTATGAATCTTTCTTGAAACAACGTGCTCTAGGAATTGTTCTATTAAGAAAGCGAAAAACTATTGAATTTTGGTTCCATCATTGTTCAAGTGAGGACCAAACATACAGATTATCTGTCTACCCTCTGAAACTAACAATTAACAATACCTGAGCACAGAGTAGAGGACTAAGTACTCTTACCAGTAGGCCATGTTCCAAATTTGCAGAATCTACTCTGTGACTTATAGTATGGCAATTCGCATATACGCCTAATTTGACTGAACTGTGATGTAAATAGTAGGTAAAGAGTTGATGACTTGAAAAATCTAATTCATTAGCTTAAATGTCAGTTCAAAACTTAGCTTAAATGTCAGTTCAAAACAAGTCAATTATCTATTACTTTGAACTGCCTCATTGCTTGAAGCATTCAATCAATGAATGTATACTGCATTCTAAGTCTTATTCTTGATAAACTCAAAGAAGGGAGCTTGCGTTCATTATTGAATGGTGTTCTATTTTTAGCTCACAGACATTCAAGTTACTTATTATTTGAACAACACCATAAATCCCGCAAGTTAATGTAACAAACATGATGAATGGGTTCGTAATATTTCTATTTTGGGAAGTAAATGCGCTGTTTGTAGCTTTGTACTTTACAGTGTTGGATTGGGTAGCAGATAATTTTCCAACCAATTACTAAACAATGTCTCGTTGCCTTGCATTAAGTATTACAACCAGATCTTCAGAATACATCTGAGGAATGTTTCCATTATTTCTTTAGGGAAGACTTTTACCCTTACAGAATCTTGCATCTTTGAGCTTCAAAATAATAACTTATTTTTCACTGTTCATTGTTTTGTCATACAGAAGCGACATTTATCTTCTTCAACAATGTCAATTTTCTTGAGATGATATCTCAGAAGGCAGTGACCACCTATCACATTTACAGAACACAACTATCTGTTGCGAAAAGGTGATACATTTTTCTTTTGTATTCGATTTGGGATATTATTGTTCTAATATGTTGATTTTGTTTTATTCTTGATTTGCTGATTTTTAATCTCTGATCAATTTTCACTTCTTACAGAATGGTTCAGTTGAAGGAAAACTTCGCATCTTCTTTAGCAATGCGATCATCCATTTTATTTCCTTTCTAGATCCAGTCCTTGTTGCTATTTGACAGTATTTCCACATCTTAGCATTTTCATGGTTTTTTTGACTCTGGAACTGTTGCGAAAAAAAGTTGTCTTTTAGAACCAGAAACTCTGTTGAGAATCTTCGTAACTTTTGCATTCGTTCAACTCAATCAGAATATTAAGTTACAATATTTAATATTTGTTTTTTTCTTGTTGAAGATGTTGAAGTAAGAATCAGAATGTTTTCCATCTTATCGATATATTGATCAAACTCTCGTTTCAAGTTACGATTTTATTTGCAGAAAAATGTTGTTGCCCTCGTGCAGTAGTACTTTCTCTTGGCATAAACTTATATATGGCTCGACGTCTCAAGTAGCTATTTTTTTTTTCTAAAATAGTCCTAAATAATAGAGCTTCTTTCTTCTCCGCTGAGTATTATTTTATGACAGAAAATCAAAACCGACGATAGTTTTCCGGACAACTCGACAACTCCGGAAAAAGAAAATTTACTATTTCTACACGACAAACTTATTATTATTATTTTGTTTTCCGAAAAATTCTAGTCAGTGTTATTGAAATAATAACGTACCATGATGGTTCTCGGTACAAATTTCACTAAAAGAAGGAAAATTCTGGATAATTGGTTGAAAATTGATTTTTGTCGTCTTAATAAATACTTACACATTATATATCGTATGTAGGAAATGTCGAGAGGTGGAGAAGAAACTGCTTCTCACATCCTAATGGAAACCCCAGATAGCTTTTGCACCCTTCCGTTTTCGTTACTCTAGTGAAGCAGAACTGCGTCTGCAAGATTTTGGGTCTGTATAGACCATAATCCTAAATAAAATAGTATCACTGATCATGCGGCGCACAATGGACAGAATCGGCCTACCTATGTGCTACAAGGGTTCACTCCCCTGCACTGTTTTGATGATGCTGATTATGATGAGGGTGTGGCTAGAGATGCCAGATCTTTAGCATTTAAAAATCATAGCTGCCTCTGATTATTAGGTTAACTAAAACAAACATCTGTCTTTTCTCCTGCCTCCTCCCTAAGACCTAGCATAAGCTTATTTCTCCATGTGCCTCAAATTAAGTTCAGTACGAAAAAGAAGTTTTGACGACGCAATTTTCCCGAATTTTCATTTTTTAATGGTGAACTTTGTACCTACAACCATCACGATACCTTATCATTTCAATATGATTCGAGTCCCATAAAAATATCCTTTGTTGCTAAGATTTGGCCAAATTTACCGGGTTTTCCGGAAAAGAGAGTAGATTTTCCATTTTCCTACTTCAGATTTCAGTAACATTGGGTTAAAAGATCCTAAGATATTCCATTTGTTATATACATTGTCAAATGAAAATGGTTTTTCCTTGTTTATTAATAGGAAAAGTCATGAGCGTGCTTATTCACCAGTCCACAAATGATCTAGAAGCCAAACCCAACACAATGCAAAAAGAATTTTTCAATTCGGTTTTGTATCTCAAATTTTAGAAGTGACCACGTTTTTCTTACATTTTTGACCGGATTGCCTGCCACTTTGGGAGTATTTGTTAAAAAACTTGAAAGCCTGATAAACTGGCTGGATTTGAGCTTTCTTTAATAACTTTGCATATTTTCTCGTTCTATTGATGAGCTATTTAAGAACAGCGAAACAGCACTTTAGAACTATTGGTTTGTAGCGTTACTGTCCAACTAGAATAGAGAGACATTATCATTGTTATCTGGTAAAAGATATATTCATTTATATTATCTCAATTCTTACATTGAACAGATTTTATTAATTGAGGAATTATTTATTCAACTTATTTTTTCTTTACCTCACACCAATTTTTTGAAAGCCTTTCCAAAGAATAATAAACGTTCAGAAAACCAAATTGATCAACAGGCTTATTAGCCCAAATATAATAAGAACCCTCACCTACGTCATGGGAAAATTTATGCGTATCTCAACTTGCTAGTTAAGGTTTCATTAGGTCTTTAGGTGACAGCGGAATAAGCAAGCTTAAACAACCCATTTGCATTGAATCAAACAACGTAGTATTAATTTGAAGAAGCTACGGTGTTGGCCAAACTATATAATGTATTAAATTAGTATGAAAATCAAACTAATAGTAGTTATTTTATTTAAGTTGAAAATTATAATAATACTACGAGAAATATTTTAAAATTATGATCAAAGGTAATTAGGTTACGCTAAAACAGCAGATTGAACATTGACGATGAATCTGTAGAATAATCTGTGAAAAGCTGTGATAGATTTATAGACAGGTTATAGAAAGTTCTTTTATTTTCAACATTCATGAAGACATATGCAGTGGTCCGTAGGCTATACGTCTGAACTTTGCATTTCCGGATTAGAACATTCCACACTAAGGTCAACTATATATACAACACCATACTGAACCACTCTTAATACTACTACCATCAACGCAATACTATTTTGCAACTATTTGAAAAGCATGAATTGTTAATTGACGACCCATTAGAGTGGTTGCTCAAGTATGTTTTGTGATTATAGTGACACGATTTTGAAACAAAAATTCTTTTGATATATGATTCCATTGACAGATGTTTCGACAGGTCTTATTCAAATTAGAATGTAAGTTGATGAATAATCGTAAATATATTCTCCTAAACTAAAAATCTACAGAATCTTTGATTATAACTACAACAACGTTAGTCAATGTACACTTTATTAAAGATACACCGTACTGCCTACATATGAAAATTATTGTGATAGAAGGGAAAGTTGTTGAAACACGATTCTGATCCACGTCTGCGTCTGGAGAACCAATTCAAAATTATGGAGACTGTAGACTAATACAATACAGTTCCATTTGCTTTTTGGTATGCTACCATGAACCATCTTGTATAAAAAAATTCTTGGCTTCCGGATGGATATACAATAGCACGACTTCATGCCGACGTTTCGCCAACGATTACAGGTGACATCTTCAGGGCAGACTTGAGGTTTCTGTAGCGGTTTTTATTGTGGGAAAAAACCTTCACGCTACACAGTTCACTGCCTTCATTTCGGTGGTTAACTCCGTTCTGAGACCCGACCCTGGCGTTGTGTGATCATGTGCTAAGTGGAATTTTCAAGGGTGGGTTCCCAAATGTTGGAAAGGTAATATCCGGAGTCACGGTGTAAATTATTTGAATGTTTTAAGATTTATATCGCTTAAAAAATTTTTCGTTGATTTTAGTATTTTCGAAAAGGATTCGATGATTAGTGTCAAAGTTGTGTTCCGCAAGTGCAGATCTACTGTTGTCACGAAGTCTTGTACAGCGTTCATGTTCTTCCACACGAGTAGCTACTGTACGACCTGTTTCACTAATTTAACAGGGAATGCTGTAAACACCTTCACATGAAGACGAGGAAGGGGATCTTTGATAGTTTTGTGAAACTGAGATAGTTTTGGAAGTGTGGAAAAACAAGTAGAAATATTATGCTTCTTAAGGATTTTGGAAATTCGATCTGTTATATTTCCAATTTATGGAAGATAGGCAGTGGATACAGGAGTTGGGGGTATGTGGCTCAGGTTGATTTGAAATTATGAGAAATTATTTGATATAAAGACAGATGAAAGGTGTTTTAATTTTGATTTTAAAGATTGGGGTTGGGATAAGTTGACAGCTTTGTGGACCAAGGAGTTTATGACATATTGCTTTTGGGCAAGGTGGTGGTGGGTAAAGCCATTGAGGTATCTATCGGTGTGAGTGGGTTTTCGATACACAGAATGTCCCAAAGTACCGTCAGTCTGTCGACTAACTAATACATCTAGGCACGGAAGTGAACCTTTCGATTCCACTTCCATGGTGAAAAGGATATTGGGATGTAATGAATTTTGATGATTGAGGGAAGGGAACAAGATTTTCGCTACCTTGTTGCCAAGCAACAAAAGTGTCGTCGACATATCTAAACCAAGATTTCGGTTTGAGAACAAATGAGTCAATATCATCTTTCTCAACAGTTTCCATGAAGATATTAGCATGACATGAGGATAGTGGGAACCCATGGCAGCTCCCGAGGACTGCTCTCCACATTCTAGCATTCCCTGTTAACAAAACTTTTCAATGTTCTTATATCTAAATACGTATTTCGACAACTTAGCATTTCCAGTAAAACTGCAAAACCGAGGAATACTGATGTGGTGTTTGGTTATATTTGGTTTCGCACTATTTGAAGAAATGTTATTCAAATATATTATTATTCCAGGTTAATTGAAATGCACCTATCACCTTCTTATGAATAACCCCTTCCAAATTCTACAACAATACTTTTCCGAATAATCTGTATTTTGAAAAATAAAGGAGCTAATACCATCTTCATAATTTCGAGCGTCATCCATACACGGAAGGTAACATTTCAATCTTGGCAAATACATTTTGAGTGCTGGAACAAGCTCAATATTTTCGTTTGAACGACCAGAACGAGGTCTTCCAGTATGCTTTACTTACTGTGCCATTATGTAAAAACGCGTTTGCTAAACGACGAAACGTTTCTCCGTGTGGAGTCCTTACACTGGGAGAAGCTGTCCTAAAAGCGCGTTGAATTACAATTATGGAAGAAAAGTCTTGGAAATACAATTTAACAATTTCTGCGTGTTCTTAAGGGGAATAACGTTCCATGACAAAATTCTGTATCTTTCTACTTTGATATAAAACTTTACTGTTGACAGTTGTCAAAGAAATAACTCAATTAAAACAATATTCCAAGGCTGGGTATATTTTACCGCACCCCATGTATTACCATAGATTTTGTTACGAAACGTTTCTACTGTTAACTGCCATTATTAAACGATAACGGTAAGTTTTAACAAAAATCGGTGGTAATACACATAGTTGATAATACAGCGTTATTATTACTTCGTTTTATCAAATATAACAAACATTGGAATCATTGACACGTAATCGCTCAATCGCAAGTATCGCTTGATGATTAGCAGAATCAAGGTAACAATACTTTTTTGATGACTTATCTGGAACATGTTTCTGTACAATAATATTGGCATTCGATTCAACAGTTAAGTATCAAATAAACATTGTGTTCTTATCGCATTTTATACTATTTTAGCAAATTTTTACAGAATGCTACCGCTATTAAGTTAAGAATGACGATAAAATTGATGTAGATATTTACGTTTACTTGATATAATTTAATAATAATTACATTTATTAATAAGGAGTATAAAAGAGAAAAGTATTTGGCCTCAATTTGACGAATTATATTTAATTACTCGAATATATTGCAACACAAGCTCGAGTCAAATATTTTTAGTGTTAACTTATTCGGTCGTAACTAATAAGCCAATGGGTTAATATATTTAAAAATTACTCTGCTAATATGAACGAGAAGATTATGCTACCAAATCATAATAAGAACTTAATTCTGCTATTTAAATTAATAGGGGAGACAACATTCTGTAAGTTCGTCCGTTTGATCATTCATTGCCTTCTCTGTCATTAAAAATAATAGTTAAATAAGAGTCTGGTTAATATAATACACTTTCAAGTTTTAATTGCTGATCGTTAATGAAGTCGATACATGTATGTTAATTATCCAAATAATTTATAATATTCATTCAATATAATAAAGCATTGTTCCTTAATTATTTCAAACATTGAATATTGAAACTTCGAATCAGTGATTGGAATTTATATAAACTCTGTTCACTTTAACAAAAAAGACGTCATGGATCAAGGTCAGCCATTGTTGTCAGATTGAGCAGGTTTTCAATGTTTTTGAATATAACTAACCATTTGATTCAATAAACTGTTTACAAACAAAATTAGGAGTTTTTTCCTTACTATCAAGAAGATAATAATAATTCCACACCAACCGAAGTACTACTGGCAATGCGTTCACCTATAGAAGTTGAAACTAAATAAATTCTGGAATTAAAAAAATTTATTCGAATGCTAATACCTATACTCCTACTCCAGCTTATTGCACAAGCACATTAACATAATTCACTTCACTGCTTTACGAACTACTTAACTTCACTACTTCAGACCGTTATGCACTGCTTTATGAACACCTCCACTTCACTGTCTTATGAACTCCTTCACTTCACTGCTTTACGAACTGCTTCACATCACTGCTTTAGACCTTTAAGCAGTCTTTCATTTTAGTGCTTTACACACTATAGTTCCTTCAAATATTGCACATCAAACTTTGACTTTTAACATTCACTTCAACTAAAGCACTAACACATTTCGACTTACAATAAACCTAACTTTTAAGAATAAATATTGAACACCAATTTCAAAAATATATATTTTTTCCCTTCTGGATCGTTTGGAAAACGAAATGTAGGTATTATAATTGTAGTTATTATTGCATCCAGGAACACAACAGCAACTAGACAGCTTGGTAGCTTGGAAAATAACCTCGAAATCACATACCGATAATCTTAACATATTAAGGGAAATCTGAAGAAAATGTGAACCTGCAAACTGACCATAAACTTTCACATACAATAACTTCACTCAAATATAATCGGGAGCGATGATTTTACGTACGATACGCCTCGTGTTCTTTCTTCGACAACATAAAAAAATTTAAGGAACGAACATAGAAAACACTCGTCAATTGTTTTTTAGAAAACTTCCACTTGAAATGCTTTTTAAATTTAATAAGATAACGTGAGTGGACCCAAAATAACAAGATACACGTCACCAAACGAGGGCCTGCGTATCGTGTAGAGCTAACTCTGTGACGTCACGATGCAATGAGCCATCAACATTACGACCTGTTATTATAGTAACGTATATATAAAATTCTCGGGAAATAGGTCACACTAACACATATGATTATTATTTTCATCTTTACGTACGTTCCGGTCTCACGACCATCATCAGAAGACATATCAATGTATAAAACGTGATTTCTTGAAATTAATTGTATCACCACAAGGCGTCCTTATCGCACTAATTTCATTTAAATATGCCCACGTCGCCGAAATGAACGGAAACACGAACAATCGAAATTATAACACATTAATGTTTTAAATATATGAATTAAGAATCCGCTGCTAAGCAATATTCTTATAAACTCTAAATACATATCGAATCACAGTAATACGACTGAAGGACTGAACTAAAAATATAACGTTCGAGTATCCACTTTCGAACCAGATGTTGAAGATTTATGAGGTAATAGAAAACGGTTGTCATAAATTATTAGAAATATTGCTTTTGAGCATTCTACCTAAAATATACTCTCAACATTATAAAGACGCATGTAGGAATTTGCAAGGGTTTTAATTAATTAAATTAGTATAAATCTGACTTAATGATTGAATATCTGTTGCATGATTTACAGACTTGGAGTCATGTTTTATATGAATCATCTCCAGAATAGATCTTATATAATAATTGGTTTCCTTAGTTAAAATATTAACATTTTTGTAATCGAATTGATGGTTATAATCAAAGCAGTGTTTCTGTTTAGCAAGGGCCGTGGAATTAACTATTTATGTTTCTTGTACTATATTTATGGTCATAAATTATTTTTTGTAAATATTGTTTAGAGATTCCTGTATAAGTTCCATCGCAATCTAAACAATAGTAATAGCATAGTAACTGTGATACTATATAATTCCAAAGTGGAGGATTGACAATGCGTGCGACTTAAAATCACGACATTTTTGATTCTACAAACCACGCTTCACTATTGGGTTTCAATAACGAAAAATCAAGAATGAACAACTAACTACACGCTCGAAAAAACGAGTTTTAATGGGAAAGTTTCAGGTGCCCGTTGGCAAGTTATCGGATGATAACCTTGAACTTACAAGTCTTCGACACACTTGATTCGAATGATTATGTGTCTGTTAATTGAACAAAGTAAATAGACAAACATGCATGTTTTTTATTTTCGAATTAAAACAACTTTCAAAGAACATAAATCCGCACAAAGAGGTAATCGAGTTTGACCACACCTTAGGCGGCTACAAAACATACGTTCTCTTTCCACATTGCATTGCATTTTGTAAATAGTTCATTCATCAAACCCATAGATGACTAATAATGCTGATTCAATACGAAACAGATTAGCGGCATTGCATATTGTTAATTGTTATACAATATAGTTTTATTTCAAAGTTCATTTAATTTAAATAAAAGTTTATTTCATACACGGTCCATTTGTATGATAACACAAAATTTCCTGACAAGCATTCTATAATGATTCTTTGTTCATGGGATTATTGAATCACATTCAACTTTACCATTTCTAGATTATAAATAACTTATAATAGTATTAACATAAAATATGAATATAAAAATTGTCAGTGCCGTACACTTTTCTTTTTATACGATATTATCCTTCGATAGCTATCGAAATGTTTGTCTAACATCTCCAGCTGGATGTGTCTGTAAAGTAGAATAAGCAAATACGTGCAGAATGAGGTTATTTGGTCAAAATTTATTTCCATAGACTCTAATATGATAGTGATGTCGTCACCATCCCCAACACTCATTGTCATAAGAATTTCAGTAAATTTGAAAACTCTAATATTGAGCTTTATCGCATTGGGTAATAAGGGTTAGGACAAGCAAATTTTTCCCTTCATAAGTTTTATTTCATATCCCTCTTATAAAAAATACTACCTTATAGTTATTTTCGTCTTTACGTAGGTTTCGGCCTCACGACCATCTTCATGATACGTCTTTTGATGATGGTCGTGAGACCGAAACGTACGCAAAGACGATAATAATCAGCATATGTATCAGTGTGACCTATTTCCTGAGAATTTATACATAATTCATACCTGGGTCAATAATTATTATTAATTATTAACAAATACAAGCTGAAGTTCTTGGACTACGCCCGCAGGTACAACTAATACCAATAGTACGCCGCGATGTCATTCCTAAGTTCCAAAAATCAATGCATATTTCAAATTAGTAGAACCAGCGAAAAACGTCAAAAGATGTGAAGTTAAAGTTTATTTGAATAAATAGGGATATCTATGTTATGGTATGGTTAGTCATGGACATTACGTGACTGTCGTGTAAACTTGTTGATGACCTGACTTGTTGATTATATGTTGTCTGTCATAGCATAGATAGTCTGAACTGTGATAATGACCCATTAACTATGGAACTGTTATGTCATGTAAATTATACGTGATATTAGTTATCACAAACGTCAAAATATATCCAATCCCTTTTACTCCGTTTGCGATTAAATTTCGAAAAATCCGTTCTTAGCGGGTACCTACGACGTATAATGAACATATCTGCCACGTTTCAAGTCGGTCCGCTTTATAGTTCCGGAGTTTTCGTGATGAGTGAGCGGGTGTAACTTCTAACGGTGGTATACTCGGAACATCTGAAAATGTAATGAGATATGGTTGGCAATTTTCCTCATAGCCCAAGAGATAGGTGGATGAGAACTTTGGGAATAAGAATCTTAAAAATTGTCTCAATGGATTGTCATGCCAAAAGCGTCGACTTTTTGTAGAGGGTGGCTTTTCTGTACAAGATGCGTTCGCCGTGGCGATTTCGCCAAGATATCCTAATTTTACCCCGGGCATGATGACTACGTCCTTCTTATGTATCCAGATTGATTTGTGCACATCTCTCAATTGCATGATATATACCTGCTTGAAAGATACTGGGCCCAAAGGTCCGGCATTTCGTTGTTCTGAATCCAACGGTAGCTGGATATTGTGCTACCTTTCCTAATAGGGTGAACTTTCCACTTTCTCCACTCTTCTTTGTTCTTAGTGGTTTAAAAGTTATACGCGTTAACAAAGCTGCTAAGAGTTGTCATCTAATTCAATCTCCTGGGTCCTCGATAGTTTCCATCCATTACATCCCTTAACCCCTTACTGATTATTGATAATATCTTACTTTTCTGTAAATTTTTTCTTTCATAGCTTATTTATTTAATTTTTTAAATAATATTACGGGTTACTAATACTTATTTACTTGTCTAAGTGGGTTATAGCTTCATTAACGCACACATGCGAAAATTGAGAACAGAAATAAACATTAATTAGACTTTAAATTTTACCATAATTTATTGGGAAAACCAGAACTTTGAAACTAATAACTCAGATGGCAGTTTTGAAAATTGTGTGGAATCGCATCGTTTTCTTCGTAATCACAATACTTCTCTTTTAATTGATCAAATTTGATTGATTGAAAAGCAGTGAGATAAGATAAACGTTTGCGGTAATAATCTCCTTATCTCACGCAAAATGGGGGTGCGATACAATTTTTACTTTTGTTTTTTCAAAGTAGCTTTCTTAAATTTTATTCATTCAAAGGTTTCATACTATTTCATGTGAAAATAGTGTGTGTCGGTGGTAGGGAACGATAGTGACAGGTGGAGGACTCCAAAGTGTTTTCTATGAAATGAAAGTCAACTTTTCTTAGAAGTCAAACATTTTTGACTGATCCAAGAAGTTTTCAAGATGAACTCTTTCAAATATATAAGTTGTATAATGATAATGATAATTGTACAGAACCAAGACTCAAACTTGAAAAGTATATTCGTCTTTTTTTGAGGCGTATCAGTCTCAATTCTATTCATTATGTGAATACAAAACGCAAATCTTAAAATAAATAACTGTTAATTATAAGATTTATTTTCCTGAAACAATACTGAACTAAAATATCTTTTTTTTCTAGGTTATGCTCCACGAAGATTTTCTTCAAACGTAAGTTCAATTACATTTTTTCCATTCTACTGTACTTGGATTCATACTCACAACTTCTTATGTCAAATTATTACCATTCTGAAATATTCGAATTAGAGTATTAAATTAGAAACAATGTGTTTTATTGACTAGTCGAGGAGCTAGTGAATAGAAAAATCTTCAAGATTCAATGCTATACTACTAAAATGTATCTTAATTATTGAATTACATAGAGAGAATTAAGAAAATGCTATTGATCCGCTAGCCGAATTAAAAAAAGATTACAAAATTGGATATCATTTATAAATAAGGGTTAAAAAAATAGACACGGTAGCTGTTCAGTATGAAATAGGTGATTGCTTAATTACATCACAAAATTGAAAAAATATTGATTATAGACCGGTTGGTGGTTGTAGGAAATGTGACAGACGGCTCAAATATGAACGTTTGCTGAGGGCGATTTGATGATATCGTATTGTGATTTTTCTCTTCGAGTGTTTCCAGAGGGTTATCATTTAAAGGAGCTAGAATTATCACTTTTTGCAGCCACCATAAGTCATACAATGAAACAAATTAATACATCGAATTCAATTAGTTTGATAAGAAACTATGGATTTTTTACTTACATTTAGTGATTTAAAATGCGCGAGCACGTATTTTTGAAGAACGTTCTCGGAACACGAACGAGCATAAACGAGTATAAACGAGCCCGAACAAATGACGATGCAGTTACCAGAAAAAAATACGTGTGGCACTCGGGGACCGCCGCGGTAAAGCTATTGCATAGCATTTTTCATCAACTTATGCAATTATAATTATTTATTTATTTTTTATTTATGCAGTATTGTTTTTCTTTGATATTAATTCAAGTTTTTTCTTTGTTATTAATTCAAGTTACCCTTTTTGAGCATGGTGACCGATAAGAAAACAATTTTTTTTCTTTTATTGAATAAATGAGAAGTTTATATCGTTCAAAATATTTTTATTATCTTACAATACATGTAGGTTATTACAATACATGTAGGTTATCATTGAAACTATAGGTTTATGGTAACTGAAATAAGAAACATAAGTTTGAGACTTGATATCCTCTAAATATCTGGAAAATACCGCGTCAATGGTGGTCCCATATTTTGTTGTCGATTCTTGTGGATCATTATTCATTTTCAAACTCAATTTTTCCGAAAGAAAAGTTGTCAACCGCTCTAATTTTTTATCAGCGAAGTTGATGTTGAAATCGCCAGCCAAGATAAGTGGAAATTTATTACAATTTGTACCAAGTATTCTCGACCCTTCTTCAGTGTACTCCAGTAGAGTGCGATGAATAAAATGCTCTCCGTCGTCCAATTTTGGATTCGGATAAATGTTAATTGCTACCATGACTATGTGTAGGCCATTTCTAAGTTTGCATAAGCACCCACAAATATCTTCAACAAATGAGCGCCTAACATTAACATCGCTAACGTGTGCAATATTTATTTCAATATTCGGAGTCATAATATTAGTAACATTATTATTATTTTGGTAAATAGCTACCCCACCTTTTGGAACAGTATCTACAACAGTATATATACCTAAATGTATACTTACGGGGCGCACATGCGGTGAGTGTGGCATTATAAAGATATGATAGATACCTATACACTTTCTCACAAACAGCTGATTACGTATTCGTCCGATTTCGGAGCAGCTCGTCTCGATCCGTGCGAGATTCGTACAGTCGTACCATATACATACACGTCAAGCGAACGCTCGGCCGAGCTACATGGTAGGCGGAGTGGGGGGTGTTAGGTTTTATTTTCGTTACGGAATTTCTTGATTCTGTCGCCGCGCTCAAAGCCCGTGATAAAAGCTATGCAATAGCTTAAAAGGCTGGTATGTGTACCTGTCAATTTGGATCAATCACAATGTTGTGAATTTAAAATAGGACAAACATTTTGTTCTATAGGACTGCTTATTGTTATTCTTATTTACGTAGTATTACTTATTAAAAAATATTGGTTTCCATTTAAAACATTACATTTGACATTGGAAACGTACACCAAATCAAAAATAAGTAATTTCTATAAAAAATTTGTTTTAATAACCATTTTTCTCGAGATGACTTCGTTATCTCAACCTAATCGTATATTAAATTACCAAAGTTCAGGTATTTATTTATATTAAAAATTTATTAGGTATAAGCTTACATCCATCCTCAACCAAACGGTTTTTAATAGATTTTGGAAATTTCTTAGCCATTCTACTGCCATGTGCAGCATATTCTGTGGCACAACATTTACATGAAAAAATTACTTTTCCATTGCATTGTTTTATCGTAAAATAGGCATTATGCACTAAACTTATTACCACCACACATACACAAACACAGATTATTCACTAAAAGAACGCAATTATAATGACAGCATGTGTCGCAGACTCGCAGATTTGCATGAACCTGAGTGTGACATCATGCTCCAATCACCAATGTACACACTTGCGTCGCGTTCATTGGACGGGAACGTGCTGAACGTGAATGCTATGTTCGTGCTCAAAGGTGCTCTCGAAGGAACGTTCGCGCACGAACCTTTTTTTCGTGGGCGAACGTGATGGGAACGTTCCTTTGTTAACATCACCACTTACATTATTTGGGTTTCTTAAATATCGAATCAGTCAAAACTGATGCAGGTCAATATTATTCAAAAAGAAAACTTTACAACAAAATTTGCGAATAAGATTCTATCTAATTTGTGTTTGTTATTATATAATACACTATACTTACTCATGTAGAACTTGTCATTTCGAATATTTACAATTATCAATTTTTCATTCATTATTCTAAATGATTTTTCTCAACATTATATATTTAAACAACTATACCTGATGTGCAACCACACGAATTAATTTACATACATTATGTACATATTCCCATATTAACCCTTTTGTCTTTTTATTTATAAACATTCATAACAACAACCACGACTTGTAATAAATAATGATTACTTTGTTTATTTGTTGGAACAGAGTTAATAATAACCCATACCCTAATTGGCTATGTGCAAACCTAACCACTTCATTGTATTTTAACTCAAGTTTCAAAATTCAATTTAGATACTTTATAACTTCTATATGAGGTATCACTGGGGGATGTAATATAAATACATAATTTAGTTTACACTAACGACCTTCTTCCACTTGTAACTTATCTAAGCATTTTCAACTGCGATACAGCCATTATGAAAGACATATGCAAACTGATTTAAAAACTAAGATTATGAAAGATTGTAAAATACTTAATGGTCAAATCTGTAACACTTTCATTCATTAGAATTAGCCTAACGGCCGCTTCATCATTGGTTGTAATCATCCCTTCCCCAAATTTGCCCTTCCCGTATTTCGCATTCTTTCATAATCTTAGTTATAGAATCATTTTATATTTGTCTTTGTTAACGGCTGCATCGCAGTTGAAAAGTAGGTACTTTGGATAAGTTACAATTCAAGTGAAAAAAAGGTGTTGTGTAAACTAAATTTAGTTCTATAATTTCATCAATTAGCCCATTTTTATTCCGGTATAGATTAAGGATTACTTAATTAATTATGTTTTGATTAAAGAACCGTTTGTAAGGAAAAATAAAAAAAGTTGCAATATCATTTTTGATTTCTAAGTAATTAAGAATAATGAAGATAGTCGCGGTGTAGGTTGTGTTATTTTACTCAATCAGAAAACCTGGTATTTCAGTTGTTTTAAACTCAATTTTAAACTCGAATCTGATATTAAAATAATTCTAAATTCGCAGTGATTACATACAAATAAGATTTTTCGATTTATTTGAATAATTAGCAGAGTTTGTTATCATCCTAGTTACAAAGTGGAATAATAAATCCTGTGAAAAAGGATTACAATTAAAAAAGAATCCAGTAAAAAGAGTACTGATAAGAACATAATAAACACAACAAGAAATGGAACAGGTCAGGAGTCAGGAGAATTTCAAAATATAAAATATGGAATGCATTAAATGTAAAATCACCAGTGATGACCCATGCTTAAATTGTGACGGCTGCAAAAGATGTGTACACATCACAGGGCTAGGTTTTGAATGCTGGTATGATGTTGGCTCCACAGTTGATAAAACAAATAGATGATATGCAGAAGGAGTTAGATCCAATCATAGTGAAGGTGGAATCTGGCCCCTGTTCTTCGATCAACGATGATGTGTAATTTATGAAAGGCAAACAAGATCTAACAATGTAATGATCTTGAATCTCCCTGAACGTAATTCTTCAGATCTGAATGCAGCGTAGGAATTAATAACTTAATTAATTTTGCTATGGAGTGTAGACATATGCCGAAAGTCTCATCGATGCCTTTTCTTCTCGATGCTCTTGAGATTGAGTCAAAATAAATCCCTTTGTTTTCTAGTGCGTTTTTCACCTTTATTAGTTGGTGTAGTGCTGTTTCTGTGGTGGATTTAGGTATATAGGTCCTCGTGTAAGGCTTAATTCACCAGTAATGTGTCCCTTATATTCGTGTTCAGCAGTTGCCTTTAATACCAGGCATTTTTCTGTGCTAAAAGATATGTTCCTTTCTGTAGCATAATAGTATAAATGTCTTCTGGTCCAGGCGAGTAATACAACTGGAACGAATTGATTGCGCATTTCGTTTTCTCCACATCACCTTTGTGAGTTTGCTCCTTCTTGAGTTCCTTCTACTTCCTCACAGTTTCCTCCGATACCGTCTAGGCTTGCCTCAGTGCCTTGTTGTACACCCGAGTTTTGAGCTTTATCACCATTTTCTAACATCTATATCTTTTTTCGTATGATCACAGGTGGACGCGTCCCAGGTAGAAAATTTGTATTTTGTAACTGTACACTATTTTTTTCGTCAAAGAAACAAAGGCATTAACTAAAACATTAGAGGACAAACAAATAGCTTTAGGACCATAACAATATTTTTCTTTTTGCTTTAAAACAGACAAGCAGTAATATATTTCTGTGGAAACTCTTCTCTATAAGTGGTTTTTAGTATTGTGCTTGATTTATCTTGATTTTACAATGGTAGCCAGCACAAACATATTTTCGTCGGGGGCCATACAATAAAACAGTATAGAATAATTAATGTAAATGCTGGTACATTTGCTGTTCGAATTGATCCTTTAATGGTCACGTGATCTCTAGGTCGATTCAGAAAATGTTCTCCAATGGCCACTGGATTACTTAGAACAAATATCCTCGAACAGCAGGCGGTAAATATCGTACAATGTGAAAATACCAATAAAGTATCGACCGTGCGAAGAAAAAAGTTGTCCGTCTTATATGAAAGCGGTAATTATATTTTGTCAACTACTCTCGGATAAAAATCGTACCGTTTTGCGTGACATTAGTAGAATATGGAAATACATGTCGAGAAAACTGGAAAATAAGCTGCTGCTAAAATATCACACTTACTTTTTCCAATCTAACCACTTTAACTTAGCCCCTAAGGTATGGAGGATGTTGAGTTTTAAATTCACATCGTTATACATGATATGTAGCGTTTCTATGATTTCCGTGCAATTTATCATTAAATATTATGTTTTACCGTAGTGAGAGACGTTAAGTGTAATTAATATATAGGGTGCAGGCATTACTTCACGCGATATGAATAACATCACGTCTGTGTCGTTCTAAAACGTGTTCCAATAATTATTAATCATCCAATTCGTTCTATAAAAAAAGTCGGTAAAATAGGTAGTCCGCAACAGAGATGTTATAAAATATTACAAAATGGTTCTATATTGGATAATTAATTACATCAACCTATTTAACGGACTTTGATCATTTACGTTATACTTTTATAAAAGAAAGTGTTACTGTTCGCATTATTGATGATAGTATTTATATTTATTCATAGCATTTTTTCTAAATCGAGTACTTGCTCAACAATGCAGAAATAGTTTAACTTTCATTGTTCGTCTATTAATAAATAATGCATTTTGTTTGCCGAAATTTCAAAGAAAGTATGTTTAGCATTAGCTAACTAGAGTGGTTTTCGTTGTCTATTTCATTGAGATAATTTGGATGTTAAATAAAGATAGTTCGAATGGAATTAAATGCATATGTAGATAGATATAATTCTAATTTTAAGATGAAACTGTTCTTCAATCTTTTATTATAAAAATAAAAGAAAACACTACTTGTTTCTCCACACATTGGCTTCTTCAGGTTTTCAATGGTACTTACTTACAAAGGTATTACTAGCTATATATACATAAAGAGAAAATGACTGGAGCTTGTAAAGTCTTGTGTCGCTGTTATTTAAGTGGACTATATTTTCTGAATATAATCAAACAAAATATTGTTCGGTATAACTTTTATCATATTGAATAACGTACTGAATAAATTCATTTTAGCCAAACTATCTATTTCTGAGCAATCTTATGAAACAGGTCGATTTCAACTTGCCAAATTTATAAGGGACAATTAAATATTCAGGGTAATCCACGTTTGAGTAATGTCGTCCGCGACAATTTTTTCAAATAAAACAACCTATATAGTATTATTCAATTTTTAGAATGTCCATGGAAAGCTGTATTCAAAAATATATCACACATAGGGTTTGTATACAGTGCGTCCCTTAAATGCAGTGCTCTCGTAAAGTAGAGGATAAATTCGTAAAAAAATGAAGGGTAAATTTTTGGAAAGAACGCTCGAAGCCATCGAATTTTATTTTCATTCAAATTTAATTAATACCTACAGAATGATTCGTGTAGGAGAAATGACGTCATCTGTATTTTTTTATGGCAACCCCATTATCCATAAGGGAATGTGAAATCTTTTGACATACGCTAAGATAACTTGAGTATGGGTCGCATAAAAATGAAATAAGGCTGCCATCAAAAAATACCGATGACGTCATTTCTCCTACACGAATCATTCTGTATGTATTAATTAAATTTGAAAGAATGCTCAAATGAAAATAAAATCCGACAAAATTTCCAAACATTTTTCCTTTAATTTTGTACGAATTCATCCACTACTTTACGAGAGCACTGAATTTAACGGATGCACTGTATACAAATCCTATGTGTGACACATTTTTGAATTCAGCTTTCCATGGATATTCCAAAAATTGAATAACATATACGGTGTTCCATTATAGAAAATTGTCGCGAACGACATTACTAAAACGTGGATCACCCTGTATATTTAATTTTCCCTCATAAATGTGGTAAATTGAGATTAAAAATCGACCTGTTTCTTAGAAATGGATAGTTTGATTAAAAATTAATTTATTCAGTACTTAAAAGCACTGTATTATGGTTAATATTGCACAATGCAACAAAAACAAACGTCAAATCAAATAATTATTAAACTATCAAAATCGACAAGCGTATCTCTTCCAGAGCCGCCCCCGCTTTCCCAATGTCATTATGTTTCATAGAATCAATAACATCGAAGTCTATCAAAATTATCGGAGTCACAACAGCGCTGATGTAATGATTGGGAATTCAGATTGTTTATAGCTAAGCTACTGATTCAATAAGGGAGTAAGATCTAATAATTAGATTGCGGCAGGTTTTGTGGGAAGTGATTAAGAAGTGGAGAGTAGGAAAAATCTACCTGATTATTAAGTAAAAGATTACTGTGCCTATATTTAATAATTTCTGAGAATTCTATGTTATCTAAAAGTCTACCTTCATCTAGCATCAGCTGTTATGTAGGGTCAAAGTGACAGGACACCAATCTCTTTACACATAAACAATCTGTATGCTTGTAATCCGTAAATGAGCTGTAAACAATCTGAATTCCCAATCATTAAGTTGGCTACTGGGTGGCGAAATATGTTGTGTTTTTGTTTTGAACTTTTTCTACAGTGTATTTATTATTCAGTGTAGTGTTCATTTGTAAACTAATTCTAAGTTATATAGAGAATAATTCATTCTTAGTTTTCCATCCAGAAAAGTAAAATAAAACCAACGAGGACTTTTCCATGTACCAGGTGTAAACTCGAAACAGATAGGCGTTAATAGTTTGGACGTCTTCAATAATAGTCGAGATAAGCTGAAAAGTGAATTTCTTGTCAGATAATCCATCTAGCATCCACTTTGTTCATCGCCAAATATAACGTAATATTTGGCTTCCGCGGCCGTTAAGATAGTTCAGAGATGAGTGATTCTTAGATTTACAGAAATTCGACTCTCCCGTAAACAAATACTAGATATATTATAATATTAAATGACTAAAGTGTGACTTTCAGTACCGAGAGGTTTGTAGAAAAAGAAAAAAAGGAATTAAAAAAAACTCGACGTCCCCAGGATTTGAACCTGTCTTCTTTTTATAAGATCACCGCTCTACCCCACCGCACGAACCAAAACTTGCACTTAAGTCCCTAAATAAGAGGGTGAAGTGCAAGTTTAAGTTCCCGCGGTATACTGCGTAACTAATGATAGGTTTAGAGCTTTTGAATGGTTTGCTTGAACTATTTTATACCACTTGAAATGATTGTAGCATTACAATTAGAATATATATTTAAGCAAATGTCGACAACCTGGCTGACCAACCCCGGTCTCATGATCACTCTACCACTCTTATATTTGTTTAAGGTGCAAAAAAGGAATAAATTAAATTGAAGAATACGCTCCAAATTTTAAACTAGATAACTGGAAAACAATCGCTAGGGCTCTGGTTGGGTTCTTCTTATTACCGCAGAGTATTGAACTTGAAATGTGTTATACCCCCTGTAATTTATACCGCAGGTTAAAAATACTACGGAAATAATGTACAGGATGATCCAGATTAAGTCCTCATCATTGGTAACTTCTTTATTTTTGTAGCTACGACGTCGCCGTCGTTCTATTTTTTTCCGCTGACTGCAATGGTGAAGTCTGAAAGACATATCGTTTTGAACAAAATAACAATTTTTAAAAGAAACATGTAACCTGTATAAGATAAGGCTTTACCATTTTCACGTTCCTCTTCAAAGTTGTTTATGGTTGAGGATACCATTTACGCAGTTTTCAAAGCACACGATGTAAATGTAGATAGAAATACAAGTCTGAGAAAAAAATGTTAATGTAGATTCACAACGAATATGTGAACTGTCATGTCAATTGAATGCAGTCGACTGATTTATTCGGCAACTTTAAAAAATAAAAAATCCCTGGTTTGACGAAAATAACGCGATACCTATTCAGGAAAATTATTCAAAAGGATTGGTTGCACTAATTTACTAGCTGTGACTGTGATTTCTCTTTCTTATCGTGAACGGGGTTTGAAACAGTGTTGATTCTATTATTAACTAATTAGTTTCAAAATCTACTGTAATATCAAGCAATCGGATGCAGTATTTATGAAAATCAAATGTTTATTCCATTTATGAGTAAAATAATGACATTGAAAGTGTCGTTACTTTCTGTTTCTTCAATATTCTAATTGAGAGGCTATAAAGAATGATCCCACGATTTCTATTACTTCATATATTATAGAAAAATTCATTCAACTTTGAAATTTATAAAACTTTTATAAAACATACACGAATGGAATGCACATTTCAAAGAGCAATTGAATTTCAACCTTGGTGCGTTCAAGATTAGCATTATATGATGTGAACTTTCTTTGAACAGACCTGAGAATAAGTCAATAACACCTTATTATATTACATATCTTCGTATATAATTAGGGACGAGGGATTCCCAGGTTAGGACGGGTGAAGATAGGATATATTTCAGTTCTGTTTTGACACCCATCGAGAGCAAGCAGCCTTGAAGATTTTTGTAAACATGGAAAAAAGTAAATTTCGCATCTTGATTAAACATTATTTCTTGCGTGGAAAAAACATTACGCAAACCTAAGCATCGCTTGTTAAACATTATGGGGACTCCTCACCATCGATTGGAAGGATTCACAAGTGGTTCACTGATTTTCGTTGTGGTAGTATGACCACAAAGGACGCCGAAAGTTCTGGTTGTCCAATTGAGGTTACAACGCCAGAAATCGACGGTAAAATCCATGGGGTGACTTTATTCTCCAATACATAAAGATACATTTATAATCACGACACTAACGAACAATCTTTATCCCGCGACCATGTCTCTCTTCTTCATTCTTTCTCTCTCCCTCTGTACCCTTCTGCAACCAACCACAGATTCTACCTAACTGTCACAGACGGACACTACAAAGAGGAACGAAGGGTGATCAGCCAGGTTGTCGACATTTGCTTAGATATACGGGGTGTTCCATCTCAGACGAGCCATCCCGTATATTTCTTATCCCATAGTGAGTGGAAAAATCTCCCGAAACACGTCGAATGATTTTGTTTGGGGGACATCTTTTGACGTATATTTGAGGCTTGAACGAGCATCCCCCTAATAGGGGGCGCTTCAACCCCTCAAAATTGAATAGGGGAGAGGGGTTGAGTGATACGTCATTTGAAAGGTCTTGGAAGCCTCTTTACAACGGTGTATGAAAAACGTAAATTTGATGAACCGTTTTCGACAAAAATTAATTTTGTTGCTCTAATGCGCCACCTTGAATATTTTGGTTATTTGTACAATGTACAAGCACATTTTTATTAAGCCTTTTTTACAAACTTAAACAATCTTCAAAAAATCACATTCGTAAGAAAATTGAATTGTGTTGTCATGCTTACAATGAAAAAAATTAAATCTGCGTGTTTAAATCAAATGTTCAAATTGTCCTCCATTGACTTCCATACAATAATACATTCTCTCAAACTAATAAATAAAAAAACTGCAAAACAGTTCCTTATGTTGCCTTCATTTTTTGTTCTTAGAAGGTGTTTATCTGGTTTTAACGTTTCTTCGATCATGTCATGATTTTAATCAATCTGTCGAGTTATTACTTTACTGATTTGTTTAAAATTTCAAAAAGTATGGTGTACACATTGCAAAAACATGTTGAGTTGGTTAGCCTTTATTACCAAAATCAAAATTATGCCCGAGCGGCTGCAAGGATATTTAACGAAAACCATCCTGAACGTAGCGTTCGCCATAAGTACGTAATGGAATTGATTTCAAAATTTGTGGAGACGGGTTCAGTAATGGATAAAAAAGGGCACCCATTGGAATTGTTAATGATGAAGGAGCAGCTGTGGCGGTATTGGGACATGTCCAACTTATGCCAAACACGCAATCTGTACGACAACTTTCTGCAGCTTCCGGTATTAGCCAATCTAACGCTTTCGGAATTTTACATAAACACAAGTTCCATCCGTACAAAATTAAATTAATTCAGGAATTAAATGATGATGATGATTGGGATCGAAGGCAAGAGTTTTGCGAAATTATGGTCGAGCATATCAACAATAACCCAAATTTCTTGTACAACGTTTGCTTTTCTGACGAATGCACTTTTTTACTTAATGGAGAGGTTAACCGGCATAACTGTAGAATTTGGAGCGATACAAATCCTCAAGTATTTCGAGAAGCTCACACTCAACATCGGGAAAAGCTAAACGTTTCAACGCTTGGGTAGGAATTTTGGGAGACCACCTAATTGGACCTCTGTTTATTCCTGGTAATTTAAATGGCGAAATTTATCTTGAAATGTTGGAAAATGCGATTGATCCGTTAATAACTGAACAATTAGAAAACGATCCTCTACTACTTGAACACAAATTGCATTTCCAACAAGACGGAGCTCCTCCTCACTACGCCGCACCAGTTCGCCAATACCTCAATTTGCAATACCCCGGTCGTTGGATTGGAAGAAGAGGTCCTATGGAGTGGCCTGCCCGATCTCCTGACCTGAACCCTCTGGACTTCTCCTTGTGGGGACATTTTAAGGCCAAGATGTTTATGACTCAGCCTGAAAATTTGGACGAACTACGCCAACGAATTGTAAATGATTTAAACACGCAGATTTAATTTTTTTCATTGTAAGCATGACAAAACAATTCAATTTTTTTACGAATGTGATTTTTTGAAGATTGTTCAAGTTTGTAAAAAAGGCTTGATAAAAATGAGCTTGTACATTGTACAAATAACCAAAATATTCAAGGTGGCGCATTCGAGCAACAAAATTAATTTTTGGCAAAAACGGTTCATCAAATTTACGTTTTTCATACACCGTTGTAAAGAGGCTTCCAAGACCTTTCAAATGACGTATCACTCAACCCCTCTCCCCTATTCAATTTTGAGGGGTTGAAGCGCCCCCTATTAGGGGGCTGCTCGTTCAAGCCTCAAATATACGTCAACAGATGTCCCCCAAACAAAATCATTCGACGTGTTTCGGGAGATTTTTCCACTCACTATGGGATAAGAAATATACGGGGTGGCTCGTCTGAGATGGAACACCCTGTATACTAAGTGTAATAAGACAATAATTTCGAGTGGTATGAAATAATTCAAGCAAATGATTCAATAGTTCTAAACCTAGCATTAGTTGCGCAGTATACCGCAGGGACTTGACCTTGCACTTCACTCCCTTATTTAGGGACTTAGGAGCAAGTTATAGTCTATGCGGTGGGTTAGAACACTGATCTTATGAGCAAACAGAGAGCAAATGCGGCATTTGCTCTCTGTTGACCACAAGCTCGGCCGTGTGACAACTTCAAACAAAAGAGTGTTTGGCGATGTTCAAGCTCGATAAGAAGGACATTTTCCGCCGTTTCGTAACCTAATAACAGACGAAACAGTGGACTTGTCCTGGCAAATCGAAGCAGAAAAAAGCCAAAGTGGGTTTATCGGCCACCAAAGTCATGGCGACAGTTTCTTGGGATGCACACGGTATCGCCCATATCGATTACCTTGAAAAGGGCAAAACGATCATCGGCGTATATTATGCAGAGCGGTTGGATAGATTTGACGCTGATTTGAAGCGAAGGCTGCCGCATTTAGCAAAGAAAAAAGTGCTCTTCCACCAGGACAAAGCACCGGCGCATAGGTCCGCAGTTGCAATGGCAAAATTGCATGAATTTAGCTACGAATTGGTTCATCATCCACCATATTCTCCAGATATGGCCCCCTTCGATTTTAATCTATTTCCAAACTTGAAGAAATGGCTTAGCGGAAAGACATTTGCCCTCGCAAATTGCAGTTTTATTACTTCAATTTTAAGTGCTTAACGGATAAATTCCATTTTCCTTTTTGTCTGCTAATTCTTGTAAGCTCTCCAATATAATTTGGACGCAGTTTGTTATACACAGTATCTCCGAGTTACTGTTGGATAAACTACAAGGCTTTGCAATTCCTTGTCCTTATCCTTGAAGCCCCATATTCCGAAGCCAGCGATCCTCTAATTTTTCTAAATCTATGGAACGATGGTTCGAAATAGCTTGTAATGGTAGTATTGGGGTATTGTGCAATCAGTTGGCCATCAGTTGTCTCCTATTGAAAATTTTGGGATGATCCTGTTTGCATTCTGTATGTCTGTCTACCAGGCTCAACTTCCGATACTAAGTGTAAACAGGGCAGGGGCAGCAGTTTCTATAGTTATTATACAATAAATTGCCAAATAATTTTAAAATGAAGCCAATAAACAAGTTTAATGTGTGAGTCAGGAAAGTTCTTATTGCCTTACTATATTAAATAATATCTGAAGTGCGAATCGTTATAATTTGTGTAATCTTGATTCTTACAATTATGAATATGTCTCCCGTTTATCGTTTATCTTTCATTATCTTTCATTATTATTTATAAATTCAGATTAAACAAATGTGAAGTGTAAATTATTAATTGGATCAATCTTAGCAACTAGGAATAATAGCGAATCAGTGGAGTTGTTGAAAACAAGTGTATTCAATGTGGACCACTTTATACCTAACGGATAAATTCCATTTTCCTTGTTGTCTGATCAGACAATGCAACTGGTTCTAGGAACAAAATTGAATTAGTTGATAAATTGTTGGCAACAAGTTCATTCAATGTGGACCACTTTTCACCTATGAATTAGTTGAAGGTCAATTTCATGAATTTATTGTTGCACAGGGAATGATGTGTTTAATTTTCTGTTGGTTCGACAAATTTAATGTGATACTTTATTGTGCAATTAAAAACTGTTACAATGAAATGAGAAAGTTCTTCTTTCTTGAGAGTAACTTACAGTGATTATGGTTATTTTATTACCCATAGAAGTCGTATCCACGTTGATATCTGACAGATGCCAGTCGTAGTTATATATAATTTGAGTTCAAGTTCACATCGAATTCATTTATGACGAGAGCAATAAACAAGTTTTAGAAAGTATCAGCACCTGATGGACATCATTATTATGTTATATGTTTTATTTAGATCACTCGCGATAAACTTCAGGAAAGAGATTTATTTATTTGCTTGACTGAATGCTCAACTTCTTTGGTGTTCCTTCTTTCGCTCAATTGATAATATATCTGTTACCGGCATTCTGTATAATTCAGGTATTCTATACAGTGGCGTGCAAACAGGGGTTTCAAAGGTTGCATTTGCAACCCCAATGTTCCTAAAAAATATTGATCATTCAAAAAAAATTTGAAAAAATCATAAAACGATTAACATTTTTTACAGTCACCCTGGTCAACAAAATTTTGAGAACTGTTTTTTTTTCATCTTAATAACCATTTTACCAGGATATTTTTTCGCAACCCCAATACGACATGCCTTTGCACGCCACTGATTCGATACAATACCTAGGCAATGTATAGAATACCTAGAGCGTCCAGGCAATGTATGAAATATTATGAATATTATTGTCCTCTACATACTTTACCTAGGTAATGTATACAATTGCCAGGGATTGTATAGAGTACCTGCTGGTCCATCGGCAATGTGTAAACAAAATATCTTTTGGTCTGTATTTATCAACGTTATGTAAGTACGTACATCCCTATAAAATAACGGACAAATGAAACACCTTATGTTTGCTCAAAATTAACTTTATTAAAATTAACAATTAGGGTACTCATTAAAAATAATCTTTATAAAAAAAAGATAGGTAATATAATACCTTTTTTTTGCAGTAGAAATGAGAATTATTACACCCAAAAATATTTGTTTATTCTTAGGAACTTACTTTTAAGACATGAAAACTTTTACTCATAATATTTTTTTTTACAATCAATAAATTATTCATTAAAATAATTAAAAAAAAAGAACCTAGTACCTTTCTAAAACTACAGTAAAATCACAATAAAATTAACGTGAAACTTGAAATTCTTGTGGCTTAAGTAACATAATCTAATTTGCTTATAAGTATTCAGGTAAATTATATATGTAGTATATAAATTCTCGGGAAATAGGTCACATTAACACTTATGCTTCATATTTTCGTATTTACGTACGTTTCGGTCTCACGACCATCATCAGAAGACTTATTATGTCCAAAACGGGATTTCTTAAAACTAATATAGCACAAAGCGTCCTTATCGCACCGATTTCAATTAAAAATGCCCACGTCGCCGAAACGAACAGAACCACGAATAATTGAAATTGTACCACATCAAATTTGTTTCCCTTTTGCTTTCCATGCACCGTGGAGTAGGTATCGTGTTATCATTGATATTGACGACTGGCATGTAAGGAGTAAAATTACCTTAAAATTAAGTCTTCTCGCTTCCCACTCATCGAACTCCATTTTCATCACGACTGCATGGCGATATATAGGATACCTGTAATTTGATATTTTTTTAGTTGAAGTTAGAGATTACTGCTTGTTCTCCTCGTTTCATGTTAATGTGTAATCCAAATTTAACTACGCGCCGTTTGCCTTGTCTGAACGTTGGATGTTCAAATTTTCACAGTTGGTATTAATCGTTGCATCGTTTGCCTTGTCCACGATCGTACTCACAGGTCTGGGAACTCTATGTTTGGCATGAGTCTCTTACATGCCACCAAACTCGTAGTCCCTTGCTCAGCCACCAGCTAGCGCTTGGATCGAAGTATGGCAACAATCACATTATTAAGTAAAATAATTTTTCTCGTAACGCAATATTTACTATTCTAATTTGAGAGAGGAATAGAACTGTTACTCTTGTCAAAATGTATTACTCACCTTAAAAATAACTTCCCCTTTTCGTTATACATGCTCTCACACATAAAAGACCTCGTTAAAACGATTTCTATCCGGAATCGCAAGAATTCACTTTATTTGCATTTCCGCATCTTTCGGCACTTTAAAACAGAAGTTTCTTGCTTTACACTTTTGTACCCTGTTTTGCATTTCGGCACAATGCACGGTTTCGTAATTTTTTTCTAAAAATGCCGGTATTCCTTGTGTTTGCAAGTCAACAATGACAATTGCCAGAGAACACGGTCATATACGTGCGCCACCCTTTTGGTACTACTCACGGCGGACTTACTTCTCACATAGGAAACAGCCTCGAGTTCCCAGACCTGTATATACGACCGTGGCCTTGTCTGAACGTTGGATGTTTGCATTTTTACGGTTGGTATTCATCGTTGCACCGTATACACATAGATTGATTCTGTTTTTTGTTTATTCGAAGGAACAAAACTTTTGCCATTCCATAGCTGAAAGAGGAGATCACACGTGCCAGTTGCCGAAATAGTACTTTCTGGGTACTGATAGCAAATTAAGTCTGGATTGTTCCAATATTTAGTTTTTTATTAGTTTCTATTATATATATTTTATAAAACAAATCCTGAAGTTTGCTTTGGATAGCTCTATATTATAATAATAACTTGGATAACAAGAATGGTGGGTAATTGCAAATCAATAAGAGTATGATTCCTCCTTATTGAAACATTATTTAAAACATTTCAGTTTTAAGAAAACGATTTACTTATATGTACATTTGCAAAGATGACCAATGCATATTATGCTCACATTCAGAACTGACATTTCTATTTGAAAATCAGAGATTAGGTAATATCTAAAATAAGCAATCTTGACAGTCATAGAAACGCAAAGATGATGCTTACCTTAAAAGCCTGTAGTCATTTCATACCATCAATAATGTTGATTTAGCTTCGATTAGATTGCGAATTAATTGATAATATCAAATGTAGTGTGTCATAAATGTTACATAATTCCAAATGGTGCAATCGGCATTCGTCTTGGTGATAGTTCTATTGTAGGTTTTGAAAAATTGTGAAATTACATCCAGTTTAATTATCTAGGGTGATTCTATCTACGTTATTTGCTAGACTATACTAGAATTTAGAAAGGATTATCTTCCACGAAGTATGTTATGCATTGAAAGAATAGTTTCATGTCCAGAAGTATTATGGTTAATATTGATATTATTATTACATGATGATAAAGGCGTAGTTACTTAGTACTGATTCCGAACTCAATTAGAGCAATGAAAGTCAATATCACTAATTTGTTGTGGCCAAAAGAATAAATACCACTAAAGCAAGCAGTACTGAAGATATGTAAAAATTCGTCTGGTAACTGGACGAATAACCTTGAAATTATTCGTCTGGTAATTCATGCGTAATGGAATAGATCCAGCATTCCTCGCGTCTTTTTCTATAAATAAACAATCATCCTTATCTTCTAAAATACTGTTAAATTTAGGACCTTTCAGCTATCAAGTAGCATCATCAGCTGAAAGGTCCTCAATTTAACAGTATTTTAGTGGATTGTGTCTTAGTTATAGTGTTATAGTATGGTGTATCCACAGAAGCAACTGGAGATTAGGTACCAAAATACTATGATGAACTTTTGGCAGTGTAATTGAGTAATTGGCATGAAGTGGGGCTTGGGGCTAAGCAGCTGATGTGGATCTACTCGGCATTTATTATCCCAAGACAGTTCTCGTATGGTGCAAAAGAACCGAACTGGTAATAGGCCAGAAACTTCTGGACAGAATATAGAGAGACTCTTCCCCAGAGGCATTACATCTACGAGGAAGAGCACCGACTGCAGCATTGAGGGCCACCCCTATCAATGACGATGAGAAATCTCGCAATGATGGCGGTCTACAGGCTTAGCTGCAATGGCTCCCTAAATATATGGAGTGCAGATCAATCCCCTCTATTTAGGGGGCAGCCTGAAAGGCTGCGACTAGAACCGCAGGACAGAATCGAAGCCCCGTGGTTCGCGGAGCAGTATTTCAGAGTTGTCATCCCGTCGAGGCAGGAATGGGAAAATGGCCGCACGTCAAAGCACGGCACAATTTGGTGTCTTCCAAGCAAAGATGCTTGCCATCTATAGATGTGCAGAAAAGTTACTCCGCTATGGTAAGATGAATGAGATCATCTGGATCTGTTCGGACAGTCAAGCGGCACTCAACGCATTGAAAAGCCCGACTGTGTCCTCCAGGCTTGTCAGGGATACCAAGGAGATCCTTAAAACGCTAGCTGGTGAAAACAGGCACAACCTGAACTTGATCCCGGGTCATTCAGGTTGGAAAGAGAACGAGAGAGCGGACAAACTGGCCAGTGAAAGAGCCAGATTGGAGGGTCCTCAAGATCCCCTTGCTGGTATTCCCTACAACGGGGGTATGTAGATCTTGCCGAATCATCTGAGAGATAAACATGCCTCAGCATGGATAGACATTGACGTCTGCCGAACTACTAAAGCGCTGCTTGCAATGAGGTAGGCCTAATGGCAAGTGACACACTCTCGTGAGTAGGCAAAGCATCAAGATAATCTCCGAGATCTTTACAGGTTACGGAAATCTGATGAAATTTAAACAGTAGGGAAAAGCGACACTCCCTTCTGTATGAGTTGCGAGGGGAACAAATTGAAGTCGTTAACCCATTTTCTTTGTAAACGTCCTGCGCTCATTCGAACCAGGTTTACCTGGCTAGGTCCGGGGATCATGAAGGATCTAAGCCTAAAACACATCTTAGGATTCTGTCGAGCAGATGTCCAGATATTCGTTTATCGCACGGCCCCCATGGGCGAGGAATTATGATCACGCCGAATCAGCGCGGTAGGATGACACCTACCTGCCAGTATGTGCTGAAAATAAATTCCCAGAACCTCACTGGTAGAAGCGGAACCCTATCCTAGTCCCTACTGGCTCTGCAGTGTCAGTGCCCGAGCTGAGAACGCAGCTCACCCGTCGAAGGTGAGGGATTGTAACAAGTTACTCTCCAACACCGGCTAGCCAGGATTCGGATTTCAACCACTACCCGGCAGGGACCAACGCCTTAATTGGAGAGGAGACAGTATTTTGAACCGTCTGGCTTCTCTACCGCTGCCTACTCGTGTTAATGGTTCAGGCTTTCATTAGACGAGTAACCGTCGGTCTCTTATCATCGGCCGACCACATATCTTTGTCAGGGCCGCGAATCCATTACCTAGACCTATAGGATAGGAAGACACAGACACCGCACTTTAGGGGTAAAGCCATGTGGTGCAACAATTACCCACGCAGAGGCAGTACTTTCATTCGCCCCCGGCGGGCTTACTTTAGGCGGAACCACTACGGGCGCTTGCTTGCTAGACTTATACTATTGCCCTTTCTGGGCTATAGTCAAATCCACCTCCTCGTGTTACCTATTTACCAGGAACGTTTAACGAGTCACCTTTCGGCTTCGTTCAAATAGCCTGCCACATATGTCTACCAAGGCCATGAATCCGTTTCAACCAGAGAGCTCCCCCAGAGGTCTGGGATAGGAAGGCATGATACCAAGATTTTAGTGGTGGACTGTATGTGGTGCACAGTTTACCGGATCTGTTGCAGTGGCAACTGCTAGTTTCACCTAGTTGAGGTAGGTGGAAGGTTACTTATCTCGAGACCCGCGCAAAGCCAACCCACTTTCTGTCGAGCAGCGGGATATCCAAATACCCCCTGAAAAACGTAGCAAGGGCTAGTGTACAAGGGTCTTTGGCTAAGTGCACTGAACTTTTTATTGAGCCGCTACCATCTCAACCAATACCAATGGTTTATTAGCTCTATAATAAAACAAAACGCCAAGGGCAAAGAAAATCATTAATATTACAAAAACAAACTTTCAAATAACCTACTGACCTAGTATTCCCAAAAATACATAAAAATTTAAAAACTAACCTGCAATAACGTTGCCATTTGGAGTTTCGAAGAACCTACCCTATTGGAAGCAATACAATATGCAGACGAGGTCTAACCGGCTGGACTACCATCGCCGTTGCAGCAACAACATTGAATTCGGTATATCAACCGTTAATATATTCGTCCGGTTACTGAATTAATAATATTCATAATTCGAGAAAGTATATCTTATATCTTCCCATCAAACTAAATAATTCGTCAAATTCTAAATTGAGAAGAAATTCAGACAATTTTTCAAGATTTGATTGTTTATTATACCATTGTAATCTAAATAAATAATAGCAACACTACATTTAATTCTACGGATAAGTGGTCATTTATACATTTTACTATCATGGATTTTTGCAAGAAAAACTGCGGTGGTAATCGTTTCAACAAAAATATAAACAATGTAATTGAAGTCGGACATTTCACGCTGACAATGAGACTTGCGACAACAATTTTGACAGCTTTACCAAGAATTAGTGCATAATTAGTGTCATCAATTGATGCAATAAGAATTGCGGAAGCAATTTCTTCAACAATGTTATCAACAACAGAATATCTCAACATAATTATCTCCGGTAATATTTCTGCATTTTGAAGCCAAAAACTGCAGCAGTGAAACTGAAACAAATAATTAACGTACATTAAGTTTCATTAGTCAGTATGAAGAGGAGGGTAGTAGAAAACAGCGACAATAGCTCCGAAACTTGTACTGCTGTAAGTATTGTCTAGTCTTAAGGTTACAAACGATAATTCTATGTATATCATTACATCGTTCACATTTTTGTTGAAAGAATTATAACCGTGATTTCTTTTGCATCAATGGGGGGCAATTCAGAGTACCAATATAGAAATATAGCTGCAGCTGATATTCCCAAATCGAAAGAAACGGGAAATACTGATGTTTGACCAATGATCGAATTGGTCAAGAGATATTTCCTTAATCTTCAGTAACAATAAACTTTTTTATAGCAAGAAAGCTGCATTTGAAAATATGTTTATACAAACTTATAAATACACACATTTAATTTTCCTGAAAATATTTCATTCATCTTTCTGCTATTCAAACTGGCATAGAAAAGAGAATGAACATAACAAATAATACTATATGATAGTTTCTGTTTATAGTTTTATATTGTATCCACAATGTGACCTCTTTTATAATTTATTAGTAAAAAATAATATTCGGAAAAACGGTGAGAGGCTAGGAGTACATAAACAGAAACAATTGTAGCTTCTTATAGTTGCTACCATGCTAGTAGCCTAATGTGTCTTTAGCATGCACCTGCTTAACTTTTGGGAGCGACCTGGGTTCGAATCCCGGTAAAGGCTGACTTGCCGACTTCCGCATACTTGGTCAGGTGAATGCTGGATAAGTAAACTCCCTCACAATACTTATCTCCTCCTTCCGAATGCATCCCCTTGCTCCCTCATCTATCTTTCCAATGTGACTGAAGGAGATTTGGAAGTTCCAAACAGTCACCTTTGTTTCATTTCTAGTTGTATTATTCCCGATAATTGGGGGTTAAGTGATAGTGTCAAGGTTTGAAATTAATTGTACTGATTCTTCATCTATGAGAAATAATCTGAGTATTGCTGTCAAATTCATGGCCAATTGTATAACAAAATGCGTTACGTCGCACCTCAGTGATCAACCACTTTACATCTTTAAAACTAATTTCAAATGGACTCGGGATTGTTCAACTAAGTAGAAATAAGTTAAATAATTGTGCCTGTAAATTTATTGTTAGACATACTTCACTGATGCAGTTGAATACAAGACTCTTTACTTAACTGAACAATGACCGGTTGTACAACTTCTTCCTCACTAGTTATGCTTGCAACGTGTAACTTGGTTTTCTACATCTTTCTTGAAACTGATTTTAAATTTTATAGTAACTATAAGCTTTTCCAAATTATTACTTTAAAAAAGATAGGGTAAATAAATAGATGTTTTCTTTTTATATATGGACCAAAATTATTTCACTTGCAACAAAAACTACTATAAACAACAAGCGGATGTGGAATGGGCAATCCACTCTCTCCTTTTTTGGCCAATATTGTTCTAAGTGAACTTGAAACCTCCTTAAAATCAAAATTAAATCAATTTCCAAATGTCTGGAATAGATTTATGATATTTTCGCTGTTATAATTAAAGATTTTGATTAACATAGCTTTTTGTCCATGCTCCACCTCAGAACCAATTATAATCCCGTTTTCTTTCTTTCACCATTACTTGTATTTCCTCACATCGACAACTGACTGAAACCCTTGGTGATTCTACATTCACACCTAAATGAGACGATCAGTTTCTTTAGTGGGAAATTATTCCTCCTTTGCTAAGTTCAGCAACAGAACGTGGTTCGATCTCATTACTTATTTCTTAGGACATATATTCGAGAAAATCACCACACCATTCTCAGATTTCTTGTATGCCGTGAAGACTGCGGACTTCCGTCTCATCCTTCTGCCCTCCGATGATTATTTCATATAAAACAAAGATAACAATGACTCATAGACAGGCACTGTCCCCAACCCTAATATTGGCATGTGGTATTCACAGATCTAATCTCTGAGGTGGTCTACGTTCTCTAGTAGAACGTCTTAATTCCGCCTGTGAAAACGGTGGTGCCTCAAGAGGTTGAAGGTTCGCCAACAGTTCCAAATCTCTCGGGGTTGATGGATTTATATTGATTCGCATTGCTAGATCAAGGGCCGCTCGACCAAGATCGTCCAGTGATTTATTACTTAAGTTTTCTTCTTGCTCTTCTACAATTGGATCATTGTTCACATCCTTGTCGGCTCTTAGTACTACTCTGTCTTCACTAGAATTTTCCAGTGTTTCTACCTTACATTGTTTCAGCCTATTCACATGAACTTATTGTGTTTTATATGTGCCGATCTCCTTTATAACAACGTTGACAGGGCCTTTTTGTTCGATGATTCCAAAAGGTCTCTGCAATTTTTTTGATAAACCTATTTTATTACTAAAATCATGCAAATATACCAAATCTCCTAACGTGAATTCTTTATGTTTCGTGTTTTATTAGCATATTTTAACCGTTTGTCTTTTGAAGCTTCGATTTTTCCTTTTGCCTTATTGAAGCAGTTATTTAAACATTCTATAAATTCTGACACAAAATTATTATCATAGTCATACTGAATGCGCCTTGGCTTCATAATTTCATCAAAAGGGAGTACGATATCACTCCCATGCATTAAGAAAAACGGACTAAGCCCCGTAGAGCAATGTATAGGCGACCTATATGCCACGATGACATTTATAATAATAATGGCGTTCATTCATATGGTTACTTTTACAATTCAATTCACTGAAATTCACGGTCGAAATAGAAACAGACAAGCATCTTCCTTTCCTAAATATTAACATTATAAAAGATCTTAATCACTTGGAATACAACATTTATAGAAAACCCACTCCAAACAAATATAAAATCCTGCAGATTCAGATTAATAAACGACCCTTTGAGCCAGCAAAATTATGACAACGAAGTTTAGATTGCGACAAATCTTTGATCAATAATTTAATTTCTAAACAGAAAAAGAAATTGGAACGCAACCAAGTAACCAAATTAGAACCTTCAAATAGTTCAATAAAATTCAAAGGTGACTGGTAAACTCTCAAAATATTGTTATACCTTAGCCATTGACAGCTTATCATGGCTTTTTTCAATCTAACGGAAGATGTGGTATAATCTTATAGGCCAACTCATCAGATGCCAACAGACTATTTATATAGAAAATTCTTGTATTGTTAGTGTTACAAACAACTAAACCAAAAAGGGATATATGGAGATTTATTAACAAGAAGTTAAAGACCATAAAACTATTTATTCTTGCATTTTCTGTATGGAAAAGTATGTAAAAAACGCAACCAGGATAGCAGAGCACTTCGCAAAATGTCCACACCACTTCTAGTGAAATACCTTTGGAATAGTATTTGAGGAAATACATCTTAGTTCTATTCAGGATTTGCAGTTTTTTTTGACCTACCCCTCAGACGAAACTCCAGACTTGAAAAAGGAATATCGTTTCGAATTGTTTTTATTTGTTTTTTTTTGCATTTTTGGCATTTTCGAAATTAAGAGTGTGCTTTACAATCCTATCTTGATTCACAACTGATTTTGAGTTATTACAATGTATAAAAAATATATAGCGTTTGCAGGATCTTAATTTACAGAAGATGAATATTTTTTGACAACTAACTGATGATTTAATTTCATGAAAGTTGCAAATTCAAAATGTCAATAACTTCCTTTTTTCAATACCACCCCATTATTTACACCATCACATTGGCCGATTTATTCTTATTAAAACAGGTATGCGACTAAAATTGATATTTTTTGAGGAAATTTGAAAAACAGTAGACTATTACCGTTGAAAACACATTTAGGTTGTCATGGATAGGTTATGGGTAACTTTTCGAATTCAATATAATATACACGCCAAAAGTAAATGTCAGAGCTTATCATTTAGCTTAAATGTTGAAACGTTTATTGAGCAAATGTATCCAAATGAAGTGATTCTGGATTTATTTTATTATCGGTAGATTGATACCTAATACATCATTATTGAACTTTAAAGTGATTCCGTTAGTATCCAAAGCACCTGTTTGCTTTATATTTTATTAAAATAATAACTTAAAAACAGTTGAAAATCAAAATAGGTCTATATTATCAAACTCACTTTTAATTTCGACGGAGAAACCAAAAATGCAAAAAAGAAGTGTAGGTCCTGTTTGAAAAAACATTATTCGATATTCCTTTTAAGTCTGGAGATACTACCTTAGTTAGTAACTCCATCTAAGAAAGCCACTGCGTGACAAACAATTATTAATAGATTTTTATTAAAGAGTAGATTTGTGTTTTAGTCGCATTTTAAAATTATGAATGAATAGAATAAATTTACAGGTTGTAAACCTGATTTAAAGAACCATCATAGTAGTTCACAACTCGCATAAAAACCGCATCTCAAATTATGCATCTTACTCATCCAGTTAATTAAATTTCGATGTAGGAATGTGGACTTCTTTTCCATGACCCTGACATTTGCAAGTTTGTAATTAAACTTTTATGAAAAAACAATCCAAACCCTATTAGTTACTTGTGTTGTGTTTATTTAATTTTTATCGTCAACGTCTCCAGAGGATATTTCTGTAAGTTGTTAACGAACTGTAATAAAAGTTAATGATCCACAACTGCATATGAAGAACAAAGACGAATTGATCATTGTGCTTAGTGATTTAAGTGGCATTAAGTCGGCACACCCTTTGAATTGCCCCCAACTTTATACATGTATCCTTGCAATGAAACATGACTCAAATGCATCTATATGAACGCATTTTCTATGTGAAATATTTTGTTCTATATGTGAAAAGTTTTTAATGACGACGATGCCTACTTTATTATAGTCTAGGAGCTAGAGCTATTGTACATTGAACCTTTTTCCACCAATATACAGTAGTGCCAAGATGTATTCATTCAGGCCCACCATTTCGCTCTAGCTCCTAAACTATTGAGCCTAAATTCATTGCTATATAGCTTAGGATAGTATTTAACAACTTAATGAGAAATACGTAGTTCAAAACAATTTTTCTATACAGTATCTGAAATGTAAAGCCTAATTTGGGTTTTGCAAATGCTCTGGAGATAGTGGCTTCGCTTGACTTGATTGTGAGCAACTGTTTGAAAGATTATTATTATAATTTAAATAATTCTCCTTCATCGGTAAATGTAGTTTGAATAAAATATCTGAAGTCGATATTCCCAGTTGCTTTCAGTGGCGTAGATAACGTCCCCGCAACCCGGGGGCCGCACATCTGTAGGGGCGCACGAGAAAATCAAAATGTTTGTTGCACATATACTTATTGGTATATAATACATTATAAGATATACTATTAATTACGTGAAAATAACAAATTATTTTTAATAATCAAAATATGTTGATTTTTTTAAAGCGTATTTGTTATTTTCCTTTCCCTTTTTTTAGAGAAAGGAAGGGCGCAAAGAGTTATATGCTGGGGTGGAGCGGGAATTAACTACGCTACTGGTTGCCTTCTTCATTTTCTTTCAGACTTTTAAAATGTTTATCTACGCTTTGGTTGACAGACATTAACTGTTGTTTGTGAATTGTGAATTTCGTAACTATCATAACGTGTGATTACTGATTTTTGAGTTCATCATTGTAATTCAATAGCAATGAGCGCGAAGCTAAAATATTCACTATAATTACGATTAATTCAGGAAAAGTAATTCAATCTTAATCCAACATCAATTTATATAAATAGATAGATATTACATATAACCACATTTCAGGAATGTCGCAATATAAAAAAGCATCAGCATATTAAAATTTCAATAGAACTTATAATTCACAATGGTAACACCTACATTACAAACATAGAGACAATTTACACATCAGTTAAAAATTGCACAAAGGAGAACAACATGTATTCGTCAAAAGAATAAAAGCAATACGCTGAAAAATCGTTTCATTCTAATTTTGAAATGAGAAAATTGGACGAGTTTCCATGCACTTGGTATTTTATTGTTACATTTTAGTTTAGAGGGTTAAGTTTACCTGTGAACCAATGTTCGTAATTAAATAAATTAAATCCCAATTTGTTACTGTTATTGTGAATATTGGTGTAACTAATTAGCGATTGGTACGGCGAAAATTATACAGGGTGATTCATTATTAATTGTACATACCTTTACTGGATAATCCTGGGTTGAAAATATGAAGATATAACCCATAACAGTTGAATAAGGTATGACTCTATACTGTCTGCACAATTATTTATATTTTAATATGTATTTATTTGTCATATTATTATTACTCATGTCGATGTATTTTGTCATGGGATTGCATTTTTTTGCGTGACTTATACTTTACAGTTTAAATTTTGTAAACGATTTTAACCATCAACTGAAATGTGTGTTTGGTATGTACGTACGTGCGTATACGAAAACAAGTTGCGTTTTATTGGGCCTTATAAATTACCTGCAGATTTGAACGTTAACTGGTATTTGGTGCTTTTACAAATAACACTAGGCTGACCAGCTGGATCTATTGCAACTTGATCGACGAAGAGATATTATGTGATTGAATGCAGAATGGAACACTACCTCATTATCCTCTAATAGTACGCTACTATCTTGACTGACGTTCAATTTCCTCATCGTCGGCTTGGCAGAGGTATATATTCCGTGGCCACCTCGACTTCCCGAGAGTACAAATGAAATCGTATATTCTCAAACATTAATAATCGTCAAGACAGATAGTCAATTTTGCTAATTTCATTAGAAAATCATTTAGCAAACGAATAGTCAAAGTGTGACCCCTATTAACCTCAATGGTTAATGGAGGTTACATTGAACATTTGTTGTAAAAACAATTATTTTATATGATTTGCTGGGATATCTGGTATTGCCCGCTAGTTGCGTTTTTGATTTATGCTTAATATTTTTTTTGGTGGCATTATTAGTGACCACCACATCAAAAAAGTTTCTTATTTGTCACTGTATTGCCCTGTAGTTGTTGTTTTAAATTGTAAATGTATATTATTATAAACCTAAAAGTATCAACTGTAAAGTATTATTTCATGCAATAAATGCAAACCCGCGAAATAAAAATATGACAAAATAAAAATATTTGTGCAGCGTTATATTTAACTTTAAATATCACGATAAATAATAAATTTATCGCTAAGAAGAAACATTACGTTAATTACATAGAAAGTATTGAAGAATTGAAAAATATACTAAAATGATAATTCGGTCAGTGGCGTAGAATTTAGGAAGAGAAAACTGTTCCTGAATTGTGTCTTACGCCACTGGTAGTAACCAGAAACTATTTTTCAACACATTACTATGATCTAAATTTTCTGCCAAGTATAATAGGAAAATATAAGTGTTAAAGTAAAAAAGATTCTAAAATTTTTAACTCAGTAAGGAGCCATATCAATTCAAATTGCTGTACTCTCAGGATTCTCCAATATATGTGCAATTATCAATGAATCATCCTGTATAAGTGCGAAAATTCTGATGTATCCGTTCCAGGCTCTTTGTATAGTCTGCAGCCTGGATCTCCATTATAGAATCCCATTTTGTTCAGTCGGCATAAGCAAGCTGGCCGTTCTATTCATATACATGGTCCTATTGTACAGCATTTACTAAAACTTAGTCTATTGGACTACTAGCTTGTGTCTTATTTTCGGCACACCTGATGGAGGCTGGCTCTAGTCCGACGTATTGTGCAGCTGCTCAGAGTTGGTTTGATTTATGTGTTGAAGACTTTTTGAGAATTTTTCGCTCATTCATATTTCCAGTGCCGTCTGGCTGTATGAGAAGAAATGAATTGTCTCAGATAAAGGAGTAGCTTCCCTGGAGCATATTTGAAGTTTCTTCATTCCTCTTACACAATGTATTGATAGATGCTCATGCATCTATCAATGGCAGAACGACCAGCTGTTGGTGATATATCCCTACTTATCTCTGTACTTTTCTCTTTGATCGTATGGATCCTCCAGTGCTATTATTTATTTTACTGTGCCCAGATTACAATACAAATACTTGCAGGGTACGTATGGTCTCCATTGCTGCAGTGTTTTCTATGCTTGAGAAGAGTTATTTGAATCGATGATTCAACCCTGCTCAGATGGTACAATCAATATCAAATAAATATTAATGCCTTCGAAATGGGTAGAGGTTGGTATTTTGAAAAAAAATTGAGTTGCATGAATTATTGTGGTAAAATTGTTCAAATTATGCGTGGCCTATTGTTTTATATCTGGCAGTTCACACAACGGTAATCTTATGTGAATCAGATAAGAAATTACAGCGGACATGTATGTCAAGTGCAAGTGAAGCCATTGTTTGCCATTTGTTTTTGATGATCTTGTATCTAGGTTTCCACTGAGGAACGCATTTACATGTGGGCCATTAGAACTGCTCCACTCCAACAAATAAATGTAAGTGGGTAAGTGCTCAGAAGGTCCAACATGTTACTAAGAATTCAATTAGAATAAATGCCTTCCCAAGTAGAAACTAAGTTGTTCTCAACATGCAAAGTGTTTTAATATTTTTTTTATATTCTTTATCAAAATTCCTTTGTGTACATGTGGTTCCGTGTGCTTAACACAGTGAAATTTGATTTGATTCAGACGAAAAAATATATTGGTCAATGATAATGAGTCACTGTCACTTAGCAAAATATCATCACAGTAGATGTGACCTCAAATAAGATTTTACATTTTAAAGCAATGTTTTTACAAAAGTTTTTCGTTATATACCTTTAATCTGTAACTTTTGGAAATTCATGATTACAAATAATATTGGATTTCTTTTCTTTTTATTCTGTTTAATTCGAAACACTTGGAGGGAAAACGAAATACAAGAGAGAGATTTATGTCAAACTCCATGTTTTCTTCCCTTACTTGTGTCGTTTATGTTCCAAACATTTCATGAACACTTTTTCGTGTGCTTCTGTGTTAATATATTTTTCCTCTTTCAACCTACAAGAGATAAAGATGCATATGCTTCACACATTATACATTTTTACTCACTGATGTGAACTATTTCACAGCTCAAAAGAAATTTTTAATGATAAAAATAGTTCCTCAAACATACCTTCACTTTATTAATTAGGGAAATATTTGAGAACATTCTATAAGAGTTTTCACATCGAACATATAGAATTCTTTGTATAATATGATTTCCATCTTTGGGAGTAATGCAATAATCTATTCTTATTTACTTGGTGAACGTAAAAAAGATTAGCACATTATCAATTCAAACAAATTATATAAAATCGGCAAATTGGATATTCGAAGTAGTGGAAATGTTTGGTCTTATACAGCGTGTCGCAAATAATTCTTTGCAGCTGTTGGAAAAAATTAATATGTAGAATTTGCAGAATGTGAACCTAAATGCCAAGGCAAAGACATCGTGTCGTGAGAGAAAGTTTTTGACAACTACAATAAATCTTATTTCACTTGAGCTGCAAGATTTTGGAGTTTGTAAGCCGTTCTTTAGGTAATTGTTATCCAGAGTCCTCCATTAGCGATAGCCCTAAATTGAGAATAACGCCAGTTTTTAGTACTAGGACATCAAACGTTATAATCAGAGATATATTCCACCGAGAGCGCATATGCGAACGTCATCATCCTAAGGCGAGTGAGTTAACATTTGATATACCGAATTCAATGTTGAACCTGCATCGGCGTGATATTTTTTTGCTTCCAATAGCGTTGGTTCGTCAAGCGGCATTATTATCGTAGGTTAGTTTGTTAGATTTTTATATATTTTAGGGTTTACTAGGTTAGTAGGTTATTTGAAAGATTGTCTTTGTAACCGATCGATTTTCCTTGCCCTTGAACAACTTGTCGCACATGCGCTCTCAATGGAATACAACTTGGATATTACCGTCCAGAGTCAGGACAGGTAAATTCTTCTATTAGCGGTATCCTTAAACTTAGAATAACCCCGAATGTATCTCGAAATATCTTCCTTTTGTGATGATTGTTTGAATCCTTTTGATTCAGACTGTGGCTATATACCAAAATGCAACTACTTCAAACATATGCTATGCAAGTATTATTCACTTGGATCATCTGACTAACAAAAACAATGAAAAAATAATAAAATATCACTAACTAATACATATCAAAGAAAATTATAAGGACTGATGTTAAATCCACGAAAATTTAAAAATAGAGAGAGATAGAGAGACGCATTGCTACTCAGCGATCTGTTGGTTGTTATTTATCAACTGTTGTTTCGAGATATACATAGCAGTACTAGCACTTGGTATTATGATTATGGTATTTCTATTTAGGAATAACAGTTTTTGCCCATCTCTAGTAAAAATAAACGCCCATTTTGTTTCAGGTTGAGTATATGTCGAGTCAATTTAGCAAAAAAGCTCGGAATTTTTTCCAAACAGACCAATCAACTTAATTTTTTTTGCAAATTGTCCCTGGACGGATACTGAACGATATTGAACTTTAATATCTTACCGCTCGACCATTTTTCACCTGTTAAACCGGAAATTGGCCAATTTTCATGAGAAAATTTATTGTAAAATTTGTAAAATTGGTAAGTATTGCCAAAATTGGCTGGAAAACTCCACTCGGGGGTTTTCGGGGTCGTTGATCACGATTCCGAAGTTATATTTACCATTTTCCACCGCGGCAGCTAGAAATTGACCAACTTTATGTCCCAAACATGGTCAAATTTAATAATTTAGCAGTTTTTGTTGAAATTGACTAAAACATTTCACTCGGGGGTTTTCGAGGTCGCTGATCACGACTCCGAAGTTAGATGTACCATTTTCCACCGCGGCAGCTAGAAATTGGCCAATTTTATGTCAGAAAAATGGATAAATTAGATAATTTCGTAATTTTTGTTGAAAATGGCTAGAAAATTTCACTCGGATGTCATTTGATATTGGATATGAAACAAATGATTTACAGTCACGGATAAATTCCCTGACTTTTGATAGCAGTGCCAATTTCAACAAAAATTACGAAATTATCTAATTTATCCATTTTTCTGACATAAAATTGGCCAATTTCTAGCTACCGCGGTGGAAAATGGTAAATCTAACTTCGGAATCGTGATCAGCGACCTCGAAAACCCCCCGAGTGAAATGTTTTAGTCATTTTCAACAAAAATTATGAAATTATTAAATTTGGCTATTTTTCAGACATATAATTGGCCAATTTCTAGATACTGCGGTCGAAAATGGTAAATCTAACTTCGGAATCGTGATCAGCTACCCCGAAAACCCCCTAGTGGAGTTTTCCAGCCAATTTTGGCAATACTTACCAATTTTACAAATTTGACAATAAATTTTCCCATGAAAATTGGCCAATTTCCGGTTTAACAGGTGAAAAATGGTCGAGCGGCAAGATCTTAAAGTTGAATATCGTTCAGTATCCGTCCAGGAACGATTTGCAATAAAAATTAAGTTGATTGGTCTGTTTGGAAAAAATTCCGAGCTTTCACATTTTGAACGACTAATTTGACCCGACTAACATGCTATTCTCATCTGTGTCGATTCTTTAACGCACTTATTAACTTTCAATACCCCGCTCGATCTGACTCAAGCTTTATATATATATATATATATTTTTCTCCATGTCACTTATAAATACAACCACACTTTTTTAAAGTGAGACATCATAATATCGAATTCTATTTTTCAGATGGGAATACATCTACCTAATACTATATACTATACCTATAACAGTTTTTTAGGCTATCCATTCTCAACTTAAATACATATCCAGACTAGATAACAAATGAAATTACAAGGATACCCAATTCTGTATAAATAAGATAAAATTCGACCTACATAATAATGTATTTTATAAAAGGATACATCATCTCAAATATTTGAGTAGTGGGAACTGATAGAGTTCCAAAGAATTCTCGAATTCCATTCAATTAGATCATAACATTATTCTAATCATGTTGTCTATTGTTTTATATTTGGGCGTTCACATAACCGACATCTTGGATGAGTCAGTTATTTTTATAAAACTCAATAAAACATGTATGGCAAGTGTAATTGGAGCTATTGTTTTCTAATGCTAGTTTTGATAACTATAATGTATCTAACTCATATTTTATGAAGATAATTCTTACGTTATATTCACATAAGAGAAACCTTTAAGAAAGGCAATGATGTACTAACATGAAATTTCATATTCCAATGGCATCTCTTGATTTTGTATGAAATAATCTCAAGAGTTAAATAGATTGAGCAGACCACGAAATAAAAGGGGAGCAGAGTTTCTAACAGTTCATCTCCAGAAAAATATGAGCAGGGTAGATGAGTGTATTGAGAGATAATCTTCTGTGTAGGTTTTACCTATAAAAACTTAATATCTTCCAATAGTGTGATATCCCAGCTGATTCGCTCGAGGAACATCGTGCTTGACAAATTTCAGAATTTCATAATAAGGCTCCTTGAATAAATAATTGACACAATTATTAATAAATTATTTATTTGCTTTTAGATATCTGTATCGTTGTTATAGTCTACAGGGTACTCGAGTCCGTTATACATAAACATCATTATAATCTTCAGAATCGGAAGAACTTATATAAAATGACAAATTCTCAGATAATGAAATATATATTATGAGTTAAGAACGCATCAAAAATCAAAACTACTTTAAGTTCATTATGAAATTGGTTGAGTAATTAAAAGTGTTTAACCAAATCCAACTTAACCACCATTAACAAGTGATATATAAATTCTCGAGAAATAGTTCACACTAACACATATGCTCATAATTTTCGTCGTTACGTATGTTTCGGTGTCACGACCGTCATCAGAAGACGTATTATGTCTGAAACGAGATTTCGTAAAACTAATTGTATCAGCACAAAGCGTCTTTATAACACCAACTTCAATTAAAAATGCACACGTCGCCGAAACGAAAAGAATCACGAATAATCGAAATTGTAACACATTAATGTTTTAAGTATATGAATATGTATCAAGAATCCACTGCTTAGCAATTCGAGTATCCACTTCCGAACCAGATGTTAAAGATTTATGAGGTAATAGAAAAAGGTTGTCAGAACTTATTAGAAACATTCCTATTTGAGCATTCTACCTAAAATATACTTTTAACATTATAAAGACCTACTTGGAACTTGCAAGGGGCTTAATTAATTAAATTAGCATAAATCTGACTTAATGACTGAATGTCTAATCTATGAGTTGCAGACTTGGATAAACGGTAATACAGATAATTTCATAACATTACCTTACATTCCGGAGACCTCAGAGAAAATTAAGAAATGTTAAAAAAAGTATGATATAAATGTTGCGCATAAACTTGCTAACTGTGTTGAGAAATATTTTTCAAATTTAAAACCTTTAATACCTAAAGGTATACAAACCCACACAGTATACAAACTAAATTTTTTAGATTGCGATGGGACTTATACACGAATCTCTAAACAATATTTACAAAAAAGAATGTATGGCTATACATATAGTACAAGAAACAAAAATTTCCACCGCCCTTGCTAAACACTGTTTTGATTACAACCATCAATTCGATTACATAAATGTTAATATTTCAACTAAGGAAACCAATTATTATAAAAGATCTATTCTGGAGATGATTCACATAAAACGTAACTCCAAATCTGTAAATCATAGAACAGACATTCAGTCATTAATAAAATTTATACTAATTTAATTAACTAAATAAAACCTTGCAAATTCCTACATGCGTCGTTATAATGTTAAAAGTATATTTTAGGTAGAATGCTCAAATAGCAATATTTCTAATAAGGTCTGATAGCCTTTTTCTATTGCCTCATAAATCTTTAACATCTGGTTTGAAAGTGGGTAGTTGATCGTTATATTTTTTGGTTTCAGTCGTATGCAGATTTTGTTTGACATGAGTTCGTATATTATAAGAAAATTGCTAAGCAGTGGATTTTTGATACATATTCATATACTTGAAACATTGATGTGGTACAATTTCATGTATTATTCGTGTTTCTGTTCTTTTCGGCGACTTGGGCATTTTTAATTGAAATTGGTGCGATACGGACGCTTTGTGCTGATAGAATTAGTTTTAAGAAATCCCGTCTTAGACATTGATACGTCTTCTGATGATGGTCGTGAGACCGAAACGTACGTAAAGACGAAAATAATAATCATATGTGTTAGTGTGACCTCTAATTTATATATAATTGATACCTGGGTCAAGAATCATTATTAATTAACAAGTGAGGAAAGTCACGTGATCAATTGTTCGCAGCTTTTTCTTACATGTTTCTGAAAACCTGAAACAGAGAGCTAAGACAATGTAAATGAGTAGATGACAAATGAAGGTCAATTGTTTCCTTCGGCTTTGTACATCTTGAAATATTACCTTTCTCGCATCGACCCAAAACAATTTATTGTGTATGACTTATCTCCATCCAATGAAGAATTCATAGGTCCATTTATGAATCAAAAACTGTAACGTCTTCCGAAATGATGGTTCGATATATTGATCGAGTCAGAATAGGATACCTACTAAGCTAGGTATAAAGCCATATTATTTATAAAAAATATTACAATAAATCATAGATATGCTATAATGCACAGATGCCTTCGAGGGCAACATAATTATAATAATAATATGGTTGAATGTATTGTTCCGTTGAATAATAAAAATAAAAGCATAATGTCGTAAATAGGTAGCGTGAGGAATAAATTCCAGAAACATTGATGAGCTTATAATGAAACTCTTCTTATTGAATAAAATATTATTCGCATTTCGCACTGTCAAACATTATGCACAATGTTAGAACGTAGTAAGCTGATAGAAGACAGTATACAAAGTAATATCTCAACTCATTATCGCCACTAACCAAAGCAAAAACGGAAACAGAGATTTACGAAACTGTGTTGTTGATTTGTTATTATGTTCACAAAAAAATCTTGTGTGTCATTTCACAACCACAGTCGTAGAAATAATTGCATACAATTACCTAATTACGTATGTCATCTTTGTCGTAAATCAAACGCATTCAAATGAGTGTGATACAATCTTTGTAAATACCTTTATGAATGGAAAACATATTTGAACAGCTGTCAGAAGAGATTACAACGAAGAATACTAATAATTTTAGATTGCTGTATATATAAACTTCTTCACCTCAGTCAACTTACGGTACATATACGGAATGTTATGCCGTTATTCCAAGAGATATATATGTTACTGGTCTTCATATCATGCCTAGAACCAGACTGATGGCCTTGCCTTATTTAAATGCAATTTACAATCATTTCCTACTTTGTTCTTGAAAGGAATGCTGTTTTAAAAGTTTCCCGCATTAAATATGAGAATAGAAAATTAGAAAACAATATTGGTACGAAGAAGCCAATTCTTAACAGCTTGATTATTATTCTTAACGTGAATATTTCCTTTAATCGCTGCGATTTCGCTTCCTATTACAGATTGTACAAAAAAATGGAAAGTTCATTCATTAGATTGTATAAGAAACGTGTATAGATTTTAATAGGCAAGATATGTCACTTCCTAAATTCTAATAATTTACCTCTCGATATATTTGAGAATAAACAACATACTGTACATTGGAAAAGAATCGGAACTCTTCCATCATCGCTTTTATTACTGAATCTTTAATCCTTTCATTGTGGATATCGCTAGTTTTGATAAGATATTGTGTAATATCATCTAGATCAGTGTAGTGTGGTAGATTTTCTCAGAATGATGCAAGCCCACGAAATACCGCCCCTTAAATTTTTTTTCGAATAACCTTCTATTGTGACTTTTTGAAAAAAAAACTATTTACTATATCAATCTACTACAGTTTCAACTTTTTAACTTTAACTTTATCAAATTCGTTAATTAGTGATTAGGGAGAAACCATGAACAGGAGAGATATACGGCAAACGCCCAGGCAAAAGTATTACCAGATCTTTGGGCAAACACGCCACTATTCTCCAAGCGGAAATACTGGCTATAACGCAGCTGTGCCCAAACTGCGCTTGAAGAAAGAACGCATACCCACATCAGCATAATAGTCTAGGAGCCAGAGCGATATTGATGGTCTGAACATTAACCCGATGGCACTATGGTTTATCGTTAGAGGACGGTTCAATGAACAATTCATCTCATAGACCGAATTTTCCCCGGCTGCTAGATCTCGAAATACAGCATCCACATTTCTTCTTTTTTTCAACTGTAGGTTAACCCTTTCCAAGTTGCGGTTATTTGAGAAGCATGCCATTCTTATACACTTCCACCATGTGCCATCATTTTTTATCGTGTCCGTGTATCAGGCCGACCAGTTAAAATTGAACCGAAAATGGACTGCAATAATTTTAAATCTTTATTTGACCTCCAATAAAGTTATTTAACATGGTGCCATCATGTTACCTTGTAACCCGCAAGTTTTATCCACAAAATGAAAAAAAGAAACATTTTTGGTCCAAATAATGGCCAATTACTCGGAAATGGATCGATAACTTTTGATGGCATAGGGTATGTTAACAATTGCCAACACCAATGAACATTTTCCACCAGGTTTGGGGGGGTTAACTTGCAGTCCATCTTTCCACCTCTGGCTCACACGATGTTCACCGAACATTATAGGTTTCCTTATTGTGTGTAGTCAAAATATAATAAAGAAAAATTGATATAATAAGTGAAGAACTTCTAATTTCGATTGTAACACAGTTCATCCAATCAAATGGTTAAGAAAAACATTTGATATAATATTTCTTTCATACAGCGAACAACCCATATCCTCCACTTCTAGAGTATGATCCATGGAAAACGTATTTTAACAAGTCGAAACACGCTTTCTGACATTTTTAACCTTTCCGACTTCCTTCATTCAGTTTCTTTTTTTCAGTTGTTTTCAGGATATATAGGAATAATTGTTCATAATCAACTCTGGTTGACCACGCTGACATGTGGTACAAACAATTTCTGATCCATTCATCTTGAATGAATATTATAATATAAATGAACACAATACAAACAAAGAATGAGTAATATCGCGAGAACATTAAGTGAATTTATAGGCAGGGCTTCTAATGTCACGGTGACAAAATTCATTGCCTGTTATGCATATATATGTTATTGCATCCAAAAATTAACTTACAAATAACCTACTAACCTAGAATTTCCACTTGGAGATAACATATGTTCTCTTATTTTCATTGCATCGCTTGGGATTTTCCAAATTATGGTCGAATTCATCATTTCTTTACCTGGATGATCCTCGAACCAAAGTGTATATTACTGACAGGACGAAAATGTATAACCTTATTAAAGGTAGAAGGGATAAAACTGAAAAATTTTCGGTATTCTCGTGAATGACAGCTTTGAAGGGTTGTTCTTAAAAATCTTCCTTCGGAGGAAAGATGTTTGTGGATTTAAAAAGTGGTTAGCAAAATATTTTGACTTCTTGTGTTCAAATGAATTGAGAAGTTCTTTATATCCAACTTCAAATAACCCACCTGTTTGGCCAATATATATGTTTCTTCACATTTTTCAACATTTTTAAATGAAAAGAAAGATTAATAATTACTGGGCCACCGGAAAATTCTTCTATGCAAATTCAGTTTCACTCGGAGTCCACTTTTTACGAGAAAATAGAACTTGTTTCACGACTTCCATAAGTTTTAGTAAGACATATCTTTCATAAGTTTGAAATCACGGTGAGGTTTCCGTTATGCAATCAGAACAACTTATTAACTTTTAAAGTACATAAGTAAAATTGTCTGCTCCGAATTGTCTACTTTGTATTCGTAGACATGGAGTTATAAATTTCCTAAACTGGTACTGTTACTTGTACAAAGTTGTTATTTACTCGAATCATGAATACACAATACATTTTGGTTCAAGATGATTGAAATGAGTATCACATATGAACATGGAAAACTATTATAAAACACTGATTAAAATCTAAATGTCTAGTGTAAATTGTGTTTAAATATGTAATAAATTCAGAGCACATAAAAAGTTACACCAGTTTCTAATAAATTTGCATATGAAATATGGTTGTATAATCCTTTAACTAATTCCTAACTTCTCAACAAAAAATGAAATATATTAAATTTGCTTTGATTTGGAAAAATATTATTTTTATATGAAGGTACTACAGAGGATTATGGGAATACTGGAAATTGATGGACAGGTTAATTTGTTCTCGGAGTACAATGCGTTTTGTCGAAGGGTGATCTATCAGTGGCGGCTCTTGAACTTTTTGAGAGAGGAGGCTGGACATAAAACGTTTTTGTAAAAATATACTCTATTCAGCCAATTAATTTAACCTTCAGTGACAAAATTGATTGTTACCCAGCAAGAACCAACGTGGAGGTATAGAGTTTCTCTTGCCCACAAATTTTTTTTTCGTTCGTTTTTCGATTTTTTTTTTTTTTTGGATTTTTAATTTTTTTTCTTTTTTTTTGGAATTTTTCATATTTTGTTATTAATTTTATCAACTTTTCTATATATTAACGAAATTCTACGGTCTTTAATTTACGAAAAATGATCAATAATATTATCATAAAATGTATCATTATGTTTTAAGTGTTTTACTAAATCTTTTTCAATAGATATTAAACTAACATTGTATAAACGATTTTGGCCCATTGTATTTCGCATGTAAGTTTTAATTCGTTTGAGAGTAAAAAATGATCTCTCCACCGATGCCAACGTGACAGGAATGGTGACTGTCAAACAAAGTAGTTTATAAAACTGAGGTAAGACTTGTTGCAAATCATTATCTATCATATATTTTATCATATCGGCGTGACTGTCGTACTGGCCTAAAATATCTTTATCCCAGTATACAACGCATAATTCATTGTGCAGCGCTATTTTATCAAAAAAATTATATTTTAGAACTAAGTTATCTGAAAGTGTATTGAGAAACTCTTTTGAAAAAGATTCGAAAAATCTTCTATTCGTCAAATCGAAAAACTTCAATTCATGTAAATCGGAAAATCGAATCTCAATATTTGACCTTTAATAGTATCTAAAATTTCATAAAAAAGTTGTTTATAATGTAGTTTCTTGTCTACCAAATTATATGTTTTCCTCCTTTTCACGGGAGAAGCCTCATCAGTTGAATAATTTCCAAATAAAATGTTAAAATGAAATTCTGTATAACGGAAACTAGAATTTTATCAATGAGATGTGTTAAACGATCTCTTGAATGAATTATATTAGTGAATTTATGTTGTAAAATTCGAAAAATAAGATCAGTTTGTTCAAACATTAATTTAAAAGTATCAAGAAATAACAAAAATTCTTCATTTTCTAAATAAGATTTAAAACCAACAGCAGCATTCAATGAAACCTGATCTGTTGAAAAGTCATCACTGTTTAATATAAAATCAAATATTTCAATTAATTTGTCTTTATTTTTATGGATGGTAAACTAAACATTGCATGTGATGTAAAATTCCATCGAGTTCGAGCATTACAGGTAATTCTGTTTCCTACTATGTTATTTAAAACTTACGTTTGTTTGAAGACCGTTTAAATGTCCCGCCATTACAGATGCCGTCGTAAGTCTGATTTATTCGCAAAGTCGAATCGTTGAAATGTTTCCATTGAAAAATTGAATAAATTGACCGCTGTTCTTCCCGAACTAACATCGTAGAACCCTAAAAATCTTTCCACTAGTTGTCCATTTTTACAATTAATAATTTACCGAACAGACGAATTCGAATCTAACCTTATTTCGCGTGGTGTCACTCAACCATTATACCCGCATAAAACAAAACAAATGCCTGCAAATACTGACGCGTTAGTCATAAAATCGCGAAGCTTACTGTCGTATTTACAAAACAAATCTAACAATTACCTTTATTAACTGAATTTTCAGTTTCATCATGCCCTCTAAAAGCCAAATCTTGAAATGATAAATACAATAAGAAATCAATGATTTTTTTTAAAACTTCGCGGTTTTCTTTAACTGTATTATTATGATTTTCGATTTCGCGTGTTCGTGTAGAATCAATCGCATTAACAATATTCTGTTTACCGGTTAATTTAAACTTAATACACGATGTAATATGTTCCTGCGATTTTTCATGTCTTTCTAGGCCACGAGCTAAATTTTTCAAATCATTATAACCCAAGTGCCCCCAACATGAAGTTGTATCTGATGTGAATAGCAAGCAATACCAGCAATATAATTTATTGTGTACATCAGATCCCGTTAACCATACATATTTTTTATAATTATCAGTATTAAACGATCGATTTTGATACTTCCCTGCCATCACTAATCCTTTCAAATCCGGTAAAGGCCGTTTGTTTTTGAAAAACACTTTTCTATCATATGTTAATCCACTAAATGGATTTTCTAAGAACTTTGCAACTAAGTCACTCATAATTTTAACGTTCACCGATTCCGATTAGATAAATTATAACTTAAAAATTAACTACTTAACCTTACTACGCCTCGTGGAATAAAAACAACAACTACCGCATTCTTCTAGCAGCGGGAGGCGGGAGCGCAAGTAATCGTATTTCATTCGACCGAGAATGGATACGAAAAGCTAGCCTCCCTACCCTGTTGCCGTTTTCGCCGTTTCACGCTATTTGGCGATTGACTGGTCGGAAAAACGGCAACTGTGTTGAACAACACAACTCAGCGTTTGAGATATATAGAGAATCTAGCCTCTGACCACTGTTGCCGGATTGAAAATAACTACTGAGAACGGGGAATTAATTGTAAAATTTAAAGAATTATCAGAGAAACAGGAAATAAAATGGAGAATGATCATTAAGATAAATTGGTGAGGAGGCTGAGCCTCCTTAGCCTCCTTCGAGGAGCCGCCACTGTGACCTATTGCCAGGGCTACGTTCCTTTGGTAATTATTTTTATAAAAACCTTCAATCCTCGAAATTACACACACTATTTAACTGAAAAATACACTTTCCACTGAGTAGATAATATTGGCATATATGGTTAATTATTCTCAATTACGGAGGGTTCCTATAATATCTTTCTTATATTAATCGTGGAATAATATATCTTACTAAGTTTCTTCCAGGTTGGGTTGCTTTGTTATTACACAATATTTATTATGAATTTAATTTTCTTTTGCATATTCATATGTGCATTATTGCTTACAGTATGTTATAATTAAATATTTTTTTGTGCTACCCATACCTATTTTTTTAAAATTTATTATACTTATATTGTTGATTTACCTCAATTTCCATCACCCTTCATGGGAATGATACAAAGATGTAATAATTCAATGATTTGACAATTCTATGTACAGGAAAATATAATTTATTTGCTGTCAGTGAAATTGTCGAAATCATCAAATTAATAATGATTCTTGACCCAGGTATGAATTATATATAAATTCTCGGGAAATAGGTCACATTAATACATATGCATATGTGTTAGTGTGACCAATGTCCCGAGAATTCATATATAATAAGAAATCATTAAATTAACCTTTCTTTCACCCCTATAGTCAACGAATTTCGAAAAATCGTCTGCTAGACGTACCGTTTTGAGAGATAATCCATATTAAGAAGTGTTTGTGTATTAGTATCACTTCATGTTTGGATGTTAGACCCCTTTTTTTCCTCGTCTAAGAATATCTGTGAAATATAATAAATGTGGGTTTATTAAAAACTAGCGACCCGCCCCGGCTTCACACGGGTGCAATGCTGATAAATTCAAAGTGCTATAGGGAGAACCGCGGCCTCCGACGCGCTATTTATAGGCACGCTCTCACCCGGCCGGCCGGTACCGCCGCAAACGCTACGTCCCGCAATTTTTAAATCTGTAATATCTTCGAAAATATTCTTTTAAATCATATGCTGTAAAGGGCCATATAGATCTATATTAAATCAACAATGTATTTAAGGTATTTAATTGGATAAGGATTAATGCTGTATTGGTTAAAATCGCTTCGAAAATTAGCCATTATTTGTCGTAAAAAGTAAATGACAAAAAAATGTGGGATAACCATAAGAGATAGACATATACCATCGCGGAGTTTTCTGTAGACCTTTTCAATGTGTACAATACTTAGTACATTATTTTGATATATCTCGTAGGGTTCAGCCTGCGTTTGCAATGTAAGCGGAAAAAATGTAATTATTTACGACATCACATTAGAAACCTCAAAAATAACAGTATTTCTCCACTATTTAATGGATGTTATTATACATATAAACCTTCCTCTTCAATCACTCTATCTATTAAAAAGAACCGCATCAAAATCCGTTGCGTAGTTTTAAAGATGTAAGCATACATAGGGATATAGGGACAGAGAAAGCCACTTTGTTTTATACTATGTAGTGATGAGTATTTTAAATTAGAATATTGAGAATTAAAGGGCGGAAAAATCTATGAGCGCAAGGTGAAGATTCCATGAAAAATAAAACACATGACGTCACAATCGAAAATCTCATTTGTGATGTACCATGTTTAACTAGCACGCATTAAAATTTTCAGTCATATGTCACTCCGTTCTGTTTTGACACCCATCAAAAGCAAGCAGCGTTGAAGATTTTTGTAAACATGGAAAAAAGTGAATTTGGCGTCTTGATTAAACATTACGCAAACCAAAGCATCGCTTGTTAATAGTAGAGTATGTGAAACCAAAAAATAAGTGATAACGGTAAATTTTTTATGATTTAACGCGACCCCACGGAAAATGTTTGTTTTGGTGTATGAAACATAACTCTAAAATTTCTACCTCCGCAACACCTTTTTTTTTGCCATTTTGAGGTATTTTGGACATTTTTAGGGGAAATTCGTAAAAAAAAATTGCTATCTCTAGTTGTATTGGGAATTAAGAAACCAAACTGAAACCCTTTTATTGTCAATGTTTAAGGAACTCCCAGTTCAAATTTCAAGTTAATTTGACCTCCCCCTTCCTCGCAATAGATGTATATATACATATATGCATGGGAACTTGCGTGACGGCTAACTCGGGCAGTTTCCAACCGATTCAGCTGAAATTTGGTTTTATGCCCTCAAAACTGCTCTCCGAATTTCAAGTTACAATATCAAACAGTTTCCGAGAAATTCGAGTTTAAGTCAATTTTTTAGGTAATTTTCAAATTGAGATATCTCATGCCCTTCCCATCCGATTGGCATCTGCTTGGAGTCAAAACGTAGGTATTTGCAAATATTTTTACGTGGTAATCATCGTTTTTAGACTACATAAGCAATATGATACTATTTTAGGTGACAGATTCTGAGGCAAGTAGTATTTCCAGCAGTACTTCCAGTGTATACAGCGTGGCGAGTTCAAGTGGTCGGAAGAGAAGACGGCAATAATATTGAATAAATATGTACAATTTAAAAAAATGTGTACACATGTACACACCAGACACCCAAGAACAGTCGAAACAGTGAACTTTTCCTGGCGAATCGAAGGCGAAAAGGGCCAAAGTGTGTTTTAAGCCAACAAAGTCATGGCGACAGTTTGTTGGGATGCACACGGTATCGTCCATATGAATTACCTTGAAAAGGGCATAACAATCACCAACGTATATTTTGCAGAGCTGTTGAATCGATTCAACGCCGATTTGGCAAAGAGAAAAGTGCTCTTCCACCAAGACAACGCACCGGCGTACAGATCAGCAGTCGCAATGGCAAAATTGTAAGAATTGCTCTACGAATTCGTTCGTCAGATTTGGCACCCTGCGATTTTTATCTGTTTCCAAACTTGAAGAAATGGCTCGGCGGAAAGAGATTTGGCTCCAACGATGAGGTCATCGCTGAAACCAACCCCTAATTTGAAGGATTGCCGAAATCGTATTATCGATCGTAGGGATCGAAAAACTTTGAAAAACGTTGGACTAAGTGTATCGAGTCACAAGGAGATTATGTTAAGAAATAAAATAAGTTTTGACCAAATAAATCATTTCTTGTTTAATTTTTCAGGGACTTTTCACCTTGTCCACGTATTAGCATCTGCTTCTCCAGGGAGACTGCACTAAGATAGAATGTTTGCGTTCCGTTCAAATAATTACAAGGTTGAAGGGAAATGCATACGACACGTTAATTTAATGTAAGCAGATTAATGCATCTAGGCATAACATTGTTTATATAATTTCCCTTAAGGCGAGTGACATTTCTAAGCATGGTACGTGAATTGTTATGAATTTGAATCGGCAAGGTCACCTGTTAGATTGTATAATTTTGAAAGGTTAGCATATATTATTTATTCATATTCATTGGCTTCTTTAATAATCACAAATTCATTAGAAATCCAAGCCGCAATTAATTGTTGCAGCAATGAGTGATTCATAGCCGGATTCGGATTTCTAATTTTCTGCATTTAAATATTATATCAATGAACATATTTTATTAACAACGCCTCCTTCAGGCGTTACGAAGGAAATTGCCTCCTTGAATTCATAGGAATGTGTGCCCACAATTTAATGTCACAGAAGCAATACCGATTAAATTACCGCTAATTAACTTCCAATAGTTTTCCACTAGAAGTTTCTTCAGTTGCATCCGAGTTCCGTACCTGTAAAAATGATCTTAACCGACCGAGTTGCGTCCGGCGGCCAGAAAATGTATACGTTCCGCTAGCCTCTCGGTACCATTACCCGAACATATCCCGGTAGAAACATCAATCAATCAATCACATTTCAAAGAACCTACTAACCTTATATTACCAAAAATATTTATAATAAACAAATCCGTGAAAAATTTAACAAACTAACCTGTGATAACCTTGTCGCTTGGAGTTTTGCTCCATATTATTGGAAGCCAAACAATGTAATCCGGCTTACCGCTTAGGCTACCAACACTGATGCAGGATCGACATTGAATTGTGTATATGAAATAGTGATTAGACTATCATGTTCAGGCATTACCAATATTATATCGAGTTGTGCCCCGTGGTTAATCCAAATCAAATATGTCCGCGAGTTTATAATTGAAAAACTGTTTCTAAAAATGTTAGAAAAATTGTGTCATGAAAGCTGTTAAATGAAAATAATACGTTTATTAAAAAAAAAAAGTAACAAAACCGTTTATACCTAACTACGAGGGCAAGGTCACATTGCATATCTAGTAGTAAAAGCAATCCATTCTCGGACGACAGTGTAAATTGTTGGCCGAGACGTTAAGCCGAGGGCAGCAACAAGCATTGAAGTCTGGGAATGTGTTTTTACTACGAGGTACATATACTATTTTTTCTGAAATCGCAAACAACATTATCATAAATTAAGGAATTTTTATAAATGCATAACAATTTTTGATTACCATCTTATTGCCTATGAAATCGTTTCCTTGACGGCCTAGGTCGGCAAAAATTTTCCTTGACCGTTTTCAATCCGGGAAAGTTCGTTGCTTAGCAACGGACTAAACTACTAGATTAGCGTATTTTGGGGTCTGAAGTTGCTCCGAGAAAGTAGGCATTCTTGTGCGATTTCAGAAAAACATTTTTTCATGGCTACTGTGCTTCAGTCACAGAATACTGGTTAATCCTCATACAGAACTATCGTGTCCATAATTACCGCACCCCACATTTACCCTATACAGCAATGAATACGAGTGTTATCGTTAAAAGTTCAGTTAAAAATAAATTGGAAATTAAATCAATTAAACTTGGTATCGAATTAAACGTTTCTGTCTATTAATGTTCATTAGTCTAGACTCTAGAGAAAACTTAATTACTGGGAACTAATGGAGATCATCCTTCTTATCTTTTTTGTAATGCATATTTTGAATAAATTAATAGCGAAGAAGGTAGAAAAATTTAAAAACGATATCTAAATATGTTAATTTCATATAATCTGTTGGAAAGTCGATATGAGTTTTTTATACACATAATTAGATCATTTTAGACTTCTTGCACGTAACATAAATGAATGTGCAAAAATAGGTTATATAATGACACGACTGAAAATAAAAATTAAAGCAAAACAACTTTTTATTCAACTTGAACTGTTAACACCTTACCCTTACATCATTCTTTGAGGTGTGGCAAATAGTTGAAATAATAAAGGAAATAGGAAAGATATTACTCAATTATTAATGCAAACTGAAGGTTGATACAAAGTGTTTATACATGAAATATGTAACATGTTATGTCATAAATATGACTATTTGTTTCAGATATTTTTTATCTGATATAATATACGCCTCTGGCAAGTTTTAGGCCTAAAGGGAACTACAGCGACTATTTTACTCAACGTCAAATATACGTAGTATATGTCAAGTCCTAGCAGATTTGTCTTGTTCTGATTAAACAAGACACTCCTATTTTATCGCGATAAAATAGGACCGTTGTATTTTATCGCAAGCGGTTTTAAAGGAACAAACGCGCGTCACAACATTTGGAACTTACCGCTTCAGGAAAAATCTCATATTCTGCGAAACAAACCCATTTCGCTACCATCCTTGTATTTTTACTTACTCTCAACTATACAGGCTGAGTCAGTTTTTTGTAGCCAAACTGCAACAGGAGATAGAACAAGTGTTTTTATGAAGAAAAGTTCAATAAACATATGTCGTAGAAGGCTTCGTTTTCGAGATACAGGGTGTTGAAATTGAAAAAAAAATTTCGTTTTTTGCGAATATCTCCGGAAGTATTGTCCTCGGCTATATCCGTTTTGAGCATTTCTAACACTAAACTATTTTCGAGATTCATCTTAAGATTCAAGTGTGATGTGACGTCACAGTTTATTTTATGTGTTCACACTGGCATTGAACTATACTTTATACAGTATACTTCCATGCTCTGTGGCATCATAGATCACAGCAGGTCTATTTTTTCTGTTCCTACAATCATACAGTTGACCCGCAGAAGTGTCCGAAAGCGAAAAATTATGGCAAGAAAAGATGAAGTTATGAACAATTGATCTGTGTTATCCTACTTTTAAATGTATCGACAAAGTTACAGATCATTGTTGAATGTTGAATAAGGTACCTGACCCAAATAAGGCGACATCAGTGGATTGGAAATTCTTATTTTCCGTCATTTGACGGATTCCTTTGATATTTCATTAACATGAGATTTTTGAAAGATAATGAAGGAAAAATAATTCCAATTCAAGCAAATTGCTATTGAAAAAGAATTGTTCTTTAGTAATGTGACATATGGCTTTGTAAGACACCCAATGTACCTTTAAGGCCACAACTAAGAATGTATGAAAATGTGAAAAAGCACAAAAGTGATTGTTTGGGTTTGGGCCTCTAATCGTCGGAGTTTGCAGAACAAATGAAGATAATTTTATCACCACTTGTTAATCCAAAACATTCCTCATGGACATAACTCGAGCACGTTCAACTAAGGATGCATCTATGTAGCTATTTCCGCTGGTATAGAAATATAAACAAGATTCTCTAATTTTCTTTTGAGACTTCTTTTTCTTCTTTGTCAAAGATTGTCCTTATTTTGGGGGTAATTCCTTTTTGGAACCCTCTGCACTTGGCTCATAATTTTGAACCGACTTTGTCAACTGTATGTACCTTCAAATTGTTCATTGGATAGTATTTTTTATTCCTGGTAGCTAGGTTACCGCTATGACTAGCTTTATTTGTGTTGAGTTGTTGATCTATATTTAAATGATATTGAACATAATATCAAATTAATTTAGCATTCGTTCGAATATGACAGATCCGGTAGATCATATGTCATGAGTATTAAATTATAATTTAATATACTTGCACTTTGAATTAAATAATTCTCATTCAAATATCATAATGTGTTATTTCTCACGCTTCATAACTTACTTATACTTACATTATCAGTAGAAGGAAGTAGGATTATTTAGAAGCAACAGATGAATGAAGACCAAGCCCCTTGCTCATTCGACCAACTCTCTAAATGATAGCAATTAGTAAATAACTTGAATGTTCATGCCTTGAAGCATTTTTGTACTGTTTTGATGTTAAGGTATGTTTAACAACCTAACCTAGATATACACATTAAGATAATTAACATTAAAATTTAACACATATACATTTGAACAATTTCCCTAAATATGTGCCGCGCTATCTTTGTATATCCGGGAATATTTCATTTTAACAATTGGCGACACTTTCCTGGTATTTCAGTTGAGGTGATTGTTATAGTTACAGTTTGATAAAGTCAATAATTTTGAGTTATTGGTTAATGTGTAATATGTATAAAAGAAACGATAATTTTGCCTCTGTTAAAAAAAGGTGATTCCACTGATCTGGATAACTATAGACCGATTGCTCTTCTGAATAACATAGCAAAAATGATTGAAAAAATTGTTCACAATAGAATATCGAATTTCGTGATACATCATAATTCAAACCTAATCAGAACGCTTATATTAAGGGAAGATCAACAGACCTGGCCATTTATCAAGTAATCAACAACATAGTAAACTCTCTAAATAACAAAATAAAGTAGGAATGTTATTTCTTGATCTATCCAAAGCTTTCGATTCTGTAAATCATGACAGACACCAAACTGTGTCAGAGGTATTGTTTATAACCTAATCTTATCTTTCAAATAGAAAACAGAAAATAGTAATTACAAATAACCGTCATGAGTACCATTCGGACTGGAATTGTACATGACAGGGAGTTCAACAGGGCTCAGCATTGGGACCTTTGCTATTCCTGCTATATATAAATTACCTACCCGAAATGATGGAAAATATAGTTTGCTTTGCTGATGACTCTAATGCTACAATCACTGTGGAAACAGATAAAGCTTTACAAATTAAAATAGAGCGGTCATTGCAAATTTTGAAGGATTGCTTTGACACAAATATATTAGACTTGAATGTAGAAAAAAGTCAAAAGGTGCAATTTCATTCTTCACATGCTCGTCGGAAGCAAATAAAACTTGAACATCGATATACAAAAGAAAATTCTTGGGGCTCTACATCGATTCTATACTAACGTGGAAGATCCATAGTAATCAAGTGGCATCGAAATTATCATAAGAAATATCTTTAAACTAAAATATCGAGAGTCATGCAGATCATATTTTATAAGACACAGAATACTAACCATATCTTCAATTTATATTTTAGAATGCTTCGTTAAGAAACATTACGAAGACTTTTTTCAGGAACATAGTTTGTTGCACAATTATGAAACTCGTCATAAACACATTCTCTTACAAGAACAAACTGCACTAACACAGATCTATAGAACCACGAAAAACGAATCGATCAGAATTTATATGTTCCGCAAAATTTAAGTAAGCTCGATTATAGGAGTTTTAAAAACACACTAAAATCACGTTTTATAGAAAAATGTACTCCAAATCGGAATATTTTAATATTCAGCTATAACTCACCTTTTGCAGCACTTCCTTCTAAAATACTATTTGAATATATAGTAGCATTATCTTAATTTTGTACCTATCTGTCTTCATTCTATACCATTATTATTATTATTATGCAAAGGAACTCTAGTGTGCAAAACAATGAAGTGATATTTTTTTAAGCTGGAGTCGAGGGGGGTTATATATCATAAGATTCGATATTTTTAGAAAGGTTTAGATTAGTTGTATTGGAAAACATTGAAAATTTGAGCAATTTGACAACACTGTCACATTCTGGATTTATATCTTGAAATTTGCTTTTGTTTAAATATATGAAACCAATTAGGTAATACGCTCCAATTTAAACAATCCTTACAAATTCATAACTTGATTCTTTCAATTTTATTCAATAAAATAAGAGGAATGGGAGAGGTCCATTATATCGTTTTTCATGAAATTAGATTTAATTCTTCAACAGATATCATTTTCTATACACGCCAAGAGTACATCTGTTAACCATTTGAAGCAATGATAGAAGGTAGGAATTTTAACAGCAGATTCCTCGAATGTTGATAGAAAATCCAGCCCAAATCGGTCAAGGGAATTGGGATGTGTATAATAAATTTGTTTATTATCTGTTAGTTTGCAATATGTAGGTACTTACAAATCCATATTGCTATAATTCTAAGAGAATTTATGATGTTTCAAAGTATCATTCTTGACATATTATTAAACACCGTAGATATTTAACCTTCAACTATGACCTAAAACCATAACAAGTGCCCTTTACAGCCTAATAAACGCAAAAGTAATTTACCTACTTTTATGTAATAATGAGCGTGAAGCAATCTCCACTGTGTACAATATTTATTTAATTGTGATGCAAAGATTAATAATCCTCAATATGTTTACCTCTAATTTCGCTTATTGCCTAGGAGCTGAAGCGATACAGTAGGACTGAAAGTTAACCCTATAGCACTTGGTTTATTGTTAGAGGACGGTTCAATGATCAATTCATCTCACAGACTGAATCTTCGCTCTCGTGTAGTTCGAGATAAGCCTCCGCAAATTTGTGATTTTTTAACTGCAGGTTAACCCTTTTCTTTTTGCGGTTAGTTGAAATGCATGCCATTCTTATACACTTCCACCATATGCCATCATTTTTTATCGTGTCTATTTATAGGGTTGGATTGCGCGTTAACCCTCCCAAACCTGGTGGAAAATGTTTATTGTTGTTGTCAATTGTTAAAATACCATATGCCATCAAAAGTTTCTGGTCCATTTCAGAGTAATTGGCCATTATTATTGTGTACTGTGTTTTAGAAGTGATAAGCTTTCGTGAGAAATGGTGTGACCTATATTCAAAATTTGTTCGGCTACTGCTGATTTTTCACCATTATTTTTCTTTATATGAACAAAATGTTCCTTATAACGAGTTAAAATGGTCCTTCTAGTTTGACCCACATAGCTAAACCCGACTCACAATTGATTTTGTAAATCCCGGATTTGTCGAAATCGGAAACATTATCAAAGGTGTAGCCTAAACTTTTTTGTTTAGAAATTAAATTATTGATCAGATAAGATTTTTGGTAACCATTGTCTAACGCAATTTCCTGAAGTTTCTCAACTTCGTTGTTATTATTTTGTTGGCTCAAAGGGACGTTCAGTAATCTATGAACTAGACTATTAAACGGAGCTATTTTATATCTAAATGGTGTAGCTGAATCCGCCGGAGTATACCTATTTGTTTGAGTGGGTCTTCTGTATATGTCGAAATCCAAGTGATTACCATCTTTTATAATCTTAATATCAAGGAAAGGAAGCTGATTATCTGTTTATATTCCGACAGTGAATCTCAGTGAATCAAATTGGTTATTACACGTGTTCAGAAAGTCATGTAAATCAAAATCTTTACTTGTAATCGCGAAAATGTCAAGATATATATATACCAAACTTATGGAAAAAAATCAGTTTCAAGGGATAAAATAAGCTTAAGTCTATTATTGTAAAAGTTCTCACACAATAACATTATTCGTTACAGTCAGTTGAACATTTCAAAAAAACTCTGATTTGATATTTATGTAATTAGAGGAGTAATATTTTTTAATATGGAACAACCTCGATGAAAAGGATAACAATTTATGAAATCACAGATAATATTCACATAAGATATGTATGGCGAATGTTAAGCAAAAACTTTCACTCGAGCTCCGTCACGCTATCGACTCTTCATCCGTAGATTGTTGTACCTTGGTACAATTTGAAGAGGATTTACACATGAGTTGAACGATGAGCTACGGATATCGAGTGATGAATAAAGAATATGTTGGTAATTCACTACCACTATGTAGGTCTCATATAGCTGTCCTCATGCGGAAATTTCTTTGACACAGTGTAAAGTTAATGTAGATTATCATTTTCTTTGTCATACTCTTCATCATGGTATGCTTTTTACTAGGAACTATTTTCTCTAGACTAAATGTCAAATTAGGTCAAACACTTCATACAGCATAATCATGATTTTATCCATAGCATAGATATTCTGCATTAAGACAAAGAACACAAATTGAATATATTAGGTTCAGTAAACATACATTAGTTTTGAATTATCAAATATGTAATATATTTTTTAATAATTATAATATTCCGATTATAACTAACTATAAAAACACCCAACCCTAATTACATACCTATATCACATACAGGGATAAATAATTAATATATTTATTCTTGTGCTTATAGAAGTGAACAAAAATATAAATTTCCTAGATATGAACATTAGGTATGACTTAGATGGAAAAATAAAAACTTCGTGGTTTTCTAAAGAAGTTTGGTCTCAACGATATCTTCACTCCAATTCAGTTGCACCAACAAGTTATGAAAAAGTGTTATTTCAAACCCATTATTAAAGAAAGAATAAACAAAATCTATAATGGAACGTCATATATAAATAACATAAACGGTAATACAGGTAATTTTATAAATTACCATACATTTCGGAAACCTCAGAGAAAATTAAGAAATGTTTAAAAAAGTATGAAATAAATGTCGCACATAAACCTACTAACTGTGTTGGTAAATATTTTTCAAATCTAAAACCTTTAATACCTAAAGATAAAAAACCACAGTATACAAATTGCATTGTTTAGATTGCGGTGGGACTTATACAGGAATCTTCAAACAATATTTACAAAAAAGAATGTATGCCCATAAGTACTAATACTAGAAACAAAACTTAGAAAATTCCACCGCCCTTGCTAAACATTGTTTTGATTATAACCATCAGTTTGATTACACAAATGTTAATATCTTAACTAAAGAAACCAATTATTATAAAAGATCTATTCTGAAGATGATTTACATAAAACGTGACCCCAAGTCTGTAAATCATAGAGCAGACGTTCAATCATTAGGTCAGATTTATACTAATTTAATTAATTAAAACCCTTACAAGTTCCTAAGTGCGTCTTTGTAATGTTAAAAGTATATTTTAGGTAGAATGCTCAAATAGCAACATTTCTAATAAGGTCTGACAACCTTTTTCTATTACCTCATAAATCTTCAACATCTGGTTCGACAGTGGATACTTTAACGTTATATTTTTTTGTTTCAGTCGTATTTCAAACGGTGCTTTGAAATGACTTCGAATTTTATAAGGAAATTGCTAAGCAGTGGATTTTTGATCCATATACTTAAAACATTAATGTTTTAACAATTTCGATTACTCTTCTGCGTTCGTTACGGCGACGTGGGCATTTTTAATTGAAATTGGTGTGATAAGAATGCTTTTGTGATGATACGATTAGTTTTAATAAATCCCGTTTTAGACATTGATACGTCTTCTGATGATGGTTGTGAGACCGAAACGTACGTAAAGACGAAAATAATAAGCATATGTGTTAATGTGACCTATTTCTCGAGAATGTATATAAAATTCTTGTGCCTGTATCATCTATATAATATTGAATGATTCCTGCCCCATATGAACTGTCATCTGTTGAGCAGTGGCAACAAGTCGAAAAACGATGTTTCTACATTGTTTTTGTTAACCATACTAATCGTGCTCCTGCGTGCATGTGGAGCGCTTTACCAACAAAGATGCATGAGGTAGCATATACGTAGGTATAGTTCGCTTGGTTCTATAATTTCGAATGAAATAATGAAAATCGCGATCTAGAACCATATCAGAAGATCTTACGGCTTGATGCATTATGTGGTTGTGTTGTTGTTTGAGATTAAATAAACTTGAAACTTCATAAAATATGCAAAACGTTTAAGTGCATTCCTATTGAACACTGTTTTTAAAACTATAATACTAAAAATATATATAAAAATGATTGTATTTGAAAATACAATTTATTTGGTACTTATATCTATTGGAAGTCGTTACGTTATTGTAATCATCTATTTTTTTTACAGATTCTCTATCTCCAATGGGCATCTAGTTGAATAATGTAGGTAAGAGTGTGTTTCAATTTCCATATATTATAAGGCACCATTTTTCGATCTAAATACAATCGAGATAATTTAGGTTCTAATAATTGCTTGGGCATATTTTCAACAAAAATTTCATTGCTACTGAAACTTATAATTCAGTCTAAATAAAATTTTCAAATTTTTTGCCAAACTTCTTCTTTTAAATGTCCAAAGGTAATATTAGTTAGACTTTCACAAATAATAACGAAAACGAACCATTACGTTTTAAAAACGTAATGTGACATAGACAACTGCTGTGAATTCATTTATGTATCTATATGTTTGAAAGAGAAATACTCGCTCACTCATCACGAAATCTCCGAAACTATAAACCCGATCGACTTGAAATTTGGTAGTCAGGTCTCTTATGGCGTTTAAGACACCTGCTAAGAACGGATTTTTCGAAATTAAACCTCTAAGAGGATAAAAGGGAATCGATATATTTTGACAGTTCCATAGATAGATGGATCATCATGTCATGGACAGTTCAAACAGTCTATGACAGACCACACATAACCCCATAAACAAGACAGGTAACGTTTACATGACAGACGGCTCATACATTGACCATGGGCGCCAACTTTTAAAAATTATTGGGGGGGCCTAAAAGTGATTGATGGGGGGGGGGGTAAGGGTCAAGGTTGAACAGTTTAAAACTGTTGATTATCGTTAAAAGGACGAAAAGGACGGAAACTGTCAGTTTAGGTTTTGTATTGCTAAACTTCTTAAGATTTATTTACAAATTAGAATAAAGCTACAATTACTAATGACATTACGGTTCATTATGAATCGATACTTTTACTGAATAAAACACATCGTGGTTGTAATTCATTTAAACGAAACCTGAACACTAGTTTTAACCTTAAAATACTGATAGATTGAGGTTACTTCACCAAGAGCAGACGACTGAAAGAATGTTTTTGACTGCCAAGGTGACAATTTATTAAAGCGTTTACCCAGCAAATCTCATTGGGCCTAATATTCTTGGTTAAGAGATTGAGCTTAACAAGTCAAGATTTTAAAATAGCGAGAATGTAGAATGCACAGTTTAAAACGATAACTTACAAAGTTCAAAAGGGTAGTATTTAAAATAACATTTTAAACATATTTAACATAACATTTTTAGAACACCTCTAAGAAAAGTTTATTGAATAAAATAATTACACATAGAACAGGAAGTAAAACAGTAGTCACAGTAGCCTAGTTTTTTGTCATATACATAAAGATAAAACTACAGTACATTAGTAGATTGATAGATCAATAGTACAATAGTAGTAAGTTTAGTACATTTTAAATAAATGCCGTCCTTATAACTTCCATGAACTTTGACATCCTTCAATGGTTGTATTACATAAGAGATTAGTAAAGCAAATGTAAGAATGAATATAATAAGTCTAGAGACCTAACAACAAATTAAATTCTTTTACTCCTACAAAATTATAAATGGCGATGGTGATGGTGCGTTTACGCACAAACTGAAAATTCCCCGACTCCCCCAAAGATGCTCGACGATTGTTTTCCACAACAAAACTTCATTACATTACAAAGGCAGTAGATTATGTATTCATTCGTGCAAGTGAATAAATCATTTTTATTAAACAAAATATAGATACGAAAGTTTGCTTACAGTTTTTAATAGTTGGAATGGTACTCTTTTGGGAAGGGGACTGAGCCCGCCTTTCTGAACATTGGGGGGCTGAGCCCCCGTTCCATCAACATTGGGGGGGCTCGAGCCCCTTGGGCCTCATGGAGTCCGCGCCCATGACATTGACAGTCACACAATGTCCGTGACAGACCACTCCATAACATAGATATCCCTGTCAATTCAAATAATCTTTCACATGACATAGAGTATAATTTGAAGTCGTTCCTCGACTTTAGCTGTTTCTACTCATTTGAAATATGCATTTACGAGGGCAAGGTGAAAAGTTCCTAAAAACTAAAACAGATGGCGCCACAATCGAAAATCCCATGTGATATTTGTGATGTACCATGTTTAACTAGAACGCATTAAAATTTTGAGACTGATATGTCATTCAGTTCTGTTTTGACACCCATCGAAAACAAGCAAGCTTGAAATTTTTGTAAACATGGAAAAAAGTGAATTTCGCTTCTTGATTGAACATTATGTTTTGCGTGCAAAAAATATTGCGCAAACCAAAGCATCGCTTGTTGACGACTGTTCACCATCGATGGGATCGAAGTGGTTTACTGATTTTTGTTGTGATAGTATGACCACAAAGAACGCCAAACGTTCTAGTCGTCCAATTGAGCTACAAAGCTAGAAATCGCGACCGTGTGACAACATCAAAGAGTGTTTGGCGATGTTCAAGCGCGATAAGAAGAACTTTCTGCGCCATTTTGTAACCGTGGACGAAACATGGAGGCATCACAACACACCAGAGACCAAAAACAGTCGAAACAGTGAACTTGTCCTGGCGAATCGAAGCCGAACAAGGCCTAAGTGGGTTTATCAGCCAACAACGTCATGGAGACAGTTTTTTTGGGATGCACACGGTATCGTCCATATCGATTATCTTAAAAAGGGCAAAACGATCGCCGGTGTAAGTTATGCAGAGCTATTGGATCAATTCGACGCTGATTCGAAGCGAAAGCGGCCGCATTTGGCAAAGAAAAAAATGATCTTCCACCAGGGCAACGCACCGGCGCACACGTCTGTAGTCGCAATGGCAAAATTCCATGAATTGCGCTACGAATTGGTTCGTCATCCACCATATTCTCTAGATGTGACCTACTGCCATTTTTTTTCACTCCAACGATGAGGTCATCGCTGAAACAAATGCTTGATTTGAACGATTGCCGAAATCGTGTTATTTAGAAAGTATCGAAAAATTAGAAAAACGTTGGCCGAAGTGTATCGGGCTACAAGGAGATTATGTTGAGAAATACAATTAGGCACCCGCTAAGAACGGATTTTTCGAATTTCAACCCCAAAGGGATATGATATATTTAAATTTTTTGACAGCTAAAGTTTTCATGAGAGACAGCTGCATATATTGATGGATCATTAGCACAGCTCAGACTGATCATGACAAACAGATTATAAAACCCAATATATGTCCCTGCCAAAACAAATAAATTTTCTATGTCACGCCTTTAGTCACCATATAAAAAAAGATAATGTGCGTTAGTTATTGCTAATCATTTGCAAAATTCGTTTGTCTTGAAGTTTGGGGAATTCCATCGCGGGGCATAGCGGACCCCACTCCTACAATCTATTTGATCTAGAGATGGGAAAAATTGTATTGTTCACTTTACCAGTTCGTACCAGTTTGACCTGGACCAGTACCCTCGAAATATAGAGGGTGTTGCCTGAACTCCCCTCCATCTTTGCAGACGTAAGTCGACTTCCTGCGCCGTATAGTGTGGCTAAAAAAGGCAGTTTCTTATCCTAGCCTACCTAGTGTTCCGTGCGGATAAATTTGCATGATTGTCATTACCTATTTGACAACTTCCAATTTTTGAAACAGACCGAGCCTATTGTGAATTTAACATATCACTTTGTTATTTGTATTTAATTACAACATCAAAACTTTAAATTGCAATTGTAGAACAATTTCACTTTGTGGTCATCTTAATATCTCTCCTAATCTTCTTTATCACCTACTTCCGTTTCAGTCTCTGTGGTATAATCCGTGGTAGGTTCCGTGGTTGTTGCCAACTCAATTTCGTCTTCATCGCTACTCGGCTCGGCCATTATTTCTTCCATTCGTTGATCTTCAATGAAGAACGCCTCATCTCGTTCTTCAGGGGTCACTGGTGTTTTGTTGATACGTTTCAAATTTGGTAACATCACCAACATAGAAATTCTGAACATATCTTTCTTCTCCGCTCCTTCACCTAACATTTCTTCTTCGCCTTCTGCCCCACCTTCCCCACCACCTTCACCAGGTTTTTCAGGCGGAATTCCACACACGGGATTGTCGGTAACGATAATTGTTTCTAAATTTGGTAGACATTGTAGTTTTGCGAATTGTCTGTAAGCTCGAATTCTGTTGCTACGCAGATTAAGATAATTGAGATTTACAAGTTGAGATGTGAAACCATTTAGTTTGTGAATTTTATTCTCCCTTAGATGTAGAATTTTCAATTTAGTTAATTTTGACAAATCCTCTGCTATTATTTTAACTATTCTGTTTGCTGGTAAATATAATTTCTCAAGAGATGTTGGGTATATTCCACTCACATCTATCAATTGATTACCTCTGAGGTCTAAATGGATCAACTTTTTCACATTACTTGGATTAAATTCCACTAGATAAATCAAATTGTTGCTTAACTCCAAAGTATCAAGAAACGGTTGATACATATCTCTCGTTTCTGTAATTTGGTTTTTATTCAAAGCCAAAATTTGCAAGTACGGCATCACTTTCAAGTCCGTTGTCTTTATTCTATTTCTCTCTGCTTTCAACAGGATCAAGAAAGGCATATCGACAAGAACTTGCAAGGCATCCAGTTCTAAATAGTTTCCGCTAACGTCTACGAATAATACGTGCTTAAACTTTAATATTATCGATATATCCGTCAGTTTCAAATCGGTGGCAGCCAACATAAGATAAGCGTAGCGAATTCCACTCTCATCTTTTCCCAAGGTACTCAAGCACCTGGAAGCCACATCAAAAGTAAGGAGTTTGGGTTCTATCACTTCCAAAAACTGCTTATAGATATCTTCGGTGAGATGCGGGCTAACTTCTCCCGGTACGGCCCCCTCGCCCATTTCTCCCAACATTTTGGACGATGTGAGAGTACAAGATAACTGTTATTAAGTGCTGTCAGTTTGAATTATGTAACCTTGGAAATAAGGAGTCCATTACATTCTAGAAATGGCCGGGGATTTATCATTACTGCCTTGGAAAAATATTAGATTGTTGATTTCTTCGGTAACGATTTACCTTAGAACGAATTATTCAGATTTGGTTTTATGGTTTACTCAATTATCAAATTATTATTCAATCATACATTGTGGTATTGTGAGCAGAAATTACACATGGGTTAGCTCGTATGCGTAGATGAATTCGCGTAACGGGGTGAGCCTGAGCCACAACCCTCCGTCTGCTTTTTTCACTGTCTATCTTCTAAATATTGAAAATATAACAGATCGAATTTCCGAAATCCGGAAACACACTTCCAAAATATCTGTTTTACAAACTTATCAAAGATCCCCTTCCTCCTTTTTATTTAGAAGATGTTTATAGCATTCCCTGTTCTTGCGGTAAAGTCTTCATTGGTTAAACTGGTCGCACAGAAGCTACTCGTGTGAAAGAATATGAATGATGTACAAGGCTTCGTGACACCAGTAGATCTGCACTTGCGCGACACAAGTTTTGACACTGATCATGAAATCCTTTTCGAAAATACTACAATCCTAACTCGCGCCCCAAATTTCTATCAGCGAAAAATTCTTGAAGCGATAGAAATCCTAAAACATCCAAATAATCTAAACCACGACTCAGGATATTATCTTCACAACATTTGGAAGCCCATTCTCGAAAATTCCACTTCACACATGATCACACAACGGTAGGGTCAGGTGCTAGAACGGAGTTAAACACCGGAATAAAGGCAGTGTACTGTGTAGCGTGAAGAGATTTTCCTACAATAAATACCGCTACAGAAACCAGACGAATCAGTTTCAGTTCAGGCCTTATACTGCCACCTGTGAAGGTTGACGAAACGTTGGCATCAAGTCGTGCTATTGTGACGCGGAATTATATCAACAAAGTTAGGTTAGGTTAGAAACAAAGGGGTACAATAAAAAAATCGTTATTGTTTATTAAGATTATTAAGTATTAAGATTAGCGCGATTACATTATTTGTATTATATATCAATAAACTTAGGTTAGGTTAGTTTATGCTAGGTCAGGGTAGAAACAAAGGGTACAATAAAAAATCATTATTGGTTATTATGAGAGTATTAAGATTAGTGCGATTACATTATTTGCATTCTATATCAATACACTTAGGTTAGCTTACGTTAGGTTAGTTTATGCTAGGTCAGGTTAGAAACAAAAGGGTACAATAAAAAATCATTATTGGTTATTATGAGAGTATTAAGATTAGTGCGATTACATTATTTGCATTCTATATCAATACACTTAGGTTAGCTTACGTTAGGTTAGTTTATGCTAGGTCAGGTTAGAAACAAAAGGGTACAATAAAAAATCATTATTGGTTATTATGAGTGTTAGTTATCTTATATAAGTTAAGAATGGATTTTCATCAGGTAATGGTTGCTTATATTCAATATTTAAAAAAAAAAACAGTTGGAAATAACTCGGCAACGAGTAAACATACCGAAATGCGGCTTTCGGCAAAAAATTAAACTCGTTTACTCTACTAATATTCCGTAAAAGGAGTATACTGCTAAAACTTTGCTGACCCCAGAGTCTAGTGACTAGAGGCTAGAACGCTAGACTCTTAGTCTAGTCTCAAACATTATTCGCACGCTTAGGTTTATTTTCCTCATCTTACAACCAGTACCGCTTCGTTGTAATCTAATCAATTATAAGCACTTAAGGCTATCACGTTGTTAACAAGCTGTTTCAAGAGTTTACAACACAAAAAGTGGTCAGCGGAATGGTTCGAAGGTGATAAAATTAAAGTTAACCACGATATCTTCCTTGTTCTGAATACTGATGATCGGTGTACATACTTAATAAGATAAATAATATTTATTCGGCTTATTAACCCACTTGCCAGAACTTGTTCCGATGAAATACATCCATATGTTGTACTTGAGAAAGCTGTGCAGCGCGTGTCCAAGTAAGGCATTATTATTATTGGTTTCAGTAGTTTTTATCTGGATATCCACTATTTAGTTATGACTGCTGCATGATTATTTTGAACGATCTCACATGACAGTATGGCACTATTGATAAGAAAAATAATCACCCTTATCCACTAAAAATACTATTGAAGTACTGATAACCTTTCATAAACCGGGCAATTCCATGAGACCAATCATTTCAAAAATTAATTGTCCTACGTATAACATAGCAAAATGGTTAGTGAAGGAATTTAGCAACTTCCAAGCCGCATCAAGTGTCTGTGAAAAATTCTTTGGAACTTATTGCAAAATTGAAAGATTTCAAACTTGAACCTGGTGGTACGCTCGGTTCATTTGATGTTGTTTCACTATTTACAAATACTCCAATCCCTGAGTCGATAAACATTCTGAAGAAATGGCTTTCAAATATTAATATCCCCTACAGAAACTGCACAGAATACGTGATCCTTTCCTTACATCTTTATGTATGGAGCAAAATTATTTCACTTTTAACAAAAATTACTATAAAGAAACAAGCGGATGTGCAATGGGCAATCCACTCTCTCCTTTTTTCGAGCGAACTTGAAACCTCCTTAAAATAAAAATTGAATCAGTTCCCAAAAGTTTGGTATAGATATGTTTATGACATTTTCGCGATTACAAGTAAAGATTTTGATTTACATGACTTTTTGAACACGCTTAATAACCAATTTGATTCACTGAGATTCACTGTCGAAACAGAAACAGATAATCAGCTGCTTTTCCTTGATATTAATATTATAAAAGATGGTAATCACTTCAATTTCGACATATACAGAAAACCCACTCCGTTTAACAGTCTAGTTTACAGATTATTGAGCCAACAAAATTATAACAACGAAGTTGATAAATTTGACCAAATTGCGTTGGACAATGGTTACCACAAATCTTTGATAAATAATTTAATTTCGAACCAAAAAAGGAAATTGGAACGTAGCCAACTAACCAAATAAGAGCCATTACCTTCAAATAATTCAATAAAATTCAAAAGTTTCACTTATCATTCTTCACTAATTAATAAATTCCATAGTTTGTTTTCTAAATTTGTAATACAACCAGTTTATAGATGTAAGAACAAGCTAAAATACAGTTTAGGCTACACCTTTGATAAAGTTTCCGATTTCGACAAATCCTTGATTTACAAAATCAATTGTGAGTCGTATAAGACAATAGGTACCTAACAAACAACACGCACTTTTATTGTCAGTTATCACTTCGCTCAATCACTAAAACTATACTTTTGCTGATTTTTTTGCAGTTTTATTTCTTTCGGTACATAGTTTTGGAATTAAAAAAACCTTGAAATAACGATATTCCTTAGATGATGGTCTCTCAACCGAAAAGTATATCAGGAATTGAAGTTATCTTACAGAAGTCAATCAAGGGTTTAATTCCATCGTATTATTTGTTAGTATAAATATATCCCACTCGTTTATATTAAATTTTTCATAGTATCAAACAAACTCCATTAACTTCTTATTGCTATGATATATATTGGTATGTCAGGTACCGTCAGAAAATCTGCGAAGACAAGAATAATTATAAGATTCAATCAGATTTGACTTGTTTCATTCATTACTCATTTAGAACATGTGCATCTTTAAAAATGTAAAAATCAGCCAATTTAGTCAGAAATAAACATTATGTGAAACTGAATTTTCATTATTAACATCGTATCATTAATAATGTTCCACCTATTTACAAGCTAATTTATAGAATTAGTTTTCAGGAAACTATGAAGTAGGTACAGAATACGGATCTGCTAAATTTGTACCTATAAATACAAACAACAATAATAAAGATAACATCTCTTGACCGTGGTCAACCATATATCGAATAAATTGTTAGGTTATGGTGAACTGTTATGTAGAAACTAGATATCGTCGAAAATATCAATTAACTCACGGTACAATATATCAAAATTATTATCACAATCTAAAACTGTAACTTTGCGGTGTTATATACCTGTTTTGTAGAATGTCTCGAATGTAACACGCTATATGAGGGACAGACAGGCAGAACTTTCCATTCATTTACGTTTTCATTTACGTTTCCTCAAAAAATGGATATATTGACGGCATTTTCGCGATTACAAGTGAAGATTTTGATTTACATGGCTATTTGAACACGCTTAATAGCCAATTTGATTCACTGAGATTCACTGTCGAAACAGAAACAGATAATCAGCTTCCTTTCTTTGATATTAACATTATAAAAGATGGTAATCACTTGGATTTCGACATTTGCAGAAAACCCACTCTAACAAATAGATATACCCCGGCGGATTCAGCTACACCATTTAGATATAAAATATCGTTTGATAGTCTAGTTTATAGATTATTGAACGTCCCTTTGAGCCAGCAAAATAATAACAACGAAGTTGACAAACTTCAGCAAATTACGTTGGACAATGGTTACCTCAAATCTTCGATCAATAATTTAATTTCGAAACAAAAAAGGAAATTGAGACTTAGCCAACTAACCAAATTAGACCTATTACCTTCAAATACTTCAATAAAATTCAAAAGTTTCACTTATCATTCTTCAGTAATTAATAAATTCCATAGTTTGTTTTCTAAATTTGCAATACAACCAGTTTATAGATGTAAGAAGAAGCTAAAACACAGTTTAGGCAACACCTTTGATAAGGTTTCCGATTTCGACTAATTCGGGATTTACAAAATCAATTGTGAGGTGTGTTCAAAAATTGTATGTGGGTCGAACTAGAAGCAATATTTTAACTCGCTTTTGCTCATCATATAAAGAAAAATAATAGTGAAAAATCTGCGGTAGCCGAACATATTTTGATACAGGTCACACCATTTCTCACAAAGTTTATCACTTTTGAAACACAGTACAGACAAATATGTAGGTAATTTAGAAGGGATGGAAATGTATAAACAAAATAGCAATTTATTAAATTCCGATTTATCTCCAGCAGAGGGAAACCCATTGTGTACATTATTATCCCCAAATAGTATTTAAACAGGCACATTTTGATTTATAATTTAGTTTACTCTGATGATGAAAGGTCCTCAGTACTTTAATAGTATTTTTAGTGGATAAGAGTGATTATTTCTTATCAATAGTGTTATTGGTGATCCCTTACCAAATATTCTCAGTAGCTATCAATAATATAAGCCTTAAAATAAGAATCAGGATAATGTTTCCTAACGAATCTCGAATAATATGGCCAGTAGAAAATTGAAAAGTGTGAACAAAATAGAATTTGCTTACAAAAAAATAGATGAAAAGGATAATATTGCTGATTTTAAAAATATGCCCAGTGGTATTTCCTGACTGTCCCACTCATCATGAAATCTCCGAAACTATAAAGCCGACCGACTTGAAACTTGGCAGGCGTACCTGTAAGAATTTCAAAACTCTATCCCAAACGGGGTAAACGAGAATCGATATATTTTGACGTTTCTGATAGCTAAATTAATCATGAGACGTTGAAATCGGAGCTTGTCGCTTTAGGATGACGGTCGCACATGCGCTTTCGAGGGAATACATCTCGGATTTTAACGTCTCGAATATAATCACGTAAAATTTACATGACAGATAGATTCATAGATGAATGGATAATTATCACAATTTAGACGGTCTATGACAGACAACTAAACAGATACGAGACTGACCATTCGTCATAGTACATATCCCTGTCAATTTAAGTAAACTTAAACTTTCCCATGACATGGAGTATAATTTCACGTCTTTTCACGCTTTTAGTTGTTTGTACTCATTTCAAATATACATATTAATCTTGACTCTGTGGTAGGTATAACCTTGTTATTTCTCTGCCCTGATCTACCGGTTCTCATATTATACGTCTACCTGTTTAAGCTCCTTACTACGTCATCGACTTCTGATTGGTCAGTGAGCGATGTGCTACGGCATCATATTATGCCTAATCTAATAGTATATTTTGTTATCTTCTTCATCTCCTCTAACTTGAAATCATTGTCAAATTTATACAAAGTTCTTAGACGATTCAAGTATTCTGTTCAAAATGAAACAAAAAAGGTATACTCGCAGAAAATGTATCTTATTTGGTTTTTCTCATTGTTTCAGGATCCAGGAAAGTTTTGAAAGGGAACATGTCATCCGTAATATGCCAAAATTTCGTTCAAAATGCTTGGAAGAAGGAACTTTGTTCGAATTGTTTTAAGTCCAAAAGTGAACATACTGAACGTACGCAATTAAAACCGCTACCCACTATTTCAAAAAGAATTCATAGCATAATTAATAATGGCAAAAAATATAAGAAGTCTGCCAGATGTGTGCGATTTCCTAATCAGCTAACAGAAGTTATTGGAGTTGGAGGTGAAGATTGGAGCTCTGATACAGATGACGAAGATGACCTTGATTATAGTGAAGAAGAAAGTAAGGTTGAATCTGAAGACGAAGATATAGATAAAGAACTACAAAGAATTACGAAAGTGAACACAGATTTCAATTCAAACGCTCTTAAAGTTGAACCGGAAGTTAAAAAATCATACACACAATTGACTCTTGGAAAACCAATTGTTGATTCAGATGGTAAAAAGAAAACTTTATTAGTAACAGTAACACCTTTCGGTGAAGAATCTAAAAAAGTACCAAAGCTTCTTTCACATGTCCCTATTTCCAGAAGCAATAAAGAACATTTAACAGAAATAAAATCCAATGTAGTTCTTACTTCATATACAAAAAATAATGATGAAACTATGGTAAAAGAAGAGAAATCACTATTAGATGAAATTACAGAAACACTTGAAAAGTGTAAAAATCCAATACAAATTATATCTCGCAAAAAGATCCAAAAAGAAATAACATTATCTATGCCCACTAAAGAATCCAATAAAGAAAATATCGAGAATGATTACAATCAAAATGAGGAAAACGTGGAAGTATCTAAAGCAACTTTAGATAAAAAGCATAATTTAACGAGAACACCACCATTAAAAAAGGAAACTGAAAAGCCAGTAATTTTACAAACTACAACAGCAAAAATCGAATTACTTAATACCAAGAATAATAAAATGAAGATTGAAAAAGTTTCCCCGAAACCTGAAGTGAACAATAACGAAAAGACTGAATCAAACGTTAAAAGTCAAAATAGATGTAATGGAGCTTTAATTAGTGCCAATTTGATAAAAGAAGAGATTGTAAATAATTGTAAATTAGAAATGTTGCAAGAACAATTAACCCTAAAAGAAACCGAGAAAATATCAGTCAAAAGTGCATCGAATACTCATAAACAAAAGGTTTCAAACTTACAGTCAACAATGTCAAAGTGTCAAGAGATGACATTTTCTCAAAGCAGAGAACAAGCTGGTGAACCTGATGGTCGAGCAGATCCTGATAATACTATTGAGCCACCTGCATTGCCTTTGTCGCCACCACCAGCTTTAGAATCACAAACTTCTTTCTTACACTGTCCAACACCGATTTATCAAAAACCAAAATTGCCTTCTAAACCATCAACTGTATTAATTAGAAAACCTGTTGTCTTGAATCAACAATTTGAAGCTAAAAATCAAGTTTTAACAACATTCGCTTGTGAAACGATGATCAGTGAAGATCATAAAAAGCTCACAAAACAAGATTCCAATGGTTCAGATGTAGCATCGCATGTATCAAATAAACGAAAAGCTCCAAAACCTCCAGAAGAAACAGGAGCAATTTACCTGAGAAACTCGCTTGGTCCAGTAAATATCGACTCTCCTGTTGTTAGAGAGAAAGATAAAAGAGACCGAGTATCTTCCTGTAACGCAAAAATGTTAGCAATTCCTAACAATATCGGAGGAACTAAATATTGTGCTCCAGAACCGGCACCCAGAAAGTCATTATCGGTTTCAACGGATAGTCTAATTATGCACAGTTGTGATGATCGAAAAAAAGAAAAATCGAAAGGAAGATTTTCATTGAAGAAGTTTTTGAGAATGGGATCTAATAAGGATTTGACTAAAATACCTTTAGATATTCAAAAAATAGATGATATTGATACCATTCCCCTTCCAAAGCCTAGATTAATCATAGTGCATCCTTCAGAGCTAAATGGATCTAAAGTCGAAGTTGTAGCTAAATCACCTAATCTAGACCAAGTCGATTCACAAAATTTTGAAGTGAAACCTGAAAAAATTAATGACATTGAGGTGTTATCAACAAAAGCTACAAAACCACCACCTCCTCCACGTAATTTAGAAGATTATTCTCAAAAACCATTGCCACCAACGAAATCAGTTGATGTAGTTAACAAGCAAAAGCAAGCTACCAGACACGATCTCCTCAATCAACAACAGGAGACTGTTTATGCTAATATTGGTGAAGTTCGTTCGGCAATCACACCCAACAAACCTGTAAGAACTGCAAGTATGCGAGAACGAGAAGCGCAACAACAAAAAGAGAAGAAACAAAGTCCCGATAATTACGAACCTATCGATGTAGGCACCCGGGAACTGAATAATGAAAATCTTTATGACTATATCAATAATGGAAGGTCCAGCTCACCCGATTCTGATTCTAGTCGAGAAAAACAAAGTCCAACCATAAAAACCGTCAGACTTAATAAAAGATCTGAAAGCAGCATTGATGTATCTGGCGATTATTTCAAATACAACAACATTCCTCGATCAGTATCACTTACATACTGTGGAAGTGAAACCGAATCTGAAATATACTCACCGTATAGCTTTTATGGAAGTGAATCTGAGGTAAATTGTTTTTTTTTTCAAGTGGAATGTTCTAAAAATAGTACAAAAATCACATCGTCTGCTTTCCTAGATATTTCTTGTATTTCGAACTTTAAAGAAATGACAATTCTCTTTATACAAAAAGTAAATTGATATGGACGTATAGAGACTGCGGCAGGTCATAATATCAAAGCCGGAGGATCATGTCCGACTGCGGCAGGTTTTACCTGACTCCCGTCTATTTGCGTCCCGTGTTTTAGTAGTAGAATTATTGTAGATACTAGTAGTTTAGGCATTTAAGGAGGAAAATTGACGATTTTTGTCCGAATTTCCGCGAGGTCTAATTTTTGTCTATTCTTATGTATTTTGACACGCTGAACACAATGGTGCAGTTTAAATTTGGATTAACCCTGTTCTCCGAAAACTATGGCCATTTTTTGGAACCAAAAATGACCTTTTTTCGATTTTTTGGGTTTTGGCAAAACTATGGGTTTTATGGAAAAATGTTTAAACAAAAGTTGTTGGAGAAACTAATACGCAATTTTTGGCTCTGGTCCGAAGTCAATTCGAGGTCGTGGGCCCAAGATAGGGCCCATTTAGTGGGTGTTTTAGCACATTGAAAAATGGAGTATATAGTTTTTCTTTTTTTCATATTCTGTTTTGGTGTAAGGATGGTATTTTTATTTCTCTTCTTTCGGTTTCTGGTATTTTAACCTACCTCATTTTTTGGCGCCAAAATCGGTCATTTTGAAAAATCCGTTTTTTATTAATTTCAGACGAAATACGTTATCGATCTAAAATTAAATTGATTCGAAAGATTTTATTATCCAAAATTCAAGCATTTTGGTTCAAAGACATAACTTTGGCCCCATTTTGAAATTAGAGATTTTCATAACGGGTATTTTAAGTTCAAGCAGATTGATTTGGGTTGAGTAGAAATGAAGCTATCTTAATAAATGTGTTTGGGCCTCTAGAGGGCCTATCGACTATCGACAAAGTCTACGAGCAAATTACAGAGAAATACATCTGCTATTTAGGTTTGAAACAGCGTACGGAGATTCGTTCACAATTCCAAGTTATAACGAATTTCATCATAAAAAACTAGAGCGGGTCGGCACAATAGATTCCGCGCGCGAAATTATACTTTTTAAAATGCACCTGAATGCTTATAATCGTTTTGTGTGAATGTGTGAGTGTATGTAGACGTGTGAACGTGACATGATGTCATTATAGGCTATTACATATGAAAATCATCATCATCTAATATACTGATTTCTGGCTCGGGGCAATTAGAACATTCTTCACCTGCACAATGCTTATATGAGCTACAAGGTAATCCTAAATTTTGCACGAACATTAATCAGTAATATTTTTTTACAATCACAATGAATTATTTTGATCAAATCATCGGGATGTGCATTCTTTATTGTTTGTATAGGAATAAGTCTATTCGGACAATTTCTCCAACCATATTTTGTTGGATCAATGGTTTTATTACCAATCCAAACCTGAACTTGGAAATACACATACAAATATGTTGCTTTGCAGCATCATTTGCGAAACGGCTCTCCACAATTTCCGCAGTTTTTTCGACGATCAGTTGAAACAACGCTGAATATGCCCTGGTGTCTTGTTTTGGCAGCAAACAGAACAAGAGTGGAATCTACTTGTAACGGCCATTTTCAATTCCATAAATCGTGAAAAGCTGGTGAAAAAACTTGGTACAATATGAAAAAGTACCTTCCATGGGAATTTTAACCACCGAACACAAGTATATTAAAATTTCCCTACTGCCAAAATCTTCGATGTGCTTTTGGTGATTGTTGATTAGTAAAATCTCTTCATTATCAGAGTTCTTCGTATCCAATTGATACAGAGCAAGGGGCATCTTCCGTATACGGGGAAATTTCGATCTTTTTTTGGCAGGCTTTTCGTTAATGTCTCAATGCTTTCCGTTTGACGCTGTTTGCAATGAATTGTCTTGCTAGATTTTCTGGCGGTGGGTGGTGATGGACCTGATCTGGAGCTCTGATTAAACTCTCCATTTGAACGTCGGTGAAAAAACTGACGTTACAGTTTTTTAGAGTACAGGACCATTTGTAACCAACGTTAGCAATTGTTTTTTCGAAAATTTATAATTTTCGAACGCTAACAAGAGGCCTCGTTGACCGTACATTTCTGTGAACGATAAATCCATGTTGATAAATAATATTAACTAAGTTGCGTAATCAAGGAATCAATAAAAAATTGTTCTTATATTACTAAGCCTGAATGTTGATCTGAAACTACAAAAAACTGATTGCAAACGAACCAATCTGTTGTATTCATTCCCACTGACCAACGAACAAACATTTTGAAATGAAATTAAGCCGCAACTATTATAATGATCATGATGTGGTATTGTACAAATATCAATCAAAGATTGTATATCATTTTCCCGGAATACTTCCATTCATTTATCGCTACACACTGCGAGACAAACTGTGGTTTGACATATTCTTGCGGCATTGTTATCAATATACTGCCATTGAATTTCTGGTGCAGAAATTCATGCTGTATGTAGATGGTCTCAAGACGTAAAGCTTTTATGTATTGTACAATTAGCCAAAGCAGAATTCGCACATAGTTTTCCAATTTTTCAAATATTCCTTAAATAATTAAATTTTTACTTCAGGTAACAGAAGATGATCATGAATGGATACAGAATGGACGAACTCATAAGTTGAGGTCTAGGAAAGGTAGAAGCATTGTTCATAAGAATTTGGAAGATAATTATGGAGCTGTTATAGTTGCGAACCATGAAGCACTTGCGCAAGTTCTGGAAAATGTAAGTGACATTTCATTATGTAATTTTGGTGTTGTGCTCCAAATAAATGTTGATAATCATTCCTTTTTAGATTCAACAAACTGTACATATACAACCAGCACTTCGAGGTTTAAAAACTTTACCAAATTTAAGATGGGTTGATTTCACTGTACAATCGTCCTCCGCCGTTATGGTAGGAAGGAGAGCCTTTTACCAAGCTGTATGGGGAACACATCATGTGACACTTTGTATATGCGCGGGACCAGCACCTTCTAGTACAGTGTCATTAGGAACGTTTAACCTTAGTTCGGTTACTGAATTCAGTGATTTGATACCAACAACTTATCTTCTGCATAATGAAGATACAATTAAACAAGTTCAAGGTGAGTACGAAACCATATCCTGCACTATCATGATACGATAAATATACTTCTGTCATGCTGCGCTATATCTACACTGTCGTGATCTGATGCCGTTGATAGCGAAGGACTAGGACAAGCATCTCCCAATGTTCCTTAGACCATACATAGCTCGCAGAGAAATGACTTGTGCAAGAAGGGGCTACTCATCAAGATTCTAAAAGCCTTTCATAATTTATGAAACCACCTGAAAACCACAAGCATTCTAACGCAGCATGGTCTTAATGTGAGAGATTTTCGTGATTTTACAAATATTTATGCCTGCGCATCTCTAAGGGGGAAGCTCATGCACTAGCGTGTTCCTCAATAATTAACTTCTGTAATCTGTTGAGGGCCAGTGTTACAAACACGATATAAACGCGGTATAGCGCTATACTGGGGATTACAAACGCGCAAGCGTTTTACAAGTGTGGTATATGTCTGGTATAGGATAAACTGTGGTATAAACAGAGGAATAGCTTATCGGGCTTTTTCAGCGCCGGATAACCTGTTTACCCTAGAGATAAAGGATAATAACCTAATTTTATGTTTGAATCTTTTTATTTGACACAGACATATTGGTAGCTTATAATTTTGAGATGAAGTTGATTGATGTACCAGTTTTTGAATCCTCATCTGATGATGACCTTGATAAAAAATGCTAAGGATAAGAAATCCGAAGAAAATAAGAGGTCGGTGAATAATGTTACGCTAATGTTTACAGCCAATATCTAATAAAATTATTCCAGAATTGATTACTTCGAAAAATAGGATAAAGTAGAATTTTTCACTCGATTTCGTTTGAAAAACTTACCTGCGAGAGATTGTCGAGTGTAATAAGACATCGCGTTAGTTCACAGACGCAAAATATGCAGCAATTCAGCCTGCAACAAAGTTGTTGCTTACTTTAAGATTTTTTGCTTCTGGATCGATGCTTCTTGCTGTGGGTGATTTTGTAGGAATTAGCAAGACTTCAGCTTGTGTAGCAGTGAAGCAAGTGAGCCAAGCAATAGCCAGTTTAGCAACAATACATCAAAATGCCAAGATCATTAGAAGAGAAACAGACAGTTTTCCATGTGTAATTGGAGCAATTGATTGATTGATTATTAGACTACAATCACCCGGAGGCAACACAGCAGAATATTATAGGAACAGAAAAGATTTCTTCTCTTGGAATGTACAGGTTGTGTCTGATGCCAAATTTCGAATAAAGGATATTTTAGCAAGGTGGCCAGGATGTATACACGATCAACACACCAGGTATAAAGAAGAGTATAGATTTATCCTTGGTATAGTTATTCTGTGAATAATTAGGTATTTGTAAAACCGGTCCTTTAAAGTTGGATTTAATACCTTCAAAGGTGATGTGTTGTACCAACTACAATAATCCACCAGTGACTCAGTGTGGTGGTCTTGTAAAACGACAATATATTGAGAAATTGTGATTGATATCACCCTTACTGATGCTACCAGATAAGACATAAACTGTATGATTCATTCTCAAATATAGAGAAACTTGTTTGAATATTACGATGTAGTTTAAATTTGTACATTATCACACTTTATTGGAATTTTGGTTTAAAGAACTTCTCCAGTTGAGGGAGAAATATCGAGAACTCAAAACTCTAGCATCAATTAGAGGAGTTTTATTTGAAAGGGTAATGAATTATAGTTTGTATTGGGGTTTTAATTTTCGACGGAATTAACAGTCAAAATACATGAATACTTTTGAGTTCCTCCTTGTACTTAGCTCCCACACCTGAAAACCAAACGATAATGTAGTTTTTCCGTCGTTTTTGATGTAATTACATGAGATCGCAAATATTCAGCAGTAGACACTTAGTAAAGCGGTAAAATTGTTGTTAACAAACGCAGTCATTGTGAGTAGCGACCATAGAGATCGAGAATAGAGTACTCGAAGCCGATAAGAGTAATGTTATTAATTTGACTAGGTTTAAGCGAACGGCGGTGGCTTTATCCTCTTCTAATAGTCTGTTCTCTTTTCCGACAAATTAGAAAGATACAAAGATATAAAAACACCGTAGAGTTCTTAGAGCTAGTCACGAAATCCGTCATTCAAGTATTCTGTTCTTGATCTCTAGAGATACATCGAGCAGGAAATTACAACACTAAAAAATATTTTTCATACAATTTGTGGTGCTGCTAGCGATTAATGAATAAATAACATTTAATTATTAATTAATCGAAGCAAAACATATTATGTGATTGTTTAATCAGAATGAAATAATCGATTATTCCAGCTGTTCGATTAATCGTTGCCATCTCTGGTTACGACTACGACATACCAAAAAATCGCATCGATCGACAAGTCTCAAAACTGACCGTAGAGTTCGCCTATCCATCTACTCAATTTGCACTACATGCACCCTTATTTGTTAATCAAATCATAGCCAGAAGAGCTTTGATAAATATCTTTGAAATCCAAAAAATTAAAAAAAAAGACTGAGCCTAACTGGGCTCAAGGATTTCACTAAATCTAACCCGGACGGTGGACAGACCACTGAACCTGGCAACCCTTGTTTATATGAGTTTTAACTTGAATCACGGTTAGATGTTATATTTTCTTCGTATAACTGTTTTTTTCCATGACCTTTTCGAGTTAATATAACATAATATGTCTAACCTCTATAATTTCTTCCAGCCACTATAACGGTGCTGCCTTGGATACAAGTAAATACCATACAAAGTTTCAGTGAAGGATTGAAAGCGAAAACCACAGCAACATCAGATGATATCAGAAAGGAAGCAATATTTGTTTTGTTGCAATTAGTTAACGCTTTAAAATCCTTACAAGCACAAGGAATTGAAGAATTACCCTTGTCATTGAATTCTTTCGTACTATGTAAAGATATGGAAAGAGATGTCCATCCAAAATTATTTATTTTGCAAGGGTGAGTAGAAAGTGACATATTCGACATTGTAATTAAATTATGCTAGGGTATTGAAGCTTTGTTGGGAAAAGTAATCATTTTAATAGGAATACTCATATCAAATGCTTTTATATCTGATGAGTCTTTGGTCGGCAATTATCACCGATAGAGTGAAATCATAATCCCACCTTTCACTGCGGTAGATTCAAATTCGTTTTTAAACCTTTATCTTATTGGTCTTTATTTCTATGTATATAAGGATCATATAGTCTAGGAGCCAAAGCGATATTTATGGTCTGAACATTAACCCGATGGCAGTATGGTTTATCGTTAGAGGACGGTTCAATGACCAATTCATCTCACAGACCGAATTGCAGGCAATTGTTAAGATACCCTATGCCATCAAAAGTTATCGGTTCATTTCCGAGTAATTGGCCATTATTTGGATCAAAAACGTTTTTTTTTCTCATTTTGTGGCTAAACCTTGTGGATTTCAAGGTAAACATGATGGCATCATGTTAAATAACTTTATTGGAGGTCAAATAAAGATTTAAAATTATTGCCATCACTCCTTGCCTATTTCAACACCCCAAAATCCCCTAGAACCATCCCCAAAAAAATATGAATAATATGGATAATATGACCAATTTCACGATAAATTAGTCGATTTTTGAGATTCTGGCTGGGTTTAAAATCGAAACGGCAATTTTTTTGTTTTTGTTTTCGGGGGTCTAGGGGGTTTTGGGGGGTTGAAATAGGCAAGGAGTGATGGCAATAATTTTAAATCTTTGTTTGACCTCCAATAAAGTTACTTAACATGGTGCCATCATGTTATCTTGTAACCCGCAAGTTTTAGCCACAAAATAAAAAAAAAGAAACATTTTTGGTTCAAATAATGGCCAATTACTCGGAAATGGACGGATAACTTTTGATGGCATAGGGTATGTTAACAATTACCAACACCAATGAACATTTTCCACCAGGTTTGGGAGGAATTTTAACTGGTCGGTCTGATAAACGGGCACGATATGAAATGATGGCACATGGTGGAAGTGTATAAGAATGGCATGCTTTTCAAGTAACCACAACTTGGAAAAGGTTAACCTCCAGTCAAAAAAAAATAAAATTGCGGATGCTGTATCTCGAGATCTAGCGGCCGGCGAAAATTCGGTCTGCGAGATGAATTGGTCATTGAACCGTCCTCTAACAATAAATCATAGTGCCATCGGGTTAACGTTCAGACCATCAATATCGCTTTGGCTCCTAGACTAATAATACAGGGTCCGGCAGTGAAAAGGAAAGATTTGAGGTAGGGTAGTAGCCGACTTGCCAAGACCTGAGTGTTTTGCCATTTAGTTTACAATGGAGCGTTGTACGGGTGAGCATCGCGGTTACGCAGTTTAAGCCTATTTTCAAAATGGTGATAGTTTAGTGCAAACGCGTCGTGACTTTCGACGATATCACCCTTACAAAATACAGGTTGTGCAATCACATCATCCGGGTGATTATCCACAGCATATCCGTTTTTGTCAGATTATGCTTGCCAGATTGGAAGAAAATGACAACCAAATTAACAATTTGTGGAGGAGTGATGAGGCACACTTTCACCTCTCTGGTTTTGTTAATAAACAAAACTTTAGATACTGGGCGGAAGAAACCCCTCGTTTGCTTCATGAAACACCTCTTCATGCTCAAAAAGTGACAGTTATGGTGTGCGATTTCGGCTAACGGAATTATCGGTCCATATTTTTTTGAGAACGATGCTGAAAATGCCGTTACCATCAATTCTGTACGATACATTGCAATTTTCTCACACCATAACTTGAAGGCTTTCCAGTGAATGAACACACACTTTTTCAACAAGAATTTCAATGAATGCTGTAGATGCTTTGTTCCCAGAGCGTATCGTTTCTCGAAACGGGGATATCAGTTGACCCCGTCGGTCTCCCGACCTAACCGCCTGCGACTTCTTTCTTTGGGGATACCTAAAGACGAATGTGTTTGCAAATGATCCACCCAGGACAATCCCAGCTCTCAAACAACGGATTCGTAACGAGAATGCATAAATTGTAACGGAAGACATTTGGCGGATGTTGTAGTTAAAAAATATTTTTTTTGACATTGTAAACCAAATGGCTACTCTCTTACTTTTATGAGAAAACTTGTGTAGAGACTTACTTCATAAACTGCGATAAAGGTCAATATTACAGCTTTCAAATTTACTGAAATTCTTATGATAGTGAGTTGTGGGCGTATGACTACAACACGATCGGGTTAAATTACATACTTAAATAACGATGAATTGATTAGACTTTGGCCAATCAATTTTATTTGGAAGATTGCAGATTTCATAAGCTTATCAATAATAAAAAACAATAGTCAAAAGTACTTCGAATAGACTCTAGATTCGAATTTTCTGAATATTCAGTCTCAACTATTTCAAGATAGAACAGGTCTTGTTGGAATCTATTATATTACAAATGAACACCACAGTGAATTATTCAATGTTGTAGTGCTCATTTGTTACAGTATAAACAACTTCAGCTACACATAAATTCGTAAAATTGATTCCATTTTTTTAAATTCTTTGCCATATTAGAATTAGCTGATAATCTTAAATAAACTGATGTTTAATTGTTTCAGATTAAGTGAAGAACTCGCCCACAAAAGTGATGAAGATAAATTTGGTACACTGTGTATGTGTGCCGCTAAAGTATTACAAGTTCTACAACCAGCAGCTAAGATAACTTCATTAGTGCAATCTTTATTAAATAACGAACGCGCAGTATCTTTAACACAAGTAAAATCGGTTTTAGAATTTTCACTATGGGGTCCATCTGATGTAGCATTAGGAAGCACAATAAGAGAAAGAGAATTAGCTTTGCAACGTTGGCTGGATCTCCAGAGGGCTACAGTACTTCATGGTCTAGTTTGTACCAGGGTACAACTAACAGCTTATGAAGAATGTCACTTATTGTTTTTGGTTAGAAGTAATGCTCGAATGATGTGTGATGCTTCTTTGTTATTGGAATCCAGTAATATGAAGCATATAGCACTAAATGGACATAAATAAATTACGAGTTGTTAATATGTTGAAATTTATATGTATTATTTATTAAATGTGTCGGTATATTGTTATTTTTTAGATACTTTTATAATTATTGTATATAAAAATTGTATAGGGTTCAAATGCCATGTTTGTTTTCTATGTTTATAAATCAGTATCAAATTATTAAATTTTTTCAGTACTCACTAGCTTGGAGTAAGATATATTTTTATAAAATCATTTGGCACCAAGAAAGTCATTGCTATTTTGAAATGAATGTATTGTTCTATAATGTATAATATATAATATAAGCGAAAATATGTAGATAATCATGAATTGTCTTAAGGCAAAAATAATAAAAATTAAACTTGTGTCATACTTAGTGCATTATTACTAAATTATCTGTATCTTAATTTTCTTTAAAGTGGAAGAAGTAAAACAAATGATGAATAAAGAGCAGTGGGGTAGACACCGAGTATATTAGTGAGAACCTAGAAGACTTGTACAGGAGACGAAACTCCCGTGGAGGCAGGGTAGCTACGTGGGATCTCGATGTCGCGAAATAAACTTGAATTTTCCCCATAATTTTTGCTGTTGCAATGTACTATACACACACATGGAGCATCACAAATACCAAGATACAATAAACTCTTTATCATTAATATATAATAGAGTCTATTGCGATTTTAGTAAACTGTCAGCAAACGCAATTGCAATTTCACATCTACGTGATCTGCACAGTAGACGCGATTTAGCCTAGGTAGTACCCCAAAGAAGTAAAAAGCTCTATATATGTTAGCATAAATGCTGGCAATATTGGGTTGACTAACTACTACTACTACTGGCTGAGGTCATCTCTGGCGCCAGTCTGTCGGCTATTACGGGGAAGCCCCTAATAACCGAACCTCGGCAAGTGAAAACGCGAGGTAAAGCATTAATCTATTATTGCTCAACTTGTAAAGAGCTCTCGTGTACAAAACATCGTAATAAAATATTAATCAATGCCTTTCTCTATTATTTTCCTAACATATATGGCGCATTCCAGGTCATATTCGCACTTCATCCCAGGCGAGGTCTTTGGATAACGCTGAAATTTTGCGGGTGGTTTCTGTCTCCGGAAATATTAGGTTTCCCAAAATTTCAAGCCATATACTTCAATAATGCGCCGCCTAGAATATTATTATTTTTTTTTGGAATTTTATTGATTGAAAATGAAAAAACGGCATTTCTTCTGTAGAAAGGCTGTACTGAGACAAAAAATATTCCAAATCATGGATTTGATGGGAAATTTTCCAAAGAATCCAACGCCGCCTTCAGAATTGGTCTATCGTATCGCGCATGCGCGCAAACTCAAAAACCGACTTTTTTTTCTTCAAAAATTCATATCTCCTATGTTGCTACTCCGATTGGGCTGAGACTTTGTCTGAAGGCAGGTAAAAGCGAATACTTCAAAGTGGTGTATGAATGGTCATGCATAAATTATGAAACAAAATTGCTACAATCAATTATCTGTATTTTCAAAAATTCCTAGGCCATTTCTTTCAAGTTCATGCTGATGGGTGAATATTAATCTCTAACCTGATTCGGATTCCTCGGAAAATTTTCGATCCATTATATACTTTCTAAAAAATTTTTTTAAGTCGATTCAATCGATATTGCAAGCATGTTTTTTCAATATTCAAATTTGTTTGAAAGCACAGTGTCCATTTCTTCTTTAAAAAAAATAATTATATATAAATTCTCGGGAAATAGGTCACATTAACACATGCTTTATATTTTCTTGTCTTTACGTACGTTTCGGTCTCACGACCATCATCAGAACTTATTATGTCTAAAACTGGATTACTTAAAACTAATTGTATTAAACAAAGCGTCCTTATCGCACCAATTTCAATTAAAATGCCCACGTCGCCGAAACGAACACAAACACGAATAATCGAAACCGTAACACCTCAACGTTATAATTATAAAATATCAAGAATCCACTGGCAAGCAGAATACTCAATAAAAGCGTGTTCATGTCAACAGAGACCAACTAGAGGACCATTAGTTTTAAGTATTCAATTTCAAACCAGATGTTACATTTATGAGCTAATAGAAAAAGGTTTGTCAGTTATGGAGATAAACTTGACATTCTACCTAATACACTTTTAACATTATAAAGAGGCATGTAGGAATTTTTTATAAAAAAAAATAATCAAATAAAATGAGTTGAAGAAAAATAGAATATTAAAAAAAATAATTAAATAAAATGAGTTATATAATAAAAATTATTATCAAATAATAATTAAAAAAAAACAATAATTAAATGAAATGAGTTATAATAATAACAATTATAATTTTTCTTAAAGAAGAAATTGAATTTTTATCAAGAAATGAACACTGCGGTTTCAAACAAATTTGATTATTGAAAAAAACATGCTCGCGGGACACAAGCGTCCTTGCTTGCTGTACTATTTATTTCTCCGCAAAAACCGACAGATGGCGTCACTTCGCTTAACACCCCGAATATTTTTAGAAAACGACAGTGTATAATCTAGACATGATTTCTCTTTTTTTAGCTTAACTCCTAGGTAGTCAGCCACTTGGTTCTAACTGCATCAATAAAGAGAAAACCAGCTGCATCAACAACGTAAAATTTCTTCATAATTTAATGTTTTTCCATAGCCTGTTGCGAGTAGCTATTGCTGAGTAAACCCTTCTCATAAACTGTGTCTATGTTTAGGTATCATGTAGTTGAGCGAATAGTTACATGTTGATAAACTGTTGAACAAGTAACTATCTTTTAAAATGAACAATAAAACTTCAAAGATCTATAGGCCTATAAGTGCTGAAGTGTTATTTCCTCTGAAATGTCCTTATTTAATATGCAATGTATACGATTATGAGATCAATCAATTCTACATCGCAACTGTTTATTTTAAACTGTTGATCTAAATCAGTTTCCGATAAAATATTTTCTAACTTCATTTATTTCATATGTGAATATACTTCCAAATGAGGAATGAAACAACAATTATCTTTAAAATATTTTTTTAATTTTTCATTTCTTAAATAAATTAACAATCAAGATACAACATAAATTATTGCTTCTTGATATTACTCACTTTTGTCATGCACGTTAATATAAATACAAATTTTCAAGTTGTGGTGTTAAATTAAAATACCAGCATAAAATGAAAATGTAGAAATCAATAAAATACGTGGATCCTAATAATCTCGTTTTTATCACTTGGAACAACATTAAGGTTCAAGTTTTCATCTAAGTACAACAGTCAACTATTACAGAAATTGAATTTACGTATTTGTTAAAATAATAAATAAGTACATGATTTTGTTATTTCACAGAATAAGTGTCTCTCAAAAACAAATAAATAGAAATTCAAATATAAAAATCTTGACAAAATATACAAAACTCTATAAAAAATGTACAAATTCCAATTTCTTGAATTAATTCACTTTCAAGTAATAATAAAATAGTACTAAAAATAGAAATAAAATAAATATAATTAACAGAAAAGACTAGAAGGAACATTAATAAACCTTATATTGTAAAATTAGACCCTATCCAGTTAATATAAATTTAATTTGTAATGTACATTACTCGAGTTTCAGAATTTCGCGCCATCTTCAGATTCTTCAGATGTTCGAATTCAAAATATTTTAATACCATCTGAACATGGCCTTCAATAACGAAAGTTTCAAATTAACGTGATTAATTTAATGTGAATATCATCAGCTAAAATATTTCAATAATTTGAATATTACATTTTTTACAAGCCTTATATGAGCCTTCTGTAATGACGCTGACTACTAAATCCACCCTATCAACGAAATTGGAAAACCAAGTTATGTTATTGAACAGTAAACGCCGAAGATCCAGAAATTGTAATGTTGTTATGACATTTAGTTATATAAAAAAGACAAGAAATGTTATAAAAACGATTTTGGCAAGGGGGTGCAAGCACAAAGTAGCTTCATTTTCATGTTCACTGTCACAATTTGGCGGTTATATTCCTTTAGAAAAATCAAATTTCTTATTTGACCTTTACAACATGCAACATCATATAAATGCATGTGCCAAAAAATCAAAGAATAACTTTTTTTCGCAAAATAAAATATTAATCTTGACTGGATTAAAAAATATTGAATATGCTCAATAAAAATCTCTCCATTCATTATTTTTTTCAGTATATAGTATTCTTTTTATTATTACCACAATATTAAAAGCATAAATCGGTTTTCAAATAATTCAATTTAAAAAAAGGAAGTTATTCAAATTGGATATTTGGATAAAAATGTTTGTCAAAAAAAAACAATTTGTGAGAACATCTACAATTGATAATTCTATTGACTAGATGGGTTTAGTTGCTTACCATTTACCTTTTCTTTCTTAGAAAAATATTGGATGTCAGATCTCTTGTGAAACTTTCCATGCATAATGGCGAGTGAATCATTTATTGTGTGAAATATACAGGATTGAAGAATAATTACATGAAATTTTGAAAATGCATAGACACACCACAGATTTAATTAAAACACATAGCTGGTTTATGATTCAGAAAAATTAATAAAATTGCTGCATAAATCAAAATGAATCATAAAATAATCTACACTAAGATTCTCAGCATCTTCTATTCAGAGTGCATGTATATCCAATAAATATTGCAAACTTCAAGTGTTGTATATATAACCTGAAGCGAAAGCAATACCTGAGGTTCTATTTGCCACTATTATTTGGGAAATCCAGACGTTTCCAAACTGGTTCTACAGTCCTTTATTGAAATAGATCTTGTCTGGAACTTTTCCATTGCATTTTACTTTTATTTTTTCATACTCCTCTGGCTCGAACCGTTCAACTATCGATGTATTCAAGGAACTATAATAGAAATATAAAAATCAATTTATTTACTGCATCAGTAGTTGAAATATTTGCCATTGCAGCTGATTGAATAATATTTGGAAATTGGAGCAATAATCACTCAATGACTGTTCTGGTCTTATCTTGAATAGTACCTCCCTTTAACTTACCATTTTTGTGGAAACAATGCACAAGCTGTTGGTACCATGAATGTCAAACTGAAATTAAATAAAGGGTTGAATAATCATATTAGAGCTATCAAACATCCTTATATACAATATAAGATCTCGTTTCCAATGTCGAACTTTCTTAACTTTAGAAGAAAATTATGTGGCCAAGCAGCAGATTTATATTTAGGGTTGCATTCAGTAAAATAAGAGCCGGGCAGTCCCAGAGCACTGCTGACAGAAGTGAAAACTGACATTATGAAGTAACCAATTTATTTTGGGTATTTCATCCAAATTAGTATGATTTCACCAGCATCATCTCTTTCTACATGACACAATTTTACGACAGTGCCATTGAACAATCCATCCCCAACATTCATGTTATTAGTTATCATGTATGATCGGTTAAGAACTAAAATTAATTCTCATCTTATGCAACTTCTACCTGAAGAAATTTTGTTGCTCAGCATTATGACAACCAATGAAGACATCCGATGCCACAGATACTATTGTCTACGGATTTTAGTATGGAGTTGTTGTTCTCGTTGTAGCATCCAAAATTAGAATTTTATTATTTTTAAATGAAAATTAATATAATAGTTTTTCTTTAGTTTTCACAACTGCCAGCATTTCAATCAACATTATATACATTTTTATATTTAATAACAAAAAACGTATAATGGGCGATACAATTCCTGTAAACAGTATGAATCGGTCGTCGTGCAGACGAAAGTTATATTTTTATTGAATTTATTAATTGTACATTGTGTACTTCTTCTACTTAGTATCGTATCTACGTGCAAGGTTTTAAATATTGTGAGTATAATTTTTGTCATATCACATTAGTGATTTGTATAAGTGAGAACTTTTGCATATGTACTACACATTGATGACGTTGATTAGTTTATTATTTTCATTGTTCGAATGTTGGATCACAGCATCAAATATAATAGTGAGTATCGTCTTGATGTTTTTTTTAATACTACTAATATGAAAGTACAAAATTTTATTTCAAATAATTATTTGTGGTGTAATTTACGATCATACTGACATTTGACGGAAATGTTTACATTTTGCGTTTCTTTTTAGATTATTTGTTCATTGGTCCGAATTGAAGATGTTTTCTTTTACCACCATCCGTAGACATCTTCAATTCGGACCAATGCTGTTTAAGATTACTTTCATTTACATCGATGTAAATATCAATAAATAATATGTTTTGAAAATAAAATGATGTGTATATATTATAATTACTATCGGGTTACATTCATACTCTTTACAGGGATTGTACCGCACATTATACGTTTTTTTTAATTAAATATAAAAATGTATATAATTGTTAATTGAAATGCTGACAGTTGTGAAATATACACATCACTAATGTTATATTCTTATGACAAGAATTATATTCACAATATTTAAAACCTTGCACGTAGATACGATACTAAGTACACAATGTACAAGGACCGAGATTAAGTAAATGAATAACGTCGAGTATCCGACTCAGATATGCACACGTGTGTAAGCGTATAGAGACTGCCTGACGCAGCAGTATACATAATACCTAATATATATAGCTAGAGCGTGACGGGACGTGACGGACTCATGGTTTTACCCCCCATCTGAAATAGCTCAACGCGCCTAAAGAAGTTTTCACTTCAGTAATTGAAAATGTTTGTGTACGGAGGTTTATGTGATTACATATATGCAAAGCTTGGATGCGCCAAAGAATAGGTAATCTATAAGAAGCAAAAGTTGTAAAAATGAACCCAAGATAATGGATCACATTCAGATTAAACGTCAATCGTCGATACGCGGTTACATTTTGGATATGAACTTGCTAAGACTAAGACTCGCGATTATGGGCTACCAAAGTTATCTATATATAATTATAATTACCTACAAAGAAATGGTTGTTTCATAATCATGAACATTTTTAACAAAATTCAGTAAAACAATTTCTAATTAAAAAAGCGTACTATACATTGTAAGAATATTTTGTTGATGTTGATATGTCAATATAAAATTTTAATTTTATTTTTATTAAATGAACTAATCAAGATGATCTATCTATCTATGCTTCTTAAATTTTGTCTTCTTTGCAGTATTATTAATAATGTAGTATTTAAAATAAGGGTAAATACTGGTTAAATCCCATGTAATATTTCGTCCACCAAGAATGGACATGATGAGACTCTTTGCACATACTAGGAAATTCCAATCACTTGGAGTTGGTTTTATAGATTATCTAATCTTTGGATGCGCTTTGGTAGATGACGTTCTACTGAAGATGACAACATCGTTGCCGAAATGTGTATTTAGATTTCTAAATATCAATGTGTTTAAGATGTCTGGATAAGGGTACGGAGTGGCTGTATATCGACAATGGTAACTCCTAGAGGTTTGGGTAAAAAAACTTTATATATGAAGTGAGCAAGAGAAATGGCTGGAAATTATTTTGAAGTTCGTAATAATAACCGCTAGGAGGCGTAGTTACTATGAAGAAACATAAAATTCACGCTATCTCGGAAAGTTAGACGATGAGCTTTAACTTTGAAAACATCATTTGATAGCTTGGGTAATACCGCATCATTTTACTTCGCGACATTTTTTCGTATCTGTCATAATAAGGGAGGGTGTGGTATCCTGAAGAGATTCATCCCAAATTAGACAACTAACAATATTCTATTTTCTTACGTCATGTGTATGTTATTGTTTATATATCATTATAAATAACGTGTCGACGAGGTTGTGACCCTGCGTGCATAACATGAATGTCAATGCCGGCACGTAGGCCAACCTTCGCCGAACTATTAGAAGAGGAACAAGAATTCTCCCTTGAGAATAAATATTTAAGTTACGAGTGACAAGTCATATATAGTCGGTAGTTATAGTCATAAGTAAGTCAGCTATCTGCGATAGATGTAAGTTATTAGTATAGTAGTGAATAGTAAACCAATACATCACATTTCGTAACGTAGTTTTTAATCCCTGTGCCCCAAAAGAACCACGGATCAGCTTATGGCAAACCGTCCCCAGTCATTAAGAGCTGATCCCCACAAGGGGGAGGCCAATGCATTTTTCAATATCTTCTGAACCATTCAATAGATTTTGATCTCGTTTGAAAGAGAGATTTTAGGGTCTTTTAAAAGAATGTTGTTGTTGAAAACAAACCAACTAGAGGACGTTATCTGCAGCGATTACACATTTTTGTGATCTTTGGAAAAAGTTAAATGAAACGGTACTATTTTCTTCACAGACCCTTGGCCATCATAAGCTAAATTTTAGTGGAAATCGCATCGCGATAACTCCATCCGTTCCGAATTTATAGGAGGAAATGTTAAAAATTCGAGTACCGCAATCGGATCAAGTTACCTTTGCGAGAAAAACAAATCACGTACCCATGGTAGCCGACGTAATTTGAATTACGATTCAATTGAGTATTGTCTTTAGATTGAAAATAGGCCAAAAACCAAGAAAAATTTGAATTATTGTTTTCAATATTCTGGAGATGATATTAAAATTAAAAATAAAAAGTACTTACAAACAGCCAACTCCAATAGTTTGAATTGGGGCATGTAGAATTTTAATCCTCTGCATCCATGGATAACATTCCAATTTCTCCATGATCACAGGCAACATCAACATTCCAGGAGCACACATGACAATACGAGAAAACACAACTTCGGTAATTCCTTTTGCTGCTGCTATTTTAGATTGTCCAATAACATTACCATTCTCATCACTACAGTCAATACCTAGCAATATTTCATTTTGTCTCATCAACGGGATATTCACACAATTAGCTGCTGCCACTGCTGCAAATGGCACATAGCGCTTAAATAAAGAATGTGTATTATTAGTTTATAGCCAATGATTTCACCCATAGCATTTTGACGTTCTCTTTCACATGTCCAACTTCATTGATTCTAATTTAAGTAGATAATGAAATTTAAGTTATGTTGTTATCTTCATACAATCTTGATAACCAAGAACTCCTTCAATTACTATTTGCATTATAATAATAATTCTTTGTTGCCAAAAGTTACAGAATGAGTCATAACATATGCAACGTCAGGTAAATAATACATTTTCTTCACATATAATATAGAAGAAAAGTTAATAATAATACAGTTTAGATTAGACAAACACTTTATTATGTATATTTGAAATAATTTAAAATGAAAGTTCGCCAATTAAAATAAAATACAATAATACACTGGAAATGAATGGCTACCCAAAAACATTTTTCAATCCTATCATTAAAGAGAGAATAAAGAAAATCTATAATAGATCGTCATATAAAAATAACATAAAAGGTAATACAGACAATTATTTAACTTTACCATACATTCCGGAGACCTTAGAGAAAATTAAGAAATGTTTGAAAAAATATGATATAAATGTTGCGCATAAGCCTACTAACTGTGTTGGGAAATATTTCTCAAATCTAAAACCTGTAATACCTAAAGATAAACAAACCCACAGTATACAAATTAAATTGTTTAGATTGCGATGGGACTTATACTGGAATCTCTAAACAATATTTACAAAAAAGAATGTATGGCCATAAGTATAGCACAAGAAACAAAAACTTGGAAAATTCTACCGCTCTTGCTAAACACTGCTTTGATTATAACCATCAATTCGATTACAAAAATGTTAATATTTTAACTAAGAAAACCAATTATTATAAAAGATCTATTCTGGAGATGATTCACATAAAACGTGACTCCAAATCTGTAAATCATAGGACTGACGTTCAGACACTAAGTCATATTTATACTAACTTAATTAATTAATTCTTGCAAATTCCTACATGCATCCTTATAACGTTAAAAGTATATTTTACGTAGAATGTAAGAGTATATTCCAGAGGCCAGACCTTCTTTTATTACCTAATAAATCATGACATCTGGTTCGAAAATAAATACTTGAGCTCGTCTCGTTTGTTAGCAGTTCATAGACTTTGATGACATGTGTTCGTATTTTTTGAAAGTTCTACTAAGTAGTGGATTCTTGATATTATACTTATAACATTGTTTCGGCGACGTTGGCATTTTAAATGAAATTGGTGCGATAAGGACGCTTTGTGTTAATACAAATAGTTTTAAGTAATCAGGTTATTGAAATAATAAGTCTTCTGATGATGGTCGTGAGACCGAAACGTACGTAAAGACGAAAATCTAAACCATAAGTGTTAATGTGACCTATTTCCCGAGAATTTATATATAAAAAATAAATTACAACATATGTGGTTTTGGTGTTGAATTAAAGAATTAAGACCATGGTGAAAAATTATAATAACATTAATTATGCAGAAAAGCAATACATGATGATCTGGAATGTTTTACATTTAAATATTACTGATTTTGCTTGGTAAGAGATTGAAAGCCTTCACTGTCCTATAAGGTCTTTTTTCATAAGATGAAGACAAATGGGATTTTTAAATCATTTTGGTTCCTTGGTTACTATTGGAAGTAAACAAGCCTGGGTTCTCTTTATGAAGATTACAAGAGATAGATTTCTTCATTCATAAGTTTTCTTTTAATGATTCAATTCACATTAATCATATTAATAATACTTACAAAATAGGAATTCAAAATTAGAAAAACTCACCTGGAAGAATGGACTTGCTCTTTTAGACAGAAAGGTTTTGTATCCTAATGCAGTAAGCATGGCTGAAGAAGTTGCGGATAGATATGCAATAACCAGTTGATTTGTAGAAGTAGGAGATTTAGCATTTCGATTAGTATAATTGACTAATGCATTGAAAGATTGATTCACCCACTGCCAAAATATAATTGCTGTAGAAGTCCTGCAATAATGCAACTATTTGGTAAATTATTTTAAGTCTGCAAATGATAGAGCAGATAAAATAGGCATTTAATTTTTAGTTATATAAAAAATCTCGGGAAATAGGTCACATTAACACTTATGCTTTATATTTTCGTCTTTACGTACGTTTTGGTCTCACGACCATCATCAGAAGACTTATTATTTCAATAACCTGATTACTTCGGCGACGTTGGCATTTTAAATGAAATTGGTGAGATAAGGACGCTTTGTGTTAATACAATTAGTCTTAAGTAATCAGGTTATTGAAATAATAAGTCTTCTGGTGATGGTCGTTAGACCGAAACGTACGTAAAGACGAAAATATAAAGCATAAGTGTTAATGTGACATATTTCCCGAGAATTTATATATAATTCATACCAGGGTCAAGAATCTTTATTTTAATTTTTAGTATTTTTACTTCCGTATTCCGTCAAGTATTGTAATAGGGACAAAACAACTTTTCCGGATTTTCGTCGTGTTTGAGCATTTTCGAAACTATTTTTGACATTTGTGTGTGTGTGCGCGCGCGCGTAGCCCACTGAGACGATTTCGCTGTTCGTATTGGTCCCGTGGGTTTGAAAATTTGCAGAGCCCTTGTAAAGGAAGTGGTGAAAATAGGAACTGTTTTGATTTTGAGCGCGGTAGCCTCGTTTTGTATAGTTTGTAGTGGTATTTCTGAAATCCATCTTCAGTTTTTCACATTGAATTATAGTATTTTATTGAACCATAATGACGACCGTGTTTTTCTGGTTATAAAAATGTATCACACGTACATATTTAACCTGCAGAAGTGTCAGAAATTTTAATTGTAATATTCAGTAACATCACCAATGTGATGTTACAATCTATTTTATGCCTTTATGTTGTGACAAATTTCATGTTCATGTGACAGTGTCACATGATGTGTGTATGGTATAACGTCTTTCGTCAGAGGTTTCTAAATCATTTCCAATATATTTTCTTTTCCTACTATCATTTACATTTGAGTAGCAGGTGTCTGAAAGCAATTTTACTACCGAAAGTGAAGGAAGTCACGTGATCGATTGATCACAATTTGTTTATATAAATATTAAAGTTAAGTTACCGATAAAATTGTAGCATAGCTCCTGTGATTGCCATACCCCCAGGTACTTGGAAAGACATACGGCCAAATACGTTTTGTTTTTCCCCACTATCAGGATGAAAAGCACTCTCATATAATTTTTTTGCATAGATAATTTGTTCAATTGATGTGCCTGGAGGTTCTGCACCTTTGCGATATTGTTCAACAAGGACTTTGGCATTGTCCAGGGTTTCTTCACTGACAATACATGTTCTCGGATCAGTTACCCATAAAAAGTGCTTAAATCTTCCAATAAAAGTATTTTGATCCCATAATGGACCATCCACATTAATTCTGTCTGGCATTTTACCTAATAAAAAATAGTAATATTAACAGGATGCTTAAATGTCCCGCTTATGGATGATATTCAATACTTCTATCTAAGTGCAAAGTGTAACTACCTATTATTAGAAAATAAAAATGTGAACTTTGCTATTTAAATTGAGCTACATATTAAATGAATACCTCTTGATATACAGTATCTACTATTCTATAACTACCTTTCGGTTCTTGGTATAGCTATAGCAACAAATTCCGTAATGTTTTAACTTAATAGTTTATAATTTATCCGGTTCTTCACTCCTTTTTTATATTGTCCAATTGGCAATTTACATTAACTAAGAGTGAACCACGTGACAACAAACTTAGACAATACAACCAGTATCGAAGATAAGAAATATAAATAACTATTAAAGCTCTTTCTAGTGCTTTAATATTTAATAATATAACAATTTATACAATTTTAGAAACATAGAGTATGAAATAAACTCACTATTGGTGAGATGCCCTGACACTCCTGACCATGAAGGTATTACTTCTTCAGTGTACACTGACTACTGACACTGAGTGCTGACAACCAGAATCTAGCATCAACATCAATTTTTAATAATTCACAATAATATAATGTAAAATGTAATTCTATTCCATCTCTATCTATAAGCGGGAACATTTGTAATTTGTAGGTTACCTCACGATTCACGAAATTAAAAAAAAAGAATTTTCAAATCATCCTAAACAAGATATTTGACGATGTTCCCTGGATAAATGTAACCCCGTTTATCCGTAATTTAACATGCATAGTTGATTAAAAGCATAATTTTTAATTAACTGCTGTTATTTTATTTGTAATTTATACATTAAGATGTTTGGGGAAAAAGCTATTGAATTAATCAAGGAAATAGATCGAAATCAAGAATGTTTAGCACCATACAATGTGAGTATTAAAAAAATCTTGAGCAATTAATTGTAAAACTTGAAATGTTCAATTATTTCAATTTTCATGTATACAAGGTAATCAAGGATGAAGTTTAGGGTATTCTTACTTTGTATAATAATCTTTAGAACATTTATAAAAATTTTTTTTCAAACATGACTAAAATAACTATTGAAGAATGGTTTTCTCCAATTTAATTAATAAATATAACTATAGTTTAGCTAACCCTGTAGCTTCTCAAACAAACATTACATATTAATATATTTGCTTGATGAAGCTACAGGGTTAGCTAAACTATAGTTTATATTTGTATTTATTAATTAAATTAATGAAAATCAAACTTTACTAGTTAATTTATTTAACTTTACAATGGAATTTCATCACATAATGGCTGATTAGTCATAAATTTCTTCTGACATTTTTTATTGAATATAACCAGTAACCACCTAGTAAGAATTATGGTATGGTAACATGTTTCAGACTGATTTGGTGAATGAAGTTAGCAATGAACTTAAACACTTAGTGGCATTGAATCAACAAGATGTGTAAGTAAATATCTATTTTATTAGAATATTCTCGCTAGTTTCTGATTCTAGGTCATTATCAGATAGTAATGCAGGTGAAGGGACATTAATACCGACTATAAAAGTGAGACATATAGCTATCAAGAGAAACCTTCGTTGCCTGTTATCTTACCATTATAATAGAATAAAATGTCTCAGGAATATGCGCTGGGAATTTGGTAGTGTGTTGCCAGCTGATATAAAAGCAACCTTGTGCAATTCAGAATTGGAATGGTTCTCAAAATATTCAAATATAATGGCTCAATATATGAGAGGTGTTGGAGATGATGGTGGTATAAATTTGGCAGTGGATTTGAAACCACCAAAATCGTTATATATTGAAATAAGATGCCTTGTTGATTTTGGTAAATATGAATTAAACAATGGATCAGTTTTGTTATTGAAAAAGAATAGTAGGCATTATTTACCTAGAGCAGAGTGTGAAGAATTAATTAGACAAGGAATATTTGAACATATTGTAGACTTGAGTTAACTTATTATTTAATAATTATAGTGATATCTACTGTTTTGATATTCATTCAAGTACATTGTTATAGGTTTTAGTGTAAATATTTGGGTGTTGAGACTGTTCTTAAATATTACTAGGTACTTTATTTCATCATAGTCCAGTATGGCAAGTGTATTATCAATAAATGTATCAATAAATTTGCTTTTCAAATAGTTTGTATAAAATTAATATTTTTATTCAATATGTGGATTATGATGTACTGTGAGATTTTAACACCAGCACTCTTATCCTTCATAATACACAACCAATTTGAGGACCTTGAACACAGGCATCTTCAAAGTGAAATGAAAATAGTTTCTTCACTATTACTTTTTCACCTAGCATATATGAAAATGAGTCATATTGACCCTAAAAATATGACCGAATAACTATAGAACTAGTTGCAAAATGAGCGTTGTTTGCACTAGATGTCAAAATCATGTGTATCATATTTTATACAAGATTTTTTGTAATTTAGTTGTTAAAAAAAAATCATTTTCATTCAGATAGTATCAAAGCCATTTTTGTTTGTTTCTATGGAAAAAATCGTGATATAAGAGTTACCATGGAAGAGCGCCAATTATTATATTTGTCAAAATATCCACATTTGTATCCTAATCTTGTGTTTAAAAATGAGCGAATGTGAAGAGCCTACCTTTGGACGTTGAAGAAATTGCAAAAGCTGCAGTGGCAAATTTGCTGCAAAGTAAGTCAAAAACAGCTTATTCTAACTTCCAAAAGTGGTGCGGAGTGATCAAAATTAGTTCTTGCTTATTTTTCATACAAAGCAAAAGTATTTAAACCGTCGACAATGTGTAGTCGTTACTTGATGTTACGAACAATATCCGTCAAAAAATGAATATAAATAAGTATACACATTTGATAGCTTTTTTAAAAAGGAAGGCATGCGCTTTGCGCTCTCGATGAGATACATCTCGGATTTTAATGTCTCGTGGAAGAAGTCTATATTATAGAATATAGATTTCTTGCTTTCGTCTCTATGGCAACATATCAGGTAACGTTCACATGACACCATGACAGACAGCTCATATGTTGACAGCACGGTCGTATATACAGGTCTGGGAACTCGAGGCTGTTTCCTATGCGAGAAGTGAGTCCGCTAAGCGTCATGTGTTGCATAGTACCAAAAGGGTGGCGCATGAGTCGAGGAATGATCTCTGGCAAGTATACGACCGTGTTTTCTGGCAACTGTCATTGTTGACTTGTAAACACAAGGAATACCAGCGTTTTTAGAAAAAAATTATGAAACCGTGCATTGTGCCGAAATGCAAAACGGGGTTCAAAAGTGTAAAGCAAGAAACTTCCGTTTTTAAAGTGCCGAAAGATGCGGAAATGCGAAAAAAGTGGAAGCTTGCGATTCCGGATAGAAATCATTTTAACGAGGTCTTTTATGTGTGCGAGCATGTATAACGAAAAAGGGGAAGTTATTTTTAAGGTGAGTAATTCATTTTGACAAGAGTAACAGTCCTATTCTTCTCTCAAATCAGAATAGTAAATATTGCGTTACGAGAAAAATTATTTTACTCAATGTGATTGTTGCCATACTTCGATCCAAGCGCTAGCTGGTGGCTGAGCGAGGGACTACGAGTTTGGCTACATGTAAGAGACTCATGTCAAACATAGAGTTCCCAGACCTGTATGTACGACCGTGGTTAACAGTCATACTATGTTCGTGACATACATAGAGGTAAAAAAACCATAAACCTCAATGTTGAATAGGTATTTAATTTAGAAATGTTACCCAAAAATGGCCATTTTTCGATTTTTACTACTTTTGAGACAAAACTATGGCTTGCATGAAAAAATGTTTGAACAAAAATTGTTTGAAAAATTGATACGCGATTTTTGGTTCCGGTCCCAAGTTGATTCGAGATCGTGTTAAAAAACACATTAAATGGGCCCTATCTTGGGCCCATTTAGTGTGTTTTTTAACACAATGACAAATTGAGTATATGGCAGAGGAATTTTTCACGGAATTCAAATTCTAGGTTCTATAAGAGGTTTTCATAACGAGTATTTTAAGTCCAAGTATATCGATTTGGATTGAGTAGAAATTAAGCTATCCTAATAAATGTGTTTGGGCCTCTAGAGGGCCCAATTTTGGGTCTATCGACAAAAACCTCGGAGACAGTGATAACGAAATCAAAAAATATATAAGCATTCATTAAAAAAACTATAATTTCGCTCGCGGAATTTATTGTACCGAGCCTCTCTTATTGCCGCTAAATGAATTTCCACGCTAGTTTTTATAATGAAATTCGTTATAACTTGGAATTGTGAACGAATCTATGTACGCTGTTTCTTTGTAATTTGCTACTAGGTTTTTGTCGATAAGCCCAAAACTGGGCCCTCTAATAACATATAATTTAGAAGATACAATATAAAATACACAAATAATTAAAAACTCCTGAAAGAAATAACAATGAAGGAAACAAGCTGCAAAAGGAATATTGTTCAACTGATCTAAGTGCAGAGGTCCAAACAAATTTATTAGGATAGCTTCATTTCTACTTAACCCAAATCAAACTGCTTGAGCTTGAAATAATCGATATGAAAACCTGTAATAGAACCTAGAATTTGAATTTCCTAAAAAAAATTGGATTTTTCCGTGGTCCACGTGGTCCAAAATTTTCAAAATGACGCCAAAGTTATTTCTTTGAACCAAAATGCTTGAATTGGTGCAGAAGAATGAAATCTTTCGAATGAATTTGGTTTTAGATCGATAACAGAAGTATTTCCTGTGAAATTCGTAAAATAAGGATTTTTCAAAATGGGCGATTTTGGCGCCAAAAAATGAAGTGGTTCAAAATACCATAAACCGAAAGAAGAGAATATGTAAAAAAAAACTAATTTGACATATCATTTTTTCAATGTTCTAAAAAACTTACTAAATGTGCCCTATCTTGGACCCACGACTACTGATCAGAGCCAAAAATCGCGTATTTATTTTTCCAACAACTTTGGTTTAAACGTTTTTTTCTACAGCCCATAGTTTTGTCTCAAAACGCAAAAAATTGTTATTTTTGAGTTTAAAAAATGACCGTAATTTTGCGAACACAACGTTAATTCAAACCATCGTCTTCAACGTGTCAAAATACATAAGAATAGACCAAAATTATACCTCGCGGACATTTGGACAAAAAAATTCCTTAAATAACTGAACTGGACCGGAAACTTTAATTTTATTGTTTTACTAGTTTCTATTACAGAAATCAGCCGACCCTGTGAGACTAATGTGAAATATTATCATTTTCTGAATTGAAAAAGGAAACAAGTTTATTACCAAATGATTTTTATTGTACTAATTACATAAATTTCTAGAGGAATAAAATCACAGATACATTATTCAAATTAGTAGATTTTTCATTATATTGAATCTTTAATAAGAGAAATTAAGTTAGAAACAATAATTACAAATGTTATATGAGAAATTTCTTAAATCATCAACAATTTTGATGTTCAACTTCAAGTGAGTAATCATTGAACAGATAATGTGTTCCTATTGAACACAAATTAATGATAAATAAAAAAATTATCATAGTTCTTTTGATAATTTCTAAATAAAAATATTTTCAAATACGACAGTAAGGTTTATCGATTAATAATACACTTGAATATAGAAATTTTCAGAAGCTTATTCATGTTTTCATAAAGATTACAATTTATATTCTTCCAACATAAACATATGTTAGGAAGTTTAATACATCCTATAAATTTTTATATTATAACTACTGATGTTATTGCACCTCAAGAATGAACCTTTTAGATGCTTGAATGGATAGCTGGATTTGATTTTACAGAGATGTTGAATATAATGAAAAACCTAATTCGAATTCTATTAATAAACTTTATACTCTAATGATACGTAAAAGAAAACATTTTTCATCATTGCTCTCATTCTGAGCTCAAGTTATCACAAATAATAGTATAGATATAAATCCTTAACACATACATTATGTACAATATAAATAAAACATGTTTTTGTAATACTATCAATATTATAATGTAAAAAAATAAATTCATTAGTATGACAAACTTTAGTCAACAAAAATTCGTGTAAATCCTGTATTTGTTACAACTGCACACTTGAAATTACGTTAAGCAGCTATAAAAGTATTATACAAAACACCACATCAATCGTATCTCTTACAGAAAACTGAAATGTTTTTCCGAAATAAAAACGTTAACAAACAGGTAAACATGGCATTATATTTTAACAAGTACAAATTCACTATGAAACAACATCTATTTCTCTAGGTGATGCTAGAGCAGGTGGTACCACTTGAGTTATTATGTTATGTGAAGGAGAATTCCCCAATGGCTGCCGCAGTCTATTTTCTGCATTTTCTTTCGCTTCTGTTGTTGCTTGTTTTATGGCTTCTTTATATGGTCCTCTCTTTTTTTTATTGAATCGTATCTTGAAAAGGATAGTGAATCAATATACACATTCCAGTTACCAAACTGGTGTAGATTATCTTACAACTACTGTAAAACTTTAATTGGTAATACCTATTTCACAATAAGCAGCGTTCTGTAGCAGCATTGTGTAAAAGCTATAGAATTAGTAAACAACCTCACAGTCCCAGTCTCCAGAACACAAGAGAGTATTCAAATGGTGAAAATTTTCAACAAACGAGAGAACGTGTTACTAGGCGCCTACCGTTGTTAATTGCTATTTTAATGACTTTAAAATTATCTAAAAATAAATGAATTTACTTTTCAAAACATCTGTTTGAAATTTACACAATTTATAGTAAATAATGTATCATTTTCGAGAAAAAACTTTTCTAGCTGTCAATTTTTGTTAATTAACATCTGATCCTTTCTTTATAAATCATTTTTTTTCCATGTTAATACCCTTCCTAACACTTTCTTGGTTTTTGTTCTAAAATGAAGTTTGTGAACTCGCCTACATATTAAAACTTGTTTGATTAAAAATTTTTTTGTTTTAATTGTGGATGCCAGCGGTTGAGCCTAACATGTATTTCATGCATGGATGCTAAGAATTGAGAATTAAGTCTGACAAGCTAATTAACAAAAACTTCCAACCTGAGATTTTAATTGATACAAGATATGTGAAACTTCAACAAAGAAAGAAAACTTTTCAAAACAAGCGTTTTCAAAAGTAAATTCATTGATCTTTAACTGTTTTTAAAGCTATTTTCCTAGATTGTAGACCGTTTTCAATTCCATCTGTTTAATGAGGTACCTTATGTGTTGTGTGAGCTTGGACTATTAGGAAGTGAATAAATTGAAAGATTTGAAATTCGACTAGGTTATTTTCTAGGTCGTACACGAAACAAGTGGTGGGAATAATCGAGTCATATAGAACTACAGAGACTGGACCAAAATTGTAAAAGTAAATGAAACTTTTTAAAAAAACATTGAACATTTTATTTAAAGTTCCAATTTGAAAACATAGCTATAGCTATATATAATTTTTTGTATAAAAAAGATGCACACATACATCAAGAATTCCTAATACGATCATAAAATATGTTGAAATAATAAAGGTACAGCTTTGAGCATAAGCGAGTGACAGTAAATATCGAGATAACAAGTCACCAATAATGATACAGTAGAAGAAAAAATGTAGAGCTAACTCCAATAAAAATTAAATACTTGTTACTTGCCTTGTGCGTATGTGAATCCAATGAATCCACGTATTGAAGAAATAGCGGTAGAAAATTAGAAATCTTTCAACTATAACTAAATGTAGTTATCCTAATTCTAATCGTAGGTAGCACGGAAACTACTACTAATTTATAACTAATAAATTAGTAGATTATTGAAATATGTCGATTATTCCCATCTCTAATGCGAACCACGTACACAATAAGTGGTGTCAAAAATAGTTTAGATCAATTCAGAAATGGTCAAAACGGATATATACCCGAAAATCCGGAAACATTGTTTTTAAGCCGGTTACAATACTTCCCTTACAACTTATGCTACGTATAGTGAGGGAAGTAATAGTAATATTACAATACATCCCTTATACTATACAGGGTGTAAATAAATAACTGCGAAAAAATTCAGGGGGTGATTCCTTGTTGAAAAATAAGGTGGGTCTTTCATATAAAAAAGAATCATTGAACCCCCTAATGTTAAGATACAGCTCTTTAAATGGGGCGCCAAAAAAGTAGTTTTTTATTTTTATCTTTTAAATCCAAAAAGTTTCAAAAATAAAATTAAGCACACGTTATTTGCTATTAAGAAGGCATCCAATAACTGAGTTGCTGGATTTCCACTATGTTTGTAAGGGGTAGAAATAACCACCCCTAAAACTTGTTTTTCACTAAGCTTTTTCTCTTATGTGCATATTGCCAATTAAAAATTGTTATTTTAGGTAGCTTGTTTCATTCTGAACAAAAAAGACCTCTTGTAATTTTCTTGAAAAATGTAAGATTTCTGAGAAAAAAAAATTTTACTTACAAGTACATGGCATGATTCTCATAGTGTGGAATTTTAATTAAACTTTGATTTACCTAGTAGGCGGCTTTCATGTTGACATATTTTGTTAAGACAACTAAATTATTTTTAGTATGTGCAATAATAAGTTAAAATCATAGTTTAATTTTTTTTTTGGCAATATACACATAAGAGAAAAAGTTTAGTGAAAAACAAGTTTTAGGGGTGGTTATTTCTACCCCTTACAAACATAGTGGAAATCCAGCAACTCAGTTATTGGATGCCTTCTTAATAGCAAATAATGTGTGCTTAATTTTATTTTTGTAACTTTTTGGATTTAGAAGATAAAAATAAAAAACTACTTTTTTGGCGTCCCATTTAAAGGGCTGTATCTTAACATTAGGGGGTCAAATGATTTTTTTATATGAAAGACCCACCTTATTTTTCAACAAGGAATCACCCCCTGAATTTTTCGCAGTTATTTATTTACACCCTGTATATATGTATACTCACCATAATGAGGGAAGTAAAAACTAGGCGAAATTAGTTTTTTTTTTAATTAAAAAATACACTGTTTTAGGATAATCGGGAGCTTATTACTAAATTTTTTTTATGCCTTACGATAATAATAGAGTTATGAGTATGGCTTTTTGTTTCCATAAAGTTTTCTTGATTTATTTATAATTTTTCTTGCGTGAATAATTATATATGTGGCAGAATCTAGTTCAAATACAATCCAATGAGTATAATTTGTTTCAAAGGCGTCATTGCAAACGCTTGATTACTACACTCAGTGGCCAAAATACATGGTCGTGTTCCAACCATGTCAGGATAGTCAAGTATTGGAAGAATACTATTAGAATCCTTCAAGAAATTTTCATTTGTTCGAATTTCTTGCATAAATTCCAAGACACAAAAGAGATCTACATGGTTAATGATTTGAATTGAAAACCATTTTAAAGTTAAATATGTGTAGTATCAACAAAGGTAGTGTCTAGCCTCCCAGTACCGACACGATAGTAACTGTGGGGGGTTTTACTCCCCCTGTCTTCCCGTCGACTCTAGACATGCTACGCAGGTCCCTCTCCTTCTTAATCGCACGCCAATTGCCCGACAGAGACCAACGCCTATATTGAAGAGGAGACGGTCTTTTGGACCATCTGGGCCCCTCTCCCCCTGTCTACTCGTGTTCGTGTCATTATTATAACAGCTCCCGTTTGACGAGTCACCGTCGACCTCGTATCATCGGTCTACCACATATCGTTGCCTCGGCCGCGAATCAATTACCCAGAGAACTGAGATAAGAAGCACAGACACCGGACTTTAGGAGTAAAGCCATGTGGTGCAGCATTTTACCCACGCAGAGGCAGCATTTTGTTCACCCCCGGCGGAGTTACTTTAGGCGTCCCACTTCATTCGGACCCAAAGTGGAGCTTGCTTGCTAGACTCATATACTGCCCCTTCTGGGCTATGGTCAATTCCACCTCCTCGTGTTACCTGTTTCACCAGGAACGTTTGACGAGTCACCGTTCGGCTTCGTTCAAATAGCCTACCGCATATGTCTACCAAGCCCGTGAATCCATTTCGACCAGAGATCTGGGATAGGAAGGCACGATAACATGGTTTTAGTGGTGAAATGTATGTGGTGCACAGTTCACCGGATCTTATGCATTGTTAACGTTAGTTTCTCCCCGTAGAGTTACTTATCTCGAGAACCACAATACTGTGTTGCTTGCTGAATTTACTCCCGGAGTCAATCCGGACCAAATAGTTCTCTCCCGAGTCCCGGTACCGACAGACGAATAAATCCCAGTAGACGCAATAGTAACCGCTATTTCATATTATACTCAATTCAATGTAGATCCCAGTATTGGTAAACGGCGCTAAACCGGTAATTGACTTATTGATGTTCCTTATTTGTGCACATACATACATTACGTTACAATAGGTTCTACCGAGACAAATTGAGGGGTTCGCCAAACTCTTGATCGAGGGTCCCGGGCACAAGCCAAAGCCAGGAAAAAGTAAAAAGCAAGAACAAGAACAATAAAAATACAAAAATTTCAGTGAGAATGCTAGTCCTGTTTATTTTTTCATAATTTGGCGAATCGTGGTTCATTTTCTGACGCAAATAGCCAAATCATTTGCTAATTGGAGCCCATTTCTCTCCTTAGATTTAATGTTCACCATTGAAAAGAACGTTAATTCATATAGGTAGGACGTGGCGAATGGCACAAATAATTTCAAAGCTTCCCTTGCCAGCTCTGGTTATTCTTCTTTTCGCTTCATCCAAAAGAGTTCAATATTTTGCGAATTAAATTCCATCTTAAGCATGCCGTCAGCAGCAAAATCTGAAAGATTTTCTTTCATATTCAGATCAGGCAGTTGTACTGACATATCCGAAAAAGGATTTAGTATCATCTGTGCCCATTGTTAGCTTCAGATCCAGCTCTTGAAAGTAACTTAATAGTTTCACTTCCAAATTATGCAAGCCCGGTATCATGCAAGGAATGTTAGAGCTTACTACAAACGATTGTCAATTTCTTCATCAAGGGAAAGAATCGTACATCCTTTTTTTGTAAAGCCGTTTTTACCCTTGGCCATTAGAATGTTTTCTTCTCTAATTTTAATAGCATTTTATTTAACTTTAGAATTGATTTTCATCGCATAATGGCTGATTGTATTCAATTCTTGTAAGAACATCAATCAATCATTTAGCTTTAAGTTCCAGAACTTCCCTTTCGATAGCTCTGACCTTTGTGTGATAAAGGAGATTTCGTAGGAAGCGAACCCATTTCTTTACAAATAATTCCAAACAGTCGAATTTGCTAGGTGTTACCTCCAATAGAGTTCACAACTTTGATCAACTATTAAGTACATCAATTAAATCGGAAGTTCCTGAGGAGTTGCTGGAATTTTTTCCATTCATTTGAATAAAATTTCAATACAACATAGTTTACAATTTAACGTCTTTCATTAGCTGTTGCTAAAACATTTCCAACGTACATTTGACCCGCAGAAGTGTCCGAAATCGATTTTGATAATGAAAGTGCGGGAAGTCAGTGATCGTTTGATCACAGTTCATTTAAATATACAATTCTGAAAACATATAGCTACGACTATTTTTTGATGCTTCACTTTTCTGTGAATTTCCGTAAATCTACTTCTTTTGAAATTCATAAGTTGTGACATCGAAGGGGAGGGGTTTACAATAACGGGTGACAGTTTGTGATAAAGGGAGAAGGAAAAGGGATAAGAAACCACGAAAAAAGCGCAACGGCCTATGCTTACCTTGAAATGTTCTAAATACGGGCTCAATTGTTCACATTGCATGAGAGATGTTGTAGAAGATCCATACCAAGATACGTGTGCTTGAAAATCACGATTATTACAATTTGTTATAGTAAGTATTTTTCCTGGCCACCAAGGGAATCCATGTACTTTACCCCAAACTACATCACCTACTAATAATCGAACACCTACAATAAAATACTCCTTAGAAAATATACATAAACAGTGTAACTGTAATATAAAGAGTTGTTTCGATCTATAGGAAGAAAGATTTGAATTCCTATTTGACGAAGTTGGTTTGGTTTATTTAAAGCCATAATATAAATTAAGTTTTTGATAAATTAAAATATATGTTATGCTACAATCTTCGATGATTCAAGGTACAATCGAAACATGTCAAGTCAATACATCAAAGTGTAAAGTGTAACCTTGTTTTTAATTGTTGTAACCTTTCGTTAGTGAACTGAATTTCTTTCTCAAAATTAAAACCATCATAATTGTTGTGACAAGAATGTGCTGGGCTTCAAATAGAATTAATCTACAACTCCTTCCTCATTGTTCACAAAAGAACACAACATTTATGAATAAGCTACGAACATAAAGTATGATGACGATAATCTATCTATCATTTTTAAACTTGAATAATATAACTATCAACAGTTTGATTTTCACTAATTTAGTAAATAAATGTGACTAAGTTTCGCTAACACCGTAGCTTCTTCAAATGGGTATAAAAAAAGTATTGAGTTTAGAACTGTACTTTATTGTTACCACCGCGACACTTGACGACACCTTGTGGTCACACGCGGAAATAAGTAGTGGTGGTACCCTTTCGAAAGTGCAGTAACAATTAAACATTCGCGAATGATCTAGTTGTTTCGAGAAAGTTCTGGTGTACTCCACTCACTTCTAGATGGCAGTTATTGGAGTATAACAAAGCTAGCGGCACGACCGCGAGTCAGTCCGCCTAGGGAAGGCATAGGAAGCGAAATTGTCTGTTGTACTTAAAACAGTATTTTCAAGTGGATAAGGGTGAATTTTTCTTATTGATAGTGTTATAGTGTATCCACAGTGTGAACTCTTTCATAGTTTATTAGTATCTACCAGCTACTCGGAATCTTAAACTAAATTGGCATAACAAAGATTTTGCTTGAAAACTGGTAGGAGAATTATTATATGCGTAAATTATTTCATGCATTAATTTTGTTTCATGCATTCTTACTTCTTTTTTAAAATTTTATTTAACACTAACCGTCTGCACCAAAAGCACTTGAAACTGTCTGAGCATTAATATGTAATATGAATGGTTGATTTGGTGGAGGGAAGTCAGGAACTTGTTCATTCTGTTCATCTGAACTGGATGAATCTTCTTCAATATTATCTGTGAGAGTACATGGTGCATACTTATTATTAAGTCGTCTTAAATTTATAGACAGTTTGTGTGTAGAACATTGCTCCTTTAGATCTTCTTGGGTAGAACTGCTAACCTAAAATATATTTCACATTTATAATTGTCCACCCGGTTCAATTTGTTATGCAATTCAATTTTATATACTGTGAGCACTATTTCATTTAAAAAAATGTCTGATGCATACCCATCTATAATCAAGAACACGCGTGGGCGGTTTGACTATTAATTTCATACTATTTTATTCAAGGAGGGCCTGCCTTTCTTTATACCATTCGAATAACATTTTAGTTTATGTCTTAATGAAGACAACATATTGAACCATTTATTACGCAAACGGAGATCTAATTGGTCAGTTGTATGACACAATGAACATTACGAAGAACTTATTACAACCTTATATGAGCGAGTTGTAAATTCTTACACATTTTAATCTTGACTCTATTGCGCAATAAAATCCATAACATCCGTTGTGGCCTATTAAAGCCCCTAAAAATTAGAGAACGGAATGTATCAAGATCTTATTTTGTACAGACATCCAAATATAGGATAATTCACTTAAACGCGTTTTTCTCGAACCCTCAACAAGAGTACATTATCTGTTGGGAATAAAATTGTAAACCAGAAAAATGTGCAAAGAAAACAAAAAAATTATTCTCAAAAAAATTAAGACTAAAAAAGAAACGCCTAAAAGTCACGCACTCAACGCCCTCTACCGCATAATCTGAAACTGATTAAACCATCTTATTCGACGTCCTCTGAAACCTCCAAGTAGCAGATTTCAACGAAATATCTGTAACTGCAAAGGAGCAGCAAAATTTCGTTTATGAAAAATCTGATTATTTTTGCAATATCTACCGTCCCCTGCATTTACGGGAGGTCTTTCTGAAACACCCTGTATATCTATTAATCCGTTATATTTATCAAAAAAAATCCCCAGTTTTTCAAATCTTGCAGTATAGAGCACTCATATGATACAAGAAATAAGAACAATTTGATTAGAGATAAGCCTAAATATTCTTACATCCAGAAAAATATCTCATACAACACTGAAAATATAATAATAATAATGGCATAATAAAATGCCATTTATTTCATTAAGGAGGAAAGTCTCAACAAATTAAAATTATGTCTGAGAAACTGTTTAACAAAAAAGCATATTATAATTTAAGAGAGTTTCTGAATAACAATAATTTCCTCATATGATTTTCTTTATAACATAAGTTTTTATTTCTACATGTCTTAAATGTTATTGTTACAGGAATTTACATTTAAACTGTTTGTATTGTTATATTTCTATGTCCCACTAGATATGTGGTTTTTTAGTATTATTTTGATGTTTCAACCATAGTAACTTTACTTTTCAAACTATAATAAGGCTATTCCTATATGTATTAAATGGAGTACCTACTATCAGAGAAATTTAGGATACTTACACAATGTATGTTTATGTACCACTTATGTACCCTTGGAACAAATAAATTCTATTCTATTCTATTTTATTCATTGTATCCCAACATTTAGAACATAGCTAGATTCACTCGTTAGGGTTGATGAGAAATATGTAAGAAATAGTCCTTTCATTATTGTTAAAACACCCCCTTTGTATTAATTACCAGAACATTTAAGCAAAGCCAGAGGTATTTTGAGATAAGCCCACAAATGTTAGTTTCTAACTCGAATGCTAAGATCCGCTTTATTTTTGAAAGTGGTAAAATTCTATGATTTCAACTAGGAGTTAAGTTATCTTATTTAGAGAAGGAACGGACTTAAAATTCGCCGGACTACAGAAAACACCGAAAATCCGGCCAATCTACCGGACCGGACTAACTATTGAGTTCACCAATTACTAGTAAAATTCGATATCATTTTGCTTTTCGCGCTCATTCCTACCCTGTACTATTATAAAATCCAGATACAGCGACAATCCGTTCTTGCCTTACGGTTCTTTGGATGCGACAAGAGTCGGTAATCGATGTTTATGGCACACTGCTGTGATGCGAAGCGCGGGGATATACCGACCTTGTATCAGAGAATCCCCGAATGTTAACAGAGCGATACAGCAAATGGCAAATATTCAGTCGCATCTTTAACTCTCAATCGTGCCCGTTAGTCGCTTCGTGTCTATAATTTCAGATATAATACCAATAGTAGCAACTTTAAACAAAAAATTGTTCATACATTCTGATATTTATGGAGTTGGTACAACCAAAAAGAGGCTCTACGAGAAAACATTACCAGAAGATTTGAGAATATCGAAAAAAAAGAGCATTACATGATGGCCACTGTATTAGATCCCAGGTATAAACTAGCTTTCTTTTCAGATTGTAATCTTATAAAGCAGATTGTTCTAAATAAATTAGAAACCTCAAAAAATATTGAAACATCTAATGATATGGTAGCTAGTAATGAGGATAGTGAAGACAAATATGAACCATTATCAAAAGTTGCTAAACGTGAAGAATCATTGTGCAAGTGCAAGTGCCAATTCCAGTTTTATAAAAAATGATGGCTCCATTAAGGGTTTGAGGACTATCTAAGGGAACCTTTACAACAAAGACTGTCTGATCCACTTGTTTGGTGGAAAGATCACAAATTTGTGTTTCCAAACCTGACAAAACAATATTTAAGTGTCCCAGCTAGTAGTGTGTATTCTGAAAGATACTGACTCCACGAAATGCAGAAAAGCTTTTATTTATTCACCATAACTCAAAAAAAAATAAACTTTGACTACTAGTTTCTTGAATGAAAAATTGTTTAATAAAATACAAAGTATAGGTTTTCGTTTCGCTTCTGTATGAAGTGTTAATATTTTGATTTTCTTAATTTTTTTATATATTATTTCGACTAAATAAAATAAATTTATAAAAATTAATATTTTACTTGTCTTTTAGAGTCATTATTTAATTTAAATGTATTCTTTTTATTAAAACAAAAAAAATCCGGCTAAACCGGACGTCCGGTAAAGAAGCCGAACTCGGTACTCGGCTGGACGTCCGTTCCATCTCTAATCTCATTGTTGAAACATGAAATAGTGTGCACAACCTGAACGCAGGAATTGTCCAGTTGACTACCTGAGGAGCTATGATGATTGATACTACCGGGATATCAAAAATTATCTTGGTCAAGGGTGGTTGTGGAATCTAAAACGTGTGTCTTACTTTACGTAAAACAATAATGAACTACAAATTATGAAATAACGGTTTTAGTAACAAGAAAAACTATATTACAGTAATTGTTGGAAATGTCCCCCGTTTTGTCTGACCTGCGACGTACCAAAGGGAATTTTCTAGCTACTAAAATATACCCGAAGCGGTTAAAAGCTAGCGGCCCATAGTCGAAAACACTTTATTACAACTGGCGCCGGCCGCACGGGGCACGAAACGGCCCAAACGGCCCCGAATTAACAAGATCGAGGTAAAACGTATAAACTCTAACTGACGCGTAGCGAGCTCCTCGAGGCATATGTCAAAATGATTACGTTCGTAGCTAATTACATAGGACGTCTGGCGTCCATGCAATTGTGTTTTTATACAATTCGAACCATCTAATTTCGATAGGTCAAGTGAAAATTCCGGAGTCTAAAGCGCTAGAGACTTCTGAGTGTTATAACATTCGTATAAAATTGCGAAATTTCGCACTTTTAGAAACTTCAAATTGATTATTTCAAACGTAAAGTAAGACACACGTTTTAGATTCCACAACCACCCTTGACCAAGACAATTTTTGATATCCCGGTATAAATTAATTGCACAATGAATTACCTCGCCCTCTTTGTGTTTCCTATCTTTTTCATCCTTATGTTTCTTTTTATGCTTCATTTTATGTTTCCGCCTTCTTGGAGGGTTTATCTCAAAAGAAGCACACATATATCTTGGAGAATTATTTCCCAGTCCATGTCTAGGGGATGCACTTCCCACTGTATATCTTGGTGATGAGCCTCCTACTATACACCTGGGTGACCCACTACCTATGTAACATGGTGAACTTCCCGATACTAAAACTTTTTTTCTAGCTTCCTTCTTGGCTTTTTTCAATGCCTTACGAGCAGCCTTTGTTTGAACAACTTTCACTTTACTACCAATTATATTTACATTTTCTTCTGAATCATCATTAACTTTTTCGCCATCTAATTTATCAATTTTGGCAGGTATCTTAAGAACAGTACCTTCACCCTGGGGACCGTAAGATATTTTTATAGTTCTAGTATTAGTCATTAGTAGTTCCTGATTTGCATTGTTTTGTACATTGGAATTATTATTTTTGTTAGATTCACGAGATGTTTCATCATCTGAACTGTCAGTAGATCTTTTTTTTTTCAATTGCTTCCTGGCAATTTTATGGAGTTGTTTAAGTTTCATATCAGAATCACTTATATCATCAACTTCAGAATTTGAACTATCTTCGGAATGGTCAGAGGAATGCTTACTTGTAGCTTGTTGGGTATTTTCGTCGTTTAGATTTGAGACAGTTGCTAAAGGTTTTTTTGGTATAATAGGCATTTTACTGTAAGTCCCAGTTAGCGCTCTATGCTCTTCTTCAGCAGTTAGTCTCGTTAATTTGGGTACTAATGTGGCACCTTTATTCCGAAGATTTTTTTTATTGTTCAATTCAGTATAAACAGACCTAGTGACTGGTGCATTAAGGCCTCTTTTGATTGGTGGGGGCGGAGATCTATGAACACTTTCTGATGATTTTCGTTTTCTTGAAACATTTTCTGAATTCTCATTGCATATTCCTTTACATTTTGAACACAGTACTTGTCGTGGTCTTAGTCTAACAGTCATTTTATTATTTTTATATTTACTTGGAATTTGGACATTCTTTCCCTTTGTTAGGTTTGGGTCAGAGTAAGCGTATCTCTGATTTGCTGAATATAAAGGATCATCCTCAGGTTTTGTCTTTTTTGGTGCTGTAAATGCAGGGTTCAAAGCTTGGATTCCAAAAGGTAAGTTCCTAAAATAAAGATTGAAATAAGTTAAATTCATATGATACTTTTGCATAATTTAAATTTGATCTGTAAAAAAACAAGTACATTCCAAGTGCTCCTTGCTCTTGGTACACATGAGATAAATGTTAGACACAGAATTTATTTCATAGCCTGACAAATTCGATATCTTATAAGTAAATACATTAATAGGATCTAAAAATTATTTTTGGTTTTACTACCCCACTGAATTAAATAGGGAGCTGTCTATTTGTGAATGATCAACTATGAAGAAATGGGTTTTTCCAGGAATAAAGTGGGTAATTGTCTAGAATACGTTCAATTATACTCACATGTTCCACACAGTCTCAGCAATCCGTTTCGAACTATTTTATATTGTGTAAAATTTAGTTTTTGAAATTTAATTTACTGTATGTATGACACTGGTATATGCTAAATTATTACACAAACAATATACATGTAAACATAGCTACCCCTGGCCCATAATAATTTTAGAATCATTGACAATTACACTTGCCTATTTAGAGAAAAAAATTACAGCTGATCCAAAATCAATAATAACAATAACTGGAGTTAACAGGATGGATGATTACCTATTTATATAAGAAATGTGGTATCCCTTTCAGTTGAATGAAAGCGGTCTGTGGGAGGTCAAGATTAACTATGTGACAATGTTTGCTTGGACCAGTGTCGTCCATACTGAAAAAATGAAGCAAAATTCTGTGAGTATCAAATCCTCTTCTCGTCCCAATGTTAAGACCATTTCTCAGATGATGGACATTGTATGAAAAAAAAAATTGGTTCAACACATCTAATCAGTCATATAAAGCAAATGAAGAAAGGATTGTATACTATTTACAAAAACGTCTACAAACCAGGTAAACATTATATCACTCTCTCGAGGTAAAGTGTTGGATCAACCTAGTAGAAACAAAATGGAATTCCACATCTCAACCTGTGGTAATTTGCAGTTATAATATTAGCATATTTTCAAAATCATCTCAAATAAATGTAGCAGTTCTAAGATTACCACATTTGCCTAATGTACTTTTCTTGATTTCTCACAAAGAATGGTAGGCAACTGTGTCCCTGCCCAACCTTACCGTTTTGTAGCATCTAGGAGAACCCCCTTGAAAATTTTCAAACCATATTCATAAGTAACTACTAGTATATCTGGTAAAGCTTCATCAACCAAAACTGAAATTTTCGTTCTTTTCAAAAACTTTAAATCGGGATTATTTTCCTGGTCCGCCATATTCTTTTTAAATGGTAAGATGAACATAGATTATCTAAATATAATTCTTCGATAACATTTGGTCAACAGAAAAGTTGGACAATTTCATAGATTCATCAATAAATGTGAATAGCGCCTACACTGGTAATACACCCTCCGGACAAATAAGAACCTTTGAGAGGGATAGATTAGAAAATCGCCATGTTGCATAATTACAAAGGATAAGCACTTTTGTATGGCCATGGATACTAGATTGGTCAGCACTAGTCAGCAGACCTAGGAGGACTGTAAGTTGGGCTTTACTGACAATACATGTGTACTAATGGTGTTATAGTACAGCGACTTTAGAATGATCTAGAGGTTAAAAATAATTAATATCCTTGTTTAAGTTTGACAGGATTTTCTGAGAATGTAGAATCAACAAATGTGTACTATGTACGAAACGTACACGCCTGGTCTGAATATTGAAAATTGTATTTTTATGGTTTGTGAGTTTGTGGCCTTAGAATGATTAATGAATGTACCCAAACTCCTCCAGTCTAAGAAATCTTAATATGTACTTCAACATTCAACAATTAAGATGCAATCTTCAACCCAAGAAAATAGTTCACCAATATAACTCATAATCTTATTGAGGAACTATTGTGATATGTCTATAGAGGTATTTACTTATGGGAAAAAGTTTACCATAGAAACCCCTAAAATACCCAGAATGATAGAATTTACGCCAAATGTGTTAAAATTGTTAAGCACAATGAGAGTTGCCTGGAGCTGGAATAAGAGACAGAACTATTCGGCGATTATGAAAATTTCCTATCTCAAGTAGAAATGACCTCAGATAATGTCTGAGGTTGTGATCTTTGCGCTTGCCGGAAATGCATTGTTCCTATTGCATATATATCGACAGCGTCGTCGTTCGTCTTTACGCTACGACTCAAATCCCCGTTTATTGTATAATATTGTATATTTATATTAATTGTATATTAATCAATGCTTTGGGCAATAGCTTCAAGGTTCTATGTAAGAGATACATTTGGTTTAGGTTTGTGTAAAGAATATTATGCGAAAGACCGCATTTTAGTGATTCCGTTTGGCTTCTGAGAGCATTTCAAATGGAAAAATTACTTTGATATTCGTAGAAAGGAGTTAAAAATTAAATGCTCAATCGTAATGTCACGATATCCTCGCCACAATGCTTCCTAATATCGAATACACGACGCCAGATTACTGTTTTATGCAAGATGGCGGCAACCGGAAAACGCAATAATGTATCTTTAACAGAGCCTTCCTGATCTTATAGATAGAACCCGAGTTATGGCCACCTTGCAGTTTAGACCTGAATCCCATGGATTTCTTCATTGGGAGTCAGATTTCTACGATGGAAGAACACGAATTCGTGATATTAATCGTCTAAAGGAATGAATAATGCTGACATATAGATTCTGCAATTGGGCACTGGAGGAAACGATTGCAAATGGTTGGTAGCTAATGAAAATAGAAGTCTATTGAACCTTATCTGTAACTTTATAATTGAGATAATTTTGTTTTTGTTCATACATTTCGAGACAATAAATTTCTAAGAAATCATAATTTTTGTATCCTTTTTGACTTTTGAGCTTTTCCTAGTACTATCTTTTTTGAGCAAAACTAGTTCATCTCATTTATAAAAATTGATCTTTCTCTTGTTACATCAATTATTTAAAAATATTAATAACTTACGAAGATAAAATATGAGCTTCTATGGGGCCATTTTGTTAATTTAATATCTTATAAAGGTCTATGATTTAGGTTGAGTGAGGAATAGCTATCGAACAATTCAGAATTCTGGTTGTCACAATAAATTTGACGTTCATTTAACCTAGAACTTTAGGAATAAGAATAGGCCAACTGTTACGTGCCTTCTGGTGCTGCTTGCTTAGCTTGTTACTTTTAAAATAAATATCTAGTATCTACATACAGTTCATTATGCGTGATAGTGAAGATTTGTCAGATGTTAAGAAGCTTGTTAGTGATATAAGACATGAGTAAGTAATTATTCGACCTGAACAACATACCATACATAGGTGTTTTTAAGGAAGTTATTCAATTCCTATGATATTGCCATTAAAACGGAAGAACTGCTAGAAAACCTAATATCTCAAGGAAAATGGAACAACGCACAGTAAGTAGCAGTAACTGAGTCACTATTTAAAAAAATAATTAGAGAATATCCTATAATATTATCTAGTAGTTCTAGTACATGTGGAATTAACATTGTTGCATGTTTACTTTTTTCTGTAATTTCTCTTAATGTATATATTATTAAGAAAACCTACTTAAATAAAGATTATTATTATTATAAAGTCAAGTGAATTTAGTCTAATAGCAGATTTTTAGAAAGTTGATGGATTTGATCAAAGTGAGAATCAAAGAAATTGAAAGTTCTCTACCCCATGAGGCTACCGCTATAAATATAATGAGGCATCTTTTGAAGATAATTAGGGAAGAATATGAAGTCGCTTCTAAGGTATGAGATATATTAGTTTATACTAGAGAATATAGGTAGGTAGATGATCCATTTGATTTCAGAGGAGAGGTGAAGATCAATCTCTACATCAACTAGTAAAGGCTAACACAAATGACATCTTAGATTATTCAGAGAATTTGGGAAATTTGAAGACAAGTTTATTGGATAATTTGTCAGAGTACAAAGTTGAGCTGGAATCAAGGTATTGTGTTCATGTTTCTTAAATGGTGTTAGTCCAGAATTTATCAGATCCTTTAAGCTAGCAAAACAAAGAGAGCCTTCTTACTTATTCCAAAATATAGTGCTAATTTAGTGCTCAATTGAAAAATTGGGTGCTTTAGCATTTATAAATAATAATATTTTGCTGACTTAATATAAAGCTGGCCAAGCATTAATAAAAATGCAAGCATGTCCCAAAACAGAAAGCTTAATACAAAATAATTTAAAGCTATCCAGAAACATACCTTATATGCTAATAAACATACTTTTAATATAATGAAATATATACAGTGTGTTTCAGAAAGACCTCCTGTAAATACAGGGGACGGTAGATTTTACAAAAACATTCAGATTTCCTATCTTCTTTCGTTTCGGAGATACGCGTTGAATTAAATTTTTTTTAAGCAAAATTTTGCTGTAACTCCTGTGCAGTTACAGATATTCCGTTTGAAATATGGTACTCGGGGGTTTCAGAGGACGCCGAATAAGATGGTTTAGTTAGTTTCAGGTTATGCGGTAGAGGGCGCTGGGTGCGTGACTTTTCGGCGTTTCCTTTAGGTTTAACTTTTTTGAGAATAATTTTTTGTTGTCTTTGCACATTTTTCTGGTTTTATTTAAGTTTATTTCAAACAAATAAGGTACTCTTGTTGAGGGTCTCAAAATCTCACCGTCTTCGAGAAAAACGCGTTTAAATGAACATAACAAAAACTCATTAAGAAATTTACTTTCTACCGAAATCGCGTATGTTCATTTAAACGCGTTTTTCTCGAACTTTGAAACAAAAAAGATATCGATCTGCGGTTTTCAGTTTTTTTTGCGAATTTAACCAAATTTCATAGCTATACCGTATGATTCAAGTTTTTGGGATAAAATCAATGCAACCGCTATCATTACAAATAACGCCCTCTAGCAATTTTATTAGGAACTATCGTGTACCAATAGATACGACAACTGAAAGCACGTACCTTCTCTTCTATTCAAACTAAAGTTTACTAAAATCGAAAGAGTCGTTTAGAAACTACATCGATTTAAATTATTACACTTTCAATAGCTTCCCCCACTCTTATCAAAGTCGGTATGCCAATGAGCTTCGAACCAAAATGATGTAAAATTGTCTAACCTTTCTAATGATGTTAACAAAGATATACCTTAATGCCAGAATTTCCGGAGAAACGCGTTTAAATGAACATAACAAAAACTCATTAACAAATTTACTTACTACCGAAATCGCGTTTGTTCATTTAAACGCGTTTTTCTCGAAAACTGAGATTTTGAGACCCTCAACAAGAGAACATTATTTGTTGAAATAAAATTGTAAACCAGACAAATATGCAAAGAAAACAAAATAAAATTTCTGAAAAAAGTTTAGGCTAAAAGAAACGCCGAAAAGTCGCGCACCCAGCGCCCTCTACCGGTTAATCTGAAACTAACTAAACCATCTTATTTGGCGTCTTCTGAAATCCCCGAGTACCAGATTTGAACGAAATATCTGGAACTGCACAGGAGCTACAGCAAAATTTCGTATAAAAAAAATTAATGAAAGAAGGTAGGACCATAGTTTATATGAAAAATCTGATAATTTTTGTAAAATCTACCATCCCCTGCATTTACGGGAGGTCTTTCTGAAACACCCTGCATAATGCAACTGGTCATAGAGGTCTAGGCCAAACCATGAAAACCACTATAGACTGAGCAAATTGAATTCTAAGATATATTAAAATAAAATAAAGTTATACGATGAGGGCATTTAATAGCAAGGTATCAAGGGTGTTATTAGGATATAAATATGTTCATTTATTGCTATGGAATGGTGATGTAAATGTTCATAATTCCCTAGGGCATTATTTCTAATGAAATGTATCTTAAAATAGGGTGGATATCTTAATGTTGTTATATTAATTGAAATTTAAAAAAAATTTGTTGGTATTTGATAATGAAAGTACAATTTATTGGAGGAGGATATTATTGTTTATTTATTAGAACAGAAAAGTTTGATGATTTGAGAGAAGAGGAGGGACCTCATGTCGTATGATAGAACCCCACCTAGATTATGGCCCTGATAATTTACAATACTGGCACCATTGTACTTAGACATCTTTTTCTTATAGCACTGATAATATAGCAGCACAGGCATCTGAACATATACATACTAATGAAATTATTCTTACAGTAGGCAAATCAAATACTGTAGAAAAGTTTCTAAAATCTGCTGGTAAGAACCGAGTATTTCAGGTTATTGTGGTTGAAGCTGCACCATTATTCCATGTAAGTAGATTGCAACATCAATTCTATTTAGTAATACTAGTCGCTTGGTAGTTTCGGAAGGCTTTTTCGACTTCTCAGTTTCCTTCAGCAGAGTAGAACAGACTTCGTTAGATATCGCTGTAATGAGAGATCTAAACAGCTATCTGGAAATATAAATATGAACCTAAAGAATGAGTCATCCAGACTAAGACGATTTTTGACACAAGGCTAGACGTTGAATAATTCCTATTTTTTATCATAAAAAGCACAAATATATAAATATATAAAAGATATCATTTTACAATAATTATGTTGTGCTGAAATCAAGGATGGTATGAGTGGATAGTCCCAGTGAATTTTTTTGGAACTAATTTTTCCATTTGGTCAATGTCAATAGAATTGTTCTGTTGGTGATACTAATGAACAAATCAAGAGTCTGGCCTAAAGTTCCATAGGTGGAAAATATAAATGAGTTGAACTTATTTTTCTCGTTATGAATCTTTTTGATTATGGCCGCACATACCCTAGAGTTTACGTCGTATGTATTTGAAATGTGAATATACTATCGTAACAGTGAGTGTTGAACATCTAGCGGAACGACATGCACGCCGATTTTGGTAGAAATAATGACTACTACTACAACTTATCATCAAATTCTTGGAATCGACTGTTGAAATATACAGAAATATTGACAACTCGGACAGAGTACAAATTAAAGTATAGTGCCGTAAAGTTACCTATCGATAACGCAGGAGTCACCCATTCAAGGTGCTATTGTCATTTTTCCTGGTACAATGATGAAAAGAAATACCATATCTCGGAAGATTCCGAATCTACATGGGCAGAGACATCGTCGATGAAGCCATAAATGTCTATGCATTACGGGTATGTTAATAAGTTCCTATTTTATCATTTGAAATTTTTACTAAACGTTTTCAAAAAATACGCCTAACGCTTAATTATTAAAACATAATGTGACCTACAAGTGAACGTTTATGATAATGACGTTACCCAGGACGAAGATAATTCTGGAGACGGGTATTGCGACTAAAAAGTTTGTACACGTATTTCTCGAAATGTAGATATCAACTAAAAACATTACTATGACCTTCATGAATAAAAAAATGTTCCAGCTAATTGAACATAATTTCGCATTAGGCACAGTTTGGCACTTTTTTGTTTAATGCTCTCAAATGATAAAAGAACATAAATATGAGATGGTACAGCACCAATCGTCTGTATAATCGAATTGTTATAATGAAAATTGCCAAGTATAACCATTTTCATTAATGTAAAAAAAGTTTACTTGAAGTTTCCGAAGCATTTTCTGACTCATCCCAACAGAATTTTTTTGCCATACTCAGGATTTGATGTGTAGTATCACTAACAGAACAATCCTAGCAACATCAACCAAAGAAAATATTAGCGTCAAAATGTTCACTAGCTCCTGGACCAATAGAAAATATGAATTTGATGCACTAATTGCAAAAACTGAATTAATATTAAATCTCCCATGATGATTAATGTTACTGAATTGTATTCATTTGAATTTTAGGGCCATACTATGGCGGCCAGCCTTGCAAAGAGTAATATCCAAACAACAGTAATTCCAGATTCAGCTGTATTTGCAATGATGTCCCGTGTGAATAAAGTGATAATTGGGACACATACAGTCTTGGCAAATGGGGGACTGAGAGCCGCAAGTGGAATCCATGCAATAGCATTAGCTGCTCGAAATTATTCGGTTCCTGTGAGTCTGTTACAGTAAATTATTTCATTTACACTTTATTTAAATTAAAAATCGTTCAGCCATGCTTGTTTATAAAACGATAGTGGCATATTTATATTGGCACTGACTGAGAATAGCCCTTAATGAATGTAATGCTGAAATAATACAGTAGTGGAGTGTTTGCTCGAAAATGATCACCCAACAGATCTTGAATACCTGCTTTCCTAATAACTTTCTTAATAACATGTAGTTGTAAAACTTATTCGTGGTGCTTTTACTCTCAAATCAGTTATGAAGGTGGCTCAGTTCCACATTAACATAAGATCATATTCAATCAAATAAATTTGTTTTCAATCATTTCTTAATTATTAAACATTTACTATTCAATGATTCAAAGTTCATAGAATGTGACTCAAGATTACTGATCTTCAATCCCAGTACTGCTGAGGTGCTATCTAACCGTGTCTTCCTTTGGATGGGAAGTGCTGTATGATGTCATCACATGTTAAAGATCTCTACCTGAACTTGGTTATAGTCCGGATTCAGCGGAATTTTCAAGTTGGGGTGACCTTGTCTCCTGGCATCGGTGATTAGCACAGTAGCAGAAATAGGCCGACGTTAAATAAATATATAGTATACAAAAATATTATGAATCAGTGCTCAAGATTTAAATTTAATCAGTTATGCAGGTGGTTTAGTTCCTACCTACACAGATGTGTGTGATTTAAATAAATGTCTTCCACTCATTTATAGTCCAAGCAATAGACGACGGCCTAATGTTAAATTTGCAGAAATTAATACCTGGATAAAAAATATAAGCGTATAGGAAATTGAATTAAAAGGTGAGTTACTGTTTCATGCAACTCGATCCGAAATGCCGAACATAACATAAACAATTGGCAAAGTTGCAAAAAGCGGTTTTTCTTAAATAAGTAGCAAACTATAGCTCGGATCGAAAAAAGTTAAATGAGAAGGTTGTAGGATCGTATACTTGGTATTTTATACTTGTTATTTGCTGTACGTATAGTCTATGGCAAGTTTAAAAAGTGATTTTTTTTTAAATTTATATTTTATATCGATTTTTCGAAAAAAAGGTGCTCTCATAAATTGGCTAGATCTTCTCAGCGAATGGTCCTAGACTAACGATTCTGAGCCTATTTTCTTCTTGAAGAGTTGTGCTATAATGTTATTAAAGAAATATAGCGATTTTTCGAATTTTGAAGGTAAACAAATGACTTTGAAAAACTGCACTCTTTTTGAACATTTTTTTTCAGATAAGTTTTACAATTTTTATTTTAGGAAAATGTTTTTGACGAAAATCGATTCCTGACATTTTTATACGAATTATCAAAATCTACGACCTTCTGGATTAAAGATAATTTTTTATTTCAAAAAAATCTGTAAGACGCAATTAATATTTTACTGAAGTGTACGTTATGGAGGTTAATGTTAAATACCTACATTTTCAATAAAAAAATACTAGGATATGTTTTATTGATTGATATTATTAGAAATTGAGTAACAAAGTGAAGCGTACGCGGCTGCCGGAGCGTGCGGCGGAGTGGGGGAAATTGATTTCGTGCGTTCAAAGTGACTTGTGCTTGCAAAATCTTCAATATCTCGGCTTTTGGATCACGTACAAAAATCAAGATAAACACGAATATCGTATATATGTTCGCCTTAGAAGCAAAATAGACTCGGAAATATTTTTTTTTACATTTCTAATTTCTAATATGTTTGACTTTTACGTCATTTAAATTATTATTTATCATCAAAACAGTATTTGCCTTGTAATACCTCAAATGTTTTGCGTAGTGAATCATACTGACGTTATGCTTGCGGATCTCTTCAACAATTATTTTAATCATTTCAGTAAATAATTTTTCATGATACAAAATTAAATAAATGCAAGATATGAAGATAAGTTTGAAATTTCATTTATTTACAAAATTATTATAAAATATTTATAAAATCCTTACAATCAAAGTAGCGTATACAACAGTCTTACATTAGTTTTCACAAGTGTCGGACAACAACCGTAACGTCAGTATGATTCACTAAGCAAAAAACGATATTCCTCAGATTAAGTACAGAAGGATTTTTGTACGTGATCCAAAAGCCGAGATATTGAAGATTTTGCAAGCACAACCCACTTTGAATGCACGAAATCGGTTTCCCCCACTCCGCCGCACGCTCCGGCAGCCGCGTACGTTTCATTTTGTTACTCAATTTCTAATACTATGAATCAATAAAACATATCCTAGTATTTTTTTATTGAAAATGTAGGTATTTAACATTAACCTCCATAACGTACACTTCAGTAAAATATTAATTGCGTCTTACAGATTTTTTTGAAATAAAAAATTTTCTCAATCCAGAAGGTCGTAGATGAGACATTTGTCTTTGGTAATTCGTATAAAAATGTCAGAAATCGATTTCCGTTAAAGACATTTCTCTAAAATAAAAATTGTAAGACTTATATCTGAAAGAAACATGTTCAAAAAAGATGCAATTTTTTAAAGTCATTTTTTTATCCTTAAAATTCGAATAATCGCTATATTTCTTCAATAGCATTATAGCACAACTCTTCAAGAAGAAAATAAGCCCAAAATCGTTACTCTAGGACTATCCGCTGAGAAGAGCTAGCCGTGCAGGAAATAACAAGTATGGAAAGGTAATAGTTAACGAGTTCTCGATACACCGGTTTTTTCAATATCACTCGAAAAGTATGAAAGATATCGATAATTATCATGGAAGCCAATCGATAGATCTATTCGATACCTACAACTTTCTCATTTAACTTTTTTCGATCCGAGCTGTAGTTTTTTACTTATTTAAGAAAAACCGCTTTCTGCAACTTTGCCAATTTTTTAGGTTATGTTCGTCATTTCGGATCGAGTTGCATGAAACAGAAACTAGCCTTTAAATTTAATTTCCTATACGCTCATATTTTTTACAGGTATTAATTTCTCCACGTACTTCTGTCTATTGCTTGGACTATTACAGTCGAAAAGATCAATGACTCAAGTCTTGATTAAAGTCTATAGAAAGTGACTTAAGATTGGCATTGGTAAAGAAGCATACTAGCCCTACTTCCTACATGAGTTCAGTGCAGAAAATCTGCATCTACAGCCCTATTATATATTGACACTGTTATAACTGAATTAATTGTTACAGGTAATGGTTTTGGCACATATGTATAAATTGACGCCTGTACATGTAGGATATTATCAACAAGATGCATTCAATGTGTGTGCTTCTCCTGCAAATGTCATTCCATATTCAACAGGACCATTGCTCAATCAAGTGAAAATTTTCAACCCTATGTTTGACTATGTACCGCCAGAACTTGTTACTTTATTCATTTCACATCAGTATGTACTATTTCTAATAATAAACTATAAAAGAGTTAACACTGTGGATACACTATAAAAAGAAACAAACGCATTGTTTGTAGCTCTTAAGGTTACTCTGATGACAGCTGAAAGCTGAAAGGCCCTCAGTACTTTCAGTGGATAAGGATGATTAGTTTCTTTTCTTTTTATAATGTATACTTCTACTTGCCTTTCCCAGCCTGTTTATATCTGTTCCAGAACAGTTTGTCATTATATACGATCTCAAGAACTTAACACACCTGTTATATTGATCATGTTGAAACCCAGAGGTCCAAACTTGTGTTTTATTCATCAATAGATTTACACATAAAAGATTTGTTAACATAGCACCAAAATACATTTACTCCAAAATGTTGATGATGTAAATTGAATTGAATAATTTTTTTTAAATCAACTTGCATTTAAAATACCAGCTTTGATTACTGCTATTTGGATCAATTACAAAATATTTGAATAGTCTTGTCACAAATGCTAGTGCCTAGACTGAGAATTGTATTCATTATTTTGAAATAATGAAATTTGTTTTTTTTTTAGAGGTGGAAACGCACCTTCATATGTGTATCGAATGCTATCGGAACTCTACCATCCAGATGACTATGAGATTGAATTCACCGCTCCACACTCATAGATATATATATTATATATATATATATATATATATACATATTTGATCTACATTTATAATGGCAATTGAATTAAAAAGATACCTTACACTTACAGACGTTTTATTTTATAAAAAAATGTAATACATTTAAATTGGTTTTATCTTAAAATGAAGACCAATTAGTGAAAATACTAGGCATTTCAGGTCTTGAACTAAATAATAAAAGCAACGTAAACCTTCTGGGTCTTTAGACTGACTAACATCTACCAACGAACCAGTTTTTGAAGTTGTGAAAGAGATGTGTTCATCGTTGATTACTATTTCTAGCTCTTGTCGCCCAATACGATCTGGTGGAGGCCACAAGGAGTCATCTTCTTGCATAATTTCAGAGTCAACTATGATTCTTTTCAATTCTTCCATTACACACTGATGCACATAAACCTCTTTTCGAATCATAGTATCATTCTTATAATTTGAATTATTGGCATAACGTAGTTTACCATCAGGGCGGAATTCGAACTCGAGAAACTCATGGCCGAATTTTCCTTTATGACCAACGTAATAACGTATATAAAAATCGGCTGACATTTGAGTAAAGTTTGGATGATGGATGTAACTTATAAGTTAATTTACCGTTAGGGTTAAGGATAAGAAACCAGAAGCTACTCGTTCAGCGTTGGTTAGTAATAACTCACAGAAGATAGTGTGCAGGTGAATCTGTGAGCAAATAAATGTAGAAGATCATTGAGTATAGTAACAGCACAGAGGTGAAGCTTAGCCTTAAACCTTTGGTACCCGGTCTCGATGACCTTGGACTTTTAAATCCCAAGCGTTATTCAACTCCCAGCCGCGAAATGACACATTGCAACGCCGCATCAGCGAAATTGATAATATGGCAATAAATAATATTCTGGGTAGAAACCATAGACCTATTATCCTAAGGAGGCGAAACATCTCATTCATAAAACTCCATTTGACTTGTCGCAATGATTACATGAAGTACGACAAAGAAAACCAACGGACTTCTTTGTCGCCTAGTCATAATTATTCTTTATTGGCAACGCTGTAACTATGATTGAAAACTTGGTATCACTTGTAAGGCAACACCGCTTCGAAATAGCTACGAGAAATACGGAAGCTGTCAAATTGCGTAGTACAGAACCATAGTTCTTTATCTCTATGTACAGAACTAAGTCCCCATTCAAAAAGGTGCGCGGCGTTGTCGCCTTCTGAACAAATGATGCAATGGAATGGAGTAGTTCTATATTTTAAAATTTTAATATTCTATAATTCGATTGTATATTCCAAGTTACCATAAATTATGGAATACTTTTCAGAGAAAATGACATTTCAACAGTATTGCTTCTAATATAACTAATAAATAATGCTATGAACGTTTTTATATATAATTACAAATCTCAATCCGGCACACAGAACAACTAATCCGGCAACAGCACATTCCTATCATTCCATACGGCTTACGGCTATACTTGTAATATACAGCGGTCTGAGTGGGCCGAAATCTTGGCAATGTATGATCGTGTTTAAATGTAAACAATTCTGTCTCCTTATGATAATATGTCTATGGTTAAGACGGAGTGGGTGTAAAACTTCGGTAAGCTCACTCAGTTTTTCGCTTAAGCCCATCTTAATTAAATTAGTGAAAAGGGCCCTTTGTCTGGTGCCGCACTAGCAGATGCGACCGGCAGCGAAAGGATTATTCTATTTATACTACAATCGCCCAGAAAGTTGAGCACAGGAAGACGCGTGAAAGAAAGTGAATAGCGTCGAGTATTTCGATGGACCACTCTGTTAAAAAACGGCTCAAGGTACTTTTTTAAAGCAGTAATTTCGAACATTATATCTAGTTTGTGTCAAAATTGCAAGTAGATTGCGTTTATCGTTTGGCCGCTACACGAAAACGTACCTTGTGCCATATAACCCGATTCAAGAGAAGACTCCGTTCACTAACGCCCACTTCATATTAATTATTTATCCAAGCTATTCTGTATTTTACATTCTTTGCTAAATTATTATTGGAAAGTTTGAATAAATGTACAAAATGAAAGCTTGTAAAAATGTTTCAGTTGGGATATTCGGGATTTAAAAAAAATTTAATTGTTTGTTGAATTTTTAAATAGTCAATGATTAATCTTGGGATTGTTATAATATCCATGCTCGGGATCATCACCAACAGCACCTTCTCATGGGTTGATCATGTGCGAGGTCCATTGCGAAAACCGGTTCAACAAACTTGCTTTCTTATTCCGCGGAAAGAGCTACTTTACATCCCAGCGGCTCCTCATAATCTACAAGCAGTCAAGCACAGATTCAACATGTGGAGTACTGTTCACATGTTTGGAGTTCGGCTCCCAAACATATGCTGAAGCCACTGAAATTATTCATACAACTGGAACGACAGCTCAATGTAAACAAAACGAGCCGAGTTGTTAGAATGGGCACGCTGTAAATCGTGGTTTCCCGTCCTTGTTGCACCCATTGCTTTTAATAGAAATAATGTGCTTTCGCGATGAAATATTTAAATTTTTAACGTGTAAAATTATACCTAATCGCTGGTTTTAGGTTTTAAGATAGAGAAATGATAAATAATTATTTATGTATCATAATTTTGTCCAAGAAATTTCTATAATAATTTCTAAGTAATGAGTAAAATTTCTTTATGCAAGATTCTTACCTACTTTTTCTTGAAATGTGAATAAGATGTGTTTTTAATTTCGTTTGATATCACTATTATTGAGGAAAGATCTAGGAATAAAAATAAAACTCAACGTTTAATGATAAAAGGTTTTTATTTTTTACCAATATCGAAACAAAAGAAAAAATTATATATGCCAAATTCTACAAAAAAAAAAGTTTTTAATTGCCTCAAATTACATTTGAAAACGAATACAACCAAAAAATCAGATATTATAAAATAAAAATTGTTTTAGTAAGTTTCTGCCGAAGACCCTCTCTATTACCTAAAATGCCTCATGAGATCGCTCTAATTTTCTACGTTTAAAGTTATGTTCTAGACAATACCATGGGAAATCAAATACTGATGCCACTACATTAGGTTTCAACCTTTTCTTGGTTAGTGTTGATTCTGAATAATCTTCTTTTTTGAAATGTTGACTACATATCAGGTTATGAGGGGAATCTAAAAAACGTACTTATTTATAGAAATGCACTACCAAAAGTACCAAATTATGCTCAAGATTGAATCAAAATCAAACACCAAAAAAGTACTTTCACTTTCAGTGTGAGGTTATGATTACTTCGCTCCACACTTCTTAATCATAATTTTCGAAAAATGACTCATCTATGGTATTGGATACCTTGATTTGGCGTCCACACATTAGTGCAGTTATAAGCACAACAACTTTTCACCATTTTCTTTCGAAAATGTTTTCAAAAACAGGTTTAAATTAAAATCGATTGACAGTGGACGTAAAACGCTCATAACACAAACGTGATGGACAGAAAAAAAAATACACGATTTGCAGCCGTACTACTCTAACACGAAGGCTCGTTTTAACGACGCTGATTGCGCTTGAGCAATCGTTCCAGTTGTTTACGTATAATTCAGTGGCTGAAGCTCTTGCTCTTAGATTCTATGCAGTAGAAAGCTATTCGTTTCGATTGATGATGTCACACTTACGAGTTTATTGACCTCTCTAGAACATCATAGAAAGGTAGGAGGTCTCTCCCTCTTCTATAGATATTTCCATGGTCGGTGTTCAACAGATCAGGCTGACTAGACGAGCTCAAGCTGGTCACCATAGATAACTCTACTACCGGAGTAGAGTTATCTATGCTAGTCAGAGTCACCCTTTCATTGCCAAGCTCGAGACCTGCCGAACTTTTTCTCAAAGAGATCTATACAGACCTCTTTGCTTTTTCCTACCAGACTTCATTTTTTTATCGAACAGCGAAGTTGTGGAACTATTTACCTAGTGAGGTCTTTCCCTATGCCTATAACCTCTAAACCTTCAAGAAAAATAGGAATGCCTATCTCCTCTCCCTACATTCCACTGCTGGCTAACACGATGTTCTTCGAACATTATAGGTTTCCCTCTCGTGTAGTCAAAGTATAAAAAAAAAACAATCCTGCAATATAACTGGAACAACGTACGGAACACAGTTGTATTGATTTTAATAAATATCGAGTCAACTAAAAATTGTTAGGATAGCTGGAATATTCCGGGAATTAAAATCCATCCCTCATATTCTGGACAAGGCGAATAAATTATATTTGCAATATTGGTTTATCAATTTATTGAGAGTCTATGAAGGGAAGACATCAGAAATAGGGTGTTATGTACTTTATAACTACAAGTTACAAAATAAACACTGTCAAACATATCTACACTTGAAAGAATGTTCGAAATTAGGTCTACTTAAAAAGAAAGATTTATTTGAACAAATATTAATTTACAATTTTATAATTTTGAAAACAAACTAATGTTCACATAAATTTATTGCCCGGCTACTCCAATGCTAGTGGTTCTTGATTGGTGTTCACCCAGTTTACCCATTCTTGTCCATTCGGAAGGGCCTCTTCTGTTTTTGAATCAATAAAATTATCGGATTGAATTCTAACGTATGGGGGCATCTACAAATAAAATAGTACAATATATCACCTGCCTAAGCCAGCTAATGCGAATTAAACTTGGACACGAACAATATCCAGGATATAACATAACTAATATACAACTATAAATAGAATAAGTCACTTTAATTTTTTTTATTCTATCGTTTCACCCTATACTATGTGAAATTGTATCCATGTTGTAAAATTAAACACTACTATGTTAATATCACTTGTTAACAATTTTGTAAATACACTCCCACCATTATCCACCCTCATCCCTCAATTTGTACCACATTCTGATCCCTAATATTTAAGGACATACTTTTAGATTTAGCTTTAGTTGATAACTCCTTGCTTTGAAAATGCCACAGTGTGGTGAAACAATTTGTCAGCATTTTTAAATTAAATGTTAAAAGTTTTGTGTAAAATTTTAATTTTATTCTCCAACTTCCGAAATCACTTTAAACTTCCGTTACTCGTGTTTCAGCGCTATTACGTCATCTTCAGATGATATTCAAATACATTTGAAATACATAATGCATAACTTCAACTATAAATATACTTATCGGTAGGTAGCAAATGATTACTGTGGTCGGTGGTAATGAACATAAAAGATGCTTTAGACTTTCAAAAACAGGTTCAACATCTGTTTTCGATAATAATCATTATCTCCCTGCCATACGACATACGACACTCTACATATTTTACATATAGCTATAAAGGCTCGAAACTAAACTTGCTGGAATCTTTGGAAATTTGCAAACACAAAAACAGTACCTTACTTCTTGATAATCAAACTGAGCTAATTTATTAACCATTATTTGAAGTTATGTAATGCATTTATTACACGAATTATTGTCCTGGCTAGCTTCTATAACGTAGCAATTCGTCATTATTAGAATGTAAAAAGCCACCATGTAATCCTCTAGTGATAATCCTCTATGTTAATGACTAAGTGACCTCAGTAATCCTTTGCTACCTAATTATAAGTTATAGCTGAAGTACGTATTTTAAATGTATTTGAACACCATCTCAAGATGATGTAATAACGCTGACACTCCAGTAACGGAAGTTGAAATTAACATGTTTAATGTTACACTTTTACTTTTTTTATATCACTTGTATTATAGAACACTATTGTAACTATAGTTTCGACAAGTAGCGTGTCACTTTCAGAACGATACGAGAGGTATGAATGGATATAGGGGGATCTTAAGTTATATATAGTCAAAATAAGATAAACCAACAAATGGGGATGTGTCTCAATAATATTATCACCTTCAACATTTTTAGAAAACCTACTTTCAAAGATACAAATTTTGCTAATTCCTCCTATAGTCCTCATACCCACAAACTAGCAACATAATAAAATTCAATGGTACATGGAGCATATCAATTCCTCTTTCCCCAAAAAATTTAACGAAGGATTGAATTTATAATTAAGGCCAACGGGCCTGATAGCTCAATGGTAGAAGAATCTAATCACTGTGGTTGCTGGTCGCGGGTTCGAATCCTGCGACTGCGGAATTTTTCCGATGGCCCAAGAAAGTGGTGTGGCAAGATACAAGTGTCATCGAGACTGCCCTGGGTGCAGGATCGAGCCTACCACACGAGGTGGAGTGTTTAGTGGGTATATCTGAGGTGAATAAGTTCGGGACTCAGGGACTCCCACACTACTTTATGGGATGTAACAGGACCATAAGGTGCCCATAAAGGGTTTCAACCACGTCCCAACAAAAAAAAGGTCAATCAACTGAATCAACAATGGCTTTCAACCGTGAACTTAAATCCAGATTGATCAATAGAAAATAGCAGAGATTAACTTTCAAGTATTTTTTCCCTAATTGATCATCAAAATATGTTTTCCACACAAACTTTGGTTCTATAAGTTGAAAAATCGCAGACTTTTTGTTCATACATAATCTAAAGTTAGCTCTAAATCTCAAAACAAATTATCACAAAATATGCTGTTCAATGGCGAAGGTAAAACAAATAAGTTTAATAAGCCTGGAGTTTATAAATTAACATGTTCAGAGTGTGATAACTTTTACATTGGATGATCGAGTAGTAATATAGGAACAAGATATAAAAAACATTTTAGATCTTTCCGACAAATTCATCTTTCTCTAATCATATCAGGACATATTCTCCCAAATTTAGAGGAAGTTAATATTTTGCATTTTCAGAGTAAATGCTTAAAATTAAACACCGTACAGTCAATGGAAATATTCAAAAGTATTGAAAATAACGACAATAAAATTCGAAATGATCAATCAGTTTTGTATTACAACATTCTCTTCGATGTCTTGATAAGATAATATTTTTTTCGCAACCCGCGTACCTGCACCAATTTTTCGTATCTCCATACATTTCCCAGTTACAAGTTTCAAGTATTTAATTCACGGGCGAATCTTTTGGGGCGGGCATGGCCCCCCTCCGCTTTTGGGTTCGTTTTTTTTAGTTCAGTTCCGTTCTTTAGGAAGAAATGCTTCAAAATGTATGTAAATTTTACATAAACATGTTTATAAAGTTTACAAAGTTGACTTTACGTAAAATGTAGGTAACGTTTATATTAAGTCTGTCAATAAACCATTACGTCATGATCAAACACAGCGAACCCTAGTTAGGTAGTGGTTTAGTAGCGACGCAAGTAATACAAATGTTTATAAATAAACTAAACCTAAATATCTGAAGCTAATATCTAAAAAATATCCAACAAAAGGTAATTGCCCCTTTGGACATTTTCTGGATCCGCCCATGATTTAATTCCGTTATTGTATTTTACCCATATTCTAACTGCATTCCCTTTCGTTGTTTTATCTCATAATGGCATATATAACTTAAAATCCTCAGTTTCTTCATACATTTTGTATCGTTCTGAAGATGACAAGGATGACACGCTAGTTGTGGAAACTGTGTCACAATAATGTTGTATAATATAATTGATATAAAAACAAAGTAAAAGTGTTTTATTCAATCAGTATGATATATTATCACAATGGCTGCCACCATCGGTTTTCGAAAAATTCATTTTTGACAATTACATATTTACATTACATTCGATAACAATTTCGAGCAATTACCAATATAGGGGAAAATGTACATACTAACAATTATTGAATTGGTAATTTAATTTATGTAATTTAGTTTACCCTAACCCTTATTTTCCACTTAAAATTGTAACTTATCTAGATCAATTTTTAACTGCGATGCAGCCATTTTCCAAGACATTATAAAAGGGTGTTAGTGTTAAGCAAATTATATTATATTATATTCCACAGCAGTACCTCGAATAGTATCAATTTAATTCGATTCATTTCAGTGGCCTAGATAGATTTTTGCAATGGGGGGATTTTACTCAGAATTTTAGTTAGTGGTAAAGTTTTTAAAAATTAAAAATTAACGATACTAATGAAGATGACCCGCTAGTGTCGATACTATAGTCACGATTTGTTTCTATAATTCATGTGACAAAAACAAAGTAAAAGTGTTTTATTTTATCATATCAATATGAGAAAGTATCACACAGTAACGGCTTTTGAAGTTTAGATTTCATATATATACAAAATGGGGGATTTTGATCCCTTTGGTGCCCCCCTATCTACGCCACTGATTTGTTTTGACGTAAAACATAGAGAAATATCTATAAATACTTTCCGAGTTATAAGCCAATAAGCTGAACTAAACATCATCGAAGATTCTGAACATTGAACAGTCAACTATAGCATCTTAAAATAAAATGAAAACGGACGTACTTGTTCGGATTGGGACATTTATGGTGGTAAGGATTATAGGGTTGCAGAAACATCTAAAATCAAAATATAATACTCATTGCATGCAAGAACGTTCTGTTTGTTTTCTTACTGATATTGGTTTCAAAGCAAAATCAACTCGTTGAGCTTGTGTGTGCACTCTTCCCAAAACGCTAACTAGACGCGTACGAGGTAAGTATCCATCTCTGTAAGCAGTCACTTTATACTGGCCTGGAGTCAATAATCGGAAGTAATCTCCATCATGAACTGTAACAATTAAAACAAAATCAGATAGATGAAGGAATGAGTTATCAGAGATTCAAAATATACGATTCTATTGATTTAAAAAAAATAAGTAGAAGAACGAAACACAAATTTAAATTGTGCAAACATCAACAAACCACCTCGCCTAACAGCGCCGTTTCAGGGACCAAAAACAACTATTGGCAGGCAACAAACAGCATGAACAAAGAGTTTTATATATAGAGTAGACAAGTAGTGTGTTAAGCATAGGAAAGCGCTGGTATTTAGTCGATCATTCTGTCCTTCTCGCACATGTTAGTGCGCTCTCACTCGCACGGTCTCCCCTTCTATCACAAAGAGTATAAGAATACAAGAATAAGTATAACGCGTACTTATCGTGCGAGTGAGAGCGCAGTACACATGCGAGAAGGACAGAATGTCCGTTAACATACCAGTGAAAGGCTTAGTTGTCTACTCAATATATAGAACTCTTTGAGCATGAATACATAAATACGTATTTACCGAAATAAGCCGGGTATGTTTAAAAATCAGCTACAAGCTACAAGATTCTCAAAAACCCGAGTTACAGGTAAGCGGAAATAGAAACGACGCGCAAAGACGAGTTAACTCGGGTAAAAACGGTAAGCGAGTAATTGCTGACAATTGTTTCATTTCAAATTTAGATTATGACCAGGTTTTAACGAAACAAATATATCAGCAGTTTAGCTTTGCAGCTCATGCGAACTTTCATTGTTTCATTTTGTTTTTCTACATAGGTATAGGTATTTAAAAAAGTCATCAAGTTGAAGCCGAATCCATAGAGATACCACTAATTATAATTTATTTGTCTCGATTGTTAAGGCTTTCTATCCATAATGAAAAATAGAAGGAATAGAATAGAGAAAACAATAATAACGTGATTCGATAGAAATTGAGAGGTTATTTTTCAAATTGGGTTGGTACATTTAGCAATAAACTGATAGGTACCTGAAGTTATGTCATGTTGAATATCAGCTGATGTTATGCCAGTCATGTTTTTAACATGTATTACTGCATTCGCGATACCTTGTTTAGTGATACTATCGTACACAATTCCTTTGATACCAATGTGTGTCTGAAAGAAAATTATAAAATTAATAAATCATGCCATTATGTCATTTGGAATGAGTATTGTAGTTTTAAGTAGATAAAGCGGCGTTCATATGTAGACGTAGACTCAATCACTCATTCTTATCATGGCATGGCCCGTTTAGTCGTGAATTCTAAGTATGTTGTTCTGTGGTTTTAAGCACAGGACTTGATCGCGGTAGCTGTGTAAATCGACACAGACTTATCCTTAATTCTTTCGTGCAGATTAATACCAAAGAGTTCTATATATAGAGGAGACAAGTGGAATTGTACGAGTCGAGCTCGTGGGTTTTTTGGCTCTCTCGCACGATTTCCACCACTCGCAGTAATTTCGTAAGAGAATTATGCCCATTTGCACCGTTCACAATTTAAGCATAGCTTTAGCAACTTCGACTTAAATTTAAGAAATACTTTAGTTCTCTGTCGGTTGCACCGTAGCATCAAATACATTTCTTAGCTCTTAGCATAGATCAGTTTAAGAAAAAGAACACGTGGCAATGCCGGGAATTCTAGTTAGTTATTTTCTTTCTTACAATATTTACAACTACTCACCATTTTGACTATTAATTAAAATAATCAAAAATATAATAATATAATAACAAAAACACAGAAGAAAAAAGTATAGCAGTAGCAATCTTCTCGTGATGTGCGACAAGGACAGATAACCCACTAGATAGAACCAATGTTATATTATAGGTATAGGACTTGTCTCCTCTACATATAGAACTCTTTGATTAATACTGTAAGAGTAAATTTCTAGATTTCGTGTGTGTGAAAAGTTTGCTGAAACATTCGTAATTGGCGTGTCGTTTGGAATTTCAGGTGAGCTTGCTTTTTTCATTGAGACTTCATAAATTTCAGGTGACAATTTTGATAGGATGGATATTTCAAAGAAAAGAATTCTAAATACTCATACTATTACAATTCTCGCTATATATACACATATCACAAAATTTTACAAACCAAGTAAAAAAAATATAGATGAACTGAATCCAAATATGGCACACAACCAACTATAAATAGTAACTAAAGTACAAAAAAAGTAGCGTTAAATGTAATCCCATTCATTCATATTTATTCTTGAACTATTTATTGTTTACATCATAATTTTGTATCTGTTCAACACTTCGGTGTTGAAACTATATTAACGTTTTAATTATTAAAAGTGGTATAAAAACAAAGTAATTGTTCTTTCATTTAATCATAACTACAATGGAATTTCTCGAAAATGCTGGAATAAGGTCAGTTTCGGTGAGATGTTAGGTCTTCAACTTTTATGCTGGTAGGAGCTATTTATTGCTGAAAGCTTGGGGGACTGAACTGGTTCCTCGTTAGGTAGTGCAAGATGCTAGGTATAAATCTATCATTGGCTAGGAGGTCGGAGGTCCACTGTAATAGGGGAAGAGCTCAGATCAATAAGTAAGCCTATTGATCTGAGAGAGGATTCCTAGGGAAGAGGAAGCATCACTAATGCGAAGATCAGCTACTAACAACTGAAGAGTTTTCTTCTTTTACATTATCAAAGCTTTTTAGGGTCACACAATCTGGGCTTTTGAATGGACTGCAACTATAACAACGATCTTTGCTTCATTCAACAATGGGACAGACTACTATTGTATTCAATCATTATGCAATGTTGCCAATGCACAGTTCGCGATATTTTTTTATAACTTGTTCGATAGATCGAACCAAGTTTTTGAGATTTCACCTGTAAAGCATAGCATTCTTGAATGTGTTATTCAACGCGCGAATAATAACTAATTTAAAAGTATTTACCTGCCAAAGAAGATTCAGAAGAGCATCTTTGTTTCTATTCCATTCATTTTCCAAATCTTTCTCTGCTGGGTACTTATCGCAACCAAGTTCTAGAGTTATTTCGAAATCATTACTTGAAAGGTAATTGAAATCCTGCATCCCTGAAATATCATAGATAATGTCACTATTGATAAGGAATTATCACCCATATCCACTAAAAATACTATTAAAGTACTGAGGACATTTCGGCTACTAAGTAGCCATCAGAGTTTACTCTCTATAGTTTTTCATAGATAGTGTTCAAAGGTATGAAGCTTCTACTTGTCATGATGTTAATTTCGACATATTTCATTAGTTTCTTCAAACCACAAATTCAGAATCAACATTGATCCATTTCAGAAATCATTGCTGATAATTTGTTATCATCAGTAGGTTTGTCAAAATAAATACTACTACTTTTGCAAATATTAGCTCGAGGAAAATATATATTTCGCTATTCTGGAATATGGTTCGTATGTTTGGTCACCTTACTATGACACTCATGTTTATCAAATAGAAAAATTAGAGAATCAATTTTCTAAGCTTTTTTAGGTACTTCATTCGGATAATTTACTTCGGTTCGATAAGAGTGTTTTTGCTTATTCTAAAACACTTCACATTCTGAGAAGTGAGGCAAATGCTCCCCTATCATCCATAAAAGAAACATTTGTAGACCTTTTCAAAAACAATTTATCTCAATTTTCCTGAAAACCGGAAAAGCTCGAAACTTCTACGCAGTTTATTTTTTAAAATAACTTTTTGAAGTTGAGGTCAAAAACCAGTTTTCAATATTCCAGAAAACCTTAAAGGCTCAACTCAAAACAGTTCTAAAATACTTTTGGAAACCTATCCTATGCATTTTATTTTCTGATAACATAAAATCTGAAAATAAAATGATCTACCTCATGTTTTTACCATACACGTAAAAACAATACCACTTTTCCTATCACATTTTATCCATTTCCTGAACCCCTTTATATTCTAAATGTTCCCATTGTTCGAGAAAATCATGTCCAATCTATGCAAATGAAGTCATGCCCAAACATTTGAACTATATTCTCCAGAGGTACATATCCTGAACGAAAAATTCTGGATCCAGTACTGTTCCGACTGGTAAAAAATTGTTAGGAAGAAATATCGCTATTCCAAATGTAAATTAGTATTCCAGACCATGTTGCATTCCAGAATCATATTAAAATGATTAGATTATAAGCCGAAACTCGCGGAAATGGTTTAGAAATAAACTACCTTATAAGTGGCTGTACCAATGGGAATGATGAGAATATTTTCTCACTTCATTGTTCAAAATATGTCAAAGTGCATTTAGTTAAATTAATGTAACGTAAACGGGAAGGTGGGAGAAGCCCTTCCTGGTATATCTATTTATATGTTAGAATGTTTACAGGCTATAATTAGTTTAATAACTCACCTCCCTGAAGACTGTACCATTTAGCTCCATTTGTGACGCCCCCTTGTTTACCAAACTTTTCACTTTCGGTGTCACCGTAACAACTAGCTCTCTTAGGGTTTGCCATATCCGCATGAAATGTTGAATACTGTAAAGCTAGATATCTGAAACAAGTTATGTGTATAACTAATGCGTGCAAAATTAATAATGAAGTAATGAAATATATAATCTGATTAATAATAAGATTCTTGACCCAGTATGAATTATATATAAAAATTCTCAGGAAATAGGTCACAATAACACTTTGTTTTAACTATTCGTCTTTACGTACGTTTCGGTCTCACGACCATCATCAGAAGACTCACTATGTCTAAAAAGGGGGTTTATTAAAACTAATTATAGCACAAGCGTCCAAATCGCACAATTAAACTTCAATTAAAAGAGCCCACGCCGTCGAAACGAACAGAACCACGAATAATAGAAATTGTATCGTCAGAATTAATGTATAAAAAATTATTTTTTTGTAGTAAGAATCCGCTATTCAGTAATATTATTAAAATATATGAGTGCATATTGATTGGTATTCTCACAACAAATGAGAAGAACGAAGTTATTTGTCAAGTATCTACTTTCGAAACCAGATGTGTAGGATTTATGACAAGGCCCTTAAGAACGGTTTCAGACCTGTACTGGGAAATAACTATTACGAATTCTTCCTAAAAACATTTTCTACACTTATAAAGACGTATGTAAGAATTTGCAAGAGATTATTTAATCAAATTAGTATAAATATGACTTAGATTTTGTGTGTCTACCCTATGATTTACAGATTTGGGGTCCCGTTTTATGTGAATCATCTCCAGGATAGATCTTTTATAATAATTGGTTTCCTTAGTTAAGATATTAACATTTTTGTAATCAAATTGATGGTTATAATCAAAGCAATGCTTAGCAAGGGCGGTGGAATTTTCTAAGTTGTTATTTCTTGTGCTATATTTATGGCCGTACATTCTTTTTTGTAAATATTGTTTAGAGATTCCAGTATAGGTTCCATCACAATCTAAACAATTCAATTTATACACTGTGTGGGTTTGTTTATCTTTGGGTATTAACGGTTTTAGATTTGAGAAATATTTCCCAACACAGTTAGTAGGTTTATGCGCAACATTTATATCATACTTTTTCAAACATTTTTTGATTTTCTCTGAGGTCTCCGGAATGTAAGGTAGAGTTATAAAATTGTCTGTATTACCTTTTATGTTATTTTTATTAGACGAACCATTATAGATTTTGTTTATTCTTTCTTTAATGATAGGATTGAAAAAAGTTTTTGGGTAGCCATTCAATTCTAGTGTAGTACGAACAATTTTTAAATTTTTGGGGCGGTCATCTGCGTGGAACAATTTTATCGCGCGATCTGTAAGGCTGTTTATGACACTTTTTTCATAACAAGCTGGTGCAACGGAATTGAAGTGAAGATAACGTTGAGACCATACTTCTTTAGTAAACCAAGAGGTTTTTATTTTTCCATCAGCATCATGCCTAATGTTCATATCTAGGAAATTTATGTTATTGTTTAATTCTATTTCACAAGTGAATTGAAGTTTACAGTGAAAATTGTTAAATTTATCAATTACATATTGAATTTTATCGTTGGGAACACACATAAGGCAATCGTCTACATACCGTTTAAAGAATACAGGCCGAAAATCTAATGAACTCATAACAGATTCCTCTAGGCACTCCATAACGAGGTTAGCAATGGTAGCTGAAATAGGAGATCCCATTGCTGTGCCGAATATTTGTCCAAAAAATTGCTCACCATACTGAAAGTATGTGCATTCTAAACAAAATTTTACAGCATTTATAAATTCCGATTGATCTAGAGGTGTGTGGTTTTTAATCTCTGCCCAACGTTTTTTGATGCTATTCAATGCCAAAACAACAGGTATATTTGTAAATAAAGAAACAACGTCCAAGGAAATCAGTTGATGGTTTACGGGTACGGATTGATTTTTTATAAATTCATTAAAGTGCCATGAATCTTTTACATAGAATTCATTTTTTCCTATTATATTATTGATAGATTTTGATAGAAATTTTGATAAATTGTAAGTGGGCGCTCCAATATTACTAACAATGGGTCTTAGAGGTATATCATTTTTATGCAGTTTGGGAAGCCCATAGATATAAGGTGCTAGCCCATTATGGCAAATTAATTTATTTTTTAATTCAATAGGGATTATCTTATTCTTATGCCATTTATTTATCAATTTATTCATGTTGTTTTGTACTGATAAAGTAGGATCAGATTTTAATTTTTTATAAGTTGTTTCATCATTTAAAAGGTTTCCTATTTTGTTTTCATAGTCATTTCTATGCATTATGACGGTTTTATTACATTTATCCGCGTTCAAAACTAATATTTGAGGGTTAGCATCTAAGAAATCTTTTGTTATTTTTGTATGATAGTTAAAACGATTCTTTGCAATCCCTACTTCTACCTTCTGTTTGTTCTTTTTGTTTGTCAAGATGTTACAAACTTTGTTTCTAATTTCGTTTTTCTCTTCTACATTTTTATTCCTAATTCCGCATTCTAAATTTGCAATAATATTATCGATAGGCAGTTTATTATTGTTATTAGGCAATGCAAATTTCGGACCTAAACTTAACGTGTGCTGCACCTCATCCGGAATTTTTATGTCAGTTAGATTTTTCAACCATTGTTCATTGATATTCTTTTTTTCATATGTTACGTCTTTCATTAAATTATTTATCTTTTTAGATTGAATGGCTTTGATTTTGTTGAAATTTTTTTCGAAATTGTTATGCTGAATTTGAAAAAATTGCGATATAAAGTTGCTATCAAAATTTTGATGACAGGTTTGTTTAACCAGTTTGATTTTGTTTTCAACCTCAGCTACAATTGCACATGCTTCTTTAATGCACAGGTTCAAACAGTTTTTATGAAAAGAATTCAATAATTTTGCGTACGCCTTCTTATTTAGCACCTTGCTAAACATATTCTCCTTTGATTTAGATATTATGAAATTTGGATAAACTTGCAAATTCCTACATCTTACCAGAAATATTCTACGATTCTTCTCTCTTGCTAGTATCTTCATTAACTTTCCGTATTCCTTCAAAACTTTAGGATAGGTGGTTGTTCCTTCCATATTAAGGCTTATATCCCAGCCGAAATAATAATAAGATTCAATTCCGTTGCACCAGCTTGTTATAAAAAAAGTGTCATAAACAGCCTTACAGATCGCGCGATAAAATTGTCCCACGCAGATGACCGCCCCAAAAATTTAAAAATTGTTCGTACTACACTAGAATTGAATGGCTACCCAAAAACTTTTTTCAATCCTATCATTAAAGAAAGAATAAACAAAATCTATAATGGTTCGTCTAATAAAAATAACATAAAAGGTAATACAGACAATTTTATAACTCTACCTTACATTCCGGAGACCTCAGAGAAAATCAAAAAATGTTTGAAAAAGTATGATATAAATGTTGCGCATAAACCTACTAACTGTGTTGGGAAATATTTCTCAAATCTAAAACCGTTAATACCCAAAGATAAATAAACCCACACAGTGTATAAATTGAATTGTTTAGATTGTGATGGAACCTATACTGGAATCTCTAAACAATATTTACAAAAAAGAATGTACGGCCATAAATATAGCACAAGAAATAACAACTTAGAAAATTCCACCGCCCTTGCTAAGCATTGCTTTGATTATAACCATCAATTTGATTACAAAAATGTTAATATCTTAACTAAGGAAACCAATTATTATAAAAGATCTATCCTGGAGATGATTCACATAAAACGGGACCCCAAATCTGTAAATCATAGGGTAGACACACAAAATCTAAGTCATATTTATACTAATTTGATTAAATAATCTCTTGCAAATTCTTACATACGTCTTTATAAGTGTAGAAAATGTTTTTAGGAAGAATTCGTAATAGTTATTTCCCAGTACAGGTCTGAAACCGTTCTTAAGGGCCTTGTCATAAATCCTACACATCTGGTTTCGAAAGTAGATACTTGACAAATAACTTCGTTCTTCTCATTTGTTGTGAGAATACCAATCAATATGCACTCATATATTTTAATAATATTACTGAATAGCGGATTCTTACTACAAAAAAATAATTTTTTATACATTAATTCTGACGATACAATTTCTATTATTCGTGGTTCTGTTCGTTTCGACGGCGTGGGCTCTTTTAATTGAAGTTTAATTGTGCGATTTGGACGCTTGTGCTATAATTAGTTTTAATAAACCCCCTTTTTAGACATAGTGAGTCTTCTGATGATGGTCGTGAGACCGAAACATTCGTAAAGACGAATAGTTAAAACAAAGTGTTATTGTGACCTATTTCCCGAGAATTTTTATATATAATTCATACTGGGTCAAGAATCTTATTATTATTTCGGCTGGGATATAAGCCTTAATATGGAAGGAACAACCACCTATCCTAAAGTTTTGAAGGAATACAGAAAGTTAATGAAGATACTAGCAAGAGAGAAGAATCGTAGAATATTTCTGGTAAGATGTAGGAATTTGCAAGTTTATCCAAATTTCATAATATCTAAATCAAAGGAGAATATGTTCAGCAAGGTGCTAAATAAGAAGGCGTACGCAAAATTATTAAATTCTTTTCATAAAAACTGTTTGAACCTGTGCATTAAAGAAGCATGTGCAATTGTAGCTGAGGTTGAAAACAAAATCAAACTGGTTAAACAAACCTGTCATCAAAATTTTGATAGCAACTTTATATCGCAATTTTTTCAAATTCAGCATAACAATTTCGAAAAAAATTTCAACAAAATCAAAGCCATTCAATCTAAAAAGATAAATAATTTAATGAAAGACGTAACATATGAAAAAAAGAATATCAATGAACAATGGTTGAAAAATCTAACTGACATAAAAATTCCGGATGAGGTGCAGCACACGTTAAGTTTAGGTCCGAAATTTGCATTGCCTAATAACAATAATAAACTGCCTATCGATAATATTATTGCAAATTTAGAATGCGGAATTAGGAATAAAAATGTAGAAGAGAAAAACGAAATTAGAAACAAAGTTTGTAACATCTTGACAAACAAAAAGAACAAACAGAAGGTAGAAGTAGGGATTGCAAAGAATCGTTTTAACTATCATACAAAAATAACAAAAGATTTCTTAGATGCTAACCCTCAAATATTAGTTTTGAACGCGGATAAATGTAATAAAACCGTCATAATGCATAGAAATGACTATGAAAACAAAATAGGAAACCTTTTAAATGATGAAACAACTTATAAAAAATTAAAATCTGATCCTACTTTATCAGTACAAAACAACATGAATAAATTGATAAATAAATGGCATAAGAATAAGATAATCCCTATTGAATTAAAAAATAAATTAATTTGCCATAATGGGCTAGCACCTTATATCTATGGGCTTCCCAAACTGCATAAAAATGATATACCTCTAAGACCCATTGTTAGTAATATTGGAGCGCCCACTTACAATTTATCAAAATTTCTATCAAAATCTATCAATAATATAATAGGAAAAAATGAATTCTATGTAAAAGATTCATGGCACTTTAATGAATTTATAAAAAATCAATCCGTACCCGTAAACCATCAACTGATTTCCTTGGACGTTGTTTCTTTATTTACAAATATACCTGTTGTTTTGGCATTGAATAGCATCAAAAAACGTTGGGCAGAGATTAAAAACCACACACCTCTAGATCAATCGGAATTTATAAATGCTGTAAAATTTTGTTTAGAATGCACATACTTTCAGTATGGTGAGCAATTTTTTGGACAAATATTCGGCACAGCAATGGGATCTCCTATTTCAGCTACCATTGCTAACCTCGTTATGGAGTGCCTAGAGGAATCTGTTATGAGTTCATTAGATTTTCGGCCTGTATTCTTTAAACGGTATGTAGACGATTGCCTTATGTGTGTTCCCAACGATAAAATTCAATATGTAATTGATAAATTTAACAATTTTCACTGTAAACTTCAATTCACTTGTGAAATAGAATTAAACAATAACATAAATTTCCTAGATATGAACATTAGGCATGATGCTGATGGAAAAATAAAAACCTCTTGGTTTACTAAAGAAGTATGGTCTCAACGTTATCTTCACTTCAATTCCGTTGCACCAGCTTGTTATAAAAAAAGTGTCATAAACAGCCTTACAGATCGCGCGATAAAATTGTCCCACGCAGATGACCGCCCCAAAAATTTAAAAATTGTTCGTACTACACTAGAATTGAATGGCTACCCAAAAACTTTTTTCAATCCTATCATTAAAGAAAGAATAAACAAAATCTATAATGGTTCGTCTAATAAAAATAACATAAAAGGTAATACAGACAATTTTATAACTCTACCTTACATTCCGGAGACCTCAGAGAAAATCAAAAAATGTTTGAAAAAGTATGATATAAATGTTGCGCATAAACCTACTAACTGTGTTGGGAAATATTTCTCAAATCTAAAACCGTTAATACCCAAAGATAAACAAACCCACACAGTGTATAAATTGAATTGTTTAGATTGTGATGGAACCTATACTGGAATCTCTAAACAATATTTACAAAAAAGAATGTACGGCCATAAATATAGCACAAGAAATAACAACTTAGAAAATTCCACCGCCCTTGCTAAGCATTGCTTTGATTATAACCATCAATTTGATTACAAAAATGTTAATATCTTAACTAAGGAAACCAATTATTATAAAAGATCTATCCTGGAGATGATTCACATAAAACGGGACCCCAAATCTGTAAATCATAGGGTAGACACACAAAATCTAAGTCATATTTATACTAATTTGATTAAATAATCTCTTGCAAATTCTTACATACGTCTTTATAAGTGTAGAAAATGTTTTTAGGAAGAATTCGTAATAGTTATTTCCCAGTACAGGTCTGAAACCGTTCTTAAGGGCCTTGTCATAAATCCTACACATCTGGTTTCGAAAGTAGATACTTGACAAATAACTTCGTTCTTCTCATTTGTTGTGAGAATACCAATCAATATGCACTCATATATTTTAATAATATTACTGAATAGCGGATTCTTACTACAAAAAAATAATTTTTTATACATTAATTCTGACGATACAATTTCTATTATTCGTGGTTCTGTTCGTTTCGACGGCGTGGGCTCTTTTAATTGAAGTTTAATTGTGCGATTTGGACGCTTGTGCTATAATTAGTTTTAATAAACCCCCTTTTTAGACATAGTGAGTCTTCTGATGATGGTCGTGAGACCGAAACGTACGTAAAGACGAATAGTTAAAACAAAGTGTTATTGTGACCTATTTCCCGAGAATTTTTATATATAATCTGATTGTAAAAAAAATAGTGCAGATTTTGATGAAACAGCAATACATTCGAGGGCAAGGCAAAAGTCCCGCAATCGAAAATTCCATGTGACATTTGTGATGTACCATCTTTAACTAGAACGCATTAAAATTTCCAGACTGATATGCCATTCAGTTCTGTGTTGACACCCATGAAAGCAAGTAACCTTGACGATTTTTGTAAACATGGAATAAAGTAAATTTCGCGTCTTGATTAAACATTATTTCTTGCTTGGAAAAAACATTACGCAAACCAAAGCATCGTTTGTTAAACATTATGGGAACTTTTCACCATCGATTGGAACGATTCACAAGTGGTTTACTGATTGTGGTTGTGGTAGTATGACCACAAAAGATGCTGAACGTTCTGGTCGTCCAATTGAGGTTTGAAACGATCGGCGAGTTAAAGTGCACGAGATTGCTGAGGCTAAGGGCATCTCAACCGAACGGGTACTGAACATTTTGCATACATTTTTGAATATGAGAAAGCTATCTGCCAGATGGGTGCCGCATTTGCTCCCTGTTGACAACAAGCGCTGCCGTGTGACAATTTCAAAGGAGTGTTTGGCGATGTTCAAGCGCGATAAGAAGGACTTTTGCGCCGTTTCGTAGCCGTGGACGAAACATGGATCCATCACAACACACCAGAGACCAAAGAACAGTCGACACAGTGGACTTGTTGTGGTGAATCGAACAAAAAAGGTATATCGGCCAACAAAGTCATGATGACAGTTTTTTGGGATGCCCACGGTATCGTATATATCGATTACGTTGAAAAGGGAAAAACGATCACCGGCGTATATTATGCAGAGCTGTTGGATCGATTCGATGCCGATTTGAAGCGAAAGCGGCCACATTTGGCAAAGAAAAAAGTGCTCTTCCACCAGGACAACGCACCGGCGCACAGGTTCGTAGTCGCAATGGCAACATTGCATGAATTTCGCTACGAATTGGTTCGTCATCCACCATATTATACAGATTTGGCTCCTTGCGATTGTATCCATTTCAAAACATGAAGAAATGGCTCGGCGGAAAGATATTTGCCGAAATCGTATAATTTGGAAGGGATCGAAAAATTAAAAACGTTGGACGAAGTGTATCGGGCTACAAGAAGCTTATGTGAGAAATAAAATAAGTTTTGACCAAATCATTTCTAGTTTAATTTCAATCACTTTCTTTCAAGAAATTTAAAATGAAGGTTGTCTTTCAAGGTATAAAAGTCAAATAATCCCCTTCAGTGATTCGATTATTTTGGTACATTTTCATGAAAACTCATAGTATGGCCCATTTTCTGGAGTAAATTACGCAAATTCGTTACTATCAATTTGATTAAATTGTACTTAATTCCAAGTTGATAGTAGTAAAAGCCAAATATCTGTGGTTGTTTCAGGATCAGAGTGGAACAGAATCCGTCCTATACAACTGAAATCACCCTCAGAACATTCCTGGAATCAATCCGAAAGTGCTAAAAATATATTTACAATAAAAATATTAATAACAGATGTTAAAGAATAACTTCTAGTATTGTAATAAGTTCGTTCGTTTTGAACTATCGCCAAAGCAATTGGAAGAAATTTCATTCCAGCTCATTCCCTCCCCTAACGAAAGATGATGGCACACTGGGGACTACAGCACAAGAAAAAGCCAACCTTTTTGCGGCATATTCTACTTAGAGTTTCCAAGGGAAGGACCCATCTAATATTGCGCCATCGACTGCCGTATGCCTGAAATTGTCTTTAATCAGCACACAATTAAGCGAATTTTGCTTGGTCTCAATGCCAAAAAGGCTATGGGGCCAAACGGAATTCCGCCTCAAGGAATATGCCCCAGAATTAACACTAGTTTTTCGCAGGTTATTTAACATCTGTACAAACCTGGTGTGTTTCCTTCCAGCTGGAAGCTAGATTCCAACTAATTGTAAAAGAAGGAAGAAGACCCTTCCTAATAATTATTATAGACACTACACTAAAATCTGTGATCTCTAAAGTATTGGAGAAAGTAATCATCATCGAGCTCATCCAATACCTACGGAGCTCCAAAATGGTGAATGACCGGCAATATTGCTTTCGTCAGCAGCTGGTATTCCACAGGCATATGTTTGCACCAACTTGATCTCTTATCCCGTCCACAGCTTTACTATACTGCTTTTCCAACTAGAGCCCCTATATCATGCAATGAATCCAACGGAGCGAGATAATGAAGATCTGGCAACGATTTAGAAACGGGGATCTGATAATCTAGTAGAGTTTAATGCAACAAAAACTCAAGCTTGTATTTTTTCCAGTAAGATGGATCCCACAATCCCTAATACGATGATGTCAGGTATATTCCTATGAATATCCATGCTTGGTATCACAGCCAACAAGCATGGGACGATCATGTGAGGTCCATTGCGAAAACCGCTTCACAATTTGTTTGAAACATCAAATTTAATGGAAAGGAAATTTCTTCAAATCAGTTTATGCGGCACGTTATTGGTTTATGGGAGCTCACGCAACTAGACAGACTGCGGCGCGCACTTTTTACCGGCTTATCTTTATCGGCCTACGCAAAAGACGGTGTGAGCATAGCGAATAATAAGTCGATCCTTTCGGCACACTCACTCACCTAGTCTTAACTCATTCGGGCTTGAGTAGCGTACTGACTAACCTCCTAGTAAAATGTTCTCTAGCTTATATGTTCAATATAATAATACCTCTTCTGATGATGGACATGAGACCCAAACGTACGTAAAGACGAAAATAATAAGCATATGTGATAGTGTAACCTATTTCCCGAGAATTTAAACTTATATGTTCAGTTAATGTTATTGCATCACTACATAAAGTTACAAATAACCAACTAACCTAGAACTGCCGCTTGGAGATAATATGTTCTTTCTTATCTGTTCAGTTAATGTTATTGCATCTAAAAATGAACTCACAAATCACAAATAACCTACTAACCTAGAATTTCCGTTAGAGATAATATACTTTCTCTTATCTTCATTGCATCTCTTGGAATTTCCCAGATTATAGTCAAACTCATAATTTTTTTATCATCTATATGACTCTCAGACGTGTATATTTGTAATTTTAGTGACCGCCAGTGACCGGACGAAAATGTATAATCTATTTTAGGGTCAAGGGGATTACGGACGAAATTGTAAGTTGTTTGAAATATAATGCCATGCAAACGCCCTCCAAGAATTTTCTGACATGATAACATTATTTTAGCGCAGTTATTAATATAATGCTGTCCCATAAATGCTACCCTCTATTATAGCAATATGTCTGATGTTGTTATTTCACTCTTGAATCGTAGTAGGCTTACATAAACTTTTCACTGGAAATAGCACCTGAGAAAAAATGGATGTCACCTCTCTGAGAGATGATACAACCCGGAAATTTGGTTTGAAATAAAATAATGTTTCTCGTTATGTGTGACATGTGGCTTCATCCTGTTGATACTACATGCCATTCATGTTCAAATCATTGGTTTCATTGACAATGAAGGAGTAAATAGTTATTTTCTATGAAACTAATAGCGTAAGGTACACAATCATTGACAGTTGCCATCTTCAACCTCCAAAATGTACAATGATATACAAATTTGAATTTGTAATAAAATGTACAAAATTACGTCCGACGTCCCCGTGCACCGCTTCGACACGCCCCCACTTTTAGATAACCGGTGCTTTGGCTGCTTCAGTGATAATAATAATAATTACTTACCGGAAAGTATCATCGTCCGGCGTTTGGGCATATTCACCATTCATTCTCCCATATCTGCTTTTATCGTATGGATAGTTCGCTACAAGATCTCCGCCATGTAAATTTGCCGAAAGCACAAATGGAATTTGCATGATAAGACGAATCACGGCTTTCGTTTCAGGTTGCATCTGAGTGAATAAAAGATGTCAATGAAGGATTTCTTCGGGTCTAATTGTCATTCACTTACCGGTTCGTTCAGCGATGTGATGTCATTTAAAAGATGATTATTGTGATCTATGTGGTTCAACTCATTTGAAAACATAATTCTATCCAAATCAGGGAAATTTCGATTCAAGTCTACCGAATTATTATTTGTCCGACCAACAACATAATCAGAACCACCCTGTAAATAATAACAATTGTTTTCACTCAATCATTCAGGAGTTAGGCCAGTACAAATACTATTTGAACAACAAAAAAATTCGTTACAGCAATCTGACAGCGGGATATTGTAGAACAAGATGTTGTAAAAGAGGGAAAAATAAATCGAACCGACAGCTGCTATCCGGGGTGGAATGGGGTGTGTTTTTAGGGGTTTAAAACAGTTTTTCTTGATTTCTGGCTAAACCGTATATTCTATCAAAAAAAGTTAAATACAAAAGTTGTAGGGAATAAAAAGATCTACAACTTTTGTACTCACCATTTTTACCCTAACCTCGAAATTTTCCGACGAAAATGTGAAAAACCGATTTTTCGGTTTTTAATTTTTTTCTTTGACAAATAAAACTTTATGAAGCTCAAGCTTTGGCAAAAGATACCTTTATTCATTGCACAAAGGCAGTAATTTTTTGGGAGGAAAATATTTGGAGGTTGTTGTTAAATTTAATGTAAGAAACAAAAAAAAACAAATTTTTAAGTGCGATTCCTCTTAAAATTACGCTACAGAGTTCTGTTCTGGCTCACTTGCTCGTTGTTACGTCTACTTTTGATAAGTGGTAAAAAAAGGTATACTGCAATGGAAAAAATGGCGGGAAAATTGAAAAAACCGAAAAATCGCTTTTTTCGTGGCAATTTGCATATTTATCTTTGAATAATTGTTATTAATTAATAAAATCATTCTAATTTTCTTATGTTTATGGAAACTGTAATATTATTCCTTTAATTATTGTATAGATCGAGTTTTGATATGATGTCATGCATGTCTAAGGCAGCAAATTATATCTGCTATATTCGTATATTCGTAATCGCAGAATACGAATATGAGAAATTTAAGGAGTTGTTTTCGAAGCTAAAGCCAACATGTGAACGCAACCAGAGGCCTTCTAAGCCAATGAGAGGTCGAGACGGCATATACTACAGTCGTATCAACTTATGTTTAAATTGTTTTAATTTAGAAAATTGCTCAAATGCTGAACTTCCACAAATTTCCATACACGAAAGTGACTCGGAAGAAATGGAAACAGATCAATGTACTATAACTGAAACAGTACTCAATGAAACTTTCGAAAACACTGGAGAATCGTTCAGTATTGTTGAATTGGAGGAAGAAGAAGTACAACGCTCTGCGAAGAAAGCAAGATTAGAGAAAAATACATCTGTTAAGATTGGACAGCAGTGATCGCACCTTAAATTAAAGTGATTGGATGCAAAATGTTTAGATGCGACAGCATTGATCGCACCTTGAAATGATTGAATATTCTTCCCAACACTTGTAATAAAACACGACTTGTTTACATTTGCTTGTATTTAGCAATAGTAATGGTGAAATATAGAAGCAAGTGACAAATTCAATAGTTGGAAATATACTAAAAATTACAGCCTGATAGAAATTTTAAACTAAACAGTTATCCCTACTACACTCCACATGGGGTTGTTTGTCATTCAGTGTAATATTTAAAGGTAGAAGTTCATTAACCTGTCTTATAGGAAAATTCCGCTTAATCGTTTATTGGTAGGCAACCTTTCTGTGAAATCTTACTTTGTATTTACGACTGGAAAGTCCAGTATCACTGTGTTCCAAAATACCTATTATAAACGGATTAAGCTCATTTCGGTTCACTTAAATAATTACGATACCTAATATAATACACGAATATTTACAATTGAGTTTTATGGATCTTTCAAAGGATGTCTTTGGTTTGGAACAAACAACATCTATGGGAATCCATTCTTTTTTCAATTTAGTTTTTTGAGCATGTTCAAAATAATATTAAATTTTTTTTACCCCATTTATGAATTTCATGTTAGTATTTACTACCTAAAAACAGGAGGGATCTGCTTCAATTTTTCCACGATGTATTATTTCTTGTAGAATTTTTTTTTATATAAATACTTGCAATATAAACTTGTTCAAATACTGTCTCATTATTTGAAAACCACTCTACAAAACCCGTATATTTCATTGTAGATCTACTACATTACCTATTGTATGATTATATTTTGTTTAATAAACTAATTGATTTCGAGTAAAAAACTAGAATTGTCCTTAAATGCATATTGAAAATGTGCATTTCTTATGTTTTGTTTGATAGTAACAATCCCATGTACGACGATCGTAGAAGTAATATATTCGTATCTTGCGATTACAAAGATACAAATATACCAGATATAATTTGCTGTCTTAGACATGCATGACATCATATCAAAACTCGATCTGTACAATAATTAAAGAGATAATATTATAGTTTCCATAAACATAAAAAAATTAAAATGATTTTATCAATTAATAACAATTATTCAACGATAAATATGCAAATTACCACGAAAACAGCGAATTTCTGTTTTTTCAATTTTCCCGCCCATTTTTTCCATTGCATATATCTTTTTTTACCGTTTATCGAAATTTGACGTAACAAAGAGCAAGTGAGCCAAAACAGAACTCTGTAGGATGCGTAGTTTTAAGAAGAATCACAGTTAAAAATATGTTTTTTGTTTGTTTTAAATTGAATTTAACAAGAACCTCCAAATATTTCCCTCCGAAAAAATTACTGCCTTTTTGAGGTATCTTTTGCCAATGCTTGAGCTTCATGAAGTTTTATTTGTCAAAGAAAAAAATTAAAAACAGAAAAATTGGTTTTTCGCATTTTTGTCGAAAAATTTAGGGGTTAGGGTAAAAATGGTGGGTATAAAAGTTGTAGATCTTCTTATTCCCTGTAACTTTTATAATTAACTTTTTTTGATAGAATGCACGGTTTAGCCAGAAATCTTGAAAAACTGTTTTCAACCCCTAAAAACACACCCCATTCCATCCCGGATAGCAGCTGTCGGTTCGATTTATATTTCCCTCTTTTATAATATCTTGTTCTACAATATCCCGCTGTCAGATTGCTGTAACGAGATTTTTTTTAATTCTAATATTTTCTCCTATTAGTACTGGCCTAAGTTACGGATTTAATTTATTATACCTTCAATTATCTTGATATTAAAAAATATAGATAAGTGAGGGTAAAATTATTTGGTTGGTCATCAGAATAATGAAATATTAATACTATGAATGAAAATTTCGAACATTTATTTCTTTCTTTGTTAGAAATTTCATATTCAGACATGTTTCTCCAAATAAATATACGAGGGCAAAGTGAAAAATCCCTGAAAAATGAAACAAGAAATTATTTATTTGGTCAAAACTTATTTTATGGCTCAAAATAATCTCCTTGTAGCCCGATACACTTCGTCCAACGTTTATCTAATTTTTCGATCCCTTCCAAATAATACGGTTTCGGCAATCCTTCAAAATAGGCGTTTGTTTCAGTGATGACCTAATCGTTAGAACCAAATCTCTTTCGGCCGAGTCATTTCTTCAAGTTTGGAAATAGGAAAAATCGCGGGGGTCAAATCTGGAGAATATGCTGGATGACGAATCAATTCGTAGCAAAATTCATGCAACTTTGCCATTGCGACTGCGGACTTGTCCGCCGGTGCTTTCTTCTGGTGGAAGAGCACTTTTTTCTTTGCCAAATGCGGCCGCTTCCGCTTCAAATCGGCGTCGAATCGATCAAACAGCTCTGCATATTATACGCCGGTGACCGTTTTGCCCTTTCCAAGCTAATCGATATGGACGATACCATGTGCATCCCAAAAAACTGTTGCCATGACTTTGTTGGCCGATAAACCCACCTTGGTTTTTTCAGCTTCGATTCGCCAGGACATGTCCACAGTCTCGAATGTTCTTTGGTCTCTGGTATGTTGTGATGAATCCATGTTTCCTCCACGGCTACGAAACTGTGCAAAAAGTCCTTCTTATCGTGCTTGAACATCGCCAAACACTCCTTTGAAATCCTTACACGGTCGCGCGTGTTGTCAACAGAGAGAATTCATTGTAACATTTTCCGCGGTTTTCCTGAAAATGATATGTTTGAACTTCTTAATTAGCAAATAATCAGTAACCAAAAAAATCCCTATAGTGACCTATCACACGATAATTTTGATGACATTTTCTTTTACGGTTTTCCACAGTTTTCCGCTAATTTCCCTGGTTTTTTGCTACTTTGGATCGAAATACGCGACTGTCAACATCTATTATGCATAAAGTGATGATTACGTGCAAAATGAGGAAATTTCTGTGAAAATTACCAAATTTTTCCGATTTTCCGTCCATCGAATTAATTTTCCGGGAGAACGTTCAGTGTTCAACGACCCAAAAAACCTCCTAGAACTCATTTTGGAGACTTAATTTTAATTTTTTGATAAATTAAAAATTATCTTAAAAATGGGGTAGAGAATAGGGTTAATTTATCATATAGGGGTGAATTGGAGGAGATTGAATTGTCGCCCAGGAGTCACAAATGACTTTCATTTTCCAAAGAACATCATACAAAAAGAATTTTTCCGATTCGACTTCTGCAAAAAATTTAAATATTCGGCCTTTTTCCCCTCCTTACAGACTGGATTACATCACTGATTAATATACAAATCAATGTTCACAGATACTATGTTAGGACAGGAGAATTTATAGCTAAAACTCGATGAATACTATTTGAATACATTACAAATACAATTTCATGTACGTAAATTTCTGTATAAACACGTTAGAAAGATTCATCTGCTTTAACTATTCCGGTCAAACAACAATGTAGAAAATCAATTGACTGCTAGCAGTTGGCACAATCAAAAAGCTATCAATATATCGAGTGGATAGAGAACAAAAATCCAAATACTTATAGTTAATAAATTTTAATAATTTAGATAAGGAAAGTTAATCAACCTCGGAAATCTGTTTCAATCATTAATATTACTAACGAATGATATATTTCCATAGTCTGCTTTGCTATTACATATTCTGCATTGATAAATGCTTGAAGTGAGCAAATATCATAATAAAATATAATTATTAATGACTTATTAAATTTTAGATCACATTCGGTCGGTTCTTAATATGTTTATGATCTATACACAGAATGAGTGAGTACCATTGGTAATTAACGACTTGTAGGATTTTTGACTACAATGATAAACTCGGAAAAACAATTGAACATCGCGTATTTGAGTTTTTCAACAAAATCACATTATTATTATATTTTTTATCAAAGATATTGATTTAGACTATACAGTCATTATACATTTTTCACTAGAATTCAAAAGTATGGGAAAATATGGATAATTATGCTTCTCGTACTAGTTTGACACAACTGTTGTAGGTAGGACCGTGAAATGGGTATTTACGGAACTATTTTGAAGAATATTTTAGGTAGTAACTTCCGATCATGACGTTAAAAAAAATAAAATTTTCGTGTTGACAACTGAGTCTATAAATTCACGTATTAAAAAAATTTCAAAATAATTTTTGGAGCCGAATGAGGTCTTTTTTCCTTTAAAAACTCCTGTTGCGTACAATCCGTATTTTGAGTATATATGGATGAAATTTTTGTTACGAAAATACATGCGAATTTGACACTGTGTGGTATCACATGCTTGTATGACTTGTACCGAACGATTCCAAAAAAAAGAAATATTTTTCAATTATGAAATGGTCAAAAGTAAGTAGGAATTATGGGAAAGTGCTTAAATTCACTAGATAAAATAGATAAGTATACCTAAATACTTATCTAATGAAAGAAAAACAATTAAGTATTTCAAGAAAAAAAAAATTAATTAAACTTTCATAAAGGCACATCAAAATAAATATATATTCCTCTGGTAACAGTCGAGTTTAAAATACAAAATTTAATTTGTTCCACAGTTATTATATTTTTATCATTAACATGCGGAAAAACAAACATATCCTTAAGATGTTTGTAACTGCGAAGGCACTTTTCATTAGTACTGTTCTTATTATTATTATTAATTAAGGGGTAGAGGCGTTACGGTCTCTAAATGCTAACGTTGGAGCCCTTTGCACCCCGTGTCACATGTAACATAGTGGAGCGGTTCTGGTTCCCACCGACGAGTGTTCACCAAGTCACATTAGTTAATTAACAATTTGTTAATTAACAAATTAACCCAAAAAATGGAAATTTTAAAAATAATCAAGGCTAGAATCATTTTCAGGTAATTTGAGCTAGCTGAATACGAATTTGATGTTATATTTTTGATTAAATGTTAATTTAATTAATTAATTAATAATTACTCAGTTACCGGATTAACAAAAAAATTCAATGTCTCAAAATAATCAAGATTAGAGTCATTTTCGGGTAATTTCGGATCACTAAACACGAATTTAATGTAATTTTTTGGATTAAAGGTTAATTTAATTATTTATTTAATAATTACTTAGTTACCGAATTAACAAAAAAATTCAAAGTCTCAAAATAATCAAGATTGACTCCAATTTCGTATAATTTAAGGTCGTTGATTATTTTGAAAATTTCCATTTTGTTGTTTATTAACAAATAGATAACTAACAAATTGTTATAAACCCTAAATTTACATTGTTTATTGATTAAATAACTGCAATTTTCTACTTTAACCGCTAAAAATTGATGGAAAATAGCGTTTTTAATTTTTTTTTAGATATTGTTATAACAGTATCATTTTTTGGCCAATATTTATTGTTTATTAACAATCTGAGACAATTCGCCCTATGTAGCTATTGCCAAAACGAATCGAATGAGCCCTCATACATCAAAATCGGTCTGTTATCTCAAATTTTCCACATTTGGGTCGATTTTGGCCTTTATTTCCTGGACTATAAGCTGTAAAAATATTCAATGGGTTTTGCTTCTCTTAAACATTGCCTTTATAATATATTATGATAAATAATACTTTTTGAATTCATACTGCTGTAATAGACATTACCGTATCTGTTGCAACTTGCCAGCCATCAGGGTTCATTGAGGGCATGATGTGTATGCGGGTGTTAGCGATGAGCGATTTTATATCTGAATCTCCATTCAAATACTTCGTGCAGAGGTGATCCGCCAATTTTAACATTAATTCTCTTCCCAAAACCTCATTGCCATGCATGTTCGCAATGTATTTAAATTCTGGTTTCACTGTGAACAGAAAGGAATCCAATAATACTAACTATAAATATTTGTAGAGGTATGAAAGGTAATAGATCTCAACTATTGCAATGATATAGGTTCATTGCGATTATAAATTTTTTTAATTCATTTGTTGCTTTTAGTGATATCAATAAATTGTATGATTATATAATGTACACGATTTCATATCATTAAGTTCATGAAGGAGTAAATCAATTAATTCTGGTTAATATATCTACCTAAGTGACGTCAATCATCAATGCTGTATATTTTTAGAACTATTTAATTTCCTTATCAAATTACACTGTTCTTCTGCATTCTGTAATTTTGCCTGTATCTCTTATAATTACACATAGCCAATGAAGGACATATATACGAGGACAAGGTGAAAAGTATCTGAAAAAAACATGGCGCCATAATCGTAAATCCCACGTGACATTTGTGATGTACCATTTTTAACTAGAACGCTTTAAAATTTAAGACTGATATGTCATTCAGTTATGTTTTGACACCCATCGAAAGAAAGCAGCCTTGAAGATTTTTGTAAACAAGGAAAAAAGTGACTTGACTCCTCACCATCGATTGGAACGCAAATTGCTTAAAGTCGGCTACACACGGTCCGGCAGGCCTGTCAGTTCTAACTGAACAGTCCGCCTGAAGGCCTGTCGCCTGAACGTGTATATACTCCGGTCGGCCTGTCAGATAAGACTGTTCAGGAGGCCGGAAAAAGTTCAAAAATATGTTCGTCTATCCGGCCGGCCTGATGCAATCAAAGACAAGTCTGAACGTGTGTATGGCACGGTCGCCTGTCGGACTATCTGTCAGATAGTACTAGTGTGAGTGAGTGCACCATATCGCGCGAAATAGAAAACAGGTGTTTGGAGGAATTTATCGCGATTTATCATAGTGAGCCGTGTCTGTGGAGTGTGATAAGAAAGATGCGGCATATTTGGAATTGGTAGAAAAATGGAAGGAAATCGATCCTTCTTGTACGAAGTCTACTGTTCTCAAAAAAATTAATAACTTAAGGAGAAGTTTTCGCAAGGAATCAAAAAAAGTGAAGGATTCAATGAAGATTTTTTCAACCACCTTTTGCACCATACTGCACGTTTCTTTTTGGAATTCTTTTTACCTTTACCCAAAGCGACTACTAAACCGAAAAGCGCTAACACGTCGTCATCAGTAGAGGCCATAATAAATTGAGACTCAAAAATATTTCAGATTCTCCTGAACGTTTGGAGGGTCGTCAGTCCATCCGGCGACAGGCCTTCAGGCGGACTGTTCATTTACATCTGTCAAGCCTGCCGGATCGTGTGGGTTTACTGATTTTCGTTGTGGTAGTATTACCACAAAGGAAACCAAACTTTCTGGTCGTCCAATTGAGGTTAAAACGCAAGAAATTGTCGATAAAATCTATGGTATGATATTGGATCATCGGCGAGTTAAAGTGCACGAGATTGCTGAGGCTATAGACATCTCAACCGAACGTGTGTACGGAACATTTTGCATATATTTTTGAATAAGACAAAGCTATCTGCCAAACTGGTACCGCTTTTGCTCTCTGTTGACAGCAAGCGCGATAAGAATGATTTTTTGCGCGGTTTCGTAACCGTGGACGAAACATGGGTCCATCACAACACACCAAAGACCAAAGAACAGTGGACTTTTCCTGGTGAATCGAAGCCGAAAAAGGCCAAAGTGGGTTTATCGATCAACAAAGTCATTGCGATAGTTTTTTGGGATGTACACGGTATCGTCCATATCGATTACCTTGAAAAGGGCAAAACGATTACCGGCGTATATTATGCAGAGCTGTTGGATCTATTCGACGCCGATTTGAAGCGAAAGCGGCCGCATTTGGCAAAGAAAAAAGTTCTCTTCCAACAGGACAACGCACCGGCGCACCAGTCCGCAGTGGCAATGGCAAAATTGCATGAATTGCGCTACGAAGTGGTTCGTCATCCACCATATTCTCCAGATTTGCTCACCTACGATTTTTATCTATTTCCAAACTTGAAGAAATGGCTCGACGGAAAGAGATTTGGCTCCAACGATGGGAGAGCATTTTCAGCCGTTCTCGCGACAGATGAGATTTTACACAAATATACTCCGCATGTATTCTTATAATATATGTATACTATACGCGCTCTTTGCATGGGCATTCGTTCGTGCTCTCGCGACAGACTAGATTACATACCTATATGTATACTCAGAGTGTATAGGTATGCGAGAGCGCTGCATGCTATACGCAGTCTTTGCATGGGCATTCGTTCGTGCCCTCGCGACAGACGAGATTGAGAGTTTTTTATATTTATTTTATAAATGAATATTAAACGGAAAATTTATTTATTTAAATATTTCATTTGACTTGTGTTGCTGCTATGGTATTGTGTTAAAAAAACAAATCTAAAGTGTAAATAGAATTAATAAAAACATTGTTGTAGTGCTTTTGTATACTATAGTGTAAAAAATTAATTGAATTTTTATATGAAGAATTTGATTTAACGATGTCCAATGATCGCAATCTTAGCACAACAAAATACAAAACTACTATTGATGCAGTATTCACAAGATATATAAATAGATTTAAATCAAAATTGTTCATTTCATACTTTAGTTACCATAGACCTATTGTTTCAGTTTTAGAATTTGATGAAAATCCTGATAATAATGATGAAAATGCTGATAATGATGATGTAAGAGTTGTTGAAATTATGGATGAGAATTGATAAATTTTGTATTTACTATTTACTAATATTTACTCATTTAAATAAAACCACTTCCTTCGAATATAGTTTCTATATTATTATACTTCATGTCTATTCAAAAAGTGCCCACATTGCTTTGATAAACTTGATTTTTTATGAACAATTTCTCATGTCGCGAGCGCACCTAAAAATGCTCACCCAAAAAAGTGCCCAACGCGCCATAAGTTCAAGTTTTCACTTCTGCCTGCACTCCCGGAGTGCGCTGACTTTTTTTTTAAATTACTCTTTATTCATAGAATAAAATAATTTGTAGAGTAATATAATGCTCTAAATCGTGGAGAATGTTATTGCCAGGAAAATAAGTACATAAATGAATATTTACACTATTAGTACGTCTTATTAATTTGACATAATATATAATGCGTAACTACATTAATCACTTTTACAATTGCACTTTTGGAAACTTATCCGCTGAATGATTCGCTTATATCTAACTGACTTAGAACAATCCTTTCCTGCACTTTCTAGCCGCAAAATCTTTTATCACGTCATCAAAGCTGATTCGACGCAATACATCAGCTTCCATGCACAGTAGTGCAAGCGAGTCTAACCTATCCTGTCGCATATTTGTCCTCAAAGGGTTTTTAATGCGTTTTAACTTGCCACTGCACTGCACTTCCAAGATGAAGAGTAGTTATAAGCGCGAATTATTCGCCTTTAATACAAAATCAACTAATTCTTGACTACTTTTAGACATTACCAGTCGTTAGGCATACGCAAACTTTTATATTCCAGTAATTTCTTTACTTCGTTATTTTTCCCAGAAAAATTGTCATTATTAGTTTTTTAATTTTTAATTTTTACAATTTCCGCGGGGCCCCCAAAATGTCGGGCCCCAAGCTATATCTTAGTCAAGCTTATGCTATAATCCAGCACTGTATGAGATTATCGTGGATGAAGGCGTAGGCAGTTGGTATAACATTACTATATAATATATTCCGTGAATGGCATCTAATATTTGGGATATTGATATTGCTGGCGATGAATCTAACAACCCACAATAACATTCATATCGGTCGTTACTACGTCCCATTTGTTCAAAATATGTTTTGGTTCTTTGGTTGAGAATAAAAGGATCCTATCATAAACAGGGTCACTTGCCGTATTTTTCACATGATACATTATTCTTTTCAAGATAGGTACAACTATAATAACACATTCATTAACTCAACTTAAAAATAAGCATTATGTAGGTATGTTAAACTATCAGAACCAGATATTTCCAGATTTTTAAATGAAAAACATTCGAATCCATAATTAGAGTATTTATGACAAACAATTGACAATAATTAGTTACATAATTTTGTTCAAAATAGTATAGTATCTACTACTGTGATCAAAAATCTAATTATTTGAAACCATTTTATTGACTGTTGCTTTTATGCTACTTCATATCGCGCGGCTTATAATTGATGTTTATGGCTTCAATATATATTGAAGCAAGTTTTAGATAACGCTTTTGATGCATTATTTCCTTCCCACATGATTCAATCGATTTTTGCTCAACGTTCCTAACAGATGAACAGTGAACACTACTACATTATTTAATATTTCAATATTAAAAATTTGGTAATTCAGAACTGAACGAATTCGATGGAAGGTTTTCTATGAGTACTTAAATATATCTTTTTCGAATTTTTTAATTCCAAATTATCATATATAAGTTCTCGGGAAATAGGTTACACTAACACATATGCTTATTACTAAAGCTCGTATTATAGGCAGATTGCCTTTTTTGCCTATTCTAGGTGTTTTTGCACATTTTGCCATTTTTCGTAAATTCCGCTTTTTTGTGCCTTTTTTTAAATTTTATGCTACCTACCCATGATATTATTCATATTTCTATCACTAAACCTTTCTGCGTAATACAATTTTGGGTCAATAATAGAATATCAATGGTTATTTATTAATGATTTTTTAGGAAAACTTACAAATAATAACTTATTATTAATAATTAATTAATTACGGTGGTAAAGGCATTCTGCCTATATTGCCTATATGTTAAGATTTTTGCCTTTTCCAATAAAAATTTTGCCTATATAAGTGCCTTTTTCTTCCATTTTTGTTGCCAATAAATGCGAGCTTTACTTATTACTTATTACGTCTTTACGTACGTTTCGGTCTCTCGACCATCATCAGAAAACGTCTGTCTAAAACGGAATTTCTTAAAACTAATTGGATCAAGCACAACGCGTCTTTATCCTATTAACTTCAATTAAAAATGCCCACGTTGCCGAAACGAACAGAAACACGAATAATCGAAATTGTACCACATTAATATTTTAAGCATATGAATATGTATCAAGAAGCCATTGCATAGCACTCTATCTTTAATAATTGAAGTCATCTCATGCAATTTGGGAATAAGACTGAAACCAAACTATAATACTCTCATGTATCTACTTTCGAACTAGATGTTAAAGATTTATTAGGTAATAGGAAAAGGTTGTCAGATCTTACTAGAAATATTGTTATTTCAGCAATCTACCTAAAATATACTTTTAACATTATAAAGACGTATGTAGGAATTTGCAAGGGTCTTAATTAATTAAATTTGTAAAAATTTGACTTGATTTGATTGATTGAACGTCTGTTCTATGATTTACAAACTTCACGTTTTATACGAATCATCTCCAGGTTAGATATTTTATAATAATTGGTTATAATATTAACATTTTTGTAATCGCATTGATGGTTATAATCAAAACAATGCTTAGCAAGGGTGTTGGACTTTTCTACCTTTTGTTTCTAGTACTATACTTATGACCATACATTCTTTTTTAATTGAAATTAATGCGATAAGGACGCTTTGTGCTTGATACAATTAGTTTTAAGAAATCCCGTCTTAGACGGTGATGGTCGTGAGATCGAAACGTACGTAAAGACGAAAATAATAAGCATATGTGTTAGTGCGACCTATTTCCCGAGAATTTATATTCAATTCACACCTTGGCCAAGAATCATTATTAATTCCAAATTATCTTATTAATTGTTATAGAATTGTAGGTAGCTACATATGGTATATATATGAAATCCAAATCAGGTATTCATTAACTTATTTCATCGTTTAATGAATAGCCCTATTCAATATTGGAATTGACGAAGACTTAACAGAAATATTGTAATTAATAACACCACTACACCACTAATCTGTCCTCTATTAGATGTGTCTATAGATACATGATTTTTCATTTGTACTTACTGATTTCATGATGCCCAGGTTTGGTAGAAAACTCTATTACGTATAAAGGTATACCAACAACCGACGTTTCACTTAATGAATAAATTCTCGTTATGTTTGGACATTTTGCATTTACTTCCTCCAAAACCTGTATCAGTTCTTCGTTATTGTGGTGTTTATACTGGAATTGGAAGCTCGCTGCAATAAGCGTGAAAGTGACCAAAACTTCACCGATCCACATGTCTCAGCTGACTAAGTTATTCGAAACTGCTTCTGTACCTCGGGGGTTCAGGATCGTGATAAGCGTCGAAAACGCGATTTCCTACGCCGGCGCCTGACGTAATCCACATTATAGATTTTCTTATCAGAGCTTGTTTATTATCTGAAAGTTAACTCGGTCCGGATACTAAGTTAATTGAAATTAATTGTTGGCGGTGGATTATGAGGATTTTTACTACTAATACTTATTCAAATCACTTCATTATAAAATGAGGTACGCAGGTAAGTCATGTCAGTAGTAGACATTCCAACTGACATTTTTGTCCTTTACAAATATGCATTTGAATCATCGCAGTTGACTTATCGCATTTCTCAAATATTGCGCTCATTCTGCTTCATTTTTTTTGTATGAACCTGATATGAAAAATAAATAAGAATGCTTTTTCGGATCATTATCAACCTACACTGGTTTCAGTTTGAGAATGATGCGATGAGTATCTAAACTGCAAGGGAAGACTTACAATAAATGCAGAAATGGCCTGTTACACAAACGGCTCAAAAACCGAGGAAGGTGCAGGAGCAGGAATTTTGACAGTTTAGCAAAATATAAATAATAACAATGATAGTTATATACAAGGTGTTCCATCTCATACGAGCCACCCCGTATATTTCTTATCCCATAGTGAGTGAAAAATTTTCCCGAAACACGTCGAATGATTTTGTTTGGGGGACATCTTTTGACGTATATTTGAGGCTTGAACGAGCAACACCCTACTAGGGGGGGCTTCAAACCCTCAAAATTGAATAGGGGAGAGGGGTTGAGTGATACGCCATTTGAAAGGTCTTGGAAGCCTCTTTACAACGGTGTATGAAAAACGTAAATTTGATGAACCGTTTTTGCCAAAAATTAATTTTCGTGCTCGAATGCGCCACCTTGAATATTTTGGTTATTTGTACAATGTACAAGCTCATTTTTACTAAGCCTTTTTTACAAACTTAAACAATCTTCCAAAAATCACATTCGTACAAAAATTGAATTATGTTGTCATGCTTACAATGAAAAAAATTAAATCTGTGTGTTTAAATCAAATGTTCATTGACTTCCATACAATAATACATTCTCTCAAACTAATAAATAAAAAAACAGCAAAACATTTCCTTATGTTGCCTTAATTTTTTGTTCTTAGAAGGTGTTTATCTGGTTTTAACGTTTCTTCGATCATTTCATGATTTTAATCAATCTGTTGAGTTACTACTTTGCTGATTTGTTTGAAATTTCAAAAAATATGGTGTACACATTGCAACGTGTTGAGCTGGTTAGCCTTTATTACCAAAATCAAAATTATGCCCGAGCGGCTGCAAGGATATTTAACGAAAACCATCCTGAACGTAGCGTTCGCCATAGGTACGTAATGGAATTGATTTCAAAATTTGTGGAGACGGGTTCAGTAATGAATAAAAAAAGGGCACCCATTGGAATTGTTAATGATGAAGGAGCAGCTGTGGCGGTATTGGGACATGTCCAACTTATGCCAAACACGCAATCTGTACGACAACTTTCTGCAGCTTCCGGTATTAGCCAATCTAACGTTTTCAGAATTTTACATAAACACAAGTTCCATCCGTACAAAATTAAATTCATTCAGGAATTAAATGCTGATGATTGGGATCGAAGGCAAGAGTTTTGCGAAATTATGGTCTAGCCCGAGCGTATCAACAATAACCCAAATTTCTTGTACAACGTTTGCTTTTCTGACGAATGCACTTTTTTACTTAATGGAGAGGTTAACCGGCATAACTGTAGAATCCTCATGTATTTCGAGAAGCTCACACTCAACATCGGGAAAAGCTAAACGTTTGGGTAGGAATTTTGGGAGACCACCTAATTGGACCTCTGTTTATTCCTGGTAATTTCAATGGCGAAATTTATCTTGAAATGTTGGAAAATGCGATTGATCCGTTAATAACTGAACAATTAGAAATTTTGCAATACCCCGGTCGTTGGATTGGAAGAAGAGGTCCTATGGAGTGACCTGCCCGATCTCCTGACCTGAACCCTCTGGACTTCTTCTTGTGGGGACATCTTAAGTCCAAGATTTTTGTGACTCAGCGTGAAAATTTGGACGAACTACGCCAACGAATTGTAAATGAGTGTCGTCAAATAACTCCAATTATGCTGAACCATGTTAGAGACGGTTTTCAGTCAAGATTGTATTATTGTATGGAAGTCAATGGAGGACAATTTGAACATTTGATTTAAACAGGCAGATTTAATTTTTTTCAATGTAAGCATGACAACACAATTCATTTTTTTTACGAATGGGATTTTTTGAAGATTGTTCAAGTTTGTAAAAAAGGCTTAATAAAAATGAGCTTGTACATTGTACAAATAACCAAAATATTCAAGGTGGCGCATTCGAGCAAGAAAATTAATTTTTGGCGAAAACGTTTCATCAAATTTACGTTTTTCATATACGTTGTAAAGAGGCTTCCAAGACCTTTCAAATGACGTATCACTCAACCCCTCTCCCCTATTCAATTTTGAAGAGTTGAAGCGCCCCCTATTAGGGGGTTGCTCGTTCAAGCCTCAAATATACGTCAAAAGATGTCCCCCAAACAAAATCATTCGACATGTTTCGGGAGATTTTTCCACTCACTATGGGATAAGAAATATACGGGGTGGCTAGTCTGAGATGGAACGCCTTGTATATTGCCAATTCAAAGACAAGAATCTCACTGAGCTTGGGCAAACACGTGACGATATTCCAGGCAGAAGTTGCTACAATACATCACTGTGCTGAAGAGCTATTAAGGCAAGAGTTTCAGGGAAAAACCATTGCCATATACTCTGACAGCCAAGCGGCTATAAAAGCATTCAGTTCCTTACAGGTCACTTCCAAACTTGACTGGAACTGCTTAGAAACCCTACAAGAGTTTGGCAGTCAAAACAGACTGTCCTTAGCCTGGGTACTAGGCCACACAGGCTACAAATTCAACGAAGAGGCTGATTCACTGGTCCGAAAAGAAGCACTTAGGACTCTCATCGGTCCAGAACCCTTCTATCGTATAGCGAAAGCGCTGCGCAAATCAATAACAGTACTAATACTAATCAATCTCGAAAATGGTGGAATTAGGCGCCGGGAATGAGACAGGACAAAGAGTTTATTGAAGAACCATCGCCAAAATTCATGGAGTACCTACTAATCCAGAATAGAAGATTAACTGGAATCATGGTTGGACTCCTGACAGGACATTGTAGACTCAACAAACACATGAACAACATCGGACTGGCAGATACAACCCTATGGAGGTTCTGCCAAAAAAACGAGGAGACCTCAGTACACATACTGTGCTACTGCGAAGGCCTAACAGGGCTAAGGTTCTCAACGACAGGAAAGGAAAAAGCACAACCCTCCCATTATACGGAGGACCTGAGGTCTGGCCTATGGAGCAGAGGCGTAGCTAGGATTAAGCGCGCCCGGGGGCAGCTATCATAATTGCGACCCCCACGTCCCAGCCTCTTGATTTATTATCCCTAAACAAATTTTGATATCTTGTTTCATTTCAGGGTTGTCATCCTGTCGAGGGAGGAATGGGAAAATTGCCGCTCGCCAAAGAAATTTGGTATACGGATCGGTTTAAAACAAACACAAGAGTCGGAGAAGGCTTTTGTGGTTCTAGATTATATTGATGGGTACTCCGTGTGAATGGGGGATGTCAACATAGTCTTCCTAGCCGAGATGTTTGCCATCTACAGATGTGAGGAGAAGCTAATCGGCTATGGTAAGATAAATGAGACCATCTGGATATGTTCGAATAGTCAAGCGGCACTCAACTCACTGAAAAGCCCGACTGTGTCCACGAGGCTAGTCAGGGATACCAAGAAGATTTTTTAAACCGAACTTTGAAGGGTTGTATTTTCCTTAGGAACTATTTCCGAAAAAAATCAAACGGAAGAGAATTGCAAGAGATAATGTAACGGGCGGAATATTACGTAAAAAACAAAATATATAATAATAACGCATATGATAATAGTTAAATAATTTAAGTTGAAACGAAAATTGAGTTTTTATTTTTTGAATTTTTTTATGGCATATATTTCAAAAGGTGTGCTATATAATCCAAAAACACTATGCATAAGCTGGCATGAATATTTTAATATCTTCAGTTTCCAAAAGGAGGTGAAAATTTTCAGAAAAGCTATTTTTATTAAACACGTATTGGTTTTTCGATCTTTTTAATTTTTCATTAAAATCTAATTTTATAGTTACAAAAAGGTGCTTTTTATAGCCATAGATCACTATGTAAAACTGGAACCGGCAGGTTCCTCAAGGATAACTTTTTTATACTTAATTGCTGTTTTTATTTTAGCTTCACTTGTTATAATAGAACAACAATTCCGGGAAATTGAACCCAAAAATTTATTTGAAAAACTTATTATATTCAAATATAAAAGTGAGTACTCAAATTTACTTATGTTTGTTTAAAATAATCTGATTTTTTTTCAAACGTCAGCAAATGTACTTCTGGATTTTATGCGGGTTTAAATAAATCCTTTATGACCACATACAGCTAAGGATGCCTCTATGAAAAGCGAATGCGCGCACCGTTCAATTGCTTGTATATTCCAAGGAAAAGTTGGTAAATTAGGAAAACTTACATGTGAGACCTTGAGTAAGTCAACCCTATGGAGGTTCTGCCAAAAAAACGAGGAGACCTCAGTACACATACTGTGCTACTGCGAAGGCCTAACAGGGCTAAGGTTCTCAACGACAGGAAAGGAAAAAGCACAACCCTCCCATTATACGGAGGACCTGAGGTCTGGCCTATGGAGCAGAGGCGTAGCTAGGATTAAGCGCGCCCGGGGGCAGCTATCATAATTGCGACCCCCACGTCCCAGCCTCTTGATTTTTAACAATATTAATTTTCGTATACAACATTGCCAAATATATTTAATGAAAGAAATAAGGGAACACAGTTTGCAATTGTTTTAAGTACTTTTCTTTTAAACTTACATATATTCATTGAACAATAAATCTAGATATGTATTTTACGCGCTTTCATTGATTCAAACGTATCTATTATGCGTGATGCATCAATCGATTCGAGAGTCTCTTTCTCTATAGTCAACAGAGCTAAGTCCGACAATGTTTGTTGCTCCATTAATGCCCGCAGATAAGTTAATATTAACTTTAACTTGATGAAGGACCGCTCACAACTTGCAATAGATACGGAGACAGTTAGCAAGATCTGTAACCCAACTCTTAAATTCGGAAAAACATGTTTACCGTACTGTATAAGAAATCGAGTAGTTCGATGGGGGTATCGATGACATTGCATTGCTGTTCAGACAGCTGTGCGCCCTAAATTTTTATCGTGAATTTCTTTTCCGGAAGATTTTTATAAATTTAGACATTTCCGAATTTGGCGCCCCCCTGGATCCGGCGCCCGGGGCACTTTCCCCCGCTGTCGCCTGGAGTCTAGTAGTAAAGATGGGTCTAGACAGGGAACTCTAACATAACAAGAGGGCATACACAATAGATCTGCAAAGGTCGCGGTGGTGAGGCTTCTAGCCCATAAGCCCCATACACTCTAATCTAAACTGCAGTCATAATTATTATTGTTCCAATAAAGTTAATAATAGTTGAAATTAAAAAACCGCTGTGGTAATCTGTCAATAGAATTTTTAGATGTCGTAGAAAAATAATATATTGTATTGTAAAGTAGTTTGTTGACTTTGTTAAAAAGTTCAACGTGTCTGCGTATTTTAATCCATAATGTTGGGCCCAGTTTTGGATGATGGAGACCCTAAAATATTGGAAGAAGCGATCTTTCGAACTGACGGTAACTGCTGTTGGAGGAAAGCCACGGAAGCAGAGTTCCAATCTTTGCAAAATAATGGGTACTAGTAAATCGCCATGACGGTAAAAAGATTGTCAAATATAAATGGGTATTTTGTCTCAAAACGGATGCTAATGGGCAAATTCGTTACAAAGCTATAGGCTAGTAGCAAAGGGTTTTACCGAGAAATTTGGTGTAGATTCTTGGCTGTAGTTCGAAACTCTACCATACGTTTGCTGTTTGCTTTCTTAAACGGTCAATTACGGGAAGAAATGTTTATGGAACAGCCTCAAGGATTTGGGTTAAAAACATGCAAAAGTTTAACTTTTAAAGAGATGAATGTATGACTTGAAATAGAGTAGCCGTGTTGTTCATACAGTTGAAAAGTCTTGGCTTTCACTTGATTTTGAGAAGTCGAAATGTAAACCCTGTGTTTTTTTTTAAATACGATGGAGAATCTATTTTGATCATGGCTATATACTGTTATAAGGTAATACAGGTCATTTCCAATATTCAAAACAAAATCATTTTTAGAAAATTAAAATTTCATGTAAAATTAAAATATCTCAAAGCAAACTAACAAGAACATATAGGGGTTGTTACATTTTTCTGTTTAGTATCAATAACAAATGTTAGCGTGAGAAATGGTAAATCAATTTCTAAAATGAACACAAATTAGTTCACATCCGCTTCAAGGAGGGTGATATGATACCATAGTTGGCATGGTCAAGAGGGTTTCAATAAGTTCACAAGTTTATAGTTCTAAAGGAAATCATAAACCTGTCAAGATGAATAAGCAATATAGGACGGTAAACAAATGATAGCTATATTAAATCTTAATGTTTACTATCTGGAGATATTTTATGTTCATTCAAATCAGTAATAATTAGAAGAGGACAGATAGGTTTAGCAATCATCACCGAAATATTCTGAACTAGAGACCTCAAGAGAGGAATCTTACTGCTTATTGGTTGAACAATTCAGGAATCCTTTTCAAAATTATAGATTGGTTCTTGAAAAAAGGACGCACTACAAATATCAGGGGCGATGCCTAAAACCTTCAGTTATACTTTCTAGCTTGAATTGTTCTCTTGTGAAATCACGTGACACTTAGTAAATTTCAATTAACTTTACCTAATAGTTTCTTCAGAGTGTTTTTGGTAAGAAGGGTGGATTTCGCTAAATCAGAGTTGTTTCAGATTCTCAATCAAAGTTTGTTGTTCTCAGATTTTTTTTGAAGGTCAAATTCAATAATACATTCAAATCAGTTCATTTAGTTTCGATCCCCTAGGTTCATCCTGGTTGGGTATCAATTTAATGATCTTAGTTTTATTTCGCTTTTAGTTAATTTAGATTATCTAAGTTTGTTTCATTTGAGTTTAGAATTTGATCTTAGTTCTTATTCTTATTAGTAATAAAGATAATAATAATATTCATTTTATCATCTTTCATTATCATAGACATTCTTTTATTATTATCATTATAAATATAATTGTTATTTTTATTATTAAATTGTATTATTATTAGCGTTTTTCTTACTTACCTTGCAGTGTGTTAAAGTCTTAAGGGTCTTGTGAAAGAAAAGGGTAAGTGTCAATGATATTTTTCACGTTTGTTCTGGCTAATCAATGATTGGGATCAAACTCCAACGTGTCATGGCTCTTTAAATTAAATGGCCACACTGTCAATAAATAGATTGAAGATTAGGAATAATATGAATTGCTTGAATAAAGTTTTATGGTTTCATCAAGAGAGAACCATGTCACAATATGTTGCAATTTCGTCAAATAGTTCAATTTCTAAACAGATTCTAATTGAACAGTTAGCTGAACATTTTAAAATCGAAGACTTAGGTCCGCTGAAAAATTTTTTGGTTTGAATATTATCAAAATTCAAAAGGGATCAAAGTATGCTTAAAATAAAACTCCTATTCAAGTTGGACTAAAATAATTACCAGAAAAGGAGAAATTTTGCAATCTACCTTCTAAACGAAATCATTTAATATACTGAACTATCAATTTTCAATGATAACCAGAGCTCTGAAAAGATGTTCATTAATTATTTTTTTTACAACCGTACAAAACATATAGATGTTAAATTTTATTACATTCATGAAGCGAGTGATTATGGTCAAATTGTTGTTGAATAAATCCCAATTATTATCCCTAAACAAATTTTGATATCTTGTTTCATTTCAGGGTTGTCATCCTGTCGAGGGAGGAATGGGAAAATTGCCGCTCGCCAAAGAAATTTGGTATACGGATCGGTTTAAAACAAACACAAGAGTCGGAGAAGGCTTTTGTGGTTCTAGATTATATTGATGGGTACTCCGTGTGAATGGGGGATGTCAACATAGTCTTCTTAGCCGAGATGTTTGCCATCTACAGATGTGAGGAGAAGCTAATCGGCTATGGTAAGATAAATGAGACCATCTGGATATGTTCGAATAGTCAAGCGGCACTCAACTCACTGAAAAGCCCGACTGTGTCCACGAGGCTAGTCAGGGATACCAAGAAGATTTTTTAAACCGAACTTTGAAGGGTTGTATTTTCCTTAGGAACTATTTCCGAAAAAAATCAAACGGAAGAGAATTGCAAGAGATAATGTAACGGGCGGAATATTACGTAAAAAACAAAATATATAATAATAACGCATATGATAATAGTTAAATAATTTAAGTTGAAACGAAAATTGAGTTTTTATTTTTTGAATTTTTTTATGGCATATATTTCAAAAGGTGTGCTATATAATCCAAAAACACTATGCATAAGCTGGCATGAATATTTTAATATCTTCAGTTTCCAAAAGGAGGTGAAAATTTTCAGAAAAGCTATTTTTATTAAACACGTATTGGTTTTTCGATCTTTTTAATTTTTCATTAAAATCTAATTTTATAGTTACAAAAAGGTGCTTTTTATAGCCATAGATCACTATGTAAAACTGGAACCGGCAGGTTCCTCAAGGATAACTTTTTTATACTTAATTGCTGTTTTTATTTTAGCTTCACTTGTTATAATAGAACAACAATTCCGGGAAATTGAACCCAAAAATTTATTTGAAAAACTTATTATATTCAAATATAAAAGTGAGTACTCAAATTTACTTATGTTTGTTTAAAATAATCTGATTTTTTTTCAAACGTCAGCAAATGTACTTCTGGATTTTATGCGGGTTTAAATAAATCCTTTATGACCACATACAGCTAAGGATGCCTCTATGAAAAGCGAATGCGCGCACCGTTCAATTGCTTGTATATTCCAAGGAAAAGTTGGTAAATTAGGAAAACTTACATGTGAGACCTTGAGTAAGTCCCATATTTGCAGTTATTGGTGGTACCGTCACGTTTACATTATTCCCAAAAAATATTTCGGAGTAATGTGTTTCATAAAAATGTATAACAGGTACAGTAAACTATTGTACCTCTGCTGTTTTAAAAAGCCGAGCCTTCAGGATACATCGAATACCGAATCTGTATTTTCGTTCATCATCTGCAACCAAGGATAGTAATACATTTTCCAGATGTGCGAAAAACCCATTGCGTTGAATTACGGGATGTATGATTTTTAATACATTTTCCGGTAAAAATCTACAAGATTCGATTCAAATAAATGTCTTGCACCTTCAGCACAAGAAAGTTTAATTCGAAACCAAAATGGGAGTAAAATTTCCTGACGTAATGAACTAAATGCACAGGAATTCCGAGGGGCATTTAGTTGCGACGTAAACTCTTAAGATTCTGTTGACTGTGGTAACACTGGTAACCCATCGTGCATGACAGTTTTCTTAGGTTTATTAAAGCTAGGGAACCAGAAACATTACCAGATCCAATCGCCTGCACACAAAGAGGGATCATGATCAAGGTCCAGAGGCTTGCATGTCTTGGGATCATAGGGACCATGAAATCTACGCCCACTGCAGCAATGGAGACATTACTGGGATTACCTCCCCTCCAATTGGTAATCCAAGGAGAGGGAAGGCTTGGTGCTTTCAAAATACAAAATACACTGGAGGATGTTCACATTGGGCGAGGACACATGAGTATCTTAAAAATCGTGACCAGTGACGTGTTAGGCATAAGAACAGATCACATTCCAAAGTGATACTCTTTTAAAAACACATTCATGGTATCAATACCAGAAAGGACTGAATGGGAACATACAAACCTGGGCGACATTCTACAGGGGAAGATTTGGTATATAGACGGGTTTAAGACTGAAGGTTCAGTTGTAGGAGTATACTCAAGGAACCCAAAGACTGGCTTGAGCTATTCTTTGGTAAACACACCTCTATTTTCCAAGCAGAGGTATATGCAATCCTCCAATGTGTGAAGGAAAACAATCGTAGAGCCATCAACGATGAGCAGATCCACATATTGACAGACAGTCAGGCTGCACTTAAGGCAATGAGAAGTGAGGAAGTGACATCCCGTCTGGTATGGATCTGCAAAAAAGAACTTTAAATACTGGCAGATCGAAACCGCGTTAAGCTGATTTGGGTGCCGGTACATCAGGGAATGACAGGCAATGAAAAAGCCGACAAACTTGCAATAAGAGGGTCGGAGAACGCTCCAGATCCAGAACAGAACACGGGGGTACCAAAACATACAGCACGAAGGTTTGTAGAAGACTGGATCATGTAAAACCACAAAGAATACTGGGAAAAAATCCCAGCAAACGAACATGGGAAGAAATACATCAAAGCCCCGTATAACAAAAGAACGACCACACCAATTAGCACTAAATAGGGAAAAAATAAAAGTCGTAACAGGGCTCATGACTGGCCATGCGCCAGTGATTGGGCACTTAAACAAGATGGGACTAAATAATGGCCACCTGACATGCAGACTTTGCGATAAGGATACAGAAACATTGACACACATACTGTGTAAATGCGAGGCACTGGATCGCAAAAGACAGTTCATTTTTGGAAAGCCTAGCGGCGAACCAGAATTATACAGTTCCCACCCGGTAAAGGACTTGTACAAACTCGTATAAAGTACAAAAATATTCGAGTGGATACCGTAAAGAAACAAAACATAGGCCAGATACAATGGGCCAGCAGGACTAAGTGTCACCAGAGGTAATAGCCAGACAAGCCTAGAAAGGGGGTGAAGTTTTTAGTGAGTATGCCTGGAATGGTGACTCTCACAATATACCATGATACTCAAAGGCTCATAACCTCCCCATAAAGGGTTTTCTTCACCTCTGCAACAACAACAAAAAATCGCCTGCACTATTTTAAAGAGGTAAATTTGGTTTATGCTAAGATCACATTCTCTGTAGTCAATTTTGCGAATTTGGGATTGCTTGTAATTTTTTCAAATTTCACAAGAGAAAGAATTTCGCAGTTTTGTAGCTGTTGTTCAATAATAATAGTTCAGGTGGCCATCTAGTTGTTTTATCGGATCTCGCAGCGAAAGTTCTTTAAAGTGGAATAACCGAATTAACCAGTGCCTTTTTTGTGTCACCGGAATTGCAAAAAAAATTGTGAAATTTTTCAAATTTCGAGACTCGTGAGGAACCTGAAAATATTAAAATAGGTCAACAAGCTTCAATGACTCTTTTTTAATCGGCTATAGGCACATTTTGACACTTATTACAGAATGAAGTAGAATTTTTTTTTTCGTCCCACCTTATTAAACATTTATTCAATAGATTACGTCCCTTAGTCATATTCATTGCCAACTGTTAGATAATTATCACCACTTTGTCGTAAATGTAGGTAAAGCAGTGTGAAAGGATGGTAAATATAAATAATCAATAGCAATTATACGTACAGAAGCTATCTAATCGGATTGGCACCTAATTGAATTTGTGGCAATTTTCATTGTTAGAAGTAGATGTGTTGTGCTAATGGAATCTGAACAAACTGGTAAGTATTTTTCAAAAATTCGGTGCTGTAAGCCATTACTTTGTGATAATTTATCATATTGATATAATAGTACATTTTTACTTTGTTTTTTATCACATATATTATTGAAACAAATCGTAACTACAGTTTAGACATTAATTAGGGTGTCATCTTCAATCGACATGTGTCATTGTAGGGAACATGGATATTTAGACACATCTCCCTAGTGGTTACGAGCTCAGGAAATTGAAAATAAATCTTGGTATATTTTAAGTATTGAACAAAGCAAAAGCGAAATCATGTATTCATTTTTCGGATTTCCTATGTTTCTATCAACATTGATTCACTCAATTTAATTTTTAATTTAATTAATTGAACAAAAAGATTCTCAAGAATAGTTGCGTGTCACTGTCGATATCAAATCACAATTCACCAATGTTTCACTCACTGTTATTGTTAAAGAGCTTTCTCAATTGTTATTTCTGCTACCTAAAAATTCTTAAATGTTGATTAGGCTGTTGTGTTTTGGCAACGGAATATATAATTCTATATGTGTTCATCGACCTGGAAAAGGCATTTCCTTCTTTTAGAAAGTCTTGAGAACACTAAAATTACTGAAAAACTATATGGACAATGAATCTCAATAAGTCAAAATAAATAATGTGAATATGTACCTAGTCAACCACAAAATTCGGTTTTCCTCAGGGAACAGTTCTTGAATCTTGACTATTCATAGTTCACATTTTAACTTCCTTTATTTTGAAATCTGAAATCTATAGTGTCATTTGCTGATGATACTGACATTTTTATGAAGATAATACTTGTGACGATTAAAAAACAAAACCTGAAATAGACTTATTAAAAATAAAAAACTTGTTTGGTTACTACTGCAATTAATCAATTTTGAAAACAGTTTTTATTCCTTTTTATTTCTTCAAAACTTCTTTACCAACTTAGTATTTACAGTTAACTGTCTTGAATGTCCCCATTCAAATAAACTCTAGAAGCCTTATATATGTAATAATTTTTAAATCATATTGCACACTAATATCATGCCTTTTTAGAATCAAATTTAGAATATGGAATTATAGGGGGAGGGAGTGGGACAAATAATTTACATTTACATGAGTTAGAAATAACGCAAAAGGGGATAATTGAGATAATTTTAAATAAAGAATCTACGTTATCTCGCTACAACTCAATATTCTGAAAACACTACAAATATAAATCATGCGCACCTAATAAGTTTTCTACCCATGTTAAAAATATCTAGAACAATTGGACTGCGGTCATATCTATACCTTGAACCGAAAGCTTTAATGCAACACCTCAGTCAGTAAAAAATTCTGAAACAAAAAATATTTTCATTTTCATTTTTATGTTATAAAAGCCTAGGCAATTATTTCCTTCAGCTAGATATTAAATACAGTAGACCGAGTTTCATGATTATTATTATTACTATTAATAATTCTTGTACTATTTAAAATTAAGTGTAGGTGTTATTTCCTACTTGTATTGTATTTTTATATGTACCTAATCCTGACTGAGTGATAGTATACAGTGGAAATGCTCCAGCACATTAAACCATATATGTATTATTAATTAAGTTAGTAATGTACACGGTGGATAAATTTTGATGGTGTAATAGAGATACCAAAAAATTAACCAACCATCCTCGATCTATTTTTTTGGGAAAATGTCAATGGTGACATCAAAAATTGACTATTGTCTTTTGTTTTTGAGTTATTTGAGAAAACTCGAGTTTCCGTTTTTCAGTTATTCATGGAATGGAATAAAATAATTTGTACGTTTTCGAGATACTTTTACTTTTTTAGTAGAATGCAGTGATGTAGTCACCTTTCCAAAAAAATGTCAAAATTCGAGGTATGACATAAAGTTTTATGTTTTATATGGAAGTCATAGTTTTAGACATCATTGGGAAGATACTTTGTTCCCATTCCAAATACATCAATTTTCTTTCCATTTCTAGATCCTCATCTAACAAGTTACAAATAAATAATAGTTTACATTGAAATGGTTTAAATTCACGATTGACCAGAGCGATATGATTAAGATTATTAATTCATAACAGTGATTCTCTGATTGAAGAGTTTATTAAAATTTAACATATTTAGTTCAAATAGCTGCCTCAGGTCGATATCGGTATGAGGATGGTGCGATATATGTTGGATCTTGGAATGCGATAAGTAAACCCCATGGAGAAGGTCATTTGGTCTTCCAAGATGGAATCAAATACGATGGATATTTCGAAAATGGAAAATGTTCTGGTCTTGGTGTACTAACATTTCCTGATGGTGCAAGGTAACCAAAAATAAATTATAAAATAACGGTTTCTCTTATTATTGGAATATTTAATAATATATAGTTCAATTTATGGATTATCTCCAGGATGAATTATTTGTAGTTCGTTTCTTTGGAAACAATATTAGTGTTTTCAGATCCAACCTGGGGATCATTCATATAAAATGAAATAGTCATTCGGTAAACAACAGGAATGATGTCAAAGTATAATTAGATTGTGATAAAAGCTGCAAATTTGTGGATGAACAACTTCAAGAAACTAGCATCGAATGTATCGTTCAAGAACTGTTTCTAATTAAGTAGTTGTCTCAAAAGTGAATGTTATTGGATTTCAGAAGATTCCGATATTGTAATCGCAATTTGAAAGCCTTGGGGATATTTAAATGTATAAGTTGAAGCATTATTCAACTCAAAAATTATATCCAATTCGTGTCACAATTCAATTACCTTGTGCGTACAACCTCATTGAGTTGTATTTACTTTATTTCTAAATATATAAATGAATACATAGATTTATTATAAATTTCCTATTCTAGATATGAAGGAGAGTTTTTAGAAGGCTGGTTTCATGGATTTGGTACATTTTGGAGAAGTGACGGTATGAGGTATGAAGGGGAATTTCGTGGTGGACAAATTTGTGGGCTCGGTATGTAGGTATTCTATGAAATGAAGATGTTTCAATTATCTGAGAAATTCTAGGTCTGATCACATTCAATGATGGAAGTAATGGTTTTCCCAAATCCGAAGGATTTTTCAGAAATTGCAAATTCTTAAGAAGGAAAAACTGCCCGGAGACTATACAAACAGCTCAGAAATTTGCATTTACGGCTCGAAAAAAATTCACTACCAACATTTAATTGACAACTAACTCAGTGTATATAATTAGCGATAGGTACTCCGTGAAATAAATATATTGATGACAAAGTATTTAACGTCTTCTGTTTTTCATATTTTGTTAGTAGATTACCGTAACTTGGAATTTTTGTTAAGAATGTTAAGTCGCATCAGCCTTTTGCTTTACCAAACATCCGGCTGAAAGCAAAGAATTCTATCTCTAGAGAAGACAAGTTGTATCGTTTGTATATAAAGAGAACGTATTTTGGGAGTCCAGCGCGGTTACCGTCTAAAACTTAAAGTTTTTCTATCTTCCATAAAAACAAGTTAATCTTGTATTATGTTGTCGTACATTGGTATTCTTAAAATAATAATAAAGATTCTTGACCCAGTATGAATTATGTATAAAAAAGCAAGACTTTTTATATATGGTATTCTTAAAATTATTTTTTTACACATAGTTTGCGATGATATGAGAAAGCGGCGCCTCGATCATGCGTAAAGAACGAAATAAGGGAGACTCCCAAAATACGGTATAAATCCGACTTGTCTTCTCTAGATATAGAACTCTTTGGCTGAAAGACGGACAACATGTATATTGTTCAAAATTCGATCTCCTACTCCTACACAGCGATGGATCTTCTATGAACTCGTATATCCTACGCCTATTATTTGACTCACCCCTACCTCGGGAGTTAGGTCTCCTGTCTCTAGTTTTCTTGATTCGGTTGTGTTGTGACCACGGTCGTACATACAGGTCTGGGAACTCGAGGCTGTTTCCTATATGAGAAGTGACTCCGCTAAGCGTCAACTGTCGCGTAGTACCAAAAAGGGTGGCGCAGTAGTCTCTGACACTATACGCCGTGTTCTCTGACAACTATCATTTTTGACTTGTAAACACAAGGAATACCTGCGTTTTTAGAAAAAAATGACGAAACCGTGCATTGTGCCGAAATGCAAAACGGGGCCCAAAGGTGTAAAGCGAAAAACTTCTGTTTTTGAAGTGCCGAAAGATGCGGAAATTCGAAAAAAGTGGATGCTTGCGATTCCGGAAAGAAATCATTTTACCACTTCGATCCAAGCGCTAGCTGGTGGCTGAGCGAGGGACTACGAGTTTGGCAGCGCGTAAGACCGTAAGAGACTCATGTTACATACGAGTTCCCAGACCTGTATGTACGACTGTGGTTGTGACAAAGAGAAAGTCATAATTTTTCCATGTCTGTAGCTATATTATGCTATAGAGTTACATGCGAACTATGTTGTTCTATGATATTGAATTTAAGCAATGTTTGGAATTTTGATTTTAGATGTTTTTACAGGTTATAGAAATGCTAAGCTAAAGCTTTAAAATTTAAAGTAAAGGCAAAGGCAATGTTAAATAACAAAACCGATGGGAAATCTTACTTGATGAAAGATTAACTGGAAAAATGGTATCTACGAGAGGAATCAAATTAAAATTTATCGAAGGAGAAAGAGTTTTATGTTATGAACCAGATCCAACTAAAGCCAAAGTATTGTATGATTCTAAGGTGAGCTAAACTTCATTTTTAACGAACAAATATTCTTAGCCGCAGGATGTTGGCAAATTGAGAATAAGAATTCTAATTTCATTATTTCTCAAACAATATTAATTATTATTATTATCATATTTTTCTGGTGATAGGTCCTGGATATAGTTATCAATAAAGATCCTAAAGGGAGAAGAGCAGTGGAATATTTAATACATTTTCAGGTAATGTTATTATTTTATATCATAGTATCAACACAACCAAAATATATATATTCTATTGAAACTTATCAGAAGAAGATTTCATGTTTTTTCCTTAAAATTGTACATTTCTTTTCAAGTTATCCACATTGCTTTAAACATTTGTCAGATAGGTAACTGTCAGATATTTGAATTATTGTTAGTTTATTTTGTGAGGCCTTTTTCAAAAAATGTTGATTCTACTACTTATAAATCTTGTAGAATTTTGTTTTTTTGGTGACTCACTATTAATACACTAGGTTATTCAGAAAGCACTTATTGCTAAGTATTCTGAAATCAAACAAGATTCTGTCATAGGTGAAAATATAAGTAAGTGAAAAGATGAAACATTCATAGATAATTGAACTAGATCAACAAATATGTGAATTCTACTCAATTGTTTTGGTTGACTAACATTTTGTTCCAACATAGAACTTTAAATGGGTCATGATTTATTTGGAAATAAACTATAATGATAACAATGATTAACATCTCAGTATTGATAGCTCAATATAGCATTATTAATCATCATATGTTTAAATTTTTTCACTTTTCAGGAATTTTTGTTTTAAATTTTTGCCTTGCTCTTTCCTTTGATCAAATACATGGTCTAAATACTGACAAATTCGAATCATAGTATGTGTGTTGATGATTATTCTTCTTTTCCTCATTATCATTTGAAACCATCAAAGTAAAGCATAAGTGAATTAGCCTATGTAAACTGCGGGCTTAAAATAATTTTTAAATAATATTCATTAAAATAGTACTCTTGTTTTTGTTAATTTCTATCAAATGCGATTTATTGTCTTTACTGAAAGGTCGTAAAATTTGTTATGTGTTTGAAATAATGGAATGTTCTCAATTTCAAATCATGGTAATTGTAGGGATGGAATTCATCTTGGGATAGGTGTGTTGGAGAAGAATTTGTTTTAAAGGATACAGCTGAGAATAGACAACTTCAGAAGGATTTAGCTGAAAAATCACAATTGCAATTGTAAGTGACTATTTGTTTTGTTGTTATAATATGAGATACTCATTCTGCATAATAAGCATGAATAATCTTTTATCAAATTACATTCATTTTAGAACTAAGAATCATGATAAACTTATTTCTCTAAAAGTACAAAATAATCACCCTTATCTACTAAAAATACTATTAAAGTACTAAGGACCAAGTAGCAATCATCAGAGTAAACTAAATTAGAAAACAAAATGTGGCTGTTTCAACGCTATTTGGCATTAGTAATGTAAATAAAGAATCAATCTCAGCTGGAGACAAATTCAAATTCAATAAATTGCTTTTTCGCTTTTACATTTCTATTATAGATACCTTTCTGTAATCTGTTTTGAAAGGGATAAACATTCTTGGGAAATGGTGTGATCTATATTTAAAATATACTCTCCCATTGCTGATTTTTCACTATTATCCCTCTTTATATGAGCAGAATGCTTCTTATAAGGAGTCAGAATGTTCCTTCTAGTTTAACCCACACAGCATTTTGAACATGATTCACAATCAACTTTGTAAATTCCAGTTTTGTCAAAATCAGAAACTATTCAAAGGTATCACCTAAATGGTTTTAAGCTTGTTCTTGCATCTATAAAAGGGTTCTATTGCAAATTTGAAAATAAAATATGAAAGTTATTAATTACTGAAGGAGCTTTTGAATTTCTTTAAATTATTTGAAAGTAATGGCTCTAATTTGCTGAACTGATTGCTTTCCATTTTACTTTTATGGTTAGAAATTACTTATCAAAGAAGCTGGATATTGCTTTCTATTTCTACAGTATATTTAAGTCAATGAAATTGGCAATTGCATGTTCAAAAAACTATGTAGATCTTCACCTTTACTTATAATTGCAAAAATATCATCGATATATCTGTGGAAACTGATTATATTTTGATTTTAAAGATGTTTCATATTCACTTAGAAAAATATGACCAAGAAAGGGGAGAATGGATTACCCATTGCACATCCGCTTGTTTGTTTATAGTAATTTCTGTTGAAAGGGAAATAATTTTGCTCTGTACATAAAGATGTAAGGATCGAATTTTCTCAACATACTATTTTTGTGGATCAGGGTGATTATTATAGTGTGTCCACAGTTATGAACTCTTTTAGTGTATTAAACTTATTTCTGTCTAAATATTTTGTGTAAAATTTTTTTGGAAATTAGGAATGATTAATGAATTTGGAAATTGATTGGTTCCATTATAAAATTTTATTCCCAAAATATTTCAATTTATCAATGTTTGAGAATAACTTTGTGTAGCTATTAATTAAAAAAAATCAAGTAGTTGTAAGGTATTGCTAGTTATAAAATTGCAAACTATAGGAAGGATTAATTTGCAAACTGAAGTAAACCTTCACTTAAAAGCTTGTGTAATTTTAGAGTGAAATTTCTGCCCAATATCATTTTTGTTTATACATAATGTGCTATTCCTAAAGCTGCAAATTTGAAATAATCAATTAGGGGACTACATTCTCAACTAATAATATTAAATGTATTTGTATTTGAGAATGGCCAAAACTAGTGGTGCATCGAAATTAGTCAGGTAACATTTTAATTATTTCATTACAAAAATAAATTTACCATCTTTTAACTCTTTCTATTAAAATTTTTGTTATATCCTACTGCCTATCCTCCCAATATTTGCAGAGGCTCATTGACTCAGAAGTTACATAAAGGATATATCAGAATGCTTATGATCTTATCTGATTCATATATTAGACAAATATAACAAGTATTTGCAGATTAATCTGAAATGCAGACCCTCCTCCCATGCTATATAAAATTGTTTATGAAGGGTAGGAGGTAGGCAATATATGTTGAGCTGGTGGTTTAATGAATGTTCTGTTATAAGTCACTTACTATGTGTAAACTGTGAACCAGCCTGGTAGGTGAAAGTATGATGAATAGTCTAATATTATCATAACGGAATTTAATCATATATGGTGATATTATGTTATTGTTCAATATTATTGTTCATTTGTCATTGTTACTGAATAATGCAATATCATGTTTCTACTTCATGAATACTATCTCTTAACTTTCTAGAGGAGCTTATTTATACAGAAAAGAGAGAAAGAAGCATAATCGGAAGAATACTGAGAGAGTGGGGCATTCTTCAGAGGATGGTAGTTCTGGTAGTCCAGCAAGAATGGATACAGATGATGGACATAACACTAGTAGTTCAGATGATGATTCATCTATTGAAGAAGACTATGTACATATCGAGTTAACATTGGAGTTAAGGCAGTTACTAGAGAATGATTATTTCTTAATTAATTCAAGTCATAAGGTGAATAGTGGAACATTAGGTAAATGTTACTTATAAAGTATTATTCCACTAATGATTGCTTTTTAGTTGCATACATTGCCTGCCGAACCAACGGTTGCTACGATTTTAGAACTATATTGTAAACATTTTTCATCCCGCCAAATGTGTTTGTTGAATGAAAAAGGCAATTCTCGATATAAGAATCCATTAGGGCAGCAAAAATTAACACCTGAGGATGTCCAAGCAAAGTAAGAACTTTTAACTTTTCACCGAAAATCTATCCAATTGTGCTTTTAAATCACATGAAAGTGTTTTGAACACATGTTAAAGAATCCAATAATTGATTGTTGTCTGATTATAATTCATTTTACAGCTTAATTACCTGTAAAGAAGTAATGGATGGACTCAGAGTATATTTTGACTATACTCTGAATGATTTTTTATTATACAAACTTGAGAAGAACCAAGTTCAAATGTCACAAGCCATTTCCTTAGTGGCCATGAAAAATGAGTAAGTTGAGTTTCAAATCAAAAACTTATGTAACTATCAACAAATCTGAGTGGGTAAAAGAGATTTTGAACTGAAAGGAATACTCCAGGTTGAACAGGGACCACATGTCTGGACAGCTGTTTCGCTCTCTCATGTGCTATACAGCGAAGACCAGAGCGAAACAGGAGTTGATAGACGTATTGTCATTGTTCAACCTGGAGAACTAAAACTTTGTCTATCGAATGATTCTAACACGAAATATGTTTGTATTCACTTCGCATTGTTTTGGGGCCGTCACCTAGCGTTTGTATTTCCCGTTTTCCCGTCCATTCTTTGAATCGCGAGACCTGTTTTATTAATACTACTGCTACAATATCTATTTTCCGGCAAATGATGTTGGAAAACCATATTTTGTATCTGTTTGATGATGGTAATTGTTCTTTCATTTAATCATAAGGATAATTTACCATAAACTAATATATTATACAGTGTGACCCGTTTAGATTGGAAATACCTTGTAAAATTGTAAGTTATTAGCCGTTTTTAACCAATTTTTTTTTAAATTGTCATGTAATGAAAGATCTACTACGGGACAAAATTCAAAATGTTTATTATAATTTTCAGAGCATACTACAATACTTTTTCGTAGTCGAAAATGGAGAAATTTTATTAGCGATTTTTTTATTAAAAAAATTACTCCGACACTGGATTCAGAGTGCCTCCAAATATCTGTGACCAAAATTTCATGAAAATATATTTATTAATAATAAAGTTACGACAACTTAAAATTCGAAAACTCACTGAGCTAACAGTCACAAAAGAACATTCTGTATCAACAGCCACGGGCTCAATCAACGGTTTTGAAAGTATGCGCCTCCCCGAGATAGACAGTGATCCCTCCTTACTCTTCTCCATTACCATGCGTCTTTCTTTCACATTAATTTGAATTTTACTTCATAGATCGAATATAAATCTTCCAACAATCTAAAAAGATTTGTTACCAGTCACATATTTTTTTTTTCGGGAATGTTGTAAATCCGTTCAGGAAAATTTTGCAAAAAACCCGGAGTCGATCGGAGTTGCCCGCAAATTTTCCCAGCTTTTATACTTTTTTCGTCTAATTTGACCCGACCTGTATTTTGATGTTGATTTCAGAACTATGTCAAATGGCAATTCAATATGTCAAAAGGACATTTGACCAAGAATATTGAATTCATCTAGTCAAAAGATATTTTCCTAAGACAACTACGACATCCGAGATTGTACATTTATCTTTTTTATTTATATTTCAGTATGAAACAGGATAGTGATTATGGCGATTATAATCACTCGCATCAGCCTAATAATAACACAACGGATGAAGATTATAATTACAGTAATGACCATGATGATGTTCGTATAACTAGGAGGAGGGTCTTGAGATCTAACGCCAATACTGAAACTCATACAAATGGAAACTCTAATCATTCACATTCCCTAGAACATGTAAATAATACCAAACCTTGTCCAAGGTGTGTATCCAATATTAATATCAATTTAGACCTCCATTTGATACAATTCCAACTGTGGTTAAACATTTTATAATCATTAAAAAAAATATCAATCACTAAATGAATATATGGGTACAGTGCTGCTCACTAAGTGTGATTTTACGAATTCATGAAAATAGGCTTAATATTCACGATGCTTGATGCGGGCATTCCGCTAGCTTTTTGCCAACTTATCTTTCCTTCTTGAAAGGAAGTTCAAGATCAAGATTGTGAACAAAGTATGGACGATGGTGTCCTACAAGGATCCCTCTTCCCGCCGCTGCTTTTTACGGTCTTCATTACGACGTCCCGAAGACTTTAAATACGTAACTAGGCAAATATGCCGACAGTATAGAGTGTCCTGGCAGATCTATCCGGTGACGGCTAGCCAAACGGAAACACCAGATCCCATTGAGGTACAGAAAAAAAGTACGCCAAATGGAGAATCAAACTGTACACAAGGTTAACTGGCGACATGTCAAGAATGCTAGAAAAAAAGGAAAAAGCGGCAACAGCCCACCTATTTCTGCTTCCAAAGAAGATCAATAAAATGAACGCCAGAAACAAGTATACCATATGCACGTCCATCATCACACCTATGATGCTCTATGGCATGGGGGCACGCAGCCAGGGCGCATACGAACAAGCTTCACGTCATCCCGAATAAAGTCCTTCCAATGAGGGTCTTAGCCTCCGGTTTGTCCGCAACGAAATTCACAAGGACTACAACACACCATACAATAAAAGGAGCGAGCACAGTTTTTGAAAACGCTGAAAACCACAAAAATACACTCCTAAAAATCGTGGTAGTGGATTACGACGAAGACGAACACAGGAGACCAATGATTTCAGCCTCACTGTCGGTTTTCTGCGGCTTCCTCATTTATGAAGAAACCATTAGATTACACAATCAAAGGTTTACCCTGACTAGTAAGTGATGATGGTCAAAGTCAAGAGAAATTCAGACATTACAGAGACCGTTCTTCCTACTTGAGCCGAACCACAAATTAAAGATCTTCAATCTGTGGCCGAACTGTGCATACTTTTATGTTCAGCTCTATTTTTCGGACATATTTTAAATCGTTCCTGCGTGTAATTGAAAATTGTTCCACGTGCGTGCGGTACGTTGCCGACTTCTGATTTAGTCTGTACAACATAAGCCACACCATTGGTGATTTTTGTGCAATCATGTCATAATATATTCTTATTTTAGCGTTGCAAGCAGTAATTCGGATATTTCTATACCAATTATCAAGCCCGTGTCCTGGAAATTGTTACCAGATCATGTTTATCTTCAGATGCCCCCTCCCCCATGCTTATTATATGGTGCCACACACTTAACTAGATTACTAGTTAAATTGCCTGAATTACTTAATGTATCCTGCATTACTGAATATAGTCTGAAGAAGCTCCTTACAAATTTAGATCCATTTATTGAGTGAGTATTTTTTGTGCCAACAAAAATTAATTTTTCTTTATGATGATTGCACATTTCAAAGTTAATTCATTACGAACTTACATTGTTTAAGGGTTCTTTTGGAGCCAGAGTGTGGTCCACTAAATTATCATCCAAGTATAGTAAGATAAGACACTCTCGATATATAGTTGTTGGAATCGATATTGACTTGGAATGAATTTTAAAATTTCATTGGATGGATTGTGATTCACTTGTGTTGTAACGGGTGTTTTTTTTAGCATGAAGAACATTAAATTGTAATGAAACATTCAATTTGACCTCATGAACGGAATTTTGTCATTATTTAGTGGAAAATCTTTCGGGCATATCACGCCCGCGACTGGTTTTGTAGTGCGCGATACACGATTATGTATGCATCGCGATTCTTGCAACTAGTCTCCACATGCTCATTATATGCATCGGTTCAGTACGCGGACAAAAATTAAGTCGGTACTATCCAACTCTTGTACTAGTATGTTCAATTGGGAGTAATGATGATTATAAAAAAGACCTAAACCAAAAGTAAAATGGTCAAAGGTAGCATACAGAGAGAAAAGAATGTTCCAATGCAAATTTCTTGTGGGTACTTCGAAGAAGTGAGCCTAAAGGAAATAAAACCAACCTATGCATGTATGAGAAATTCTTAAATTATTCATTAATAAAATTAAACTAAATTACTGGGCTTTTACACCAGGTGCTGGTTGCTATGCGTTGATACTTGCATCCGAATCTACTTCGGTTGTTCCTGAAGTGATCTATGAAATGTCATGCCACTCGATGCCGGCCTACAGACGGTTCAACGTTCATCGTGATTCGAGAAATCACGGAATCGATACATGAATGGGAGTGTGTATAGCGCATCCTGCAGCATTAATTTTTGAACACTATTTCAAGCACTGGTAGCCTGTTTTCGCTAACACACGCACAATGTTAGTCTCCAAAAGATTCAATGTCGTTGGTTTATCTGTATAGGTACACCAAAGACATTACATATCCGCACTGAAAATAATTCAGAGGCGTTAAGTCACAGGTACGTTGTGGCCAATCGTAAAATGGTTGCTGCAATCTTCCAAGTTTCGCTAACAGAATCATGATTTTCTTATTAACTTGCACTAGTTGCAATCGTTGCTCTAACATTAGTCTGCATTATGAAATGGCAAACAACTGAGTAAAAATAAATTACAACTGTGATAGTGTCGGAGCTGTCTCGATCAGAAGTTCAATCACGGCAAAAAAAATCCCTATATTCATTTGAAACACCGTCAGTGATAGATTAAATATCTGTCTACTGCAGCCTCAGGTCTATTATCTATATATTACGTGTTGTATACCCTGTATACACCATAGAGATCTTAGAATAGAGATATTGAGCTCCAAATGTTCACATAGGTCACCATTTTGTTCTCTACAAACTGCCAAGCACCTAAACTATGAGAGCTTCAATCTGTACTCTCATTTTTCATAATTAAAAATTGCGGATGAAACTGCTTCTCACATCCTAGCAGAATGTCCAGCACTGGCTTCTCTCAGGCTACAACACCTCGGCAATACACATATGCTGCTTGAAGCAATAAGAGATATCAGTTCATGCAAAATCTTAGCCTTTGGCACTGCCTTAGGCCTGCTGGACTGATTCTTGTATCAAGGGGCGCACAATGGACCCAATCAAGCGGTCTAAGTGCTTCGGATTCGTCCGCCCCCGTTTTGATTGATTGATGGTATTAATTTCTAATTGTTATGTCAGATTCAATGAAAACAACCTACTTATTGTTTGAATAAATAACATGTAAAGAAATGTTTTTAAATAACAGTTTTAAAAATGGACTACATAAACCGTACATCGTTTGAAAGTTGGTCGAAAATACTATTTAACGATATAAAAAGATACGGTATGTTCCATTTGAAAAACTGAATATTCATTGTATACAGTAATTCGAAGGTGGTTGATTATAAGCACTCGAAGAAAAATTCGGGACATGGAAAAACATAGGACACTAAAAAAATTGTTCTTTTTCTCACTTTTTGGATCATAAGATCTACACGGTCGATAATTCGCCTATTAATATCAAACCCATTTTGAACATAATCAAGAGGGATTTCCAATTATGCTAGAATATAGGGGGTTTGTATTAAAAAACAAGTTTCTGCACCAACCTGTATAGCGACACTCTGTGAATGATGGAAACAATTTTAAATTGTGCAGTCGATATCTCAAATAACAACGGAATTATGAAGGTTCCTCTTACGTCTGAGACACCTTTATGTATTTGTAAAGAATGAACTTCTTATATTTAAAAATTCTACAGTTACAATTGAACGTGTTTAAAGACTAACTTCGTTCGTTCCAAAGTTGCAGCTATCAGTTTCATAGTTTCACAAACATCTAACTAGTGCTGTGATATTAATTGGTTGAAATTTTTCGGAAGGCACCACCTACGTTGCAGTATTAGATGATTCACTAAAACAAGGTTAAAAATCTTTGACGTCACAGTTTATTTTATTTGTTTAGTGTTTATGTGGCATTGAATATATGCTCTGTGATGTCATGGAATAAGCTTGCAGTGTCAATAATTTTGAAATAAAAAATACATCATATAGACCATTTGAATGAAGTTTGCATGTAACAAAGCGTATAATTTAACGTCTTTCATTGTCATGTACAATATATTTTTTCTATGAACATAATGTCCATTAAACGATCTTAAATCATAAACAGCTACATTCTGCACAGAACATCATATTGCACAGCGGACGTGACACGATATGATTCATACTGCATTTGTGAATCATTATGTGTTAAGGGGCGGTTCTTTGTGATTAGCGGCTTAGAAAATATGACACTAGTGACGGGATATTTGAGTAAATATCAGTATAATGATCACACTTCATTTTTTAGACTGGTAATTTTATTGACTGTTGAATTAGGAGTAATAAAGTTAGCATATATACATATTTTATAAAAACACCTTAAATAATATAAAGTTAATTTAACCAAAGGTTTTGCTTATTTCAGTTTCTTAAATGAACATAAGGAATGGTATGGAGAGAAGCATTACATCAATGTATAAAGAAAAAATACTGCTTAAATAAAACATATATTTAATATAAATATTTGGTAACAAATAAAGAAATATATGAATTAGAATTAATATAAGAAATTATAAAAGTAGAAACTAAGTCTATAATTGTCCTAAGATATCGTTAAAAACTGGTAAATATATATGTGGTAAGTATTGTTAGTTTTAATGTTTGTGATTTACTGTAATACTGTATTGATAGTAAGACTGCAAATCAATTTTAATATTTATTTTCGCCAAATTATAAAATTGATATAATAAATAAATAAACTTCAAACATTTTTTAATGGATAAATTCTTTTTATTTTAAATAAATACTTTTTAACTGGTTATATAAACATCTTAATCACATAATTCTTAAAGTATAGATGCAAATATTTCATTTAATCAAGGACCATAAACAAGTGAAATATGACTAGTTTTTCTCATGCTACCTGCAGGAAATATGATTATATCAGAAAATAAAGATGCCTTTATATAATATTTTTAAATGTATCCTTGTTTACTTTTCCTTATAATTAGAGGAGATATTTGTGTAATATTCTTAACATACTCATTAATGTTTGGCAAAAAAGATTAACGTCTATTACTTCGTTGATTGCATTGACAATATCTAGTTATTAGAGATCTGCTCCAATAAAAAAAAATGATTAAATGTTCTTGATTTTATATTTTCTCACCAGGAGCAAGATTACAATTTGTGTTTTAATTTTTGAAGCTTACTTCCGATTAAGATTAGAGTAACATGTCACTATAACATGTTGTATTTATTGACAAAATTTTTATCAAGAAGTAAATGTCAATTTGATAATTATATTGAATAGTAAGATGTGTATAAAACGCAAATTTTACATATTCTATGGATGAAGATGTTACTTTGTGATGGAATATTTCTTTGCTTTCAGGAAAACTTGGAACAATAATAATTGTGACTCATTATGAAACTAAAACCAGTGGCACTGTTTTTTGTTTAGCAACGATGAGGTCTGTATTATATTTGTTCTAATAATGTGTAAAATTTTCACAAATTATAACTTCAATAACTATAAACAATATAACAACAATTGTTTCACTACACAGTGGTATCTTCAGAATGTGGGGTGAAATAATTATTGTTAATACCGGGATATCAAAGATTATCTTGGTCAAGGGTGGTTGTGGAATCTAAAACGTGTGTCTTACTTTACGTTTGAAATAATTATGTCACTGTCACACTGACATCATCAATAACCTACAAATTTCATACCTATTTATTCCAGTTGTAAAACAATAATGAACTACAAATTATGAAATAACGGTTTTAGTAACAAGAAAAACTAAATTACAGTAATTGTTGGAAATGTCCCCCGTTTTGTTCGATGCACATTAACTAGCGCACCCGTTCGAAAATAGGCTTCAATCATGAAAATTTTGTGTTGTGTGGTAAGAGGCATGATTCAGAAACTGAATTAGAAAATATCAGCACAATGACTTAACAGATTCTGACACAACAAAACATATTCAAAAATTTAAAGTAAGACACGTTTTACATTCCACAACCACCCTTGACCAAGATAATTTTTGATATCCCGGTACATTGTAATTTATTCACATAAATAAATTCATACATTCGCCAATCGAGAAACAATTTAACTTTTTGTTACCAAACTAATCCATCGAATAGCCTGATTCTGAGGCTTTAAAATTATCCCAACCTATTAGGTTATTATACAGGTGTCCCCCATAAGAACCGACACAGAGCAGGACCCCAAAATATAATGATTTAACGCAACTTACCTCTATAACAAGTTGCACCCCTGAGAACTTATGGGCCCTCGAAGTGGGACTTTTAATTTTGAAAAAATTAATATCTCAATTATACTTCAACTTAGAAAAACCAAATTTGGTACACGTTGTATGCGTTCCAAGAGTATTAATCGACAGTAAGTAGAGTTCAGTTGGATCATTTCAAAGGGTTGATAAAGGATGGTGCACCCTTAAAATTTGTCAGAATTTTTTAACTCGATCGCAATTCCAAAAAAATATTACTAATTTTGTTTTAAAACTTTTTACTCTTGTAATTTTTCAATAAACTTTGTCGTTTTCGAGGAAAACGCGAATAAATAAAAGCATATATGTAGCTATGTTATTTAAAATCATCGAATTTTCAAAAGTTGGCTATGAAATTAAACGTCAAAATTGACAATCAGAATACTAAGTAATTTATTTTAAATAATGGTTTGTTAAGTGTGTTAAAAATGACCGGAAAATTTTCATTTAGTGAGCAAGTTGACATGTTATTGGTATTAGGTTTCTGTAAAGGAAATTTCAGAAAAAGTGTTAAGAGTATCGCAGAACATTTCCTAATTGTGTGATTCCCCACAGAGAAACCTTTTCCATTGCTGAGCAACGGGCTCGAGAAACAGGCAAGTTTTTCAGCAACTCGAGAACGTGCTACTGCAATAACAGGACAAGACGAAGAAATACTTTTGAATAATTATGTAAATTTGAATTTTCTTTTGAAAATTAATTTCTCAATGTAAAATAAATTGACAGAAATTCACTCGTTTAACTATATCTTCCGGTAACAATTCTTGCACTTTTTGGATATGAATGGATGTAGTAGATTACATCTTACAACGCACAGAAGTTTTTGATATACCAGTTGTCGAGATAGAATTCTTCAATTCTATTCAAAAGTATTTCTTCTTCTTGTCCTGTTATAGCAGTTGCACGTTCTCGAGTCCGTCGTTCAACATTGGAAAAGGTTTCTCTATGGGGAATCACATGATTAGGGAATCTTCTGCGATACTCTTTAACACTTTTTCTGAAATTTCCTTCACAGAAACCTAATATCAATAACATGTCAACTTGCTCACTAAATGAAAATTTTCCGTTAATTTTTAACAAACTAAACAAACTATTATTAAAAACAAATTAAGTACTTAGTTTTCTGATTGTCAAGGTTGACGTTTAATTTCATAGCACAGAAGTTTTTGATATACCAGTTGTCGAGATAGAATTCTTCAATTCTATTCAAAAGTATTTCTTCTTCTTGTCCTGTTATAGCAGTTGCACGTTCTCGAGTCCGTCGTTCAACATTGGAAAAGGTTTCTCTATGGGGAATCACATGATTAGGGAATCTTCTGCGATACTCTTTAACACTTTTTCTGAAATTTCCTTCACAGAAACCTAATATCAATAACATGTCAACTTGCTCACTAAATGAAAATTTTCCGTTAATTTTTAACAAACTAAACAAACTATTATTAAAAACAAATTAAGTACTTAGTTTTCTGATTGTCAAGGTTGACGTTTAATTTCATAGCCATCTTTTGAAATTTCGATGCTTTTAAATAACATAGCTACATATATGCTTTTATTTATTCGCGTTTTTCTCGAAATCGACAAAGTTTATTGAAAAATTACAAGAGTAAAAAATGTTTTAAAATAAAATTTCCCATAAAATAAGGTAATATTTTTTTGAAATTGCGATTGGGTTAAAAAATTCTGTCAAATTTTAAGGGTGCACCATCCCTTATCAACCCTTTAGAATGATCCAACCGAACTCTACTTACTGTCGATTATTACTCTTGGAACGCATACAGCGTGTACCAAATTTGGTTTTTCTAAGTTGAAGTATAATTGAGATACTAATTTTTTTTTCAAAATTTAAAGACTCACTTTGAGGGCCTATAATTTCTCAGGGGTGCAACTTGGGATAGAGGTAAGTTGCGATAAATCATCATATTTCGGGGTCCCCTACATGCTCCTGCTGTGTGTCGGTTCTTATGTGGGACACCTGTATAATATTATATTTGTTTTGAGTAAAAGTGAATTATGATGTAAATTCGGTATGTGGATGCCACAGTAAACCTGAATCTTAGTTTTATTTTTAAGAAATTGCTAGATTTTTTTTTTGTCCATTTATCTACTGGGTGATTCTACTAACAGGTCTAATCAAGGATGCTCGTGACCACACATCCTCCAACCAGAAATTTTGCCTAATCTTCTGGTATTCCAACTATTCACGTTCTAAACTTTGACGATGTTCCTGATAATTTGATTCGGCAAAGAACTAAAAGATTGTGGATTCAACTTCGAGCCGAAGGATACAAATTGAAATATTAGGATTTCTAGCTAACCATTGGATTCTTCAACGCGTATAACAGCTCAATACAATATAGGGATGACATTACTAACTTAATTTGATATTCTACAAATAGTAATGATATTTTGACAAATAAAATTCATAACATCATTTCATTTGAATAGTTTGAGAAAACAATTTAGTCAATCCAACTTTGTAAACCCTTATAAGCACTGTTTACACAACAGTAAAAAGATGATATGGTACATCATCATAACATGATATTTGACTTGGAGCTGCACATTCGTTGAACACATTTCTAAAAATTAAGTACTAGAGAGTAAATTTCATACTTATTTCAATGTGAATAATGAATATTTAAAATAGAAAATCCTTAATTTTCGGCAGTTGCGTTCAATTTCATAATTCTGTGGTTTTATTAGGTTTTTGGCCGCACTAATGTTGATCTACTTGAAACTGTATTCGAATTAATTTTAGTTGCACTTGATGTAGTAGGTTTCATAAAAGATAAACCCTGCGGTCTTGGAGGCTTATTGGTGGTGCTGCTTGTAGACGGTGAACGTTTCAAAGGTATTTTATTCACCGAGTTTATTGTTTTATTACTGGGCGTTCTAACAACTGCTCTAGTATTCGTGGCTAAATTATTATTATTAGGGTATTTGAGCGGAATTCTCCTAACGGTGTTTGTAGACGTGGCGCTATTCAAAGAACTTCTAGAACTAATTATACTGTTGCGAGAATTTGATCGCTGAACGTTATTTTTCTTTGAGGTAATGTTAGTTAGAGAATCTGTCTTTCTTAAACTATTTGATCTTCGTGGAATTACGCTTTTTTTGACATCTTGAGGTTGTCTCATAGAGACAGTTCGGTCTGTGTTACGATTTAATTTCTGGGTTACTGCTGCAACTCGTGATGTCTTTAAATTCAAGTGGGGGTTTTTAGAATTGGAAGTTACGTGATTTATTGTTTTGATGGGCGTTTTAATCTCGGGCGACTTCGTTTTTATTGGTTTACTTTGATTGAATTCTGCAAGTACTAAATGAGAATTGTCGATTGTATCTGTTTCGTAATTTCCTCCAGACGATGCTCCTTGACTGGGAGATTCAGACATTAAACTCTGCGTCTCTTCAAAACCTTCATCGTTGTCATGTTCTTTGATTTTCCTTGACGGGATATCTATCTTACTCGATTGTGGGATGGTACGCCTTTCTATAGTAACGGTATCTTCTGTTCTCAAGTCCCTCTGTTCATCAATAATATCTCCCGATCGTAACTTATTTGATTGCAATGCTTTCTTCACGTCATCTTTATTAATTTCTGTTTGATTCCTGTATCGTTTATTTGTTCGAGGATCGGTATCTTGTTGTTTTAGTTTGTCTTGCCATGCTTTCAAACGTAATTCTTTGTCTACTACTGGTTCTATCGGAATGGGTTGAGAAGATTCAATTACAGATGGTGGTTTAACTACGTGAGTTTCTGCAACTAATTCTGTTGGTGATGTGGTTTCATTGTTATCGGTGTTTCGTTTATAACGTCTAGTTCTCCGAGCTGCCGAATATCGATCAAAATTACCATCGCCTAATGCTGCTGTTAGATCTGACTCTTCATTTTCTCTTGTACTTCTGTTAATAAGACGTCTACATGGGCTGGGTTGTAGTGGTTCTCTTTTGTCAACTGGTGAAGGCATGAATATTTTTCTAGTCGCTGGTGGAGTTTCTATGTTATCTTGGTCGATATCTACTTTGTTACTGACATATTGATCAGCACTATTTTGGTTATCTTTTGTCTTCCGTGGGACGTAACCGAAACTTGATTGCTTCGATTCTGAAGGATCACTTGTTTGTCTAATGTAAAGAGTCAACTTGTCTGTTGCCGATCTGTCTCCTAAGGAACTAATCAGTGTCTTTCGGTCATGATCTTCTTCAATACTGTGCAAATTGTCAGATGTACGAGGTACATGACGATGTCTCGATTTTTCATCATCTGTATTTTCGGTGCTATTCGCTACATTCAAAGTCGATTTTCGCCAGGCGGATTTGTCTTTTATTTGTGGTTGAACGTCTGAAATTGAAAAAAGAATAGTAGGAAGAGAATTTATAGAATTTTATTAATATACCTTCTACTGTTTCTATCGCTCCAACGACATCTGTATTTTCTATCGTAGATGAAGGTTTCCAAGGATGATAAACTTTTCGATAAGTCGACTGACTTCCGCTGTATACTTGTTTTCCTTCTGGTAATGTGTCTAAAGTGCTACTTCTCTCGCTTTCTACAAAATATGAACATGTATATTAGTTTTTAATTATGCTATAAATTTTTTCAATGATACTTGAATTAATTATATTAAGGTAGACTACAAAAATTTAGGGTCTCAATTGATTATCAAATCTAATCTAATAATAGCGAAGCCAGATCTTTTCCTTTTAAGAGAATTTGAAATAGTACATGATTTTTGGAAATGGAAAAATAAAGGATTAAGTTGAATGTACAAGTAGAAAAGTGGAGATGTGTTTCAATATGTTCTTGCAAATTCCACCATTATACTAGTGCAAAGTGGGAGTGGTTCATTGCAGCCTAGGCCCATGACATGCTCCCAGGCTGCAAAGAGAAAATCACTTCAATTTGGTATACATATGACTTGAAATGAGGGAGGAAAGCTGAAATAGATGTATGTGGTCGAACTTTCTCGGTATATACGTATAAAAATTGATTGAAATAGTTCTTCGAAAATCAAAAATACAGTTGAATTGTAAAGGCATTACACACCTTCACACATGAGGCATATCAAGTTTTGTAATATGTAAAGACTCAAACTCAACGAGTGTATGTGGGTTCCAGGGCACGAGAACATAGAAGATAAACAGAGGTCTACCGGATAAGTAAATTATTGTATTTAGATCAAAATATGATACCAAGAAATTTTGTATATTCCCGAAACAATTAGGTTCTGACATATTTTTCCAATTTCAATTCTTTTTTATACATTGAAATTGATGGTTATTAAGCATGTTTTCATAAGTAATTTATTTTTATGTTACGTTTTTGCGTTGTAATAAATAATTAAAAAGATACATTTTTAAATATTTCCCTCCAAAATAGCTTCGATTTATATTTAAAGTGGATATGAAACAAAAGTGGCAAATGGATAGAATATGAATAAAAGCTGATTTTCCAGAATTTCCGCAATGTGCCTCTTTTCTCTTTAGCTCCTCAATATCAATCCATGGTTTAATTATTGCAGCGACAGTTGCACGGTTTTGACAAGGTGTCTTAATCATAGAATGAGTCCTCTGATTAAAGCAAATTTAACATATTTTTTCAGGCCCTCCTTCAACTGCAATTCAAGCATTTTGAGTTTATGCTTCTTTCACATATATTTCCGACAATTAACATTGAATGTGCAAAAAAATGTATATTAGATATGAATACAAATTATGAATACAAATCAACATTTTCACTTTGCACTATTAAATCACGTAATTCCCGTTCAGATGTTGGTTTATGCCTATTGAAGATACTGTTAAACGGTGAAGAATAGAATTTCAGCACTAGATGAAAGGTAGCTGAATCGTCCGCCATATTGGAGCCCACCGACATCCTCGTATCTATGCATTTGCACTACTGTGTAGTAGAAATTTCAAACATGTCGAGCTCAGCATTATTTGTGCCTCCAATATGGCTGACGAGTCTACTGGTGCTATAGTAGAAACGTAACGTCAGAGCCCGTTTTCTTCAAATTCATATTATCATTTTTTTCTATTGTTTTTGATGATAGATTAAAAGGAAAAAGAATTGTTATATGAAGTGGGTAGGTATTCTTAATATTGATTGTTTTAAAGTCAGAACCTAATTGAATTTTTTTAAATTGCAAGTATGCTATCTCATTATCATTGTCTAAAATAGTCCAGTTTGTTTATAATGGAATTCCGAAGAAACTCCTTGCAAGCCCATTGATATTTTCGTAACTCTTGACATGATACTGGTAGTTTGCAGTTATTGTCGGTAGCTCAAGTATGACATAAAATTGAATATTAAAGTTCCTGCTTCGACGTAATAAACTTATCGGAATACACATATAAATTATGAATGAATCAATTAACCTGAGTCCATTTCCAGTGACCTCCTGTTGGTTACCCTCCTAGCCTGGCGTTTAGATTCATCATTTTGATCAGTCTCATTCGCTTGTAACCAAGATTCTATTTTTTGTCGCCATTCTTTCGGTTTACTTTCTTCTTCAGGTGCTGATGTAACTATTGGTTTATATTCGCTTAAGGGTGACGGAGAAGAAGGTCGTTCTCTATCGGATGCGAAGTCTGCTGTTAATAAAGCAGGTCTCTTTCTTGGCCCACTCCCTCTAACTTTTCTTGCCCAAGATCGATCTGTGCGATTTAATTAAAATGTATTAGTTTTTGATCATATGTTAGAAATATTAGTTGTAAGAAATTTCGTTTTGTCAACATGAAGGTATATATTTGTTGATACATTCGAATGGTGTATTTTTCCAAAATACATACCTAAACTTCCCCATGATTTACGTTCTCTATTGTTAGTTTCATGTCCAGAAGTTCTGAGGAAATCCATTAGATTGCCTTCATCCTCTTCTGATAGAACTCTACTCCTTCGTCTTCGCAAGCTGCCGTTTGGTGTAATATCTGGAATGTCAAATATCATCAACTTGCTTATTAGCTTTAATAATTTCTCCAATTAATTGTTCATTTTATAGCTATAATCATTCGTGAAAGCGTAATCAGCTAATCAAAAATTACAATGTGAAATTGTGCAAGGAATAAAGTGTTGAATAATTTTGTTGTCAAATGGGGAGAAGCTAGCATACCATACTTTCTCGCTATTCTTCTGAAATTGCAATTGCCTGTCCAAAGTGATGTACAATTTGTGCAAAAATTAAGGTCAAGGCTGTATATATTGATAGATTATCTATATACATACTAGTTAGAGGGAGCCAGACGCATTGTACTGCTTTAAAAGATGGACAAGTAAAACCCTATCAAGTATTTAGGTGGACCTGGTGATGTCCATGTGCGATGCGCTCACTGCCCTTGTACAAGGTTAGGCAAAATGAAGTATCCATTTTTTAAGTTTATTCATTTCACAATAAAATAGCATACATAAAACTCAAATCAACTCAATTTTCGCAATAAATGGATATTTAAGATGGTTCGCAAAACGTTTGCGCCAAATGTTAGTTAATTTGTGAATATGGAGCGTTCTTTTATAGTTGAAGGCGCGTGACAGATTCGTCATCGCCGAGTCGAAACCGCTGAAGCTATACATATGGAATGTAGTCGTAGTAGTTTCATTTTATAATCTAATTGGACCCCTCAGGGGATGAAAGGGGTTTCAGTCGATATATATCCAGCATCATAGCACGCTGCCATAATTTTATGTTACTTAGTTTCTGTTGCTAAAATATTGTATTTTGTTTATTGCAAAACTTACAACAGTCAATCTGTTGATTGATTATCCCTGTCAATTAAAATAAACTCTTTAGTTTAGGTTAGTGGGTCGTAGGTTCGAGCCAAATTTTTAGTTAGGGGCGCAGCTGCTTTTGCGGGAGAAGCTCGTAGACAGCAGCTAGTATACTATACATATTCTTAATTTGTGATATTTGATTTGAAAAAAACACCAGCACATTTTCTTCCGAGTAGTCAGTGAATTAGTAGATTTACCTGGTGATTTTTCTTCTTTTCCACTATAAGATGTCACTTCTCCATTTCCATTGAATGAACCTAAACGTCTCCTTGATAGAGGTGACCCCGTCGTTGATAATTCGTCTTCGGAGTTGCCATTAGCTTTTCTACCCTAAATTGAATTTTATGAGAAATAACACTTATTGCGAAATGTTTTAACCCATATTGAAAAATTGATCACTACTATTTTCATATCATGTTCAACGTTATTACGCCATCTTTAGACGGTATTCAAATACATAATTCAAATACTTTTCGGGAGGTAGCAAAGCATTACTGTGGTCGGTCATTCATGGACATAGAGGATTATTACTAAAGGATTACATGGTGGGTTATTACATTCTAAGAATAACCAATTTTTGATAACAGCAGAGTATAGTAGCTAATCAGGACAATAATTCCTGGAATAAATACATTACATAGCTTTAAATAACGGTAAATAAGTTAGGTCGTTTGATCATTAAGAAGTAGGGTATTTGTAAATTTCCAAAGATTCCAGCAAGGTTAGTTTCGGGCCTTTATCAGCTATATGTAAAATACGTAGACTGTCTATTTCTGGGAAAGAATGATTATTATTGAAAAAATTATCTGCAAATGTGGAACCTGTTTTTGGAAGTCTAAGGCATCTTTTATATTCATTAAACCTAATAGAAAATGAGTTTATAAACTCCAGATTTATCAATTGCCTTTATTATTGAATAAAATATGGAATTGGGTGTAAATGCAATTTTCAAGTTATGTTTCAAAATGTTTTGGATTTTTTCAGTGATTTTTCCAACTTAAGTTAGACTAAGAAATCTCTTTTCTTCTTGAATACGAATTTTTGGATATATACTGGAGTAAATATTTTGTTGTTTACAGTTGATTAATATTATTAATCAACCGTAACTTGAAGCTATGTAATGTATTTATTCCATAATAAAATGTAATAGCCCACCATAAAATCCTATAGTAATAACCCTCCTTAATTCAGAATGACCGATCATAGTAATCCTTTGCTACTTACCGATAAGTATATTTATAGTTGAAGTTATGTAATTTAATTGTATTTGAAGATGGCATAATAACGTTCAAACTCGAGTTACAAATAAAAGTGATATTAATATAGTAGTTGTTGAATTTTAGAATATGGATAAAATTTCATATCATGTCAAACGATAGAATTTCTTAAATGTTTTAACTATATATTGCCTTACATTACAACATACTCAATTAATCTCAAATCGGAATAAATATGTTGCTCCTCACCTTTTTTATTGAAAAACCTCGGGGTTCATAAAGTTGCATATCGATGAAAGGAGTCTCCGCATCCGAAGTGCCAGCCAAACTCTCCACTAGAATATCAGAATTTTTTTCACTTTAGAGTTAAATATGTAGACGTAAATGGAGTACAAGATTAACAATATTGTGCATTAGTCGAATAATGAAATTATAGAAGATGACAATAAAAGAAGCGAAACCTTAATTACCAAAATGGCTACTCGTGCGATTTACATTTCAATTTCATATAATAATAACATCACTTTGGCACTACTAAAAATCACTCACTCACTGAATTTTAATATTTTTATTTTATTTCTACTTTCATTATCCAGATTAATTCCAACATTATTTTAATGTAATTTGAACCCTATTTTATTTATAATATCTTTGGAACAGTTGAACATTATGTTTGCTCTATTCATGAAATCATATTGACATTCCAATATTGAACTCCTTTATTCGTACATGAAATTTTGATTGTATACATATTATTAAATAAGACCACTTTATGGAATAAAGTTTTTAGAACTTTAGCCTAATATCAGAATGGTATCATTTTGAACAATGCTAATAACTATAATTGAAATAAGCTATTCATTAACAATAACACAATAACGTAACATATACTCACTTTGTTTACGTTTCGTAGCTAAAAGTTCTTCTCTTTGTTTCCTTCTTGCAATTGCCTGTTCTTCTTGGATTCTACGCCTCTCGTTTTCCGTTACAGCTTGTTTGAATTTGCAATAAAAACTGTGGAATATTCGAAAACATTCTTCTAATTTGAAAGAATTCAAATCTTCACAGAAGAAATCGCTCAATTGCCTTCGTACATTTTCTAATTCTCGCATACCCCTTTGAAGATTTGAAACTTCACTTTCAGCCATCTTGAAGAAATCAATTTCAAATGAAAAATATCGGTATTGTTTTGAAACTTACATTTAAAAAGTCTATCATCTGATGCTTTATTTCAATCTCGGTGACTGGCGTTTCTATTTGTTTCTTCACTTTCTTTATTCGAGCATCGAGAGCACTAATTTCGTTATGCAACTGCTCTACAGTAGTTCTGAAATACGAGAAATATACTTGTTATTAACATCGACAAAATCACTATTTTACGGTATGAAAGGCATATATCTCCAGATAGTATGTATTCATTAGTAATATGATACTAGTTTCTCTATAAAACCCTACATTTTTTAAAGTATAGTCCGTTGAAAGCATCCTGAGAACTGAGAAATGCTCTGGGTAAGTATAAACAAGTTTTAATGTTTTTTGTGTCACATGCCCATAATTCTTTGTATAGAAAAAAAAGAAAATGTTATTTTAAGTAAAATGGATTTGTTAAAATATCTAAAAATGAAATTATACCAAATGAGTGTTCTTTATTTATTTAAAATTATATCGATTGAACAAAACAAGGTGATTGTTAAAGCTGCAATTTCTTGTTTGACAATTAACTATCCAAAATATATTTTTGTATAGATACTTACTTTGCAGCATCTTCCAATAGACTAACGTTGGTAGTAAAACTGACTAAAGTTTTATTCCTTTTCTCTGCTTGCTGTAATTGACATGTGTAAATTTAAATGAAAGCAGTAGATTACAATGAACACTTACCAAAGCAACAAAATGTATGAGATTCATATTTGGTTTATTGGCTCTGATGTCTGTGATCTTTTGTAACGATGTTAGTTTTACGCCTGCTGCGTTACCAGCGTATCCACCCTGAAATTGATTAGAAGGAGAACTTGAGTTATCTTAATCCCTTTCGATTTAGGACAATGAAAAAGCATTTGATCATTGAAATCGTTGACCCAAGATAATCGCCGTAAGCGAACTGAAATGGCTACATTGAATGTCCGAGATTTTTTTTCCCAAAAGACTAGTAGCCTCATAATTTGATTTATCTATCGATTAAATGAAAAATCGAAAAGTGAGTAGCATTTTATAATAACCGATGAAAGGGTTGGCAGTGTCGTCTTATCTGAACAAGGATTCCTTCTTTGGCTTGCAAGGAACGCCATATCAGTTAACAGGTTCGGTGCTGGGTTATGGTAGAAGTTTCATATGGAACTTAGACATAGGGCAGATGGTTGGAATCATAACTCTGAGTACGAAATGTGATGTTTGGTTTTAATGTTCACTACATGGTACTTTCTAATACTAACTTAGACTGACTAAGAACTAACTGCTTAGGACCTCTGAAGATTCGAGGAGAAACTGTACAGATAAAAGGGGAAGTCAAATAGCTCGGGGTGATACTAGACTCGAAAGTGACTTTAAACCAACATTTGGGAAATGTAATTAAAAAAGGGGAGATCTCATTATTTGTGGCCAGACGCTCCTTCGGGAAAAAATGGGGGCTACGACCGAACATGCTCTTCTGGTTGTACAACATGGTGGTTAAACCCGCAATAACATACGCCTCTTTGGTATGGTGGCCCAAAACAAAACAAAGAGGGACCATGACAAGACTGATCAAGGTTCAGAGACTTGCATGTCTTGGGATCACAGGGGCCATGAAATCTACGCCCACTGCAGCACCGGAGACACTACTGGGATTACCTCCCCTACAATCCAAGGTAATCCAAGGAGAGGCAATGCTTGGTGCTTTCAGGATACAAAATATACTGGAGAGTGTTCACATTGGGCCAGGACACATGAGTATCGTAAAAATCGTGACCAGGGACGTGTTAGGCATGTTAACAGATCACATTCCAAAGCGATACTCTTTTAACAACACATTCAGGGTATCAATACCAGAAAGGACTGAATGGGAGCATACAAACCTGGGCGACATTCTACAGGGAAAGATCTGGTACACAGAAGGGTCTAAGACTGAAAGAGGTGCAGGTGCAGAGGAGTATACACAAGAAGCCCAAAAACTGGCTTGAGCTATTCATTGGGTGAACACAGCTCTGTCTTCCAAGCAGAGGTATAAGCAATCCTCCAATGTGTGAACGAAAACAAACGGAGAGCCATCGCTTAAGGCAATGAGAAGTTAGGAAGTGACATTCCGTCTGGTATGGACATGCAAAAAAGAACTTGAAATACTCGCAGACCGAAACCGGTTTAAGCAGATTTGGATGCCGGGACATCGGGGAACGACAAGCAATGAAAAAGCCGACGAACTTGCAAAAAGAGGGTTGTAGAACGCCCCAGGTCCAGAACAGACCACGGGGACACCAAAAGGTACAGCACGAAGGTCTGTAGAAGACTGGATCATGAAAAACCACAAAGAATACTGGGAAAAAATCCCAGGAAACGAACATGGGAAGAAATACATCAAAGCCCCGTGTAACAAAAGAACGACAGACATATTAGCACTAAATAGGGAAAAATAAAAGTCGTAACAGGGCCCCTGACTGGTCGTGCGCCAGTAAAAGAGCACCTACACAAAATGGAACTGTACAATGGCGACCTGACATGCAGACTTTGCGGTAAGGATACAGAAACAGAAACTTAAGACTGACTAAGAACTAATTGTTCTAGCTGAACTTACTTAAATATCTATTCTCAAGGGAGAGGTCTTGCTCCTCTAATAACAGTCCATGCTCTAGTTCGGCGAAGGTTGACCTACGTGCCTGCATTGACACTCATCATTTGTTATGCTATATGATACAAATAACAAATATGTTGTATGTTTATATTCAATAAACATTATTAGGACGTAAGAATAGAGAATATTGTGAGTTATTTAATTTAGGATGAATCTCTTCGGGATATCACAATTTAATGCTTGAGGTTCTATGTCTAAGGAAAAAGTCTTGGAACATCTGGTGCTAGCATAATATGTTATTTCATTTGCATATGTATAATATATGCCCTAAACGTATTGATATAGTATATTGATAAGGTCTCACTAGTCTAGATCCATCAGTAAAATAACAATCTGTTTCACTCTCTTATAGAGCTCATCAATAGAACGAGAAAGTTTGTAATGTTTTTGAACGATCGTTCTGCTGTAAATAACAGACTAATAGCGTAATAGAAAGGCCATATTATTTAACGTCATCTACGGGACGGGTAGATGTCTCCCTCAGAAATCCAACAATGTACCATTTTGTCTAATAGATTTCTCGAACGTTAAAAGTTACTGGGAATGTTAAACCACTTGAGTACTCCAGATGGCGACACCAAACTGAACCAATGTAACAATTGAGATATGGATGAATATATGAATACATTCATTTATTTATTTTTGGCTTTTGCCAGATAGCAATGATAAGTTATCTAGTCTAGATCGATCAGTAACATTACAAACTAATAGTTCTAGACAGCTGTTTCTTTCTCTAATTGAGCTCATCAGTAGACCAAGAAAGTTTGTAATGTTACTGAACGATCATTATGCTGAAGGTATCCATTAGCGACTAACAGCATGGTGTAGACCTCTACTAATTAAATGTTTAAAAAAACGCTAATATTCATAATATTTGCTATAACTTACCGCATTTAAAAAGTTCCCTGCCACCAAAATCATGTATAATACCTCTTGTAATGGTTTATTCGTCATCAAATCTATTAAAAAAACATTTAATTTTGTGAATCGAATGAAACAAGAAATTACCTTGTGCAGCAAGAATCATAGAATTGATGCTGGGTTGCAGGTAACTCATATTGGAATTAAATTCTTCTTTTAGCAGCATGCTTTCAATTCGTAATTTGTAACTAGAACGCAAGATTATACTACAAATAAATCATGCATTAAACAGAACTTACTTCGATAAATTAATTAGTTGTACTAGAAACTTTTCGGCATTTCCTAATTTATGAAAGTCACCATTGAACGATTTTAACATATCCAATTCGTCTACTTCCGGTAAAATCTTAAGGAGACCTTTCAATTTTTCGGCACCAATGTCTTCATGTTCGCCTTCCCGTATTATGCGGATAATTTCTTCATTTGAACTGAAAGTATAAAGTCAACAAAACAACAATAATATAATGAATTATATTCACCTTCTGAATTGCTTCAAAAATATATTTACGTTTAAACTCCTCTTCCCGTCTAATAATGTGATCTGCAATTGCAATTATACAATTAAATGATGAATGACATGAATGTGAAAAGAAATTCTTTGAGAGATCAGCCAAAATACCAGCTTGGTTGATAAAGATGGCAGAAAAAGTGGGATAGCGTCAAAGGACTGGACATACTTTCACATACATATTTAGATTTTAAAATCTGAATGTGATGCTCGGGTACATTTTTATTTGATGGTGTTGTGTAGGTCCTAGTCTCCGTAATCTTATAGAGTAAACTCTTAACTTATCTCAACAGTTCATGTCTGCTGACTCAAATAATGGAAATCATTACCGTAATTGGATGGTAAAGAGCAACGTTGACATTAAGAGAAATATCTTTGCATGAAATACCTCTGAAGTTTCTTTCCTCATGCGCCTTTCTACTGGTTCTGAACCCACATTGTCTCGGTTTCCTAGTTTCGGTGAGGGCGGTGCTTGTTGGCAGAAGAGACCTTCCATTTCTGACCAGTCCATATCTGCCATGGGGGAATGTTGATGACTATAAGCAACTTGAGTCCATATGTTATTTTTTCCAACTACCTAAAACGTAAACATCAAGATTAATTTCAGAGGACATCGATAATTTTGTCTTCACCTTGTTATTCGGAATTTTATTCCAATTAATGGTTTTCATTTTGATTTTCGGTGCAGGTATTTCTTGTTGTGGTAACTTATCTATCACTGTATCCGTTTCTGGAAATGGCACTGTTTTTGGTGTAGCTTTGAGGGTTCTAGGTGAAATAGGTACAGAAGGAGGTGGAATTTTAGGAGGAAGAGGAATATTGGGCGGTGGCGGTGGAGGTGGTGGGAATGCAGGTCCTGTAAATATAAATTTTAATTATTCAGCGATTAATGAGTGTAAATATCCAAAATTTTAAACATAATGTTAAATAACAAAATTCAAACTATAAAAAAAACTTTGACAAAAACGTAGTGAAACTGATGTCACTGAACACAAACCGGCAACACTGCCCATTCCATTCAAGAGCACAAGTTTTCAGGTAGTGTTTAAGGGTCAAGGTACAGTTGAGAAGAAATCTTAATCGTCAAAAACTGTTATGATATGGAGAAAATTGAGCGTCTTGTGCAAGGAGGTTGTTCTATAATATCTAACAAGATATATTTTTTAATCAAACACTGTTTTTCACGTTGCACCAAATGACAACGTTATTTCGATATTTTAGTCGAAATTCAGAAATTTAATATGGAGGCTAAGATGGCGGATGAGTTTTGTGATTATGGTCCGATTTTTTTCAAAATTGGTATTTGGAAGTTTTTGGGGTCAAAATTCAAAAATTCGAGATAACGGATGAGTTAGGTAATTATGGTTCGATTCTTTTTAAAATTGGTATTTATTTTCTGTTCCTACAATGATATACATTTGATCCGTAGGATTGTCGGAAACTCACATGAACAATTGATAACAGATTTTTCATTACAGTAATGCCAGACACTCGCATATTAATAATATGTAAATATTGTATATTACCTAGAGGTGGTGGGGGAGGTGGACCAGGAGTTGGACTAAGAGGTGTACTGCTCAAAGATTGTCTTCGACTGGGACTGCTTTCTGAACGTTGTTGGCAATGACAGAAGAATTTGTTCTGGACACTAGGTGCTCGCAAGAGTCTTGCGGAGTCTTCTCGATTCTCCAAAAGTGTAGCACGATGTACTAAACGCTCCGAAGTATCCCATATTATATCACTTACAGGTTCTTTACTATCAATTCTGAGCAAATGTTGCAATATACTTAGAAATGGTACTTCCTGTGGAGTTTCGGCCACCTGTAAATACAACGTAAATGGAAGATTATCTATGACGGTTTACTTTTTCATTTCACAATTTCAAAACAAGTGAGTAATCTGTCTCCAACCCGAAACATGCACCTTTTCATAATGATTTTCTGTATTTGTAATGTATGATACAAAAAGTAGTGTATGATAGTCGAGCATCCATAAAAGATCATTAGCTCAAGGATGATTCTTACCTGTAAAACCAAACTAAACACCTTAGAATGGTAGAACAGAAGGACATACAGGAATTGAAGGAAATGAAAAGGCGCACGCCTTTGCACGCAAGGGAGCTAAAATGCCTCTAACAGGACCGATACTCTTTTGTGTAATAGGAACACACCATTATACTGGACATGCTAAGAACTGAAAAACTCTGTACTAAACACTGGAGTTCTCTTCCGGGACATATACAATTTAAGATCCTTCTAGATAAATTTAAGAAAAGGACGTCTTGGAAAACATAAGGGGAAGCAGATAACTTAAGAATTATAACAGGATTCGTGAGGGGACACTGTAAATTCAATGCATATAAATGAAATAAATTGATGTAGGGAAATGGTACGTGACATGTGTTTCTTCTGCAGAGAAGCAGAAGAAAAACGAAAACTTTTGTCGGTGCTCCTCCGCAGAAGCAAATAATTCAGGACAAAAAACACAACAGAAGAAATTACACCATTGAAGCCGAGAAAAATCTTAGCCTTTTTAAAAGATCTAAAACTGACCGGCTTGCAAATATAAAACAGTACCGAGAGGGGGATACAATGGTTCTTTAAGGATAAGGTAGTAACAACATCTCTAATCTCATCTAATGGTTTTTTCCTGAATACGTTTGAGAATTTAATTTTCTGTGAACTGTCAAGGTATGAGAAATATTTTTCACTCATCATTTTAATGGTTCTGATTCAACTATAAAGTATAAATAGAGAAACTTCAGCTTGATAGTTAGAGGAGAACATGAGAAGTGTTTGTTTACAACACTTTTCCGTGACTTACGTCAGCGTACAATTAGGCATAGGTATTCTATTTGATCTCAATACCAAAAAATCCATGGGGCCAGACATAATTTCGCATATAATTATCAAGAAATGTGCCCCAGAATTAACACCAGTGCGATGCAGGTTGTTAACCCTTTCATACAAAATTGGTATGTTTACAAAAAAAGGAAAGAAGACCCTTCCCAATAATTACAGACTCATTGCACTACGAGTGATCTCTAAAGCACTGGAGAATGTAATCATCATCGAGCGCATTCAATTTCTAGAGAGCTCCAAAATCTTGAACGACCGACAATATGGATTTCATCACCAGAGACCAACAGGAGACCTGCCTCCGTAACACATAAAAGATATGGGGAATCTCTAGCTGTAGTATCTGTTATCTCCAAAGTATTTAACCTGGCCCTAAGGCCTTCTTAGGAAACGTCCGTCATATAGTTTACCACTCCAACTTTGTTGCTTACTATCGAGTTATCACTCCTTGTGGTGGTTGAGGAGTTTCTTCCGATACAATGACTATCAACACTGGTGTTTCACAGGGACCTGTCTTGGTCCCAACTCTGTTCTCCATATCAACGATCTGTTGTAAGTAACCTGCTACGTTCACAGCTTTGTAGATGATGGTACACTTCATACCGCCTTTTCATATAAAGTATCATCCAATGAAGCCAGAGGGGTTAACAGAGGCAGGTGGATGCAATAAATGGTGATCTGGCAAGAATTTTGAAAAGGAGATCAGTAATGCAACCAAACCTCAAGCTTGTATTTTCTCCAGGAAGGCGAATCCCACAATCCCTAATATGATGATGTCAGCTACAATTGTTCTTATAAGGCCCTCATGCTCTGTATCACCTCTAACAGCACCCTCTTATGGGACGATCATTGCGAAAACTGCTTCACAAAAACTTGGTTTTCTATTCCGCTCCTAAAGTTGCAAAAGCACATATTCGACCGGTTCTGATGTACTGTTCACATGTTTGACGTTCAGCTCCCAGAGATAAATATGCTCAAGCTCTTAGGTTCTATTCAGAAGAAAGATAATCCTCTGATGGGTGATGTCAAACTTAAGAATTCATTGACTTGTCCACAGCATCGTAGAAAGGTGAGTGATCTTTCCCTTTTCTATAAATATCTCTATGGTACGTGCTCATCGGAAATCTCGTCCGCTATTTCACCATTAGGTAGCCAGACTAGACCCATCACCCTTTCATTGTGAAGATCGAGATCTGCTGGACTACTTTCTAAAATGTTTCTATCTAACGGCGAAGTTGTGGGCCTCTTCGCCTAGTGAGGTCTTTCCTGATGCTTATAACCTCCAAGCTTTCAAGAAAAATTCCAATGCCTCTCCCATCGCTGACCCGCACGATGTTGTACGAACATTTAGGTAGGGAAAATATAAAAAAAAATAGGAAAGTATAATCAGACGAATATCGGTGACAAAGTTGATATTGTCTTAAATGCTAACTGGAACTGAAAATCGTGTAGTTCACACGAACATGGCCCCGGGCAAATACTTGTTATTCATAAAACATTCGCGCACTACCCACATCTTTAAAACCGATTCACTCTTAGGATATGTGAACACAATTGACTTATCAAGGTAACCAGGCAATAAAAAGCAGGTAAATAAATCATACTAACGGTCCCACTCCTCAACGTAGAACATACATGATGTTATCTTCTTAGTATGGGGCGATTTAAAACGGCTGAACATGAAGACGTTGAAGATTGTAATGTAAGATAACTTTCAAAAACAAACACCTACCTGTTTTAAGATGGCGTAAAATACATCTAGGGGTGAATTAAGGTCAACTCCGTGAGGTCCTTGTAAACTTTGTGCATCGTCACTTTCTCTTTGCTCATCGAAAACATCCAATTGCACCGCCAATTCTGGTTCCGCTTCCGCACATTTCCTGTAAATGAACAAATGCTAACTAACTGCTTTCAAATCATTTTCCCTTAGTTATAATATTAATCTCTTCATATCAGAAAATAAATTAATTATTTTTATTCAATATATTCTTGATATCTACTAAAGTGTTTTTCAAAATTTATGATAAATTCAGATTTTACGCTTGAAGAAGTATAAAATCTAAACTTATCATAAATGTTGTGTCCTGGGCAACGTTTTTTATTAAAAAGTGAAAAAGAAAATGTACTTTTGTTTAGAGAAAGAACCCCCATTCATTGGTAATTTTACTTTATTATATTATCTGGTACTTGTTGAGTTTGCCTTGCCTAAAATTTCATTCTGGTACAAGAATGGACAAAAAATATTTTTTAACCTTCTATCAAAAACAAGTGAATGTTTAAACTTTTATCCACGACTAGTACCAAAGATCTAAGGATAGTTCTAAATAAAAGAGATGTATCATGGAGAATTCGATGTATCTTGTGTAATAATATTATTCTTTAACTATAACTATTCATAAATTATAGATATACCTCTGGCATCGTTTGTTTCGAACAGTAAATTCGAAAACCGATAGTTTTATATCATTGAATCAAACATTTTAGAATTTGAAATGAATATGATGAATTTGAACTGGATCTTTCCTCGGATGTAGTGCCTTTGTATTATTTCTTCTAGAGAATAGTTTCGCATCGTTTATTTCGAACACTAAATTTGAACACTGATAGTTTTCTATTATTGAACCAGCTATTTTTGAATTTGACACGAATATTATGAGATTCAATCGGATATTTCATCGGATTTAGTTCCTTTGTGTTATTACTTGTAGAGGACTGAGTAATGATTTGTCTTTTAATATCTCAATTAATAATGTTATTTCCAGATTGATTATTTGGAAATTGGTGTGCATTTGAACTGGATATTTCCCCGGATTTAGTGCCTTTGTATTATTTCTTGTAGAGAATCGTTTCTCATCGTTTATTTCGAACACTAAATTTGAACACTGATAGTTTTCTATTATTGAACCAGCTATTTTTGAATTTGACAGGAATATTATGAGATTCAATTGGATATTTCATCGGATTTAGTTCCTTTGTATTATTACTTGTAGAGGAATGTGTAATCATTAATGATTTGTCTTTTAATATCTCAATTAATAATGTTATTTCCAGATTGATTATTTGGAAATTGGTGTGAATTTGAACTGAATATTTCCCCGGATTTAGTGCCTTTATATTATTTCTTGTACAGAATCGTTTCGCATCGTTTCTGTCGAATATTAAATTTGAAAACTGATAGTTTTCTATTATTGAACCATCTATTTTTGAATTTGAAACGAATATTATGAGATTCAATTGGATATTTCACCGGATTTAGTTCCTTTGTATTATTCCCTGTATAGGACTGTAATCATTAATGATTTGTCTTTTAATATCTCAATTAATAACGCTATTTCCAGATTGATCATTTGGAAGTTGGTGTTACACCTTGAAAGACAGCAACGTCCAGAAAATTCACGGTCAAGATTTGTGTAAAACAAATTAATCGATAAAGAAATTCACAATAGGGTAATGAATCTTGGTTGTTTTTGGTAAATATATCTCATGAGAATATGTAGAAATGAAAGATTATTTATTTTAATAATTATTGAATATTGGTCTAAGAGAAGAAATTTGAGATGTAAATCAAACACAGTCAATTATCGGACAGAATGTATAATTTATAGTATGTTTGAATTGAATCTTTAAATGAGAAACGTTATGAAAATAGTAATTTTATAATATCTTTTTCACGTTATCACTAGCTTTCTCGTCCTCATTTGTCCTATCTTATCTACATTTTATCTTTTAACTGACATGAGCAAATAATTTTTGTATTATATTAGCACCAAATAATGTACTCTACTCCATTCGAAATCAAAGATTAAATGGATTCATTTTATAAAAAAAGTTTACGGAGTAAAACTGATTTATAGCTATTACTATTCCTTTATGTAATAGGTACGGTAATGTAATCTTATCTAAATATTGTGATACTATCTAATACGAGATATTTGAAGAATAAACTTGTCCAATTAATATTCCAATTCTAATTTATATTACTGATTATTATTTCCTGATTTCAGATTATTGTACAATAAATAGCATGCTGTCCACAAAATTTGAATTATTGTCTTCACAAACATATACGAGGGCAAGGTGAAAAATCCCTGAAAAATAAAAAAAAAATATTATTTCTCAACATAATCTCCTTGTAGCCCGATACACTTCGTCCAACGTTTTTCAAATTTTTCAATCCCTTGCAAATAATACGATTTTGGCAATAATTCAAAATAGGAGTTTGGTTCAGTGATGACCTCATCGTTGGAGCCAAATCTGTTTCCGCCGAGCCATTTCTTCAAGTTTGGAAATAGATAAAAATCGCAAGGAGCAAGTCTGGTGAATATGGTGGATAACTCACCAATTCATTGTGCAATTCATGCAATTTTCCCATTGCGACTGCGGATCTGTGCGCCGGTGCGTTGTCCTGGTGGAAGAGCACGTTTTTCTTTGACAAATGCGGCCGCTTTCGCTTCAAATCGGCATCGAATCTATCCAACAGCTCTGCATAATATACGCCGGTGATCGTTTTGCACTTTTCAAGGTAATCGGTTTGGACGATACCGTGTACATCCCAAAAAACTGTAGCCCTGACTTTGTTGGCCGATAAACCCACTTTGGCCATTTTCGGCTTCGATCCGCTAGGACAAGTCTACTGTTTCGACTGTTCTTTGGCCTCTGGTGTATTGTGATGGATCCATGTTTCGTCCAGTTACGAAACGGCGCAAAAAGTCGTTCTTATCATGCTTGAATATGTCCAAACACTCCTTTGAAGTTATCACACGGTCGCGCTTGTTGTCAACAGAGAGCAAATGCGGCACCCATCTGACAGATAGCTTTCTCATAAAATATTCAAAAAATTATGCAAAATGTTCCGTACACGTTCGGCTTAGATGCCCATAGCCTTAGCAATCTCGTGCAGTTCAACTAGCCGATCGTCCAATATCATAGCATGGATTTTATCGACCATTTCTGGCGTTGTACCTTCAATTGGACGACCAGAACGATCGGCGTCCTTTGTGGTTATACCACCACAACGATACCACTTGTGAATCGTTCCAATCGATGGTGAAGAGTTCCCATAATGTTTAATAAGCGATGTTTTGGTTTGCGTAATGTTTTTCCCACGCAAGTAATAATGTTTAATCAATACGCGAAATTCACTTTTTTCCATCTTTACAAAAATCTTCAAGGTTGCTTGCTTTCGATGGGTGTCAAAGCAGAACTAAATGACTGAATGCGTTCTAGTTAAAGATGGTACATCACACATGTCACATGGAATTTTCGATTGTCGCGCCATCCGTTTTATTTTTCGGAGGCTTTTCACCTTGACCTCATATTATAATGATATCATACTACATATATGGCGACTTTATTCTGAACAAATAGAGAATAAACATAGATTTATATAGCAGATATTGAATCTGATTTATACAATTGTATTCGAAAAGATTTAAATTTCAATCTTGGGTTATGTATGAAATCATATGGTGAAAGAATTTAATTACTTTCTTAAGTAGTGACCTATATTTCATTCCTATTCCTCCAAAATTTGGATATTGTGCCACTAATATATTTTATGGTCTACTATTAACTTTTTGGTTGTATTTGCTGATTATAGTGAGAATCATTACCCATTTTTAATTGATTTAATTGATTTCCACAGAGGAAAAATTTGGTTTTGTAAAACATTATTAACTTAAATAGTATTTAGTTGAACAAAGATAATGAAATAAATAATGCGAGGAGTATCTTATAGTGAATGTGAAACAATTATATAAAAATCAGTAACCAAATCGAATGATTTGCGAAGAGTAGCCGCAAAACACAATTCTAGTTTTATTTCTGTTTTGAAGAGTTTTCATCATTTTTTGGGTATTATTCATTCAAGGAACAGCAAACTTATTCATATTATAGGATGTTCCTTCTAATAGTTTATAATCGTAATTAAAATAAATTTCTAATCATATATTTGTTCGCAATTACTACTATACACTTATTTACAAAATGTAAGTACTGTTTCGAAATTGTTTGTATAGACGGAGATCTGAAAGTTCATTAATACGAAAGAATGAATACAAAAGCGTAGTACAGGTGCATTGAGTCAACATTCAATGGTTATTCATATAATATTATGTTTCTTTATGTATACTTACCTTAAGTTGTTGAGCACCGGAAGTAGGTGACATCCTGAAAAGAAAATGTCTTTGAATACAAATCATGAAAGTTCGTTTGCGTTCAAATTATAGTTGTAGCCTATGTATATGTACATCACATTCTGTAGCACAAATTGTTGAAAATAACGTATTGATAAGAAATAATCACCCTTATCCACTAAAAATACTATGGAAGTACTGAGGACCTTTCGACTACCAAGTAGTATCAGAGTAAATCCAAATGTGCCTGTTTAAATACTATTTGGGGATAATAATATAAAGAACCCTCAGCTGGAAATAAATCAAAATTTAATAAATTGCTTTTTCGTTTATACATTTCCATCACTTCTAAAATACCTAGATATTTGTCTGTACTGTGTTTTAAAAGGGATAAGCTTTCTTGAGAAATGGTGTTACCTATATTCAAAATATATCCACAGTGTGAGCTCTTTATAGTTTATTAGAAAACAACGTAGTTTTAACTATGTTTATTACCATTGATTTAATGTTATATATCGCAGCCAGTTTCGACAATTGAATCGTCATTATCAAATGATAACATTAAGTCATGAATGAACAGAAATACAGGATATTCGTTTTCAACCTGCCCCCTAGATGTATCTCCGAAATTAAAAGGTATATCGTTTTGAATTTTTTGTGGAATGATTATTCATAAAGGAGCTATGATTATAAAATATTTCCAATCTTCCTCCACTTCCTGGTATACCGGAAGATACCAACATTGTTATTTTTAATAGAACACCCCTGCTTCGTTTCATTTTTGGTTTCTTTGTCTAAATTAAGAGTTTGATGATACAACCTTGATTCTCAACAGTTTTCGAGTTAGTACAATTTAAAAAATATATATAGCGTTTGCTATCTTACTTTATTGCGATCATCTTCAAAAATGACTGGAGGTCATGACTAGAGGTCATTTTGCAACAAAATTATACTTTATTATTCATAACCGCCTCAGGAAAATCTCAAATTTCCCGAATTTTCCATCGGGAGAGACTTTTTTGGGAAAAATTACAGCGGAATCGTGATCAGCGACCCAAAAAATCTACTAGAGGTCATTTTTGCAACAAAATTATAAGTTATATTATATATAAATTTCCCAAATTTCCCATCTGGAGGGAGTTTTCCGAGAAAACTAACTACGGAATCGTGACCAGCGACCCAAAAAACATTCTGGGGATCATTTTCGGCTCTTAATTCATTAATTTTGGACTGTTTTTATAAGAATGTTCCTCTGAGGGGTTGAAACCCCGTTTATGAGGACTGAAAGATCAATAGTGTAATTCATAGAAGTTAATGATTGTTTAACAATTTACTAATGTTCCAATAAGTTATGAAGCCGTGAACTTTTTGAAAAAAGTGAGAAAAACATGATGTATACATGTAACGAAAGTTGAAAAACCTCAGTGGCGTACCACTTTTTATGTTTAAAATGCTGTAAGGCTAATCCATAACTACGACAGTGATTAAATTTTAAAACAACTCATTATGTGAAAAACCGTGTTTCTAAGTCGTATTAATCTGTACCAAAACTCAGCTCAATATCTCAAACCATTTTCTAGATTTTTAAAAACCTAAAAAAATAACACCGCCCTGTATAGCGAAAACAGAGCGTTTTAGGACAGGTTTATGGGAACATTTTTACTCAAAATTGATCCGGAAATCACCCCTTGAAACATTCGCATATCATTAAGGAACACACTGTATAAAGTACTACCCTAATAAATATCTTTTAAGGAAATTTAAAAAAGATCTTATACATAATTATTGTGAGCATTTATACAAAAACAGTAGTATGATACCGTGCAAAACACATTTAGGATGCCATGAGTACGTGTATTTTTTTGAATACAAAACGTCAACAGTAAATGTCAGAGTTTATAATTTAGCTTGAATGATTTCATTGATGAAGTAAACTACAACATGTCGTTCTTGAAATTGATCTTTTTTGATTCTTATTTATGATTAATAAAGGCATTTATGAAATTTTCATATTTGGCATATTTTTCATATTAAATTTTTAAAATTTTTAACTATTTTTTAATTTTTAGCATATCTGTAACAATTTTACAAACAATTCCTCCCTATACAATTTAACCAAAACATTTTATTATTCTTGCGAGTAAAGTAAATTTAAAAGCTCTCAATTTGTGTTGCTTGACTGGTTTTGCATGTAGGAGGTATAATTTTAAGAAAAGGACAATTACTCGTAAATCCCAATAATATTGTTGATGTTTAAAATATTCACTTAATCCGGAAGCAGGTACTAAGAATTAATTACCCGACACCGTTGGGGTCCATTTATTTGTTGCCAAACTAAGGACACGAGGAGGGGCATAATTATTAAAAGTTTTCTTTAAAGTTTTGTCGAAAATTTTAGAGTTAATTTAAACTTAGATTTTGAAGTGTGCCAGTGTGTCTATTTAAAATGGCAAGTGGTATCAAAGTGTCTAGGTGGATTAAACCATTTCCAGAGTTGTCTATGGACATGGGAAAAGTATTCTGCTCAGTCTGCATCAAAATTGTAAGTACAAATTTATTATTTTCAAAGCTATACAGACTTTTCAACATTAAAAATGCATACAGGGTGGGGCAAACTTTGATCGTAGTCCCATAACTTCTTCGAAACGAAACTAAACAATTTTTTTGAATGGAACTGGTCAATGGTGGACAAAGCACATATTCTAAAATTATGGCTACAAATTCCTTTTACAAGCAGCCAATGCTTCAATTGGAGATTTTGATGAAACATTTACATTGGAACCAGAAATTTTGTCATATTTAAAAAACACCCTGTTGACGTAGAGAGAAGCTTTTCTGCATTTAAACATATGTATACTGATAGGAGGCGAAACTTCTTGTTAGAGAATTTCGAGAAATACTTAATTGTTTATTGTTTTAATAATTAAATTAATCATGTAAAAATTTTTAGGTAGATATATTTTTAAATAATAAAATATTGAACTATGTTTTGTTTTATTTCAAACTGCCCCATTAAAAGCAATGATTGTGAAAATTAAAATATTAATTTGTAAATAATTTCATATTAAATTATTTTTTTTGATATTTCAACTAAATTTCTTTCATATATATGATCATATTTCCTACTTTTTTTTCTTCATATTTGCCTCACTTTAATGATTAATCTCACTTAAATGCAATCGAAATCTAGATGTCAATTCAAACATTTTTTCTTACGAAAACTAAACACTGTTTTGTTAATGTGTTTGTAAACAATATACCTCCGGAAACGTTTGATGGTATTTGAGGATCTTTTGAGTGACATTGAATCTAAAATGTTTTATAGATTCTCATAAAACTCTGGTTCAAGTTAAAAGGATTTGATTTTGATATCAATTTTGATTTTTGGTAGCCGAAAGGTCCTAAGAACTTTGAGAGGTTTTTAGTGGATAAGGGTGGTTATTTCCTATTCATAACATTATAATCTAATGCCGAGTATAAAATTGTTGCTCTAGAAGGCATTCCGATGTCGTGTTTAGCATAAAGAGATGATTTTATTTTAGTGATTATTTGCGTTGCGTGTTTAATTATTACAGCAAGGCACGCAATAAACAGTTTGGTACAATATACTTGAGTTGAATTTGAGATTGTCTTTTGCATTTATGATATTTATATTTTAGCCAGAATAGTAACCTAGTTGCATTTTGCAACAGTAATTCCTTATTATTCCAATGAGCTTAAAAGGAAATTGTTCATAATATTGTTTTTTTATTGTTGATAGATTTTGCTGAAGGAACATTGAACATTAAGAATTCAGTTCCTCAGCAGCTTGACTGAAAATTGAATAATAAATTCAGTTTAACGATATCTGAACGTTTTCTTCAGCTCTAAACGCCGAATAGGTAATATGAAAGGTTTCCCACATTTTAATGAAAACGGATTGATATTTTCAAAAAGAGGTGACCAGCTTAAGCTCGTCTCGTCTGCCTAGATTTTCGATGAGCACCGACCATGAAAATATCTATAGAAAAGAGAGATCGCCCACCTTCCTATGATGTTGTATAGAGGTCAATGGTCAAATGGTCAGTAAGTGTGAAATCAATCAGACAATCAGACGAATAGCTCTAAGTGTTTCAGCGTATGGTTGTAAGCTGACCTCCGAACATGTGGACAGTATTTCAGGACTGATCGAATCAGTGCTTTGTAGATCATGAGGAGCTGCTGGGACACTTGGCACAGAATAGAAAACAAAGTTTCTGTGAAGTGGTTTTCGCAATGGACCTCACGTGATGAGAGGGTGGGGTTGGAGGCTATACCGAGCATGGATCTGCGAGACTTTATAGGAATAGTAGTTGTACCTATCATCATCATCACATCAGGGATTGTGGGATCCGCCTCTGGAGAAAATACAAACTTGGTTTCTTTAAACTCTACTAGATAGTCCAAGCAATAGACAGTAGTGCGTGCAGAAATTAATACCTGGAAAAAGAATATGAGCGTATAGGAAATTAAATTTGAAGGCGAGTTTCTGTTTTATGCAACTCGATCCGAAATGGCGAACATAACCTAAAAAATTGGCAAAGTTGCAAAAAGCGTGTTTTTTTTAATAAGTAAAAAACTATAGCTCGGATCGAAAAAATTAGATAAGAAAGTTGTAGGTATCAAATAGATCTATCGATTTGCTTCTATGATGAATATCGATATCTTTGATACTTTTCGAGTTATATTAAAAGAACCGTTAAGAATCGGGGTATCGAGAAGTCGTTAACTATCACGTTTCCATACTTGTTATTTGCTGTACGTATAGCCCATGGCAAGCTTAGGAAGCAATTTTTTTTTTAATTCAATATATCGATAATTTTTCGAAATATATAGATTTTTCGAAAAAAAGGCGCTCTAATAAATTGGCTAGATCTTCTCAGTGGGTCGTCCTAGAGTAACGATTCTAGGTTTATTTTCTTCTTGAAGAGTTGTGCCATAATGTTTTGGAAAAAACAGCGATTTTTCGAATTTTAACGGTAAAAAAATGACATTCAAAAAATTTTACCTTTTTTGAACAAGTTTTTTTCAGATAAGTTTTACAATTTTCATTTTAGGGAAATGTCTTTGACGGAAATCGATTCCTGACATGTTTTCACGAATTACCCAAAAAAAATTTTTCATCTACAACCTTCTGGACCAGAGATAATTTTTTTATTTCAAAAGAATTTGTAAGTTGCAATAAACATTTTAGAAAAATGTACGTTATGGATGTTAATGTTAAATACCTACATTTTCAATAAACAAATACTAGGATATGTTTCATTAATTTATAGTATTAGAAATTGAGTAACAAAGTGAAGCGTACGCGGCTGCCGGAGCATGCGGCGGAGTGGAGGAAACTGATTTCGCAAAATTTTGCAAAATCTTCAATATCTCGGCTTTTGGATCACGTAGAAAAATCCTTTTGTACTTAATCTGGGGAATATTGTTTTTTTGCTTAGTGAATCATGCTGACGTTATGCTTGTTGTGCGACACTTGTGAAAACTAATATAAGACTGCTGTTTACCGCTACTTTCATTGTGAGGATTTTATGAATATTTTATAATAATTTTGTAAATAAATGAAATTTCAAACTTATCCTAATTTGTTGCATTTATTTAATTTTGTCAAGCAAGCATAACGTCAGTATGATTTTCACTAAGAAAAAATGTAGTACAAAGAAAATCCGGTTTTGATGGTAAATAATAATTTAAATGATGTAGAAGTAAAACAAATTAGAAATGTAAAAAAAATACTTCCGAGTCTATTTTGCTTCTAAGGCGAAAATATATACGATTTTTGTGTTTATCTCGATTTTTGTACGTGATCCAGAAGCCGAGATATTGAAGATTTTGTAAGCTCAAGCCACTGTGAACGCACGAAATCAGTTTACCCACTCCGGCAGCCGCGTACGCTTCACTTTGTTACTAATACTATAAATCAATAAAACATATCCTAGTATTTTTTTATTGAAAATGTAGGTATTTAACATTAACATCCATAACGTACACTTTTCTAAAATGTTTATTGCGTGTTACAGATTTTTTTTGAAATTAAAAAATTGTCTATGGTCCATCCAGAAGGTCGTAAATGAAAAATGTTTTTGGTAATTCGTGAAAAAATGTCAGGAATCGATTTCCGTAGAAGACATTTCCCTAAAATAAGAATTGTAAGACTTATCTGACGGAAACATGTTAAAAAAAAGTGCAATTTTTCAAATTTATTTTTACCCTTAAATTTTGAAAAATCGCTATATTTCTTTAATAACATTATAGCACAACTCTTCAAGAAGATAATAGGCTCAGAATCGTTACTCTAGGACCATCTGCTGAGAAGATCTAGACAATTTATGAGAGCGCCTTTTTTTCGAAAAATCGATATATCTCGAAAAATTACCAAGTATGGACACGTAATAGTTAATGACTTCTCGATACCCCCATTTTTAACGGTTTTTTCAATATAACTCGAAAAGTATGAAGGATATCGATAATTATCATGGGAGCAAATCGATAGATCTATTTGATAGCTACAACTTTCTCCTTTAATTTTTTTTCCGAGCTATAGTTTTTTACTTATTTAAGAAAAACCGCTTTTGTTCGTCATTTCAGATCGAGTTGCATGAAACAGTAACTCACCTTCAAATTTAATTTCCTATACGCTCATATTTTTTTCCAGGTATTAATTTCTGCAAATTTAACATTAGGCCATCGTCTATTGCTTGGACTAAGATTATCTAATCCCCATTCCAAAATTCTTGCCAGATTTATTTCATCGACCTGTCTCTGTTTTGCTCATCTGGTTTCATTGGATGATGTAGGGGTTCTGGATGATTAAGCAGTATGAAGTGTACCAGCATCTACAAGGTTGTGGACGGGAATTCATTCTTTATTATTGAAAACTCTGTTGCTGATTGCCGTTTGGTTTTAATATGAGACCATGCAACAAACATAACACTGAATGTGTATCAGTGTACATATTATGGTCAAATCGTCTTTGAGAGAATTACTTCAATCATACATAGTAGCATAGTACAGTTGCTGATAAAACACTTTCACGGCCATGAACTACGAAGTGGAAAAATTCAACAAGCACAATAAATTCACGGCTCTCTTAAATTCGTTTTAATTATATTTGAAATAACAAAGTAGTTTATTTTATGCTCCATTAAACGAATTCCCACTATTTACGATGGCATAGATGGAATGGTAGTCATAATTAAATAGTGATGTTACAAATCGCTCAGCAGCTAGGTTACGATATCTTATATTTCGTAATTGCGTATGAACGTGAACGGCTGTAATCTTCAAAATATTTTCTCGAATTTCTTGATACTGTTTATATATAGTATAATGTGAATACGTAATCACTCATTAGAGGAATGTTAAGCAGTAATTTATCATCTCATAATATCATATCATAATTTCTAATGACATGAAATATTCCAATGAATATATAGATGAATCCAGTGGTGGAGAAATAATTTTATTGATTATTTTTCCGACCCAAATATCGACCAATAGAATTGCACCATTCGACGTCACGTGGTACAACCTACATGGTATTATACTGATAATTTTTTGAAAATTTTCTCTGGTAGTTGCTATATATAAAAAACAAAACATGATCCAGTCAAATTAACCACACGTCAAACTGACAGGTTGAATTCAATTGTGAAAATTGGAGATTTTGCATGAAAATGAGTCGATTTGGAGTTTGTTCTCTGTCCACCATCGATAAAAAAGTCGGAAAAATAATCCCCCGAATACCACTCGAGATGAAATTTAAGCAGGTAAAATTTCTCTCTTGTAACATTCAAGTTTGTTGCTTATCGGCAATTTCGTTCATGACATTTTTTCCAAAATCACTCGCCTGACGGCTCGTGATTTTGATACAAATGTCATTCGCGAAATTGCCTAAGCAACAAACTTTCATATTACAATCGAGAAATTTTGCCGGCAAAATTTCATCTCTAGTGGTATTATATATGATTATTAATAGTGTATAAGTACAGTGCAACTAATAACACCTTTTTAATTAGATCACTATTTGTATTCACAAAAATAATTGTTTGAATTCTACAAACATTTTGGTCTGGTGTGACGTTATTTAACTGGTAGGATGTGGATAAATAACCTCTGAAGGCTGAATCATCAACCTGTTATTCCAAAATATGTCTGCCATTTGAAAAGATGTCTTTCTGAGATTGGCGGTCATTTGCAGAACATATTCGAAACATAAAAACTCTCATCATTACTGTTCAACAACATATATGCATTAGTCTGATTGTTCAGGTTAATAATAGTATATAAAAGAACTAGTTTCATTAAGATCGTTTTACAGTTCGCAATTCTTGTTGCTATAGTATTGCAGCAATACACTGACCTTGCAAGAGCTGGCCTGCAACTTTTTATAGTAAAATGTCTACACTTGGCAATTTTTACTTGCAATTGCATGCTTCAGTTCTCTACCAATCTTAAAAAATATGCTAAAATAATGAAAAGTTAAGAATTATTAATTTGTTCGTTGTATGTTTTAAATTTATTTAGTTTTATTTAAAAATGAGTAGAAGCAAACAAAAGAAAAACGTTGCTGCTATAATTACTATAATTATTC